>CM065424.1:22472841-24872841 GCA_033060865.1 Dorcus hopei
ACAAATTACGCGTTCGCAATCGAACACAAAACACATGTTTTTTTTTTTATGACGGTAATATTGATCCTGAATTTTCGCGGCAATTTAAAGTACTAATAAAGACATAGAAACGCTCGTCCAAGTGCAGTTAATTCGAAATTTTAATTCAAGTCTTTTTGAAATTTATTTTGTTTCTAGAAAACGGTGAACATTAAGAAACCAATTTACCTTTACCTAATGGTATACAGCGTGTCGCTAAATTCCGTGGACATTGGCTTTAACCCAACTTATCTATATCCAAAATTGCTTGGTTAAGTCAGAATTCTGCTTCAAAATTGTTGAAAAAAGTTAATTATTCTTATAACAAATAACGCTCGAACCAATTTGTATGATATTTTGTATGAGTGCCCTCGGAAGGTAAGTCACATTTTCAGATGGTTTTAGTAATTTGGAGTAGACAGCTAGTGTGAAAAACAGGGTTACCACGACACAGATTTCGCAATAACTTTTCTGAAACTAAGAAGGTAACTTTAATTAATACATTTTTAAAAGGAAGCATTCATTAGGAAACTTTTTCGTGTGTTTTGAATTCTTGATACTTCTTACAGTTTGGGCATAAAATAGAAAAATCTAAATGGCTGCAGCACCTTTTATTGAAAAAAGTAGCCCATACACGAAGAACAAATGCCTTTTATATGGATAACTAAATTATTTTTAGAAAGAGTCTTCATTAGTGAACTTTTTTGTGTCTTTGCAAATGTTGACACTTGTTATGGTTTAGACAAAAGATAGAAAAATCTAAATGGATGCAACGTGCTTTCTTGCAAACAGTTTTAATTTAGAATTTTAATATACCACGCTTACACAGGAAAGCAAATACTGTTACTTACGTGCATACTAAAGTGCAAAGTGTATTCTAGTGTTTAACACGGCAGCAGTTCTTTGGATCAGCAAACAAGGTACTACTCAAATAAATTAGGAACAATGCAGAAAAGTTGAAGAGATTGAATGTAGTTCAAATTTTTACGTTGAATTTTGAATATTAGGGAAAATTGTCACCATATTGAATATTTCTTGTAAATCTAAAGGTTTTTACTTTTTCAAGAATAAAATTAACTTTTCATCAGTGTTTCTTTGGAAAGAGCTCGTTTTGAAAAAGGTCTTAGGTTCTCCTATTTTGTAACTAAATGTTATAAATATCAAAACTGACGAAGATATAAGAAAGGTTATTAAAGAACATCTCTTTCTGAAAATAAGGTAACTCGTATCTAAATAAAAATCCGGTCAAGTAGGCTACATTTAGTAATTCTGTTATGTAAATCCAATGGATACATTCTCGATCACAACCTACTTGACCAGGTTTTTTTTAAATGCAGTAAGCGTCTGTTTGCCGTGTACAATTATACTAAGTTATATCCTTTTTAAAAAAAGATTTTCCTATTTTGTGACCAAAATTGTAACATGTATCAAAAGTTGCAAAGACGAAAAAAGTTCACTAATGAATGCCTCTATCTGAAAAAAAAATTATGTATATAGCAGGTATTTGTTTTTCTATGAAGCCTGTTTTCAATAAGAAACACTGCAGCCTCTTAGATTTTTTTATTTTTTGACTAAATCGTAAGAAATATCAAAAATTACAAATGTTAAAAAAAGTTTCCTAATGAATGCTGCTTTCCAAAAATTAACTAATTAAAGTTACCTTCCTAACCTAAAAAAGGTGCCAGGTGGCAACCCTGTATCTCACACTAGCGATCCAATGTAAATTACTGAAACCATCTGAAAATGTAACTTACCTTACTATTGATCGTCATACCAAATATGATCCAAATTAATTGAAAGCGTTCTTTTATTATAAGAAAAATATACATTTTTTTTCAATAACTTTGAAGCAGAATACTGACTTAACGAAGTACTTTTGAATATAGATAAGTTAAATTATCTCTGACATTGAGCCCAGGAATCTGTGGTTAAACCGTGTCCACGGAATTTAGCGACACGCTGTATAACAAATTTTATTTTCTTGAATACTATTCGTCGTTTTAATTAAAGACATAAGTTTAGTAACACCCTGTTATCTACGACGACATTATGAAACGTGTGAGTCTGTTACGAGAAAGTTGAATTAAAACATAAAAATTCGCACCTGTCCCAGGTGCAATTTTGACCGTCCTTATTTCGGCAAGTCTTAATGATGTCCCAAAGTATTTTAACGATGCTAACATTACACAAGTATGGTTCTGAGCTGCGAAAAAGTTTCCGCGCCTTGTTCTTCGATACCCTGTTACGATTATATCGTTCAATTAAACGCGGCCTCCAGAGGTGTATCAAAGTGTTTATTGGAAAATCGTTTTGAGGTTGCCTGTCAGGACAGATGCTCGAACTCGATTCGGAAAGTCGCACCGGTAATTTCAGATTAATGTTGATATGAAATGAAAACAGTTTGTATATACTGATGTATCGAAGAGGTCTTTATGAAAGCGTTATATTCGCAGCTTGCGGATTAAATATTGGAAATTACGTAGTTGATTCCAGTAAGTATTATCTTTATACCAGGTGTATTATTTCTTGTTTATCCATATACAGTTTTTCTTCCCATAGATTTTGTTAAACCTTGCCATTTTTTGCATTTAATTCAATTGCATCTAATCAATAAATTAATTAAGTGGTTAAATGGCATGCTAATGACAACTAAACGATTAATTGATAACCAAGAGCAGAGTACTTCAACGAAATTAAAACGTCCCCGACTTATCGTTCCGTTTCTAATTGCCACCATAACTTCAGTAATTGTGGATGAATTACTGTGTGCCTGCCGTTTATTAAGCCAAGGTTAGCCATTCGGGATCAGTTCAAAAGCGCGTGGTCTAAAAATAACACGTGGGCCATCGCGAACTTAGATTAAACAAAATTTTATCATGTGGTAACGACCTTCAGCTTATCTTGAGGATAAAAAACAATACACGTACTAATAAGGTATTCGCCTCATGTTTTGCGATATCCTATTATAAATTGCCTGATGTGATAAATAATGGTAATCTCCATTGGGATAAAATTGAAATTTACAGCAACGTTGCTTGGATTTTTAAATATCCACGCGAAAAGCGTTGTATGTATACGTAGTAAGTTGAGAGGATGCCCGTTTCTCATTCCCCCTGAAGAAGCATGTACGGAATTAAAGACATTCAAGATCGCATACCTCAAATTTGGAGGACGAAAACGAGCACTTTTTAATGTAGCTATTGAGCATGTTATAAATAGTACTAACTAACAATTCGTTTCACTCAACAAATATGTATTTGCAGTTTTCTTTGATTGTCGCCGCGTTAAATTAAATTAATTATAATATTTTGACACGCTTATCGGTCTTCCTTTGCAATTCGTACACCAGACACAATAAAACGTCAGAGATTCATTAGTACGTGTGAAGCATGGAAATCAATTCGAACTTATCAAGGCAACCTTCGTTTTGTTTTCGATTTTTGAAACGTCCCGACCAATTCTCATGAGCAAATATTTACGTGCGTTTATTTACCTGATTTGTCTGTTGCTTCAAATTCGAATGTGAATATTAAAAGCACGTAAACAACTCCGAGACGGGACGCAAGATTTTTTTTATTCGGTGTGTCCTGTGTTTGTTCTTCTTTTGCAATCATCAATCACTAAAAACGTATGCTTGAATTGACTGTAGTTGTAACATGTTTAGCGAATTGTATAATTATTTATTTGATTATATTTTTAAAAAAACTGTACACAAAACCAAAGTATAAAAATTAACAAACCAAACAGATTACGAATGAGCTTATAAAAAATATGTTTATGTTCCGTGATGGCTATTCGTGCTCAAAATCGGTCTCTTCAAAAATCGCTCTGTATATACTAATATACAGTGTGATTTGCGTACGTATCAATAGAAGGCGTGAATACTTGTCAATAAAACCAAGAAAAAAGGAATTGTAATTTAAATAAGTATGCCCTATTGGGCTTACTTTAAAAAAAACTAGAGCTGTAGCGAATTTGGTTCTGCTTTAAGTCACTAGATGATGCCTGTAGTATGATACTGCGGTAATCATAAAATTTAAGAGTCAAAGAGTACTCTCTTTATCTATTTCTTTTCGTGAACACTCTAAAACTGCAGCGACAATCCACTAGACGGCGCTAGTAAAAAAATACCGTATGTTTATTCTGTTTTTTGACAAAATACAACATTATCTGAAGTGCACATAAAAAAAAACAAATGACAGAGTTTTTCAATATCTCTCTGAATCGCAGATAAAGTATTTCGATTAATTGATACTAGATGGCACCAGGTTCATATTAAAATTTGAGGTACTTGGATCCCCTTCATTTTTACCAGTTTCTCTTTAATGAAATGAAGAATTAAAATCCATACTTTTTTTAACATTGCAGAAAACGCAACGAAGATTTTTTTCTCCTTAAATTACATTAGCAGCTCCTGATTTACCTAAAGGCGGAAATACACGATTCAATTTGGTTGAACAATTTGGTTAATTCAACCAAACTGAAGCAATTGTATTGGTCGAAAATTTCATCGTTTTACTTTCGGCCAATATAATTGCTTTAATTTGGTTGAATTAACTAAATTGAGTCGTGTATTTCCGCCTTAAGCATCAAAAGAAGACGTTGAATACTTGTCATAAAACAAAGAAAAATGAAATTGCAATTTAGATAAATTTGCCTACTGTGCTTGCTTAAAAAAGGAACTGGAACTGTAGGGAATTTGGGTCCGCTCTAAGTCACTAGGTGGTGTCTGCAGCAACACCGCGGTAATCATAAAATTTAAAAAGTGAGAAGTACCTACACTCTCTTTTTATCTTTTTATTTCTGTGAACGCTCTAAAATTGCAGTGACAATCCACTAGATGGCGCTAGTAAACAATACCTTTTGTTTATTCTGTATTTTGATAAAATGCATAATTTAAGTTTGCTCTTGTAACACTAACCCACAGATTTATTAAAGCGGCTAATAACTGCTTTGAATTGAAAGTGGCATGAACTTGAATATAGAGTAGACAACCAACAAATTGATCGTGACGCCATAGAAGTACTTTCATAGAATAGTATCACTATAGTCCTCATTATGCTGACCTTATTACGTGCCTTTTTTACCATTTCTCCATATAGTTGACCGTGAATTGTTAATTGATCGACCTGACGTATGCGACAGCATAACCCCAAGTAAAGTGAGGTTATGATATACATCAATTTATTAATAGCATATTCCAATCGCTGCTCTGGTGTATACTCAGTGTATTCTCATCTCATTTTAACCTCATTTAATAATAAGAGATGAAGATACGCTGAGTATACCTACACCAGTGCAGCGACTGGAGTGGAATACGCTATTTATTACTAAATTGATGTGTATCATAACCTCACTTTTCTTGGGATTATGCTACTTCATACGTCAGAACCTCAGGTCGATTGAGACTGGTTCACAACTAACAATTCACGGCCAACTACTAGAGACCCATTATCATTATTATTATTATTGATCTTTATTATTTAGAATCGTTAGTTTATTTTTCACTATATCTTCATTATTTTATAATACACAACCTCATGATATACTTTTTCATATTTCTGAAGAAGCAAATAAATACTTTTCAAATGGTGCAAAGTTAAATCCTCGTTGCCATTTAAAATAATTCAATATGATGGCATAGTTTAACCCTACCAGTGTCAAACCGTTTCTACGCCATTCCACTTGATGTAATACTTTTTACGCGCCCTGTATATTCTACCCAACTATAATTCTAGAAAAATTGACATTATCGCTATGTGATTGGATCCGAGATGAAAAGTTTAATTGTCCAAATCAAAATAATTTTTAAAATTTACAATATGTATTTATTCGGTTAATAAAAGTACTACGTGTATTGTAATTCTGCGACCAAGATAAGGTGAAACACGATTACTACTAATTAACTTTATTAAAAGTAATGTAACTCCAATTATCTACAATGTTTCCGATACTTCCGATAGACGATACGTGTTGTTCGTCAGAAGTGTAAAGGCCGGTTTACACGCTACGACCTATCGTACGTTTTTTGTGATAGGACAAGTAGTATCAGGTAAAACGGAGCGTGTAGACAGTAAAACGTACGTCTTATCGAATCGAAATGAAATCCAAGGTCGGATCGAAGAACTGACGAGAGAAGCATCATTTTTCGAGAAGGGATGCGATATGACGGAGTGTGTAAACACTGGCTGCACTTATCGTTCCTTTTTAGCTCTACTTCTTTCGAACTCTCAGCCTGTTTTGTGGACCTCTTACTCTGATAAAAATATGTCATCAGATTTGCGGCCATGAATTCCGTGAATTCCTCATGGAGTTTATCGAAATTTACAAGAGTTATCCATGTTTGTGACAAATCAAAAATTAAGTATACTATGATCGGAATAAAAAAATGTCGCCTATGAAGAACTATTTAAAAATTACAAACAAGTGGATTCAGCGGTTAATAAGGAGACAGTAGGTTTGTTCGAGTTCCAAATTTCAGAACGGTTCAGGGATTGCGCAGGATTATAAGCGCCATGAACAAAATTCTGAACTGTCTCAGAACGCGAGAAAATCCGATAAAACCAAAAACGCTTCGTTAAGTTTATAAAATAGCGTGTAGATGACGAAACTATTTCCTAAAATGTTCTATAAATTCGGCATCTTTTCTACTACATTCTCTACATATCCCTCATTTTGAAAATTATCAACGCAGCTGCATTCAATTCAAAATACGCAGGCGCCCCAAAACCAGTTCTCAATCGTCCGCACTTCGGAGCAAGTACTGTTTAGAACAGTTCCAGAATAGTCCAGGATAGTCCTAAGAAAACACCAGGTTACTGGATCCGTGACTGTTTTGAACATACTCGAACGCCTTTTTTGTTATGCGCATGCTCCTGACGGTTCTAGGACTGTTTTTGTGCGAACCCGAACAAACCTAGTTACAAAAAAAATAAATTCCTTAACATCAGTCTACAAGAAGGAGCTCGCTAAGGTTAAAAAATCAGAAACTTCTGGAACTGGAGAAGAGGAAGTATACAAACCGCAATTGCGGTAATTCGATTTGTTGGATTTTTTAAATGATCCAGACGAACCCTTCGCAAATAATTGCGCCAGTCATCAGGTTCACCTCTCAATTCTCTTAGAAGTTGGATATGAGAATACCGGCTTCTTTTCAGAAGCCTCGCTCTTTACGATCTTGTCTTTTTCCTAGTTAGTTTTCCCTTCTAATAAGTTGTTGAGCCCGTACGAGGCAAACAATTGTAGAAAACAGCAACAGTGCCTCCTCCATGAGTTTGGATACGTACCGTCTTGTAGTACTGGCAGTTGGAACTGAGATGGAAATCGGAATAAAAGACGTTACCATGTGAACACTTTACAAAACGTATGTTATGTCGTACGTTTTATATAATCGATAAAACGTACGACAAGTCGTTGCGTGTAAACCGGCCTTAAAGGCTGGTCTATACGTAACGACTTATCGTACGATAAAACGGTCATGCAAATCGTTCGACAAAATGTACGGTTACACACAGTTCCATCTTATCGTCCAAATCCCATTATACAACTTTCAATTCCGCGACGATCGTAATGGAAGAAGTACTCTTGTTTTCAATTTATGCTGTTTGCATTGCAAGAAAAACTCTAAATAAACGAAGAACTCGACGATTAAGATGGTCCAGGGAATGGCTCTTGGAAAACTACGATCTAGGTCAATAAATTCGCTTAAAAATTGGCGAGAACACTGTCGAAGATTCGACATTCTTGGTCTTTGCAAATATACAAATTGAAATAAAGATAATAAATACAAGATTAAGAAGAAACTCGTGCAATCTGATCGCGGGCCACAACCAACGCAAAGAACCTTGAAATAAAACTGAGCGATAAGTTGCTGCGTCTGGACGCAACGACTTATCGAACGACTTGTCGAATCAGACAAATCGTATCAAGTAAAACGGAGCGTGTAGATCGCAAAATGTACGACTTGCATGAACGGAATGAGGTTGTACGACAAATCGAAAAACTGAGCTCGAAGGCATCATTTTCCGAGAACGATACGACAAGACGGACATCTTACAATCAATTCTTATATTTCATAAACTAGCCTAAAAAACACTTTCACCCCTGTCCTTTCACGCGTTCCTAGAAAAGTCCGGCCAACTTTCACTTTCTCTTACCCTTAGATATAAGTGCGAAGTTTTGTAAATATTTTTTATATTACTGAAGATGTACGCATCGCGCACGAAATGTACATTTAGTTTTTAATAAACAATTTTGTGAAAAGGGTGTTTTCGTTTTTACGTTTAATCTCTATTAATTTTGCTCGGGAAGGAACACTTAAGGCGACGGGCCACTGCGCGCGAAACTAAGCTAAGCAAAGCGAAACTAATAGTAAGTTTTTTGAAAATTAGATCCAACGTAATCTTACGCGGATGAGGCAACCGAGCGAAGATAAACATTGTTTTATATCTTTGCTATTCTAATGTCGCTTCCTTTAGCTCTATTTCCATGTCCGCCTAAGATTACGTTAGATTTAATTTAAAAAAACTTAGTTTCGCTTAGCTTAGCTTAGTTTCGCGTTCAGTGGCCGCCTGCCTTTATAGTTTCATAATTAATAAATTTTTTACGGTGACCAGAAAAAAGCGTACACGAAAAAAGCCCACACGAAAATTGCGCACAAAAAAAAGCCCACAGCGAAAAATGCGGACAAGAAAAAAGCGCATAACGAAAATTGCGCACACCGAAAAATACCCACATGGAAAAATGCGTACACGGAAAATTGCTCACACCGAAAAATGCTCACATAGAAAAATGCGCACATGGAAAATTACCCACACTGAAAAATGCCCACAGAGAAAATTGCGCACACAGAAAATTGCTCATACCGAAAAATGCTCACCCAGAAAAATGCCCACATAGAAAAATACGCACATTATATTTTATTTTCACATAAAAATGAAATTTATGCGCATTTCCATTACCGTACATGGTGTGTTAAATAACGTGCCTTTTTTTAATTTCTCCTCGTAGTTGGCCGTGAATTATTAGTTATGGTTATGAACTAGCGTTGCTTGAAACTTAAAATGACGTACCATCGTAATCAGAAAAACCGACTACACTCGAAATTTTAGTTAATTGAAGCGTGCTTTAAGATGAACTTCTGTCATTTTGACATTAATATTATTTTGACAAATTAAATAAAAATACCCCAATTAAAAGCAATTCAGAAGGCAATAATTCAAACGCGATTGTAAGAGGGAATCAGTATTCGAGCAATTGCAACTGAATTTGCTGTTAATGTTAGTAATCATAGAGAATATTCATTTCTTTGGAATCGAATGAGATGGATGAGATTTTATAGGTTGACAAATACATGACAAAATCTATAAAATCTCATCCATCTCATTCGATTCCAAAGAAATAAATATTCTCTATGATTAATAACATTAACAGCAAATTCAGTTGCAATTGCTCGAATACTGATTCCGTCTTGCAATCGCGTTTGAATTATTGCCTTCTGAATTTATAATTTATACATCCGGTTGCAGTCTTGCAAATAGCCGAATAAAAAAATGTTCTTAATTGTATTGCCAACTCAAACAGTTATTCTTGACCACTTTGTAGTTTATGCGCCTCAGTAATTTTGTGTCAAAATTTGAAATATCATGTAACACTTAATTTGCCCTAAATCTTATGATGTTGCAAAAACACAGAAATCTTTTAAATTGTGGAGTTGAAATTTTCTTCCCCCTAAATTTATCACTAGCAGGTACATGCAGCAGCGTTGCCGGTTCTATCCACGGGATAAATTGCGAGGTTGGTGGTTTTTTGATTTTGAAACAGACAATACTTCTACTCCTACCTTAAAAAAATAATAATTTATTATTGCCGAACAGCCAAAGTTACTAAATGATATATTAGAAACACAAAAAATATGACTTTTTTTCATTAAAATGTAAATATAAGAAAAATCCGTACGGAATGATCTTTGACTCCGTATCCAGTCTGCATGGAATCTGTACATGTACGGAAATTTCCGTACGATTGGCAACCCTGCTTTACAAACATTCGTATAAAGGTGTTCCTTTTTCAATCTGAAAGAGTGATGTATACTAGCCGCCACTTAAAACGAAACGCAGTACCAAGGCCACGGCCGTAAGTAGCACTGTGTAAGGTTCATTTTCGAAAGAGTTTACTGCTTTTCGTTTTGCTTTTAGTGCCGGCGATGGTACGTAGATACGATACCTACATATAAAAAAAAATAGTTATACAGGTTGTTACAAATTCGAGGCTCACCATTGGGATCTCGGAAATGGTAAGAGATAAGAAGTCGGTTAAATTAGGGCAAAGTTGCGTATTTTAATGCTGAACAATAATCCGTTTTGAAAAATCTTCTACGATTTGTAGTTTTTCAAATATTTCCAAAAAACCGAAAAACGTAATTTTCTTTTTTATTTTTTCCTGAAGTTATTATTGCAGGGATCATAACAAAATTAATACAGGCACTTTTTTAAGCTCTTTACGATGACATCATTAGATTTTACTTAAAACGTTTCGTCTCGTTCTGACCATCATCAACTTTATTTTTTCTTATGGGCGCCACTTTGGGTTTTAATAGCATTAAATAGATCTATTTTTTCTGATGCTTTTCCATACATCTCACATCCCTATTTAATAATTTGAAACAGCTGGAGATGCAAGAAATTGTGGAAAATAACAGTGCGAAGAAAAATATGGTATGCTGTGAAGACAAAAACAAAAAAAGTTTGTTATACCTTCGGAGTTTATTTCGTTTATAACAAAAGCAAATTTTTGAAAAATGTTTAGATATGAAAATGAATAATGTGAATCCAGAAAAGACGTAGATTTTCAAAATGTATTGTGCTAACAACAATTATTCATAGTAAGAGAGAACGATGAAGCAGTAGTTAATTGGGAAGAACAATGGAATATAGGTGGCGCTCAAAATGGCCGTCGTATGTGAGATGACCATAATAAATCTTCGGTTTTTGATCAGTTTATGCTTAGAAAACGTACGGAACGATACTTTTTCGGTATAATAACAATAATAACTATGACACTGAGGCACACAACAATAAATATTTGATTGTTCCACTGACAGTTTATCTCACATACGAAAGTTCACGTATAAACACCAGGGTGGCGACTCTTTCGTTTGTTCTTCCCAATTAGATACGTAATTAAATTATACATTTTTATTATTAAAGCAAGAAAGTATCACAAGAAATTATGTCTCTAAGAAAACACTCATTCTTGTAAATTTAAAAATGTATTGTGCTAACTACAACAATTTAGTAATAGCAAGATAAATTTACTTCCAACAATACCCAGAAAGACACCATCCACAAAGAACACTGTTTATTAATTGTAAATTAGATAGAAATATTGAACTTTTTGGATCTTTTCATAAAACTCGAAGGACGCAATGATGAAGAGAATGAAGAATTATTAGAAGAGGTAATTAATAGTTATTTATAAAATGTATAAAATTATGATGCTACAAGAAAGAATATTTCCTCGAGCAATAATATCTTTTAAAATACGAGTTTTCTAAAGACATAGATAATTTGATATTTTCTTGCTTTAATAATAAAAATGAATAATTTAATTACAAATTTAATCGACTATTGCTTTGTCCTTGTCTTCTTAGATATTGTTGGAAGTAAATTTCGCTCGATATTACTAAATTGTTGTTGTTAACAGCACAATAAAATTTTTAATTTACGTCATTCTTGGATTCATAACATTCAATTTTAGATCTAAAAATTTTACTAAAATCAGCTTTTGTGATATACGAAATAAAACCCAAAAAGGTACATGAAAGTTTTTTTTTTGTTTTTGTCTTTACTGCATACCATATTTTTCTTAGCTTTGTTATGAGCCTCGAATTTGTAACAGCCTGTATACTAAAAATTGGTTTTCAACTGGATTCACATTATCCGGACAATGAGCGATACGTTTCGGTTCTGGCAATTTTTTTTCACACTTTGTATTGTAACACATAAGAAAATATTTGTCCAAGACCGAAACGTAACCTGCGTGAAACGAACATTGCCTAATATGTGAATCAAGCTTTATTATAGCCTATTTTTAAACTAGGAGGAGTAACAGTTTTTGACGGGCAAAATTAAAATTACTTCTCCTAGTTGATCGTGCCTTTTATCGACGTGCGTAAAAAGATCCATTTTACAAACTGTAAACGTTTTATTAGTTTAAAAGTCCGTCGAATGGTCGGAATTTTGCAGTTTCTATCAATATGTAAATTGTTTAAAATTGTATTCAAACTTATTAGTTTATTAAATAAACACAAAAATGCAGGAGTATAGTTGTCCCAGATTTTTTTGGTGTTCATAGTACATAGTTCATAGTACATATCACATATGCATTTAATTTTTTTCATTTATAACGAGCTCTTGCATATAACGAACAATAAGCGTGGTCCCTTGAGTCCTCGTTATATCCGAGTTTTACTGTATATTGTTTATTATCTATTATATACGTATATTATACTCTCGATATCTTAGGAGCGCAATCTAACAAAGAAAGTGACCACCGATGTTGAATGTTAACAATTTTAAACAAACAGAAAAAATTGAGTAATAGTTGTCAAATTTAAGAAAAGAGAAAACAGATGGAACATATTTTCAACAGAGGGGTTCATAATTAAAAAAAGGATTTTTAAAATCGTTTCAACTAAGAAATGTAAAAAAAAATAATAGCATGAATTTTATATCCACGAAACGCCAAGTCTACTCAGGATGCAGTTGATTTGATTTCAACTTTTCTGAACGTTTAATATAATTCTCAGGATTAAAAAAAAATTACATAAACAAATAACTAGAATCATCGTCCTCTATTGTTATTGTTTCATTACTAAATTGGAATTGGAAGTGGCAGTGTTATTTTCTTTGTTCCGGATACTTTCTAGACGGACTATATTTGAAGGTTGTACCCACGGTGAATTGAATACTAACGCTGGCAGCATTCCTGCAAGTGAGATAGCGAACCATTATATCACCGCATACCCGCTTCTCCTTTTACACAATTATTAACCAATATTAACTGTCACGGTTGACAGTTGTATTAGAGGGAGAAGCGGGTATACGATGACGTAAGGGTTCCTTATCTCACTTGAATGCTGCCACTAGTAGCATTCCTTTCACAAACTAGAACAGTTGTGAACAGCACAGAACAGTTCAATGTACAATCGCAATCATAATTCATGACATAACCTTCACAGAAAGACTCATTTTATTTGTGGTTTCCAAACAAAAAATAATTTACGACATCCCGGATTCACTTTTGAGTATTAGTAAGATTTGGATGTATTCGACATTCATAGTTTTGAAGGATGTTCTATAAGCTTTCTGTAAGCGTTATTACTTATGATTGCGACTGTACGTGCTGTACGGAGCTTGAAGCTCTTGAAAGGAATGCTACTACTATTAGTATTCAATTCACCGTGGGTTATAAAGAAAAGTTTCAAGGAAGATCTGAGACTTTTATTTAAGGCAGTTCAAACAATTAATGGGGAACAATTTGAACATCTTTTATAATCAGTTGGTGTTAATATTGTTTGTAGTTGTTTTAATAATATGTTAATTTTTGATAAAAGCATGAGCGTTTAAAACTCTCCAAATACGGTCTCAGAAATATGTAACAGTTATTTTTTATACAAGATGACAAAATTCAAATTTATTTTCATTTATAAAAAATAACTATTAAGGCGACGGGCCACTGCGCGCTAGGCGAAGCTAAGATGAGCGAAACTAAGTTTTTTTGAAAATTTGATCCAACTTAATCTTACGCGGACGAGGCAACCGAGCGAAGATAAACATTGTTTTATATCTTTGCTATCTTAACTTCGCTTCCCTTAGCTTTAGTTACCACGTCCGCGTAAGATTACGTTGGATCTAATTTTCAAAAAACTTAGTTTCGCTCAGCTTAGCTTAGTTTCGCGTTCAGTGGCTGTCCGCCTTTATTTTCTATTTGGAGAGCTTTAAATGCTTATGCTTTTATTATAAAAAATTAGCAAATTATTAAAACAACTACAAACAATATTAACACTAACTGATTATAAAAGATATTCAAATTGCTCCCCATTAACTGCTTGAACTGCTTCAAATAACAGTCTCAAATCTTACTTGAAATTTTTCTTAGGGACAGTTTTTCAATAACAAGTTAACTTTAACCTTTAGTTTATTGCCATAGGAATAATTGTCTTCATAATTGTTACTATAGGAATAAACCGATAGTTAAAGTTAACTTGCGATTGATATATCGGCCCTTAGAGGTACAACCCTCAAGTAGAACTACGTAGAGAAATTTTAAAAAAGGCACGTTATTTAACACACCATGTACGGTAATGGAAATGCGCATAAATTTCATTTTTATGTGAAAATAAAACATAATGTGCGTATTTTTCTATGTGGGCATTTTTCTGGGTGAGCATTTTTCGGTGTGAGCAATTTTCTGTGTGCGCAATTTTCTCTGTGGGCATTTTTCAGTGTGGGTAATTTTCCATGTGCGCATTTTTCTATGTGAGCATTTTTCGGTGTGAGCAATTTTCCGTGTACGCATTTTTCCATGTGGGCATTTTTCGGTGTGCGCAATTTTCGTTGTGCGCTTTTTTCTTGTCCGTATTTTTCGCTGTGGGCTTTTTTTTGTGCGCAATTTTCGTGTGGGCTTTTTTCGTGTACGCTTTTTTCATGGAATCATTTTTTACATAATCAGAAAAACGACATTGGGGTTGATCGCGAAACCTGAACGAGCGACACATCAAACCTAACAAAAAAAAAAAAAAGTTCACAATATAGATCGGATCGCGTCCTCGCTCTACCATGTTCCTGCACAAATAAATAGTTTAAAATATTGACATATAAATTTAACTGAAATGGGATTGTTTTCTAATAACATATTTCTTGGTTAATTGCGCCTTCGGCCTATAATGAGTAATATATGAAAATATAAATTTAAACCGAAATGGAACTTAACCTAAACAATAATCGAAAATTAATTTGTATGGTCGAACACATCTGTTCAAATGAAAATCTGAACATCTATATAAATTGATTTAATTAGGCCTGGTTTTTTTTACCTCTAGTTAACTTTATCTGACGGTTTATTCCCATAGTAACAATTGTGATCACAATCGTTACTATGGGAATTAATCGCCAAATAAAGTTAATTGCAGGTGAAAAAACCGGGCCTAACTACCACAGCCTAACTAAGCACGCACTACACTGGCGTCTTGTTGATTTCACAACACGTGGTATCTGATAAATCTTGTTCTTTTTGACATTTTATTGACGCTTAATTTTTTTTCTTCATTTAAACGAATCCCTGGTCATTTACCTTTGAATGTATTTCTTTTTGGAGATACATATATATCTGAATTTAGAAATACATATATCAAATGCGTCAGACAAGCTTTAAGAATTCAAACAAACTCAAGATAAAATCAATAGTACGCCACCTACCACGTTTGTGCGTATGACGAAAAAGTGAAAAACATGTCTCTGCCCTAAACGACCGCGTGTATTGACGGAGAAAGCTAAAAATATGTAAAGTAAAAACTCATAATAAATGAAGAGACGTCATTTATTTTTCCTTAATACAAATATGGCTTCTATATAAAATAAAACCTTTCTAAGCTCTAGCACAAATTTCTTTATTTTAAGATACTCTATATATTGTGTTTCTGTCTCAATTCATAATGTATAATAATTAAGAGTCTACTTAGTAAATATCCAAAAAATTGTCTTAAACAGTTAGTAAAAACTTCATTGTGAATGCTTCAGCAGAAAGTTCTTATCTTACTGTACCTAACAAACGAAAAATAAGTACCTATGCAGATGAGGCAAAAAGTCAACACAATTTGTTCTAAGAAAATCTATTTCAGCCAAGGTTGAATTGCAAAACTCATTCTCGGTTTATTTAATAGAACACCTGTCTATCCTTCTTATTTTCTCTTAATAGTTTTATACGGACTTGAACATGACTGACTACAAAGTATCAAAAAAATACCTACGAGGACAAAAGAGTAAAGTGGGATTCACCAGAGAGCAACTCAATTTCAAACTCTCATTAGCATATCCTTGATATTATCTATGATCATACCGATTGCAAATAATTATAAATGCACTTAATATTTCAAAGGATTTAAAAACTGCGGCGTGGAAAATATAAGAGGCGAACCTCTGATGTGTGCTTTTTGCGAACTCCTGAATATCCAAGGCGGCAATGACTGTGCGTGCGGTTATTGCCCCAGAGGATGTGTGGCGTGGCCTTGAAGCGACGACTCAAGGGTACAGGCACGACCCTGCTTTAGATTCTCCGGACTACTGCTCCTTTGTTATGGCCGATATCGCTGTTTGCTAGTGGATATTAGTTGACCTCCGCCTTGGTACAGTACGATCAAAGCAAATTTCTTGTCTCCTCCACACACACACGCATTCCAAAATCGAGCACAAAGAAGTTACATTTTTACGAAATAGTTGGATTGCAACTTCTACTAAAACCAATTATTACAATACAATTTTTATAACTGTAATTAATGCTCTGGCAAGTGGCAAAGATGCTTAGGACCAGTTTCATAATCGAATTTAAAGGCGACTTTAAATTTAAAGTCATTTTCACATGTCAAAACAAATATAAAAACACATTTGTTTACACATCTGAATGTGACTCTACTTTTAAAGTCTCCTTTAAATTTGATTATGAAACTGGCCCTTAAAGTATTAATTAGACCTAGGTCTATGATCTCTATAATATTCGACTTTCTCAAAGTTTGTCAAAATAATGAAATCTTGCTCAGTCTGGTTTACATAAACGCCTATGTATAAAGTCCAACGAAGTCGATCACTTGTGACAAAATCTTTGGAAAAGATTACCTTATTTGGCCAGTGATTCCCAGCCTTTTTTAAGCATCTCCCGTTTCGAAGAAAAGAATTTTTCAAACTTAATTACGAGGGCATATCTTAAAAAAACAACACTTACACATTTATTCCACCATTTTTCCAATTGTTTCATACTCTCAGAAAAGAATTCTTTCGGCAACTGTGCAAAATATTGTTCAACAGCTCCTCTAAGTTCTGCATCAGATGCAAGACGCTTTCCCAATGAGATGTTTTTTCAAGTTCTTGAATAAAAAGAAGCCTGACGGAGCTAGGTCAGGACTATAAGACGGATGCCTTAACTTTAGGAACTGATAGTCAATAGTCACTGATTAATTATTATCTACTGACAATTGCCGACAACTGTCGTACTGCAACAAGTTTTTTTTGCGAACGAGACTATCGACATTTTTCGTCCAGAGTAATTCTTAAATTTTGAAATGAGTTTCCGTAGGCTTCTCCATTTATGTTAGACTCCCTCGGCTTATACTCAATAAACAAGACTCCTTCAGCATCCCAGAAAACTGTTGCCATCAGTTTTTTCCGGAATATTGAGTTTTGGTTTTTCTTAGTGGTGGCGATCCTTTATGGATTCACTGGGCTACTGTTGTTCCACCTTAATTTCACTCATTTTACATATTAGGAAATAAAAATTCCCAAATCTCTCTAAACTGGACAAATTAAACACAGCTACTCGTATATGAATAATGATGAACCTTTAGGTGTCTTTTAAGGATCAATGAACTATTACTTGATTAAATAATACCTATGTCGTGTTATTTAATTTTTTATACAGGGTTTAATCGAATAAGTTTCACTTATTAATGCTGTAAGTTCTTCATCACATAAGGAATTAATTCTGCAAATATCAATGGTTTTGCTAAAAAATTAAAAACTGACCTACCACAAGAGCGCATCGCCTTTTGCCTGAAACCTTCTGCTCGTTCGTCAGTGCGCCTGTGGTTTTTATAAACACATCGTAAAACGATAAATTCCCCAAATGACACGGTCACTGGGTTAGTGTCGCCCGCAACACAATTCGATAACGAAATCTTCGTCCATCTGTTTCATTAGATCATAATCGATAATAATTACATCATGATATTCCATACTATGCAAACAAATAACACACTACGTGATTTAATTTGTTAATTTCGCGTGTTAAAATAATGAATGCGTGTTTTAATGCGGATTTTTTTGGGTTCCGTCAAATAAACAAATGCATTGACTGTACTTAATAAAAATATGTAGTTTAACGCTTTCCTTAAGTTTTGAGAAAAACATCTTACATTTACTATAACAAAGTAATAAGGTGCGATTTTATCGCTTGAGATTAACAGTACAAGCGTTTATTGTTTATTGTTTAATTCACTATTTGCTTTCAGAATATTAAGTGATAAACTACGTCTAATAATTAAAAAAAGCAAATTTGAACACAACACTTGTAACTATCGTAATCAACTGGCACTGTGAATAGGCGTACACACAGATCTCCGCGATCTTTCGGAATTTTGTTCGTTTAGTCTGAACGTAATAAAGAATCATAAATTAAGGGATGACGAATTCGGCCTGCTTTTTATTTTTATAATACTTTTAGAATGTAACCTCAATTGAATTACCTATTTTTTTACTTATTGTAAGGTAGGATATCGAGATTCTAAGAATCAAATTTCTTTGTGAGATGTGTCTGATCATTAATGATGATGACACATTGGGTGGTATGCATAAAGCGAAGTACATGCTAATACTTCAAGCACCTACTTCGAAAGTGAAGTACCTACTATAGTAACGTAGTATTTACTATGCGATCTAGTAGATACTAGAGCACAAGAGCACATAGAAGTTTTTACTTCGCTGTAGAAGCACCTACTGTAGTATCTACTTCAAAGCCTCAGATTCATTTTAATAGTAAATAACATGTTTTTTTTTAAAATGCCATAAAGGTTGGCCATGAAAATTAAAACTCATGTCGTAGCTTGGCATCTAACACATGCCAAATCTGAAAATTTAAAGTAAATGAATGGAGCTAAGACATGAATTTTCTTTTCCACAGCCACCCCTTATGGCATTTTTTAAAAAAACACATAGTACTACTGCAGCGTAGTATTTACTACGTGCTGTAGTATAAACTTTGCTTTCGTAGTATATGTTTCAGAACTGCAGTAGGTACTTTATGTAATAGAAGATACTTCGAAGAATATACTAATTTGAGAAGTATTAGCATCTACTTCGCTTTATGCATACCACCCAATGTACTACGTGGGAGAGTACATTAATACACTACATAAAATTAATTCATATTAATTGTGTTTATACATATACAGTTGCGGACAGAAAATTTCGGATGTCACTGCCATTCCACTGACGTAAAAGTTAAGAAATTCCTATATGTATACGTCAGATGAGTGACAGTGACATCCGAAATTTTTTGCCCGCAACCGTACATATATATACAGGGCCCCAATAAAGAAATGTTTTCCCTACCGAGTGCGATAGCACTATGCCGAGTAGGCGGACAAACGAGTAGAAAGAGCTTAACATTTTAGGGGGGAGACAACTCTTTATTGGGGCACTGTACGTCACATTTAGAAGATATTGGGTTTTAGCCATTTGAATTATAACCCCATTGAATATTTTTATTGACAGGCTAGACTTCTTTTTATTGTTAAGCTTCAACGTACTATTATTCCATTTAAGTTCAAATAAAACTGTACAAGCGTAGGCAGGCGTAAGCAAATTCTGTTCATATCTACTAGGATGGGTCATTTTTGTATGGAAAAAAACGAAAATTGCGCTTTTGATTTTTAATAGCAAAATTATATTGCCTTTACATGAAAACAGTGTAATGCTAGAATTTAAAGTAAATAGCACCTCATCTTCAGGTTGCGCTTTGCCTTGGAAATACGAATAACTTGAATATATTCTGGTAGTCATATAACATAAATGTCTCAAGGAAAATAGAGTTTTTAGAATAAAATAATCATTTATTAATAATTAAAAAAATAATACAACAGAAAAATTAATGAAAATCATTCAATATTGAAATCTTTCTTGCTATCGAATTTAAGCATTGCTGCGAGATTTGAGTTTTAATTTTATCCACCGTCTCTTGCCCTTTTATTATATAGTTTTGATCATAACTCTGTTATTATTATTATTGCAAATACGAACTTTTCATGGCATACTATATGGCCTTTCTTGTATAATTTCAAAAATTCAAACGTAAGGCGCACCCTCTAAATATTAATTAAATTCAAAAATATTTGGTAGGTGTCATAATATCACTAAAAGACAACATAATTTTGCTATTAGGTAAGAATATCTCAAAGTTTGGTTTTTCGACCCACCCTAATATCTACGTCATAGAAAACGCTCGCTTGAAAATAAACTTTGAACTGAAATCTCATAAAACAAATTAATAGTGTCACGTGATGTACACTGGCGTGCAATAAAATCGCGTACACCTTCAAAATCAAGTAACAGAGTTTTTACCTATTTTTGGCTTTGTAAATCGGTATTTTGTGAATTTTGACATACTATCAAAAATTTAGGTTATAAACTGAGAATTTAAGATTCTTGTTACGATTTATTTAAGTATGAATTTGTTATTAAAGTATCAGGAAATAAACGTAACAGAGGTGCATTTATTTTTGTAAAACAGAATTTATGAATAAAGGAAATATAAAGTTCAATATTTTATCTCTTCTCCATCAGCTTCTAATACTCGATTCAAGCTTTCAGGCATAATATGAAATAAGATTACGCCAATAATTTTCATCCTGGCTTAATTCTTCCTTATCAAGATTCAAGTAAAATAGAAAGCGTGACAGCTTCTGATCTTCCATCAATACTATTTTTTTGGCACTTGTCGAATTCTTTGAATCAGAATTTATAATCCTTCGACCTGCAGTTGACCATAATGCCGGAAAGTTTGTCACAAATAATGAGATCTCCTATTGTTTGAGATCGATTTTACCTCAAATGATTAAAGAGGGTTCATCTTGCTCATGAGTTGAATTTTTTTAACGTCCCAAAGCTGCTTTTCTACTTACACTTTCTTCCTCTATCTACATCTTCTCTGTTCGTGTAAGAGTGCTTTTATTTAGACCATAATTATCCGCCACTGCCTTTATTCGTCATGCATTTTCCAAGAGAGTATTAAAATTGATTCTGGTTGTGTCAGTTCGGCATTTTTATTATTTGACACTGACAGATTATAAATTAAGATCGACTTAATACAACAAAAATTGGGTGTACGCGATTTTTTTGCACGCCACCGTATATTGTTATTATTATCACATGACATGTCCGAGTGTTACCTTGTGTAAATGAAACATTGTCCACGAGGTAGTTATCGTATACTTCGTATACGATGACTACTTGTTTTCTAATATAAGATATACAGTTTTGTCTGTTTATGAGGCTGATATTTCATCACCCTAAAAAATTCCGAGGTGAGCTTTATGCAAATTGATTGTGTTATGAACTAGTTTGCAACTGGGTCGAAAAATATGACCCAATTAGTTTAAGTTTCACTGTACTGTAATGAGAGGAACTCTGTTGCATCGCGCTGTGAAGGTGGATGAAACCAGAAACACGTTGCCTTTTCAAGGAGAAAACACTTATTTTGTGTATGTATTAATAATGATTGTAATAACACTTTCAATTTTGTTCCTATTTTTTAGTTGCTTGCTATTTGAAATAATTGAACCAACGCAAAAGAATTTTATTTTATTTTTTAAAAGAATAGTCTTTAAACTGATTAATTTAAAATATGTTCCAAACATGTTTACATGTGTAACAACTGACATATTGCTATGTTATTTTGGTTTTAAAGTTTAAAAGTTGTAGTAACAATATTATTTGTATTTATGATTTTGATGTATTAATTGTAATTTAGTTCGTGATTCATCATACATCAATTAAGTTTTACATATTAAAGAAAAGAATTATGGTCTCAAGGTATTTCAACATAAATGTTGCTATTACTGAAATACAAATTTTTGTGAAGAAAAACAAACATGAGGGGAATGATTAAAGATGCAATCGCCATCACCAGTCTAAAAGCAGTTCCGATGGATGTACACCATCGTGGAGGATTTGCGGTTCTTTGAAGGCACCTCTCAGACCAGAAGCAAGTCCAATTTAGCCGATTTAATAAGTACGGTTTCATTTGTTTGACACTAAAATCAGCATTACATGGCGTTTCATTTAAGATCAAGCACGAAACTGTGAGATTAAGAATAAGAAAGTAATTTTTTATATCAAAATTTAATTCGCGTTGACACAAAAAATTATTGTTCTTCATTGTGTGACGCGTTACAGTTTTTTAAAGACAGTTTATAAATATGACCGGCGTTCAATTGGGGTGGAGTCAAGAAAAATACACGGGTTTGAACATTTCGATTGACACTATAATTTAATGTATGCGAATTAATTAAATTACTCAAGGTGAAATGACAATAAACATTAGTTTGGTGTAAAAAAAAACCTAAGAAACTGAACAAATCACTAATTTGATTTAACCCGATTTACAACTTTCTTTCTAAAAAATAACAATAATAATTTCGCGTTAAATTTTTTTCAACTGTTTTGTGATATATACGTATTTTAAACAAATGGCCACTACAGAAAATTAGTTTACATTAAATTCAATTAAAATAAACAAACAGTTAGTTTTGTTGCATTCAAAGAAATTGTTAATAAAGAATTTTAATTTGAACAGAGTTATTTTTAATTTATTTATGAGTATATAAAATTATCTACGGGTGTGCAAAGGACCCAAGAGCGTTCATATATTTTATTAAATTAAAACAAAAGGAAAATATTACGCCCTGATTCTGAAAGAATTTGGATTATAGACGAATATGTACGTTATAGAAAAATGAACAAATGAATTTCTCAATAACGAATAACGTAGCAATATGTCAATATTATGCTGAGTTACACGAATCCTGGATGAAATATAGTATTTTGTTCGTCTTCATTCGAAATTAACTGTACATATTTGATGTTGATGATAAATGCCTAAAAGTTTAAAAGTCTGTTCCTTAGTATCAACAGTATACAATAGTTCTTTTCAGAAATACACTAAAGCAAAGCTTGAATAACATGATCAATTCAGGTAAATTTAAATTTCTCATCATCTAGCAGTAAGTTATTTTGAACAAACGTTTCGTAAATTTAAATTTATCTACAATTCTATAGAATATCAAATTTATCATACAAGTTGAATCGCAAACGTAGATATATAGGTATGTGAGTTAGAATACGTGATTGCTTTCAGATACGTAATGTGCTAAATTGTGCTATGATATATCTGTGTTTGCTCTTGATAGTAACGAAACACACAGATTAAAGTCGTGCAAATTTCGTAGATAATTCCGGTGATTCCCCTTTAAAAGAAATATTTTTAAAAAGTCCCCTAACAAGCAGGTACAACATGTAGTCTGTTTAATACAGACGTCATTTGACATAATCTTTAATAAATGAATTTATTTACTCCGTGTGGCAACACCGCAAAAACTGTGACGTGCAACCAAATTTAAGTTGGACAGGCTATAGAATTTCACGTGGAACCAAACTTAAATTTTATCATCAAATTATATTTCGGCTGATTGAAATTGTGAAAGCATTTTTTATTCTATTACCTTGAATTACATTAAAATGTGATATTGTGACAACATCGCGAAATTCGTGTCATAAAAACTATGACGTATAACCAAATTTTATTTGCACAGACTGTATAGTTTCAAAAAAACATGAAAATTTAAATTTTTATCTAATTATTAAATTGCATTAAAATATATGGATATTTTTTTTTAATTACTATTAATGTGTAAGTGGGTCGGGCTCCAATATCGAAAAAACGATAGGTTGAGAATGAAGGCGTTCAATTTTGAGATAATATTTTAATATCGCCTGGTCTATGCTCACCAGCATCGCCGATTTTATCGATGATGAAAATAAAGGCTTAAAATCGATGAACGGTGATGATAAAGACAAATCTAAGAGACTTATGGCATTTGTGTTATTAATATAAATTAATAATCACTAACAAGAACTATAAATTCCAATGTCAAAATCACTCCCACAAATTCAAATCATTTAATAGAAACATGGCTGCATTTAAAATTTATAAACTTTACAGACGCAACATAACAACATTGACACATCAGAATAGAAACGCCTGTTATTCACTGATTACAATCGTCAAGACAAATGATTATTTTAAAACAGCGATACATACACTGAAATTAACATGACTAAAAAAAACAACACTAAAAAAAATGCTAACAGTCGAGGCCCTAAGTGAGAGACCTCCAGTACACCAGATCCATTATGCACTAATTCAGATATTGAATCATTGATTTAAACACTTACATTTTTCATTTACATCTCATATTTAAATGTATTTAACTTATTCTGTTAAGTATTCTTTATTCATTTATTAAATATCAAGGAAGTTATCATATAGTAAATTTTTACACAAGAACAAAAGATATTTAAGCAGGTTTCTACTTCCAAAAAGACTGTCAAATTTATTACGATTACATGTAGGTACAGTAGCGGACAATAAAATCCGGGCAAGCCATTGCATAATGTAAACCTCACTTTAATATTTTTGACGTTTAATGCGTGTCACTAGTAATTCTGACGTTTAATTCAAATTTTATTTATTATTTTGACAGAAATATAACCTCAATAAAAGACTGATTTACCAAATTTGTCGATATATGCATGACATATCAAATTCTTCCCCGGATTTTATTGTCCGCTTCTGTACACTAGGTACTAATCAAAGATAAGCTCTTGTTTTCCACTTCCTTTACATATAAAAAAAACTGTATAATCATATGGTATTATTTACTTTAGCTTAGAGTTAGAACGAATTTTTCTATTTGACGTGGAAATTTAATTATTTCATATGTATACTAAATTTGCTTCAATTTAAAAAATTAATATCGAGCATTGGATACACTAACATCTATGCAGATAAGATAACATTATCACTTTTCCGGCATTATGTTTAAGTATACCGAGTGATTCAGAAGCTATATACATATTTTGTAATTTGATATTTCATTCTATTATGCTATTTAAAAAAAAAACACCCTCTCTGCCCACTTTTTGTCATTAGTGTCCATTATCAGAGTGTATATGTCAATTGCCATGCAACAAATCTCATGCTGGTTTCATCGTTTCATTCTTTAATTCGAGATTAAACTTCAATGGTATCATGTATAATTGTGTTGATATTGTGTAGTATCAATATAATAAACATCATTTTGTAAATAAATACTAATGCGGGGGCACAAGATCCACCAACGCGTAACAGAAAGTAACAGGTAGGTATTAACTTTAAAGCTTAAAAGCAAGTTGCTATTAGATACAGCACAAAGCAATGGTGATTTTAAAAAGATGGTGTTCATAATTTACTGCGTCACCCGGTATATTTATAATTCGCAACAATCGCAGATTTATGATTATTACAAAACGAAAACACACGCTAATTGGTTACACGTTGCTATCAGGATCCTTGAAATCGAGTGATTAACGAACTGATTGTCAATGTCACGTTATTGACTGGAAAGTACCCGTGGCAAGGTCACGTTGTTGCGTCGGGATGCCGTGCGTCACGTACACGTCATAGGGTGGAGACCGTTACCGGGACAACAACGCGCTGACGTGCCGCTGAACCTCCTCGTGCTCCGTCGCTTAAACTTGAACTTCAACTCCTAAGACAAAACAAACACTCGAAATTTGTCCAAAACTTTATGTAAAAGCGCCTCCGAGGATTTCGTATAAATTAAGTACAAATTGCGGGGGGAGGGGGGGGGGGCTATTATAACATTTTTCATTCACAACGCTTCTAAACTTCTTCACGAATAAAAATTGAATTGAACGTAATCTTGATTGATCAGACTTAATTATTCTTAGATTTTATAAATAAAAAAATACTTCTGAAGACTTCTCAAATCAGGGAAAAATGTTTAAAAAAATATATACATATATTTTGGTTTTCCAGAAATAATTAAAGAAAAATTATCCACAAAATGTCGGTACGTCCCTGCCAGGAACTCCCTGGTTAAGAAAGAACAGGAGATGAACGAAATAAATACAGTCGAGCGCAAACTTGAACTTTAAACGGAATTGACGTGATGAGCTGAACTACGAACTCCAAAATATTTACTTGACAAATGCGTGCATATCTGAAGTAAATTATTCGAATTTTATAATATAAGGATAACACTTTGAACAACTGCTTTGACAGGTAAACAAATAAATCACTACAACACGAAGACAATGTTAAAATCTCCGTGTTAAGAATTCCTATTTTGCTTTAATTTTAATTTAAATTGTACTGTAAATAAAGTTTATTTCCACAAGCTACATGTCCATCATAAATATTTCTGCATCTTTTTATGGCCCAATATAATGCGTTATCCTTCCCCTGCATTTTAATCAGTTGCTTTTTTTATGTCGTTTATTCGGTTTATCGCTGATGTTTGAATAATAATCGAATTTGTTAATAACAAAGAAATGCTGTTGATAACCATTTAAGATATTATAATTAGTAAACACATTCGTAATCTGTTTGGTTTCTTAATAATTATAATTTTGTTTTGTGTGCGCCGTTCACTGAGAAACAAATTCTATATTTATTATAAAAGACGAAATATTAATACTAATTTGTACAAAGTCTAACAAAATTCAATACGCGCGTTCGCTGTGTTATTTTTTAAAACGACGGAAATATCTGTCGCAAATGTGTTTCACTTTTGTACACCTTTCAAAACGTTATCGATTTTAATCAAAACTCATAGCAATTAATACACTTGTAGAGACACATTCATCATCAGCTATGCAACTATGTGTTGACGATCAAGTTTTAAGACTAAACGAGTCGGATTTGATTGTCGTCTTATGCATGGGCGTACCGTATATTTCGGATAAATTTTTAGTTAAGTATAAATCGTTGTATAGAATTTTTAAAACATTTTTGCCATGTTTTAGGAAGTCGCTTTTTTCGACAGTATTTTTTTTTGTTTATACAGTGGGTCTACTTAAGTTGGCAGCATATGGAAGACTATTTTATTATTAATTTTACGGAAAAAGTTACTCTTTATAAAAAGTTCTCTTTCTGATAAAATAATATTATAGTATTCAAATTTGACGTTTGTTACTGAATTTATTTTTCACATCTCCATATTGCAACGTTATTGGTTGTTGTTAAATTCGATTTTGTTTTTACTTCATAAGTACATAACCTGTGAGCAACTAAAAATCAGATTAGAGTCGACGGTGCAAAGAAATGTTTGTTACTAACGCGGCGTTAGCTGATCTGACAGTTCATGAATGTATTAGATTAATTAATTCAGTTAATCACAGACATATATTTTCTTTGCACCGCCGACTCTAATCTGATTTTTAGTTGTTCACAGGTTATTTATCTACTATAAACATGAAACTCTAAAGATTCAGGGCGTAAACCTTTATCTTTTATTGAAATCTATGAACGTTTTTGGGTTCTTTGCACGTTCGTAGATTATTTCTTTGCTCATAAATGAATTAAAATAACTCGGGTCAACTTAAAATTCTTTATTAACAATTTCTTTTTATACAACAATAGAGACTATTTGTTTGTTTTAATTAAATTTAATATAAACTAGTTTCTGTAATGGTCATTTGTCTAAATACGTAATCAATTCAAAATGATTAAATTATTTATTGATATTATTTAAAACAAATTAAAATATTTATAAACGATTTGATTAATAGTCTGTTCAATCTTACGATTTTATATAACCTGTGAGCAACTAAAAATCAGATTAGAGTCGGCGGTGCAAAGAAAAAGTATGTCTGTTACTAACGCGGCGTTAGGCTGATCTGACAGTTCATGAATGTATTAGATTAATTAATTCAGTCAATCACAGACATACATTTTCTTTGCACCGCCTACTCTAATCTGATTTTTATTTGCTCACTTTTTACATCAACTACTGTTTATTTACACTTTACTTTGCATTATTAAAATGATCCGCGGTGGCTTCACATAACATTTCGTATCGTATTCAAAACCGGGTATCTCGAGTACTGTCCCCAAATTTAAACTCAGTCCTATTTAAAGTCTCGTTAAAAAATACTCTGTTATCCGTCATACCGTGGTGAAATGGAAATAACAATTTTTTGTGAGAACGCGAGTTAAATTTCTGTATAAAAAATAAGTTTCTTATTATTCAACTCTAGCCTTCGTACTTAGTTTCAAATGAATCCTCTTGTAATTCTGATTACAGTTATGAAACAAATGTAACCGTATATGTAATAAAATCAGTTATATTGGACTTGCTCCTGGTCTGAGAAGTCCTCCTTCGGAGATGCCTTCAAAGAAATGCAAATCCTCCACTATGTTGTAACATCTGAACTGCTTTTAGACTGGTGTGTGTGTCAGTCTAATGATGGCGATTGCATGTTTCGATTGTTGCCATCAGTTTGTTTTTCTTAACAAAAATTTGTGTTTCATTGTTAACAACATTTGACCTTGGGATCATAATTTTTCTTGAGATACAAATTTAACTAATGTATGATAAATCACGAACTAAATTACAATTACTGCATCATAATAATAAATACAAAAATATTGTTACTACAATTTTTAAACTTCAAAACTAAAATAACATATTTACTGTTGGTTCTTGTCCGATGAAATTTATATCACAAAATCTTTTAAGCGGACACTAAATCGCGCACTATAACACTTTACGTTTCACCGTCGTTCGACAGCTTCGTCAGAAGTGAAAAATATGTTGTCAAAATAAACAAGGTTGTCAACGGAAACTGAAAAAGTAACTTGATTTCTTTTTTAATTTTTATTTTTTAATCTAAAAATAATTTGAACATTATAAATGTTAAAAAATTGACAGATCTATATTCTATTTAAGGAATCGAGAAAACTACAAAATGTATCGTTTAAATTTGCAAAATCAGTACGTTTATTAATAGAATTCGACGACATTTTTATTTTACATATTTCTATAAAACGTCTTTTGAAAATATTAGACTCGTAATATAAAATATTAGTATTTTCAAAATCAAAATTATGGTCATTTTCTAATGAATGTTCTACAAGCATTGAATGATTTTGATAATTTTTTTGGATATGATATTTATGTTGGTCTAGACGTTTTTTAAATTTTGGCTTGTTTCTCCAATATAACATGAATTACAATTTAAACATTTAATTTCATAAACTACGTCAGGTTGTTTTAGTTTTGGTGTTTTGGTTTTTAAATTTGAGAAAATACTATTTAAATTATTTACAGATTTGCTAGCTAAAATTAAATTGTGTTTTTTGAATATGTGTTTAAATGTGTCATATACAGGCTGTTACAAATTCGAGGCTCACCATTGGGATCTCGGAAACGGTAAGAGATACGAAGTCGGTTAAATTGGGGCAAAGTTGCGTATTTTGGTGCTTAATAATAATCCATTCTGAAAAATCTTCTACGATTTGTAGTTTTTGAAATATTCCCAAAAAACAAGAAAACGTAATTTTCTTTTTTATTTTTTTCTGAAGTTATTATTGCAGGGATCTTAACAAAATTAATACATTCTACAGGCACTTTTTTAAGCTCTTTATGATGATAACATTAGATTTTACTTAAAACGTTTCGTCTCGTTCTGACCATCATCAACTTCATTTTTTCTTATGGGCGCTACATTGGGTTTTAATACCATTGAATAGATCAATTTTTTCTGATGCTTTTCCATATATCACACATCCCTATTTAATAATTTGAAACAGCTGGAAATGCAAGAAATTGTTGAAAATAACACTGCAAAGAAAAACATGGTATGCAATGAAAACAAAAACCAAAAAAAGCTTGATATACCTTCGGAGTTTTATTTCGTTTATCACAAAAACAGATTTTTGAAAAATTTTTAGATATAAAAATGAAGGATGTGAATCCAAGAAAGACGTAGACTTTTTAAACGTATTGTGCTGACAGCAACAATTTAGTAATAGCAAGAGAAATTTACTTCCAACAATGACGATGACGCAGTATTTAACTATTTTCGTGATTAAATTATACATTTTATGATTAAAGCAAGAAAGTATTACGATAAAAGAAATTATGTCTTTAAAATCTCTCATTCTTGTAAATTTAAAAATGTATTGTGCTAACAACAATTTAGTAGTAGCAAGATAAATTTACTTCCATAATACCCAAAAATATTATTAAGTTAGATGGAAACATTGCACTTTATGGATATTTTCATAAAACTCGAAGGACTTATCGAGATCGCCTTAATGATGATGAGAATGAAGAATTATTAGAAGAGGTAATTCATAGTTATTTATAAAATGTTTAAAATTATGAGACTACAGGAAAGAATGTTTCCTCGAGCAGTAACATCTTTTAAGATACGAGTTTTCTAAAGACATGTGCATAATTTAATTTGATATTTTCTTGCTTTAATAATAATAATGTATAATTTAATTACAAATCTAATCAACTACTGTTTTGTAGTTGTCTTTCTGGATACTATTAGAAGGAAATTTCGCTCGCTATTACTGAATTGTTGTTGTTAAGACCACAAACATTTTTTAAATTTTCTTGGATACATAACATTCATTTTTAGATCTAAAAATTTTACTAAAATCAGCTTTTGTGATATATGAAATAAAACTCCGAAGGTATATCAAACTTTTCTGGTTTTTGTTTTCACTGCCTACCATGTTTTTCTTTGTTTTGTTATTTTCAACAATTTCTTGCATTTCCAGCTGTTTCAAATTATTAAATAGAGATGTGTGATATATGGAAAAGCATCAGAAAAAATTGATCTATTCAATGGTATTAAAACCCAATGTAGCGCCCATAAGAAAAAATGAAGTTGATGATGGTCAGAACGAGACGAAACGTTTTAAGTAAAATCTAATGATATCATCGTAAAGAGCTTAAAAAAGTGCCTGTAGAATGTATTAATTTTGTTAAGATCCCTGCAATAATAACTTTAGAAAAAAATAAAAAAGAAAATTACGTTTTCTTGTTTTTTGGGAATATTTCAAAAACTACAAATCGTAGAAGATTTTTCAGAACGGATTATTATTAAGCACCAAAATACGCAACTTTGCCCCAATTTAACTGACTTCGTATCTCTTACCGTTTCCGAGATCCCAATGGTGAGCCTCGAATTTGTAACAGCCTGTAGTGGTTCAATGTAAGGTAATGATATGTATTTTTTGTTTGAAGTTTGTTTATTGTTATTGTGGATTTTTGAATTTTGTAAATATTTAATACGATTTTTTATTACTGATTTTTATTACTATAAGATTTATTGGATAAGAATTTTGAACAAGAATCTTTTTTATTAAATTTAAATTATCGTAAATGAAAAGTTTATCAGAAAGTAAAACAGCTCGATCTGTTAAAGAAATAATTGTTGCAATTTTATAGTTTTTAGAAGTATACGAATGAAAATTAATATATCTACCTGACCACGTAGGTTTATGAAACCAATTTGTTATTAATTTGTTATTACGTCTGATGATATTTACATCTAGAAAACTTAGTGAATTGTTAATTTCTTTTTCTACTGTAAATTGTAATCTATTATGAAAAGAGTTAAATCTACTTAAAACAAAGTCTACTTTATCTGAAGGCAAAATCAATAAAATATCATCGACGTAACGAAAATATAAAGTTAAATTGAAAGGTAATGAGTTAATGACACTTTTTTCTAGTTCCTGCATGACAATTTCAGCTAAAGCAGGCGATAAAGGAGAACCCATTGCTGTACCGAAAATCTGTTTATAAAATTTATCATTGAAAGCGAAATAAGATGTTTCAAAACATAAAGTAACAATTTCTAAAAAATGCTATTGTTGTTTACTAACATTCCAAAAGAGTTAGCTTTAAAAAACATTAATGATAGGTGGATAGAAATTAAAGATTTTACAGACATTTCCAAAGAAAATTTTTTAGAAATTGTTACTTGCGCTGGCGTGCCTGGACTGTTCTTACCGGACATGCCTGTTCATAGGATTTTTTAATAGAGTCTTCGAGAAGGTCAACTTCTCTTTGCAGCTCTACTATTGTTTGAATTCTTCCGGAGACAGGAGGAGTTCGAAGTCTGTCCTCCAGGCACTTCAGATAAAGCGCTCTGTCGGTAGATCTCGGATTTCTGTACTCCTTAGGAATAGTTTCATGATATTAATTTTGAAGCTAATCATTCTATGGTCTGACATGGTAATTTCTTGTGAGACCTTCCAGTTTTCTAAATATGTAGTTGAAAATACCGGGGGAAGCCAAAGTAATATCAATTACTGTCTGGCATCGGGAACTTACAAAATGGTTCGCTACCCTATTAAATATCTCCATGGTTGTACCGGAAAGATATTCCAGTAGTGATCTTCCACGTGGGTTGATATTGGCACTACCCATACAGTGTGGTGTGCATTTGAGTCGCATCCAATTACAAGATGCTTTTGTTCCTCTCGCAGTATTTTTATGACCTCCATCATCTCTATAGTGGGAGGGGGATCCGTCGAATCTCCTGGGAGGTAAATTGACGCCAAAAGGAGCTCGTTTTTTCCCTTCATGTCACAGCTGATTTGAACAACCGTGATATCTCGGCCGCTCAAGTGTGGTACTAGAAGGGCTTGAAGCTTTCCCGGAACATAGATGCATGTCCTAGGATTATTATGTTTTTTGTCTACGAAGATAGTACCTCGCAGATTACTTAGGCCGGAAACCCTTGATTTAACTATCCAGGGTTCTTGAATTAAAACAATGTCCGGCTTACTACCAAGGTGTCTGCATAAGGTTGCTGCAGCCGCCCGGCAGTGATGCAGGTTTAATTGTTTGATGTGTATTCCCGCCATTGGGACTTATGGGGAGGATTAAGTTTTAGGTCGCGTCACTGGAGGGGAATCGGTGGCGAAACTTGAAAGTAGGTCCACCACTTCTCACTAATCTGAGGTGTCGCAACCGGGGTTCGACTGCCTCAGTCTCCGTGCAACTGATGGGGACTTTTATTTGTTGCTCTTGCGGCTGTTGTTGTTGTGGTTCTTGCAGTTGCAATTGGTGTGTTTGCAGCTGCTCAGTGTCTAGAAGCCGTCTGTTGCTCGACAGGCTTCTGGATTTTAATTTTAAGGAGGTGAACTTATAATTCAGCTTCCCTCCTTTACTGTTTATTTCCTTTACGGCGTCATCTCCAACGCCAAAAAACAATCAACCTCCCAAGAGGTTGATCATGATGTAACCGTATGGAAAACGCACCATCTGGAGATCTTTGTCCAGGGTTCTGCACCTCAGACGTCTTTGGACGACATCCATTTCTTCCGGTTTCATCCGGAATCCATAGTGCCGCCTTCCAGAGCCTGGGGAGCCGACCCACCTGTACCACTTCTAGACGTGCGGCCTCCACGGGGGTGAGAGGTTGCCAACCGTCTTATTCAGCCAAGCCAAGGAATAGTCGTCCTCGCATGTGATCCTTAAGATCTCACCCGAATACGACCATCCTTGAAGGTCGGTGGTCTTATAGTCCCAGAGGGCAGGAGAACAAGTAGTTGTCCAAAGCCCTCTCCAGTACTTTTGGATGGCCTCGTTTTGGGGTTTTGTTAATTTCCCACGGGTTATTCTTATCGATGATGGCTACGTGGAGGTGTTTGTTAACAGCCTCCTTGTAGCCACCATCCGGTCTTTGGAGGGTCCTGCTGTGCTTTACCCGCAGTTGGGATCCCCTTTGTTTTTGAAGGTAAGGAGGCTGGTTAACAGCACTGCCTTTCTTCACAGGCCTCTCCGATGGTGGGGTACCATCTGATCTTGCCCTTTTTGGGCTGCCCTTCTTTCTTACCCGGGTTAGCCGTGGGCCAGCCTCTGGGTTGGAGCGCCGGGCTTGGAAGTGGGTGCACTCCGAGCTTTTGGTGCATCACTGGTAGACTGTCTGACCGTTTGGCCAGCCTGTTTTCCAGACGCATCCGCAGCTTTGAGGCGCGCCAGCTTCCTTCTTTTTGTTCGGCTCACTGATCCGTTTCCGGCGAGCCTTCTGTTGTTGCCCTCCTCTGGCTGTTGCTCTTGGCCCAGCCGTTGTGGTGACCTGTGAATGAGAGGGTTGAGGGGTATCCGAGACGCACCCTCTGTTTGTTTTATTACACTTTTTCGGTATCCATGTTATTGTTTAAAGAGTTTCGTCCTCCTGGCTCCCCACCCACCACGGAGTCCAACATGGGGACGCCGAACTTCGACGCCAGGGCTACTAGTCGGATATAGCTCCCAGAAACGGGTTGCGCACAGGCCGGACCTCGCTTCGGCACAGCACACGTGTAAGATGCGCTGCACCTACAGTGCCAGCCCACACCCGCTCCGAAGGAACTCACCCGGTCGGCGGTCTGACCCGACAACTCAGCCGTTTGATCGAAGTGGGTTAGTTTCGACCTCCGTCTAGGTGAAATCCAGGCCAAAGAGATGTGTTGCCCCCACTTCAGGGAACTCAATCTCCAGGATCCTCCTCATCCACCATCACGGGTCGCCTCGCACGGCACAAACACGAGGGTAGCAAACCCCTGTGAAATCCACTGGACGGGTTACAATCCAGTGGAGAATGGTCCACGGTGGATGTCCACCACGCGGGAGTTTAGGCCCGGGGCTTCATTACCACTAGCCATAGTCACAAGACCTTGGCCGTACCCCCATCCGCCACCCGGGGGACGCGCTCGGTAGATGTTCCAACCCCCGAGCTATTCTACACATTATTCTAAATAAAAAATGTTAAGGCTTCCCTATACCTAAATGTAACCGATTTTGAAATATCTTCAAATTTATTTAAAAAATTGTTTTGGTGACCTTTCATTTAAGACAATGTATTTACGCCAATTTCAGATTTAAAGATTGAAGTGACATGTCGTTTAAAAGTATAATCTTCACACTTTCAAATCATAACCTAATTATCCCTGAAAAATTCATAGGGTGATCACAATATGGTGTCGAAGGTCATTATGTTTAACTGCCCAAAACTCAATTTTCGTAAATGGAACACGCTCTATATTTTTACATCATGAGATACAGAATCAAATTCTACATCGATTGATATTAGCATTCCCTAAACCTATTTCTTTTAGTTTCCTTGTTATCAATAATTGTTTATTATAACGGCATATTTTGGTAGAATTACCGAAATTTTTCGGAGCAAGTGTCGAAAAAATAAAAATATTGCCAGTTACAGGAGCAGATGAAGTTTTCTTTTGTCAGACGGAGCGGAGCCACTCTTAAAAAATTCGTTCAAATCTTCTATATATTTTTCTTCTGTCATTGGCGGTAACTGCGGATATTTTTCATTAAATTTTCTGCTCGTTCTCGTAACCATTTTGTTGCACTCTCCTTGAATGTAAAATAAACTGTTTATTAGAACAAATAAAATTATTCATTATTATTTTTACCACTTTACCAATAATTGTAAGTATTGCTTTTGTTGTTTAAGAAAAACGTTAAATTGATAAAAAAAATTGTTTTTCAAAGCATGCTAAATTTTTAAAGAAGTTCGTTTCTGAAAATGATAAACTTACGGTTGGTATTTACCTAATAGCTTTATTCTATGGTGTACGTCAAAATAATGTTATGGTTAGCAATTATTCATTTCTTAAAAAGTAACAGTTCAATATCTGCTTCTTTTTTTAAAGCTTACTACGAATAAGTGCATTCATTCCATTAATTAACAGAATAAAATAATCTTGGATGATAGTGGATTATTAAAGTAAAATCTCGAACAAACTTGTACGAATTGTCAATGAATAGTTTATTATTTTTTAATTAACATATGAAAGTTATTTACAATACATACTTGATTATTAGATAATAGAAAATTGTGTTGAAACTGTAATGTACTATGTGTTTTTTTTAAAATGCCATAAGGGGTGGCTATGGAAAAGAAAATTCATGTCTTAGCTCCGTTCATTTACTTTAAATTCTCAGTTTTGGCATGTGTTACATGCCAAGCTACGACATGAGTTTAAATTTTCATGGCCAACCTTTATGGCATTTTTAAAAAAATACACCGTATGTGTTGTATTAATAAAAAGGTCGCGTAAATTAAATCTCCTACACTCTCCCTTAATTGAGCGTCTTCTATTCTGCTATTGGTCTAACACCTAGATCTTGAGTACATCGGTGGTGCTTCGGTCGTGGAAGTCCCTTGGTTAAAACGTCTGCGACCATGTAGTCAGTCGGCAAATATGATAGAGTCACGGGCTGTTGTTGAAGAACCTGCCTTATGAAATGATGTTTGACATCGAATGGAAGACGGGGTTCTCGGTTAATTTGATAGCACCTTGATTGTCGCTGTAAAGTTGCACATTGGCGATCGAGTTGAAACCCAGTTCTTTTAGGAAATTTATTAAGTATACGGTTTCTTTAGCGATTGATGACAAACCCACGTACTCGGCTTCGGTAGTAGAGAGGGATACTGTGTGCTGTTTCTTGGATTCCCAACAGATAGCTGCTCCGCTAAGAATAAAAACAAATCCCGTGAAGGACTTTCGGTCCACAGCACAATTCGCCCAATCTGCGTCGACAAAGCCTTGTAGATTCTTCTCGTCACGTCGATAAGTTAAAGCGTATTCCACTGTACCTTTGAGATATCTTAAGACGCGTTTTGCTGGAGTCCAGTGTACTTTCGACGGATGTTCGTTGTGTTGACTCAGTGTGCTGACAACATGTGCGATGTCTGGGCGAGTCCCGATGGACAGATACATGAGTGCACCAATCAATTCGCGATAAGGGTACTTTTTCTGGTCGTTAGCTTGTTCACTGTCATAATTGCTTAAATTTGTGCCGGTAGCCATGGGAGTGGAGACAGTTTTACAATCTGCCAAATCGAAGCGCTCAAGGATTTCTCGGATATAGCTTGATTGCGATATTATTATGCTCTCCCTGGTTCTATCTATCTTGATTCTCAGGCAAAATGATGCCTCTCCAAGATCTTTGACCTTGAAGTGTTTTGATAACGCGAGCTCAATCTGGTTTTCCTTCTGATTGTCATTGGATATTATGAGTATATCATCGACATAAACCATAATGAAGGTTTGCTTGCGGTCGTCCACATAAGCGCATGGGTCTGCATTCGTCGGTAATAGGTCCAAAGTTCCTGAATACTCCGTCTAATTTGGCATACCATTGGCGACCGGACTGGCGAAGTCCGTAGATTGCCTTATTTAATTTACACACATGATTTCCTTCATTGATAGCTTGCAGCATCTCTTGAGCTGCGTCTCGAAGTTTTGACTCCTTCTCATTGCGGATAATTCGAGATAACATTTCTTCTAGAAGTTTGGGCTTCTCCATGTATATTTCGGTATCAATATCGCCATACAAATAGGCGGTTGTTATATCAAGCTGTATGATTTTTAGGTTGTACCTGGCTGCGAGAGATATCAAAAGCCTGAAAGAGCTGAGCCTAGCAACAGGGGAGAAGGAATCATAGAAATGAATTCCTGGTAATTGTGCAAATCCTTTTGCTACGACGCGGGCCTTGCGACGTTCCAAGTTGCCTTCTCCGTCGTATTTGTTTCTCAGTACTGTTCTGCAACCGATGATGTTAGTACCTGTTGGTTTTTGAACAATTTTCCAAGCGTTATTTTCAACAAGGCTTCTTGTTTCACGATAAATGGCTTGTACACACTCCTCCTTGTCAGGACCGGTTAGGGCAAATGGGAAAATGGAATTTCTGCGGAAGAAAATGCGAACTCTGCTTCCTGTTGAGTAATATTATTGCCATAGTCTGTATCAGTACTTGATCTTTTGTCATTCTTTGTACTAGTAGTTTTCCGATCTGATTGATCTAACGTGTCGTTTAGAGGATCGATCTCGGAATTTTGGTTCACGTTCGCAACGTTGGTAGTATTGTGTAATTTTCTTGGCCTTCCGCGATTGCCGGTGCGTAGTTCCCTCGGTCTTCCAGAATATCGTTTGATCGATAAATTCTGCGATGAGTTTTGTTGAGGTGAAGTCGGATTTTTTGCAATATCTTTGGTAACGTCATGGGCAACAAGTTCGATTTCTGAACTCCATCATTATTTTATCTCCGATGTATGGAGTCCTTGAGCTGAATTCGTCTAGGAACTTGACGTCTCTGGTAACGAGAATCTTCTGTAGGCTTGGTACCCATATGCGGAATGCTTTGGATACTTCGGAATATCCTACAAAATTACCTTCCATCCCTCGAGGATCAAACTTTCCCTTTCCTGGAGTTTTATTTAATGCATCCGAAGGGTTTCAAATAATTGAAGATTGGGCGACGTCCAGTCCACATTTGGTAGGGAGTTCCGTATGACAAACTCTTCGTAACACAGCGATTACGAATATGGTTTGCTGTTGAAATTGCTTCCGCCCAGAAAGAGGGAGGAAGGCCGGATTCTAAAAGCATGCAACGCGCCATTTCCACCAGGGTCCGATTTTCGCGTTCGGCCACGCCGTTTTGTTGCGGTGTGTAAGCGGCGGTTAGGTGTCTTTGGATGCCTGCGCTTGCTAGGATGCTGTCCATACGAGCGTTACAATACTCTCATCCGTTATGGGATTGTAAAGCTTTTATCTTAAAGCTGGTTTGGTTCTCTGCCCTACTTTTAAATTCTAGAAATTTTGTTGTTACCTCGTCCTTACTGCGAAGAAAGAATACTTCACACCAGCGGGTGTGGTCATCGACGAAAGTGATGAAGTAATAAGCGCCTCCTTTGGAAGTGGTTCTCATGGGTCCGCATAAATCCGAATGGACAATGGCCAAGGGAGTCGGTGATCTTTCTGTACGTGTTGAAAATGGGAGACGGGTAAATTTTCCAGCTAAACATATTTTACAGGGAGGTAATCTGTCGACATTCTGCAAGGAGTCCTTGATATATCCCAATTTGATGAGAGACTTTGTATCGTCCATATTTAAATGGCCGGGTCTTTGATGCCATTTGTTGTTGCAATGTAGATCATCCGCTGCAGAGGAATTGGCCTCTTGGTGACGTAATTGCTTCAAATGGAACAAGTCTCCAAGTCTCCATGTCGATCAGCTTCCAGACGTACGTTGCCACGATTGTTCTTGAAGACGGCTCCCGCTTTCGTGAAAGTTACTGTATTTCCCCTGTCAACTAATTTTGTGACAGATAGTAGATTGGTTCGAAGATCTGGAACATAAAGAGCATCCTCAAGTTTGATTATTTTGGATACGTTGCCGATTGAAGTTGAAACTTGGACGTCTCCTTTGGCCTTGATTTGAGTCGTGGCGCTGCTGGCTAGTCGGAGTCCACTCTCAATTTGGTCGGATCTCGTGAAGAGAGAATTATCGTTACACAGGTGAGAGGTAGCTCCGCTGTCAAGACACCATAAACTACGATTGGAGTAGTTTGAAGACGAGTGATCCATCGTTCGGGCTTCGGCGAAAAGAACATCGTCGGTGAGATTGGCTTTATGTTTCTCTGCTTTCTTCTTGCGACATACGGAAACATGGTGTCCTGGGATGCCGCAAAACTGGCAACGTGGTTTGTTTTGTTTTTCTCCTTGGTGGTTTTTCCACAGAATAAGAAATAATCGGAAGGCAAACTCGTCGATGCCGCCTTTGATCTCTGTCAGCCAGCGCCAGCCATGTTTTGAGAGGAGCAGAACATCAGGTCCATATTTATAAAATATGGGACCGAAGTCTGGACTTCCATAAGTTGTAATTTAATAATAATTTAATACTTCCTTACATTGCTCCTTCATTTGGAAAAGTAAAGAAAACCAAATAACCATTGTAGGCCTTGTTTTCACATTTTTTTGTCGCACAAACCATTCTACTCTTACGCTTACTCATGGTAATATTAATGTCTATAATGTTTCATTAAAGAAATAAAAAAACACAAATTACCGCAAACAAAAGACGGCCACTGAATTACTAATACAAGTAATTATTACAGCAACAAACGCTAATAATGTCGACACTGTAATCTACTCTGAAAACATGGCCGATCCATCTGCGCCATTTGGATGCGCAAACTTTACCCCCACTTGAGAGTTTTTCTTCTGTGTATTCTGTGGTTTTTCTTTCCTTCTGGCATCTTTTGTTTTCCTTTCGAATAACTTCGTCTTTGAAAATTTTTAGCGAACATGGCTCTGGATGTGTTAGCATTTGACTTTTGTCTTCTAGCGTCGCTTTCTTCGAGAATTTTAACTTTCAATTGGTCGAGAGTGGGTAGATCGTCGCGCGATTCAATTGCGTAACGAAAGTTCTCGAAGGAACTAGGTAAGCTATACCGGCTGTTTCAAATTGGGTGTGCACTTAAGGGATCTCCTAAACCGTCAGAGTTACAGATTCGGTTAAATGGAAGAAAAGTTGCACCAGTCATTGCCTAATTCATATCCATTAACGAAATCAATTTTTTCTTAATTGTTCTTGACATATTGGTGAAAATTTAAAAATATCGATTTTCTTTTTTCCTCTGTATCTCCCTTATTAAAAATAATTTCGTCTTAACTTTCTACAGGCACTTTTGGATGCTGCTTCAAATAGAGGCAGTAGGATTGTCGTCACACGTTTCGTCTCTCTGCGACCATCCTCAGTTTAGATTTATTAAACACAACGTATACTTTTTTATTATCGTATTTGATGGCATTTTTTCTCCTTATTGTAATGATATATCCCACTTAATTGTTGATATTAATTAGAAGCTTAAATAATATAGATTTTTATATGAAAATTTTATTTAATACATAATTTCAAATATTTAGTTCATTTTCTTAGCTATAGTGTAAATTTCAATAAATTATTTAATATAACACTGATAATGCGCATTTGCAGCGTCCGTTAAAAGAATTTGTTATACGAATTAGTTGTTGACGAGGCTAATTTTACAAACAAGGGAATATTTAATAGAAATATACATAGATATTCATTACATAGTCCAGGGAGAATCAAAGAAGATTTCGACAAGTGCGACCACAGATACAATTCAGCTTAAATGTTTGGTGTGGTATTTGGCATAACAGAAATATTGGTCCGATCAAACATTTAACAGCGGAACGTTACTTTAACTTGAAGGCTTCCGCGGTCGTCGTTCATGTTTGAATTAGCTTCCTGTTGGAACCGCGTCACGTTGACTTCTTCTCCATTGCAGAAGAACTTCCTCAGGGCTGCTGCAGCTGGTGGTGTTGCTGCTGCTTCTCGTTAGTCGTTGAGACTGAGTGGGTACGTCTGTTGTCGTGGTATTTATAGTGATCGGTGGGGGTAGTGGGTCGGAACGGTAAGCGCGGATTGGTCTGTTGGGGCGTGACGGATCGTTAATGAGATGTTTCCAGGCATTGTGGAGGTAAAACGGTTCAGGTTATTGGAGTGTTTGAGGATTTCTATAGATTCACGGATTTTACGATTGAAAAAAATGAGATGAGCGGGCTAGAAGTTTTGTGTCGGAGAATAGGATTTGGTGACCGACTTCTAGTATGTGTTCAGCTAGGGCCGAGCCGTTACATCCATTTTTTTAAGGACAGCAATGGAAAACATTTTAGATGACATTCCTCTAAATCATATTATGGAACTGTGGTTTCAAAATGACGGAGCACCAGCACATAATGCTGGAATAACAACAAATTATTTGAACCAAACTTTTTGTGATAGATAGATAGGTACAAATGGACCTGTCGCGAAGCCTCCAAGATCACCAGATCATAGCCCTTTGGATTTTGTCTTTAGAGCTATTTGAAAGACAAGGTGTATTCAGTTGAGATAAATAATAAAGAAGAACTAAGAAGGCGAATATGTATTAGATTCTTGCAGAAATGTTTCGCGAATTCATATTCGACACGCTATACAACACATAAGATTAAGAACGAATGTACATATGTCTTAAAAACGGTGGAGGACGTTTCGAGCATTTACTTACAAAGTAATTTATTAATTTCACTTTATAAATTTCACAAATTCATGTTCTTCTTCTGAGATTTTTGTTCATGTTATTGTTTATTTTGTTCTTATTATAATTTTATATGTGCATACTGTTGTTTATTTTGTTTGTGTTAACCATCTAATATAATTTAATTAATATTTATTGACTTTTTCTCTCCCAACATTTGAATGTTAGTTATTCATATTTAGTAAGTAAAAAAAAGTACTAAGGAATAAATTTACTTATTGAATAAATCATGACGAAACTGTATCAAATTTTTTTAAATCATATTTTAACTCTACTTGAAAAAGTATTAAGTGTTATACATCACTGCAATCACTAGAAAAAATGCTATCGAATAGAATAATTAAATTAAAAGATATACGTTGTATTCAAAAAATCGAGACTGATGATGATCGTGGAGACACGAAACGTTTGACTTCAATTCTGCCACCTCTATTCGAAGCAGAATAAAAAAGTGCTTGTAGAATACGAGAGATACAGGGGAAAAAAGAAAATCGACATTCTTACATTTTGACTAATTATCTCAAGAAGAAATACGAAAAAATTCATTCCTTGAATGAATACGAATTAGGCATTGATTCGTGCAACTTTTCTTCCATTTAACCAAATTTGTATCTCTTACGGTTTAGGAGATCCCTTCAGTGCACACTCAATTTGAAACAGCCGGTATAGGAGCATTATGGCCAAACCACAGATTAATATTATAGCAGATACGAAACTTGCCGATTTGATTATTTTTAACAAGTCACCTTTGTAGAAAGGTGTGCCAGTTTGACATTAACTTTTAATGTGATATTTTTTTACATGTTATGCAGTAATAAACGATGGGACAAATTGAAAACAAGAAACCACTTCGTTATTTAGTTTTCCGAAAGGTAATAGTCCTATTATGACGATATTGGCGCTTTTGTGCTCATTTGCTTGTGCAAAGTGGGTAATGGGAAAGTGGCTAATACGCATTCCCAAAACAGATTTACTGAAAATAAGTCATCGGCAAACATTACTATATGAGCTTATGCAAAATATTTTCAATCAAAAGGTAGCACACCCTTTTCAAAATCGCTGAAGGTCAAAAAATTTCGACTCACAACATCAAAGGTGCCGACAAACAGTTTCGTATCTACTATGATATTAATCTGTGGCCAAACAATCATTGTCAAGACTGTCATTCATTGCACCCAATTTATCGACGGCATCAAAAAATTTAGCGAGGTGTTGCTTGACATCATCCTCTTCACACATTTTGTGGAGCATAAGTTGTTTTAAAAGAGTTGCTTTACGGGCTGGATCTTAGGCTGCGCTCACACTGATGAAGCAAAAACGTTTTCGGACAAAACATTTTTGACTAATTTTGTTAGAAAGCGTTTTTTTTTTAAATACTTTAAATAGGATCAGGCACACACTGATATATCAATACAAAAAACAGTTTAAAACACGCTAAAACAGTTACTGTAAAGTTTAAAGCACGCTAAAACAGTTACTGTTTTAGCGTGTTTTTTCTCCAAAAACGTTTTGCTTCATCAGTGTGAGCGCAGCCTTATGGTTCAGCCACACTAACGGCAAATGTGCTGCCTAACGTCATTTTTAACGTCTAATTTGCCATTAATTAGTCGCTACACATACAATTATTGTCAAGTTAGACGTGAAAAATCACGTTAGGCAGCACATTAGACGCAGCGTGGCTCCGACAACGATAGTGTAGCGACGGATTATTGGCATATATGGCACTAATTTTGTAACGGCATTGAGAATGGCATTGCGCGCTAGACGATAGATCGGCTGGCGGTTTTTGATACACATCAAACGAATTGCCGGCGAACGTATCGCATAGTTGTTGCCATGGATAAAGAAAGATATATGTGAGGAAGACAGAACATACATTTTTTGCACGAAAACAGAGACATCTCTTGTTTTTAGTCACGTACTATCTTAGTTTCGATTGCAGGTTTCTTTCATTATTTCAAGTACTAATTTAAAATATAATTTTTGAATGTTAGGAAACGGAAAATGCTAAAATATTTTAATAGAACTCCTGTGATATTTGACATTTAATATAAAGTTGCCAACATTCAACTAAAATACCACTGCTGCAGCCGCTTCGGAGCGAAATGTGGGACAAATAATGACCTTAACCACCAATGTAAAACTTAGCGCATTAATTTTTCTCGCGTTAATTGTCGCGTTCTTGTCCATTAGAATGCCGTTAGACGTTAACGCAGATGTGCCCGAACCATTATAATGCTCGCAACACTCGTAACGTTCTTCGATGACGTTCCATTTAATGACGCTAGCGTTGAAGAATGTTACTACGCGTACCCTATACGAGGCTAGAATTCGTGATCGCAACGCTCTTGTTACGAAGGTGGGTCTTTGTGAGCGTTTGAAAACATAATCTTATTTTTGTTGATGTTTGTACATATTATAGATGCTTTCATTCTCCATCAGAAGACGTCTCGCTGTCTGAAATGTCTTCTCTTTGTCGCCGAATTAACTCACTGCAAGAGAACATCGTTCCATTTAAGTGTGTGTTTATAGTGGAGCGACGAGCCACTATAAACACACACTAACATCGTTCCATTTAAGTGTGTGTTTATAGTGGAGCGACGAGCCAAGAGTAGAGCCAAGCGGCGAGCAGAGCGACGAAAACAAACTCCTTAACACAAATGAGAGCGTTTATACTAGCGCGACGAATAGCGAGGCTGTTCGACCCTAGCGGAGAGCCAAGCGAAGAAATCAAATCAGTTTGATTTCTACGCTCGGCTCGCTGCTATTATCCGAAGATTTGCATCGAAAATAAAACATTAAAATGGACATTGAAAAATGTTTCAGGCTATTGCCGAAAATCGTTGTATAAATGATGAAATTCACCCATCTCTCTGCGTTTCTGATAAATTTCATTTGTTCTTCCACGACTGTTAGGAAAACAATCACTTAAATACAGTATCCTAAGAGAGGAATTTTCTAACAGAAACCGTTGCACCCTTTCCTTCGGCATCTTAATGTCGACTATGAACTTCTACTAGAAGTAATCGCTTTTCTTAAAACGTGCTGCTCTGCTTGCCGCTTGGCTCTACTCTCTGCTCGCCGCTCTACTATAAACACTCGCTTCTTTATTAAACGCGCCGCTCTGCTCGCCGCTTGGCTCTACTCTCGGCTCGTCGCTCCACTATAAACACACACTTACGAGTCATCGCGAGTGTGATCAGCGTGAGCATTATCTGGAACTTACCCTAATTTATTCCAGACTTCTTTTGAGGTCACACAGTTGCTTATTTGTTTGAGTTCTGACGGGGTAATAGTCAAAATGATATCTGATTTTGTGTCCATTCTTGTTATGCTATCCGCTCAGCTGCCAAAGTTGTTGCGTTACCGGTGATTTCTGGTTTTGGTTTGGTACCGCACACGTAATCCTACATGTCATTTGTTACCAAAATGGCTTCTGCGTGGATCCTCCATGTATCGTAATCGAGCGGGGTAGATTGAATTTGCGTGAGTCATGTTCAGTGATTATAATAAATTCAGTCGAATCTCTGCGGCGCGGTGGCATGAAAATATCGTCTGATATTTCTGGCTGCTCAAAAATCACAAACCGAATTGTCAAAATCGGGGCGACTGCAACACGAGTTCGTTCAGGATTCTTTTTGACGATTCGCAACTTACAAAATAATGTCTGAGATGTAATTCACTTTAGGCGATCTCTCTTGGCCCATAACCCCTTGGAGGATAGTGGATTATTAAAGTAAAACCTCGATCAAACTTGTACGAATTGTCAATGAATGTTTATTATTTTTTAATTAACTTATGAAAGTTATTTACAATACATACTTAATTATTAGATTATAGAAAATTGTGTTGAAACTGTAATATATGTGTTGCATTAATAAAAAGTTCGCGTAAATTAAATCTCCTACAAATAAACAATCATTGATAACAAGAAAACTAGAAGATATAGGTATAGGGAATGCTAATACGAATCGATGTAGAATTTGATTCTGTATCTCATGATGTAAAAATATACAGGGTGTTCCATTTACGAAAATTGAGTTTTGGGCAGTTAAACATAATGACCTTCGACACCATATTGTGATCACCCTATGAATTTTTCAGGGATAATTAGGATATGATTTGAAAGTCTGGACATTATACTTTTAAACGACATGTCACTTCAATCTTTAAATTTGAAATTGGCGTAAAGACATTGCCTTAAATGAAAGGTCACCAAAACAATTTTTTAAATAAATTTGAAGATATCTCAAAATCGGTTACATTTAGGTTAAGCCTTAACATTTTTTATTTAAAATAACGTGCAGAATCAGAATTTGTAATAAAAAGTATGGCATTCTATTTAAAATAAGAAAGTTAACGGCGTCTTCCTGTATAGCCGGAAGTGATATAAAAGTGAAAATATTTTAATCTGAAAGATCGCTTTTCCTTAGCGCAGTGTACTAATTTTCAGAATTTTTGTATATTCCCTTCCCCGAAAACTTTTAATAGGCCACTTAACTTGGGATACCCTGTATTTCTGCTGCTTTCCGATAACTTTTATAATTTTCCCCCACGATTAACATAATTTCTATTTTTTCTTCCAAACACAATGTCGCCGGTATTTCACTTATGTAGACTTTCGAACTAATATTTGATGTTCAGTGACATGTCACTGTCATAGCAACTTTGATTAGAAAAGTATTAATATCAAAGGTTTTTTACCATTGCGTAAAATTCATATTTCATGACAAATCTCGTATACAGTGTCTTTCAAAAAGTGTGCTACAAATGGGAATTTTTTTTTATTATCGGTTTTTATAAAAATTTATTGACGCAGAACGCTTCTGCATCCCTTAAAGTCAAATTGGAAAATGTTAGATGAAATTTATCTTGAACGGTATACAGCGTGGACACCGAGAAATGAAGACGGCTTAAGAGTAAAGTACCCTTATTTTACAAGATACAGCAAAATGTCATAAGAATAAGTTGTTCAGAATTAAAAGTTATAGCGAAATGTGAAATTACAGCCTCCTATCTCAAAAATAAAAAAATCACATTTTATTGCGAACCACGCTTTATACAACTACATTAGGAAATACTGGTTGGAAATGAATAGGAAAACATTAAGTTGTTTCTTATTTCTCAATTATTTTACTTGGTTTTTAGTTATTATTTCCATGCGTTCGAAAACTTTGTGCTTTCTTGTAGCATTCATCATTCATACATTAAAAAAATACATACATTTAAACGAAGTTACATTTTCAATGATTTACTGTGAAGAATACTAAAAATTATAACCTTTATCATTTAAAATGTAACTTCGTTTAAATGTATCATATTTTTTTAATGTATGAATGATGAATGCTACAAGAAAGCACAAAGTTTTCGAACGCATTGAAATAATCACTAAAAGCCAAGTAAAATAATTGAGAAATAAAAACCAATTTAATGTTTTCCTATTCATATTATTTTGGCGGACACTTTAATCTAACCAGTATTTCCTAATGTAGTGTGTATAATGAGTGGTTCACAATAAAATGTGATTTTTTTTATTTTTGAGATAGAAGGCTGTAATTTCATATTTAGCTATAGCTTTTAATTCTGAACAACTTATTTTTATGACATTTTGCTGTATCTTGTAAAATAAGGGTACTTTACTCTTAAGCCGTCTTCATTTCTCGGTGTCCACGCTGTATACCGTTCAAGATAAATTTCATCTGACATTTTCCAATTTGACTTTAAGGGATGCAGAAGCGTTCTGCGTCAATAAATTTTTATAAAAACCGATAATAAAAAATTCCCATTTGTAGCACACTTTTTGAAAGACACTGTATGACTGATAAATTTTAATGTAATATGATTTCATTATGCGTTTTGGACCATGCAGAACTATTTATAAACAGTAACTTTGCCGTAAAATTAATAATAAAATAGTTTTCCATATGCTGCGAACTTAAATAAACACACTGTATAACATTAATAGTTTTTTGAAATATTTGGTACTATTTTAGCAATATTTATAAAAATAAATTTATTTAAAAAAAGACGTGTATTTTTTACCGTTTAAATAAAAAATAAGTCCAAGAATGAATAATGTTATAAACATCACCACTACATCCAATCCAACAAACCTAAAAGATGACAGTATAAGCAACCAGCTCTGCAGCTAAACAAAAGCAAGTACAATTAGACAAACTCAGAAAAAGACAACCACAAGTTGGAATTGGAAGAACTAAAAAAAAAAAAATTAGAAAGGAGATGCAAGAATGTGATAATATCAATAGAGAAAAGGTACATTTCTTACGATTAATTAATTGCAACACGTAAGCCTAATACTCTATAATGTATTTTTTTAAACAAAATCTGAACCAGAAGAAATATTTATCTTAAAATTGCTGCAAGATAATCTCGTTTCATTGCACCTCCACCATATCATCATTTTCATTATTGTCATTACTACCATCAACATTTTCATCTGACTGCACATTCCATCATCATGATCATCCTGATCATGTTTTAAAATAAAATTATGGCGCATGTAACTTCATTAAATTTTGTTTATCAAAGACGTATCAACCTACGCCATTTTCTAAAATTTGACATTACTATAAAGTTTTATACATAATATGACATTAACAAACCAAATGTAATTTCAACTCTTTGTGAATTTGGTCTTTGATTAAAACATCTTTATCTCTCTGTGACGGTATGATTTCATTAAATCAATCGTTAACGGGAAAGCAGCATCACCCAATATATGTTGATTCGGAAATAGCAAAAGAGAATTATCAGTCAATCTGTTAAAACACACTTGCAATTATAAACTTTTTTTATTTTATAACCATTATTAACCATAATCTTGTTTATTAAGCACCCTATTGCGGGCATAATTTGGCCTTTATTGCTCAAGGGTTTTAGAGTAAACAAACCCGTAGTAACGTAAACAAATCCATAGTAACGCAAACAATTTATATAACTATCACGCAACACATCACTCGCATACGATATAAAAATATTGAATTATAAATTTTGGCCCAAATAAAATAAAACGTTGTATGTACCACGTGCATAATTGTAGATAATAGCCCTCGAGCATTTAAAAGCACTCCGTTTCGCGTCGTGCTTTAAACATACTCTCGGGTTATAATCTCTTAATTATGACCTTGATACATAAATAACTATTAAAACGTATTTACAACTCGTCCAACTTGTATGTTGGCATGATGTTTTGAAACCCTTATTCCTCGCAGAGATATTTCTTTCAATTGGAATGTTCCCTAGAATAATTGCTTTTTCAATTTTCAATTACGACACTCACGACTTGTACTAGAATAGCAGATCATCGTTTTCAAACAATACATAATTCAATAAATTACCCAAAGTAATTAACAACAGAAACAAACTAGGTTATGACCTTATGAGAAATTTGTTTTTGATGTTCAAAATTTCTTCAGGGAGATTTTTATTGCCCAATTGTATGCGTTTATGGTCTTATGGCTTCAACAACAATTACTGTGACTTACAGTTTCGTAAAAGGCCATAGTTTCTCTTGTTTTCAATAGATCACCCTGTATTTCCATTTCTAAATATAAAGGTAGTTGTTAGCCGAGTTGCTTGAGTCCGCTGGCAACGGGCTTGACGCTCGGCCGGGAAACTATTAGGTGTGGGTTCGAATTCCCTCCTGATGAATATGGGCTCTATGGGAGAGATACAGCACCTAGGTGTCGGATTGTGTTTCGCATTCATACTGACTCCTTCGAATTGGGTTTTCTGCGTTTCTCCAGTTTGTAAGGCGAATGCCGGACGAGAAATTAAGATCTAAGTCGGTGGCAGCCGCCACTCCACCCTGACAAGTTCCCGGCTTGGGGTAATATTGGTAAAATCTTTTCTATTAATACTTTATTATTTGAAATTTATAGGACAGGATAACATTAAGAAAGAAAGAGAGAGGATGAATAATCGCAATTACGTTAAACCTTCTTCACCTGAATGGCCGTTGCTTTCCGCCCCCAAACCGACGATTAGGTTCCTTCTCCTCGATTTCTTTTGAAGGGGGTTTAGCAATGTTTAACGTAAATGCAGTTATTCACAAGATCTTTATAATTATTGCAGGTTTCATATCCTGAATTACTCCGACGTAAAACTTACAAAAAATAGTATTTATATCCAACATGTTCTAGTTTGATGGGTAGGTAATATTGCCAAAGACCATTAGCACTTACGAGGATTTTATTGCTGTTTTGCATATATATGACGAGAACTGGTCTGTTTCCAATGCTGAGCATATCCATGCAAATTTATTCTCAGGGGCGGACTGGTCCAATGAGTCTTCAAGAAGAATTGGAGGAGGGCCGGTAGGTCAGCTCTAATTAAAAAGACCAAAGATTTCCCAATGTTCCCCAAATTATTTTTAACATTCTATTAAGCAAAGTAAACTATTTTTTAATATTTAAAAATGCCAAAGTTGTAAAATTTCAACATAATTTAATGTTGATATGTATAGGTACAATCATACTCCTGAAATTTAATTAATTTTATGATTGATTTTTTTATGTAGCCAATGAATTATATCAAAAAATTCCGATAAGCTATTGATTGAAGATAGGTGGTAAAGCTTATGCGAGGCATCATCCATCCTTGGGAATTGTACCTACTCATTATAGTCAAGTGGCGAACGCAAAATACCCAGCATGTATTTGAACTTTGGACCCAAACAAAAATTCGATGCTTATCCTACCGTAAAATTAAACTGATTAAAAGATTATGTCTTTCCAGGAATATCATGAGGCCCTGCCTGATAAACAGCGATACACGTAAATATAGAGGAACATCACGTGAGCGCGCGACATTGAAACGCCAGTCAAGTTTATTTATAAAATTTAATACTGAAATTTCAATTATATGAGATTAATATCTAATTAAAAAGCGTCTGATTAAAATTGGTACGCCTTAAAATTAGAGAAAGCATCAAAATCTTTACTGAATAAATTTATTGATTTTTTCTTTTTTTCTTTCATTTATACTATAATAAAATATTTCTGTCCAAAAATAGTTTCATAAATATAGGGCATAAAAATTAATTAAAATAGACTCTTGTTCAATAAAAATTTATATAATAAGTTCTTTTTAATCTTTTAACGGATACTTTTCACTATGGGTTGAGAGCTTCGTCAAGTTTCAAAAATGAAGAAAGAAGGTTGTCAAAAAATTGTATAAAACTTAAATATGTGGATCACTTAAAAAGTTAGAAAAAATGGGTGTTAACAAGAAATGTTAACGACTACGCGATTATCTTTACACAAATAATTGAATAGATAAACATAATATCTAATGGAAGTCCTTCGTTTGTTATCGGGATTAATGGCGATTTGTGGTGAGTTAGCGGCTCCGGTTTTTATGCGAATTTTATCGCTCCAAGGTCTGCTATCAAATAAAATAATGTTGCAATTAAAAACAGCGATTGATACAACCGAACGTAATTAGAAAGGCGGAAAATTAATATCGAAATATAATTACCGACACAATGCAAATTATTACACCGTTGTGAGTATCCAGACAAATCCTTTCAGAATCTTTGCTGTTAATCAATAATTATTTATAAAAAGAGTAATTACTCTTAAAAAAACTTGTTGAATTAATTAATTAATTAATTACAGTGTCATATTTCAGTGAAAAAGGTAGTGAAAAAGTGTATTTACGTACACATTTCGTAATTAACCTGAAACGCGTAAACATGTAAAAAGTAAATCAAAATTTAAAAAAGAGACTTACACCGAAAGTGTATACAATGTATCATTTTTTAATTAATTCAATTAATACAATTTTATTGAGAAAACGCATTTAAGTGCCTTAACCTGTGATCAGCTGAAATACGAACTACTTTTATATTTAAATATTTACTTGACCAATACACGCAAATCACCTGAAGTATATTATTCCGAACAAATTTCAAAAAAATTAGGACAACAACGGCCCCACTTTAAACACATGCTTTGACAGGTAAACAAATAAATCACTACAACACGAAAACAATTCAAATCTCCATATTAAGAATTCCTAGTAGTTTTCTTTAATTTTAATTTAAACTGTATTTTAAATAAAGTTTATTTCCACAAGCAACGTGTCCGTCATAAACATTACGGCATCTTTTTATGGCCCAATATTACACGTTACCCTTCCCTTGCATTTTAATCAGTCGCTTTTCTTTATGTCGTTTATTCGGCTTATCGCTATGTTTAAATAATAATAGGCTTTGCTAGTAACAAGGAAATGGGGATCATAACCAGAATTTAAAACATTACAATCAGTAAACACATTCGTAATCTGATTGGTTCGTTAATTATTACAACTTCGTTTTGCGTGCGACGTTCAATGAGAAACAAATTACAAAAGATGAATTATTAACACCAATCTGTACAAAGTCTAACTAAATTCAATAAGTGCGTTCAGTGTGTTATTTTTTACAGCGACGAAACTACCTGTCGTAAATTATTGTTGGCTTCAGTGTAAGTACATATTACACTTTTATATACCTTTGAAGGCGTAATTGATTTTAATTAATCTCATAGCAGTTAATACACTTGTGCAACGCATTTATTATCAGCTGTGCAACTGTGTTATTAGTTCACGGTCAAGTTTTACGACTGAACACCACAAATCTCTGCGTAACACCATAAACATTTATTGCACGCTTTTAGAGATGTAAACTTTTGGTTCTCGTCTTATGCACGGGCGTAACTATTATTTAGATAACAATAAATTATAGCTTGCACTTCACTTGTATCGTGCGTTCAATTAAAAAAAAACGGTCAAGTAGGCTATAACACGCTTTAATTTTTGTAAAATATTTTGTAAATTAGTAATAAACGTTGATGATTTAATTATGTTTTCTTCTAAAATCACTCCAACTCAAAAGAGACATTGCAAAAATAAATGTTTATTACTATTTTATTAAACTTTTTACAAAAATTACAGCCTACTTGACCGTTTTTTTTATTGAACGCACGTTATTATTACATTAAACATTCTCACCCACAGAGAATTTTGATAAAATAATTTATTGCTCTCTCAGGGATGGGAATATGTAGTTATTATTTGCATGAGAACAACAAGGTCCGCGATATCAATAATAACTCGTCACCTTAACCTACATAAATAAAAACCTTGTGGTGGAAACCCTAATTATAGATATCGAATAATTGGTAGCTCCGAGAATAAAGAGGGAAACATTATAGTTTCAATTGGTCGTAGAGGGTCGAAAACCCCCAGCTACACCCATCCAATTCGCCCCATTCATGGCCAGGCCTTGACAACGTTCATTCTAAACCGGGGGTGAGTAGTGCAGGTCAAGGTTTGCTGTTATACTCCGTTCTGACATGGGGTGTGTGAAGGTCGATGGCGCACGAGCTTTAGGCGTACACGATAGCGCCATCTGCGTCTTGCTCTGAATTAAAATGGACGCTTTCGTTTTATTCATGCATTATTTAGAACCCAAATCGATTTTGTTTTTCTGTTCTTATTTTCTTTTATGACGCACATAAAAGCTCAAATTATTCCATCAAATTTGGTATACTTAAAGAATAATCGTGACTGAATACATAAAATCAATTATTATTATGATTACAGTAAACATTTTTCAATTTTAGTAGGTATAATAGAAGAGTGCAATGAACATATTTAATTCTGAACATATTCATTGTTTACGTCATTACACAAGGAAAACTATAAGTATCATGACTTAAATACATATATACATTATACCGTTAATTTATTTTTACATGAAACATTGCTGTTACGTACGAACCTGAGAATCCATAGCAACATTTACAATTTGTAAATTAAACTGTCCTTTTTAAAATAGAACATGCGATGACAGCTGTCATGAATCTATTCTGTTATTAGTGATTTGTACTACAAAATAATAGCGACACTTTCAATTACATTAGATAAGTTTATTCTTGTTTAAAATAAGTAAACTTAAAACATAAGGAAAACAGAAATTTTTAATTCAAAGCAAACACCACAACAAGTTTTCAAAAATTTCTTCATTTACCTCCACGCAGTATCCTAAACGATTATAAAAGTTGTTAATTGCATTAGTTACTTACTTGTCCAGTGGTAATTCTTCCTGATCCTGATATATTTTCACTAACTTTCTTCGCCTGACAGATGTTCCAAATTAAAATGGACAAATTTTATTTGATATGACATTAGAAACCCTAACGAAGACGATCATACAACAACTTCTTTAAAAATTGGAATTAGTTTCCATAGTAATATGAACAGTAATGTTTCATATTAAAATAAAATCACGGTACATATTTTTTATATGGGGAAAAACCAAAATATTCGCAAGGATACAGGTAACCACAAATCTGCAGTATGATTCAAAAGGACCGCACTAACACTTGGGCGTTCTTTAGAACCATTTATTTGTTCTCAAAAATGTAAAGAAAATTTTTCTACGAGCTTCCTTTAAGAAGATATAGGTCTTGAAATATACGAATTTGATGTTGATTTTATATTAATCAGATAATGTAATTTTATGTTTTATTAATAAAAGCCGTAGATACAGGCATGTAAAATTTTCCTTGTTATTAAACATAATTAATATTAAGTAATAAAGCAGCAAAAACTCTGGAAATATTATTAACATTATTTTAGACAGCAACAAGGACGGCAACAGTGCGGTGCAGCAAAAACTGTCACTATAGTTACCATAGTCTGACATGTGACTTTATAAATGAGTTTCTTTTAATTTCTAATTTTTCTAAATTTTTTGAAAGTTTACCGTGTTTTTTGGCAAGCACGCCTCAACTTACTCTTTCATCAAATTTTTACTTAAGAAACTTGAGAATAGCTAAATAAAATAAGGTATTAAGAAGTGACAATTATTATTGTACCAAATTTGATTTCCAAACAATTCAGTGCAAATTCAGTTGTCAACAAAAATGAGGGTACCTATGATCTATGGCATCGTTTCTCAACCTGGGGGTCGCGGTGATATTAAAGGGGGGTCGCGAAAATAGCCTAAACAATAATGAAATCATTTTATGATGTCATACATGTATGTTCATACCCGTCGCCATAAACGCAGCGACATAATTATAGGAGGGGGTCGCGAAATATTAATTTTATTTATATTTACTATTTGAGAGGTCGCAGAGCTAAGAAGGTTGAGAATCGCTGATCTCAATCGGTTATTCTAAAAGTATATTTGTACTCCTATTAACGTTCTCTACAACTAACTCGTGTCTAAATAAAAACCTGGTCAAGAAGGCTACATTTAGTAATTCTGCTATGTAAATGCAATGGATAAATTCTCGATCACAACCCACTTGACCAGGTTTTTATTTAGACGCTCGTTACGTCATTGGTGGTGCGACCCTTTTGAATCATACTGTACATAAATCATCAATGATTCTTTAATTCATATGTTGTACAAGTTGTATATTTATGTATACATCCTTTATGTATACATATATTTTTTAAATGAAAAGGAATACAATTTGCTATCATCGCATCGTGAGTATATTATTTACTTAGCGGTGCCATTAATTCTGCGTGCATGTGTACAACATACGTAAGCGCAAACGTAGTTATTTAGAATGTGATACAATTTCCTGTGTAACTCGAAGAAGGTCCCTTAAAATTCATTAAAGTAAGGTCAATATGTATAGAAACGTTACGTAACGCAAATTAAAGCTAAATAACAATTAACCTTCAACTTGTTGTCATATAGGATGGCAGTAAAACGGGTCGATGTCTAACTACACGTGAGAGTCATTATTGCCATTATTTTTACAGACAACTGTGAAGTGTTTTTGAGTAATTTTTATTATCCATATACGTTTTGAACTTAAGGATGTCTACGATAGAAAATTATTAATTATTTCTGGTCTGTGAGTGCGAAACCTATCAAATGATCTTTCTAACGATTTAATTTTGAAATTATTTTTTATAGCGTTTAATCTGACGAATATTAGGGGAGCGTCGGGTAATAAGAGCCAGCCTGATTTAGGTACGACCAACAAACGAAAAAAAATTGAAATTTGGTGAAGCAGTATTTCCCGCCCAGGACGCATGGAATATCCATTTATCGCAAAAAAACAATGCGTAGGAAAAACAGTGAGCACTTGTTTCAAATTAAGTCCTGTGTTGTTATTTTTCATAATTTTTAATCGAGAAAGTAAGTAGTCAGATGAAATTTTTTGGACAATGTTTTGATATCATATTACTAGGTTGTAAATATATTTTATGTTTCTAATATTTGGTTTCTCGTTTATCTATGCTTTCTTTCTAATTTTCATACCAAAAATGTTAATGCTATCTGGGGTAAAGAGAGCCAAGTTATTATTACCCACAGGTGAATCTTATTTATTATCCCTGATATTATAAAAGAATGTTTTTTTTGTGGAAGATGCCGAGGACTCGTAAAGGAATAACACTCTAAACTAATTGGATATGTGATTTTTGCACCTAATACTTCAACGAGTATGTTAAAGTACTTTTATTATTATTTTCGTACTTTTCTCAGTACTACATTTTATGTTGTGTTATGAAAGAAAAGTGTATTATTTATTTTATTAACTCTAGCAGTTATTTGTTAAAACAAGTTTATTTAAGCAGCAGTCGGTTTGCCTTCTTTTATGGTTCTCATTACCTCAACATGAAGGCAATAAGAGCCATTTTTATTTTAAATGAATTTATTATAATTTCTGTTAATGACAGGAATGATATAGCTACGTTATTTTAATGGTTTTTTTCTTATACGAAACAGTATACAATTGTGGAGAGAATACACTTTACCTATATTTTTCAAAAGAAGTACATATATTGATTTTTCCTTAAGTGGCTCTCATTCCCCTCGTCTCCCCTAAAATCATTTCCTTGCAAAATCCAAATACGTATTACATTTTACTTATTAAGATAAAAACAGAAAAATAGGAAACCTCATTGAGATAGGATACTAGGGAGGTACTATCACGTGACCAAAGATATTACACATTGGTAGTTTCGTATACTCTTGGGTTAAAATCCATTTTAAAAGAAAATTCCGCTAAATTGTTTCATGTAATATCTTCATGAAATAATAAATAAACTCGGCACTCCTTTGTTTAAACGCCAAGGAACGTCGCACAGGATGTTTAATTTTTGATTTATTGTAATATTTAAGGTCAGCGTACTCGATGGTGTTAAAAGCTCGTGCGATATCCATGAATGAATGATATTGCTTGTTTCCCGGTCGTCGCTTGATGAATAAAAGTCAAGACCCTGAGAGTGGCAGATTCAATTATTGTTGCTTGCTAATACGAACAATAATTAAGGCTGTTGTTGTAAGAGACCACTAAATTGAATATGAATGGTAAGTCAATGCATGTGCAGTTTATACTGCTTCACTTTCGCTGAAGTTTTATTTTTATTAAATTTCTCTTGAGTTATTTACTTCGTATTGATATCACTCAAAGTTATAAGTACAAAAATTACAAGTTTAACGAGTATGGAAAATACATTAATAAATACGAATTATATGAATTTACAAATACAAACCGGATTTGTTGAAAGTAATTAAACGGTGCCTTGTAGACTACACTCTCAATTAAATGACAATTAAGTAACATTATTAATCAAGATATTGTTTGATTATCACTTTTATATCATATTGGGGGGGGGCTTAATAGACATAAATTATTTTCTATTCCATATGTAATTGAAAAAGAAATTATAACTATAATCTTTATATCGAATACACACTAATTAATTCAAATAGAACATGTTCGAAATTACCATTTTGCCACATCATGTTATGCCATAAAATTTTCATTCAACATTTTGTTTATATAAGTGATTTGCAGGAAAAATTGCTTTCGTAAACGTATACCACCTTATTACTATTAGATAATAAAGTATCATACTAGTAAGTGTAATTAAAAGCATCTATTAAATAGTTATTTTCTGATTTCAAAGTCATATTAGTATTCACAGTTAAATTTGATACGTAATAAGACGAGAATAAGAAGTGAATTACTTTTAATAGATATCTTGCTTTAAACTAGGTAATATGGTAATAATGTAAGAATAGTGGAAAAGCCACTTAAAAAGAATAAAAATTCTGATAATTTAAAGCTCTCAGAATTGTAACTGCACGTTATCAATAAGTAAGCTTACACACTTCTTAAATACGTACAAATTTGTGGGACCTCAAAGTCAATCTGTCAAGGTTAATTTGTGTAATCTTTTGGCAATGAAGTGATGCGTCCAGCGCTTTAAACATGTTTATTTTGGAAATTGCGGAGCCAGCAAAGCAATAAATTCACTAAATTCTCGCTTGTCACAATTTGTTTTCTTATTGTCGGAGTTTGGCATTTCTTGAAATTCGGACCGCTTTCGGTGTGCTTTCGGTAGTACTCCGTTTATCACTTTCGTAATTAATTTAAATTGCAGAAGAATTAAAACGAATGTAAACATGAAATTCTCTTGATTATTCGCATAAGTTGAGACGAGTATAAATTTATAAATTGATTTCTCATCAAGTCATCAAATTCGGGACAGTTACGGACCTACACATTATTTGCAGACTCTTAAATATGCGCACCTGTAGGCAAATAAATGTATAGACACCTGATAAGATGAAGAAAAAATTATATCTCAACATATTGCTGTGATATGGCCCACGTTTTGGGTACCAATTTAATTGTAGTGTTATCTCAGGGTATTTTGGACAATTTTTTGCTTTTATTATTTTCTTACATTATTGTTTAATGTCACACGTTGATGAGCCAATTTTATGCAATATCTGGGCTCTTTTAGATATTAGTTGTTTGCTGCAAAAAATTTTCTTTCTGCGTAAATCTCAAGGTAATTTGTTTTTGGAATAGGCAATTAATTCCTTTTTTCTTTTTCTTGTTTTGTTGTTTATCCTCTCGGAGTCTCTTCTTCGATGATGAATTTTGCAGTGTATCTCGTAGACCAATTTCTTTGTTGTAGAGTGTATTTTATGGATGTAGATGGCACTCGCGAGCCTTCACATTTAAAAATATCTAATGTCAAGAGTAGAGTATGTGTGTGTGTGTGTGTGTACGTGGGTGTATATTGTCTGTTTCAAAATCAAAAAACCACCAACCTCGCAGTTTACCTCATGGATACAACCGGCAACGCTGCTGCATGTAAGTACCTGCTAGTGACAAATCTAGGGAGAAGAATATTTCAACTGCACGATTTAAAAGATTTCTGCGTTTTCGCGGCATCATAAGATATAGGGCAAATTAAGTGTTATATGACATTTTAAATTTTGACGCCAAATTACTGATGTGCGTAAATTACAGTGACAGTGTGAAATACCAACCAAAATATATCGGGGAATTTTGTTTTTTGGCAACATAATTCAACAGGTAGTGGTTTTTTAAATTTTGAAGCAGACAGTAATTAAAAAAATGTCGTAGAAAAACGTAAAACACAGTTTATTGTATCACACCAAATAATTAATTTTCACAAACTAATTATTCCGCGGGTTTAAAAAAAAATTATTAATATTAGGTCGGGTTTTTCACAAAACCTTCCCACTAAAGTTTTACTCACTTGTCTTTCATATACGATGATCCGGCAAAGGTTAACTTGAACTAGGCGCGGCGGCGGTTTTTTAAGCGTGACGGGCCATAAGTTCGCGCGATAACTAACAGCGCCCTCACATGTTTATTTTCCAAACATCTTGCTATAACTTACAGTTTCCTTTACACATTGAATTATTCATGGCGTTAAATAAATTATCCTAATATTTACAATTTTAAACTTAATTCCTCCGTATTTACACTTAAAAAAAACTAATAATTTATCTATAATAAATAGTTAATTTTAAATTGATTATTTCTAAAAATATTTACTTAAAATTAAGAGATTTGAAACAACAAACTTAAATTAAAGAATTCCTTAAACAAATCTTCTAAAATACGTTTAATAAACCGTACTTTATATTTTATTTTATTATTTTTAAAATTATTTCTTATGAAGTTTTCAAAGAAATACGTATATACATTAACACTGCAATATGCGCCCCTGTTCCCCACAGACTTTTTCTAGTTATAAACGAGAGTACCTTTGCCTTTGTAATATCTTTAAAATTTGTCAAAATAGAAATAATTTCATTTTTTTTGTTAATTAGTGAATGGATTATAACTTGTCAAAAACATTTCGGATAAGTAATAAGCAGATTAGTTATTTAATCAAATATAAACTTTGCTTCATGCTTTATACAATCCTGTGAACCTGTTTCTTGCACAGACACTTGATTAAATTGATAATTGCATTCATTTAACGAATTCGACAACAAACTTTTAAGGAAATACACAGTTAAAATCCATCTAGGTGATTTTAAATTCTTTCCTGGTGATACTAAAGAGTTCTGCTCTGCAAATTTGTATTCAAATGAAAAGTTCATCTTATAACAGATTATTTTAACGGACACTTAAAATTCGCATAGTTGCACATCGTTTCACTATCGGTTGATAGCTTCGTCAGGAATGAAAATCAATAAAATCAACCGATAGTGAAACGTTAAATGATTGTGCGGTTCTTAAGTGTCAGTTAAAATAATTTGTTATACAATTTTCATCGGAAGAATCTACTTCAGTTATGAAAAATTCATGGTTCAAGTAGAATTTTTCATAACGTTATGTATGTCTTGAATTAGATCAACTTTGGTTTGATTACTTTAGAATAAGTCACGTTAAGTTATAAGTAAAACGTTACTCTGTTATTTTTAATTTACTTAAATGATCTTTCTGCTTGACTCAGACTGCACATTTGATACACATGAATTATAAGCAAATATGTAATTAGTATCTACCTACACTGTATTATTATAATTATTATAACTTTTTGACAACTATCATCCATCAAATGTCAATCCGTTTCGGCTTCCTAAACAGTTGTAATGTAAATAGCTGTAATGTTTTGCTTATTTTACCTCAAAAAATCAAAACCAACTTGAACTTTTCAACTGAACAGTTACGTTCGGGTCCGCAAATATAAATATAAAAACCACATATTTCTGACGAAGCTGTCGAACGACTGCGAAACGTAAAGTGTATAGTGCGCGATTTAGTGTCCGCTTAAAAGATTTTGTGATACAATATATTTTCCGGTTAAGTTTAAACTTAAGTACGCAAATGTATTGAGGATACAAATATCCCGATAACGTTCTCATTTCCAAAATTAAGTCAAAGCAAATATTTTAAGAAAATATTTGCTTTATTATAATAATATATCGTATTGTAAGGAGTAAAATGCGTTTTTATTGGACCCACACCTGCATAAAATGGATAAGACACAAGAAATGTCTATTCCGAGTGATATAAGCCATTTTCTCTTCTAGTTTTCTAAAACGGTTTTTAGAAGCGATGTAAAGCATGTTGTTAGATATACGGGGTGTTTCGTAACTTCATACAAAACATATAACTAAAAAAAATTTGGGCAAAAATTAACGAACCCTTTTATTAATAAATTTTAGGTATAGTAAATGTTTTTTGTGTAAGGGTAAACAGTTTGGTCCCTGTCTTATTTTTACAACGTCTATGGAACAATGCTTCGTCAGCGATTAGTCAGTTGTTAAGTAATCGAACGTTCACCTGCTCATATAAGATACGGTATAAGATACGGTTGCACGTAATTACGTAATATGGCATAATTTTCAAATAGTGATATTGTGAATATGATTTAATTTATGGCAAAGCCCGACAAAATGCGTTGCCTGCAAGGCGTTTGTACGCAAAAACGTGTCGAGTGGTGAAACTTCGAATTATTGGGTCTCGGTAAGAATTTTTGTAATTTGTAATTTCTGGAAATTTTCAATGTACCTATTCTAGAAATACCAAAGGAAAACCAAATTTTGAAGAAATGTTAAATGTTATCTTCATAACGATTCTCGGGAAATTACATCACGTAAAACTATTTTCAATAATTAACAAACAAAAATAACAAAATGCTTTGCTTTTAAATGGTCTGTCTTTTTAAGAAGCGATTTTCCAAGTTTGTTTATTTGGACATTTTTTTTCTTATTGTTTTTATGCTAGGAATAAGCTCTTGCAATTTGATCGTTTATTTTTGAAACATCCTGTACAGATAATGTACAGGAGTACCTAAATTTTCTTTGTATTGGCTTTAGGCCCGGTTTTTCAATATCAAGTTAAACTGTAACTTTCGGTTTATTTCCATAGCGACAGTTGTGTTCTTATGGGAGTAAACTGAAGGTTAAAGTTAGCTTGCGATTGAAAAACCGGGCCTTAGGATAACAAATAAGTGATTGAAGATTCAACTCAAAATAATTATTACAAACACACACTTAATAATGAATTGGACACCGTTTGTTATTAAGACATTTCTGCAAAAATCGAATTAAATAAAATTAATTTCTTCCTATGGTATTTCGTCAAAAATAACTTCTACAAGGTGTTGAAAAACTTCCACTTCTATTTTATCCCACGCATGTTCCATAAATGATAAATCGGAACTAAAAGATCTCAGAATTTTCAAAGCAGTCCTTGATAACACTTGCTATGCATATACCAGAGTTATTCTATTGAAACAGAACATTGGAAAGCTTCTAAAATAGCAGAAGATAGCTCTTCGATGAAGTAATTGGCTGTTGCATTATAAACAAGTGCCAAAAGTAACGAGATACCATGTCTACAATGAAATCCCATAACATAACCTTAATGTGCGGCTTAAAGAAAATTGGATATCGTTCCTCTTTTCACGTTGTCCTCTGCCAATCGCATGGAATTCCGTTCTATGTCGTTTTCTACATTATTGTGGTTTTAGCGATGATACTCTACTATCCTCTACTATCAAGGATAGATCGATAGTAAAACAATTTAAATGATAAATAGGGACGAACGTACCGAAGATGCCTCACTGTTCTCCATGGATGTTTAAGCAGCGGCGGATACCTTGATAGTTAACCTCGTTGTGAAACAAAGTATAATTTTAAATGAAACCGTGCATATCGAAAGGAATATGTTTGTTATATAACGTATGTATCCACCTCGTCGTATGTAAACATGGAAGGTGAGCAGCGAGGCATCTTCGGCATGTTTTTACCCTTAGGGTACCGACATTACGAAGATGCCTCACTGCTCGCGTTTGAGGTTTACGTTGCGGTGACATCCTCGATATCACCCAGTTATAAAACTAACATACGTATAAGTTCAAAATGGATTATATATGTCGAAGGTAGGCGCTGGATATTTACTCTCGCTGAGTATACGGACAGTTAGCTGAAGTTTCAGTTTCAAAGAAAAAATATCTGTTTTTACAAACATGTAATCTGATTGGTTTATGTAGATCACGCGGCAAGGTTAAATCTCTCTGGTATCATCGACCTTACACCTTAATCAAAACCTTATCCTCACATAGTGAGGCGACATGTTCGTACTCTTACAATTCCACCTTCCATATTGTTTGGTGATGGAAAAAAAATCTACTTCTAAGAATCTTTTGCTATTCATGAAACAAAGGTCTCTGTTATCGCCAATGAAGTCTGCATATCCGAAACAAGTGTCTTGAAAATTGTGCATGACGATTTGGTTATGAAGAAGGTGTATTCCCAGATTGCTTACACCTGGTCAGAAAAGAAATTTCTGGAGAAAGTTGACCGCGTTGGAGAGGGACAAAAATTTTCTTTCTCGAATTATCAGCGGGGATGAGACTTGAGTATATCTTTGGGTTCCTCTCACTAAACAGTAATCCATGCAGTGGGTTCATAAAGGTTCTCCACCGCCCAAAAGAAGGCAAAATACAGTTTTCTGGAAAAAAAATTACAAAAAACAGTTTTCTGGGAGGGATGCTGAAGGAGTCTTGCTTATTGATATTAGCGGAGGGGGTCTAACATAAATGGAGACGTCTACTGAAATATGATTCAAAAACTTAAAAAAACATCTCAAGGGAAATCATTTTGCATCTGATGAAGCACTTAAAGAAGCTGTTGAACAATATTTTGCAGAGTTGCCGAAGGAATTTTTTTCTGAGGGTATGGGACAATTGGAATCAGTGAATATGTATTGAGGGGAGTTATATAGAAAAATAAAGGTTTGTTAATTTAATACGTGATTTGTTCATGACCAGGCAGATAAAATCAAAATACGCCCTCGTATTTTCGCACAAAGTTGAACTAAAATATGTAAATATTTCATGAGTCAATAGCTTTTTGCTTTTTAAATTGTTCAGTAAGTTTCGCCGAATTTGAATCGCACTCTTGATATACGACATTCCCATTTTTCTCGTTTCAGTTAACATCAGAATCCATTTGGAAAAAATCGAGCTCCCTAGAAATTCGTCTCCAAAGTAAATAACTTTCAGAATAAATTTATTCCCAGTCACCGACTTTAGTTAATGTAACGCCGCCGTCCATTGCCTTTCTGTGAAACGCAATAGAGGAGAGGACGTATCTGGAATGACCTTGACCGAGCACGAGCTCCTGAATTTTCCGGGAATGGGGAGGAACGCGTAGGATGGTGTAGGAGAGACGGGGGCTTCGCACTGGAGAGAGAGAAGGCCGAGGTGGGATGAAATCAACGATTTATAAGGGTTAAAGCACTCCCACACCGCATTTCCACGAAAATTGAATAAGATCTCAGAAAATACAAATACCGCCTCAGAAGCATATTGTGTGCACGAGGTAGGATTTGCGAAATTTACTCTATAAAAGTATTCCGTTATTCTTTAAGCGTTACAAAAAAATATATATAAGATACGTAGGGGTTTTATTTTTCGTTATTATATTGAGACATACAAAAAAAAACATTTCTATTTTTTTTTTAATATAAACAACTCGTTTATTGTATAAAATATAAAAATATACATGCTCTAAAAAGTAATTAATGTATCATCAATATTTAAAAATAATTAATTATAAAATTAAAATAAAATGTTAGTGTACGTAACTACATTTTAGTGAATGGCAGTTAGATTGTCTTACATTTTTATTTATAGATATCAAAAGTTACAATAAAATGCAACACTTACAAAAGATATCTTTATTTAGTACTTATCATTCAAGTTTTCTTTTTCTTTTTACGCTGAAGTCGTTATAGATCTCCTTACTCAGTAGTTACATTCAAAAATATATAAAATCTACGTAATGACCTTTCGTCTTTTTTTTACTTGTGGAAAAGTACAAGTAGCATGTTCTCTTGCAGACTACTGTAATTCCTGAACTCTATATATTTTCCTCTTAGTTGTTAAATTTATGTTTCCATATATTACTCACGAAGGCGCAATCAATCAACAAAAAAATATGTTATTAGAAAACTATCCCATTTCAGTTAAATTTATATGTCAATATTTCATACTATTTCTTTGTGCAGGAATGTCGTAGAGCGAGGACGCGATCCGATCTTCATTATAAACCCCAATGCCGTTATTCTGGTTATGTAAATACACTCATTAATTATAAAGTTATAAATATTAGTTTTACACTCCTGACGAACAACACCTATCATCTATCGGAAGTATTGGAGACATTGTAGATTACTGTACCTACATACTAGTTACATTACTTTTAATAAAGTTAATTAGTAGTAATCGTGTTTCACTTTAATCTCGGACGCAAAGTTACAACACATCGTTAGAATTTTGGATCCTGTTTAACGGTCAATAATTACATTTAGAAGTACATACATACAAGTATCCCGAAATATTATATAAACGTCTTCCTTGGTTTTCACACCTGCTCACCATTTATTAGTAACCAAAATGTTCTTTTTTAAATATTTTTCTGAACTAGGTTATTGAAAATCCGTGTCAGCTAGTATACATATTTTTATTAGATTACACGACCGGTTTCGCCCAGTGGGGCATTATCAAGTGTAGTTAGTACTAACGTTCCATTGCGGGTAGCAATGCTAAATTGCTAAATTTTCAATAACCTAAAAGCTTAGCTAGTAACGGCATGCAGGATCTCTTTTTTCTAGAAATATTTGACAAGATATTTTAATTTATTTAGAGCCGGTCTTTCCACCTTCCAGTTAAAGTTATCCGGCGAATAACTTGACTTTTATGAATGGTTGATTGATTTTTACGAATTGTTTCCATGGTAGTTATCTGTTAGTTAGTTTATCAAAGAGATGGAAACTTATAACAACCTAATATCATCTTTCAAAATACAAATCTCAAGAATAAAAAAAACAGTGATGCGATGTAACAGAGCAAACCGTGTAACAACTTAACTACTTTAACGTTCTAATTTTGGAATCTAGCCTTCAAATTAGCATTAGGGATGAAGGTCTTTGATTGTAATTATGACTCTATCATTCGAATGTGTTAAATGTCACTCATTGTGTATGTGTAACGCAGAACTTGGGAAGTTACGCGTAGATAAATCACAGAAAAAAATAAATAGTTAGTCTATTCATTATCATCTACGCGAGAAATAAACTATAAATTGACAAGGTTAAACGTTTGCACATGTTTCAGTTTTGAGCCACATAGATATTTATGTATCACATCTCTTCTCTCTTTAATTTTCTAAGTATTTTCTTTTAATAAAAGGAAAAAAATTGAAGATGTCAAATTCAGAAAACATTTATTAAAATGTCATACTATAAAAAAGAGTTGGCAAAAATAAATCGTATACCGAAGAGAGTTGTGCCAAGTAGTACTTATAAATACAAGTACAAGTATAACAAGAAGAAATATACTTAAGTACATGTACAAGTATAACAAGAAGAAATATACTTAAGTACATGTACAAGTACCTTTCATATAATTAACATAAATACAAGTACAAGTCCATGTATAGCCCTTAATTATAAGTACAAGTACATTTCGCATTCAATTGTCGTTATGTCATCAAGTACTATATATTATATTTTATATTAATACTGATGCAATATTTTTTAACAAGATTTAATTCTGTACATATATACTCAGTTGTATGTTACGAGGGCTGCTTAAAAATTTTCAAAAATGAATATACCTAAAAGGTATAGACAGAACTGTGCCAATTATTATTATAAATACAACAAGAGGATACAAGTACAATTACCTTTCATATAATTCAGATAAATACAAGTACATTTTGCACTCAATTATCATCACGTACAGTAAGAACAAGTACTTTATAAGTATTAAAATAATGGTGACGGGAAAAGTTCAATCTGAACATTTTTATATAGTACTACAAAAATAAGAATATGTTTTTGAGAATTTTTATTATAAATTTCACTTACAGTCTGTTGTAGTTATTCAAAACGACATACACAGTGTGGTGATAAAGTAACGCACCAAGCGAAAAAACACCCTTAGCGTTGACTTTTTCGAAAAATGCTCGGACAGGTCGATTTTATTTTTAAAAGACATCTTTTAGAACCAATTTTAATTTTCTGTTAGTTACCACTTTTGCGCCGTGACGTCATCGACATTTTTTTTAAATGACAATCTATTTTTTTGAAAATGTCATTTGAAAGCAACCATTTTTCTGAGTACAAATATGATAATGAATCACTAATGCATAAGAAAATTTCGAAGAAAAAAATTATTGAAAAATGGAGATGTGATTTTTAAATTTCAACCTAAAATAATACTTTCTTATAAAAACATAACAAAACAACTCAATAAAATTACAATAAATATTAGAAATGTCCTCCACCAACCACTTGACAGTGACCAGCTCGAGTGTAAACGCTGTTAATGAGTCTTGCGATAGTTTCACGGCTAATGTTATTCATTTCCGCTCACCCGACTTAACTCCCCTAGACTTTTTTATGGGGTTATCTAAAAGGTCGAGTTTACGTGAACAGACCTCAAAATTTGGGAGATTTACAAAACAAAATTAGGACGGAAATGAATAACATTAGCCGTGAAACTATCGCAAAAGTAATTAACAATGTTTACACACGAGCTGGTCACTGTCAAGTGGTTAGTGGGGGACATTTCCAACATTTATTGTAATTTTATTAAATTTTTTTGTGATGTTTTTACAAGAAAGTATTACTTTAGGTTGAAATTTTATTAAGATTAAAAATCACATTTCCATTTTTCAATAATTTTTTCTTCAAAATTTTCTTATGCATTAGTGATTCATTAACATTTTTGTACTCCGAAAAATGGTTGCTTTCAAATAACATTTTCAAAAAAAGGTTGTCATTTAAAAAAATGTCGATGACGTCACGGCGCAGAAGTGGTAACTGACATAAAATTTAAATTAGTTGTAATAGATGTCTTTTTTAAAAATAAAATCGATCTGTCCGAGCGTTTTTCGAAAAAGTCAACGCTAAGGGTGTTTTTTCGCTTGGTGCATTACTTTATCACCACACTGTATATAAAATCTTGTATAATATATTAAACATACACTGTCATTGTGATCATGCAAATTTCAATTAAATCACTACAGGGAAGTAAATAGAGCACTAATTTTAACTCACAACAAGAGAGTAAATGAAGTTAGAAGTAAGTAGTAAAGCTTCGACAGAGGTTTGTTCAGTATCTCTCAATTGCAATTCTAGGATACTCTAAAAACAGAAATATCAGGAATATGCATAAAACAAAAAACACGACTATCTATGATGTGAACGTATTGGTTCCAAAACTAATTTCAAGTACTCAAACATAGAAAAACAATCTCTTTTCACTTACTTTTGCTTTATTTTGCAAAGATTAACAGTAAACTATACTTATACATGTATTATATTACAAGGATCTTAGTACAATTGATTATACTCGAGACAGGTTTACGAGTTTCTTGTTCACTGTTAATTTTGAAGCAATATTATAATCGCTTAAATCCAACGTATCACCTGACTGACACGACGGAAAAACAACATAATTTCTTATCGGTCAACAATATCGTGACGCATATTATATTTGTGATGGACTTTAGATTAGGTTTTAGCGGAATAGCGTTTGAGTACGGAGTCACCTTCAAAATTACTGACACATTTGTCACGTCGACCATATCGTCTATCCGACTTTATCTACATTCCCCGTACTTTACAATAAATCATTGTACGCACTTAAAAATAACTTACGCGTAAGCTCCATTTGAGATTTACTTAGTTTACTCTCAGACTACAGATTTACGAAGTATTTTCATTCACGGAATCGTTCCTATTTTATGAATATTAAAAGCAAATATTTTACAGTATTTCACAGTATGTATATGTACTATTGTATGATAATGTAGGTATATACCACTACCTTTAAAGCTTGTCAAGTGCCATCAACTTTCTTTCAGATACGAGTATAACAAATGTATGAGCAGATTATTTTTTTGAGTGTAATTTAAGAACCGTTGAGAAATAATGTCAAATATTTTAATACTATCGTCATTTTTTCGCGACAAATATTTCTGAAATATTCGTTTAATATTCAAAAATGTGCGTTTTCGTGTCAAATTTTGAAATGTCACAATAAAAATTTTCAAATATTTTTATTGAGTTTTTGAAAGTATCTGCCGGGGCATATTTCAAAAAAATATTCGTTGGAGGGGATAAGTTGTCATCTACAGATTGTCAAAAATAGTTTATAATCTTTATCAACACAGTGCAGTTGAAGTAAGAGATGCATAACGATGGTCTCAAATCAATACCTCGTAAGTCAAAAAAAGGAATCACCTACTACGTAAGCCGAATACAATTAAAAATTAAGAAGTTTTTTGAAAAATACGTCGATAGAAGTTTTTTTTTTTTTGAAGACGTTTTATTATTATTATGTGCTTTATTATTACCAATATCATTGCAGATAGTAATGAAACACTTTTATTTGCCTCCTCTAAAATGGTTATTTTTTTATACCTACATGGTATTGATTTGAAGCTATCGATAAATGTTGTTTTCGTCACTGAACAAACTGAAGAATTCTTGATCATTATATCTTGCTAGCCAATATTCATAATAATTGTTAACTCTGATGTGTGGCTGCACTTGGAGTCATTTCAACAAGAGTAACTGTGTAATTACGTCATCAGTGTCCTCATAAGCATTAAAGAATCGCTGGAGGGTTATTTTTTGTTGTTCTACAGGGTGATTTATTAGCTCACCGACAAGCTTTGCCATATGAAAGCTCATGTAATTTTAAGAAAAAAAAATCATTTGGACATATGTCCGATTTCATTTATTTAAGGAAATAGAAGACTTCAAAGTTTTGATTCTAATTATTTTAATGTTGCAAAATCACTTAAATATTTACATAAATTGCTCAAAATTCAAAATCATATAAATACATAATTATAAAAAATTCTAATTATTATTAAATTATTATTAAATTATTATTAAATTATTATTACATTATTATTAAATTGGCTATTATTTTACAACGTTAAAATAATTAGAATCAAAACTTTGAAGTCTTCTATTTCCTTAAATAAATGAAATCGGACATATGTCTAAATGATTTTTTTTCTTAAAATTACATGAGCTTTCATATGGCAAAGCTTGTCGGTGAGCTAATAAATCACCCTGTATAACGGCATCATTTTCTAAGACTAATACTAATACTCTAAAAATTGCTCTATTTGTTTATTGTGGAACATAAAGAAAAAACAAACCTTTCTCGATTCATTTTCAACTTAAATGTACAGTGGCTTAATGACAGCAGGTGAAAAATGACATTTTAGGTTTTGAATATTTCCATTTTCTTGTGTTATGAATTTCTGACAGTTGTACGAATATTTTTTGAATATCTGAACGAATATTATTCGTCAAGAAAAAACGCTTTATGTTATATGTTGGTGTTTATTACAACTTCACGGATTATTAATAAACGATAATAAGTGCTTTATATAAAAAGGATAATTTGCTGGTGATAACATTTTTTGCAATAATATACGGCTTACTGACAGGGTCGGATTATTTCCAAGGATAGAGGCACAAACTAAAAGAAGGTGCTTTGTTTGAATGTAACGAATTTTGATTTTTTTCTTTTTTCTAATACATATTTTTTTAAATATGTACTTTAATCATTTATGTATTTTAGTTATTTACTTAATCTTCAAAGTATCATGGATGGTTTTATTTTTTTATAATCCCATGTTGCTCTAGCCATGAAATAATTAATAGTACTTGAGGCCAGTTTCATAATCAAATTGAAAGGAGACTTTAAAATTAAAATCACATTCAGATGTATAAAGAAATGTGTTTTCATATTTGTTTTTACATCTGAAAGTGACTTTAAATTTAAAGTCTCCTTTAAATTCGATTATGAAACTGGCCCCCAATTAGTTATGAATTACAAATTTATAGTTAAACTGAATCTATATTTAAATTTCTTATATTTTGAAGCACCTCAATGAAAAGTTTTTTTAAAACAAAAGATAATTGACTGCGGTCAATTCACGTTATAATTGGAAGGCAGAGTTCGGAATCAAAAGGCAAACGGCTGGGCTTGTTGATTTTAATGAGCGATACTCGGTCACTGAACACCGTTCACTTTGTTCAATTTCGCTTATCTAACATGAATTACTCGTTCTGACTTTTTAATAGAATCGTCCAAAAAAATGCACAAATAAACTGTAAAGAACTGAATTGATTCAATTGTTCAAAACGATTCGTTCGTTCGTGCACGAACGATTCATCTCTACCACCTTTCCTCAGAATTAACTAACATATATACAGGATGATTCTTGAAAAGACCGACAAAAAAATACTTCCCAAGACTTCCTAAACCAGGGAAAAAGGTTAAAAAAAATATATGTATTTTAGTTCTCCATAAATAATAATGAAAAATGAGCTCCAAAACGATTGTACGACCCTGGTTAAGAAAGAGTAGCAGATGAACGAAATAAATACATACAGATTCGGAAATTTGTGTGCTGGACATAGCAAGTTTGTTTCGATTCGGTTCGCCGAGAATTAATTGCAACGGCCGGCTGGGCCGGTTCCGGAGGGCGGTGGCCGGCATCGAAAACAAGTGAGCGTCAAATTTCAAGTGAAATTTGTCTCTTTATATTTCTAGTGCATTCCCTGTCGCACGCATTACAAGAGAATGTCCAGTTGAACATTTACCGAATCTGTATGTAGGTAGTCCATAATTAGGTAAATGAATGATTACAAATATTCGAAGTTCGAATACTTCCTAATTTATTTGTAATGAATTTAGGGACCGGTTTTGATATTTAAATCATCATCAGGCCTAGAATACAAAAGTTGCTAGTATAAGAAGGGTTATACAAAACTACTGCAATAATTTTTACTTTTATGCACGAAATATATTACACAGTAGTATATTATTCGACGACCGAGTGATTAATAGCCATTACTCGGGAGTACCGAATGATTTTTAAAATTTTTTATCAACTCTTGCCATGAAATCTGAACGGCATGTCCTACTTAAGTGAAACTCCTTTATGCTGTTTTACGGTAAAGCTACGATATACCGTCCAAATTCCATGGCAAGAGTTGATAAAAAATTTAAAAAATCACGCAATGGAATACTATACTTTTTCCACGACTATTAATGAAAATAAGGAAATAAAATAAAGAAAAATACGAAAACAAATCTGACGTTTATAGACAGTGCAAATCTGGCGTTTGTAAGCAGTGTACCTATTTGATTGTTTTCATTTGTGGTTGCTATGATATGAGCCGTGAAATTTGAAGTTATTACTTAACGGGCCATTGAGTAATGAACGTATTATTCCACGGGCCATTGAGTAATCAACGTCATTACTAAATTAAAAAGTATTTAGTAATGACAATATTATTAAATAGTCGTGGAAAAACACAATTATTGCAATAGTTTTGTATAACTCTTCATAAGAAGAGAATACAAAAGTTGCTAGTATAAACTAGCAACTTTTGTATTCTAGGTCTGATGATTTAAATATCGAGACCGGTCGCTAAATTCATTACAAATAATTTAAGTTCTCGAACATTTGGAAATAAATACAGTCATGAAAGTGTTTTATAATTTTATGATTATTGCGGCGCGGCGTCGGACTTGAACTTGATCTTTAAACGGAATTGACGTGATCAGCTAAAATACGAACTCCAAAATATTTACTTGATAAACGCATACAAATTACCTGAAGTAATTTTTTTCCCCATGTTTACTGACTTTGTTTATTAATCCAACCAGTAATCATTCTTTTCATAATTCGTTTGATCATTTTTTTTTATAAACTTCAAATGAAAAATGTGACTCGGGTTGCTTTTCCCGTGGGCTCTTTCCGCATGAACTCTCACTTTAACCTTGAACTTAACAACAATTCATTTACAATTTAAAGTAAAATGTTTTTATGTATATTTTATGCAAGAAATGAACGTTTACATAAATCGGTATTAACGTAACTACCGTATAAATAAGATTTATTATTGTAACATGTCGGTTATTATTTTATAATTTTTAATTAATCTCATAGCAGTGAATACAATTATACGTCGCATTCTTCTTCAGCTGTGCGACTGTGTTATTTACTTCACGGCCGAGTTTTACGAATGAATGACTCTGATTCTCTGCGTAACACCATAAACATTTATTGCATGCTTTTAAAACTGTAGTAAAATGTTGATTCTCGTTTTATGCCTGGACGTAATATGCGTTTCGAGTAAATTTTTAATTAATTATAAATTTTTGGATAACATTTTTCCCATGTTCCGGGAAGTCAGTATTCTGATTCAAGATTCATACTTTTCATGTGAATAATTTCCATAGTATTATAGAGTGTTTTTAATTAATTTTGAATAATGTATACGCGTGTAATTTTCTTTTAACAATCGTATCTAGGAAACCCCAGAAAAACTCTCCTCATATCAAACTCAAACAACCTTGTAAATTTTCAGAATTCTAAATGTGACCTTAGCCTTGAATCTTCCCGACAAATAAAATAATAAGAATCATGGCTAAATCATACATTAAAAATAAATCAAGGTTAGACCGCACGCTGCTACATGAATGTGTTTAACATTTCGAATATAATTAACGCGAGAACGAAATGTCAACATGTTTGGTGCATTCTTAGCCGGATCGCTATTACGTAATGAAATAAAATAAACTCGTATAAATAACTGTTTATGATTGTGCCCGGTGAACGGGTTCTGAATTGCAATAGAATCAACCGGCAGACACACACACAATCAAGTAACCATGAACTTAAGTGACGTCGCTTTTAATATTCACTTCCTTGTACCCATTTGTCGAAAATAAAACCAAGCGTGTGAATCACCGAAGCAATTTTTTTATTTGTTTTGTATTACTTAATCAAAGAGTTTTTTTTAAGTGTGAAGTTCAAAATATAGTATGTACTTACATACATTCTGCCAATGATACGGGCACGTGGAAATTGTTTTAGTAACTCAAGGACTAAAGGAAAATTTTCATTTGCAAGCTTCGACTAAAATAAAATAACATTTATGGCCGTATTCACCATTCCTCAGTTACATGTTTAAAGGTCAGTTAAGCTGTTAACAGACTGTTAAATATAAGAGCTGTATTCACCAACCACTATTAAGAGCTAATGTTGTGTCAAACTCACTCTTTTAAGTTAATTATGCATTATTTGGCAGTTAATAAAATTTATCGCTTTGTTATACGTAATTACACTTGTGTAGCACAACAAATATAGTTAATTTAAGTTAAATTTATTTTTGACTTAACAGAGATTTAAATTTTAACGGTAGCTTAGTAAACTGACTGTTAATTTGTGAATGGTGAATACGGCCGTAAAGTCACAAACAACTAAAGGCGAAAACACATTAGCTGGCCATACACACAGAGGTTGATCCGCCAGTTTTGAACGCCGCGGTTCTAAAAAGGGGCATCTTCATGATACGTCCAGGATGTCACGCGTTTGGTTAAAGTCTAATAAAAATGTGGGCGTTGCAAGCGTTACAATAAAAAAACATTACGCCTAGAGTCGTATTTATCTTTTAGTTCAGGGACGGGCACAAGCTCGCCAGAAGCTCGACCCCCACCTCCCAATTATTTGGACGATCTCGATGTTTCAGACAAACAAGCGCCGGCAATAACTGACTCAGTCGTATCAACGAAATCAAAAACAGAGATCGCCGAGCAAGTTAGTTCATGTTGGTTTCTTAGCGTTTAACAGTGTCGTACAAGTTCGAGACCATTTTAAATTGAGAAACAAACAATATTTATAATAATTTTCGGTTTAATTCAATACGAACAGCATCAAAACGAATACACCGTGCCACCGCCGTCTACAATTTTATATTTCGTGGGACCAAGCTAGCTGCAATCGACACTCGTTTGACCTATTACTTAGCGTAGTGGGAGATACTTCCCTTTGCATGCCCATGCCTGTTTTAGTTAGTGGTAAATGCACGCATCAGATTTAACCACACAAAATTTCTAGGACTGATAATAGATAGACACCTGAACTGGAGTGATCATATAGATAGCATTGCATCAAAATTAAATAGAAGCTATTATCTAATACTTAATTTAAAAAATATATTAGATACTAGAGATATTATGAATGTTTATTATAGCATAGTCTATCCTCACATAAGCTATATGATATACGTATGGGGACAAGCAACTGAATGGAAGAGGATATTTGTTATACAAAAAAGAATTCTGAGACTGATATACAATTTAAATCCATTAACATCATGCAGAGAAGCTTTTAAAAACCATAAAATTCTTACTGTTCCTTCGATTTATTTATTTAAATTACTTACATATGCTTACACTCATTACAAGAAATTTAATAAGTCTATGAATGTCCATAAACATAACACCAGACGTAAAGATGATTTGCGTCCTGAGCACCCAAATACGTCTCAATATCAAAAATCTCCATTTTATGCAGGAATTACATACTTTAATAAATTACCTGACAACTTAAAAGAATGTAGGACACCAGCCTTATTTAAAAGCAAGTTAAAATGTTTCTTAATTGACCGCTGTTTATATCACGTTAATGAACTATGATTATGTGTATTTTAATGTGTATCTCTGTATTTGTAACCAAATCTAATAACGAAGCCATCCATTTCATGGACCAAGGCAGAAATAAATTATTATTATTATTATTATTATTAGTACAGACTTATCTGTCAATTTACACCGCCAGTGAAAACTGCTGCCGGTAATTAACAGCAACTAACAGACGATTTTTAGAAATTTACAAAGAACATCCTGCTTTGTGGAAAATTAAAAGCAAGGAATATAGTAACAAAAATATTTTGTTTTGTGAGGGCCCCTCTTACTAAACTTAATAAAAAGCCATATGTCTTTACATCCATTCTCAAATAATTCTTAAAATCATCCGGATTATTTTCTCTTAGCTGTTTTAATAGAGCCCGCTTTTTTATTGCAGAACATTTTTTACCTTACTGGTTAAACACTTGGAAACAGTTTACTTGCGGTGCAGAACTTTCGCAAAGTCGAAATTCCACCGTGCCGGTTCAATCCGCGGACATATCTGCAGTTTCATGCACACTAACACACGGTTTTGCATGGGACAGATCAACTGTGCAGATTGATCTGTGGATTTTTATTTTTATTAAATGGCTGAGAGTCGTACAAAACATAGTGAACACTATTAAATACCTTGAAAACAATACCATTTATACATGTAAGTGCGAGTTATTTTATTATGCCTGACGCGTATACAGATATCGCCATAAAATCTTTTCCTGCGTTACAAATTTCAAGAATTAATAAAAGAGATTTCCGACGGCAAAATAAATTCGACTCTAGGCGTAATGGTTTTTTTATTGCAACGCTTGCAACGCCCACATTTTTATTCGACTTTTACTAAACGCATGGACGTATTATGAAGATACCCTTTAGAACCGCGGCGTTCAAAACCGGCAGATCAACCTCTGTGTGTATGGCCACCTATTATTATCACGTCATGTGAATTCACATGATTTCACGTGAAGATACGTGAATCGTAAATTCGATGAGACCTGCTTTTCCATAAACATGCATTTATAGGAGACACACTATTGTCACTTCACGCATTCACGTGATATCACATGCTGTTACGTGCCGGCACACGATTTGATTTTCGCATCAATTTCGAGACACGTGATGGCGTGAAATATCTACACCTTTTCAACTTCAAATTGGGACTAAACAAATTCAAATTGGGACTAAACAAGTTTATATTGGGACGAAACAAATTCAAAATGGGAATAAACAAATTCAAAATGGGAATAAACAAATTCAAATTGGGTTTAAACAAATTCAAATTGGAACAAAATATTTTAATTCAGAAAAAATACAAGCTCGTAGGTAATAATAACAAAACGAAATGTAATTACCTAACTAATAATTACTTGCATTAAATCATAATTTTACGTCAACCATATTTAGCCCATCAGGTATGAACTTTGGATGTTTGCAACGAATCTTATAGAGTTAAGTACGGTAATTTTATTAGTAATATTTTGTCGCACTATATTTGCTAATTTTTGTAAACGATATTCCGTCTGCGCAATGTTTGGCCTGGCCTCACCTGCTAAAATTTGTGGCATTTGGATTGCTTTTAAACAAGACTACGCGAGTTCAACATTGGGCTGTATGGAGAAATTCTCAGCAAATGATTATTGATCAATTCGTCCTCTCTAAAACATCCTCAATTGAATTTGTTTAGTTCCAATTTGAAATTGTTTAGTCCCAATATGAAATTGTTTAGTCCCAATTTGAAATTGTTTATTCCCAATTTGAATTTGATTATTCTCATTTTGAATTTGTTTATTCCCAATTTGAATTTGTTTAGTCCCAATTTGAAATTGAAAAGGTATAGAATTTTAAAAAATAGATAAAGTTTTAGTTGAAAAAGTGTGAGAACAGAATGTATTGCAATACAATACCAGGTCATCAAATTATATTTAATAAGATTATGAAGAAATTCAAATTTATCTTTTTTCATGCATCACGTAAGTACCTACTAAAACGATTTCCTTGTAATAGCTCTTGGAACAAATTTTGAAATTCACCCTGCTCTTTTCTGTTTAAATTAATTTTATTTCCTAGTTTTATTTTTCGACATTAAAAGCAAAGCACAGGCTTTTTCAAAATCTTCAAATTCTGAAGAGGAGGATGAACAATTATTGCTTATTTTTTCTTTAGCAGATACTTTTTACTCTGATTTTTAATTGGATAGGTAAAAATAAATGTTTATAAATAATGAAATTACGAGAATTCACCTGACGTGACAACAGTGTGATTCTATTGTTAATATTATGCGATTCACGTGTGACATGATATCACGTGAATTCACGTGACGTGATAATAATGTGTTTGCACCCTAACTCTCTTTTCAACAGAGTCATTATAAAGCTGTTCATATCGCAAAAAGAAGTAAAAGTTGTAGTGATGTAATCAGATCCTTGGATATCCTTATGCCGGCAGTACACGCTCGCCGAGGTGACCCGAGACCAACCGAGCGCGAGAGTGTACCCGATGTTCTCGTCCCACCCAAGGCCCTCTCGCCTCGCCCTCGGAGCGCTCGGTCTAGAAGCGGTCTCCAGCACGAGTCAAAGGAAGCGAGAGCGTTAAGTGGGGGATCTCGCGAGAGTGTACACGGTACTCTCGGGAAACATTTGCGTTCTCGGTACACGTTCGTCTCTTGAACTGTTGGAAGTTGTGGCGTAGTTCTTTTCAGTGTTTAATTTCGTTGTTTATTTTTAATGGAGTGGACAAGCGATTGTACTCTCGAATTTTTAGAATTTTATCAGGGGGAACCCTGTTTGTGGGACCATCTTCATCACTACTCGGAGTGCTCGAAAATGTCTCGCGCGAGACGTTGGCGAGAGCCGATCCGAGGTTTATTCGCGAGAGTGTACATGGTGCTCTTGGGTCTCGCTCCTCGGGGCATCTCGCCTCGGGATGTCTCGTACTCGGGTCGCCTCGGCGAGCGTGTACTGCCGGCATTAGAAGAAGAAAGCGTACGTCTTTTTTTCGTTTGGGTCAAAAGCATAAATTTTATACGACGCAAATGAATCATGAAAATATTCCAAGCCACTTGTTTTTCTCTCGAAATGCGTAAGCAAATTACATTATTAAGCGCTCCTAATTTAGCGAATTCATTTATCTAACGAGTTATTTTCCTGAAAGATAAGAATTCATGGTCAAAGCTTTTGATAACAACAATCAAGGTGAGTGATATCTCAGCGGTTAACTGCGTTTCGCACGCGGAAAAAAAACGATAGGATCGAACAATACGTTCTAACTTGCGCATTTTCTGGCCCAGGTTTTAAACGCGTAAAAATAAGTTGGTCGAATTTCATTTAAAACCAACCATTGCCAAGGGTACTATGATTATTTTTGGCAAATGGCATGATGTGTTACAAATTATACGTTGAACCGCTCAAATTATTTTACGTTTTCAACATGTATTCCCTTCTTTTATTTTTAGGATGATGGCAAATGATTTGTTTCTCAAGGTTTTTTACAAACTGAAACGACTCCAGACGAATAACATGTTTGTCTATAAAATCCCAAGGAGACTGTTTTTTCGGAAACTTTTTTATGTATTGTTTTTATTGAACTCATAAAAAGGAAATTCTTACCACATGTGTATAAAGCAGGGAAAATTTTGTTGCAGTACATATTTGATTGCGCCAAGAATATATTTGTAAATGTTTGTTGTGTTCAAGTAGAAAAATAATAGTAAAATAACCAGGATTATTACATGTAAGGAGTACAAAATCCATTGATGGATAATGCATGAAAGAAATCACTTCGTAACAAGGTTATTAATAGGAATCGTGGCATGTTCATACTTTTATCCTTGACTTTTATAGACAATAACGCAAATTCTTGCAAACATACTTACTTCCAGGATTTTGCGTCCGTCTTAAGGCCGGTCCAGATGCAACGACTTATCCAACGACTTGTCGCATCAGACAAAAGCCCGCCATACACACAGCGTCTTATGGAAGGTTTTGGTACGTGGCACACTAAGTACTCGTTCCAAATACCCAGCGCGCCAAGTACGCTATTGCCCACAAACTACCAAAAACAAATTAAAATATTCAGATAATAAATTTGGACAGAATTTGCAGATTCTAACTGCGTATTCGGAGCGCTAAGATGTTCTCCCTAAACACACGAGCAAGTCTGCGTGCCTTATATGTCACGAACCAAGAGCGATGGATAAATCCTTATGTGTATGGCGGGCTAATATGTATCAGGCAAAATGGAACGTGTGGACCGCAAAATGTACGTCTTGTCTAACGTTTTGCGGTCCACACGGTCCATTTTGCTTGATACGTTTTGTCTGATGCGACAAGTCGTTGCGTCTGGACCGGCCTCAAAGGTGGGTTTATACAGCTAACTAAGAGTTAACAGTTAAGCATTAAAACTAACAACTAACAACTTAAGCAATGTTACCTGTTTTATACTTATGCTTAGTTATTGGTGAAGTTGTATAAACCCCTTATGCATATGTTTTAACCTCACTTTTAACTGTTTAATTATTAATTACTAAACGTTAGTTGTTAGTGTTAGTTACTGTATAAACCCACCATTATAGTTTCTACTAATCTAGTAACGACTCACAATATTTAAAATTTGGCATTGAATAAATGTTATAAATATGTATAACAAATTCTTTAAAAATCACCAATCGCTCAACGTTTCACTTTCGGTTGATAGATTCATCAGGAAGCTCTCTGACTTCAACTTATAATGAAGCATATGGTATATGGAAGTGAGCAAATTAAGTACAGATTATTACTATTTATTAAAACAACTACGTATTTGCACTCGCGTATCTCAGCAATCTTTCCTCTTTGGGAAGTCATTGATTTTATTTGAATTTTTTAATACAAGGACACATTTAATTGTCTGCTAATTTGATTCAATTTTATTTTGGGAATGTACCACATGATTGCGATGTCTGAAAATAGATCTGTAATCGCTGAACATAAAATTTGTGAAATCGGGTTTTGCCGCGGATAAAACGTGATTCCCACTTGTTCACGATCTTCTTGCATGTTTAATTTTATGATCTCGTATTGCATCGTATTTCGAGGTTCTTGCACAGAACGAAACGTAAATTTCATAGCCCAGGAAGATCTTCAAATAAAAATAAAATTATTGTCGCGTTCCATCGACGTTACGAAATAAAAGTCAATCAACTTTCTATCGTATATTAAAAAAACTAATGTAAATATTGATAACAGTAATAAAACGTTAGAAAACCAAAAGTAGCGTAAAGCAGCGTAAAGCAGTGGTTTGGACGTATCTCGCGACTTATCTGCGACTTCCCGTTGTTGCCCGCGTAATTCCTTCCCTTTATTCTAAGTCAGCAAAAATTATGAATGTAAGAAGTTACTAAGTAAAATGTTATACAGGGTGAGTTATTAAGCGCCCCTTCTTCCATAGCTCATTTATAGAACGAGATAGAATTTTTTTCTTTTGCAAGGACATTCTACCTATTGAGCACTATAACCTAAAATTATTTTGATACGTACAGAGTGTTACATAAAATAATGGCAGCATGCAGCGGGATTTTTTTTAATGGAACACCCTGTGTATTTTCCTATAGAAAGATATAACACTCGATCCTCTAAACAGCAGCACATAAAATATTTATATTTATTTAACCAATTAAGAGTAAATTAATATTTTATCGAAAACGGTCTGATTTTCAACTTCTCTTAAAATACTAACTGTAAACGTATCGTTTGTCGTACGGAAATAAAAATAGGTAGTGTTATAAATTAAAGTATAGGGAATAACCCAGATATAAATTCATTTAATTTCATTTGTTTTTTCAAGTGTTCAAGCCTGTGTAATTGTCAGATTTTAAAATTGCCGTTATTCAATTTTTTTAAATGCAACCCCCCTTATCTCTTTTCACGAATAGAGAGTGTTCATGTTCCTCTTCAATTCTGTTATAGGTTTTCTGCATCTAATCCTTACAGTTTTTTTACTATAATAAACTTTTTACATTTTTACTCTAAAATCAATATTAAAAAGTTATTTAACGTACCGTATTTTATTTTTTTTAAGACAGCGCCCTCTATTTCATAAAACAGATGGATAATATCAAGTTTACAATTGGTTACAGACTCTTATTACATTAAAATCATCGTATTTTATTGTAATACAGTTTTTTCACTTTGTTGTAATTAACAATGTCTTCAAATTGATTCGATGTAGTTCCTAAGCTTCAGTTGTCTTCATTAACATTTGATTTAATAAAATCTGAATACTTGAACAAAAGAAATTCACCGATTTTCATTTATTTGTTAGATCATTAATTTATTATTTGTATATATTTTTTTGAAGTACAACAATTTTTACATTAAGGTAATTATTTGTAAACACTGATGTTTTCTTTTGTTGTAAACCACATCGAATCAATTTTAAGACATTGTTAATTTCAACAAAGTGAAAGAACTGTATTACAATAAAAATACGATGATTTTAATGTAATAAGAGTCTGTAACCAATTGTAAACTTGATATTATCCATCTGTTTTATGAAATAGAGGGCGCTGTCTTAAAAAAAATAAAATACGGTACGTTAAATAACTTTTTAATATTGATTTTAGAGTAAAAATGTAAAAAGTTTATTATAGTAAAAAAACTGTAAGGATTAGATGCAGAAAACCTATAACAGAATTGAAGAGGAACATGAACACTCTCTATTCGTGAAAAGAGATAAGGGGGGTTGCATTTAAAAAAATTGAATAACGGCAATTTGAAAATCTGACAATTACACAGGCTTGAACACTTGAAAAAACAAATGAAACTAAATGAATTTATATCTGGGTTATTCCCTATACTTTAATTTATAACACTACCTATTTTTATTCCCGTACGACAAACGATACGTTTACAGTTAGTATTTTAAGAGAAGTTGAAAATCAGACCGTTTTCGATAAAATATTAATTTACTCTTAATTGGTTAAATAAATATAAATATTTTATGTGCTGCTGTTTAGAGGATCAAGTGTAGTATCTTTCTATAGGAAAATACACAGGGTGTTCCATTAAAAAAAATCCCGCTGCATGCTGCCATTATTTTATGTAACACTCTGTATATATCAAAATAATTTTAGGTTATAGTGCTCAATAGGTAGAATGTCCTTGTAAAAGAAAAAAGTTCTATCTCGTTCTATAAATGAGCTATGGAAGAAGGGGCGCTTAATAACTCACCCTGTATACAGGGTTCACCACATGTCCCTCCCGGGGATAAAAAGGATCAACAAAGTTGGTGCTTTTTTTTATCAACATTTAAATTTTATATCCAGCAGATCTAGAGCCCGTGTCAACAGTCAAATTCTCGGTTCCAGTACCTGCTTCATGCTGCGTTAAATTATTTTCATTACATTTAGGTTTACAAAAACGATTCTTAATACTACAACATAAGTAAGTTATAAATGATAACAAAAGAAATACACATATAATATATAAAATAAATGAATGTACGACATTTCTCTGATCATTTTGAATTTGCTCTCCTAACTTTTGACTTTCATTTTCAATAATTGTTAAATCTTTACCTGACTTATCTAGTTCGTTGAGATTATTTAATAAAACAGTTTTATTTAATTTTAAATTACTTTTATAAATATGAAACTTTTCCAAAGTACGATTACAACAATTTTTTTAATAATTCAATGTTTGGAATGAAGTCATCGAACTGATTACTAAATTCAAAACTTTTATGTGCTATGGGTAATAAAATAGTATTTTCTGTATAAGCTTTACAATCACGATTCAGTGAAAATATTCCGGTTCCATTAATTGAAATTCTAAAACCATTTTTATTTCGGCAATTTAACATTACTTGCTCTACAGTTTTAGTTACATATAACCAAGAATTTCGGTTAGTTAATCTATGCCATAAAGTGCTAGTTAATGAAATTATTTTCTTGTTACAAGAATTTGGGATTTCTTTAGGATTAAGGAGTATTTTCACTACACAATTTTCTTGTGCATGAGAACTTATTAATTGCTGTTCTTGCTTACAAATATTAAAATTAAGTAAACTTGTGCATTTTGAAACTTGAGAATCTGAAAGACTTAAATAATTCTGTAAGTTATCTATTATTAAATATTCTCTGTCGGGTTGAATAAACACAAAATGATCATTATCTATTCTAATAGGTAAAGGCAAAACTTTATATAAAGTATAATCACTCCTACTCACTAAAGGCAAATCAATAACGTACACTAAATTATTAGACTTATAAAATACGCTAAGCTTACTAACATGGATAAGTTCATAAACATTATCTTTCCTTATGTCTATAGGAAAATCACTGTCTTTCGGTACATTAACATGAATTTCCCGTAGTTCTGACAGTAATTGTTCAGGGGTGATAATTAGGGCTGGGTCGATGTATCGATATATCGATACGTATCGATACGCCAGTTGTATCGATACACATTTTCAGCTGTATCGACGTATCGCATATCGATACGTATCGAAATATCGGATATCGAATATCGATACGTATCGAAATATCGATACGAATCCAAATATCGGATATCGAATATCGATACGTATCGAAATATCGGATTTCTTATCGTAAGTTAAGCAATAACGTTAAACTAAATTCATTTTATTTTACCGTTTAGAATTTAGAAGATATTTAGTTTATTTCAATTTTCTCGAAACTTGAATAACTGGTCTTATCCGGTTTTTGCATCAAAGTTTTAAACCTCTGTTCAATATTTTGAAACGTATCGATGTATCGATACATATCGATCCGATATTTCGATACATATCGATACGTATCGGTAGCCGATATTCGATATGTATCGATATTCGATATATCGATACGTATCGATACAGAAATCGTATCGAAATTCGATACACAATTTCCCGTATCGCCCACCTCTAGTGATAATGTGTGGATGTACTTTACCGTTTTGAGCAGCTAGTACAGCATCTACTAAAATTTCTTGTTGAATAGTAAATTCGTTTAATATAATAAAAAGCATAGAGATATGATCGTTTATAGCTTTTTCTACGAAAATTTGATTCAAACGAATTTCTGAGTTGTTTAAGAACGAAGTTATGTTATTCAAAGTATCGGAAAATCTTTTTTCATTTTCTGACACCTCATTAACTAAATTTTTAAAAGCTACAGTAGCGCTTTTAGTAATATGAATCTGTTCATTCATCAAATGCGTTAGTTTCAGTTCGTTTGAAGATAGATGTTGCAATTTTTTATTATAAAATTCAGCATCATCGGAATCTAACGTACCAAAAAGTATTTTTGCAGTTTTTCCTACTATATTTAGCAAACCTCTTTTTTCACGTTGATTATTATGTCCGAGTAATGCTAACAAACTTGATTGTTTACCTTTTAAATTATTTATTAAATTTCTCGCAGAATGATGGAAACTAAAACATATTTTGAAATCTTGAAATCCTGAATTAATTAACCTGTTGCAAATATTCGAACTTGAATTAAAATAATATTCAATTTTATCTAATTTAGAATTATAATTAGTTAAATTAACATACGTTATCATCTCCCATTCATCGTTTATCAACTTTACTTGACTTATGGATTCGAAGTAGATACCTGGACTGGATACAAACGTAGAGTCGTTGTAGAGCTTTTGACACCAATACATCTGAAAACTAATCATTAAATATTTTTAAATGATTTTTATGAACTTTAATTTGTTTTCGATTTTTCAGAATAGTAACATTTTCCGAATTATTTACGTCAGTAATTTCGAAAGGACCTTCCCATAAAGCTTCTAACTTTGTGTTGTTATGTTTTTTCAATAGTACTTTATCGCCAACGTGTAAATTAATAGGATTTATTGTTTTATCGTAGTTCAATTTCGATTTGAATTTACTTGTCAAAATATTTTCGCGTGCTATTTTATGGGATTGTTGTAACTTTTGTTTTAATTCATATTGATAATTATCGTAATCATATCTCGGTTCTGGTTCCCTTTTAATGGAACTAGGAATTCGAGGTTGAGTTCCAAATAAAAGTTCAAAGGGGGTAAATTTTGTTAAAGTGTGAGGTGTAGTATTATACACAAACAAAGCGTATGGAATATAAGAATCCCAATTCTGGGTGTCTTTATCTACATAATGTCTAAGATATTCCCCAAGTGTTCTATGTGTTCTTTCTATAGGATTCGACTCTGGATGATATGCTGTCGTTTGTAAGGTAGTTATTTTTAACATTTTGCAAGTTTCTCTGAATACTTCGCTAAGAAAATTAGTATCTTGATCAGTCAGAATAGATTCTGGTACTCCATACTGACAAATTACATGTGTTACAAACGCCTTTGCTACTGTGTTCGCGCTTTGATCAGGTATCGGTATTGCTAATGAAAATTTGGTTAAGTCATCCTGAATAGTTAACAAATAAGAATTTTCTTCATACGATTTAGGTAGAGGACCAACTATGTCCAAAAATAATTTTTCAAATGGCTTAGTTGACGTTGTAGTTATCTTCATCGGTTGTTTTACATTTCTATTTAAATGTTTATTCATTTGACACGATTTACACGATTTTATTAAATTTTTAACGTCTTGTTTTAAACCAGGCCAATTGTAATATTTTTTTATGCGTTTTATGGTTCGCGTTATTCCCTGATGTCCACCCGTAGGACAAATATGAAATTCTTTCAAAATTGTTTCTATTTCGTCGGGAGTTAAATCGTTGTACACTTGAAAGTTATAAATTTTAATTAATATGTTCGTATCTGCAAAAATGTACCTTAACATTGAGCGTATGTTACACCATTTTAGACAATCTAGGCCAGATGCTAATTTTGGTATTGCTAATTTGGTTATTTGATTGTTTAAGCAAAAGATTTTTAAATTTTGTAACGTTTTGTAAATATCTTGATAAGTTGGTTTTTCATAATATTTATTTTTTGTCACTAAATAAATTATATAACGTTCTCCTTTTTTCAAAAATAAATTTTTTCCTAATTCAGGCTGTTGAGTTAACAAATCAGTAACACTTCCGTATTTTTCTTTGAACAGTTTTGCTATTCCTTTATTCATTTCCAAGTCTTTACTTACGCAATGTGCAAGGCTAAATTTTTCAGGAGCATTAAATAAGTTTTCTTCTATTTCTTCTACATTGGGATTTATGACAACGTTTTCTTCGATGTGTTTCAAATATTCTTCGTACGATTTAGTATCTCTTTTCACACAATTTTTATAAATTCTACTCAGCGCATCCGCATTACTATTTGAAGAACCTTTCTTGTAATTTATTTTATAATCATATTCGTCTAACTTAAGTCTCCATCACATCAGTCGGGATCCAGGGTCTTTGACACTAAACAGCCACGTTAAAAGTTTGTGGTCAGTAACAATATTAAAAGTTCGACCATATAGGTAAGGTCTAAAATATTTAGTAGCCCATACGATTGCTAGGAGCTCTTTTTCTGTTGTAGAATAATTGATTTCTGCCGCATTCAAAGTTCTAGAAGCATATCCAATTGGTAGATCGCGTCCTATTTCTCCTTGCGATAGAACGCCACCAATTGCGTATTGGCTAGCATCTGTAGTTAAATTAAATTGCCTTTCAAAATTTGGATACTGTAATATTGGTTCTATCGTTAAATAAGTTTTCAATTCAGTAAAAGCATTTTGACATAAATCGGACCATTCGAATTTAATATTTTTCTTTAAAAGATTTGTGATAGGTTTTGCAACTTGGCTAAAATTCGGTATAAATCTTCGGTAGTATCCTACTAAATCCAAAAACATTTTGACTTCTCTTGAATTAGTCGGAGGAGGATAGTTTAAAATAGAGCTTATTTTTTTCGGATCTGGTTTAATTCCATTTTCCGTAATTTGATGACCAAGATATGTTACTTCCTTACAGAGGAATTCACATTTGTTAGGCTGCAACTTTAAATTATAACGCATTAACTTAGAAAACACTTCGCGTAATTTAGTTTCATGATCGATAAGATTTTTCGCGTATATTACAATGTCGTCCATATACACGAAACATTTGATACCTTGTAATCCTGACAAAACACTATTCATTAATCTTTGAAACGTTCTGGGCGCGTTTTTTAAACCAAATGGCATTTTAATAAACTCATAATGACCGAAACTAGTACTAAACGCAGTTTTTTCTCTATCTTTAGGATTCACTAAAATTTGATGAAATCCTGAAGCCAAGTCCAATGTTGTGAAATATTTACAGTTTCCAAGTTGATCTAAAATATCCGTTATATTTGGTAACGGGAACGCGTCGTCAACTGTAATATCATTTAACTTTCGAAAATCTACAACAACACGATATTTCTTTTCACCCGAGGCATCACATTTTTTACCAACAATTAATAAGGGTGCATGCCAAGGACTTTCACTTTTTCTAACTATGTTATCTAATTCCATTTGATCCACTTGTCTTTGAATTTCATTTCGTTGACTCTCGGGAAGCCTGTACGGTCTTAAATTTATGGGAGCTGAATTTTCAGGAATTTTTATTTCGTGTAAAACAGCATCGGTATTTGCTAATTTATCACCTTCTAAATGAAATACCTTTGAATATTCAAAACAAATTGATAATATAGATTCCCTTTCTTCTTCATTTAAGTGTTCCAACCTCATACATTCAGCTAAAAGAATTAATCGATCTTCCTTAGTTTCCGCTTCAAAATGTTCAATTGTATTTATTTCTTCATTGCAAAGTTCATATTCTAAATGATTAAGATTTAAATTATCTAATTCGATTTCATTTTCAGATATATTCATTACACTAATAAGCATTACGTTATTCTTAACTTTATTTAACACATTACCGCAAAATAATTCGTCAGCAATTTCTTGAGAGTGTATTAAAATCGTAGAATTTTCCAGCGAGTTTAGAATTTGAACTGGAACTATTTTCTCAGATCTAGCAGGAATTATTAATTTATTCGGGGACTCATATTTCTTTAGAGTTAACGTTTCATTTTCAACATCAATTATAGCATTATGATTTCGTAAAAATTCTTTACCTAATATACCAGCGCTAGAAATTGGAAAAGAATTAGAAACTACTTGAAAATCGACGAGCAAATTTTTATCTTCTACATAAACATTTAATTGAGTTCGACCTATTGTTTTAATTACATCCTCTGATATTCCTTTTAAATAAGTAAATTCATCTTCGAAAACTATTACTCCATTTTTAAGTGCAGATATTTTTATTAAATTTACATCAGAACCAGTATCTATAAGGAAATTCGCTTCATTATTTATACAATCGGAAGATTTATAATTAACGTGGTTATTATTTAATTTTGAAGAAATATGATAAATAGTCGAATGTATTTGTTCGACTGGACGACCTGGATTACGTGAATGACTCGGTCGCGATTCGTTTCCAGAAAAATTTTGTTTTGACGTTGAAGGAATATGAGTACTAGCATTTCGTTCTGTATTTTGATTACGTTCTTCCTGCGTATTAAAATTTCGATATCTCGGCACATTAGTCGCTTGATAATTATTACTCGTATTACGTCTGTTCTCATTGTACTTTCTTTTATAACACTCAGCAATTCTATGCCCTGGCTTCTTGCAATAGTTGCAGTAAATTAACATTACGCTTGAATTACACTTATTTCCAGTATAATGTTCACGTTCTTTTGTTCTTGGAAAATTTTTAGACTGATTCTTAGTATGACCTACTGCATTGCAATTATAGCATTTCAACGAAAAATTTGGCTTTTTTAATTGACAATATTTTAAAGATTCTTGATCTGATTTAACAACTCTTTCCTCATCAAGTGCGTGTTTTATCGCACTTTCTAAATTAGTTAAATTTTGAGATTTAACCAGCGTTTTTACAGGCTGCATCAACCCCTCAACAAATACATTTAAAGTTTGACTTTTAATTAAATCTTTTATTATTCGGGATTCATTCTCTGATTTTCCCTTAGTACTTGCGTTACATAACTGATAAAATAATTTTTCAATCCTACATGAATACGTACTAACACTTTCAGATTTCTGTTGCCTACTAGCGTTTAATTCTAACTGTAAATGCCCTACCGTTCTCTGTTCACCCAAAGCTTCATTTAACAAATCTTTTAGAGTTTCCCATGAATCAATATTTCTATATCTAGTTACCGCAAATGCTTTACCGCTCAACTTTGTTACAATAGCTTGTAAAAGAACTGCTTTTTCTCTCGCACTTATATTTTTTATACAAAATTCGCATGCATTTTCAAAGGCATATAAGTCTTCATCATCTTTTCCGCTATAACGCGGAATTAATTTAATTGCTGTTTGTAAAGAAATCGTGACAGGATTTTCGTTAGGCATATCGATACTCCGATCGTTATTTCTACTAGCGTCACTAGGAAAATCACTAGGTATGTATTCGCTATCTGGTGATGCCGCGTTTGAACTAGATGATGATTCTGACATATATGACTTTCGACATATAAAAATGAATTTAATCTATGCAAAAATTATTACTTACAATAGCACTATAACTGCCAAAAACATTTTCATCTGCCGCCTCACTATCACTGACGCTTGATAATTCTTGATTTTCTTAAAAATTCGGAAAAACTTTGGAGTCGTTGCGGATCTCGAAGTTGTTGAAATCAACCGGTCCTAGCCTCACGATTGACAGGATTTCCTGAGGTCATCAGCTGAAGAAACCATTCTAGGATAACTTTCGATATGGGCCTACGTATTGGCTTAGACTTTGATTCAAACCCTGACTGGAAACTACAGACACTCCGGACGTAGATCAATCAATTAGCTGCTTCGTATTGCTGAGTCGCCTTCGTTTTCATCACTCTGTATAACTGCTTTTGCTTACAGTGATTTTATTCGCGAAAATCGTTTCACTAAACTCCGTTAGTTTAAATGTATTACGCGAAAACACTACACTTTAATTTTCTTTATACTGCTGCCAAATTTTTACATCAGCACCGCTACCACCAGATTTATGTCGCGTTCCATCGACGTTACGAAATAAAAGTCAATCAACTTTCTATCGTATATTAAAAAAACTAATGTAAATATTGATAACAGTAATAAAACGTTAGAAAACCAAAAGTAGCGTAAAGCAGTGGTTTGGACATATCTCGCGACTTCTCCGCGACTTATCTGCGACTTCCCGTTGTTGCCCGCGTAATTCCTTACCTTTATTCTAAGTCAGCAAAAATTATGAATGTAAGAAGTTACTAAGTAAAATGTTATATACAGGGTTCACCACATTATGAAGAAATCCTTGAATCCGACCATTGAATGGACCGACAAAGAAGAAATGTTGAAAGAATAGACATCACAGAATATGGTAAAATTTTTTGTATTTTAAGTTTTCCACAAATAAATTACAAATGAAAAATTATCCTCAAAACGACGATACGTCCCTGTTTAAGAAAGAGCAGCAGATGAACGAAATAAATACAGTTGTAAAAGAGATTATAATTTTGTATACTCGACCTTTAAACGGAATTGAGGTGAAATACGAACTCCAATGAAAAATGCATGCAAATAACCTGAAGTAAAATATTCCGTACAAATTGTATAAAATGAAGAACCACTTTGAACACTTGCTTTGACAGGTAAACAAATAAATCACTACAACACGGAAACGATTCAAATTTCCGTGTTAAGAATTGCTAGTGCATTTCTTTAATTTTCATTTAAATTCTATTGTAAATAAAGTTTATTCCCTTAAGCAACGCGTCCGTCATAAACATTTCCGCATCTTTGTATGACCCAATATTACGCGTTACCCTTTCCTTGCATTTTATTTTAATTATAAATTGTTGTAAAAAAAATATGATCTGTTCAAGAATCACCTTATACTATAGAGTTTATTATGTAACTTTACGAAGGTAAATAATATATCTGAGAATACGTAGAAATGCTTTTATCCGCAAGATAGTTTTACATAATCCAGTAAATAAAGAGTTGGATTCCGTTAATCAAGGTTGGATGAAAGTAATTAATTTTCATCGATTGCGGATGTATTGGGAAGGTTGTGCTCCTACCGCATAAAATGTAGTATGTCATTGACTAAAATCATAATCATTATTTTTAAAGTAATTTTATAGCACATAAATTAAAATAATTACATACATAAATACATCGACATTTCACTAGTTCTCATCATTTCTAGTTTTTACTAAGCTATGTCACAAATATGTATTTCTGTATTGTATTGCTTTTCTGTTTTTATAATTCCAATAGCCCTGATAATTATACATCATACAGATATAGAAAATTAAATTTAACAGGCGGGATATTGATAATTTGAAATATATATACTCATCCCTTTCTTTTCAACAAAAAGTATTTTAGACTGAAGAAAATAAGAAAAGGACACTATTTTCGAGGAATATTCTTTAATGAAGATAACGGAAGACTGAAGAAAAGGACACTATTTTCGAGGAATATTCTTTAATGAGGATAGGGTATTTGTTAATAAATGTGATCTGACAAAAGTTATTAGGAAAACGAGTTTTGCATAACGTGGTATGCATGTATCTACACAACACTTCATGCACTCCTTGTTGGCATACATTACCATGCAATTACACATTTTTTTATCGAAAACCTATAGAAAGCTATTGGACCTTGTGACAACGTTCGTAACTTCCTGCAACTCATTCAAGGTCATCCTGAAATAGCACCAACCTTATGACTTCTCGGTGATTAAAACGAAAAGTGCCATTTGTTATGGTAACAACAATGGGTACGTGCAGTTAAAGAAAAACAATAAAATATACATAAATTATTCCTTAATTGTCAATATTCTGAATTTGGTAACGTTCCATCCATTTTTTAAGCTTATATTATGCACATGCGGATATACATATACATATGCATATTGCGACCTTCGAACGGTCACTTCGAGACAAACGTTTGTCCTTTTATTTTAAATCAGACGTAACGGAAATGAAATAGGAATTCTGAACATTTTATTTTTCCTAAATCTTTTATGTACAGCTGCGGAATCATAAAGCGGGACAAGTCTTATGGCATTCAACTAATATTGTTTCACTGTTTAATTTTTTGTATTTATACGATATGAATTATAAATACAAACAGAATGATTGTACATTATGAACTACGAAGTTTGCTAAGTTACTATATAGTTACCAGAATTAAGAAGTAATAATTAAACTAACGACATTATACTGTCCCGCTTTTTGATTCCGCAGCTGTACATCAGAGCAGCAGATGAACGAAGTAAATTCTGTAAAACACATTTGAAGAGGCCACGGAACGTGTTAAGTCACTGTTTGTTAATGAGCATTATTAAGATTTAAAGTCTCATGGAAAATCATAGAAAAATCGTAACTTAAACTTAAAATACCACGCGTACTAAACACGCTTTTTACTTGTGAATTGGACACTTAAGGCGCAAACACATTATTATCACGTCACGTGAATTCACGTGATATCATGTCACACGTGAATCGCATAATATTAACAATAGAATCACACTGTTGTCGCGTCACGTGAATTCTCATAATTTCATTATTTATAAAAATTTATTTTTACCTATGCAATTAAAAATCAGAGGAGAAAGTATCTGCTAAAGAAAAAATAAATAATAATTGTTCATCCTCCTCTTCAGAATTTGAAGATTTTGAAAAAGCCTGTGCTTTGCTTTTAATGTCGAAAAATAAAACTAGGAAATGAAATTAATTTAATCAGAAAAGAGCAGGGTGAATTTCAAAATTTGTTCCAAGAGCTATTACAAGGTAATCGTTTTAGTAGACACTTACATGATGCATGAAAAAAGATAAATTTGAATATCTTCATAATCTTATTAAATATAATTTGATGACCTGGTATTGTATTACAATACATTCTGTTCTCACACTTTTTCAACTAAAACTTTATCTATTTTTTTAAATTCTATACCTTTTCAATTTCAAATTGGGACTAAACAAATTCAAATTGGGAATAAACAAATCAAAATGAGAATAATCAAATTCAAATTGGGAATAAACAATTTCAAATTGGGACTAAACAATTTCATATTGGGACTAAACAATTTCAAATTGGAACTAAACAAATTCAATTGAGGATGTTTTAGAGAGGACGAATTGACCAATAATCATTTGCTGAGAATTTCTCCATACAGCCCAATGTTGAACTCGCGTAGTCTTGTTTAAAAGCAATCCAAATGCCACAAATTTTAGCAGGTGAGGTCAGGCCAAACATTGCGCAGACGGAATATCGTTTACAAAAATTAGAAAATATAGTGCAACAAAATATTAGTAATAAAATTACTGTACTTAACTCTATAAGATTCGTTGCAAACATCCAAATAATTATTAGTTAGGTAATTACATTTCGTTTTGTTATTATTACCTACGAGCTTGTATTTTTTCTGAATTAAAATATTTTGTTCCAATTTGAATTTGTTTAAACCCAATTTGAATTTGTTTATTCCCATTTTGAATTTGTTTCGTCCCAATTTAAATTTGTTTAGTCCCAATTTGAATTTGTTTAGTCCCAATTTGAAGTTGAAAAGGTGTAGATACTTCACGCCATCACGTGTCTCGAAATTGATGCGAAAATCAGATCGTGTGCCGGCACGTAACAGCATGTGATATCACGTGAATGCGTGAAGTGACAATAGTGTGTCTCCTATAAATGCATGTTTATGGAAAAGCAGGTCTCATCAAACTTACGATTCACGTGTCTTCACGTGAAATCAGTGAATTCACATGACGTGATAATAATGTGTTTTCGCCTTTAGATACTACACTGAATTGGCTACCACAATGCGTCATAATCTGAAAATGCCCAAAAACTGACTTAACACGTTCTTTGCGTGGGCTCTTCATTTATGATGGTTAAGGCGAAAACACATTATTATCACGTCACGTGAGTTCACGTGATTTCACGCCATACATGAATCGCAAAATATCAACAGTAGAATCACACTACTGTCATGTCACGTCAATTCTCGTGATTTCAATATTTATAAAAATTTATTATTACCTATGCAATTAGAAATTAGAGTAAAAGTACCTACCTGTTAAAGAAATGTTCAAAATAAACAACGATAGTTCCATCCTCTTCTTCTGAGTTTAAAGAAGAAAATGATTTAGAACATGCCTGTGCTTTGCTTTTAATGACGGAAAACAAAACTAAGAAATGGGTGCATGAAATTAATTTGAAGAGAAAAGAGCAGGTATTGTACAATACCTTGTGTTCTCGCACTTTTTCAATTAAAACTTCTTTCATCTTTTTTAAATTCTTCATATTTCACGCCTTCACGTGTCACGAAATTATGCGAAAACAGAAAATCTGAGCGCGTGCCGACATGTAACAACATGTGATATTTCGTGAATGAGTGAAGTGACAATAGTGTGTCTCCTATAAATGCATGTTTATGGAAAAGCGGATCTCATCAAATTTACGATTCACGTGTTTTCATGTGAGTTCACGTGACGTGATAATAATGTGTTTTCGCCTTTACAGCGTGGCGTGTACTTTTCTTTAAACGGAATTGATGTTGAAAATCCAAAATACTTGAAGAATTCATACAAATCACCTGATGCCAATTATTCCGTACAAATTGCATAAAATAGGGATAACAACACACATGGTTTGATAGGTAAACAAATAAACCACTACAATACGAAAACAATTCAAATCTCCGTGTTAAGAATTCCTGGTAGTTTTCTTTAATTTTAATTGCAGTGTAAATAAAATTTATTCTCACAAGCAAATAATGTCCGTCATAAACATTTAGACATCTTTTTATGATTCAATATTACGGGTTACCCTTCGCTTGCATTTTAATTAGTCGGTTTTCTTTCTGTCGTTTATTCGTTTTATCGCTGGTGTTTGAATAATAATAGACTTTGTTAATAAAAAATAAATGGTGATGACAACTAGGATTTAAAACATTATAACACATTAAACACATTCGTAATCGCTTTGGTTTGTTATTATTAACAAACCAATATATATAATTATAATTTTGTATGCGCCGTACGTTGAGAAACAAATTGTATTATTTTAAAAGACGTATTATTAACACGAATTTGCACAAAGTCTAACAAAATCCAACACGAGCGTTCGGTGTGTTATTTTTTAAAGCGATGGAATTACCTGTCGTAAATTATTGTTTGCTTCGATGTAAAAGCATTTCACTTTTGTAGACCTTTGAAAGCGTAATTGATTTTAATTAATCTCATATAGCAGTTAATAGGTACACTTGTACGACGCATTCATCATCAGCTGCGCAATTGTGTGTTATTAGTTCACGGTCAAGTTTTCCGAATGAACGACTGTGATTCTCTGCGCAACGCCATAAACGTTCATTGTGCGCTTTTAAAGCTGTAAGCTTTTGGTTCTCGTATTATGCATGGGCGTAATAGCGAATGCTGGACTTCTCAGGAACTTGAAAGCTTTATTAAAATTATATTAAATACTAAAAACTAGAAAACGGATCAATTTTTCACATTTTATTCTAATTAAAACAAGTTTACGAGTAAAATTATATAACTTCTTTGTTAACTCTTAAGGTTAGCTTTAATTAATGTTTAGACTTTTTTATGGCGTTTGATATGAAAGGAAAATGTAGCATTTTGTACGTCGTTAGATAATTTTCAGGCGTAAATTTGCAAACATAATAAATATGTGTCGAGCGCCGACGCATCCATTGCTCTCTCGCACGGTTGAAGAACGCGTTCGCCAGATAGAGACAGCGCATTGATTAAACAGAACCTTGACTAGTGATTAGAATAGTAGTTCCGTTATTTGTGTTGTGAGCAAGGTCATGATTGTCGTCGTCGCTAGCAAGTCACATACACACCGGCTATAATGAGAAGGTAGAACGAGACCGCTCAAGGCAAGGCAACTCACGGTGATAACCAGGAAATCTGAGTTAGGTGACACAGCTTTGATTTAGTAGACCACTAACCGAAAATTATTGGCCAAGCTCAGGACACTACCACTCACTATTTCAATCCAAGAGTTTGCAGTAAATTTGCAATGCAAAACTCAATATATGAGCGATATGCGCTTGTTATTTCAGGTGTGTTTACACTTCGACAGAAATGTTACATGCATACCTTTTCAATCTATCACAATTCATAAATTGTTCCGTTACATATTATATAAAGAATATACAATTTTTTTTTTGAAGGTCCCTACATGAAGCAATGAAAGCAAGAAGTCATTTTTGAGGTTGCTCTGAAATTTAACGGTTCAATTTGAATGTGCTGAAATTAAGTCTGAAGGTCATTTTTCTTTCAGACTGTGGCAATAGACCTTCACCTTCTAGCTATTGGATATGCAACCAAAAGTAATGCCGTTGAAAATAATAAATAGTAATTAGTCTAATAAACTATTGTGTAAAAGACGCGCCCACTTGCCGCAACTTTCAACTGTTAACCAGAATCAAAACAGATTATGTACTACTCCTTTTCCTGGTCGTAATTTCAAGGAGACTTCAGAACAAACTAGTTGCGCGCGGAAGATTTGGAATATTTCAACTTGTCCTTCTCGTTAATTGTTATTGATTTTAGCTTTAAAAAATTGATTTCCTTTTAAAAGTTTAAAGGTCTTCAACATTAATTTTTTCTCTGAACTTTCTTTGTCTCTGACACAATTGTGATCAGAGAATGACTGGTTTTAGGTTTTTAATATCAGAAGTAGGCAATTTGCCTAATACTTAGGTGAAACCTAAGGTCATCCGCTCTCTGATTATAATTTTAAAAAACCGTGACGTGTATGCAGATGTTCCCTACAAATTGTATCAAATAAGGATAACAACGGCTCCACTGCTTTTGACATTACTACTTTCTTGTCAGTGTATTCGAGAATCAACCTGTATATGTAATTCTATTAATTAAAGGTATACAAAAATCTGAAAGGTAACATGATTTTAATGTATTACTTAAAGCCATCAACTGAATTGAATTTCAATTTAGCAAAAGTTATCGTTTCTTTTAGTAATAAACTTTTCAAGTACCAGGAACTTTAATTTAATTCAATCGTTCGCGTTAATAAAATTTATTCCAATAGTTCCCCAATACTGTCCTCGATGGTGCGCTCTAACTTTTACAATTCATGAAACATCGTCGATCCGAAAAGTGGGTCAGGTCAAGGCGAAACTAGACAACTACTAGGTCGGCCTATATATAATAGTTTCCCTCTGCAGAACACAATCGGGGGGGGGACTAATATCGATGTGTGCGATTTCCTAAAATACGCTGAGAGGACACGAAATAAGGAGTCAAAATGGGGGGCCCTGCAGAACATCACACGACGAGCGTCGATCAAAGGAAGAAGACTGAAAGAGAAAGTTAAACATAAAAATTTGACACACAAACACACTTCGCTGGGCGATTGGAAAAAGTGAAAGCAATTGTTTTGCTTTCTCGGCGTATTATATGGCAGCATAAGAGTGTTCAAAAATGCCTGGATTTATTTCACGTCCCCCGTATCTTAATAGAGAAACCCAGCGTGGGAGAGAGAGATTTTTGTGATCCAGTATCGTATTTTAAGTCAGCCAGAGCCGCGTTTCACTCTTTCTTTGTTCAATTTCTAATTTGCACTTTTAAATTGTTTTTGTGTTTCTAAAATAACTCACTTTCAATCAAGCTAAAATTATCATTTGTTTCTTGCATATATCCTGTTATTGATTTTTTGACGTTACAGCATCAATTTGACCTCTTTTATAAAGTGGTATTTATTAATAAAATAATACAGGGTGTAATCCGAAGTTTCACTTATTAACGCTGTAAGTTCTTCATCACATAAGGAATTAATTTTGCAAATATCAGTGGTTTTGCTCAAAAACTGACCTACCACAAGAGCGCATCGTCATTTATTTGGAAACCTCTGCTCGTTCGTCAGTGCGTCTGCGGTTTTTATAAACACATCGTAAAACGATAAATTCCGCAAATGTCACGGTTACTGACTGGGTCAGTGTCGCCCGCAACACAATTCTATAATGAAATTTTCGTCCATCTGTTTCATTATTAGATAATCGATAATAATTGCATCATGATATTCCATACTTTGTAAACATATAAAACACTACGTGATTTAATTTGTCAATTTCGCGTATTAAAATGATGAATGCATGTTTCCTGGTCGTAATTGATTAGAAACAAATTGGTGACAGGAAAAATTTGCGGAATGCGAACATTTTTTTGGTTCCATCAAATAAATAAATGCATAGACGCATTTAATAAAGATGTGCAGTTTAACGCTATCCCTAAGTTTTGAGAAGAACATTCTTAAATTGTTTACTGTAATAAAGTATGTAATAGAGTGCGATTTTATCGCTCGAGTTTAGCAGTACAAACGTTTATTGTTTAAATCACCTATAAATCACTATTTGCTTTCAGAATATTAAATGATAAACAATTAACAATTAAAAATGCAAATTGCAACACAAACTTGAACTATCATAATCAACTGGCATCGTGAACAGGCGTACACACAGCACCTCCACGATCTTTCGGAATTTTGTTTGTTTAGTCTGAACGAAATAAAGAATTATAAATTAAGGGATGACGAGTTCGGCGTGCTGTTTATTCCAATAATACTTTTAGAATGTGACCTCCATTGAATTACCCATTTTTTGACTTATTGTTAGGTACGCTTCATGATTACTGTTTTATTTTAAATTAAGGAAATAAATTAATATTATTACGTAAGAATCATTTTGTGACAAATTTGTATTTCTATTACTTAAATATTAATTTTAAAAATTGCTGGGAGTCGCCATATTCTTTCGTACGAACGTAATAAATAACCTGCCTCAACGATTATTGTATTGCCCTGCGGACTTACTACCCTATCAGTTATTGGGCATAATAGTAGACTCCGCTCAGCCAGAGCTTTAAATCTAAGCCAGCTCTTCTCAAACGTTTTATGTAAAAACTAACGGTACATTTTTCTGGAGTTATTATTGACATTTTTCCCAAACATAGGTATGTCATAACCTCATACTGCTCTTCGCTTCTCTCTTATTTATTAATAATGGATACAGTATGTAAAACTTATGGGTCAATTCTGCGAATATCCGTAAGATCTGCGACATTATCTTAGAGACTTACAAGAAACCGTATCATACTAAGAACTTCAGAATTCCATTTTTTAATAACTGACTTATAGGCTAACAGATCTTACGGTCCTTACAGATATGCGCAGAATTGACCCATTAATTGATTACACCCTGTATATCATGACGGTTGATTCCAATTTTTATTAATTCTAATTCTAGTAATGAATAATTGAAATTTATCTCCGCCCACAATAATTTTATAACCGTAGTTACGTATTTCAGCAGCTAAGCTGCCATCTTCAGCACAATTTAAAAAACACTACATGAAATCTAACAGCTACCTACCTAGCTACCTACCTACCTGATCATACTATCTATACTACTAATACTATCTAAAAAACCAAAATTAACACTAAAAAAGCGACTGTGGTTTAAGAAATAAATTTCCGCCCACAATAATAACAGTCGAAAACTACCAAAAAAGCAAATCAAATAAAACGGAAACGAGTATTGGTCTAATATCCGAAAAAGGTTCTTATTCTCCCGAATAAAGAACTTTTGTAAGCATTTAATTCCCTGTTATTTGATATCGCTTGAATTTATCCCTGAAAAGAAATTATATACCTATATATGTATATGTATACACCTATATGTATATATGCACAAATCGCCAAAAAGCAACCTACAGATTAGAGCAGATCACACCCACGCACTACAAGTTAAGAGCACTTTACGATATTTATCTCGGAGAATCCTCTCCTTATCACATATCCAGTGCAAATGCGCTTAACTGTCTCTAACACCCCTTTATATAAAATTTAGGTCGCGACCTCTTGCGGCTAACTTTTGACCTAACAAAAACGACATCTGGCGGTCGATTCCTGACTCAAACACACATATACACACATACACATACATAAAATATATATATTGTAATGATTTTAAAGGTTCATTAATTTTTATTTTAAAACAAAACACGAAATAGTTAATAACTAATTTATTTACAAGCAAACTAATATAACAATAATTTATTTACAGACTTATACGTAATTTATTTCAACAGCCGAGCGAAAGTTTAACAGGCCACTTTTAATTTCTCACGTTGCATTCTAATCGAACTCTAACGCTGAATGAATCTCCGTTTACCGGCCGCGTGTTTTATAAGCCGGGGTTGTTTATCTCGAACATTCTGGAGGCGGCCCACTGTCTATTCTAGTTTATTCCGCCGTCAGAATTCCCTGGGCTGTCGCCTAAGGCGCGTCGACCAGGCGGCAGTGACGCAAGAGACAACTTGGCGCCGGCTAGTGACGATGAATCATTACACTGCCCCCTTCTTAAAAACGTTTCGTCTCGGAACGTTCCTCGTGACAGCCTTGAAGGAGGATGTCGAAAGCGGCATGCTGGCCCCTTTTTACAACTTCCGGTCTGGAAGAAATAGCAGTCCACGGTTTTCTTACTACCGACAGCTGCCTGTGGGTGGTGACTGCAGACTAGGACTTCAATTCCCGTTCCGTTGAAGATGACTTCTATCATGCTTCGAATAACCCTCCAGTCCAGTCCGTCTAGCCCGCAGCCCAATTTAGGAATGGCTAATTTCGTCTCCTTGCCTTCTACCAGCTGTCTCCTCAGGCTCCATAAAGCTTTCCAAATACTGCGATAGTCAGGCTTACCGCTTGACGTCTTCTTGGTGATTAAGTAGTACACGTGTCGTCTTTGTTCCGCCTCCGTGTGGATGATCTGCAGGCTCTTGCCCACCATGGGGTGCTGTCTTAGGAGTTCCTCGACCTGACCAAATTTCTTCCGAAAGACTTGGGCTATCCCCTTGGACATCTTTAGGTCTTCTGCCACACAGTGGGCCAGACTGTACTCTGGTGACACTTGAAAAAGGTCTTGCTGTCTCTCTGTGGTCACTCCGAATCGCGCCTTACTTCCTGTGGCGTGATGAAACATGAAGGTTTCGAAGTTCACTTCGCAACCTTGCGCGTTGTACTGTCCCTTCATTTTCTTCTCCGTTGTAAGGAGCCATTCGGTTGAAGTGGATAACTTTGGTTTTGCCATGTGGAATCTTCCTGATGCGGTAGATGACATCGTTGATCCGTTTCATCACTTTGTAAGGACCTTCCCAAGATGTCTGCAGCTTTGGCGATAGACCTCGACGTCTTTGAGGATTATAAAGCCAGACCAGCGCTCCAGGTTGGTATCCCCCATTCTGAGCGTTGATGTCATAATGCTCCTTCATTCGGTCGCTGGCTGTCTGTATATTGTGACGCACTTGAGTGTGAATGTCGTCCATTTTCCTGCGTAGGCCGCTAACGTAGTCTTCGTCGGCAGGGACTTCACCGGGCTTCACGCCGAACTTCCGGTCGCAGGGCAGCCTTGGGTCTCTCCCAAATACCACTTTCGCTGGTGTCTCTCCTGTTGTCTCATGAACGGACGAACGGTATGCTAGTAGAAAAAGGGGAATGTACGTGTCCCAGTCTCTCTGATGATCGGAGACGACTTTGGACAAATGTCGGTTGATGGTTCTGTTGAATCTTTCCACCATTCCGTCCGACTGCGGGTGAAGTGCAGTGGTTCTAGTTTTCCGGATGCCGAGCAAAGTACACACGTTCTTAAACAAAGCCGATTCGAAGTTCTTTCCTTGATCTGAATGGAGCTCCATGGGCGCGCCATATCAACTGATCCATTCACGGACAAGGGCCTCAGCAATAGTCATCGCCTCTTGGTTTGGTAGGGCGTATGCTTCAACCCACTTGCTAAAGTAGTCCATCACCACGAAGATGTACTTATTTCCACTATTCGTTTGTGGAAATGGGCCGGCTACATCTATGGCAATTCTTTCGAAAGGACTTCCCACGTTATACTGTTTCATGGGAGACTTGCCTCGTCGGTGGGGGCCGTTACTAGCTGCGCAGACTACGCACTTCCTACACCAGTCCTTTATGTCTTCCTTGCAGTTCACCCAGTAGAATCGCTCGCGCACCTTTTCCATAGTCTTCTTGATTCCCAGATGCCCTCCCGAAGTTCCATCGTGAAGCTCCCTCAGAACTTCCGGCACCCTATTCTTGGGGATCAGTAACTGCGTCTTCTGTTCCGTGCCTTCCTGGTTCTCGATGGTTCGTTTCAGAAGACCATGATCCAGCACTATGGAGTCCCACTGCGCCCAGTACGATTTTACGGATGGTGCACATGGTGCTATCTCTTCCCAAGTAGGCCTTGCCTCCCTACTTTTCCATTCCAGCACCAATTTCAAATCCTGATCGTTCTCCTGGTCTCGTCGCAATTCTTCACCTTGCCATTTGTCGTCTATAACGGCCGTCCTAGCGGTCGCGGCTACTTTCTCCTCCAGACGACTACAATGCTTACAGTTTTCAGCACAAGGTCTTCTCGACAGAGCATCGGCATTTCTATGGCTAGTTCCGGCCCGATGCTGGATTTCAAAATCGTATTCCTGAAGTCGTTCAATCCATCGTGCGACTTGTCCTTCAGGATTCTTGAATCGGAGGAGCCATTTTAAAGCGGCATGGTCCGTCCTCAGGAGAAAGTGTCTGCCATATAAGTACTTGTAGAAATGTTCTATGGACTTTACCACGGCCAGCAATTCCCTTCTAGTGACGCAATAATTTCGTTCCGGCTTTGACAGGACTTTACTGAAGTAGCCAATCACCTTCTCTTGCCCTTCTTGTATCTGGGACAGTACGCCACCGATACCAACATTGCTAGCGTCAGTGTCCACGATGAACTTGCCTTCTGGGAGAGGGTAACTTAGAATAGGAGCACTTATCAAGTACTGTTTTAGTTGTTCAAAACTAATTTGGCAATGTTGGTCCCATTCAAACGGACGACCTTCTTCGGTGAGTTTCGTCAACGGCTTAGCGATGTCCGCAAATCCGGGAACATAGCGACGATAGTAAGTGCATAGGCCTAGGAAACTCCTTATCTGGTGTTTATTCTTGGGAGTTGGCCAGTACTTCACGACCTGAATCTTCACTTGGTCCACGGCGATTCCATTCCCATTAACAATATGGCCTATTCACTTCCTTCTGGAACAGGTGCCACTTCTTGAGACTAAGCTTTAGTCCAGCTCCGCGAAGCCGCTGGAACACTCCTTCCAGGTTCTTCAGATGGTCGTCGAAAGTTTTCCCCACCACAATTATGTCGTCCAGGTATACCATGCACGTTGTCCAGGACAGACCCTTCAGAACCGTCTCCATCAGCCTCTCAAATGTCGCTGGGGCATTACATAAGCCGAACGGCATCACCGTGAATTGCCACAGACCCATACCAAGGGAAAACGCCGTTTTTTCTCGATCTTCGGGCGCTAGTTCCACTTGCCAATAACCACTTTTTAGATCCAAGGTCGAGAAGATCTTTGAACCAGCCAGGGTGTCCAGGGTGTCATCAATCCGTGGCAGAGGATAGCTATCCTTTTTGGTGACGTTGTTGAGCAATCGATAGTCTACGCAGAACCGTGTGGATCCATCCTTCTTCTTCACAAGCACCACCGGTGACGCCCATGGGCTGCTTGATGGCTCAATCACATTGTCTTTTTCCATCTCGCGAATAATGCGTTCTGCTTCTTCACGCTTCACCAATGGTAACCTCCTTGGAGCTTGACGGATGGGTCTCTCTTCTCCTGTCTCTATCTTGTGTTTGACGATGTCGGTTCTTCCCTTAGGTCCATTTTCTACCTCGAACACATCTTGATAACGACAGATCAGATTCTTTGCTTTTGACTTTTGCTCTGGAGTCAATTCCTGGGTCGTCGACATGACCATTTCCAACAACTTCTTCGGGACTTTCGTCTCTTGTACGTTTGCTTCTATTTGGCGGGAAATGGAGGACACCATGGCGCAGCTTCCCAAGATCGTTCCTCTCTTGACGTTGACGGGGAAACAGTTCACATTCATTAGGCGGACTGGTATTTCCTTCTTTGCTGTCAACAACGTTTTCCCAACGAGAACTCCTCTTCCAATCTTCTGATCGTCAGTATTAGGTTCGACCATAATGACTTGCCCATCTTGGAAAGCGCCATTCAGGTTTCCGTCGACTATAACCTCGGTTCTGCTGGGCAATACGACATCTTCGGCGAGAACAACTCGAGCGGTCACGTCCTCTCGCTGATGTAGAATCAACTCCTCGTTGTTAACCGCCACCACGCCACGCTTCAGATCCAATTGGAATCCATGGGCACACATGACGTCCATGCCCAAAATCGCCTCGTCCTCTATTTCCGCTACCAGCGCACGGTGCTTGATGGGGGTCGATCCAATTGTAATAGTCACCTCAACTTCACCATGGACAGTGGCTGATGTTCCGGTTGCTGTCCTCAGTCTCCACTTAGTCGGCTCGGTGCGTTTTGATGATGTGATAACGTCGGGTCTTAAGATAGTCTTCGTCGCACCCGTATCCAGTAACATGGTGTGAGGGATGTCATCAATGGTGGCATCCACGAAGATACTGTTGGTTAATTGCCGCAGGGCTATCACTTTCGTGACTTTTGTCTTTGGGGGCCTTTGAATACGGGTCGACGTTTGCCCCTCTGCACCGACCCGGCTTAGTTTCCCTGTGGCTTCCTTCGTGAAGGCTCCTGCCTGGCCTTGGGACACCGCCTGCGAACATGTCCCTCTTCCTGACAATTCCAGCACACCAGAGGATTCTTCTGACTCAATGCGGCGAACATCCTCCGTGGTGGTATAATCCTTGGGCCGCTCCTCTGCAGCAGATCGCACCTGGACGGTGGCGGGTTCTTCTTCTTGGAAGTCCATGGCAGCTCGTACCTTGACGTGTCCTCTTGAAACTCGCTTCGTCGCCTCGTATTCCAAGGCGTATGCCAATGCGTTCTTGGATATCTTAGGGTGGGACATTCTCAATGCCTGCTGATTGTCCGGATCACGGATTCCACCCACGAAGGTCTGCAGCGTCAAACATTGCAGGAAATTATCAGGAGCTGCAGAATATGCCAACCGGGCTAGGCGCGCTACATCAGCCTCGAATTCCTGAAGACTCTCTCCGGATTTCTGGTAACGGTTTCTCAGCTGCGCATGGTATACGTCGGTCAGATGCGCCTGGCCGTAACGCATCTCCAGCCGGTTCACCAGCTTGTTGAAGTCTTCTTGTTCCTCTAGCGGCGTCACTTGTAGCACATCGATGGCGTCCCCCCTCAAGGCCACAATTAACGAAGTGGCCTTTTCCCTGGCCGTCCATCCATTCGCTTTTGCTGCAGCTTCAAACTGTTTGAAGTAGTTAGGCCAAGAAGACTTCCCATCGAACGTCGGTGGTTTTATTTTCAATTTAGAAATTCCCGCTGGTCCTACCACAGTTTGGGCCTCATTATTTTCTGGTATTTCTGCTGGTGACGGATCCCCGAACATTCGCAACCCTTCCATGATTTGCTCGAGATTCTTAATTTTGTTATCCTGCTGGAATAGTATTTCTTCAACGTTTTCTTGCAGATTCCTTGTCTCTTCTGATATTTTTACAACTAGCTTATCTTCGAGCCCCTTTGATTGCTCTAGAAATTCATCCTTCAAATTATCAGACTGTTCTTGTAATTTAGTTTTCAGATTTTTCGACTGTTGTATCAATTTATTTTCAAGTTTCTCTTCTAAAATTTTCACATATTCTTCCGTGTTTCTAGAATATTCCATTAATTTATCTAGATCGTCTTTCAAATTTCCAAGATCATCTTTCAAATTTCCGAATTGTTCCAACAATTTACTTTGCAATTCCTCTTTGAAACTTCTGGATTGTTCCTTTAATTTAGCTTCTAAATTTCCAGATTGTTCCAACAATTTATTTTGCAATTCGTTCTTAAAATTTCCAGATTGTTCCAACAATTTAATTTCTAAATTCCCAGATTGTTCCTTTAATTTAGCTTCTAAATTTCCAGATTGTTCCAATAATTTAACCTCTAATATTTTACTTAAATCTGCAGGGCCGCCCGAGATTTCAAAAAGAAAAGCTTCTGGATCCTCTCCTGCTTCTAGTAGCGCTTTCCGAAGATTTCCAATTCGCGCTCTTCTAATTCGGCTTTTAATTCGGTCACTTTTAACTCTTTTAACAACACTTTCTTTGAAGCCATTGTTTTTTCTTTTTCGACACTGCACTTTGTTTAATAATTTGTTTAAATTTAATTCAATTTTAATTGTTTATTTATTTTCACGAACCCACACCTGGCACCAATGTAATGATTTTAAAGGTTCATTAATTTTTATATTAAAACAAAACACGAAATAGTTAATAACTAATTTATTTACAAGCAAACTAATTTAACACTAACATTTAACAATAATTTATTTACAGACTTATACGTAATTTATTTCAATAGCCGAGCGAAAGTTTAACAGGCCACTTTTAATTTCGAACTGTCTCACGTTGCATTCTAATCGAACTCTAACGCTGAATGAATCTCCGTTTACCGGCCGCGTGTTTTATAAGCCGAGGTTGTTTATCTCGAACATTCTGGAGGCAGCCCACTGTCTATTCTAGTTTATTCCGCCGTCAGAATTCCCTGGGCTGTCGCCTAAGGCGCGTCGACCAGGCGGCAGTGACGCAAGAGACAACTTGGCGCCGGCTAGTGACGATGAATCATTACAATATATATATGCACAAATCGCCAAAAAAGCAACCTATAGATTAGAGCAGGTCACACCCACGCACCACAAGTTAAGAGCACTTCACGATATTTATCTCGGAGAATCCTCTCCTCATCACATATCCAGTGCAAATGCGCTTAACTGTCTCTAACACCCCTTTATATAAAATTTAGGTCGCGACATCTTGTGGCTGATTTTTAACCTAACAAAAGCGACATCTTGCGGCCAATTTCTGACTGAAACACACACACATGCATATATATATATATCCGTACATAAAACCTACAAAATTAGAGTAAATCAAATAATACGGAACTAGGTATTGGTCCGTTATCTGAATTCATTAAATTGTTTTTATTTTTTTGAATAAAAATACTTTCGTAAGCATTTAATTCCCTATTATTTGATACCGCCTTAATGAGTTTTAAATTATCTTTAATAATACTGTGTCCAGTATTGTAAATATGTTGGGCAACACTTGATTTCTCAAACCTATTGTACCTATAGTGACTTAAATGTTCCTTAAAACGTGTTAATATATTTCTTTTTGTTTGTCCAATATATTTATTAGCACATTCATTACACTTAATTTCATAAATTCCAGATTTCTGTTCAACATCAACTTTATCTTTCGGGTTTCCCAATAAATTCTTTATGGTATTGCTGGTAGAAAAAGCTAATCGTAAGTTTTGAGTTTTAAAAATATGATTTAAACCTTTAGTGCAAAGTGTATCGAAAGGCATTTTAACAAATTTCTCTAGAGATGAAGTTGCCGTTAGAGTGCTAGAATTTTGGACTTGTTTCCTGTGGCTAATTTTCCTAGTTATATTATCTACTATTTGGGGAGTATAACCATTATGAACCGCAACATTTTTAATATATTTAAGTTCTTTGTCATATCGAGATTCAGTAAGCGGAAATAAGAGTAATCTATTTACTAAAAAATTTAGAGCCGCGAGTTTGTGTTGTACAGAATGTTGTGATTCGTTAATTATAAACCGGCTAGTATTTGTATCTTTACGATAAATGTCGATTTCTAATTCATTTTTGCTGTTTCTAATTACACGAGTGTCTAAAAAGGGAATCGCACCGTTTTCTTCCTTTTCGTATGTAAATTTAATGCTATCAAATTTTGAATATAATTTTTCTAAAAAATCTTCCAAATTACATTTCTTGGTATCAAAAACTGCAAAAATGTCATCAACATAACGCAACCAAATTCTTTGAAAATACTGATAATCATCTCTTACGTCATTTTCGAATTTACTCATAAATGAATTGGCCAGAAACGGTGACAAACAGTTTCCCATTGCGATCCCTTGAACTTGTTCAAAAAACTTAAATTCAAAAAGTTTAAATTGTGCTGAAGATGGCACCTTAGCTGCCGAAATACGTATCTACGGATATAAAATTATTGTGGGCGGAGATAAATTTCAATTATTCCTTAAACCACAGTCTCCTTTACTAATTTTTAGTCTAATAATGAAACTAAAAAGAATCATAACTGTGGAAATTAATTTTCTGATTTTGTGAAAGTTTTTGACTTGTATGGGCAATTTTAAAGTTTGTTGTGAATTGTTAACGAATTCAAAAACGTAGAGTGGTAATTGTAATTTTTTTTTTCATATTATGCTAAATAAGCAATGACCATGTTTAAGCTTTTTTTCTAAAGCGAACGTTAAAATGTGCTTTGTCCAACTCAAAAGAGTTGATAAAACGGAATTTTAACAGCAAGGGTAGTAACAATTTTTGTATTAATCATAGCAACAACCCACACTAGTTACTAGAATCATCATCATACAACGCGATTTTGAGACGTGATTGCTCTCTTTAATTTTCTGTCTTTAACGTTCGCTATAGAAAAAAATAGAATGTTACACACGACGGTAAAATTTAGTTATCGACTCGTGAAAATTTTGAACGTTTTCACTCATCGATAAAAAATAATTTTACCAAGTCGAATGTCCTTGATTTCTTAAGCTTAAGGTATACGCAACTACATACTACTTTACTTACTACCGGAATGTGATTAGTGAATTATGATTTACTCACTGAGTTGCTGTAAAAGACAATTAAAATATTCATTGTTAAAATTTTTAAGATTAGGAAAGTTCATTTCATTTGAAATACTTATTTTTTATTTGTTGAATATGTTAGTGTATTCAAAAGTTTTTAGTTCTACTCGATGTGGTTTGCTGCAAATATTACGAATTATTAAGGGTTACATAATTCCACTTTCACTGTGAAAGACACACCACTTTCAACTTTTATTCTCTTTTTATTGTCAGACGTCTAGTTTACTTTAACTTAAGGTTCGAAAATTTCTTGTTAACAACTAACAGGTAAACAATAACTGAAACAATAATTTAGTGAAATAACATGTGTTAACAATAAAATGTTGGTTTTTTTTCCTTTCTGTTTTAAAGAAATCGTGCTCTTTCGTTAACATGATCCACATTTACTCGTTCTCTGAAACCGATACACTTCCACACACAGAGTCGTCCTCCTTCTAGAAAGGTCAAGCCATCTCCAGCCGTTTTCTTTTAGTGAGCACTGGCAGTGAAAGTTTCTCGCTTAATTTGATTCAACTGATAAAAAGTGTGGACGCTCAACGTGTAAATCGTTACCAGGCACACGATTTCATGAAGAATAAATAATAACAGCCCTGACATTATCACATTCTTCGCGTGTTTTTCCTCGGTTCCGTATTATTTTCATTCACACAGCGAGCTAATAGATCAATTATATCATTATTTACTATTAAAGTTTTTACAAACTTCTCGCGTTTTATTGCTGAATTAACATTACCGTTAATTTACCGTGATTTATTTACTGATGTTCCGTTTATTTTTCACGCCATTGTAAGGGCGGCCAACATTTTTTTCAGTATTATTAAAATGTGGTAATGCGTGCACATAAATTTAAGTAATTAAAACGCTCACCATTTCCTTTGGCTACTAGGTACCGCTCGCTACCATCACCTCCCATTGACATGATGCGTTCATGCAACAATAACATGTGTTTACAATCATTTGCAAGAAACAACAGTTATTTACTCATCGAGGACCCCAGTCCCCTGGTCCCAACGGTCTGCACCTGCTCAACCCCTTGGTCAATTCACAACTCAACCTAGTGCCTCCATTACCGCTCCTAATGATGTCTAATCTTGGACCTTCCGTATCATATCTGTTGCTCTTTCTGAAATGTTATTTCCAGAAACACAAGCAACATGCAGCACAGATAGCCTCAATGGCATGCAAACATACTCTTTGTCATTTCCGACCCGTAGATTCTCTACCACCAATCTACTCTTCCGCAGGGTGGCACAAATCAACGTCAACGTGGCATCCCACCAGGTTACGTCCCCACCACCTGGCACGTAAGGGTGGTGACAATTTAATAACCTTAGAGCTCCCAATCTGCTGCATCGGGTCCCTAAGGGGTCACCATGGGACCATGAACAGTACGTCGTTCACTCTCGGTAGCGCTTTTCACCTTGTTAGTACGATTTTCCTTACGAAGTAACCACTAATTATGCAAGTGACGTCACAATCCCAGCCGACCTACTGGCCAACGGTCAGGTGATGCACATATCATGCATTAGCTACAATTAATAACTTAGCTCTGGGTACCGCCTTCCTGCTGCTACCAGCGTAGCGCAAAATACTTTCCGAACACACCTGTATACGGACGCCAGGAATATAATACACGCGTACTGTATAATTAACGCGAGTTGCGAGTACAAGTGCAAGTTACAAGTTGGCCAACTTTATGCGCGCATTAATTAATTATTTTTTGCACCTTCCTATCATATTAATTAACACCGCAAACTCTTATCAGTACGCCCATCGATTACGTATTCTAAACTCGACTGTCCCGATTTCCAATGCTAACCTGTGCTACCCGAAACTGTTTATTGTGTATATAATCTGAAGAGGACCCCGACATCTTAAACCGTCTGGGTGAACGTAGATAAAACTGGCATTGCAGGCAAAAGTTTAATTCTTAAATTATAAACGCTTTATAAAGTGCGTTCCAAAAAAACCGTTATCAAGTAGGCTTATGTCAAATGCAAATTTTACGAAGTCACGTTGTGATTTAAGCCATATGATTATAATAAACATAACCCATCTTTTTATACCCATTTAATTATGATTTTCTATAAATTGAATAAGAGAATGCAATTAATGAAAATATTAATTTTTTTACAAAAGGTGCTTAAAATGCCACCTTCTTCATAACATTTTAAACTCTACGTTTAAGGGAACTCACGACTACATTTTCTAACAAGTTCGGATTTTGATTAATTTCTTCAAATTTTTGCATTATTCGGTGCTGCAGTTCTAGATTGTTTATAGGGGTTGCAAATATTGAATTTTTAAGATAAGGCCATAAAAAATAATCACATGGTGTTAAATCGCACGACCTCGGAGGAAACGGTGTTGGAGTGTTGCGACTTATAATTCGGTCATCATAAAACTCGTGAAGCATGGCCAGTGTTTCTGCTGTACAGTGGGGTGTTGCACCATCTTGTTGAAAGTAACCCCCTTCTAATTCATCATCGTGAACGTTCTCCAAAAATTCACTTACAATTTCATATCGGTATCTTGCTGCATTAAGCCTGCCTAAAAATTAACATGCGAATATAAGTTTAAAGATTATTTTTATGATTTATTTATTTATAAACACCTTCAAAGAAAATTGATCCAATTAATCGTCTGCCGCTTATAGCTGCCCATAAACCAATTTTTTCAGATGCAATGGACGTTCAACAAACATATGAGGATTATCTGAATTCCAAGATCTCATATTCTGCGAATTTATATATCCAGACAAGTAGAACCACGATTCATCAGTAAAGTCATCCGTAGGGTATTGTCGTCATTGTTTGAAGTGTTTAAAAACCATTGACAAAATTCTAACCTCTGCGGTATATCAACGTCTTTCAATTCGTGAACTGCTGTTAGTCGATAAGGATATAAATGTAAATCCTTTCTTAATATTGCATGAGACGTTCCAACTGAAACTTCCATTTGTTGGGTTAATTGTCGAACAGTTGTTTTTGGGTTCTTTTGGATGATTTCTCGTCCATCATCCGATTACCTGTTGGCTTCGTTTAAGAGGGCGACCAGAACCTTTCTTTCTTAAGACACCTCCAGTTTCACGAAATAGCGTAACACATTGATCCAGCGTAGCATTAAAATGGTTGTAGTCAATAATCAACTCCGGAAATTCAGCTCTGAACTCTTCTAAACAATCTGGTCTAGAGTATACCCAATTGCCGTTGATTTTACGTCCATTTCGAAAATACGACTCTAACATAAACACTCTATGTTCAGTAGTAAACATTTCTCTGCAGTTCAGTTCCCAAAAAAACTGTTTTTTAATGGAATTAAAGCAACAACACAAATAACGGAATAGAATACCTCGAAAATGTAAACAAAACCTTTGACAGTAAACACCGTTGACTGTTCGCAGTTATTCAATATACGTACTAAGCTACGACATGCCGGTATAAAATAAAAGCAAGTTCCAAGCCATCTCGATAACGGATTTTATTGAACGCACTTTATTTTTGCTTAAAAATAAAATATCTAACACTATACGATAAACTTTAAATTTATACATCATTACAATACATATTCATGTTATATACAGGGTGCAATCGATTAAGTTTCACTTATTCATACTGTAAGTTCTGTTTTCTGCAAATACCAATGGTCTAGGTCAAAAATGAAAACAACTGACCTACCATAAGGACCCTCTTCTGGTTCGTGAGGTTTTATAAACGCATCGTAAAACAAGTTTCAGCAAAATTCACGACTACTCGGTCAATGTCGCCCATAAGCAATTCGATAACCGATACAAGCATTTAGACACAACTAAGAATGGTAAAGGAGGCAGTGATTTTAGAAGTAATTAAAAAATAATCTCTTCCCATAATTATTTTTTATCCGTAGATACGTATTTTATCTTCCATCTGCCATCTTCAGTACACACGCATACACTAACAAGTTAAAAGCACTTACTTTACGTTGACCATCCAGATTTGGTGTTATACTTATACATAATTCGACGTAGGTGTTAAACTTGATGATTACAAAATTTTATTTAAATCAAAATTTTTGTTAATTTGAAACGCCTACCCCTTCACTGTAGGCCTGTTTTTGAAAGAATTACCAATAAAAAAAAATTTACACATTCGTTGTCTGCAGAAATAAAATATGAATTTTATTCTTGAATAAATAAACGAATAACAAATGAAGTACATGCTTTTTTATAACTTGAAGTAGGTACAAAAGTTTCAGGTTCTTTTTTACGTATTTTTTTTTAGAGTTATCACAAAAAATAAATGCACATCGCAAAGTGGAGAAAAAAAAGTACGATTTATCATTTTTAAATAACAATACCCTGTATATTATTCGCTAAAATGATTTTAAAAAGTACAGGTCGTCTTTTATTTTTGTTTTTCATTTTGGTTAATTATAATTTTACTTTCACTGTTCCCTCTTCTTAGAAACTTTGGTAACTTTTGGGTGAACTTGAGACGTAAAAAGACCGATTGTCTTTTGTTTGTTTTTTTTTTTTTTTTTCGTTATGGATTGAGTATTAATAATTCAGTTGTTACGTTGTAGTTGATTGGGTTTCGTTTTTATTTTGTATCACAAAATCTTTTAACCGGACACTAAATAGCGCACAAACACTTAACGTTTCGCCGTCGTACGACAGCTTCGTCAGAACAGGGGCGGATTTAGGTATGGTCTTTATGGGCTGCAGCCCAGGGTCCCGCCAATCAAAGGGCCTCCTTCGGACCTCTGTTAAGTGACTTTTAACAGTTTTTCGGCAAATTGGAGAATGAGTCGCCACAATTAACCCAAACTTGGATTAATTTGTGTTAATTGGGTAGACCCCCAAACAGTAGTAGTCCAGGGCCCCTAAAATTAGCCGTCCGCCCCTGCGTCAGAAGTGAAAAATATAAACAAGTTATCAAAATAAACAAGGTTGTCAACGGAAACTGAAAAGGTAAATTGATTTTTTTTTAATATAATAAATATTTTATTTTAATAAATGTTAAAAATTAACAGATATACATTCTATTTAAAGAATCGAGAAAACTAGAAATCGTTTAAACTTGCAAAATCTGTACGTTTGTTAATAGAATTCGACGACATTTTTATTTTACACATTTCTATAAAACGTCTTTTGAAAATATTAGGCTCATAATATAAAATATTAGTGTTTTCAAAATCAAAAGTACGGTTATTTTCTAACGAATGTTCAACAAGCATTGAATGATTTTGATTATTTTCTTGGATATGATATTTATATTGGTCTAGACGTTTTTTTTTTTTAATTTTGACTTGTTTCTCCTATATAACATAAATATTATATCCAAAAAAATAATCAAAAGCATTCAATGCTTGTTGAACATTCGTTAAAAATAACCATAATTTTGATATTGAAAACACTAATATTTTATATTATGAGCCTAATATTTTCAAAAGACGTTTTATAGAAATGTGTAAAATAAAAATGTCTTCGAATTCTATTAACAAACGTACAGATTTTGCAAGTTTAAACGATACATTTTCTAGTTTTCTCGATTCTTCAAATAGAATATAAGTATATAGATCTGTCAATTTTTAACATTTATTAAAATAAAATATTTATTATATTAAAAAAAAAATCAATTTACCTTTTCAGTTTCCGTTGACAATCTTGTTTATTTTGACAACTTGTTTATATTTTTCACTTCTGACGAAGCTGTCAAACGACGGCGAAACGTTAAGTGTTTGTGCGCTATTTAGTGTCCAGTTAAAAGATTTTGTGATACAGTTTTCATCGGACAAGAACCAACTTAAAATATGTTTTTATTTTGATTAAGTAACTAGGATTTTGATTAACTAGAATTTTTAGTTAACTAGGATTTTATTCTGATTTTCAGCTCTTCGCTTTTTTTTACAATTGAATAATAGATTGTCTTTTATAATGGTTATTATTTTCCTTCAGTTCTTTTTTTTAACTGAATACTGCTAGGCATAGTTCTTTTCAAAGGTAGAATGTTACAACGACTTACTTCAGCCGAAGACGTTATTTTCAACCCGTTCGTCTTTTATTTTATTTTTTCGCAACGATTATTATTTTCGGTGAAGAGCTCCATAATGATGTTAGTAACCAAGAAGTTAACTTAATAACAATTTTGGATATGTTTTAAGTTACTATAAATAAAAACGAAGAGGTTCAGCGGAACATTTAATATTTGGCCGACTGTTTCTCAAAGTACTTTTGCATTGCGATAGGTTTATAAGAAATTAGTTACATAACAACTAATTAAAAGAAAATAAGTTCAAATAATGACAATTTGATGAATTTGATATCCTATCGCGATAAAATAAAGGACGAAGGGTATTGCCCCGATCAGTCCACAACATTCCTTTCCTCGCACAGTGTTTTGTATATGTACACACATATATGTAAATGACCTCTGGAATAAAATTTTCCTTGACAACAATAAATAATAGCACTGTCGATAAGCTAACCTTGGACTTAACAACCCTCAGCGTATAAGAAATAATAGATACAACAATCGTAATGAAAATTAATTATTGCTAAGGTCATAGAACGTCGCATTTTATTTTTATTTTCGTTCAGTTGTTTCAATGGCATTTCCTTATGGGCGCGATCTCTCTCGCACGTCATGAAGTGCCGACTATGTGTGTGTGTGTGTGTGTGTGTACTCGTAAAAGTGCTGCTGCAATGTGTAGGAGTAATTGCATTTTATTTATGATCAATTACATTTAATAACGACAGCTATATTATACACTGTGTTTCCTAAAAAATGTTTCATCCCGTAGCGACGTTATTTATGATCCGATTCTAATGAATAAAAAAATAAAACAAATGGCTTTAGATGTACTTTAAAATGGTTCTAATTTCGATTTTTTCTAATGTTATCTTCAATATCTATCGATAGTCAACTTTTTTTTTTCAAATGGTTGCCCATATTTTTTTAGCTTTACTCTAGTAGAACATTTTTTTCTAAATCGGATAAAGTATTCAAAATTATTATTTGGTGCGCAGTTAATTGGAAAAATTATTAAAATTATTATTAACATAATGAATGAAATTTTCAAGTCAGCCGTGGAAATTCATAACAATGCACTAAACGACAAATGTCATTCAACCATCATTTTGACAATATTTGTAGTTTTAATTATTTAGGAGATCAATTAATTGGGCCAGTTGTCATAAATGGTACGTACTCTCAAGTGGGTTGCATAAAGATTTAAGCCAGGATTAAATTTAAGTCTAAGTTAGAAGTTGACACTCACAATGACGTATAGCATATTGTGTGTGATATTCTAACGTGGGCTTAAATTTAATCCTGGTTTAAAATTTTTATGCAACCCAGCCTTAATCAAGAAAAATATCACCAACTGTTATCGATAGACATCCAAATTTTTTGGACGAATTACCTTTGGCAGAACTAAATAGAGTTTTTTTCCAACAAGATGAAGCCGCTCCTCATAATGCAAGAAGAATTGTCCATTGGTTAAATAACAAATTCGGTGCAAGATGGATAGTGTAACGTTTTAAGGGTTCTATTAATTTATATTTTAAAACAAAACACGAAATAGTTAATAAATTACATAATTTATTTAAAAGCAAACTAATTAACACTAAATTATTTACAAGCTTATACCTAATTTATTTTAACAGCCGAGCGAGTCTTCGCGAACTTTAATGCCGAACTGTCCAACGCTGAATCCTTGCCGAACTGTCGGTCACTCCCGGCCGCGTGCATTTTATAAGCCGAAGCTGTTGTTCTCGTATTTTCTGGAGCGCGACAGACTGTCTGGTCTAATTTATTTCGCCGCCAGAATTCTCTAGGCTGTCGCCTAAGGCGCGTCGGCTAGACGGCTGTGACGCTAGAGACAGTCTGACGCCGGCTGGTGTCGACGAATCATTACAATAGGAACGGATGGGCCAATTCGATGGCCTGCCTGTTCTCCGGATCTTATGCCGCTCGATTCTTAGATGTGGGGTTATCTCAAAGATCGCGTGTACATAACAAGCCCGGAAAACGACTTGATTTTAAGACAGAGGGTCGTTGATACTTGTCGTGAAATACCTCCTAATTTACTATTAAATGCGGTCCGTGGCGTGATTAGAAGGTGCCAGTTGTGTGTTGAGCAAGGTGTTGAAGGTCAATTCGAGCAATATTGTAAATTTTTATGATTTTGTCTGATACGTTTAATGTTTGTTGATTGTCTATTATTATTATTTTAAATATATTAAACTGTCATAAAAAATCATGCTTATAATAATTTTATTAATTTTTCCAATTAATTACGCACCAAATAATAATTTTGAATGCTTTATCCGATGTAGAAAAAAATGCTCTACTAGATTAAAGCTAAAAAAATATAGGCAGCCATTTGAAAAAAAAAAGTTGACTATCGATAGATATTGAAGATAACATTAGAAAAAATCGAAATTACAGCCATTTTAAAACACATCTAAAGCCATTTGTTTTATTTTTTTATTCATTAAAATCGGATCATAAATAACGTCGCTACGGGATGGAACATTTTTCAGGAAACACCCGGTATATTATGAATATGAACCGTACCTACGCATAGTTATTATTGTCCATTACAACTTTTTTCGAATGCTAATGCCTTAATAAGGGTGCTTTGTTGAGAACACGAGTGGATTATGGAGTTAACAAAGACGTGAAAAGCGGAAATTACGTAACAGTAACATATTCAAGCTGTTTCGTGATGAAGCAGTCAAATTTCAAGAAAGTAAAGTAATCCTTTTACAGGATCTTAGGAACCGGGATTTAAATTTATGAAAAGTTAGGTACCTCTAAACGTAGAACGATGTATGTATAGGGTATCGCAAATTGGTTGATATTCTATAGGTGTCTCCTATAAGTACTCCTAAATTTAATGTTCGCTATGAAAAATATTTCCTTCTCAAAAAAAAATAGATTTATAGGTACTTATAGATAATTATAAATTCTATTTCGTAAAGCGTGTTCTTGAGCACTTAAGTTAGATAGGTATTAATTAATTGTGAAATCCGTCCGTGACCACAAAAATTAACATCATGATTACTTAATGTAGCCATGTTTATAAATAAATTACAAACTGGCATTTCATGCACGAAACAAATATGTATCAGGAAACGAAAAGTAAAAGCAGTAATGCAGCATTGGAGGTCGAAGGTAACGGAAGGTCATCGTGCAAGGTGAATCCACTTTCCACAACCAGGAAACGAACAGCAGAGTTGGAAAAAATTGTTCTTGACATTTCCAAATGCCACCTACGCCTCCCTGACTCACTTTTTATGTAATCTCCGCCGTTTCAAGTTTTCCATCTTTGCGAAAACTATGCGCCGTGACCTTGTTAACATTCGCTGACCATAAACATTTTTATGGAGATTAATACTTTTTCTGGCGTTGGCATATTTGATTGGGAAAAAAAACTGTGTTAGTTAAATGTTAAAAACTTAATTTGGGAATCGTATTAGGCGATCTTCCGCATTGCTTTGTTCCAGCTAATGTTAAATAATTATGCTAATAAGAAACGTAAATAACGTTGACAGATTATACCAAAAGTCACAAATTCTTTTTGCTTTCAAATTGAATTTTTGCGTTAAAAACTAAATGAATTTATAATTTTTTACTGCGGAAAACAAATTCGAAGGTCGCTTATGAAACTATTTTAGTGAGTAACGAAGGAAGAGAATGTGCACAAAAGTCAGCGAATAATAAATTTCCCATTTTATCCTTAAAGGATATTACCGCTTACTTACTAAATTATTTTTGTACGAACCTAATTTAATAAGATAAATTTCAAATACGCAAAGGATACATGAAGAAGTTGCCAGTGCTTTCCCAGGAAAATGCGGAATCTTGGATCAAAACGATGTAGCGAACAATAAGTAGCAAATATGATAAAAATAATAATGGTTTAATTTATAAAATTATGCCAAACACAACGTTGAAGTATAAAGGGGAAAGGTGTGTCGAAGGTAAACATAGAACATAGCAAAGAGCATTGAACAGTTCTTGTATGTAACAATATGACAGGAACAGAGAAAAGAAAGCTTTTGATTGTGGGAAAGCCAAAAGATCATAGGTGCTACCTGTGAGCTACAAAGGCAACAGGAAAGCTTGGAAGACATCGCAACTGTTCGAAGAGGAAATGGGACAGACAATTAGAAAAGAAAAAACAGAAACATTTCTTCTTCTCATAGACAACTGCAGTGCTAAAAATTCCCTGGTACAAAATCTAAAATGGATAGATTTATTATTTTTATTACCAAATTGTGCAGCAATTATGCAACCTTTAGACCAAGGAATTATTTACTCGCTCAAGACGATTTATCGAAAGGTTTTCATGACTAGCTGGAGTTCAAAGTCTCAGTTTTAGGTGCCATAATTGTGGTCAATATGGCCTGGAAAAGAGTAACCACTAGCTACTACAACTAAAAATTGTGTGCAAAAGACGAATTTGGACGAAGACTTTAATAATGACAATCTGCCATTAGCCCAATGAATGAAGAGGAGGATAATCTTCCACTATCGGTTTGGAGTAAACCTAACTTGGTTCGCCAATTGATTAGTGAAATGAAAATAAATCTAAACAAGGGTTCAGAAAGAACTAGAAGCATTCGTCGAGCAAAAACCTACTCGGAGGATCAAATAAGTATTCAAAATTAACGTGTACCAAAGACTACGTGAAACAAATTTCAACAATACCCAGACGTTCTCCACCAATTCTACAATGTGTTCGCCCTCGGAAGGGGGTGCAGCCCTCGGAGCGTGCCTTAAACAGTTCGGCAGCTTCTAACAGGGGTCCTACTCTGCCAACACAATGTCGTAGTAGAAAGACTCTCGTCATCCGATGGTATCAAGTCTTCCGGTAGGAACCGAACGGCCCCATAAGTCGAACCAGGGGGTGACTTTAACCCTCTAAACATGCCCAACACAGCGTGCTAACGGAAATTATTTTGATGTTGACAATGACTTACTGACTCCAGAATTACCTAATGATGAGTCGACTGTTAATGAATGTGCATTTGAAGCAGAACAAGCAAACGACGAAGGAAAAGGATAAGAAGTTTCTTCAGAAATACCAACCATATCACTTACATAGAACTGTTCGGAACTGAATCTAATGTTAAAGAGTCGGTTAATATAATTTTTTTTTAATCTGTGGTGATTGCCCAACGGGGTCCTAAGTCAAAGACTTGTCAGGACCTCAGGAGCGGGAGTGTATTTGAGTGTGTGTAAAGTGTTCCATGGCTTTGTTACTTCCAACCTTCTCGCCGTTTCGAATTTTATCCCCAACACTGAAGGGTGCCTGAAGTCGATACCGACCACCCCCGAGAAAAATTGCCGAGTGCGGTTCGAACCGACGACCTTGCGATTGCAAGGCCGGTCCTCTTACCACTGGACCGTTCAGGCATTCATTCTAATTAAGAAACACAATTCAGCAAATATGTGTACCAGTTATACATAAATTAAAATATTTATGCCAAATACAATGTATCCTGTAAATTTTAGTGGTGAAAAATATTTTCAATTTTTTAATAACAAAAATATTTTTGCAATGCACTAAACACATTCCCGATTATAACGTATACTCTGTCTCGTATGCACTGACCTTGAATGGCTCCGCATATTAACGATTGTTCAAATAAACAACAGAAGTATGTTTTTCTTTTTTTTTTTAAATATAGAAACTAGAATCAATAAAATTTAAATAAACCATATTATTAATGATATTTTAAAAGCGGTTTTATTAACAACATTCACATTTCTTTGCAACATTTTTCAAATATACTGAATAAAGAAATGCAGATTCAATGGAGGAAAATATAGTCCTATAAATAACGTCTTGCTTCAGTTATTTTACGACTTAATTACTTACTTGTTCATAGCTTACTTGCAACAATGTTAAGACAAAGTACTTATCAATCAATTTATGAGATACGTAACTGCCATTATTTATCTGAGTAAGAATGAAAATATTTACACAGAAAGTCAATTGCACTTTCAAAGCTTACCATTGAACCAGAGAAATTTATGGTTTTTATTTTTTAACGTCAGTTCAACGCTTAAAATTATATTAATTCTGTTGCAATACTTTCAGCAAGATTCAATTCTGTGTATATATGTACTTAGTTGTATGTTACAAGGGCTGCTTAAAAAATTTCAGAGACGAATATACCTAAATGGTATAGACAGAGCTGTGCCAAGTACTACGAATACTTATAAATACAACAAGAAGATACAAGCACAAGTACCTTTCATATGATTCAGATAATACAAGTACAAGTACAAATTCATGGATAGTGCTTAATTATACAGGTACAAGTACATTTTGCACTCAAATGTCATTCAGTACAGTAAGTAGAAGTATATTACAAATATTAAAATAATGGTGACGGGAAAAGTTCAATCTGAACATTTTTATAAAGTACTACAAACATAAGAACATATTTTTGAGAAATTTTATTATAAATTTTACTTACAGTCTCTTGTAGTTATTCAAAACGACATATACATTTAAAAAATCTATTATATTGTATTAAACATATACTGTCATTGTAATTATGCAAATTTCAATTAAATCACTACAAGGAAGTAAATAAAGCACTGACTTTAACTCACAACAAGAAAGTAAATGAAGTCAGAAGTAAGTAGTAAAGCTTCGACAGAGATTTGTTCAGTATCTCTCAATTGGAGTTCTATGATACTTTACAAATAGAAATATCAACAAAAAGGCACAAAACAAAAAACTCGACGATCTATGATGTGAACGTGTTAGTTCTAAAACTAATTGCAAGTACCCAAATATAGAAAAACAAACACAAGCACTTACTTTAGGTGCTTTAGTCCTTTGAGTATTTAAATACAAGTACAAGTACTCACCTGTTGCCTGTACTCAAATACAAGTATTAGGGCCAGTTTCATAATCGAATTTAAAGGAGACTTTAAATTTAAAGTCACTTTCAGATGTCAAAACAAATACGAAAACACATTTGTTTACACATCTGAATTTTAAAGTCTCCTTTAAATTCGATTATGAAACTGGCCCTAAGAGCCGTTTACATAATAGAGCTAAAGGAGACTTTAATTTAAAGTCGCTTTAAGCATAAGAAAACTCTGGACGAGTTTTAATGTGTTTATATAGGTTAAAGCTACTTTAAATTTAAGCCTCAAGTACACGGGGCGAGTTTACAAGCTACAAGCCGGCTTGTAAAAAGCCGGCGAGTCGGCGAGTGCGCTAGTAATCGAGTACACACAAAATCTCCCACTTGCTCAGTAGCCAACTAGCTGGCGTGTGGAAACCAATACTACTAGCCACTTGTGCACAAGCTACTGTGAGTACACGTGGCTAGTTTGCAAGCTAGCTCGCTCAAAAGCCGGCGAGTGGCGTGTAAAGTCGCCGGCAGTTCAACTTTTTCCAGAGCGTTTTTACAAGCGGCTAACGGAGCGAGTGCATCGAGTACACTGGACTAGTTTACGAGCTGCTTGTGAAAAAGCCGGCTTGTAGCTTGTAAACTCGCCCCGTGTACTTGAGGCTTTAAAGTTCTATTATGAAAACGGCCCTAGTCAAAAAAAAGCACATACTGTCAAATGATTATTTAAATGTTTCTTTAAAATGTATTTATACCCTCAAAATGCTTTCCAATGTAAAATAAATTTATCCTACAATTTTTTTATTACCTAACACGATTTATGTAAGTACGCACGTTTAGATCAGATGTATTTAAGTAAAAATACACACATACATGCCTACATACGTATTGGTCGTCTTGTCATTGACGATTCCGCCTGTTCGTTTTTATTTTTACACAAAAGCATATGTAATAAAGGTCAGAAGCGACAAGGCCGCCTCAAATTCCTGATATTTAAATTAACATCACAGACGCACAGTTAAGAATGTACGAATGAAAGATATCTTTGTACTATTGTGTCCTTGGTTCGTTGGCAGAACCTTGGAGTGACGTCCCCAGTTACATAAACGGAAAAAATGCAGTTCAACTTTTATAATGCCCTTCGCATACGGATATACTGTTACTTATTTATTAATAGCTAAATTATGAACACGTATTGAAAGAGCTGGATCATGAAATTAACTCCACAAGTTCTATTAATAGGATCGGTGCATGGAGTTCCTTTAAAACTATTTTTACATGAAATTATTATCCATATCCTTATTTTTACTATGCGTCTTGGATTCATGTACCTTTACTTCTAACTTATCCGTTTTTCAATTTTTACAATAAAATTATTTTTACAGAAGGTATCAACGATAGAGCTAGGACTGACCAGTGGTTCCCGAAGTGTGGGTCGCGACCCCCTGGGGAATCGTGTTAAAGAAAATAAAACAAAAACACCTTAATAAAACATTTATTTCTGTTTTCTCCATATTTACATATTTATATTAAATCTTTTTCTTTATTTGTTTTGGTAAATATCGGACCATAATCAACTTGCTGCATATCAAAGAATTCCGAAAAAAATCTCAATCAAACAATATAAAAAAAGATGTGCAAGTGCATATCCATTTGATGGTCCAGGAGTGGAGCACATCAGCAGCCGTTACTCTAAGGCCGGATGTCCACCGGATCGGGCCGACCACAGTCGGCTCGATTGGGATCGTGCGATAAAGATCGTGCAAATGTATTTGTATTGTAGCCTGTCCACTGAAACGATTTCAGTCGCGTCTAATTACACGACTGAAATCGTTTCAGTCGCGTGTAATTAGACGCGACTGAAATCGTTTCTGCCGTCGTTTGACATAACAGTTGGCACTAAAACAAAGTGAAATTCTTATCAATTGGTAGTATTTTTGGAGCCATTTTATATGATTTTTCGCTAATTCAAATCGGACTATAAATAACAGAGTTATGCCTTGAGGCATCTTTTATCTCACACCCGGTGTAAAGCTAAACTGACATTTCTAGAAGGCCCCAGCACCATCAAGTACTCTGTCGATTATAGTGGAAAGTTTCGGAAACACGAAAAACAAAAAAAATAATTGCGCTACTTGGTGAGAGATAGCGCCAATAACAAATTTCATTACTTGGCGGTAGCTCACAGATGGCGCTAGCAACAAGAAATGGAGTTAGGGGGTTCCGCTTTAAAAAACTTTGGGAATCACTGCTCTAGGCTGTAGATAAGTTTACGTTTTATCTCAAGGTGGCGCCATATATTTTTAATTCGATTTTCCGCAGTTCCCATCATCATATGATATTCAGGAAACGGCATTAAGCTAATTATTTATCATAATGTAATAAGCTCATATGCAGTTGAAACTTATTATATTATTGCATTTGAAATTAAAGGGTGTGAGCGGTAATAACTGCAATTAGTGAGTAAGGTCGTCTGATATGATGTTATGTGAATTCTATTACTTCAATTGTTTACGTGAAACAAGGCTGTGTGAGCTATGACATTATGCTGCTATTATGACACCAAACAAACAGTTTAATAAAGTAATCGTTTTAAAAATTATGGCGGTTAAAATAAAATCCTTGAGAATATTTTTACCGAAGGAAGCGGTCTTGTTTCCTAAATAAATATATTATCAAAATGAAGAATTTTTTTTACTCTTGTTCAACAGGAGAGTATTCATTAATTTAGATATTTTACTAAACAAAGAATTATATAAGTACATATATGTATGAAAAGAAAATGTATACGAGGACAGTTCTATAATTTATCGAAAACACTTCAGAAAGCTCAACGAAATTTGTCAGTATGATTTCCTGACAGTTCAAACGTTCAAAGCTTCTTTTCCTCATTTCCTATTTAGTATTGATTCTTTTGATTTTACTGCACTAATTCAGTTGAAAATTGAATTTTTTTTGAGATTCAACAAAAAGGAATCCGCGGAAATCAAGTCAGAAACTATAAGATGACTGAACTTGAAAAACCAGTTATATGATGACAGCTTACGGTTTAACAACAGTGGTGTCCTGATTTAAGATTTCTATGTTCATTTAAAAATGCATTACACTGATGTAAGAACAATTAAGAAATAAAAACAAGCATGTTAACAATGTGAGTACGAGTTTTTAGCATTTCATTAAAAAACTAATAAATGTAAACAATAAACATACGGAAGGGATTTGGTCTATATGTATATTTGTTTGTTAGACTTGAATAAATTTCAATAGAATCATCTATCCAAACATTAATCACGACAAATATTTGAATTTATTAAACGCCCGGCTGTCGTTAGGAGCCGGCGTAAAAATTATGACGCACCTTGAGATTTAAATAACAGACAACCCTGTAAATAAGCAATTCAAAAACGCAAACCATAAAAATTCAATTAGCAGCCGACAATTATTTTATGCTAACGACACGACTTGCATGCCAACAAAGTCTCATTAATAATAGAATATCATTTGACGCGGTAGATCTAAAGCGATTACAGAGACAATAGTATCAATCAAACCAGCGAAGTGAAACGCAAAGAACAGGCAAAGGAGACAGGCAAAGTGGAAAGGAGAGATGGAACAAAAACATGCTGCAATGTCATATCCGACAACAATAAATGTCATCAGGCAATTACTCAATTTGCAGTTGTGGCCTCTCGTAAAACATTATAAATCACTTTGAACTTACATTGGTACAACATTGTTCTTGACGTAGACGATATAAAAAAATTGCAAATGATAAAGAAATAGTTTAATCATTTTTTTATAACAATATGCACATATAGCTGCATACACATTCACGAACATATACGTGCGCATGGATACCCCTTTTCACATTAAAAATATTAATAAATTGTACCTACTCATTGTTACTAGTATGGTACCGTGCCTTCAAATGTATTCCTTATTAAAGTAAGCTGTCTTTTTTTATAAAGTTGGCAACACGCAATACAACAGTGAGAGGACAGACGTCAATAATTATCAGTGTCATATTATCTGATCATGACATGACATAAAAATGTGTAAAATAAACGGAAAATTCAGAGAAACACTAAATTTCAACTTGAATGCATAAACATACCCTGCGCTTCATGTTTTCAAACGCGTTTGTCAAGTGTTGGGGGTTATGTCAGCATAAACAAATAATTGGGCAGCTGTCAGTACTGCAAACCTTTAGGAGAAAAAACATTGGAAGCCTAGCTTACTTTAATCAGAAATTTAATTGAATGCACGGTACAATAATAAATAAGCAGTATTTTATAATTGATGTTTGTAACTGATGCAGAAACAAATGTATTATATTGAAAAATTATTTTTTTACTTCGGACGTCATAATGAATAGAAATAACTCCACGCTCTGTTCCAATCAATTATAAATTACTTATAAAATAATAACCGACATGTTACAGTAATAAATAAATAAATGATCTATTTATACGATAGTTACGTTAATAGGTACTGATTTATGTAAACGTTCATTATGTAGGTACCTTCTCATTTCTTGCAGAAATATACATAAAAACATTTTACCTTAAATTGTAAATGAGTTGTTATGTTGTGAGGAGAGTTCAAGGTAAAAGTCAAAGGTCAGTCGGAAAGTGCCCACGGGAAAAGCAACCCGAATCACAATTTTCAATTGAAGCTTCTAAAAAAATAAACAACGACCAAACGAATTAAAAGTATGATTACTCGTTGGATTAATAAACAAAATCAGTAAAGATGGGAAAAAAAATTTAAAAATTCTATACAATTTATAATTAATTAATAATTTACCTGAAATGTACGTTACGCCCATGCGTGAGACCAGAAACTTTAAAAGCGTGCAAAGTGAACTAATAACACTCAGTTGCACCGCTGATGATGAATATGTCGTCAAAGTGCTACGAGATTAATTAAAATAAAGTACGTTTTCAAAGGTGCACAAAAGTGAAATACTTACATCGAAGCGAACAATGGGCCGTATGAGTAAAAGCAAGCATAAGCTTTTCTTTGTAAAATATGAAGCAAATCTTTTTAGTAGTATGAATAAAAAAAAATGCAAGTAAAAGCCTCTACTTTTAAGTGCGAAGCAAATACTTTTAGAGTGAAGGTTTTGCTTAAGGTAAAAGTATTTTATATGAATAAAAGAGATGTTTTGCTTATAATTAAAAGCATTTCCTAAATAAATGCATCTAGTCAGATGTAGACTCACGTGCAAGGAATAAATTTAATTTCGTTATTAATTGTTTAGCCATGGCTGAAGTAGTACAATTGCGAAAAGTTAAATATTATAAACGCGTTCTTCAACACAAGTTAACGATTTCAAGAGTTTATTTCGGTTTGAAGAAGAAACTTTAGAGTGGTTAGCTAATCATTTCTTGGGAACTACTAACGAAACACGAGGAGGTGCACTTACTTCAGTACATCAGATGAAAATATGTTCGAGATATTTAGCTGACCCCGGTTTCCAGAAAGGTATAGGCGAAGAACTTGGTGTAGAGCAATCAACGGTGTGTAATGTTGTTACAAGTATAATTGCTCAAGCTGGTTATTGGATTAAATTTCCTACATTACCAAATTCTATCATGGAAGCTAAGGAGCTATAGCAAACTATATACAGTTTTCCAATTACAATTAGTGTGATTGACTGTACACACATAGAGATAGAAAAACCAAGACTCCACTCCACGGTGATGAATACATCAATCGAAAAGGAAGACCTACATAAATGTGCAAGCAACTTGTGATGCAAGATGCATGTTCACAAGTGTTGACGTTACTTGGCCCGGGTCCGTTCATGATAGTAGAATTTGGAAGAATTCGCAAGTTGCGGCAGATTATGGCAAGAACAAATTAATAACACTGTACTTCTTGGTGATGAAGGTTATGGCGTAAAGCCTTGGCTCATGGTTCCATTTCCCCATCCTGATAACGCTATTAGAAGGAGTTTTAACAAACTTAAAACAGGAAAGGGTCATTATAGAGCGATGTTTTGGGCAAGTTAAACGTCGATTTCCCATCTTAAAATATATTTGTCGTATTAAACTTAAAAATTTCTCAAACATAATTATAGCATATTTCATTTTGCATAACATCGCTAACGTATTGGGAGACCCAGATTTTGAAGAAAACATACTGGAAGAGAACAATAATGAAAATTATCTTGACGATTTTAAGGATGTTAACATTCGTGCCCAAGGACAGGAAATAAGACAAAATTTAGCTGAGATAATCTCTAATAATAATGACAATAATTGAAAATTGAAAATTTTTTCACAAATGAAATAAAAAATTATTCTGTGTCCCAAATGTTTTTATAGTTTTATAAATTAAAATATGTATTATTGCCTTCAACATTAACATTTTGAAGTAAATTTCTTGTCTCAATTCGTTGTAATTTTTCTTTAAAATATTCGCCCTGAAGTCTGGTTATCTTTAACTGCTCTAGTAGTACTAAGCGTTGTAGCTCTGCATTTGTCAACCCTTTAGTCTCATCAGTTTCGTATTTGTCTTACAAGGATTTTTTTCGAAGTGGTAGGGGAACAGCAACCTTTATTTGCGCCTTTATTTGCGTTTACGATACCGAAACTCTTAGCCCCTGTTAATATGAAAAAAAATTGTTAAATTATTTTATTACGAAAAGTTAGCAAGCACGTGTTTAATCTGACAGATTGAAACACATTTCATTTTAAAACTTACCTGGTATTTTGGTAACTGATGGGTTTGTTTCACATTGCATTGCTTCAAACATAACTTTCTCCCATTCTAATAACTTGATGCGTTTATTTCCTGTTCCTTTCAAATCCGTTTCCTTCTTCAACCGAGTTTTCATACAGTCTTTTTCTTTTGCTTTTCCCCTTTAGTCAATTATGTTTCCGAATTTGTCAAATGACTTTCCAATCAGCAAGCCTACTATACTTTGAACGGTTTAGAAAGTCATTTGACAAATTAGGAAACACATTTGACAAAAGAGGAAACGCAATAGAAAAAGACTGTATTGTTAATTTTTTTTTCAAAAATTTCACAGCATCAATTTTTTTTCCAAACATGTGTACATATTTCACAATTATTTTTTCAATGGCTGCATCTTTCTTTTTTTTCATACTTGGTATCTGGGATTTCAATAAAACTTCGGGATGCGAACCAAGCTCATCAGCAATAAATTTCAGTTCATTATTACTAGCATCGGGGTATTCTACTTCATCGTCACTAAAATATATTTTCTAATTATGTATGTGTAGGGGCCAGTTTACAGAAAAATTAATTGCAATCAAATTTTAATGACGTTAATTTGACAGTTCGCAATGTAATTCTTATGGCAACTTAATCGTGATTAGTTTAATTCGAAATTAAATATTTGATTTGTTTTCTGTAAACCCACCCTATGTATATTAATTTCTGGCAAAAGTCACAAACAATAAAAGTTCACATACATGAATATACTGCAGGTTCTAAGTGTGGTACAGATACAAATGTGTGTCCGAGCTTGGTTTGCAGAAAAGACAAGTTTTAACTTGTATGTTTTGAATGTTTTACTCTTTTACCTAGAGCATTTGCATTTGATTATTCATACCAAGTGAAGGTAATGCTTTTACATTTACCTTTTGCTCGAAGTACTTGTTTTTACTTCTACGTTATGCTTATAAGAATTTGCTTCACTTTTATTCATACGGCCCAATAATTTACGACAGATAATTCCGTCGCTTTAAAAAATAACACACCGAACGCACGTATTGAATTTTATTAGACTTTGTACAAATTTGTATTAATATTTCGTCTTTATAATTATAGAATTTGTTTCTCATTGAACGTCGCACACAAAACGAAATTATAATGATTAACAGATCAAACAGATTACGAATGTGTTTACTGATTATAATGTTTTGAATTTTGCTAGTCATCACCATTTCCTTGTTATTAGCAAAGTCTACTATTATTAAAACATCAGCGATAAACCGAATAAACGACGTAAAGAAAATCGTCTGATTAAAATGCAAGGGAAGGGTAACGCGTAATATTGGGCCGTAAAAAGAAGCCGAAATGTTTATGATAATCACTTTACTTGTGGGAACAAACTTTATTTACAATACAATTTAAATTAAATTAAAAGAAAAATACTAGGAATTCTTAACACGGAGATTTGAATTGTTTTCGTGTTGTATTGATTTATTTGTCAAAGCATGTGTTCAAAGTACATCCGTTGTTATCCTTATTTTATACAATTTGTACGAAATAATTTACTTCAGGTGATTTGCATACATTTGTCAAGAAAATATTTTGACAGTGGATTCGCTGATCTCGTCAATTCCGTTTAAAGATCAAGTTCACGCCCGTCGTCGCGCCATAACAATCATAAAACTACAAAACACTTTTATGACTGTATTTATTTCGTTCATCTGCTTTTTCTTAACCAGAGATGTATCGTCGTTTTTGGGATAATTTTTCCTTCATTTTATTTCTTTTATTATTTAAAAAACGACAAATATTTCCAAACTAAAACATCATAATCGGTTTATACACAGAAGAAGGAAATGGTGCTTCCTTAACATCCAAATGGAATGCAGAACATTATTAAAATAAAACAGTTACGTCATTCTCAGACTGAAATGTTTATTTCAGTGCAAATTGAATGACGAAATGGTTTAATTATTCAACACATTTCCTGCACTTCCTGGCGTGATATCGGATAGCATTTAAGACCACCACCAGAAACATTTCTGGAAATCGTAACGTACAAAGTTAGCTTCTATAAATAACAGTAGAGCTTGTGATACTAATAGCTCATAACTAAACCGGTATGAACTTGACAGACTTTGTATGCTTGATTACAGTCGCTGCCTCAGTAAAGTTACATTGATGGAAAACAAGATGAACATACTAAATTGGATTGTTCCTGAGTTTTGTTTTGAAGTTTCAAATTTAAATTCGAAATAGAAAAATAATAAAATTAAAAAAATGTACAAAGGTTTAGTTAGACAAATTGATTATTCTTTTGAAGTTTAAAAATACTCAAATATTCGAACTATCTTTAGAGAGAATAAACTTTCAATGAATACATTTTTTGCATGCGTAAAATAACAATAATCCGGTAGCATTACCTGTGGAAATATTTTGTTTTGGAAAACGTGTCGCAATTGAACATAACTTAATTTTTAAATGTCAGCATATCATAAATCATAAAATAACAATTACTACTCTCTCACAAATTATAGATATTTATTGTATAAGTGTTTTAGATAGCATTTTATCCACACAAGAAAATTAATTTAATTTTCTTAAGTGGATAAAATGCATCTAAAACACGCATGCAATACAACGTTTTATCCACAATCACCACATTTATGGAATCAGAATGAGCGAAATTTAATTTAAAAATATTACGTAGCAAGAAAAGAAACAAAAACAAGTCGATTTTCTGCTGCGCTCACACTGATGAAGCAAAAACGTTTTCGGACAAAACGTTTTTGACTAATTTTGTTAAAAAGCGTTTATTCAGTGCAATAGTATCAGGCACACACTGATATATCAAAACAAAAAGCAGTTTAAAGCACGCTAAAACAATTACTGTAAAGTTTAAAGCACGCTGAGACAGTTACTCTTTTATGCTTCGGGCGCATCTGCGTTAATGTCTAACAGCATTCTAACGGACAAGAACGCGACAATTAACGCGAGAAAAATTAATGCGCTAAGTTTTACGTTGGTGGTTAACGTCATTATTTGTCCCACATTTCGTTCTGAAGCGGCTGCAGCGGTGGTATTTTACTTGAATATTGGCAACTTTATCTTAAGTGTCAAATGTCACAGGAGTTCTATTAAAATATTTTAGCATTTTCCGTTTCCTAACATTCAAAAATTATAGCCGTTTTTTGGCGTACAAAACTGTTTTAAAACCGAATGGTGCTGTTTCAAAACAGTTTTAATTTTGACGTCATTAATGATGATCCCGCTAAAATAACTTTCCTATACCGTTTTCAAAACACAAACGGTCTGTAGCTTATGTGTAGCACTTAACTTCTTACTATTATCCCCCACTCCACCTTGAAATAATCTCAAAAAGTAATCTCACAGCGTTTTGAAATGTATGCAGCCGTTTCAAAACATGACGTCATTGTTTCAACGCTGAAAAATACACGTTTCGAAACATACGAAATAATTTCAAAATAGTGCACCGCCAAAAAACGGCTTATATTTTAAATTAGTGCTTGAAGTAATGAAAGAAACCTGCAATCAAAACTAAGATAGTACGTGACTAAAAACACAAGATGTCGCTGTTTTCGTGCAAAAAATGTATGTTCTGTCTTCCTCACATATATCTTTCTTTATCTATGGCAACAACTATCATGGCCAACTCCATTAACATTCACTGACGTGTATGTACAGCCGTTTCAATTCGCCTAAAATTCGGTTCCGAGAAAGCATGCCTTGGAGTACTCCCCTCAGCGCTCCCTATTAAAGATAATACAGAACTACTGACAGTAACTTGATGGCAACTGCAATTACTTAAAAACTCACAAGAGGCGCTGAGGGGAGTACCGTCAAAATTTTTAAAAGTCGAATTGAAACGGCCATACATACACGTCAGTGAATGTTAATGTAGCTGGCCATGCAACTATGCGATACGTTCGCCGGCAATCCGTTTGATCTGTATCAAAAACCGCCACCCGAGCTATCGTCTAGCGCGCAATGCCATTCTCAATGCCGTTACAAAATTAGTGCCATATATGCCAATAATCCGTCGCTACACTATCGTTGTCGGAGCCACGCTACGTCTAATGTGCTGCCTAACGTGATTTTTCACGTCTAACTTGACAATAATTGTATGTGTAGCGACTGATTAATGGCAAATTAGACGTTAAAAATGACGTTAGGCAGCACATTAGGCGTAGGTCTGGCCGAACCTTTAGCATGCTTTAAACGGCTTTTTATCTCGGGGGTTGGAACATCTACCGAGCGCGTCCCCCGGGTGGCGGATGGGGGGTACGGCCAAGGTCTTGTGACCATGGCTAGTGGTAATGAAGCCCCGGGTCTAAACTCCCGCGTGGTGGACATCCACCGTGGACCACTCCCCCCTCTCCACTGGATTGTAACCGTCCAGTGGATTTCACAGGGGTTTGGTTACCCTCGTGTTTGTGCCGTGCGAGGCGATCCGTGATGGTGGATGAGAGGATCCTGGAGATTGAGTTCCCTGAAGTGGGGGCAACACATCTCTTTGGCCTGGATTTCACCTAGACGGGAGGTCGAAATTAACCCACTTCGATCAAACGGATAAGTTGTCGGGTCAGACCGCCGACCGGGTGAGTTCCTTCGGGGGGTGTGTGGGCTGGCACTGTAGGTGCGCAGCACATCTTACACGTGTGCTGTGCCGAAGCGGAGGTCCGGCCTGTGCGCAACCCGTTTCTGGGAGCTATATCCGACTAGTAGCCCTGGCGTCGAAGTTCGGCGTCCCCATGTTGGACTCCGTGGTGGGTGGGGAGCTAGAAGGACGAAACTTTTTAAACAATAACATGGATACTGAAAAAAGTGTAATAAAACAAACAGAGGGTGCGTCTTCGGATACCCCTCAACCCTCTCACTCACAGGCCTCACCACAGCGGCTGGGCCAAGAGCAACAGCCAGAGGAGTGGCAACAACAGAAGGCTCGCCGGAAACGGATCAGTGGAGCCGAACAAAAAAGAAGGAAGCTGGCGCGCCTCAAAGCTGCGGATGCGTCTGGAAAACAGGCTGGCCAAACGGTCAGACAGTCTACCAGTGATGCACCAAAAAGCTCGAGTGCACCCACTTCCAAGCCCGGCGCTCCAACCCAGAGACTGGCCCACACGGCTAACCCGGGTAAGAAAGAAGGGCAGCCCAAAAAAAGGGCAAGATCAGATGGTACCCCACCATCGGAGAGGCCCGTGAAGAAAGGCAGTGCTGTTAACCAGCCTCCCTTACCTTCGAAAACAAAAGGGATTGCAACTGCGGGTAAAATCACAGCAGGACCCTCTAAAAGACCGGATGGTGGCTACAGAGAGACTGTTAACAAACACCTCCACGTAGCCATCATCGACAAGAATAACCCGTGGGGTAAATTAACAAAACCCCAAAACGAGACCATCCAAAAAGTACTGGAGAGGGCTTTGGACAACTACTTGTTCTCCTGCCCCTCTGGGACTATAAGACCACCGACCTTCAAGGGATGGTCGTATTCGGGTGAGATCTTAAGGATCACATGCGAGGACGACTATTCCTTGGCTTGGTTGAATAAGACGGTTGGCAACCTCTCACCCCCGTGGGAGGCTGCACATCTAGAAGTGGTACAGGTGGGTCGGCTCCCCAGGCTCTGGAAGGCGACACTATGGATTCCGGATGAACCGGAAGAAATGGATGTCGTCTAAAGACGCCTGGAGGTGCAGAACCCCTGGACAAAGATCTCCAGATGGTGCGTCTTCCATACGGCCACTCGCAATCAACCTCTTTGGGAGGCTGATTGTTTTTGGCGTTGGAGACGACGCCGTGAAGGAGATAAACAGTAAAGGAGGGAAGCTGAATTATAAGTTCACCTCCTTAAAAATTAAAATCCAGAAGCCTGTCGAGCAACAGACGGCTTCTGTAGACACTGAGCAGCTGCAAACACACCAATCGCAACTGCAAGAACCACAACAACAACAGCCGCAAGAGCAACAAATAAAAGTCCCCATCAGCTGCACGGAGACTGAGGCAGTCGAACCCCCGGTTGCGACACCTCAGATTAGTGAGAAGTGGTGGGACCTATTTCAAGTTTCGCCACCGGATTCCCCCTCCAGTGACCCGACCTAAAAACTTAATCCTCCCCCATAAGTCCTAATGGCGGGAATACACATTAAACAATTAAACCTGCATCACTGCCGGGCGGCTGCAGCAACTTTATGCAGACACCTTAGTAGTAAGCCGGACATTGTTTTAATTCAAGAATCCTGGATAGTTAAATCAAGGGTTTCCGGCCTAATTAATCTGCAAGGTACTATCTTCGTAGACAAAAAACATAATAACCCTAGGACATGCATCTATGTACCGGAAAACCTTCAAGCCCTTCTAGTACCACACTTGAGCGGCCGAGATATCACGGTTGTTCAAATCAGTTGTGACATGAAGGGAAAAAACGAGCTCCTTTTGGCGTCAATTTACCTCCCAGGAGATTCGACGTATCCCCTTCCCACTGTAGAGATAATGGAGGTCATAAAATACTGTGAGAGGAACAAAAAGCATCTTGTAATTGGATGCGACTCAAATGCACACCACACTGTATGGGGTAGTGCCAATATCAACCCACGTGGAAGATCGCTACTGGAATATCTTTCCGGTACAACCATGGAGATACTTAATAGGGGTAGCGAACCTACTTTTGTAAGTTCCCGATGCCAGACAGTAATTGATATTACTTTGGCTTCCCCTGGTATTTTCAACTACATAGAAAACTGGAAGGTCTCACAAGAAATTACCATGTCAGACCATAGAATGATTAGCTTCAAAATTAAAACCTGCGAAACTATTCCTAAGGAGTACAGAAATCTGAGATCTACCGACAGAGTGCTTTAACTGAAGTGCCTGGAGGACAGACTTCGGACTCATCCTGTCTCCGGAAGAATTCAAACAATAGTAGAGCTGCAAAGAGAAGTTGACCTTCTCGAAGACTCTATTAAAAAATCCTATGAACAGGCATGTCCGGTAAAAACAGTCCAGGCACGCCAGCCCACCATATGGTGGTGCAGACAGCTTGATAAACTGAAACTTACCTTGGGCAAACTGTTCAATAAAGCAAAAAACACTAGAAATACAGACGACTGGGCCGCATATAAACGCCACCAAAGACTGTATAAAAAGAAAATTAGGGAAAGACAGAGGGAGACATGGAGATCCTTCTGCAACAAAATTGAAACTACCAGAGATTCTGCCCGTCTCAACAAAATACTAGCCAAAGTCCCACAACAGCAACCAGCTAGTCTAAAACGTGAGGATGGTTCTTTTACCACCAACGTTGAGGAAACAGCAAAGGTACTGATGGACACACATTTCCCAGGTTGCAATATCAATCCCATACCTGCATGGATGGAGGCTCCCGATACACTCCTAACGGAGGAGGATTGGGTGTTTGCCGACCGAGTAGTGGAGAAAGAAAGAACAATCTGGGCAATTAAAACCTTTCACCCCTTCAAATCGCCAGGTTTGGACGGCGTTTATCCCGTTCTCCTTCAATGGGGACTGGAAACAATTCTACCCTACCTGATACGTATTCTTAAAGGGTGTATCGCTTGGAGATGCATCCCTAAGAACTGGAGGGAAATAAAAGTGGTATTTATACCAAAACCAGGACGAAAAGACTACTCTCTCGCAACATCCTATCGCCCAATTAGTCTCACATCCTTCTTTTTGAAGACTTTGGAGAGACTATGCGACAGGCTCATGAGAGAGGAAGTTCTAGTCAACAATCCACTACATCACAACCAACATGCTTACTTAGCAGGCAAATCTACAGAATCCGCCCTACATTCTGTAACCGGGCGGATAGAAAAAGCCATAAACAACAAAATATTCACCTTAGGAGTTTTCATAGACATAGAAGGTGCGTTTGACAAAACCACCTTCAACAGTGTCGAACAAGCACTACGTGAACATGGAGTAAACCACAATCTTAGAGAATGGATTCTACAGCTCTTGAAACATAGAGCTGTACACATTACTGTTGAAAACGTGTCTCTTAGGGGAACGGTAAGCAGAAGCTGTCCTCAGGGTGGCGTCTTATCACCCCTACTATGGAACATAGTAGTGGACAGCCTCCTCCGTCAACTTAATGGAGCAGGCTTCTACACAGTAGGATATGCAGATGATATAACTATCCTGCTTAATGGGAAATATGAACAAGTGCTGTGCAACCTAATGCAAACAGCACTCAAATTAACTGAAAATTGGTGCGCAGAACACTCTTTGACAATTAATCCCTCAAAGACGGAAATGATTCTGTTCACAAAAAAGAGGAAAGTCGAGATCCGTAGAGTTCCCAAACTTTTTCAAACGGAACTAACCTTTTCAGATGAAGTCAAATATCTGGGAGTCATTTTTGACCAGAAACTGAATTGAGGTAAACATGTTAATGTAAAAGTGGCAAAAGCGTGTGTCGCCGTGCGATGGGCAGGCTTTGGGGACCATCACCAAAAACCGCTCTATGGCTATACACTGCCGTTATAAGGCCCATGCTCTGCTACGGAGCGTTGGTCTGGTGGCCCAGAACCAGACTATCGACAACAGCATCGGAGCTTTCGCACGTACAAAGACTTGCATGTCTGAACGCTACTGGCGCGTTGAAATCCACCCCTACCGCCGCCTTAGAGGCCGTCCTTGGTCTCCCTCCACTGGATATACAGGCTGAGTCCAAAAAAACGCCTACGCGAATAGCGTCGGTATTTATTGTCGTATTTGAGCGGTCAAAAAATCAAATGGAATGGCAGAAAAAACTACAATATACTATATCTTGCGTCTTTAATACATTTAAAACAGCTGCATGACAGCTGTCAACTTTTGTTTTTTAAATGCAATGGTATAATTACTGTAATACATTTCGAAGGAACTTTTTTTCTGCGTTCAATGATGTGCCGCAATAAACACTTATTTTTCAAAATAATAGAAGATAATAAAAAGAAATAAATAAATTATTAACACGAAATAACGTAATAAACAGTTACCGAACAATAAATGATACCTGTTTTACGGTAAATAGCGTAGTGTCTATACATACTTCCTCATAGGCAAACAAATGACGATAACTGTCAACATTTTTTTTATTGTCAGCAAGAACAAAACAAAAGTATTGACAGTTATCGTCATTTGTTTGCCTATAAGGAAGTACTTATAGATACTACGCTATTTACCATAAAACAGGTATCCTTTATTGTTCGGCAACTGTTTATTACGTCATTTCATGTTAATAATTTATTTCTTTCTTTTTATTTTCTTCTATTATTTTGAAAAATAAGTGCTTATTGCGGCACATCATTGAACGCAGAAAAAAGAGTTCTTTCGAAATGTATTACAGTAATTATACCATTGCATTTAAAAAACAAAAGTTGACAGCTGTCATGCAGCTGTTTTAAATGTATTAAAGACGCAAGATATGGTATATTGTAGAGTTTTTTCTGCCATTTCATTTGATTTTTTGACCAGTCAAATCCGACAATAAACACCGACGCTATTCGCGTAGGCGCTTTTTTGGACTCAGCCTGTATATGTGGAGGAGATGGCACTGGGATCGGCCCTGAGGCTGCGGGCAAAAAAGGTGTGGAATAATAATAACAAAAGTCTTGGAGGTAGGCACCACCTCATTCTGGAGGAGGCTCTACAAGAGACTCCTCTTTTTGGGGCGACAGTTGACTCCCTCCCACCTACATATATATTTAGGAAGCACTTCAGCGTTCTCTTGAATACTGACGATGCACCCAAACCCGACATATCCATCTTCTCTGATAGATCTAAGACCTTAAAAGGAACAGGCGCAGGAATTTTCTCCGATGACCTAGACCTTCATATAAGCATAGCACAGAAAAGACACAGCACAGAAAAGACGATCCATGTCGAGCGAAGGACCACCATAAGCGGAGAAAGCATCTCTACGTTTACATAAAAAGGTTCCTTGGAAGAGTGTTCAGCATACCATGGAAGAGTGTTCAGCATATCAGAGTGAAAGAGACCATCGTACGCAGCTAAAAATATACATCGTAAGCAAAAACGTTACATCGAGCAAGTTCTCTTCATTTTACAACCAAAACCACATTAAATGAATCGGAATGCAACAATACAACACTCCACTACCACAACAAATAAGATCCACTTCATGTTGGTGAACAACGAGAGGATGATGCTGATTTCCAATGCAAGCCATCGACGTAGGTTTTGGGTTCACGTATTCACAGCCACTTGGACGAGATCCTGAGGACGTAGTGATCCATAAACGTTTGTGCATGAACATTTAGGCTCCTTTCACACTATACGGTTTTGATCGTACGGTAAAAAACCGTACGACTACATTCTTTTAGTGGAGTGAAGAAGCGTATAACCCGTTTCACAAATGCCGTCACCGTACCGTGTAGCAGCCGTCCACTGCCACTGCACGCACGGCGCCCGGACGGCGACCGATAACTCAGTAGTGTAATGACCAAACGCACACTTTCACTTTAGACGGTTTTAAATCGTACGGTCAGTTGCCCTCGAGCTATTGTAGTGGTATGGCAAAAAGCCGTACGGTTTTTTACCGTACGACCAAAACCGTATAGTGTGAAAAGAGCGTTTAGTTTGACAAGATCATGGCAAAAAGCCGTACGGTTTTTTACCGTACGATTAAAATCGTATAGCGTAACGCTCCTTTCACACTATACGGTTTTTGGCCGTACGGTAAAAAACCGTACGGCGTTTGCCGTGGCCTTGTCAATCTAATTGAGTAAATTCCTACGTATTGTTATTTTTATCGTAAATGTTAATAACAATACGTAGAAATTTACTCAGTTAGTTTGAAAAGATTACGGCAAAAGCCGTACGGTTTTTTACCGTACGGTCAAAAACCGTATAGTGTGAAAGGAGCGTTACGCTAAGGCTCCTTTCACACTATACGCTTTGGGTCGAACGACAAAAAACCGTACGGCTACATTCTTTTAGTGGAGTGAAGAAGCGTATAGCCCGCATTTTGCCGTCACCATGCCGTGTAGCAGCCGTCCACTGCCACTGCACGCACGGCGCCGGCGCCCGGACGGCAACCGATAACTCAATGGTGTACATGACCTAACGCACACTTTCACATTAGACGGTTTTAAATCGTACGGTCAGTTGCCCTCAAGCCATTGTACTGGTACGACAAAAAGCCGTACGGTTTTTTTACCGTACGACCAAAACCGCATAGTGTGAAAAGAGCGTTTAGTTTGACAAGATCACGGTAAAAAGCCGTACAGTTTTTTACCGTACGATCAAAACCGTATAGGATGAAAGGAGCGTACCACTACAATGGCTCGAGGGCAACTGACAGTACGATTTAAAACCGTCTAATGTGAAAGTGTGCGTTTGGTCATGTACACCACTAAATTATCGGTCGCCGTCCGGGCGCCGTGCGTGCAGTGGCAGTGGACGGTTGCTACACGGCATGGTGACGGCAAAATGCCGTCACCGTATAATGTGAAACGGGCTATACGCTTCCTCATTCCACTAAGGCTAATTTCACACACAGCGGTTTCGTTCGTACGGAATTCGTACGGTTCCTGCCGGAAAAAGTAGTAGAACATTAAGTGTTATGAGAGCTTTCACACACGACGGCATCCGTATGGCATCCGGATAACAGCCGGACAAGTCAACGAAGTTGCGGTTGCCGTACGGAATGCGTTCTTGCAGTTGAATATACAATATAATAATAATAATAATAATAAATGCCTTTATTTCAGCTCTATCAATTTTTACAAGAGAACAATAATTTTCTATTATATAAGAGACTGAAAATCTTTAGGCGTTAGTTCAATTTAGCAGTAATTAATTACTGCTAGATTGTTCTTCCACTATAACCTAAGTATCAAAAAACGAAATTAAATTGAATTTATCCCTAAACAAAACTAAATCTACATCGTGAAATGTTGCGTTAATATAATTAACTAAACAAAAAGAAAGTAATATTTGCATCAAAATTTAAGTTTGTGATTCAAATATGTATTTGCGAAGTTTACACTTAAAGGCACTCTGAGGACTGTTGCGTACATGCAGTGGTACAGAATTATATATTTTCGCTATGTGGTAGGAGAAACTTCTTTCATAGATTGCAGTTTTATGAGCAGGTGGAGTAATCATACCTTTGAATCTTAAGTTCAAGTTATGTACGTCAGTTCTGAAAGTTATACGGTTATATAAATATACAGGCTGTTTTTTTAATAAAATAGTATGGTAAAGCGTAGTTGTTTGTAAAAGCCTACGACTACTCATATTGAGCCAGTTTAAATCAGATAATTTGTGAGATACCTTATCAAATTTCCGAATACCAAAGATTAGTCGCAGACATGCTTTCTGTACCCTTTGAATGCGGTTGGATGTATCAACAGACAGGCATGGACCATACACTGGAGCACAAAATGAAAAATAGGATAAAACTAACGCATCACAAAGTAAAGCTTTGCACTGAACAGATAAATAATGTCTATGAGGGTAGATTAACTTTAAAGTTGCAAAAGCTTTTTGTACATTATTTAAAATATGAGTATTGTAACGAAATGTATTGTCCATAATTAGGCCAAGATTTCGTGCTTGATCTTTAACCGGAATACCTTTTCCAGATATACGCAAATCTACAGCATTTTTAATTATATCAACTTTTATTTTGCTCCCAAATATTAAAATTACAGATTTTTCAGAGTTTATTAGCAAAGAGTGTTGCGCAGCGTAATTTGACAATCTCGTTAAGTCGCCATTGATTTCATCTAGGGCGGTCTTATAATTTTCGAAAGGGAACGAGTGATAAATTTGCGTGTCGTCCGCGTACATATGTACTTTTGAGATCTTAATACATTTAGGCAATTCAATGGTATAGAATTAACACACTGCGAACGATTAGTGATATAACTTTCTAAAAGAAGCAAGGCACTGACAGATAATCCAACATAACGAAGTATAGCTAATAAAGTTTGATGGTTAATAGTATCAAAAGCTTTACTAAAGTCTATCAGAGTTAACGCTGTAATTTTATTTTGATCTCTTGCAGCTATGATATCATCTGTATATAATATAATGTTGTGAATCTCACACTGCGACTTTGTCCGTACGGTTCACGGCGACAATTCATATAGATAGATACGCACTGGTATTAAGGACATATGAAAATAGTTTAAAAATTTAATTTCGAAGTTCCCTGAATAATGCATAGAACACTTCTTCGTTTTCCCTACTTTGATTAATTGGGTGGACCCACTATAGGCGATTTTGTATTTTTCGATCAAAAGAACGCGGTTTAGAATGAGGAAATGGGTGCGTGTGAAAGACACGTCCGTACGATTATTTTCCGTACGGACGAAAACGCTGTGTGTGAAATTAGCCTAAGAGAATGTGGCCGTACGGCTTTTTACCGTACGATCAAAACCGCATAGTGTGAAAGGAGCCTTACGGTGAACCAGTGCTAGACCACAGTATAAAGATTACATATTCTTTATACTGTGGCTACACTTTTCATGTTGTGTTATTTTTCGTTTTATTTTGTTAATTAGTTGAAGTTTCCTGAAAACAAATTTTGTCATTTGAGGTTAGGTTTCATGTTTATGTGTTGTATCTTGTAATTTGTTAATATTGTAACGATTTTAAGGGTTCTATTAATTTTTATTTTAAACAAAACACGAAATAGTTAAACTAATTTATTTAAAAGTAACACTAATTTATTTATAACTTACAATAATTTATTTACAAGCTAATGTCTGATTTATTTTAACAATCTAACCGAACTTTAATGTCGCACTGTCCAACGCTGAATTTCTCCATTCACCGGCCGCGTGCTTTTTTATAAACCGGGCTCTCTCTTCGAGAATGGCCTGGAACGCGACGGAGAGTCTCGGATTGATTCCACCGCTGACGTGATCTCGAAGCACTCGAAGTTTCTGGTCTAAGGCGCGTCGTCGATGACGCATGAGACGGGCTGACGCCGGCTGCTGTCGGCGAATCATTACAATATCATTAATTATTGAAAAGGAATGTTACTTACCAGACGTGGAAAAATCCAAATATGTTGTAAATATTAATTTCAATCATTTTATTGTATATCGATGGCCTCAAGTCAATACCACGTAAGTGTAAAAAAATGACCATTTTAGAGGAGGCAAATAAAAGTGTTTCATTGCTATCTGCAATGATATTGGTAAGAATAAAGCACATAATAATAATAAAACATCTTCAAAAAAAACTTCTATCCAGGTATTTTTCAAAAAACTTCTTAATTTTTAATTGTATTCGACTTTAATTGTATACGTAGTACTGATTGCTTTTTTTGACTTACGAGGTTTTGATTTGAGACCATCGATATATTAAGTAAAAATTTATGTATTTTCAAACATTGTAAACAAACGTCAAGGCAAAATGCACATCGGGTTCGAGGCTATTTCACGAGGCTAACAGAACAGAGTGTAGATGGTTGCCATGGTTACGGTGACTGTCAACAAACCAACAGGGCTGTGTTCATAAAAGACACCCTAGAGTTACTCTTTGCTAATATTGCAGTCTCTCTCGTATAAATGAATTTATGTATTTTGTTTCTCATCTATGAATCATAAAAAACTAAATCAGGCGTGGTTTCCAAAGCAACAAACACATTTTCTACATCCTACTTAAAAGTGCCGCGTAAAAAGTGCGCCCGTTGTCATGATAACAATATAAACGCAAGACTTCTCGAAACAGATAAGCGATACGCAAAATAAGCAAATAATCATGATTAAGAGAGATACGATTACACGCCCAAGGTGCACTCGAAGGTAGATTTTATGAATGCGACCCAGCTATAAAAGGGCGTGCGCGTCGGATCTTCGAACTGGGGCCCAATTCTTGAAATCATTCGACATCATGTCGTATGCGACATGACGTCAAAATGACGTAATTCTCGAACGATTTGTATAGTTTTGTATGAGAGTCTACGTCATTTTGACGTCATGTCGCATACGACATTTGTCGAATGATTTCAAGAATTCGGCCCCTGGTAACAACTAAATTAATTCGCCTTTAGCTTTCGAACTGGTAACTTGTAAATTAATTCCCGTTGAGCTTCCGAACGAGTAACAACTAAATTAATTCGGGTTAGATCTTCAAAGTAATAACAACTAAATTAATTCGCTTTGGGCTTTCGAACGAGCAACAACTAAATCAAGTCCGTCGACCGTTTTAAAAATTTCCGCGATAATTTAATTTTGCCTTTGACAATTTAAGATAGATATAAAGCTGGATTGTTAGAAAAATTCTATTTTAATTAAAAGAAAATCAAACACAAGAAAAGCCTTATCCAGAAGAACCCTCCTAGATTTTCCTGTGGTCCTTGATTATTAAATTTTAAAAGGGTAAAAATGACAGTAATGGAAGAGGAAGTAAAGTAAGTCAGATTGCATACCATCATACACACACGTACAAACACACACATTTACACTAATCACAAGATCATCGTATGTGAGGAAGATTATTGTTCAGCATTGAGCGCTAGGTCTGCTGCATTCGATCTGACCTTTGATACGAAGGTTTGAACATCCACGCACACTAACGAATATTTCAGGTATCATAAAGGGATTATTATTCAGCATTGAGCGCTAGGTCTGGTGAATATGATCCCATCTGTAATACCGGAGTATTTGCCACACATACACAAGCACACGAACACCCCTACACACACACACCATTTCACCCATTCCTTTTTCTTCGTTTCTTCAATCTGACTGAAAGCGGAGTCCATTAAAATTCGTTTCGAGGAATCCACCCTGAGCAATAGAGTTACACGAGATACACAACAACAGTACGTACAACCAACACAGCACATTACATATTGGAACCACATGGGGATCTCAAAATGTAAAAATAAAAATAAAGTTAAAGCAAACCCCCCACGCCCCAAAACATTACAAATATTGACACCCAACGTGAAGGGCTCTTACAACCATAAAATATTGGCGCCGCAACGTGTGTGGCTCACGAAAATTCTACAATTTTAGTGGAAAATAGATTAGAAAGAGACGGAAAAATTAAGAATGGCAGAAAGGAAATTGAGGACTACGTGAACAAAGTCACATGAAATGGAAAATATATTTACCAGAAGAGAGAGAGGAGGTAGGAGAAAATAAAAAGAACAAGAAACAACAGGAAAAGAGATGGAAGATATTAAAAGTGTATTAAGGAAGATGTAAAGCAGAACAATCAAAGAGTCGAACAAAATAATAAAAAAATTCAAGAAAAATTAGAAGAAAATAATCAAAAAATCGACCAAAACAACAAGGAAATCCAGGAGAAGATAGAACAAAACAATATAAAATTACAAAGATAGTTCAAACAAAATGTTTTTAAAATGGAAGAAAACAATAAAAAAAATCCAGGAGCAATTACAGCAAAACTACGCAGATATAAAACAAAACAAGGTGGAAATAATAGAAGAGGTAAACAAGAAAATACAGGAAAATAAGAAAGAAATATGGAACATCTTGGAAGAATTTAAAATAGAAACAAGGAATGAGATAAATAGAAAATTGACACTTGACATGGGAAAACTACGAGACGAGATAAAAGAAGACATCATAAACGTAAGTGAAATCATTCATAAGGAAAATAAAAAAAAACATTACAATTATTGACACCCAACGTGAAGGGCCCCCACGCTCCAAAACATTACAAATATTGGCGCCCAACGTGGGGCTCTCACAATCATAATAATATTACAATTATATGTACTTTTCTTCATAAGAAGAAGAACAAAATAAATTACGACTAATTTGGTTTGCATAATTATTATTCTTTTCTTTCTGCAGAGAATGTACCGAAAGTCGATCAAAAAGAAAAAAGTTGTTGAAAGGAATATGTAACTGACAAACATTTCATCAGTTCATCCGAAAGGACAAGGAAATAAAAGACGATCGACCGTTTATAAAAAAAGTTTCGACTTTCATTTCTTCATTGAAAGCAAAAAATTAAAAATGCGATCGGTTTAACGACAATTTCATTGATTCTTTCGTAATAAAAAAGCCAAAACAAAAACAAAAGACGATCGTTTCATGACGAGTTTCAACTAGCATTAACGACAATTTCAAAAATTCAAAAGTTCGCGCCACTAGTTCGCGGGTGAAGCAGCAAGTACAACATCTACAGTATGAGCATAAATGATGGAGGACAAGTTGAATTTCCCGCGTCTCTATCTAGTAATTTTTACTCTTTGTGTGTGGCCGTCCTAAGAAATTAATTTTTGTTTAGTGTCGCCTGTGTAAATTTTGCAGCCGGCTCCAAGAATTCATAAGACAAAATGGGGCGCGTTTGCCTAATGTACCTGTCAGTAGTTATTGCCGCTTCTTGTATTTAAAATAAACAAATTACTTGCCTATTTTTTTTGTAACCTATGCATTTGACCAACTTAAGAAAAATATTGAAAGGCGGGAAATTCAACTTGTCCTCAAACATTTATGCTCATACTGTACTTACAAACACGGTGTGAGAAATGCACGCAAGCGTATGGAAGTGAAAAAATGTATTAACGGCGTTCTGATGTACAATAATTTGTTTATCTGTATTTGTTGACTTATTTGTAATGCTTATCAATAAAATCGGAAAGTGTCTAACATATTGCTGTGTTATTTGTTAATTTAATTTAGACATCCTGTATATACTGTTACACTTTCGTTACACTACGGTGCGACAATCTGGCAGTCAACGCGATAAGTTTGACTGGGGACGTCAGGAAAACGGAGGGTTTTTGAATTAAATGCAGTGCAATACTTAAAAAACTTCTATTTCTTTACCAGATTTTTTTGATAAAATCTCTTTTTCAATTGTTTTACAAATTATATCTCACAACAAAAACTTTTTTTCTTTGCCTATTATTCGCAACCCGATGCTGCGAATAACTCGAAAAATGTTCCTAGCGCAACTTTATTTAGAAATACGCGACGGTAACAATCTCCCTTTTTTTAAAAAACGCAGCTTCGGTTTGCGACGACTACTTTTGTGGTGTTGTATCTTTCTTGGGAGCTTTCCGTAGATCGTCGACATGAATCTTTCCTGTTTGGTTGTTGCGTTGGATCCAGTAAGCAACGGGTCCTGCAGCCTCAATGATCTGGTGCCGTCCTGTCCATGGATTAGGGAAGGCTCCAACTCTCGCCGGATGAGCTCTTGTCATGACCTGATCTCCGAGCTGGTAACAAACGGGCACAGGATTCCCAAGAGCATACCTAGCGCGGTACCGATGCTGATTTTCATGTAATTGTTTTACGCGCTCTTTTAGCGGTAAACGCGGGTGCTGTGGCTGATTTATCTCTGTCACCCATTCACCTGGCCTAGGTAGTTCATATCCTAGCAAAGCCTGACTGGGCGTGGTTCCGGTGGCAGCGTTTTGTCTTGTGCGCAGATTGAACATAATGGCTGGTAGGAATTCATCCCAGTGGAAGCGGTTACGACCTTCCAAGTGGGTGCGTAGACCTTTCTTAATTTCCTGGTTGCGACGTTCATCTGGGTTTGCTCTCGGATGGAATATTGGTGTAGTCCAATGAAGGCATCCCCAGCGTTTGATTGCGGCATCCCAAGAAATGGATGTAAACTGTGATCCATTGTCCGAAATAATGGATCTCGGATAGCCATAACGAGTGAAAACCTCATGTTCCAACAGGCGTGTGATTTTATAGGTTCCGGTACTCATCAGTGGGAATGCCTCCACCCATCGAGTACACAGATCTGTCACGGTAAAAATGAAGCGATTGCCTCTCGTGCTTTTCATATATGGACCCATGACATCTATCGCGATCGTCTGCCATGGTTTTGTTGATGCATGTGGATGAAGCGGAGCCTTTGGTTGCAAGGGCCCCTCTTGGTACAACAACATGTCATACAGTTGGTTACGTGGCGGCGAACGTCTTCCGATAGTTTTGGCCAGAAGTAGTGACGTCTGATAGCCCTTATTGTCTCGTCGGCGCCTGGATGACCAGCAGTTGGGTCGTCATGGAACCGGACAAGAACATGGTTGACTGCTGCTGGTGGCACGACGAGCTGACGTGTGTCTCCGTTGACGCGCCACAGATATCCGTTGTCGATGCTATACAATTGGCGGAAAGCGATGTCCTCTTGTTCGGTTGGACCATTTGTTTGGAGGCGGTGCAAACGATCGACAATATTGATTATATTTTGATCGCTTTGTTGGGCATTTTCCACTTCAGTGGCAAGATTGGTGATTTCTATTATTTGTACAATCTCTATCTCTGGAGGCAATAGGCGGTCTTCGTCAGTCGTTGTGGGATCTACCGGGCTCTCTTCAGGATTCCGAGATAGCGTATCTGGGAGCTCGTTCTGGCGGCCTGGACAATGTTCGACGGTGAAGGTAAATTCTTGGAGGAGCAATGACTATCGGGTAAGCTTTGACCTGGTATCCTTCGTTCGATCAAGCCATAATAGCGCACGACTATCGGTTCTAAGGATGAACGGCTTGTCCTCCAAGTAGGGGCGATAGTGCTTAATTGCCCATATTGCAGCGAGACACTCTTGCTCATTGCAGTGATACTTTTGTTCTGCCGGGTTTAATTTCGAGTTTACGTATGAGATGATACGCTTACCATCGCTGGACTCTTGATAAAGGACACCGGCTAGGCCTCGTGCACTTGCGTCTGTTTGCAACACAAACGGTAGATTCGGATCGGGTCGGTGTAACTCGAGGTGGCCGAGAAGTGCGGCTTTGATTGCTACAAAGGCATCTTGCTGGCTTTGCGTCCAAGATCATCGTCTTTTTGTACTTAGCAAGTCTGATAGTGGTGCGGTCAGATCTGCGCAGCGTGGCACATAATCTCGTAACCATCCTATTAGTCCTAAGAACTGTTGTAGTTGCTTCCGGTTGATGGGTCTCGGGTGGTCCTTCAGTTGCTGAAGATGAGCTAGCTTTGGTTGCAGACCGCTAGGTGTGATCCGATGTCCGAGGTATTCGAGCTCGTCCCTTCCGAACTGACATTTCTTTAACGAACATCGTAATCGGTGGTGCTGAAAGCGTTCAAGTACCAAGTGTAGATGCTTGAGATGGTCCGTCCAGTTGGCGGAGTAAATGATGACATCGTCAAGATACGCTAGTGCGAAATCTCTGTTGTATCCGGCCAATACCTCCTGTGCCATGAGTTTTTGAAACGTGGTGGGGGCGTTCTTTAATCCGAACGGCATAACATTAAACTCATACGCGGCACCATCAGGAGTGATGAATGCGGTTAATGGCTTCGATTCCGGATGTAAAGGCACTTGCCAATATCCTGATTTCATGTCTAAGGTCGTGAACACTTTGGCGGATCCTAGGTCGCGGAGGGCTTCGTGGATTCTGGGAAGGCTGGATGTTTCGTCTTCAGTAGCCGCATTGAGCTTACGGTAGTCCACGCAAAACCTCTGTTTTCCATCCTTCTTCTTTACGAGAACGATAGGAGAGTTGTAACTCGAAGTAATCGGTCGTATGATGCCATCCGCGAGCATTTCCTCAATTTGTTCGTTGATAAGTTTTTTTTTTCCGCAGAACACCGATACGGAGGCTGTCGGATCGGCTTCTTATCGCGCAGGCGAATCTGATGCTGCGTGGTAGCGGTTGTTGTGAGTGGACCCTTTTCAGAAAATACATCTCCGAATATATTGGCGAGATGTTGTAACTCGGCTTTGTATTCTGGCGGAAAACCGTGTTGCAGATCGATAAGACTCGGAGATTGTTCGGGCACTTGTTTTTTCTTAGCAATGAAGTGTTTCGTCCTCCTCTTCGTTTTTCCGAAGTGAATGCAACCTCGACGAGTGTCGATGACGGCGTCATTTTCTATAAGCTAGGGTTGTCCAAGAATGACACTCTCTCGTAACTCGTCCGTCAGTAAGAACATCGACGTAAATTCTTCATCATCTACATGGTAGCAGACTGGTTTGCTTCCGCAGATGTTGAGTTCAGAGCCTCGGCCTGCCATACTGACTTTTACAGAGGTCGTGTTTGGCATTGGACCTCCGGCCAGTTTGGTTTTGATGAAATTATTGGTGGCAGCAGTGTCTATAAGAGCCTCTGCCTGAACATGGTCAATTCGAATCGGTAGCCGGGGAAGAGTGACTGGTCCTATTTGATTTACCGTATGCTCGGGCCGGCGTTGTTCTTGACGCCAGCCCTGTTGGAGTTTCCCTAGGCTTGATTTTTAACTGGGCGGTCTCTATGAAAGTGCCGAGCTGGGCAGTAACGGCACTGTGGTAAGTTACCTGCCGCTCTTGAGGTTGCGAGCTGTGGAGATGGAGGCTTTTGAACCTTATGCATGATAGGTGCCTTGTCATCCGTTGGTGGCATGGAACGATCCAACAACCTAGCACGTGACCTTAGGTCCGCTTCAGACGTTGGAGGCGGGCACGACATTCCGATTCGAATGTCTTGTCGTACTTGATTTATGATAATACCGATCCGATCTTCAATTGGAACAGTTGCGGCTACGCGATCAAAGAGTTTCCACTTACTAGTAATAAATGGCTCCGTATATTCTGTCGTTCTCTGTTGCGTAGAGTACAGTTTAGCGCATAGCTTCATCCTGACATGGACTCCGGCGTATTCCTCCTTGAATCGTTCTTGAAATTCAGCCCACGTGAGTTGGATGTTCTGATACCGCCTGTACCAGGCTTGGGCGTCACCTACGAGTTTGTTACTAACGATGGGAACCCACATCCAACCTGGAGTCTTCGTGATTGTAAAATATTCTTCCAACGTTCGAAGAAATGTCTCCGGGCACTCGAAGTCGGAACCATGAAATTCCGGAAAATCGGACGTCTTCAGCGTGTGACTATAGACGACTTCTTCTTGTGTTGCAGAAGGTTCGTTGTTCATTGTTGCTGTTGTTGGGCGCCACTGGAGCTCGTCGGCGTCGGCGTCTCCAGAAATACGTGAAGATTTTAAACGGGTATTTACCATTTACTGAGTAAAGCACGGCTGGGACGGGTCGGGGACGGCTTCGGCAGCAGCTGAAGTTTCTTCTAATGTTGACGTGGCCCCACGTTCTGGGCGTCAAATGTTACACTTTCGTTACACTACGGTGCGACAATCTGGCAGTCAACGCGATAACTTTGACTGGGGACGTCAGAAAAACGGAGGGTTTTTGAATTAAATGCAGTGCAATACTTAAAAACTTCTATTTCTTTACCAGATTTTTTTGATAAAATCTCTTTTTCAATTGTTTTACAAATTATATCTCACAACAAAAACTTTTTTTTCTTTGCCTGCTATTCGCAACCCGATGCTGCGAATAACTCGAAAAATGTTCCTAGCGCAACTTTATTTAGAAGCGACGGTAACAATACTGAGGTTGTCATTATTTTTGTAATTTTAATTTGAATTAAAATGTAATATTATTGTACATTACCTTGATATCTTCAAGAACACTTAAGAATAACTTTATTTGCACAAATAATTAATCCACATTTCTGTTTGATTTAGAAAATGTCAGACGACATACTTGACGGAACGCTTTCACCTACAACAGAGAGCTGGTTCGATCCAAAGTTCCAGGAGGTACTCCAAGATGCTGAGGAATATAGGAACCGTAAACTCAAGCAACATGAGTTAGGTTGCGAGACATCCAACATTGAAAAGCTGCCCTCCGAGTTCAAAACTCCTACTCGAGCCGATCCTGTTACGTTGGAAGGCGTTTCAAGTTCTTCAACTACGCTAGAAGAGGCAATCAGGAACAAGCCTCGAGGATACTTCTTCAAAAGGAATGGTGGAAGACGTCGTATTCTCATAAAATTGAAAAATCAAGACACGATTCGTCTTTCGAAGATTGAAGCTGTTCACCTGGGTCTTTTCAAGATGTGAATTGATATTGTGTATCTGTAAAACAGGGTTGACATTACTTGTGTGTTAGAATTTTGATTTTCATTCATTTTAGGATTTTTAATTTTTTTAAATTAAGGTTACAGAATTTTTTGTTGGCTAAAAAGCATATAAAAGGGGGAAATTTCAAGGGTAATTTTCAGTCTATGTTGAGCTCCTTCAGACCAACATACCAGTTGCCAAAAGTAGTGAATTGAGTTTAAAACACGTAAGAAATTGCATTTATTTAACTTTAATTGAAAATGCAAATTGTTTAAAATAATTTCCGAGTAATTTTAAATAAATTTTAAAGTACATTTACTTTTAAATTAAATGATTGAAATTTATTTTAATTGTTAGATAACTTGACAAATTTTGTACTGTGTGAAAATTTAATAAGGATTATTTTTTATAATCTTGGCCGCATACATAGTGTTCATTCTTGACGACTTTTTGCGATAGAATGAAGACGATTATTCCATAAATTTGCTTTATTCGAAAAACTCGTAGCTTCTTTTTTTTATAATGTTTACATCGAAATCGTTTTTTTGTTTACATTGGCCTACTCATTATTACATGCGAAATATTACAAATCACAACTATTTGTACACATAGTTTGTCTCAAGTTTTTTTATAGAGATTTTGTCCACGAATGTTTAACTGACTTTTGAAATGCGTGAATAGTTTTAAGGCTGTATCGCAAGAAAAGTTCAGATAGGCGTGAATCGAATAATCCCTATAAACGGCAATATCAAAGCCGTCTCTATCTTACAAGCCGTGCTGCTACACTTGGCAACGTCGCAATAGCAAATGATAGTAGTCCGGCTAGTCCGTTTATAAAGTGAAAAGCCCGATTCAAAGTAGGTATTCAAAGGCTTTTGTAATCAAATGAAAGGAGACTAAATAAAAAAATTACTTTAATCTATGCTTTATGTACATGTTAAAAAGGTTTTAATTTAAAATTTCCTTTAACTCCTGTTTTATGGAAACAAAGTAAAAAAAAGAAAGTCTTTGGTTCTATTCTATAAAAAAAAAACAATGCCTATTAGAAATTAGAATATTTATTTATATATTTTCCAATTCAAAATACATATGAAGATAGATACAACCTACTTGAAGTTTGCATGTTTCACATTTGGACCATTAGAAGTGAAGAATTTTTATTTTTCGTAAAATGATTCAACAGAATGTTAGTAAAAATTTGAAGCAGACTGCAAAAGATGCAGAAGGGGTCCAATCCTTTCTTGGTATCGCAAGTAACCATGCTGCTTTTCTTATTTCATCTTTGGGAAATGAAAACGTTGACACGGGGGGTTCTTTTTTCAAAGTACTGTCATAATTTGACTGTCATCCGGGAACAGCACATTCTCTTGGCATCTGCAACACCAAACGATAATATTAATAACATGTAAATACCTACAAGCTGTGTTCAATTTGCGTGGTAATTCAGTTCAAGGTTGGGTCACTTCGACAAAATTTTGTTTGATTTGTTAGGTAAACTAAACTAACCTTGTCTTAATTTACTTGATTTACATGCGTTTGTAACATTGTAACTTGACTTTTAACTGAACTTACCCTAAAATGTTAAATCAACACAACATTTATGAAACGTAAAAGTTTGGTTATAAATTACGAACATGCTAAAATTCACTTACCTTAGTTATAAATACATTCGGTAATGTATCCTAATTGAATTATTAACAAACTTTATGAAGTTTCTCATAAGTTTCAGCATTTCACACTTTCTTTAGATCAAGAAATGATCAGAACCAAACAAGAGCAACGCATTACACAGGACTACTTGCATCGTTGCCAAATTTCCATCAGCACGGCTTGTTACTGCGGATCTACACGTTGGCCCATATATTTGCCGAAACATTTGTCCGAACATTTGTCCTATGATTTGCGTACAAATATGTTATCCACATGGTGGTCAATAAATAATTTAATTTTCGGTTAAATGACGAACCATGATTACTCGACTTGAAAAGACTTTGTTTAAATGACAAGAATGACAAGTTTTCTTTTATTGTAGGTATCATTTTGGTTTTGTTGAAAATGTCACGCCTACTTCATTTGTAGGTAGTAGATGATTCATTCATTTTCAATAATTTTTTTCTCAAAATTTTTCCCATAAAACAATAAATTTTTGATGTGGTTGGATAGAGAATTCAATGAGCTATCAGAACAAGTAAAAAATTGGGGGTTGCTATTTAAAAAACATGTCGCTGACGTCATTACTCGAAAACAAATGACTGTCAAAAATTGATTTTCATTTGAAAATGTGTGCTTTTTAAAAACAAAATTTACCTGTCCGAGCGTTTTTTTAGAAATGTCAAAAATAAAGAAATTACGAATTTTATTCCATACTTTAGAGGCTCACTGTATAACCTCCAGCAAGCAACAGTTTGTATACTGTACCGAGTTGAGTAGTTATTTTATGCGACAAACACGCACAAACGTGTGGACGGCACAAGTGTGTTGATTGGCCAACGACGCTCGAATTCCTTTGATTTGTCGCTTTTTACCGACACCCAGGCGAACGCAGGCAAACTTGGCCCAGTCGAAGCCAATAAGACAAAGCTAACGGCTACACGTTTGAGTTGGCCAAGGTTTGCCAGACTTCGCCCAGCGTGTGGATCCGGCATTAGATATAGACCATATATAGACGGCTTTGGGAATACGGAATCTATCATTGGCTTTAGATGAAGAGGTTAAATTTTTTATCTACCGTAAATGATTCTGATAAATAAATTTAATTAAATGTTTGTCATTTAAATAACAAATCCAAAACTTACCGTATGTAAGAATTAAATTCAAAGATAGTTTTTCTCTTGCTTAAAGGAGGCTATGAATGCTTTTTTGATTAAGTGTTTTGTGTAAAACATTTTCATTTCTCTGTCAAAACAAATGTCAACTTAATTCGTGGAGCCAACATAAATTAATGGGCATTTGTGCCAACTGTAAACTTATTGAGATACTATCAATAAACATTTTTGTGTGAACTTTAAAAATTGAATTTTACTTACCTTCATACATTTCACGTAGCGTGACAAAATTTGCAGACATTTTAAATTCATTTTAAAAACAAACACACGATAGAACCCAGTTAAACTAATTTGTTAGTAATACAATTGGCTACCCTGAGATACCAATTTATAAACAATTTATTAAATGAAAAGAGTTTTCATGTTAACATTTTTATGCGTGACTTTGTCAATTAAGTTAATTAATTTTAATTTATAAATTATATTATATTAATTTATAAACAATTACATTTAACTTGCAAAAACATCGCAATATGTAGGTAGAGTGAAATCAATTAGAGAAGAACCGATGTGTCATCCAAATTTGTTAGTTTTCACGTCAGCAACTGCTGATGGGACAAACTTTATAGTAAACAATGAAACTACATAATGATTACAATTCGCGTGCAGCAAGAAACACCAAAACACCTCTTTCTTATCGCAAAGACTTGTACGAACGTATTACGTGTGAGGGTCTTCTCTATTTAATTTATTTATTTCAAGACAGCAACATGATAGCAAGACAAAAAGACAAAAAACAAAACAAGACGATTTTCTTTATAAGAAGACGGAAAACAGAAAATCGACTTCACAACTTCTACTTTTTCTCCATAGAAAGACGAAAGACAAAGTCCACAATTTCACCTTCTTACCTCACAGTTAAGACACAAAGACAGAAACAAAATGACATTTTTCATAAGATGGAAAAAGACAAAAACGAAAGACGGTCATTAATCAAATTTGTTTAGATCTCTTTCAGGTGATAAGAATCCATTTAAAAGTATTTTTTGCAAAAGTCCTCCAAACTAACAATAACTTTACTTCTTGGATTCGTTCTTTTCGTCACATTAGAATTCATTTGGAACACTTTCAAGTGAATCAACTTCTTTAACTTATTCAAAAAATCGAAACCGGATTATTTTTGAACGATTAAAGAAAGTGACCACACATATCCCTAGTGGTGATTAACAAAATTATGTGGCATTCGAAGCTCTATTTAAGCCTTTCCTGTTTACTGACGCGTGTTAGTCGGCCAAGTAGAGAACGCTTATGTCTAATCGGGATAATGGAATCAGTAACACAGTGTTCGGCTGTATACCCGCCACGCTATGCTTACGCTCATGGAAAGTGCACAAACTTTGGACACTTTGGTTATTATGTATTATCAGCTGCGGGTGTGACCGACTTACTAGATGGTTTTCTTCTTTGATATTCGCCTTACAAACTGGAGAAAGGCAGAAAATCCTATTCGAAGGAGCCAGATAATATTGCCACAAGAAAATCAACAGAAAGAACATTTTACCGTTGTTTTGGAACGAATTTAAAACAAAATGATTTCGACGAAGTTACTTTGCGTTTTGTGCAAATCTACATACGTGTATACGTCATAAGGTTTACAAGAATAAATCCACAGTAATATGTGGTAATGTGCCATTGTTTCAGCTTCAAGGTAACTAATATTACTCAGATTTATTAAGTGCAGTAAAACGTCTATAATTGAGCGATAGAAAAACAAAATAATTGTCTCGGAGTGTATACATTAGGACTAATAGCGCATAACCTTCGTGTTGTTTGTGACAATTATTACGTATTTCACCTGTCAACAATATCCCCGCGAGGCCGCAGCTGACCTTATCCATGACCGGGGAGCCTTGGCATTGAGGAGTGCGCGCCACCCCAATCGATATCAAGCCAAACGGCCTTGACCTTTGCGCAGCTCCGGCGCACTTGAAATAACCCGCCGACTCTCCGAATGTCGTCCATTCCGCGCACGTACCCAAAGTTCTCGTGTATTTTTAACATTTCGAGAAACCACAGTCCCCATGATTCAATTGTTTTTAAACACCCGCCAATTATATGTCCGACCGCGAAATTTCGCCTGTTTTCATGACACATCTCATCGTATGTTAACAACAGATTATGAAAATATCATTGTATGAACGTCATTTTGAACACTTCTTGTTATACTATACATACTTTAATATTAGTTAAAAATAATAATTTCCATAGTTACAAACTTAACTTCAACACACATACATGCTTGAAGGAATACTTGCATTTGTATATTCATGTAAACCCGTTAGTAAAGTAAATACAGCCATAAAAGTGTTTTATAGTTTTATGATTGTAACGGTGCAGCGTCGGCCGTGAACTTGATCTTTGAACGGTATTGACGTGATCACTTGACAAATACATATAGGCAAATCACGTGAAGAAATTGTATAAAATAAGTATAACTAAGGCCCCATTTTGATCACTTGCTTTGACAGATAAATAAATCACTACAACTTGAAAACAATTCAAATCTCCGTGTTAAAAATTCCGAGTATCAAACGATAGCGAAACGTAAAGTGTTTTGAGCGTTATTTAGTGTCCGTTTAATAGATTTTGTGATACAATTATAAATAAAGTTTATTCCCACAAGCAACATGTCCGTCATAAACATTTCGGCATATTTTTATGGCCCAATAGTACGTGTTAACCCTTCCCTTGCATTTTAATCAGTCGGGTTTCTTTATTTCGACTATTCGGTTTATCGCTGATGTTTGAATAATAATAGACTTTGCTAATAACAAATAAATGGTGATGACCAAGCTTACGATTTCGGCCCACGTCGCATTTAAACATACTTATTGAAAATTTGCTATCGGCAATGCAATCGCAGTAAACAATTAGAATTTATAATCCAATATGTTCGAAGTGGGCCGAAATGGCAAGCCTGGTGATGACAATCAGAATTTAAAACATTATTGTCAGCAAATACAATCGTAATCTGTTTGGTTTGTTAATTATTATAATTTCGTTTTGTGTGCGACGTTCAATGAGAAACAAATTCTATTATTACAAAAAACCAATTATTAACACACATTTGTAGAAAGTCTAACAAAATTAAATACGTGCGTTCGGGGTGTTATTTTTTAAAGCGACGGAATTACCTGTTGTAAATTATTGTTAGCTCCGATGTAAGCGTTTCACTTTTGTAAACCTTTGAAAACGTAATTATTTTTAATTAATCTCATAGCAGTATACATATAATATACACTTGTACGACGCATTCATCATCAGCTCTGCAACTGTGTGTTATTAGTTCACAGTCAAGTTTTACGACTGAACGACTTTGATTCTCTTCGTTACACCATAAACGTTTATTGCGCGCTTTTAAAGATTTTCATTTTTCGTTCTCGTCTTATGCTTGGGCGTAACATGCATTTCGGCTAAATTTTTAAGTAATTATAAATTGTTGTATAGAATTTTTTTACCATATTTAACAAAAGATAAATTTTTTAAACATAGTTTTTAACAATTATTAAGGCCAAGAAAATACACCCACTTAAATGGCATAATGCAATAAAAACAATGTACTAATAAGAAGTATTAAAAGTCACTTCAATTTCGATTAATTTATAATAGTAGCATTGTTTATGTATTATAAATATGTAAATATACCAGGTGTCCCACGCAATATACTCACCCTTTTAGAATTTCTATTTTTTAGACGATTTCGATGAAATTTGGAAAATAAAAATTAAGCAAAAAAAAACATTTTCCGACATACTATTGAGCATCATGGGACTTTCATATATACAGGGTGATTGAAATTCGAGGGCCAGCATGGGGATCTCGCTTATTATAAAAGATAGAGAATCGGTTAAATGGAGGTAAAGTTGCCAAATTTCATGCTGATTAATAATTTGTTAGGAAATTTGAAATATCTCGAACGGTTTCTTCACAATGGAAGAAAAACTAAAAATAGCGGTTTTCGAAAATCGGACATAACTTCTTTATTTATGATTTTTTTCAAAATCTGTGAGAACATTCCTGAAGCAACATTTTACGCTTGATTGAATGGCGAAGTACTTTATTTCTAGAGCGATTCGTTTTTGTTTGTCCAGAGCCAACTTCATTTTTTCTTATGGGCGCGATTTTTGTCGTTTAGACAGATAGATAGCACCTTTCCTTCTGAATTCATTGGTATGCCACACTTGTTATTTTATTTTAATTTTCATTGAGAAATTTTGAAAAAACTGAAATTAGATTCATGTACCTACACACATTAACTTAGCTTAGGTTCAATTGTATGCTGCGTATCCAAGGATACGTATATCTTTGTTTAATTGGTCTGTCAGAATCGCATATTGAAATGAAGAAAAACGTGATATGTTGCGCATTTTTTTATTTGCCACAAAAATTCCACTATAAGTGCTCAGTGGTATTTAGAAACCTATCCGAAGACAATTCAACCAAGTACATATTAGATATTTTTCCAAGTTGGATAACAATTTCATTCAAAATGATACATTTGAAACTCCAAAAGAAATAGAATAGAGAAAAAAAATCACAGCATTTGTTGGAAGACATTTCCATTTTCCGCAATACTTAGCCCTTATATCATTTTGTATTAAATTGTTATCCAACTTGGAAAAATATTTAATACTTGGTTGGATTCTTTCCGGATAAGTTTATAAATACCGCTGAGCACTTGTAATGGAATTTCGTTGTGACAATAAAACATACGTAACTTATCACGTTCTTCTTCATTTGGATACGCCATTCTGTATCTAATGACAGACCAATTAAACGAAGGTTGGCTATACAGCGTACAGTTGAATCTAAGTTAACTTAATGTGTGAAACTAAGGTAACTTATTGTGTGCACATAATTTAATTTCAGTTTTTTCAAAATTTCTCAATGAAAATAAAAATAAAATAGCAAGTGTGGCATACCAATGAATTCAGACAAAAATGTGCTATCTACCTGTCCAAACGACAAAAATCGCGCCCATAAGAAAAAATGAAGTTGGCTCTGGAAAAACAAAAACGAATCGCTCTAGAAATAAAGTACGTTCGCCATTCAGTTAAATGTAAAAAGTTGCTTCAGGAATGTTTTCACATATTTTGGAAAAAATCATAAATAAAGAAGTTATGTCCGATTTTCGAAAATCGCAATTTTTCGTTTTTCTCCGATTGTGAAGAAACCGTTCGAGATATTTCAAATTTCTTAACAGATTATTAATCAGCATGAAATTAGGCAACTTTGCCTCCATTTAACCGATTCTCTATCTTTTATAATAAGCGAGATCTCCATTGACCCTCGAATTTCAATCACCCTGTATATTAGCTCTGCGAGCCTGACAGGCCCATGGCTTGGTTAGTTAATATTTCCTGTTCTTCGCTTTTTCCTTCCATCTGCTAATTCTCAACTGTTTAATATCATTCTCCACTTCCCTTAGCCATCTTGTTTTCGGTCTACCTCTTATTCTTGTCCCTCCCGCTGCGCTTGCTAATATTAGTTTCGGCACTCTTGCTTCTCCCATCCTTTCCACATGCCCAATGCATCGCAATCTTTGTGTTCTTGCCATCTCTGTTACTCCTGCTTCTTTGTATAGGTCCTTCAGTTCTTTATTTGTTCTCCTCATCCATTTATCACCTACTTTTTTTCCTCCAAATATCTTCCTAAGTACCTTTCTTTCCCATATCTCCAAACTTGCTATTTCGCCTCTATTTAGTGTTCATGCTTCACATGCATACAATACCGGTCTTATGACTGTCCTGTACAGCTTTTATTTTGCCCCATTCGAGATGTTTTTATTCCTTAATATGTACTCTGTTTAGCGCTCTGTCGCGTGCTGGCCGTTAGTGATTTGCGAGCACTGGTTTTTGTTAATTAACTTATCAGCCGATTAAGTGAATTAAAGGTATTGAAATACTGGATTACTAAAAACTATTATACTGAAATTAAATTGATTAATTAAAACAAACTGGGTCACAAAGACATAAAATGACAACTTTACAATAACGAGCTCACCGAAGAACTGCCTATCAAAACGAGATGAATTACCTTGCATCCCCCCAAGGAAAGTAGTATTACTTTAATTTATACGGTTAGTTTAACTGAAAGCTACAATGAGTAAAAGCAATACTTCTTTCTTAGATTAGCTTTAGTTTCATCTGCATCTAAGCAAATTCTAATGCAGCCTTTTAGCGCTAACTTAATCGTGATACTCTTGGGACACAGATAATCCAACTACGATTTTCATAGAACTACCTGATGTTTGTTACACATATAATCTTACATAAAAATAATTATACGCAGTTTACAACAGCTCCCACACACATTTCCTATCATTATTCATGCTTTCATTTCTGTTTCTACACTTGGTTTCCTTGTAAATATCGTCCCCAAATAGTTATCCACTTCTTCGATTTTGTATATTTTTCCCGCATCAGTATTTATCGTCAGGCAAATGTATGTATGTATGTAACCAATATTCTATACGCTATGTTTAGCAGTGATATGCCTCTATAGTTACCACATTCGCTTTTGTCACCTTTTTTGTTGTTGTTTCTCATGCACCTAGCCTAGTTCAACGGGAAAATTTTCTCTGAGTATGCTGATATCAAATACTTCATACTTTCTTTGAAAGTCTTTTAAAACAGAGCGGGCGTAAAATCTCAATAAATCATGTTCTGTTTTAAATGACTTTCAAAGAAGTATGAAGTATTTGGTATCAGCGTACTCAGAAAAAAAATTCTTTTCAACTAGGCTAAGAAGTACATGAGGTTCCATTAAAAAAAATATTAGTTACGACCTAATGAATATTTGAAATGCTCTAAAAATGTTAAAAATTAAAATACAATCAAAATAGTGATTTTCTCGAATTGCTTTATCACATTAGAACGAAAATACGCGATTCATAGCTTTTTTCTAGGTTGAAAGACAAAAAAGTTTTTTTCCATTGTCATGGAAACCAAAATTATCAAATGATACATATTCGGACTTGCAATGATCTGCAGATTCCAAATATGTAAAAATATATAGGGTGTTCCATTTAAAATAACAAAGTTGACGCCACTTCCAGCGAAACCGGAAGCCCTATGGTGCTCAATAGTATGTCGGAAAATGCATTTTATTGCTTAATTTTTATTTTCCAAATTTCATTGAAATCTATTAAAAAATATGAATTCTAGAAGGATGAGCATATGCATGGGACATCCGGTATAAGCAAGGATAGTAGTAATAATTTTTTTACTCACACTGTTCATTGCTGTCATGTACTTCTGGTTGTACACATATTAGGCGCAGATTAAAAAATGCAAACAGGGTCAGACAAGCCTTAACTGACGTTTCATCGCGGTTATACATAATGATCTTGATAATTTAAATCAGGCACTACAATTTTGTTTTACTCTTTAGTGTAAATGTTCCCTTAAGGCTGTTTTACATTATACTTTTTTCGTCTAGAAACTTGAACAAGTTTGAATACTAGAATCTAGTATCTAAATTCAAGGTTGTTTTAAATATTAGTTCATAAACCGATCGCTGGCGTCGTAGTGAAGAAAGTTTAAGCGTGGAACAAAACTGCCAACATACAAAATTAAAGAGAAGTTAAGTGCTCAAAAATGAATTTTTATAAAAGAAAGCAAACCAGATTTCAGAAAATTTCAAAAATTCTGCAAATTTATTATTTGCAAAAACAAAACAAGAAACCTAGAATTTGGAGTCAGGACTGGTTATTGCGGAGATGCTTTGAGGTTATATTTTCAATCACAGTTATGTTTATCTTTTAGAGTGTAGGTAATACTGCGACGTGTACTTACGCGCAAGTCTAGTTTGTAAACTTTGACGAAAAATAGGTTGAGAACTAGTTTGGAAATAAGTTTCTAGACGTTTCTAGTATGAAAACTTGGATGACTTTTTTCTGATTTACATTATTCAAGTTAGTTCTAGTATTGAACTTGTCAAAGTTTCTAGACGAAAAAAGTATAATGTAAAACGGCCTTTATACTTCATTTCACGTTTATGTACGGGAGATTTGTGCAATTTTTTAAATTTAATATACAGTGTTTTTCTATTGCTTTTCCTCTTTTGTCAAATGTGTTTCCTAATTTGTCAAATGAGTTTCCAATTCGTTCAAAGTATAGTAGGCCTGCGGATTGGAAAGTCATTTGACAAATTAGGAAGCACATTTGACAAAAGAGGAAAAGCAATAGAAAAACACTGTAATTTTATTCGATGTCCTGAAGCAAAACAACTATTATTAGAGAAGAATATCATCGGGTTAAAAGAAACCATTATACACTTACACAAATTTGTATTGTTCTCAAAAGTACCAATTTTTAAAAAAGAAATATTTATCATTATTAAACTTGAAACTTTGGTGGCAACGCCACTGAAAATAATGTTCCTAATAGCGTTTTCCACTGGCTGCACTAGTGCACACTCACTGTATCTTCATCTCTTTCTATTACATGAGGTTAAAATGAGATGAAAGTATAACGAGTGTGCACTAGTGCAGCCAGTGGAAAACGCTATAACTTAACCCCTGATCACCAATTGCGACCTACATTTTTCACATGAATAATTCAGTGTATTTCCACACCGCATTTTACAAGTTGGCAAGAAAAAGCTGATCGCAAGTACTCAGGAATTTTTTATGCTGATCCGGGTGTTAGACGTCGGGAAAAGGCACTTACGACGGAACAGTGGTTTTCCCGCCGTCACATCAAATTTTCATATAAATACTGCAATATGACAAGTAACTAGTGGTCGATGGCCTTGACCTTGCAGCCTGGTGCAGCTGCATCGATTTGCAAAGAGGTGACCTAAACCGACCTAGATCTACGTTTAGAATGACACCCCTCCACCTTGTGCAACACTAAACAAACTTCTACAGGTTCATTTAAATAACAGATTTTGGTAAGATTTTACACGGGTAAAAGTAACCACGGGTTTTTTTCTTCTCGTTACCGGATATTAAACACTTGTTTTAGCTTAGCTTTTTACCTGCACAGTGATGGATCCACATTCATGTTCAATTTGTGCAAATGCACGAGATTTGACTCATTCACGTGTACGAGTATGTCTTTAGCTTGCATTAATTTATTTATTAAAATTACATTTGTTATAGTTTATGCAGTCGGAATTTTTAAATTTAATGATTAAAGGCTAATGCACTTGTATGTACAGCCCCGAATATCAGTATATGTACATGTATACAAGCCGAATACCAACAACTTGCGCGTCAACAAAGTGAATCATCATCTAATCCATTATACTGCAAATAAATTACATCAATTTACTACTAGCAAAATTAGTATTTCTACGAGGCCATTTGTCATACTTAAAACGTTAATGGATTAATGCATTACTACGAAAGATAAATTGAAAAATCCGCAAACATAAAAACGCTGAAGCACAAAAATATCCCCTTTGCTAATTTATTCTTCCGTTGACTTATATTTGATTCTCGCGGCGAATTAAAAGGCGAAAAGTCTGAGGTCTTTAAATAAAGTTAATGAGCCGTGCGTAAGAAGTGATTTTAACAATGGCCGAAATTACTAATTTAATTTCCTCGCGTTAGTCACGTAGTCGCTGCGGTATTTTTATCCTAACAGGAAGTTGGTCAATCGATAGGGAAAAACGTAATAGGAAAATCTGATAGCATCACCGTCATATATGAATTACAATAAAATAAATATAATTAGAGATCAAAATCATTAAAAGAAAAAATGGGAAGAAAAACCTAAATTATTAAAAAAATTAATATGTATACAAGTGTCCCAATTCAATTTAGATAACCGAAAAGGATTGGCCTAATGCAATTAATCATAACATTCCCAAATATACAGTGTATTTGAGAAAACAGGAATTATATAATGTATGTATCGAGAGTTCATTTAATATTCCGGTAGCATTGGTTCTGGAAATATTTTGTTGCAGCTTAAGCTCGCCGCGAACAGAATTGTCACTAGTGTGTCATTCGTCCTGTCAACTGTCGAGTACAACCTCAATCAAAAGTAATGAAACGCTCAAAACCGAAACGCTGTAGTCAGAGAGAGAAGATACTGAGTGAGATGAAGTCTTATGGCGAACGAATGTTTCCGAAGTCCTTCGGAATCCCACAACACGTTGCGCCCTCTCTAACTCGGTACCGTTGCACTCTGACTACAGCGTTTCGGTTTTAAAAGTTTCATTAATTTTGATTGAGGCTGTACATGTTTTCGTGTTTGTTTGCGTTGTTTGTTGGTTTTATACAAAAATAAGTTATTTTCAAGACTCATTTACTTTACACCTATTGCATTACAAAATGGTGTTTACAGTAGAGTAGAAAACATTTATGATTGAAAGTTATTTTCATAGTAGTTGAAAAATCGACAGGACATTTGTGTACTGAGTACGAACTGCTTGGAAGAGTTTAGAGTTCAATTTCCCGATGTCATTATTGGCCACAAACCGAAGACAACCTGCATTGGTGTGTACAGTTGTTTCGTGAAATTAGAGGTCTTTTCCGAAGAAAAACAACGTACTGCTGAAGTTATCGAAACTGCAAGACAATGAAAAATATGTCTCACACTTCTATCCGCCAATTATCACAACAGATTGTGCTTTCTGTGGAATGTGCCACAAATTGATATGTAAATATCTTCAGCTCTATCCTTACTACATTGGTGCAAAAGTTGTTGCCCCGTGACCCCATACAGAGATCGTCTTTCTTCGAATTTTATACATGATTGTACCGACAAAAAAAAGTCGCATAAGAGAATCGATGTCTCACAGATTACGGGAAAAATGTTTAAAAAATTCTTTTGAACAGTTTATAATTAATTAAAAACTACCCCAAAATCAAGCTCCGGCACTGCGTACGAAATACGGCGGCCACGTTCTATAAATGCGGCAGTATAATAGGACTTTTGGGTTGTTATTTCTTCTTGACCGGTATTGGTTACATTGGAAGGGAGACTTCATTGAAATTACTCGGTCAATTTTTTTTTTTTAATTATTTTGGTTTTATTACAAAGTACTTTCGAACCAGGCCTGGTTCACCATTAGTGTACAACTAGAAAAAAGATAGAAAGAGTGTAACAACTAAAGGTAGGCTATGATTATACAAATTTAAATTACATGAGCGGTAAAAGATTGAAAAAGTAGGGTACACTTACATTGATGAGTTCCGCACGCGCCAATTGTCGCAAGTGAACTAAATAGAACAAACAGCGCATCATATCACGCGAAAATACAAATACTGATCAGTGGGGGGTCAGTTTTTTAACAGTGGTAGATAAATGTTAGACAAATTATTAAAATCAGATCTTTTGTTAACACAATTATTGTTAGTTACAATTTGACACATTTCAAGTATACTTCTTTTACGATAATTGGATTCTTGGCACAAGACTTGGGCCGATGCAAAGTTGAAACTATGACGGTTATTAATGGCGTGGTGTGTTAACATCGAGTGGTCAGGATTATTTGTTCTAGTTTGATATTCATGATTATACAATCTCTTTTTCAGAGAATTTTTTGTTTGTCCCACATAACAACTTGAACAATCTCTACAATTAACTTTATAGACCACATTGGTTTTCTTTTGATTGTCAATTTTGTCCTTAGAGCTGGGAGAAAAATTATATTTATGTGAATTGCGTGATTTATTGGCTATAGTGATGTTGTGTTGTTTTAATTTTCTTTGTAACGGTTCATTTAAACCTGGAAAATATTGCATTGAGAAAAAATTTTTGTTTGTAATTTGATTTGTGTTAGAGTTGGAGGGAGAGCATGAAGGAGTGTTAATTTGATTTAATTTTTGTTTTAAAAATTTTAACCTTTTACTAGTGATGGAATTGATAATATATAAAGGGTAATCATCGGCCCAAGTCTTGTGCCAAGAATCCAATTATCGTAAAAGAAGTATACTTGAAATGTGTCAAATTGTAACTAACAATAATTGTGTTAACAAAAGATCTGATTTTAATAATTTGTCTAACATTTATCTATCATTGTTAAAAAACTGACCCCCCCCCACTGAACAGTATTTGTATTTTCGCGTGATATGATGCGCTGTTTGTTCCATTTAGTTCACTTGCGACAATTGGCGCGTGCGGAACTCATCAATGTAAGTGTACCCTTCTTTTTCAACCTTTTACCACTCATGTAATTTAAATTTGTATAATCATAGGCTACCTTTAGTTGTTACACTCTTTCTATCTTTTTTCTAGTTGTACACTGATGATGAACCAGGCCTGGTTCGAAAGTACTTTGTAATAAAACCAAAATTAAAAAAAAAAATTGACCGAGTAATTTCAATGAAGTCTCCCTTCCAATATAATAGGACTATAAATTTTTTTATTGACTCTCGCTTGCGCACAATGCGACCTTGAAACATCTCAGTTAGTTTTATTACACGTTTAACAGCTGGGGAAGGCAAGTTTCTTTTACGCGACGTAATTATTAGTAAATTCTAAAATAACTGGAATCTTGTATGAAATACGAATAATAAATTCGAAAATAATTGTGCAGATAATTGCTTGTTAATTCGTGCGGATTATTTACTAGAGCGGAATGTACCAGCTGGTGATCGCAGGGGTCAAATGCACGGCCCGACAGGCAGCTGATAGTAAAATATTCGTCTCGTTATCGCACAAAGACGATAAAACTATTAGGATACAATATGTTGTCTTAAACGTCGGTAGTATTATGCGTAATACTAATTAGTAATGAATAATTATCGTCACAAAAGTATGATTACTTGATTACATTTATAAAGTATCGCTTAAACGAATCGGTTTTCTCCGAAGATGTGATACGATTTATTAGACCTGAAGTTCATCGTCGACTATAAAAATTTATTACGTACAGCTGTTTTAAACGACGTTGGTGATATGCGTACAGTTTCTAATTAAATCGCGTACTGAATGAATGTATGTAATTGATTACGGGATCACGTTTAAAAAATTCTAAGGAATAGTTCATCATTAATTAAGAATTGAATTCAAAGTGAAAAGAATGTGTAAGGTAGAACCAGGAACGATTTGCAACCAATGCGCCAAAAACACAGGATGTGGAGTTGTAAACGTCTCTTGAATTTGTTAAAGTTTTAATAGATTTGTGTTAATAATTCCTCACATACAAAACGAAATTATAATAATTAACGTTCGAAACAGATTATGAATGAGTTTACTGATTTATTTGTTTACCAGGTGTTCAAAGTGTTGTTATTCTTTGCGTGGAATAATCTATTGCAGATGATTTGCTGCCATGCATTATTTTTCAAGTAAATATTTTCGAGTTCGTATTCACGTCGGGCGTCGACCTAAAAACGGAGTTGTGAAATTGAACTTAAAGGTCAAGTTCACGAAGCCACGTCGCATAAAACTACAAAAAACTTTTACGATAGCATTTATTTCGTTCATCTGCTCCTCGACTTTTAACCAGGAGCGCATCGGCTAATTTTTGATTAATTATTTCTCGAAAACTAAAGTAGAAAGAATTTGTTTAACATTTTTCCCATACTATCGGACATCGCTTCTTATCGTGGTTTCGTTTTGTCGGTATAATTAACAGTTACCCTGTGTAATAAATTAGTTAATTTGTGAATGAGTAGGAATTGTTATTTTATGATTTATGTCATGTTGAGATTTGACATTTAAAAGTTAGGGTATGTTCAATTTTAACACTGCGATATACGTTTTCCAAAACAAAATATTTCCACAGGTGATGCTACCGGATTGTTAAATGAATACACGTTACGTTTGATTTTAATTGGAAACGTGGAGCGCATTTAACGTGCCCACTAATTTCGGCAGTTGTTGGAGTCCTTTTGGTTACCAGAAAAATTGGAAGTAGAAGAACACAAATATGAAATGCGACGTATTTGCTGGCTTTTATTTACCTAAATGCAAAGTTTAACAATAAACGAGATCCCAAGGATAAGGCTCATAAGGTGACAAACGCATTTGTGAACTGCGTACCTATGTATGTGAACAGCGCATACGCAGTGGACTGCCCAGTCAGTAAAAAAAAAATATATTCTAGACGCCTTCTGACGCAGTAAAAGTTAATAAGAGCAAGCCTACATACATAAAATCTATTTCGTTAAGGTCATAGAGAAATAATACTATGAGAACATCGCAAACTATTTTTTTTCTTTACAAAACAGCTAATGACAAAATGATTTTGCGAATTTCCAAATGCAACAACCACTATCCAGGAAGACAGCCAACGGTCCATAAAGATTTCACGCTAATGTCAAGGTTACCATCTTCATTATTGACAAACGATAATTATAAGAACGTCGCGAAGTGATTCAAGGTTTCGCGACGCTTTTTTTTGGGATTAATTTATTGTGGTTGTGGGGCACAAGACGGTTTTCGAATTATGTCTTGTGACGCATATTTCTTGCGAGTCGGTCACCTATAGAACGAACACGGACGATTTTAAACAGGTGCGTCCTACGTAATCATGATTCGTTTACGTTAACCTTTGACTAACCTTATATATTTCTAGCAGATTTCGATCATTCCAACGTGGTCGAAAGCACCGGTCGCTTTTTCCCCTTGAGAATTTATTTTCGTTAAATGTAAACTGCAAATATTAATGTTGGCAAAACGCCAGCTTGTGTAATACTAACATTTTTTAACTGATTTTTTGTTTCGGCCTGAGAAAAATAACAGTGGTGTAGTTTCAGGTAATTGTAATTCTTGAATAGTTTGACAAAGAAAAAAATGTTGAAATGTTGACATCACAGAACATGTTGCAAAAATTTTACATACCTATTTACTTTTAGTTTTCTAGAAATAATCAATGAAAAATTACCCCCAAGACGACGTTACGTCCCTGGTTAAGAAAGAGCACCAGATGAACGAAAAAATACAATCATAAAAATGTTTTCAGTTTTACTGCATTATGATTGTTACGGCACGACGTCGGGCGTGAACTTGACCTTTCAACGGAATTGACGTGATCAGCTGAAATAGGTACAAACTCCAGAATATTTACTTGACCTGAAGTAAATTATTCCATACAAATTGCATAAAATAAAGATAAGTTTGCCACCCGTCCCGGATTCACCGTGATTATCCCGGAATGTGATAACCTGTCCAACCGAGAAAATATGTGACCCGGGATCCAGGATTGTCCTGAAATTCCCAATATCAGATTTTGCTGTATTATTGTCATTATTAAGAAAAATTTTTGGTAAACACCGAAGTTGAATCAGGGTCCTCAGGGTGCTGCCGATTCTCATAAAAATATAGCGATTGTCACAAGAGTAACAAATTGCCTTCGTATGTAAAAATAGTGATTTTTTTGCAGTAATGCTCAAAAGAGGTTTGACTGAGCATTTTACTTGTAATAGAAAGTGCAGTGCAGTGTTGCCAATAGAATTTTGCAAAAAGTCTGAACATTTAGCTTAAATAATCACTAAAATGTCACTAGAAGCAGACAACAATTCACTAAAAACAAATGCTGAAAAATTGAACTGAATCAATTACATAAAATACATACTGGGTGAGTCATTTAACCTGGAATTGTCAAATATCTGTAGAAAAAAGCATCTTACGAAAAAAATGTTCGAATTAAAAAGTTAATTATTCCGCGGGGGAAATTGATTGGTGCTAAAATTAAACCAACTCCTCCACCTGGGGACGTGGGGCGGAGGGTAACTTTCAAATTTTAAATAGGAACCCCCATTTTCTATAGCAGATTCAAGTAGTACGTCTAAAAGTATGAAACTTTTATGGGAAACATTTTTTTCGATTCATGATAGATGGCGCTGTAATCGACGAAATTTATTTTTTCTGATTTCTCCTATTGAAAACCAGTACATTCGATTCTGCAGAGCATTTGCAATAAAAAATTCCACTTTTTCTTCTAACCACATGAAACCTAAAAAAATAAAACATTTATTATGCAAATTTGAAATTACTGGAAAATTTTTAAGTTTTAGAAACCTAGATGAGACCAGTAAATAAACTACAACGACGTGGACGTAGTAGTTTTCTGTTCCTTTCGAGTGCTTGATTTCTGTGAGTCCCTTGTCTTTCACGAAAAGTGCTCGAAATGATGTCCTTCAACTTCGATACATTTATTAATCCGCATTTCCAAAGATTGTACACAACTCAAAGTGTATCTGCTTGAATTTTGGCGCGAGCATTTCTAATTCGCTCAATCATGTTTTCGCGAGTTGTTGGCACTTCTCGATACACTTTATCTTTCAGGTAACACCACAAAAAAAAAATCTGGCGATGTAAGATCTGGTAATCCAGCAGGCAAATTTATCGGACCAGCTCTTCTGATTCAGCGACCATTAAAATTACGATCAAGTACCTACTTCAATGTCTTACTGCCGAATAATGTGCTGGGTTGCGTTCATAAAATATACCTTCGAGTGCACCTTGTGCGTGTAATCGTATCTCTCTTAATCATGATTATTTGCTTATTTTGCGTCTCGCTTATCCGTTTCAAGAAGTCTTGTGTTTGTATTATTACCATGACAACGGGCGCACTTTTTACGCCGCACGTTTAAGTATGGTGTAGAAAATGTGTTTGTTGCTATGGAAACCACGCCTGATTTAGTTTTTTATGATTCATAGATGAGAAACAAAATACATAAATTCATTTATACGAGAGAGACTGCAATATTAGCTAAAAGCTCTAGAGTATCTTTTATGAACACAGCCCTGGACAACCGTCATGTTTAAACCACATGTTCTGTCTCAGTTCCAAGTTTAGCTCTTCAAGCAATACTGGCAGTTTATTTTCCAGAATGTCTCGATACCTTTGACCGTTCAAATTGCCTTAAATGATATGGGAGCCGAGGAGTTAAAAATTTTCCAGTAAATTCAAATTTGCATAATAAATGTTTTATTTTTTTAAGTTTCAAGTGGTTAGAAGATAAAGTGGTATTTTTTATTGCAAATGCACTGCAGAATCGAATGTACTGGTTTTCAATAGAAGAAATCAGAAAAAATAAATTTCGTCGATTACAGTGCCATCTATCATGAATCGAAAAAAATGTTTCCCATAAAAGTTTCATATTTTTTGACGTACTATCCGAATCTGCTATACAAAATGGGGATTCCTATTTAAGATTTGAAAGTTACTCCCCGCCCCACCCCTACGGGGGGAGGAGGGGGTCTAATTTTAGCAGCAATCGATTTCCCCGCGGAATAATTAACTTTTTAATTCGAACATTTTTTTCGTAAGATGCTTTTTTCTCCAGATATTTGACAATTCCAGGTTAAATGACTCACCCGTTATATCTATATTCGTATAAGCGTATTAGATTTAGCAACACTGGCACAGTATAAAGAATACCGTAGCGCAACTCGCTTGTCGGCACTTTGATCTCTTTTACTGGATTTTCATTGACCTCGAGTAGATTAAAGAGGATGTGTCGAACTGTTTGTTCTGCTTTAAGTGTGAGCGATTTTGTTGTAAATTGTAAACTCACACGTGCTCACACACCAGGGCCGGATTGTAGTGCTTAGTGGCCGTGGTAAAAAAATAACAAGGCATAAATAATGTGTATTAACATAATTATAAAGATCCATTCGACAAAGCCTGAATGAATGAGCTCTGCATCCCGAGATTGTGACTCAGACCTCGCGTGGGATGTTATGCGCGAATTTAATATTTTCATGAGAGTCACGCTACTGTGTAATCTTTATAATGTGACACTGGTCTGAATATTAAAAGACCGCTAAAATTATAAAAACAAATAGAGTAGGTTTTGTCAAAAACAATTAAAAGACGATCGAATGTTTAACAAATGCAAGAAACAAACAAAAAATGGTCGACGATTTGAGTATATGAAAACCTTTCGTTCTCACTTTTCCGTTAAAAATAAATTAAAAGCGACAATAAAAGATGTTCAAAAACATAAACAAAAGATGATCGATTGTTTAACAAATGCAAGAAACACAAAAAAATGGTCGACGATTTGAATATAAGAGAACCTTTCGTTTTCAATTTTCTGGTAAAAATAAATTACAAAAGACGTTGAAATTCCAGTCAAATTTCGACTATTTTCTTCATATAAAAACAAAATACAGTTAACTGCCAAACGTGTGTTTATATCGCGTTTCCTTCCTCGAAAAATACCTATCAAAACATTAATAAATAAAGAAAATTTTGGATTTCTTTTTCTTCGTTGTCTTCTTAATGCTTTTGCAAATTGCTAAAACGGCGTTACAAAAATGTAAAATTTTTTTTTACACAAATTGTCGATAAAGAAGAACGCCATTTTTATGTTTGGAACATGGTAGATATGTCACTAAACGACTAAACCGGTCACAAAAGTCTGAATTTACTAAAATTTGTCTGAAATTTCTGCAGAAAATGATCAGATCTAGAGAGAAAAATGAGTAAATTAGCAATAGTGTACAGGGTGGGCCAAATTGACATTTTTAATAGGAAACACCTGTTTTTAGAAGAGTTAGACAAAAACTGACCTCGGTGCTTGGAGCTCGATTTTTATTAGAAACTCAATGGTGAAGACCGCATTTTGATATCTTGCACCGTTTCGGAGCTACAAGATGTTTTTCGAAATTCTGCAATTTCTATAAACCATCGTAGCTCTTTTGTTGGCGAAAATTTCTGGTTTCTGTAAAAACATTCTTAAGGCACTTTTTAGCGTAGAATTCATTACTCTTAATTACAAGTTTCTGAAGCGCATAGTTTTCGATCTATAAGCAGAACTATCCAATTTTTATATCGAACACCCTGTATATTTTTGCATTTTTGAAAAGAGGATAAAATTACCTTTACGAAAATATAATATACTTGATATGTTAATCAAAGCATTTGCGAAATATAAGCTTTTCAAGATTTTTGCAATATTTCAGTAGGCTATGACTTATTATTGAAACAATTGACGTTCTTTTGTATTGTCACAGTAAACTACTGTCAACGTTCAACGCATTCTTTAAAGCGATTGTGAGATTTCTTAAATTATTTTCCTAAAAATCAATGCAAAATGTGAGAAGTTCGATATGTTAAAATGCTTTATAGAAGTAGGTGAAAATGCAGATGCAGCTTTTAGTTTCTACCAGGAACGATACCCTGAAAGAAGGCAACCCTTTACAGACATTTTCTTCCGCCTTTTTACAAATTACCTAAAAGGAATTAAAAATCATACTAATTGATCCAAAATAAAAAGATTTCAACAGTATTATTGAAAAATAATCAAATGTAAAACAATTAATTGGTTATCATTTATAGATAAACAAAAATATTAATCCAGATATACCCGAATTATTCTAACGTATTGCAGTGTTTATAAGCTGAACGAAAGACTTTTTCAATTTTTCATAAAGAAATGATTTGTAAATAGTAAAGGAAAATTTAGAGTAATGTATTATTTATGTTTTACAGGACTTATTTGTTTACAATGGTTAAATTCAAGTGTGTTTATCAAATATTTTTAAGTTTGTGTAAATATTTATAGAAATAAGCTATTTTAAATTACAAGTAAATTATTTAGAATTTTTGAAACGTAAATACTTAAGATTTAAGCTCAGAATTGTAATAATTAGAATAATTGATTTAATAGTGACGGACCGAATGATTGTTGGAAACTGTAAGCGGGAGCGCGGAGTTCGGAAATTGAATCAGTGAGGGCGCCGCGTGAGCTATTGTAAATTAGAACAACCGGCACAGATACCATATCCGCCCGTCTACGGTTCAGATGTATTCAAGGTAGAAGCGCATATCAATTCGGATTACTGTAAGTAAATATCGCTGGTTTTGCAAAAAACCATGCGCACAAATAAAAAATCGACTTCCTGAACTCTTTTACGATCAGTATTTGTTTGTACAACTTCATTGAACATTGACTTAATAAACCGTTATTTCTATCACTTTCTACGAGTATTCTTCTTTATTTACACACACACATACACGAACACGTACATTGACGCGGTAATTTTGAATGCAAGGGCTCGTGAGTGCCATTTACATTCAAAACTTATCACATAACAAATACACTCCACCAAGAAAAATCCAGCCTACAAGATACACTGCAAAAATACATCAGGAGAGGAGCAGGAGCCGTCACTGACATCAACAAAGCAATAAGAAATAAGAAAAGCAATAAACAAATAAGATTTAAACTATAAACAAAAATAAAGCTAGAGAAATCGACAAAAATTACCCTGAGAAAAGCAACGAATGCTAAAATCTGAAAGAGTCTCAAAACACTGCAATAAATTGACTCCCGAAACGTGGGGCATATACCGCAGCATTAAATTGACTCCCAAAACGTGGAGCATATCAGAAACTTTGAAAAATATCCCATCCCGCAGCATTAAATTGGCGCCCAACGTGGGGCCAGATAACACAGCAGTATGTACAGTTGAAAAAAAAACTCTAGCATGCTTTGAAATGACAATCAAGATATGAAGGTATGTCTTAGTACTCTTATTTTTATTTACAACTGTCACTTGACACAGAAAATAACCTCAATTTTATATCGTTGAAAAAATGCAACGTTACTAATTAAACCATTCTTCTAAGCATCTTGGTAAAGAATACTTCCATACTCCATTGACCTGCTCTCCATTTCGAAAATAACATTCCAATAAAAATGCTTTTTGTTCACTTGTGTAAACCAGGATGACTGAAGCTTAGCACGAAAGTTAAAGTCACTGAGAAAGTGGACAATCAAGTTAAGACATATGTTAATTTTCCATAGATTGCTGCGAGTTTTTTTTTTCAACTGTACATACGTTATTAGCAATAAATTTTAGTGAATTATTACAATTACCCTAGAATAAAGATGTTTACTTATTTCCCTAGACTTGCCAAGAGTTTCCCAAATGTAGAGAAACTTCCTTAGTATTGGCGACCCTTTCTGCACACACCGGCGAACATGATGTTTTTTCCTAGTAGTATCAGGAGTATCAGTATTGCCGGCGCGTAAAACGTAGAAATCCCTCAAAAGTAGTCAAAAAATCTCTTTTCAACCTAACCTCGATTTGTTGCTAGATTCAAGAATAAATTTAAAAAAAAAAACAAAAGACGGCCGATTTTACAGCGCAATTCAATTGATTAATAATACGCAAATTTAAAAAAAAAAACAATTCGAAAAGAATGGCAAAACAAAGAAAAAAAAATTTAAATCAAAAAATAAATAATAAAAAAATAATAATAATTAAAACAAAAGACAATTGATTTTACAATGCAATTTAATAGATTAATAATTTTAATTTAAAAAAAAATGAAAAGGACGATGAGAAAGCAAAAAAAACGAAATAGAATTTTTTGAAAATACGAAATAATAAAATTTAAAAAATAATAAAAACAAAAGACAATTGATTAGCAGCACAATTCAGTAGATTAATAAATTTAAAAAAAAAGCTGTTCGGGAGGAAAAGTGGCAAAACAAAGAAAGCAAATGAACAGAATTTAAAAAATATAGGTATAACAATAATACAAAAAAAGACAAGAGACAATAGATTTTAGAGCACAACTCAGCAGATTCATAAGTTAAAAAAAAAACAGTGATAAAACAAAGAATTATTTGCCTTCCATATGGTCAACAGATATTTGAAAAAAAAAACTGCATCGCGGGAAGTGAACCACCCTCGTAAAAACAAATGAAAAAATAAACTTTCGCCATGTTTTAACAGATGGCGTTGTTAAATGTCTTACAACAACGCAAGTAATTTTTTGTCATCGTCCAAAATTTAAACTTTGCTCAATGGAAGGTGGTTTTTCAATATAATCCGTCATTACCTAGTGAATCACCCTCGTAGAAACAAATGAAAAGTAGACTATCGGCAAGTTCCATCAGATGGCGCTGTTGAATGTCTTTTTTTAACGCAATAAATACGTTTTAAAAATATATTCAAAGGTCATTTTGATAGAAATTTTGTGGAACGTATTCGTATGTCCCTGAAGGTTTTAGATCCCTAAAGGTTTTAGAAAAGGCAACCTGACAATCAAATCAGAAATAACTTCGTATTCTTATAAAGTACTAAAAGCACGGAAGTAGAATGGGTTGCCTACTTTTAATTTTGAAGGCGTCACGATTTAAAATAGACACCACGTATAATTATTTTGAAAATAAGTTTTCGGTGAGAAATCAGTGTTGCCATCCTTACTCAAGTTCCTTACTCAAAGGGCTCCATATAAATTTCACGCCCGGGGCCCCGCAAACCTTATTACTTATTCAAGTTTTTTACTCAAAGTGCCCCATATAAATCTCGCAACTATTAAAGCCGCCTCTGGTGTGACTGTTAAAAGGAAAAATTGTGCATCAAATACATTATATGACATGTGCTCATGTGCTTTATAATCCTTCATGTTTAAATGAAACGAAGGTTTTTTCAAAGTTTTATGAAATAAACTCTTCAAAAATGCTGCAAATTCAGAATCACATTTCCCAAAAAATTAAGTGGAAAATATCTTATCACACACTTCAACAGATATTACTGCGTATATCTTTAAGATGTGGTTGATAATAATGAAATAAATTACACTACAAGGACTCCAGCATGTGGCCAGTTAGTTACATTCATATCCACTGGTGCATTTAATGACAAACCCTCCATTTGACGCTATATCATCAGCGTTTAAATAACGACTATAATCATTATTAAATTGTAGAAATTCTACTGATCATCTAAAATCGACTCTAAAGTCCTTTATTGCATTTAATAACAAATAGAGTCAAGTCGTTACTGATGAGAAGATGCTGAGTGGAGGACACGAGAGAAACGGTTCTATAGATGTTTAATACATGTGTCCATGGTATAATGAAAATCACGGAACTTGAGCTCTGCGTAATCAATCGCCGAAGCTAGAACCAACAATTATTTCAATATTATTTCTTTGTTAACGGTGAATGAGAAAAAACGACGGAGTTGTGATTCATAAGTCTGATGATGCAACATCAGACAATGACGCAGAGCTCTTCTCTTATGAAAACAACAATAAAAAGACCCTAACCCTTCAGACTGTATATTGGAAGAATTTTGTTACTAGCAGTCAATAATAACATGTGCAGGTTGTTATATTGTATATCGTAAGAAAATACATTGTAAAATTTTATCTAAAACTTATATTTTAAAATGACCCTTATAATTTATTACATAGTTGAAATGACGTCAGTTAAAAGGAATTTCTAGTGTCACGGTGACAAGTTAGAAATTGGCCAATTAAATATTTGCATTTGCTACGTAGTAAATATTGCGCCGATATACCGTGGTGGAATGAATCGCGTTCGACGAAGTACTCCCGATCGGTCCGTGGTGCGCTACTGAAATAAAACAAGGTCAAGTTTAGCAAGGTCACTGAGGCCGGACGGTCGCGTCGAGGCTGAATGTGGGTGCCTCCCTCTCTCACCTGTATCCACGTACCCCGAGCTGTTTTCGACATTTTTTATGAACTTGTTGTCGCGCAAAACTATTATAGGTTCACGGTCACTTCTCCTCTGTGCACACATGAATATCAGAAAAGACGTTCGAAAACAAGCTAAAAATAAAAAGTACGCGACGTTCGATAATAAAAGCGTTTATATAAGTTATTAAAATACGCAGCGATTATTAAAAACATGAACTTTATCGGTCGATTTTTATATTACCAGCAGTTATCGTGATGGCGTTTGCTTGAAATACTGTGAGGTTCAAGGGCAATACGCAAAACTTGACAATAATATTCACGGTCAAACTGATAATAAATAATTAGTTAATAATACTCGTTTAATTCAATATATGTGTTTATTACATAAAAGGATCTTCTCGGCAATGACAATTCAATTATGATTACACTTTTTTTATTGGCAAGGTTACAGTTAATAGTATTAATATATTCCCACACATGGCTTGTAATTGTATTTGTTCTCGTATGTGTCACGAACTATTTTAGAACAAGCCAAAATTTAAATGGAATTCAGAATCCACTTTGAGAAGGAACACTAAATATTTTCGATATTTTGCACATTACCTTCATTTACAATACATTTATAACTTAAACTTATTATCAACCATCATTCTAAAACACCGGGTATTATTGAACTTATGTCATTTATTATCTAAGGCACATGGTATTACCGAACTTAACATTTATTGAAAGTACACGAAGAACCATTTCTGAGACTTAATTTCGAATACTAAAATTATTATTTCTTACGAACTATTCATACAGAAGATGCAAAAATGAACATATTCTGGAATGGGCGAATTACTTTTCCGCATAGTGAAATTACTAAATTTCCGTCAGCTGTTTCAATGTACCAAAGACGTTCGTTTTAGGAATGTTCGATTCAGAATCGATCTTTTGGAAGATCGATCTTTTTCTCGTAAAAATCGATTTTTTAAATCGATTCTGTTTGCAACCGATTTCTTAGCGAATCGATTTTTTCTTTCAAGAATCGAATCGATTTTTAACGTATGAAATTGAATGCGTTTTACAGCTTTGACACTACGTAAAAAATGTTAAATCTGACTGCGATTGACTGAAATACGATCGCGTATTTCGAGGATTCTTGACACTTGCCAGATTTCACATTAGACGTGATAACCTAAGTAGAATAAATTGTACTATAGATCATCCCAACCTTACGGTGCAGTACACGATCATGCCTTTCTTACTATCTTTAGTATTCGTGCATTAATCCCATCTCTTTCTAATGGTGTCACCCATAAGCGCTGTACTGCACCGTAAGGTTGGGACGCACTATAGTACCAAATTAATGCAGTGCTCTAAAAAGTACCCGTTCAACATTATGTATTACTGTTTTAATATAAAGCTTCCCCTAATCATAGTTTTTACTTGTGTAATATGGGTATAATATTTCACGTGTCATTTCTGGTTTCTTATATAAAAATTATATACAGGGTGTCCCAACAGTGTGTCCTCGGGCCATATCTCCATAACTACTGCAGGTACAAAAAAATTTTCAACACAATTTCGTTTTTAGTTTAAAAGATTTACTACACAAAATTATTTTCATGTATACAGAGTGAATCAAAGCAGTGGTGCCGGACGCAACTTTTTTATTTTAAATGGCATGCCCTATATATGAAACCAAATTTGGATTGCCAATGAAATTCTACACATTTTCTGTATACCATTGCCTATACCTAAACCTAATCGTTCTTGAGATATTTAACATTTTGTCTAAAAACTGCCATTTGCAGCCACTATTTTATTTATTCATATTTTATTTATTTTTAACTGTAAGAAAAAGATTCTTGGTACAGATGTAGTTGATACATAAGCTTATCATAAGCCATTATTAAAAGTACTTTTATCGCTACAGGGTGGTCATGGTAATAAACAAAATCTCAGAAATTTCAAAATGACAAAACTTAATTTTCTTAAATACCATGCCCAATATTTTTCTATCCTAAATTCTTCGTTTAATAAAGTACTTTCATTTTTGTTAAGTATGTCTTATACTTATCTGAGATATTTTCTGAGATTATCAGATCTATTTGAATTATTTCTTTTAAAACGAACACTTGTCTAAGGTGGCCGTGGAAGAATAACTTCACGATAAACAATGAACTGCTATAGAATGGCGAATGGTGAAAATGCTAACTTGGCCTCCTCCGGGGCAGTCAATTGGAAACCACCAGAAAATTTTGACTTTAATAGACCTGAATCGTGGAATGCTTGGCTGAAACGATTCGCAAGATACATCTCTGTAGTTGGTCTGACAACTAAACCTGATAAAGAAAAAATCGATCTGCTATGCTACGCTATGGGGGAACAGGCTGAAGAAATTTTGAAGCAAGTGTCACCAGATTCAGTTGGAGATACAAACACTCAAACGTTTCAGGAGGTCATAAAGCGTTTCAATAGCTATTTCTCACCAAAAAAGAATGTTATATTCGAAAGAGTAAAGTTTAACACCCGTATTCAAACGGAAGGCGACAGTGTAGATACATTCATCACAACTCTACATACGATGGCCGATAAATGTGACTATGGGCCAGTTGTACAAAGTAGGTTTAAACTGACGCTCAACTGAACCAGGTTCAAAGTAAACAAATTCATAAATAAAATTTGATGCGATTTTGTTCACTTTGAACCTGGTTCAGTTGAGCGTCAGTTTAAACCTCCTTTGTACAACTGGCCCTATGAATATCTGCGGGATCAATTGATTCGCGACCGGATAGTAATTGGTCTTTTGGATGCCAAAATGTCTGATCGAATGCAGCTAAAGGCAGATCTTACATTGGAAGAAGCGGTTACGATGGCTAGACAAGCGGAAATGCAGGGGAAACAGAACAGAATAATTCGAGGCGATCAGGAGACTACTGACAACATTTACAAACTGAAGGCAACTCATCAGGCTCAAAATAATGAAGGAAGAAGTTCGGCATTACCACAAAGTTGGAAGAATAACTCCTGTATGCGATGCGGACAACGACAACATTATGATACTCAAAAATGTCCTGCATTGAATTCAAGATGTCGACGTTGCAAGAAGGTTGGTCATTGCCACAGGGCATGCAAATCCAAATTAGTGAGACAGTTGGAAGGTGGGGAAGGTAATACGTCTTATATCAACGAAGAGGATTCGTACTTTTTAGGTACAATAAAGAATGACAACTACATGTCAAATTTTAAAATAATTTTACACATTGTTGAGTTTTCTAAACCATTAGAATTTATAATCGACACTGGTGCGGACATCACGTGCATACCTTCTAGTAAACTACCAAATGCATTAAATTGCAAATTAAATAAACCAGACCAAACAGTCCGTGGGCCAAATGGTGCCAATATCTATGTATTGGGATGGCTGTATTTGACATTAAGCTTGAAGGAACAACAAAAGAAAGTTAAAGTCTATGTCTTAGAAAACTTAATATCATGTTTATTAGGTCGCGAGGCTATAGAACAATTTAATTTGAGATGTCGTCAATAGAAAAATTTGATGATGCAAAAAGAAAAAATTATCCAGCTACAATAAAAAACAAATATCCGTCGGTGTTTAAAGGTTTAGGCACTTTTCCTCAGAAATTAAATTTAGAACTGAAAAGTGACATGACTCCGTTTTCCTTGTCAGCGCCAAGAACGGTTCCTATACCGTTATTAGATAAACTAAAAACAGAATTAGATAGGTTAGTAAAAGAAAATGTAATCGTTGCGGTTGATTTTCCTACAAATTGGTGCTCTCCCGTTGATAAAAAGCAATTCGGGCATTAGACTATGTTGTGACTTCACACAATTAAACAAATGTATCGCCAGACCGATATATCCTCTTCCTAAATTAAATGTCACTTTGGCACGCTTGAGAAATGCCAAAGTTTTTTGTAAATTAGACGGAAAACCTGGATATTACCAAATAAAATTATCAGAAGAAAGTCAACCATTAACCACTTTCATTACTCCTTTTGGACGTTTTATGTTTAAACGACTTCCTTTTGGCATAAATTGCGCGTCTGATTATTTTGCGAAGATGTTTTCCGATTTGTTCCGAGACATAGATAATGTTTTAGTTTACGTAGATGACATACTTATCTTCACAAATGATTTCGAGACACATAATAAAATACTTGAAAAAGTTATTCAGCGCTTATATAAAGCAGGAGTGACATTAAATGAAGAGAAATGTCAATTCGGTCGCAAGAAAATAGAATTCCTGGGACATACTATTTCTGAAAATGGTATTGACATTTCTCCTGAAAGAGTAGCGGCGATCACGGAATTCCCGACCCCCAAAGATAAAAAGTCATTGTTACAATTTTTGGGGATGGTAAACTTCGTAGGAAAATATATACCACATCGTGTTCAGCTCCTAGAGCCATTAAATGTTTTGCTGAAAGATAATGTACATTATCAGTGGGATAGTCCTCAAGATCAAGCTTTCTCTAAAGTTAAAACTTTATTAAAAGCGGCTCCAACCCTTGCACACTTTGATTATTCAAAAAAAATTATAATCCAAGCGGATGCATCTAGTTACGGTTTGGGGGGTGCGTTAATCCAAGAGTGTAAAGAACAGAGAGAGGTTGTGGCCTATGCGTCGAGGACTTTAAGCGAAACGGAACGCAGATATAGCCAAATTGAAAAGGAAGCTTTAAGTTTAGCTTACGCTGCAGAGAAATTTAAAGATTATGTGACTGGAATAAGTATAACTTTCGAAACTGATCACAAGCCTTTGCTTCAGGTTTTGCAAACGAAATTTCTGGAGGACATGACTCCTCGGTTACAACGAATCCGTATAATGAGATATTCATACGATGTAAAATACGTCCCAGGGAAACAATTGATACTCGCGGATTCGTTATCCAGGAACCCGAGTTCTAGTTTCAATAAAGAAGACGTAATTTTTAGCAATGAATTATCATATTTTGTTAATTTTGTTTTAAATCAAATACCCACCTCATCCAACATGTTAGAAAGGATTAAAATTGAACAAGAAAATGATTTCGTTTGCCAAAAACTGAAGGAATATTGCTTCAATGAATGGCCAGATAAGAATTCTAATCCAAGAGAACTAAGTCCTTATCTTGCATTATCTGAAAATATTTCCTTTTCACATGGCTACCTCCTGTTCAATTCTAGATTAATAATACCGCCATCTTTACAATCAATTATTGGGGCGAGAATACATGAAGGACATTTAGGCATCAACAAATGCCGAGAAAGAGCGAAACATTCTGTTTGGTGGCTCGGCTTATCGTCACAAATTGAAGATATAGTTACTAAATGCCCAAAATGTATTCAGGAACGTTCTAACCCCTGTGAGAGATTTGTAAAAGAGGAATTCCCTGATCGCCCATGGCAAAAAATTGGAATTGACTTATTTAAACACGAGAAATGGTATCTCATTGTAACAGATTATTATTCTAGATTTGTAGAAATTGAACATTTGAAAACGTTGACAGAACACGAGATCATTGAAATTTGTAAAAAAATATTTGCTAGATTTGGAATACCAGAGATTGTACGGAGTGACAACGGAGCACAATTTAGTACCGCGTTTAAGGCGTTCGCAAGGAAATCCGATTTTACTCACGTCACTAGTTCTCCATATTATCCACAAAGCAATGGTGGAGTAGAGGCGGCCGTTAAAATAGTAAAAAAATTAATTAAAAAATCAGAAGATATTAATCTTGGTCTTCTGGCTTATAGGGTAACCCCTCTAAAAAATGGATTTTCTCCGGCAGAACTTATGTTTTCAAGAAGAATTCGTTCTACTTTGCCATTGCTTTCGGAAAATTTAGGTACTTTCGTGAAACACAAAATTGTGGCTGGAAAAGAGAAAATTCATAAGCAGTTACAAGAATATAATTATAACCTCCGACATAGAGCGAAAAATCTTCATCCGTTGCGTGGCAATGATGATGTATGGATAATTGACAAACGAGAGTATGGAAAAATCATTGAAGCATCGAAATATCTGAATTCTTACCTTATAAAATCACGTAATGGTGGTGTTCTGCGCCGGAATCGAAAACATCTTATATTTGTCCCTGTCGATTCAGAAGATCCTCAAAATAACAATGGAAATAAAAAATTAAATTTTCCAAAATCAGAAATGACTGAAATTAGTGGTTGTAGCCCGAAGGCTAATGTTGCTATTCCGGAACATTCTGTTGAGACAGAAGAAATTTGCAAGCCAAACGAAAATGTACGGGATATAGATAATGACGAACCAAAGATGCCAATCAAAAACGCTTATACACCTGATTCGGATCAAACTGTTATGACGGATGAAATTCGTACTCCAAATAAAAATGCACAGGATATAGACATTAATGCGCCTATGTCACAAACACCGAAAGATAACACAATCTCCCCAGGCAAGAATCGAAAATCTTTCCGAAAAACAAAGAAACCAGAATGGTTAAATGATTATGTGCCATATTAATCTTTAAACTCCTGCATTCTATAACGTATTAATTTTATTGCATTCAAATGTAACTTTTGTTATTTAAAGTTGTAGTTTCTTTAAATAAAGGGAAGGATGTTGTGTGAACATTGCATACTGTGGATCAAGTAAGCGGTCGTCCGGGTGACGAAAATAATAAGAACAGTACGCATTGATCACAGATAGATCTTTTCATATTATGAATTACAATTACTGGAATTATTCCAATATTCGGCTTAACTAAACAATAATCTAATAAGTTCGTCAATACCATTCAGTCTTATTTGACGTCCGTCATTGAAATTTCATTTGTAGGCTATCAAAGTGGTTTTAAAGAAAAGTGACATTATGGCTGAGAAGAGGAAAGTTAAGTTTACGTTTTTATTGTTCATGCATTGGAAATTAAACATTACTTAATGGCTAAAAGATGGCGTGATCTCAATATGTAGAATTTTGATATTTCTTATTAAACTTCGAATTCAATAGACATTTTCTTAAAAATACCGAAAAACACTCCCCCCATATTTTCTGTTTTACGTTGTTCAAATCATGTAGAAGCAAGATTCATCAAACTTGGGTGCTTCAATCTGCTACTTCAGTGTACACTTCTTGTTATTAATTTCCAGCACCATTCTTAAAAAAATCATCACCTATATGAAAGATGGATTTCCGCACCAAAAGAAAATAAGGAATCCCAACCATATTCGTTTTTATTGGATGAATTGCAATTAATAGACGTAGATAGTGATGGTTTGAGCAAAGAAATTCAATATTTGTGTTTAAAAATGGAGAGTAAGTGGCGAGAGAGCGGTGGAGTCCACTAAAGATTTGAAAGGAAACGTGTTAACTGGTTGAATAAGGAGTGCACTTTTATAGAAAAATACAAAAGTACATAGCAAACAGCTTAATTTTCAAAATGAGAATATACAGAGTCTCTCAGACATCACTCCCCAGCCTAATAACGTCCTTATTTTACATTATACCTCTAGCAAACTATACATAATTTTTCAAACGGCAGACGATTGTCTGAGATGATGGAAAATTTGTCAATTTTTAGCAACAGCGCTATTCAGCTTCTAAGTATGGTATGACCATATACGAGTAGGTACAAGATTTTCATTTACCCATATTTTGAATGGTAAGTATCTACACATTTCATTATTAGACATACAAAAAATGTTAAACGCCAAAGTTTTAGTAAATCCCGGCGGTTCAAGTAAATCCCTAAAACTTCTGTATCCCAAACTTTCCCATATGTCGAACCATAACATGCGCAGGTACCAAATATAAACAAAAACCCTGTAGATTGTATTGATTTAAAATAACTGAAAAAATGTTTTGCGAAAAATATTTTATATTTCAGTAAAACAGTATGTAATATTAAATTTTCGCATTTTTTTGTGTTTTTAATTAAAACTAACAATATGGAATCGAGTTTGTATTTTTGTCCACCTTTACCATAAAATCGAAGCACTGTGCACTGGTGCGTATTGAAGGAGGTTATTTTCAGTTAGTAGCATCTCTTGGAAGAACACACCCCAAGTCTCAGTCAGATCGGTCTATTTTTCTATGTTTGGCGTTCGTTTGAATCGAAGAAGTACAGTGATTTCCAGAAAATGGACGAAAGAGAATTTCATGTGTTGTTCAAACATTACTTTATGAAAGGCAAATCGCCTCAGCAGACTAAGAAAAAGCTTGATAAACATTTTAGTGAATCTGCACCTTCGATTAGAACGGTTTATAAGTGGTTTCAAAGTTTCCGGAGTGGCCATATGAGCACAAGCGGCGCTGAACATCCTGGACGCCCTGTTGAGGTCACTACTGCAGAAAACATTCAGAAAATCCATTATATGGTGATGGATGATAGATAGCAGGGCCGCGCCTAGCCTTGGATATGCCCTTGGGCAAAAAATACAATTTCGCCCCTCCTTATCTCAAAAATGTGTAATAGATTTTATACAATAATTGTTACTCCCTATGGCGACTTAAATTGAAGCATAAGTAATAACTAAAATCTCCAAGAGAAAGATCCGTTTGTCCGTCCAGTTGTATATTATTCACTGTTAGCGCCGATACGCTGTAAATCTCAATTGGTCGACTGGCCAAGAATCCAGGGCGGTTTAAGGCTATATGATGCATATGTATAACGAGTTTTATCTAAACGAATATATATTTTTAATTATACCGTTTCGTCAAAAATACTGCAAATAACAAAATAAAATGTGACAAAGTCAAAATATTCTCGCTATATTGCAGAAATAATGCTTGTAACTCCGTAATTCGATCGGTGCCGTGCGCGCATCGAAGGGTCTATGCATTCGCGTCTAAATGTTGGAGTCTTTAGTAATAACAATATAATAATGTTAAAGAACACAGTTTATAAAGCATTGGACGCATTCAGCAGACCCGAAAGTTGTGCAACTGTTGACCAAATTTCTGCTGAATGCCACCTCTCACAAGTTGATGAGTTGGAGCGGTCGCCATTTTTTGTAGCGTAACTTCTTTGCTACCTGATTGGAACATGTTATGATGAGTGAACGTCATTCAGCAGAAATGAGTGCTCAGTCTCAACTGTTGGAGCGGGAACTGTTACCGATATGTTCTGCTAAATCAGCCCAATGATTGCTGGGTTAACCAGCTTTTTTATATAAGTAACGCGCACGCGCAGAAAAATCCAGCCAACCACTTCTGGGCAAGAATCTACAGGATTAAATCTGTAGATTTGTGTGGTGAACGTCGGGAAAAAATCGTGTTTCGACAAGAATAAGTGCAATGTTTTGGGGGTGCATCTTGGCACTTTGTCGTACTTTTTATGATTGAATAATGTTTGGATTGTAAATATTTAATACAGAAGTATGAAGGTATTTTCGATGATTGATAACGGTACTATTATATATCACAAAATCTTCTAAGCGGACACTAAATCGCGCAACTATACACTTTACGTTTCGCAGTCGTTCGACTGCTTCGTCAGACGACGAAGCAGTCGAACGGCTGCGAAACGTAAAGTGTATAGTTGCGCGATTTAGTGTCCGCTTAGAAGATTTTGTGATACAAATTTCATCGGACAAGACCCAACTGTAAATATGGTACTATTATACTCCTAATATACATTTACTTAAATGATTAATGCCCGGTTGCACCAACTTTTTAAGCAGAACTTAAATTTAAGTTATGTTTAGAATGTGACATTTCCGTATGATCAGAATAAAGTCAAATACATTCTGATTGACATTTAAACTTCAACTTAAGTATCAATTAGAATGTGATTAACATTTTGTTAAATCTATAAATAATGTCGTAGTCTAAACACCACTTAAATTTAAGCTCTGCTTAAAAAGTTGGTGCAACCGGGCATAAATCATTACAATACAGAATAAAATTCTAAATTCTACTCTGCTTAGTAGAATTTTAAATGATGAGGCGCGGCGCAGCAGCCAGGCGCCCCAGGGCATTGCCCGTCTTGCCCTTATGGGTGGCGCGGCCCTGGATGACAGCAGAGTGAAGGTGCATGAGATTGCTAATGTTGTGGGCATCTCGAATGAACAAGTACAAAAAAGTCCTTTTCCGTCACGATAACGCACCAGCTCACTCGTCTGGAGTTGTGGCAGCAAAATTGATCGAATTAAAATTCCAACTCGTTCCACATCCCCCACATTCTCCAGATTTGGCTCCCTCGGACTACTACTTCTTCCCTAATTTGAAAAAAATGGCTAGCGGGAAGGAGATTTTATACTAATGAGGAGGTGATTATATCTATTTTGCAGACTTGGAGCAATCCTATTATTTGAAAAGGATCAAAAAACTGGAACAACGTTGGACTAAGTGTATAAGCCTACAAGGAGACTACGTTGAAAAATAAAAATAGTGCACCCAGAATAATTAAGTAGTTTTCATTTTTGCACGAATTTATCAAACCAACCGTACAGGGTGACTGTTAATTAACCCGACAAAATGAAACCACGTTAAGAAGCGATATTCGAGAGTATGGGAAAAATGTTAAAAACATTCTTTCTGCTTTAGTTTTCGAGAAATAACTAATCAAAAATTAGCCCCAAAACGTCGATGCGCCCCTGGTTAAAAAGTCGAGGAGTAAATGAACAAAATAAATGCTATCGTAAAAGTTTTTTATAGTTTTATGCGGCGTGGCTTGACCTCCAAAGTGGAATTTCACAACTCCGTTTTTAAGTAAACGCCCGACGTGAAATATGAACTCGAAAATATCTACTTACTTGACAAATAATGCAAGCAGTAAATTACCTGAAGTAGATTATTCCACGCAAAGAATAACAACATTTTGAACACCCGGTAAACAAATAAATCAGGAAAATCATTCGTAATCTATTTCGAATGTTAATTATTATAATTTCGTTTTGTGTCTAATAAATCGTTTCACATTTTCGGAGAAAACCGATTCGTTTAAGCGATACTCTGCAAATGCAGTCATGGAATCCATTCTTTTGTGGCGATAATTATTTATTACTAATTAGTATTACACATAATATTATCGACGCGACGTTTAAAACAACAGATTGTATCCTAATAGTTTTATTGTCTCCGGGCGATAACGAGACGAACATTTTACAGCTGCCTATCGGGCCGTGCATTTGACCCCTGGGATCACCAGATTTACCTAAATCTTTGCGATTTTTGTTGTGGACGAAATGGCTGGTACACTCCGCTCTAGTAAATAATCCGCACGAATTAATAAACAATTATTTACACAATTATTTGCGAATTTATTCGTATTTCATACGCAATTCTAGTTATTTTAGATATTACTAATAATTACGTCGCCTTGCCTTCCCAGCTGTTAATCGTGTAGTAAAACCAATTGAGATGTGTTTCAAGGTCGCATTGTGTGAAAGCGAGAGTCAATAAAAAGACTTTCTAGTCCTATTATACTGCCGCATTTATAGAACGTGGCCGCCATATTTCGTACGCAATGCCGGAGCATGATTTTGGGATAATTTTTTAATTAATTATAAATATAAACTAGTGCTGGCGATCACACCACTTTAATTTGATATCTTGAGACTTGATCTCTCAGCGAACATTAATTTGAGCAAAAAAAACATCATTTTATTCTTCGAAGATTGCATCAGAATTAGACCAGGGCGTTTTGCACTCGGTGCGACCCCCTTCTATTGATTTTAATTAATTAAGCAAGTTGCTGCATAGCCGACATAGAAGAGTTGGTTGATGTGCAGAAGCATAGATTCGATCCTGGATTTTGAATATGGAACCAATTGTATTAATTGTAGTAATTAATTAATTTTAACCAACTTCTTCGAACTGAGTTTTCTGCATTTCCACAGTTTGGAAGGCAAATGTTGAAGGAAGGAAAACATCTAGTAAATTGGTCGCAGTCACAACGGACATTATGTGAATGATTAAAAGATCAAATTTAAAAAATTAAAAAAATATTTTAAAACGTCGACTTTAAAAGCTGCCTAAGAAATTATTTTCGTTAAACCAAGCAAATTAAAAAATTCTAATACTATAAATAATCACGCCATAAATAATAAGGTATTGTTGGAAATATTTGTGTTACATTTTTGTTGTTTCAGAGACTATGGAAATAAAATGACTATGAATTTTATGTGGAAGATATTATTGTTTCGACCGCGATGGGATTCATATCACCGTTTACAGAGAAAATTGTATGTAAGTATGTGACATGATTTAATCACGTCTACTCGTAGGCTATGAAATCACCTTAAAACAATTTGAAAGCAATAATGGAAATATGTCGATGTAAGGTACTCCCGAGGTTTGGCCGGACGATCTGGATTGATTAATTATCTTTAGAAAACGGGCGCTGCGTCACCTATAAATGCACATCAAGAGAACTTGCACCAGACGTCAAGAAAAACTGCAACTGTATGGAAGAATCGACCCATTGTTGTGATGGTTAAACTGTTTGTGAATAAAGAACAAAGTACAATTTTTTTTAAATTTATTAGATTTACTGCCTCAAGCAAAGCAAACATTACAGAAAAGTACTTCATATTACAAAACATTGTTGTTAGATCCATCACAGCAGTTTATTTATATATTCATAATTAATATTTTAGAAATCATCTACTTTTTCCTTTCTGCTTTTCACCCATCTTGTTCCTCATCGGTTTGCTCTTACCCATAGATTTGTTGCCTTTCATAGATTTACCTGCTGGTTTTTTCCCGGCTCGCTTTTCTTTCCGTTTCTGTGCTCTGAGGTCCTTTTTCATTCTGGGATCTACAACCTTGTAACGTCCCTTAACTCCGGTTGGTCTGGGAATCTTTTTTCCGGCCATGTGTTTCTTGGCAACAACATAAGTTAATTCTTTCTTTGGTTCAATTTTTGCTTTTTTATATAACCTGAAATTTTAATAAAATTTTAGATTACCACATGTACTATTTTAACCAAATTAATTAAAGTGTATATAATTTGTTTTTTAAGTCAACAATGGAATAGTTTTACATATTTTTGTAACTAGCATTTACTTATCACAATAAACAGATATGCTTTAACTTTTTATTAACACTGTTCACTAATTAAGCTATTTTTTGACAGTGTTCATCAAATTATTAAATAAATGATAATAAAAGGTATATTCTTACTGTTTTATTTGTTTCGCTTTCTCTTTATCAGAAACATCAATGTTATCCATTAAAGCTTCCACCTTCTTCTTTGCCTTCTCCAATTTCTTAATTGCTCGCTTCTTCTTCCTGGCTTTAGCTTCAATAATTTTCTTGATTGGTCGAACGTTTATTTCTTGCAGTTTCTTCTTATAATCATCAGCCAATTCCTAATGCAATAAAAAAAAAACTAAATAATCATAATAATATCGTTTATCTTAAAAGAAGTTAAAAATGTTTCAATTTTTCTGGTTATTTCAATTTGGGTTTATACACTTCAAGCTTTTAATTATTTTTCAGATTTCGTGAGTAACAACGAAATTGTATTTTGTAGATATATTTTCATTAAGGCTTAAATTTTTGACTAAGACTTGACTTATCTATAAAGCTATTACTTGTTACCCATTTAGTGCACAAAAATTAACTTACATTTAATCAAGTTAATATTTAAAATTTTTCAACCATGCAATCAATAAATAATAAACGGAAAAATATAAAACTTGCACTTTTTTTATTTTGTTTAAATTATCTAACAATGTTGCTTACTTTGGGCACAGGTGATTCCTTTTTCATATATTTCTCTTCATCAAGTTTAAACCAGTCCGGTAAATTTTCATCATTAAAAGCATACCTATTCCAAGCACCATCTATAAGATCACGTTTTGATTTTTTACTATTGATCATTAAAGTTCCCAAAGCTAGTTCTTCCACAGAAAGTTTCCTCTTTTTACCTTTATTAGCTACAACTTTATTAAGTTTATTAGTTTGCAATTCAACATTTATTATAATATAATTACCATCATCTTTTACAACTTCAAAACCTTTGTTCTGTGAATCCTTTTTTGTAGTAAGCAATTCCTTTTCAACATTGTAGTCACTGTCACCACTTTCTGACGACTCTTCTTCTTCTTCTTCTTCTTCTTCTTCTTCTTCTTCTTCAGAGTCAACATTTTCATCTTTACTACCTTTAATAGTCACACCTTTCTTCTTATAATCGTCAATCATTTTATCTAGGTCCAAATCTTCATCTTTTTCGTCAATCAGGTTCTTGAATATATCCCTCTCAAAAAATAACTCACTTTTGTGAGCTCTTTTCTGCTTTGCATCTCGATAGTCTAAATCCGTTATTATAGGATGATTTTTATCATCAGTTTTAGAATTCTTTTTTAAATTTTTTGATGATTTTGTTTTATCTTCAATATCTTCAGAATCGTCCAAACCTATCAGAGTAATAAATTAATTAACAATGTGAAATAAACAATAATGTATTGCTTTACCTAAACCTTCCACAATTTCCTCCTCACTATCATTTGATTTGCCTTCAACTTCAGAATCTGAATCTTTGTAAAATAATCCCGAACTATCCAAGTGACTTTCACCTTTAACGTACCTCTCATATTTCTTCTTTGGGGCAGCCTCTTCTTCATCAGACTCGGCGACCACTTCTGGTGACTGATTCACGACTTGTTGCATTTGTTGATGGGTTTCAATCAGCTTTAAACTGAAAAGATCTTCGGTCTCCATGGTTGGCCCACCATCACCTTTTAAAACCATTTTCAAATTAAGACGTTCATTGAGTTTCCGCCTCTCCTTCTGAACTTTTTTCTTCTTCCGTTTTTCCTCTCTTTGCTCTTCTTGCTGGTAATAGAAAATTAACAGTAAATAAATAAAGCTGCTTAGATACAAATTACTTACCTGCAGTTCTATAATTTGTTGATCGATTTCTTCTTCTTCTTCGTTGATCTTCTCCTCTTTAACTTCCAAGTCATTTTTCGTATCATCTAGAATCAATTCATCGGCACTAGATTGTGTTTTTATAAGCTCATCATGAAGTGTTTTCCACCAGTTCAGCAATAGACGCAAATCTTTGCGTCCCAAAACTTTTATGTCCTTACAACATTCTCTTACTTCATTAGTTGTCGCTTTATGGTCCAAGAAGTCTTCATTATCAAGAACAATCTAAAATAATATTAATTTAAACAACTAGATGTAATTACACTCCCATTTTTCATTTGATTATTTCAAAGGTTCTAAAACAATTTTAATCTCTTATGATGATGTCTACAAAGAAACAAAATACGACTTACTTCTGAAGCAGATTGTAAAATATCAATGCCATTATGATGCTTAATAAATTCTGAAACTGAAACCTTTGTGTATAAAGTTCTATCATTTTCAGGATATCCTTCCGCTCGTATTTTTTTCTTATCAGGATGAAACACATTCAGTTTATTTTCAGGTTCAACATCTAACTCTTGGAAAACATACTTTGAATCCAGAAATTTAGAGTCTATTTTATCTGGTGCAATGTAATGCTGACACACAATAAATATCTCGGCCGATTCAGTTCGAGATGCTTGTGGTTTAGTAGCATGTACTTTCTTAAAAAACTGTTTTAAAACCCACACTAATGGGTGGTAATCTTTAGAGCGGAACACTTTTGTAATAAACCAACCACCCTTTCTTAGAAACTGCGTAGCTAATTTCAACGCACTTAATGTCAGGCAAGCTTGCTGATAGGCATCGTGTAACCAGTTCTTTCCCACGTTCGGAGCTCCATCATTTAATACAATATCTGCCTTCCAAGTTTGCAATTCCTTCGTTAATGCAACTCTACATTTGTCAGTGGTAATATCTTCCGTTAAACTGATGCAACCTGATATCGGTTTTATGGGATAGAGATCTACACCTATTATTACGCTTGATACTGGCATATTTTGTTGAGCCACCTGCATCCATCCCCCTGGTGCCGCACACAAATCGATGCATACTCTTGACTTCTGTAAAAACTCAAACTTTCGATTTAATTGAATTAATTTAAACGCAGCGCGGGATCTAAAACCAGTTTCCTTAGCTAACTGATAATATTTGTCTTTACGTTGTTTTCCAATTTTCCTTTTCTTCCCCATTTTTCACACGTGCAACTAAACCACAATTTTAGGGTTATGTTTGGTTATGTTCACGTCAATATAACATGAAGTTAGTAACTCAGAATAATCAATTGTTAGTTACAGATAGCGTTGCCAGACGAGAAAACCTAAAACTACCAGATTTACAACAAAAGAGTTAAGGGTTAAGGCTTGTGCACAATGAGAAAACGCGTGAAGTATGAAGTAACACGGGAAGAATTGAACGCGTTTTATCACGGCTTCCTAGATTAGTAAAGCCCAGTGTACTTTACCCGGCTAGCCGCATTTCAAAAAAACTTGTTCCTGGAAAAATGACCTTGATACACTGTACTGTATCGCCCTCTGGACAATTTTCAAGTAACTATGTGTACACGTCAATTTGAAATATTTATACGATTTGACAGATAATTCAAATAATTCATTTTAAATTTTATTTCGTTATAAAAAAAATGCCTTTACGGCGGAGATGTTGCGTAAGCAATTGCAATTCGGAAGACAATGTTTCTTTCGATTGCATACCACCAAATATGGAAGTAAATTTAAAGTGGAAAGAGATTTTGTTAAATCATATAGGTACAACATTAAGGGTGAGTTTACAGAAAGGAAATCAAATATTTAATTACGATTAACTATTTGATTGAGATTAAAATTACCGTTGCCTTAGTTTAACAATTTGAATTCTATGGCAACACGAATTTTAAGCTCAATCAAATAGTTAATCGTAATTAAATATTTGATTTGCTTTCTGTAAACCCACCCTAAGGCTCGGTTTACAGAAACTTTAATTGCAATCAAATTTTAATGACGTTGTTAATTTGACAGATCGCAATGTAATTCTTATGGCAACTTAATCGTGATTAGTTTAATTCGAAATTAAATATTTGATTTGCTTTCTGTAAACCCACCCTAATGCTGTAAAATTACTTTATGTTAAAAGTAGTTACGTTTCTTTAGATTTTGCACCTTTATCGGAGTATGCGGTAGTAAACATTTCTCCCACGACAGTTTTTTAGTTACGCAGAAACGTAAATTATTAACTGCAGAAGCTGTGCCTCCTATATTTGAGGTTTATTTATTAAAATATACACATACATATCAATTACATTAAATAATAATTTTAGTTTGTCGATGAAAATCTAACTTGTTTGGAAAATTTAACGCCTGAAGTACCGTATAAAATATCTGGTGCAATTCAAACATCAGCACCAACCATTGAAATAAAAGATCTAATATACAGTATGAGCATAAATGTTTGAGGACAAGTTGAATTTCCCGCCTTCCAATATTTTTCTTAAGTTGGTCAAATGCATAGGTTACAAAAAAAATAGGCAAATAATTTGTTTATTTTAAATACAAGAAGCGGCAATAACTACTGACAAGTACATTAGGCAAACGCGCCCCATTTTGTCTTATAAATTCTTGGAACCGGCTGCAAAATTTACACAGGCGACACTGAACAAAAATTAATTTTTCAGGACGGCCACACACAAAGAGTAAAAATTACTAGATAGAGACGCAGGAAATTCAACTTGTCCTCAAACATTTATGCTCATACTGTATACTAATAAATGTCTCACACAAAAATTAAGACGTTTACAAAAACAGTATAATAAAATGAAAGAAGAATTACAAACACAAAAGCAGAAAACACAAAATGTATATTGGAAATATTTAGAACAAATTACAGAAGATGCCAATCAAATGAATCCTCGTGCAACATTCATATTAGATCAAATTCGAAATTATAAAAAAAGTTTCCCAGATGGTCTGAGATTATAATTCGACATTGTATTGCTTGGAGATTTTGTTCACCAAAAGGATATAAATTTCCAAGTAATTCAATTCTTAAGTTACCAAGTTATACCACTCTAAAGAAATATGTGGAAACTGACAACAAAAATTTAATCAAGGATCACTTAACATCTTACTTACTTACTTACTTACTTTTTTATTCAGTACGGAGCCATTACAGAAATGGGTGTACACGTCAGTACTAAGCATATAGAGTAGAAAAAAAAAAGAAGTAATGTATATGCACATATAAATAAAAAACAAATCTTCCACCTAATTAAACTGGTGCTCAAGGTCATCATTCAGAAACTCACTAATGGTGTAGTAGCATTTACGTAGGAGAAATTTCTTTATTGAGTTTTTGAATGACGGTAAATTTAGGTCTCTAACTGTTTTCGGCAGTTTATTAAAAAATTTTGCGCCCATGTAACATGGAGCTTGTTCATATTTTTTTGAATTGTGGGCTTGAGTAACAATATGATCTTTAAAACGTGTCTCATAAATGTGAAACTGAGAATTACGAGTAAATGTAGAGATGTTTGTTTTTTTACATGAACAAGGCTTTTGTAAATGTAAATTGCCGAAAATGTTAGTATATTATTATTGATAAACAACTCTTTACAAGGATGTCTCGGTCGTACATTAAAAATTACACGTATGATGCGTTTTTGCGCCAAGAATACTCTTTTAATATTGCTAGCATTGTAAGATAAATAACAGTAGGCTACCGCATAATATAAATCTATTAATCTGTCAGTAGTCAGAAGTTCCCTCAATTGAAAAATGGCATAACATGCTTTACTAATTTTCTTGCATCAGAAATTAAAACATTACGTGCCTCAGAGAGAGTAAGTTCACTAATTCTTGACGACATGGCAGTATGTGAAGCAGTATTTTATTCCAAAACAGAAGATCGTATATTTGGCTTAGAGACTATTCTTCAATCTCATGATGAAATAGGAAATAAACCTGTTATTGCTAATCAACTGCTTTGCTACGTAATTCAGGGAATGTCAACAAAATATATAATACCAGCAAGTTACCATTTTCATAGACATTTAAACAGCAAAGATTTATACAAATTAACATTAGACGTTTTAAAATTACTGTCCGACTGTGGTTTTATCGTGATAAGAATATTAGCTGATAACCACAGATCCCATGTAGCTCTTTTCAAGCATTTCGGCAATGGAATGCTTAAAAATGTTGTTTCGCATCCTTAGAATCCAGGACTTGAGCTATTCTTCAGTTTTGACCATTGCCATGCAATAAAAAATGCAAGGAATTTAATGCTGGCTCATGACATGACATCATCCGATGGTATAATTTCAGCTAAATACCTCTTTGATTTGGCTGAAATTCAAGAACATCTTGTGATTAAACCAGTTAGATACTCAACAAAGAAACATCTTTACCCTTCTAATTTAGAGAAAATGAAAGTTAATTTGGCTGTTAATCTGTTTTCTCCTCAAGTAACAGCAGCTTTGAACTATCTTATTCATCATGGTGGTGCAGAATATTCTCACTTCAAAGACTGCATTGCAACAGTAAAATATATGGAAAACATGTACAAATACTTTCAAATTCACGATGTCAGCAATAAAACTCAATATATCCATCAAAGGGAACCTAACACTGCTCCATACACAGATATTCAAGATGCACGTCTTTCATGGCTGCTTAATGAATTCACCTATTTTATTGCTGACATACAGTTTACAAGAGAAGCAGGTATGGCTGGATTAACTAACGAAACAGCAGAAGCTTTAGTTTTCACAGCCAGAAGCACATGTCTCTGCATCCCATATTTGATTCGTGATTTAAATTTTCATTATGTGTTAACCAGGTGTTTTAGTTCTGATGCTGTCGAATCCATTTTTGCAAATATTCGACTTCGTGGTGGTTCAAATGACTTGACTGATTGTAGAGCAGCTGAATATGCACTCCGGCAAATTTTAAAAAGTGGTTTGATTGAAAATGTAAACACCAGTAACACGATGAGTAAAGTTCATTATGCCAGCACTGCAAAACTTATATTCAGGAAAATTTAGAAGAAAATGAAATTAGCATTACCTTAAGCGAGATAACAATTAAGAAATTGGAGATGATGAGGGAGTTTGAAGGCAGTTATTTAGGTTCTCTTTCGATTGAATCTGCAGCAATTGCATTTTTATGTGGATATTTAATCATGAAAGTTGAAGAGTCTGTGGGATGTAATTCATGTTTGTTTACTCTGCATGATGATTCTTGCAAGAAAACCAGTCCTCTCCTTGACTTGATCTATAACCAGGACAGAGGAAAACTGAATTATCCCTCTGAAAAGTTTGTTGGCTTAATTCATTATGTAATACAAGTTATCCTAGAGATATTACCAAGCTTACCTAAACAAGAACTGGAAATAATTTTAAAAAGAGTAATTGTCTCATATCTCAGTGGTAATCCCATGTTCTCATGTGAACTGCACAACGCCAATATTTGTAACATTATTATATCGAAATTAATACCTCCACTGTTAACAAATTTTTGTAATCTGCAAACACAAAACATAAGAAAAAAAAGTAATAATATTTACACAAAAAAACGAAAACTTTTAAAATTAAATTAAACTTTACAACTTTACTTACCGTGTCTAATTTTAGCCTGTTAATAACAGCTACGGATTGATAAGTCCAAAATAAATCATTTCTTGACAATAAACCACTCCATCTTCAGAATGAAAACATATTATACAATAACTCAGCAACTCAACTGCTACGGTCACCTGAACAGGCCCTACTGATTTAGTTTCAGCAACAGTTCCAATGTGTCAGATCTGAAGTTGCAAACTAATAATAAATTATTTTCAAATGTACAAAATACACATAACTTGCAATGCTTAAAGGTGTCTTCCACTTAGCATTAAATTTTATGCTTCAATCACATCAAAATTCATAGTCAGAATTGAAGATTTCATCATTATGCAAACACCCATCACAATAACCACTGCCGAAGCCAGCCAGACCAAAGCTTAATAAACGATCATTGCTGATCGTGTTGATACTGCTGCCATTACACAATTTATTTAAGAGCACTAATAAACTTATGATCATTACTTACTTCAACATCATCCAAAATCAACTTTGAAATCGTGACTCTCCGACGATTAGCCGTCGACGTCGTGACTTGACAAATAAGAAATGTCAAATGATGTTTTACTGTACTGTAGCTCCCTCTAAGCACAGAAAAAAAGCTTTGAACTAAGAATGCGGCTAGCAGGATGAAGCACACTGGCATTGCCATCTTGACTAGTATTAAGATGGCAGTGACACTGGCATTGCCATCTTAATACTAGTCCAGGCCTTTAGGCAGCAAATGTTTTCAGCTGTGACGTCACGGTAAAGGGGTAACTGTCGAACACATAAATTTATTTCACTTAAAAATTTCAAGCTTATTTAATAAAAATGTAAGTTTTCTTTATTTATATTACTTTTCTTAACACTACGCGTCTGTAGTTTACACATATCCCTGTGTTAATGTTAAGAAAATGTGTTTATATGAGTTTTAAAAATAAGGTTAAGTGTTAAAAATTTCCGAGGAAAATCATTACAGATCTGTGTGATACTTTCCATCGGGCAAAAAACGCTTTATTGAAGCAATGATTCTGCTTTGTATTGGTATTAATTTGTCCAAATATAAACCCTTCTCATTATTTTCACGGAACCATTCCATCATCTTAATGCTTGGCTCCAACTACTTAAACCAACGAGCTTTACGTTGTTTTGGTGATTTTTGCTTTAAAACGCTTTAACAATAAGTTTAGTGATGTTTTATAATATAATTTGAACAATATGAGACCATATAAGACTTTAAAATTCAAATATCTGTCAATTCTGGTAGTGATTTTGAATTCGGTTAATTATTAATCTTCTACGACTTCGTTCTGTGGCAAAAACTATTAAATAGACTTACCCCATTCTTTACGGGACAATTTTATTTACTTTTTCTTTACAAACACTGATAAAAATGATAAAATAACGCATTTTGAGAAACGTCAAAACTCCTTTATCGTGACGTCACAATTTCTGCCTATAGGCCTGGACTAAATTTCAAGATGGCAATGACACTGGGCTTCATTAATCGAGGAAGCCGTGATCACCAGTTTTCAGGTTCCACATAATTCCGCCGTGCGTCGACTCTTTCGTTCAAACCATGGCCAGCAACATTAACATTCACTGACGTGTATGTATGGCCGTGTCAATTTGACTTTTAAAATTTTGACGGTACTCCTCTCAGCGCCTCTTGTGAGTTTTACAGTAATTGCAGTTGCCATTACGTTGGCAACTGTCAGTATTCTGTAAAAACTCTTTACAAGAGCGCTGAGGGGAGTACTCCACGCTCCACGGCATACTTTCTGGAACCGAATTTTAGGCGAATTGAAACGGCCATACATACACGTCAGTGAATGTTAATGGAGTTGGCCATGTCACCAGTTTTCAGGTTCCACATAATTCCGCCGTGCGGCGACTCTTTCGTTCAAACACGCGAAAACACGCGAATAATTTGTTTCAAGTTCACCTTCTGATAGAAGATGACAGATGGCACTGTTTACTTTTGAATAGAATGGCGAGAGCCAATAGAAGGGTAAATTGGCAACCGTGGTATAATAATAATTTGCGTTGGCAGTACTTTTTTACCAGATCAGTGCCTTCTCCATCCTTGCCTCCATATTGCCTTAAAAATTAGTATAAGGGGGTTTTCTTTAGTGATGGGCATAATCGGATTATTTCAATAATCGAATTGTAGCAATTCGATTATTCAAATAATCGGATTATATCACAAAATCTTTTAAGCGGACACTAAATCGCGCACTATAACACTTTACGTTTCACCGTCGTTCGACAGCTTCGTCAGAAGTGAAAAATATTTTTCACGTCAGAAGTGAAAAATATTTTTCACTTCTGACGAAGCTGTCGAACGACAGTGAAACGTAAAGTGTTACAGTGCGCGATTTAGTGTCCGCTTAAAAGATTTTGTGATACAAATTTCATCGGACAAGAACCAACTGTAAGTATAAATCGGATTATAATTCGAGTTATTTTTAATTCGACTTACTACTTATTTAATTATTTATTTTCAGTTGCCAAGGAATTTTGTGATTATTTTGTTTAATATTTATTACATATAGTTTGTTTGCACATTTATATTTATTTCATTTAGTACAAAATGTTTGTTTTTCAACTCAGTATTTTTTGTAAATTTAATTAAACGTTTTCCCAATGTTCTCTAATTCATTTTAGTTCTGAGTCCTGACCTGGTCTGCCTTGCGCCGTTTATTTTGTTCTGTTATCCTCACTTCCGTTTAGTTCCACAAATCTGTAGAGTTGAGCGCGAATTATACCCTATTCCATAGCCCTATTCCTAATTGTCAACGCGAGAGGTCGCTATTATATGCAACATGGTCGATAAAAGGGCGAACAACATTGCAGTTGCGTTAAATATGAAAGTTTGATTGGTCCTTGTTTTCAATAGATTGGTTTAATAAACTAATCTGCGAAATGTTGTTCGCCCTTTTGATGGTTTCAATATTGACCACCAGAGGTCGCCTACTTTGTTTGATTTCGCGAATGTAGTACCAACCATAATCGGTATTCTGAATTCTCTTTATAACGAAAACTCGAACCTAATTTCAGCCCGATATCTCGAATTACCTTTTATTTTTAATTTGAATTACAAAATCTGATAATCGAATTATACAGATTATTTGAATAACTGGATAACAGGTTGTTTTTACTTCGAATTATCCCATCACTAGTTTTCTTGGTGCGAGATCAAAATTGCTCTGGGGGGTTATTCTCGAACTGGAGAGAAGTGATCGCTCCCGAAAATGACGTCAAAATGACGCATTTCTCGAAAGGTTTGTATAGGTTTATACGAGAGCCTACGTCATTTTGACGTCACTCCCGCAAAATGAACCCTCTCCCTCGTTTCGAGAATAACCCCCCTGGAGGCGATACGTAATGAACAACCGAACACGTTTGGTTACGAATCGCTGCGATATCGGTATTTTGTAGGTTATGTTTACAACAACAAAAATCCGTTGGAGTAACCAGGCACGGCTTCCTAGGTTCATAAAAAACAAAGTTCTTTATCCAGCTATACTCTGTTTTTCAATTCGGAGGAGTATTTTGAAATTTTGGCGCTAAAAATGAGCTTTGTCATTGGTAGTTGGCCGGTAACTACCAATGGGTGCGTTCAACCAGAATAGCGCTGAGGCAGCAATTCCTTTTTGCTAAGTTACAGCAGCTGTGAGCAGCTGAACGACTTAGTCTCTCTAATTGACAGTTTGACAGATGTAGCGTCAGAAACAGTTGGCTGTGATTTACAAATAAAAGCGACAAAAATGTGTTGTCTTTAACAATTTGTATTTTTGTGATTTTTGTAACAAGATGGAACAAATTATCAATTGCTTAGTACTGGAGATTGTTCAAGATGTAATTGAAATCCATTCAGTAATAGATGTATTTCCACTAGCAAAAAACAACGAAGACGTTTTGCAGTTGTTAATTTTGAGGCAGGAGACAAAGAGATCAGCATGGTAGTTTCATTATCCAAAGTTATTGAAAAAATTCGCACTTTCTGGCTTTTGTTTATGACATAGTTTACGATTTCAAAATCATAACATTCACTGAGTAATCAAGCGGACGTGCACCGCAAATAATTTTGCTGAGAAAAATGGCGACCGCTGTCGCAGCAAAGCCACAGCGCTATAAGTCAGCAAGGCGTTCAAAGCGATCGCTATCTCAGCGCTGTCCTGACTGAACGTGTCCAATGACAAAGCTCGTTTTTAGCGCCAAAATATTCCTCCGAATTAAAAAGGTAGAGTATAGGCGCCATGCACATCTCTGCGTTCAGCGCCGCCTGGCGTGGTGATTTGTGAATTAGTGATATAAAAATGTTTCTTGAGACTCATTGCATGGGAATAATATCACTCTGATGACAATTTACGATTGTAGTACATAATACTTGAGCTTCCTGGTATTGAAATACATTACAATATTCAAGTTCAAATGTACACTAATATAATTTGAAACAACTCGTATTTTCATACCACTAATGCAGAATATGGTTATTGGTGGCGCTGGCTTCGCATGTGCATGGTCCCTATATTACTAGAAACTAATGGCACAGAATAATATCAATTTATCAACTATAAGTAGAACTATTTGACCTTGAACAAATTGGTTGTCATTGTGACAGTTGTTCCATTCAATTTTCGCTTCTTGGCGTAATAAATTTAAAAACAGCTTTGCGTAAAGTATTGTAATGATTTATCGACACCAGCGTCACTGCCGCCTAGTCGACGCGCCTTAGGCGAAGCCCAGAGAATTCTGACGGCGGAATAAACTAGAATAGACAGTGGGCCGCCTCCAGTATGTTCGAGATAAACAACCCCGGCTTATAAAACACGCGGCCGGATTCAGCGTTGGAGTTCGATTAGAATGCAACGTGAGACAGTTCGAAATTTAAAAGTGGCCTGTTAAACTTTCGCTTGGCTGTTGAAATAAATTACGTATATGTCTGTAAATAAATTATTGTTAAATGTTAGTGTTAAATTAGTTTGCTTGTAAATAAATTAGTTATTAACTATTTCGTGTTTTGTTTTAAAATAAAAATTAATGAACCTTTAAAATCATTACATTGGTGCCAGGTGTTCGGTTCGTGAAAATAAATAAACAATCAAATTAAATTTAAACAAATTAATAAACAAAGTGTAGTGTAAAAAATGGCTACAAAGAAAGTGTTGCTGCAAGACTTAAAAGTCACCGACTTAAAAGCCGAATTAGAAGAGCGCGAATTGGAAATTTCCGGAAAGAAATCGATTTTGCAACAAAGACTTCACCAAGCGCTACTAGAAGCAGGAGAGGACCCGGAAAACTTTCTTTTTGAAATCTCGAGCGGACCTGCAGATTTAACTAAAATATTAGACGAGAAATTAAAAGAACAATCCAGAAGTTTCAAAGATGAATTGCAAAATAAATTGCTGGAACAATCCGGAAATTTGAAAGGCGATCTAGATAAATTAATGGAATATTCTAGAAACACGGAAGAAAATGTGAAAATTTTAGAAGAAAAACTTGAAAATAAATTGATACAACAGTCGACAAATCTGGAAATTAAATTGCTGGAACAATCTAGAAATTTAGAAGATAAACTTCGAGAACAGTCTGGAAATTTGAAGGATGAATTTCTAGAGCAATCAAAGGGGCTCGAAGATAAACTAGTTGTAAAAATATCAGAAGAGACAAGGAATCTGCAAGAAAATGTCGAAGAAATACTATTCCAGCAGGATAATAAAATTAAGAATCTCGAGCAAATCATGGCAGGGTTGCGAGTGTTCGGGGATCCGTCACCAGCAAGAATTCCAGAAAATAATGAGGCCCAAACTGTGGTAGGACCAGCGGAAACTTCTAAATTGAAAATAAAACCACCGACGTTCGATGGGAAGTCTTCTTGGCCTAACTACTTCAAACAGTTTGAAGCTGCAGCAAAAGCGAATGGATGGACGGCCAGGGAAAAGGCCACTTCGTTAATTGTGGCCTTGAGGGGGGACGCTATCGATGTGCTACAAATGATGCCGCTAGAGGAACAAGAAGACTTCAACAAGCTGGTGAACCGGCTGGAGATGCGTTACGGCCAGGCGCATCTGGCCGACGTGTACCATGCGCAGCTGAGAAACCGTTACCAGAAATCCGGAGAGAGTCTTCAGGAATTCGAGGCTGATGTAGCGCGCCTAGCCCGGTTGGCATATCCTGCAGCTCCTGATGATTTCCTGCAATGTTTGACGCTGCAGACCTTCGTGGGTGGAATCCGTGATCCGGACAATCAGCAGGCATTGAGAATGTCCCACCCTAAGACATCCAAGAACGCATTGGCCTACGCCTTGGAATACGAGGCGACGAAGAGAGTTTCAAGAGGACACGTCAAGGTACGAGCTGCCATGGACTCCCAAGAAGAAGAACCTGCCAGCGTCCAGGTGCGATCTGCTGCAGAGGAGCGGCCCAAGGATTATACCACCACGGAGGATGTTCGCCGCATTGTGGAACAAGCCTTGAAACAGAAGAATCCTCTGGTGTGCTGGAATTGTCAGGAAGAGGGACATGTTCGCAGGCGGTGTCCCAAGGCCAGGCAGGAGCCTTCACGAAGGAAGCCACAGGGAAACTAAGCCGGGTCGGTGCAGAGGGGCAAACGTCGACCCGTATTCAAAGGCCCCCAAAGACAAAAGTCACGAAAGTGATAGCCCTGCGGCAATTAACCAGCAGTATCTTCGTGGATGCCACCATTGATGACATCCCTCACACCATGTTACTGGATACGGGTGCGACGAAGACTATCTTAAGACCCGACGTTATCACATCATCAAAACGCACCGAGCCGACTAAGTGGAGACTGAGGACAGCAACCGGAATATCAGCCACTGTCCATGGTGAAGTTGAGGTGACTATTACAATTGGATCGACCCCCATCAAGCACCGTGCGCTGGTAGCGGAAATAGAGGACGAGGCGATTTTGGGCATGGACATCATGTGTGCCCATGGATTCCAATTGGATCTGAAGCGTGGCGTGATGGCGGTTAACAACGAGGAGTTGATTCTACATCAGCGAGAGGACGTGACCGCTCGAGTTGTTCTCGCCGAAGATGTCGTATTGCCCAGCAGAACCGAGGTTATAGTCGACGGAAACCTGAATGGCGCTTTCCAAGATGGGCAAGTCATTATGGTCGAACCTAATACTGACGATCAGAAAATTGGAAGAGGAGTTCTCGTTGGGAAAACGTTGTTGACAGCAAAGAAGGAAATACCAGTCCGCCTAATGAATGTTTCCCCGTCAACATCAAGAGAGGAACGATCTTGGGAAGCTGCGCCATGGTGTCCTCCATTTTCCGCCAAATAGAATCAAACGTACAAGAGACGAAAGTCCCGAAAAAGTTGTTGGAAATGGTCATGTCGACGACTCAGGAATTGACTCCAGAGCAAAAGTCAAAAGCAAAGAATCTGATCTGTCGCTATCAAGATGTCTTCGAGGTAGAAAATGGACCTAAGGGAAGAACCGACATAGTCAAACACAAGATAGAGACAGGAGGAGAGAGACCCATCCGTCAAGCTCCAAGGAGGTTACCATTGGCGAAGCGTGAAGAAGCAGAACGCATTATTCGCGAGATGGAAAAAGACAATGTGATTGAGCCATCAAGCAGCCCATGGGCGTCACCAGTGGTGCTTGTGAAAAAGAAGGATGGATCCACACGGTTCTGCGTAGACTATCGATTGCTCAACAACGTCACCAAAAAGGATAGCTATCCTCTGCCACGGATTGATGACACCGTGGACACCCTAGCTGGTTCAAAGATCTTCTCGACCTTGGATCTAAAGAGTGGTTATTGGCAAGTGGAACTAGCGCCCGAAGATCGAGAAAAAACGGCGTTTCCCTTGGTATGGGTCTATGGCAATTCACGGTGATGCCGTTCGGCTTATGTAATGCCCCAGCGACATTCGAGAGGCTGATGGAGACGGTTCTGAAGGGTCTGTCCTGGACAACGTGCATGGTATACCTGGACGACATAATTGTGGTGGGGAAAACTTTCGACGACCATCTGAAGAATCTGGAAGGAGTGTTCCAGCGGCTTCGCGGAGCTGGACTGAAGCTTAGTCTCAAGAAGTGCCACTTGTTCCAGAAGGAAGTTAATTATCTAGGCCATATTGTTAATGGGAAAGGCATCGCCGTGGACCCAGTAAAGATTCAAGTCGTGAAAGACTGGCCAACTCCCAAGAATAAACACCAGATAAGGAGTTTCCTAGGCCTATGCACTTACTATCGTCGCTATGTTCCCGGATTTGCGGATATCGCTAAACCGCTGACAAAACTCACCGAAGAAGGACGTCCGTTTGAATGGGACCAACACTGCCAGATTAGTTTTGAACAACTAAAACAGTACTTGATAAGTGCTCCTATTCTGAGCTACCCTCTCCCAGAAGGCAAGTTCGTTGTGGACACCGACGCTAGTAACGTTGGTGTTGGTGGCGTACTCTCCCAGATACAAGATGGGCAAGAGAAGGTGATCGGCTATTTCAGTAAAGTCCTGTCAAAGCCGGAACGAAATTATTGCGTCACTAGAAGGGAATTGCTAGCAGTGGTCAAGAGCGTAGAACATTTCTACAAGTACTTGTATGGCAGACATTTCCTCCTGAGGACGGACCATGCCGCTTTAAAATGGCTCCTCCGATTCAAGAATCCTGAAGGACAAGCCGCACGATGGATCGAACGACTTCAGGAATACGATTTTGAAATCCAGCATCGGGCCGGAACTAGTCATAGAAATGCCGATGCTTTGTCGAGAAGACCTTGTGCCGAAGACTGTAAGCACTGTAGTCGTCTGGAGGAGAAAATAGCCACGACTGCGAGGACGGCCGTCGTAGACGACAAATGGCAAGGTGAAGAATTGCGACGAGACCAGGAGAACGATCAGGATTTGAAACTGGTGCTGGAATGGAAAAGTAGGGAGGCAAGGCCTACTTGGGAAGAAATAGCACCGTGTGCACCATCCGTAAAATCGTACTGGGCGTAGTGGGACTCCATAGTGCTGGATCATGGTCTTCTGAAACGAACCATTGAGAACCAGGAAGGCACGGAACAGAAGACACAGTTACTGATCCCCAAGAATAGGGTTCCGGAAGTTCTGAGGGAGCTTCACGATGGAACTTCGGGAGGGCATCTTGGAATCAAGAAGACTATGGAAAAGGTGCGCGAGCGATTCTACTGGGTGAACTGCAAGGAAGACATAAAGGACTGGTGTAGGAAGTGCGTAGTCTGCTCAGCTAGTAACGGCCCGCACAGACGAGGCAAGGCTCCCATGAAACAGTATAACGTGGGAAGTCCTTTTGAGAGAGTTGCCATAGATGTAGCCGGCCCATTTCCACAAACGAATAGTGGAAATAAGTACATTGTCGTGGTAATGGACTACTTTAGCAAGTGGGTTGAAGCATACGCCCTACCAAACCAAGAGGCAATAACTATTGCTGAAGTCCTTGTCCGAGAATGGATCAGTCGGTATGGCGCGCCTATGGAGCTGCATTCAGATCAACGAAGAAACTTTGAATCGGCTTTATTCAAGAACATGTGTACTCTGCTCGGCGTCCGGAAAATTAGAACCACTGCACTTCACCCGCAGTCGGACGGAATGGTGGAAAGATTCAACAGAACCATCAACCGACATTTGTCCAAGGTAGTCTCCGATCATCAGAGAGACTGGGACACTTACATTCCCCTTTTTCTACTGGCATACCGTTCGTCCGTTCATGAGACAACAGGAGAGACACCAGCAAAAGTGATATTTGGGCGAGAGCCAAGACTGCCCTGCGATCTGAAATTTGGCGTGAAGCCTGGCGAAATCCCTGCCGACGAAGACTACGTGAGCGGTCTACGCAGAAAAATGGACGACATTCACAATCAAGTGCGTCACAACATACAGACAGCCAGCGACCGAATGAAGGAGCATTATGACATCAACGCTCAGAAGGGGGGATACCAACCTGGAGCATTGGTCTGGCTTTATAATCCTCAAAGACGTCGAGGTCTATCGCCAAAACTGCAGACATCTTGGGAAGGTCCTTACAAAGTGATGAAACGGATCAACGATGTCATATACCGCATCAGAAAGATTCCGCATGGCAAACCCAAAGTTATGCACTTCAACCGAATGGCTCCTTACAACGGAGAAGAAAATGAAGGGACAGTACAACGAACGCAAGGTTCCGAAGTGAACTTCGAAACCTTCATGTTTCATCACGCCACAGGGAGTAAGGCGCGATTCGGAGTAACCACAGAGATACAGCAAGACCTTTTTCAAGTGTCACCAGAGTACAGTCTGGCCCACTGTATGGCAGAAGACCTAAGGATGTCCAAGGGGATAGCCCAAGTCTTTCGGAAGAAATTTGGTCAGGTCGAGGAACTCCTAAGACAGCACCCCATGGTGGGCAAGAGCCTGCAGATCATCCACACGGAGGCGGAACAAAGACGACACATGTACTACTTAGTCACCAAGAAGACATCAAGCGGTAAGCCTGACTATCGCAGTATTTGGAAAGCTTTATGGAACTTGAGGAGACAGCTGGTAAAAGGCAAGGAGACGAAATTAGCCATTCCTAAATTGGGCTGCGGACTAGACGGGCTGGACTGGAGGGTCATTCGAAGCATGATAGAAGTCATCTTCAACGGAACAGGGATTGAAGTCCTAGTCTGCAGTCACCACCCACAGGCAGCTGTCGGCAGTAAGAAAACCGTGGACTGCTATTTCTTCCAGACCGGAAGTTGTAAAAAGGGACCAGCATGCCGCTTTCGACATCCTCCTTCAAGGCTGCCACGAGGAACGTTCCGAGACGAAACGTTTTTAAGAAGGGGGCAGTGTAATGATTCATCGACACCAGCGTCACTGCCGCCTAGTCGACGCGCCTTAGGCGAAGCACAGAAAATTCTGACGGCGGAATAAACTAGAATAGACAGTGGGCCGCCTCCAGTATGTTCGAGATAAACAACCCCGGCTTATAAAACACGCGGCCGGATTCAGCGTTGGAGTTCGATTAGAATGCAACAGTTCGAAATTTAAAAGTGGCCTGTTAAACTTTCGCTCGGCTGTTGAAATAAATTACGTATACCGGATGTTTCAGTGAAGATGCACCAAACTCGGTATGTTGGTAGATATCGTGAAAAGAAATAAAAGTTTCCTATAATATATTTTTTTTAAATGAATAAGTTTTGAGATAATCGAAGGGAAAGGAGAATCGTATATTTTTAAAACGTACAATAGATGAGAGCGGCCCGAATACTTAACCTACCTTAACGTTCGGTTTTTTACTTTATTACCCCATAAACTGTCGCGCCTCAGATGATATGATGAAACACATTTAGTTCGTTCACTCCGTTCGTTTACTAACGTTGTAGTGGCGAGTAATTAGTTGGTGTAGTTTATACTTTTCATTTTTAAGTTTATTATGTAAGTGTGTGTGTGGGTGTGTTGGTGGTGCGATGGGCAATTACACATTTCGAGAATACGCAGATTATTCGAACACATGTTGTAAGGTAATTGCCATTTGCGTAATTCCCCCGCTTCCGAAATTGTTTCTTCCTCATGTGATCAAGTTCAGTCTTATAGGCAAATAATTTAACAGACCGGCCTGGCGGAAGCAACAATTCTATTCAACAATTCCAATTTATTAATTGTATATAATTGTAGTAATTGTTGGATACAGAAACAAATAAAAACATTACAAGCTTTAATTATTTATCGTACATCATTAAGACTCGGCAAATTTGATGTAATTACGGTTTGCATAAATGTTAGTGCGATGAAAACGCACGCTTTTTTCAAAGTGTTCGTCTTTAACACGTCTTGCGGTCAAGGCCAAACTTAAAAAAGCCTCTCATAAATTTTTTCGTTTACGGTAGTTATTTACTGTTTTCTTGCAGGCGCGTGCCATTCATAAAACAATTTAAATCGCTCGTCTTGTTTCACGGCTGCAGAAATTTAAATCGCTACGGTATTTCTAAAAACATCGGCTCCAAATTATGCAAATTTCAAGTTGCACCGATTAAAAATTTTTATTAAGATATTTTGTTTGAAATAATGTCAGAAACGTGTCCCTTAAGTTTGGTGCATCTTCAATGAAACACCCTGTATGTCTGTAAATAAATTATTGTTAAATGTTAGTGTTAAATTAGTTTGCTTGTAAATAAATTAGTTATTAACTATTTCGTGTTTTGTTTTAAAATAAAAATTAATGAACCTTTAAAATCATTACAGTATGTTGTGTTGCCCATTACGAATCAAATGCTAGAAATTTAAAGTGTTTAACATTCTTAGAGGTGCATACAACTTTTCTTTTTAAGATATCATAAGCCCGCAATAAATACATTTCTATACTTCATATAATTTAATGTATTTTTTTACTTGAGATAAATTCTGTTGCTTATTTTAACTACAGTATGAGCATAAATGATTGAGGACAAGTTGAATTTCCCGCGTCTCTATCTAGTAATTTTTACTCTTTGTGTGTGGCCGTCCTGAGAAATTAATTTTTGTTCAGTGTGGCCTATGTAAATTTTGCAGCCGGCTTCAAGAATTCATAAGACAAAATGGGGTGCGTTTGCCTAATGTACCTGTCAGTAGTTATTGCCGCTTCTTGTATTTAAAATAAACAAATTACTTGCCTACTTTTTTTGTAACCTATGCATTTGACCAACTTAAGAAAAATATTGAAAGGCGGGAAATTCAACTTGTCCTCAAACATTTATGCTCATACTGTACATTTGTCCAAGTAAATCAGAATTTGTTTTTAAATTTGATCCAAAATGGGTATAGTTAGGTATACATAATTTTTTTGTAAATGAGAACTTTATGCAAGAAAATTTGTCCGTAAACCAGTCAATTTGTCGCTAGTAAAGCTAATAAACATTAGTGAAAGCCTAGCATATTAATAAGTTAACTTTTAGTTTCGAATATACTCAGGTATGTTCTTCTGGTTATTACTTACAGTTTTCTATTTATTAAGTCATATTTTCACCATAAACGCTTAGATTTATTGTAAACTTACACTTTGTGTCAATAAAATGAAAGTTTAAAGTAATTTGTGCCTTGGTTTACATAAAATATTCCAGTTTGTCATTTTGACAACCAATTTCTTCAAGGTCAATTAGCCACTGTGAGTGTTAAAAACATATGATGGCAGTACCTGTGTCCCTAGACAGAGATCGAGTGCCTTATGTTTTACTGTACTGTAGCTCCCTCTAAGCACAGAAAAAAAGCTTTGAACTAAGAATGCGGCTAGCCGGATGAAGTACACTGGACTTCATTAATCGAGGAAGCCGTGCGTTTTATATAGGCGATTCCAATCATCGATAGTAAACTGGCTAGTATACTATGGGATAGTAAACAAACATGGTGGAAGAGAAGTAATGTTTTGCATACATAACCTATACCTTATAACCTATACCTATATTTTTAGTTTCATTGACCTCATATGTTATGTTTATCATTGGGGTAAGAGCATGTATATTATACAAATACACTGTTTGTTATGAGAATTAATATTTGGGTCTTTTCCTTTTCTGAAATGGCAGCCATAAATACAGCAATTTGTGTTGTTCCTATTTATTTTTGCCATTTAAAAAATTACTCCAAGTACAGAAATACTTAAGTGTTCACCAGCCCCTGTAAATTATGTTAAAATATCTAAAATTGTACAATTAAAACAAAGAATACACATACACTTTTCTGCTTTAACCTAATGTAACGATGAACCTATTACTTGTTAAGTAGTTTAACATTCTCTCCAATAGAGGTCTCATTCATTTTGCCTATAATCGTCGTTCACAATAGAATTGCAGTTCTATTGTGAACGACTTCATTATATAAAACGTGTTCAATTCTTCGCGTATTACTTCATACTTCACGCGTTTTCTTCTTGTGCACAAGCCTTTTTTATTATGTACTTTGTCCGGCGATAGATTAATTGACAGAAAAGTAACCAGAATTGGCATAAGAAACAGTAGCACTATAAGTGGCGGGAAGATTTGAATTTTTAGAGCATATTATGTATGAACGAGATTCCTTAGTTTTAATTTAATAGAAATATTTGTAAAGAATAAACATACACAATATTAAACAAACTACATTTACTTTAGAAAAGTTTTGTGCAAATCGGTTTTGATTGTAGCAGATGTTAGGTCAAAAAGCGATTGCAAGATGTCGCTACTTAAATTGTTTACATTTACTTTATTACATTTTTTCTTTATTATACAAAAAAATTGCAAAAAAATATATATGGCATTTTGCAGGCCTCTTGGGCCTACAGCTGTGTTTTTGCTTTACATCTCTGTCCGTACTTCGTTGCTTCTCTCCGGTTGTTGATCCCTTGTTCTCTGACGTCTTCCATCTTCCATCACAACAAAATTTTTTAGAAGAAGTGCCAAACTAGTTCTTTTATAATCATATGTGTATTTAGCAGCCAATTCAGCTCCTAATGTGTTCAGATTTACGTGTTTACCTAAAACAAAGTACAACAAAAATAAATTAAACAAATATTAATTATTATAACATTACGTTGCTGAACCATGTCATATAAAACAAGACGAACTTCCTGTTTAATATTTGTGTGAAGGCTGTTTTGTCGCACTTTTCACACGTTTTCTTTTTATTTTTTTAGGAGTTTGTGGATTATTTTTATATCGCACTACTTACACCTAAACATGTTGCGGTAACCTAAAAAGCAAAATGAAGATTTTTATAATACGCGTATATTATATTCCTACATTTACAGGGCATCCTAAGTGCAAGTTTTGACTTGCATAAGCATTTGCTATCATTTGCTGAGCCACAGCATTGTCCACTAGGGTAATGTAACTTCTTTTCGAAGGTTCAGCCTACAATAATTTTAATATTCATTGCACAGTATTAGCTGGATTCAATTATATGCACTGAAGTACTCCAGGGCACCCCAAGCTGCTCGGTTATGTTCGATTTTCACAGATTTTCATTGTCTGAGAAGCCCAGAGTTACTCCGATGCACTCCAGCACGCATAATCGAAAGCAGCTAATATGTCACACTGATACCATTACGTTCTCTAACTGATTTGTGATGTCGTGTAGCGGATTCATAACACTGGGGAACAGTGAATCTGTTGCCCGGAATTTAGAAATCGATTTTGAGTAATTTGATGCTCCTAATTATGAATATGCTATTACTTTTTCTGGTTTGGCTCTAGTTTTTTAAATATATGCATATGCCTTAAGTATTTCTATAAAATAACTGCACTGAGAAAAATGTATATTAAAAACCGTGTTGTAAAAAAAGTATCATTAATAATAAAATAAATTGTTTTAAAAGTAGCAAAATTGTTTAAGTAAAGCAAGTAAATTTTTCTCTTAAAAGAAATGACAATGCGATTATATTACATTAAGCATATGATTTTGTAACATTTATGAGTTCGTCCTGCAGATATGATGTTTACAACATAAAATTTGTAGGTCAAAAAGCGATCGAAAGATGTCACTACTTAAATTGTTCATTACTTTCACATCGCAATGGCATATAACCCAGGAGAAATCGGTTTGGTTTGCAGTGGAGTTCATAGACAACACAACATAATATAATATATTTATGTTTTCTATGGTGGAATTCTGGAGCTACGGTTCTGTCGATGAAGGCCCAATGAGGCCTTAAACAGCTGTACAGAGCAAGCTCGAGGAATCCGTTGTAATCAAAACCGATTTGCACAATTTTTTTTTTATAAAATTTGTAATTTAATATACGTTTTTTCTTAAATCGAGTACTTATTTTTTTTGGTGCAGCTGCAAAGATTGGTGATCGTGTGAATCCCGTAGCTTCTTATCTGTGCGTAGATATAAATGTTAAAATATAAATATATTAAACGATATTATATTTTATATTTTAGCCATTTTAGAATACCCTTTTTTTTAATTTAAATATATAACAGTTAATATAAATATGTTTTTAAGTTAATAAAATGATTTTTCTGTCACATATAGTAATATAAATTTTTGTAAAAATTACTATATTTATATTTACTTTTACAACGTAATTCTCTCCGTGTGGGTAAAAATGATCAAAATTAAACATAGTAATTTATAGGATTAACTACAATTAATTTTACTTATGAAATGCTGTAAATAGACACAGCAGGATATATTACATTAAAAGTATTAAAAATTATGAAAACCGTTTTTTAAAGGATTTTTTTCTAAATTCTTATTGTGGACAATCCCTCTGTAAACTCCAACAGTAGTCGGCTATCATGTGACGATCCCACCTTCCTTGATATCTGTCTTCCATTATTCGGATATCCTGGTGAAACCGTTCACCCTGTTCCTCACTGTAATCTCCTAGATTGGATGAGAATTTATCTATATGACTGTGCAAAAAATGCATCTTAATACTCATGTTAGCCCCTAATTTTTCAAAATTTTTTAACATATTTTGTACTAGTTTCTGATGGTTGTCAGCCTTGTGATTACCTAAAAAGTTTTGTGTAATAGATATATAACTGAACCATGCATTAGATTCGACTTCAGTCATACGTGAGGTAAATCTTTGATCCCTCGCCAGTTTACGAATTTGCGGGTCGTCAAATATTCCTGCTTTTAACTTTTCCATACTGAGCGCTGGAAATTTTTGGCAAATATACTTGAAACAATCACCTGACTTGTCCAAGGCCTTAACAAACTGTTTTATTAAACCAAGTTTGATATGGAGAGGCGGTAGTATGATTTCTTCCCTGTCTACTAATGGTTCATAAATGACGTTGGATTTTCCTACAGTTATATTTTTTCTTAGAGGCCATACAGTTTGTTGCCAGTGCTTCTCCTTTGCACGGCTATCCCATAAGCAGATGTGGCAAGGCTGTTTAGTACATCCACTTTGCAGACCATTTTCAAATCAACACAAACAGTCCATTGATGCTGAGAATAAGCAATTTTTTTAATATTAACTTAATGTTGCCATACTCTTCTTTAAATGTTGTTGAATGGCCGATTGGAATAGACGCAAACTTATTTCCATTGTGAAGCAATACACATTTCAAACTTCTTTTAGAACTATCCATAAAGAGCCTCCTCCACTCTTCTGGTCTCTATTCTGGTGTGCCCATCAGCAGGAGAAGTTCAGAAATATTGTTACAATATACAAGATCGTTATCTTGGCTGAAGAAGGGCACTATTGCGTGCTCTCTATTTCGATACGATGTTATATTAACATCCGGTTCAAGACTGTTTTTCCTGAAGTCTGGACCTCAGCACCTTTCTTTGATAAATTCAAATCACGAATTAAATCGTTTAGTTCACCTTGAGAAAATTTTGAGAAGTGTGGCAACTATCTTCAAACTCACTGTGTTGTTACTTGCACTGAACAGATTTAACATTTCCGCATCATTTGATTCAAGTTCATACCTACAAACGAATATAGGTAGGTACAGGTACATCTTCGTTGTGTGGTATCGGTTGCCTTGCAGATTCCATACTCGGATAGTCCCATTTTCGTTTCTTAAAGCTATTCATACTCTTTATACTTACGGCGCAAAAATAACAATCACGATAGTGATCCTTTACGACTACCTTTCGTGCAATTGTGAAGTGATTCTACACAGGTTTTGCAAACTTTATGAAGTACCCATACCTTGTGCCGTATGTCCGTATATTTGGTTTGAAATATGAGCCCAATGAAAAGGTAGAGAATAAAGTGATTACAGTTTTAAATGAAAAAATGAAAGTGGATATAAATGCATCGTGTATCGATCGCTGTCATAGACTTAACATGCGAAAAAATAATCGTAATGCGAATAATGCGATAATTGTTAAATTCCTTGAGTTTAAACATCGGCAACAAGTGCTACAGCATCGAAAATGTTTGAAGAATACCGGTATATCCATCGCTGAGGACTTAACGCAAGAAAGATTTAAATTGTTAAAAAGTGCGCGCGAGAAGTTTGGATACAAGAACGTATGGTCAATAAATGAAATAATACGAGCGAGAGTGGTTAGCAATAATTTGGAGAAAAAATACATATTTAACACTGTGGATGATTTACTGCTTCAGGGGCAATGAAGGGGCAAAAAAAAGCTATTATCAGTTGTTACTTTGTACAGTGAAGAGATTATTATTACTATTTCTAGATGGAGCATGAACAATAATTATTTGTTATTGGAGTATTACCTTTTGGTTGAAACCTGTTTAACTTAATTGTTTGGAACTTTATTTTTTGTTTTTTCTTTTTCTTTTGTATTATTATAGTCGGCTTGCTATGGAGATACAAATTTATTTTCAAAATGTGAGGGGTATGCGCACGAAAAGTAATCACTTTTTTTTATCACAATATTTTGAGTACTTCTTATGATATCATTATTTTGGTAGAAACGTGGCTCAATGATGGATTTAATGACTCTGAAATATTTGACGATAGATACGCAGTTTATAGAAAAGATCGAAATGATGGGAGAAGAGGAGGTGGTGTCTTGGTGGTGGTAAACAGAAGGTTTATATCATCAAAAATTTATGTACAGACAGGAATATGTTTTTGAAATTTTTGATTCATTTATACAAACTTTACCGGATTATTTAATAATATGTGGTGACTTTAATATTCCAACTATTAGCGGCACTGACTTACATTTACCACGTACAAATCTTATTAAACAAGCATTACTGGATTTCTTAAATCTTTACAACTTGGCATCGTACATACTAAACCCTTATGGCAAAACACTTGATTTGATTTTGGCCAATACCTTAATAAATGTAATACACCATGATTTTCCTTTAGGAGATGAGGACAATTATCATCCTGCTTTGTATTTTGAATTAATTGTTGAACGACAAAAAGAAATTATAGTTAATCAAAATTACTTAAAATATAATTATAGTAAAGGTAATTTTGATCTATTGTATTGGTTATTACAAACGTGTGAATGGAATGAAGTGTTGTTATGCAATGATGTTGAGGAAGGTGTGGAATTATTTTATAAAATAATGTACAATATTTTAGATCAATGCATACCTAAATATTCTAGTAAAAATGTTGTAGCAAATATCCTGTTTGGTTTACAAGTGAAATTATTGACTGCATAAAATTAAAGGAATATCATAGAAAGAAAAAAATTAATGCTTACGATATGGACCAATTTAAAAAGAATAGAGCTCAGTTAAAAGTAAAAGTAAAGATTGCTTATGAAAATTATTGTTCCGATGTAGAAACCAATTTAATGAATAATAATATTAATTCTTTTTGGACGTTTGTGAAACATAAACGAAAAAATTCCTCCCAGCGCAATGCCTTTATTAATGACGACAATTCAATAGTTACGAGCAATATTGATATTGCCAATGGGTTAGCAAATTATTTTCAGGCAGTACATACACATGCAGCTACTTATGATCCTGATTTTTCCAATATAGAAATTAATCAAAATGAGTTGTTAGTTTTAAATAATATTACAGTTGAGAATATTCTCAGTTCCATCAAAAAATTAAAATCTAAAAAATCATCAGGTGTTGACGACATTCCTCCATACATATATAAAGCTTGTGCTGATTTTTTATATAAACCCCTTCTTCATCTTTATAATCTATCACTTACTAAGGGCATTTTCCCAGAAAAGTGGAAAGTCGGCAAAATAACACCCGTACATAAAAATGATGATGTGAATAAATTCAAAAATTACAGGCCAATAACAGTATTATGTGCTAGTAGATATAAAAAACAGACCACACCTTTTTTTCCCCATTTGAAATGCATTGACTTCCGGTCCAGTTTTCTGCCTCATCTGAGCCCATGGTAAAGAGTGAGATGGAGCTCCAAAGAGAGAGAGACGGAGACAACGTAGTTCGGGCGTCCGTCCGCCAGATGCCTCCGGTGCTGCTGCTATTTTCGTTAGTTCAGAAATTGTTCGCCAGATGGTAGTGGCGCTGCGTCGTCGGCGCGTTAGTTCGGGAATTGTCCGTCGGGTGTCGCCATCGGCGCTTCGCTGCGGAATTTTTTCCTCCGTCCGGAGAGAGATTCGAACCCGTTCCTCGGCGTTCCTGAGCCGTCCACCTAAGCCGCTCGGCCGTTGAGTCAGTTGTTCGTATCCGTTCGAGATGTGTAATATTAACGACGCGACGCGCGACGAATGATGTCCTTATTTTTTTCGTCGAACACGGATGCGATGTTGGTTGCGTCATTTTTTTTCCTCCGTCCGGAGAGAGATTCGAACCCGTTCCTCGGCGTTCGTGAGGCGTCCACCTAAGCCGCTCGACCGTTCGGTCAGTTGCTCGTATCAGTTCGAGATGTGTAATAATAACGACGCGCGGCGAAGGATGTCGTTTTATTTTTCGTCGAACACGGATGCGATGTTGGTTGCATCTGGCGGTGTCCTCTGGTGACGAACTGCGAAAGGACGATCGCCGGCGTCCATCTCGGAGACGTCGCGTGTCGGTGGGTTTCTGTAAAAAGAACGACGCGCGCGGGAGCATATGCCCGTTTTTCGAGCCTAACCATGGGGATCTCAGTTATTTGAAGAGATACGAAGTCGCTTAAATTAGGGCAAAGTTGCGTATTTTTATGCTGATTAATGAGCTGAAAAGAAAATTCACATATCTTTTACGGTTTTCAAGATATTTGAAAAAAACGAAAAATCGTGATTTTCGTTTTCAATTTTTTTAACAAAAACCGTTAAAGATATGTATTTCTAAGTTCGACATTATTAAGGTACTTTTTTACAAGGAATTTAATTCTGACATCGCCGTTATCATTGCAACAAAATTTGCAGGAAAACGACATTCAACTTTTTTTTTCTTATGGGCGCCATCTTGGATTTTTATATTTTTAAATAATGTTTTTCTTTCTGATTACAATGATGTAACACACTTGATGATTTATAGTTGCAATTTGGATAGAATACCAAAGACGTCTTTTTGCAAAGAGCGCCTTGGAAAATAAAACAATAATTTTGTTTCTTAAAATATTTTGACATTACAATTCAACTTGTCCTAAACACCGTTCATATTGCTGTTTATTGTTGTAACAGAATGTCATTTTCAAGTGAAGAAAAGCGGGATATGCTAGAAATTTATTATGCCTCTCATCGCAATACTCAAATTTGTTCAGAAATGTATCTGCAACGTTTCCCAGAAAGACGGCAGCCAAGTTTGGGGTATTTCCTTTCTCTTCATAGAAATTTCGAATATGGTTCTTTTATTAAGCCTAGAGGAAAATATGGCAACAGACCAGCTGAAAATGAAGACGAAATTTTGCAAGTGGTAAAACATATTTTCATAATATTGATTGTATGAAACAATTTATGTTAAATTTGCTAATAGTTTCAGGAAAATCCTTCAGCTTCTACCAGAGAAGTTGCGCAGCAGCTAAACATACCATATCAAAAGATATGGAGGATACTTAAAAATCATAAATTCCGGCCATATAAAATTCACATAACGCACACTCTTCACTTTGGAGATAATGATAGACGCGTACGTTTATGTCAGACTCTAATGACAAAGATGCAGGAAAACCAAAATTTCTTAAGTAATGTGATATGGACTGATGAATGTAAATTCACAAATTCAGAGATGTTTAATCGCCATAATGAGCACATTTGGTCTATTGAAAATCCGCGACAGCATGATGAAAGGAGACCTCAAGTACGCTTTGGACTAAATGTGTGGGTTGGTTTATTGGACGATACAATTACACTGTGTTACAAAAAAAAGAAATCTGGATATACTTTTTATGCCATATAGAGTAAGTTGTAGATTTGGTTGAGTAATAAATTTTGGCATATATGAAATGTCCCATACACCCATAAAAAATGATGCTATGGTCAAAAAACCATTTTTCGGTACATGCGGGCACTTAGAAAATTATAACTTCGCTTTTCCATCACCGATTTTTGATTGCGACATTGCGTTGAAAAGAGAAATAATATACCTTTCCAACGTTACATAAAAATTGAAAATTGGTTAAAAAATGGCGGAGTTTTACTCGTAAATATTGTAAAGTTTACCATTTTTGCACATTTTTCCATATTCATCGGCAAATTCTGAAAAATGTTAATGCATAGAATATTTCTTTTAATTTTAGCCTAAAACTGCGTACAATTGTGTATTCAACGCGTCCATGATCATTAAAATCAGTTAAGATTTGACCGAGATATTGAGTTTTGAATACATACATCGTTAAAAGTCAACATTTAACGTGAATGAAGATAATTCATTTGTTTATTTTAACATGACATTCAGCATGTTTGATTTTGTTTTTAATTTGACAGTTTCCGTCATTATATCAACAACATTTGTTAACAGTGAAGAGAAATAAGCAAGAAAACTACCGATCATCAATCAGTTTTATGAATTAAGTATTATATTCATATAATGTGTGATAAACGTAATAAGTTTTGCTACATTTGCGGTTTGTTTGTCGACAAACAGCATCGGTTAAAGTTTGAAACAAATAAGGCTGTAGTTCAGGGGTATAACGCGTTCTTCAGTCATACATATAGTGCCAGTCAGTGGTATGAGCCTGAATATGTTTGTACGAGTTGCTCACTAGCATTGAAGAGATGGAAATCAAAGAAAATAAATGTGCCTTGCATGCCATTTTCTGTTCCAATGATGTGGCATCGTCCATTGTATCATAAGCCGGAGGATTGCTATTTCTGTCAAACAAACATTGAAGGCCATCATTACAAAACACGTAAAAATATAAAATATGCTGATGTTGCCACTGTGACGAAACCTATCCCATTCGATGATACAGTTCAGCAAACTCGAAAATATGAGGAATCGTCTGATGGATTTTCTTCTGATGAGAGAACAGAGACAGAGTTTGTTCCATCCGGATCATATCTAATGGAACGACATACAATTTCTAAGGCTGATTTTCACGATCTTGTTCGTGACTTAAAATTGTCACACAGACAAACAGAAATGCTCGGCTCTCGACTAAAACAATGGAATCTAGTGGCAAATGATTTCAAAATTACATTTGGCAGAAACGAACAGCGAATGCTTTTTAATCAAAATTTCAAAGTTTACGATAATAACGATAACTTTGTGTTTTGCACAGATGTGGTGCAGTTATTTGCTTCTTTTAACCATACACATAAACCGAATGAATGGCGGCTATTTATAGACGGATCATGTAAAAGTAGGTATTACACTTTTTATTTATTTAATTTTCCTGATTTATTATTATACAGGCTTGAAAGCAGTGTTGCTGCATAATGAAAATAAATTTCCATCAGTTCCATTAGCATATGCCACTGACATGAAAGAGACATATTGCACAATGGAGAAAATACTTCATGTCATTGATTACAAAACATATAAATGGAAAATTGTTGGTGATCTAAAAGTATTGACAATTCTCTTTGGAATGCAAGGCGGCTATACAAAGCACCCATGCTACCTTTGTGAATGGGATAGTCGTGCTGGGAATCAGTATCAACGCAGTGACTGGCCATTGCGTACATTATTCCAAATTGGCAAGAAAAATGTCGTGAATATTCCATTGGTGCAGGCTGAAAATGTCATCTTGCCCCCATTGCATTTAAAGCTTGGTTATATAAAACAATTCGTTAAAAAATTAGACAATAATAGTGAAGCATTCCATCACCTTAAAGCAGTATTCCCAAAATTGAGCGAAGCGAAGATAAAAGAAGGTATTAGATATTTTATTAACTGCAATTAGTATTTCACTTCAGTGTTTTAATTTGTTAGGTATATTTATTGGGCCCCAAATTCGGAAGCTTATGCGAAGTATTGAATTTGAAAACAAATTAAATACTGTAGAAAGGCAAGCTTGGAACAGTTTTATAGCATTGTGCGACAATTTCCTAGGCAACACCAGAAGCGCCGACTATGTGAATGTCGTCAATAAATTTTTGAGCGCTTATAGCGACATGGGCTGCAATATGTCATTAAAAATTCATTTTTTACATGCCCATTTGGATTTCTTCCCAAGTAATCTGGGTCAGTTCAGCGACGAACAAGGGGAACGATTCCATCAGGAGATTGCAGAAATTGAAAAACGTTTTCAAGGAAAGAACAAAATCAGTATGCTTTCTGAATACTGCTGGTCTCTAAAACGAGACACTGATGATACGTCTTATAAACGTAAAAGATCAGCTAAACATTTTTAAATTATATTTTAGTAAAATAGTCATAATCAATCAAAAAAGTTAATTTAATACAAAAATAGTAGAATACAGTGCACTAGCGCTAACGTGAACACTGCTTAACATGAACTCCTGTATAACATAACACCTAAATTTTAGCATTGGCCACTGTCTAACGTGAACGGTGCACCTCGCTAACATGAACAGCTACTTTATACAGGCTGTTACAAATTCGAGGCTCACCATTGGGATCTCGAAAACGATAAGAGATACGAAGTCGGTTAAATTAGGGCAAAGTTGCGTATTTTGGTGCTGAATATTAATCCGTTCTGAAAATTTGTAGTTTTTGAAATATTTCCAAAAAACAAGAAAACGTAATTTTCTTTTCTCTTTTTTTCTGAAGTTATTATTGCAGGGATCATAACAAAATTAATACATTCTACAGGTACTTTTTTAAGCTCTTTACGATGATATTAGATTTTACTTAAAACGTTTCGTCTCGTTCTGACCATCATCAACTTCATTTTTTCTTACGGGCGCTACATTGGGTTTCAATACCATTGAATAGATCTATTTTTTCTGATGCTTTTCCATATATCACACATCCCTATTTAACAATTTGAAACAACTGGAAATTGTTGAAAATAACACTGCAAAGAAAAACGTGGTATGCAGTGAAAACAAAAACCAAGAAAATTTGATATACCTTCGGATTTTTATTTCGTTTATCACAAAAGCAAATTTTTGAAAAATTTCAAAAAGTCCAAAGAATCACTTTTTACTTCATTTTTTTTTTCAAAAATACATAACATGTAGTGCATAAATAAAGATTGAAAGTGATATATTTTTAATTGTTTTTAAGAGATGAAGACTGCATCTCGGAAACATGAACAATCGCGCAAACATGAACACAGCTGGTTTTAATTAGTTCACGTTAGCGCGAGTGCACTGTATTTTTTATTTTTCAAATTTTATTCAAAACTCAATATCTCAGTGATATCTTAACGGATTTTAATGATCTTAGGTTCGTTGAACGTACAATTGTACATAATTTTAGATAAAAGTAATAGCAAAAATCCAATAAAGCAAAATTTTTCACATAAAGGTCGATAAATGTGGAAAAATGTGAAAAATGGCAAAAATTCCAAATATTTATATGTGGAACTTTTCTAATTTTTAACCAATTTTCAATTTTTATATGACGTTGGAAAGGTACATTATTTCTCTTTTAAACACAATGTTACATTCAAAAATCGGTGAAAAAATAAGGAAGTTATAAATTTGTAAATGTATGCAAGTACTGAAAAGCGGTTTTTTTACCATAACATCATTTTTTATGGGTGTATGGAACATTTCTTACATACCAAAGTTCACTACTCGACCAGATCTACAAACTACACTACATGACATCAAAAGTATTTTTTCACTGTTACACCGTGTTATTGGTCCATACATCTACGAAGAAACATTAACGGCCAATGTATACTTAAATTTTATAAGAACGTTTCTCGCAGATTACATTGATAATAACATTAACCTTAATAGATTGAGAGACTTATGGTTCCAACAAGACGGCACGCCGCCTCATAATGCTAGAAGGGTAATGGAAAGTTTGGCAGAAATGTTTCCCAACAAATTAATTGCAAATAATGGTAATGTCTGCTGGCCTGCACGATCTCCAGACTTAAACCCCTTAGATTATTTTTTGTGGGGTACCGTGAAAAACAAAATTTTTAAAACGAAGTCTACAGACATTAATGACCTGCGCAGAAGAATTATTACTACTTTACAACACATGCGAAGAAGGGATGTCAGAAGGGCAATTTCTAATCTAAGAAGACGTTTAGAACTCTGCTTAGAGGTGGATGGTGAACAATTTGAGCATATGTTGTAATTCCATGTTTTTCTTTTTCCATTGGTTTATAGTTTTTTTTAATATTGTTTAAACCAAAACAAATTTCATGCACATAAAATTTATTCTCATTTTAATTTTCTTCTATAAGTTACGTTTGCCGCCTATGTTGCGCCTCTTTGCTCCCGGCAATTTCATGACGTTGACCCACTAGCTTGGAAGTTTTCCAAAGCACTCTTTCCAAAAAGACGTCTTTGGTGTTCTATCCAAATTGCAACTATAAATCATCAAGTGTGCTACTTCATTGTAATCAGAAAGAGAAACATTATTTAAAAATATAAAAATCCAAGATGGCGCCCATAAGAAAAAAAATTTGAATGTCGTTTTCCTGCAAATTTTGTTGCAATGATAAAGACGATGACAGAATTAAATTCCTTGTAAAAAAGTGCCTTAATAATGTAGAACTTAGAAATACATATCTTTAATGGTTTTTGTTAAAAAAATTGAAAACGAAAATCACCATTTTTTGTTTTCTTCAAATATTTTGAAAACCGTAAAAGATATGTGAATTTTCTTTTCAGCTTATTAATCAGCACAAAAATAGGCCACTTTGCTCCAATTTAACCTACTTCGTATCTCTTCAAATAACTGAGATCCCCATGGTTAGGCTCGAAAAACGGGCACCCTGTAGATCGCTGCACGCAGAGCGGCGGCGGCAATTTCGAAAAAATGGGTCCTCGGGGCGTGCGCATTTCCGCGAGCACAAGCGGACGAAAACGATGCCGACGTGCCTGTATAATTGTAAAACGTCTTAAATAAAATTCTAAAAATAAAAAATACGTTTTACTTACGTATGTATAATACAAAATGCTTTATTAACACACAATATAATTACAAATTACATATAATTTAATTTTAATACATAATTACAAAATTACATACAATTTCATTTTAATTTATAATGTCCCAACGGCAACGAATGAATATCCGTTACAAGATCGTAATGTCGTTTGTCATCTTGAGCATCTAAGGCAGTTTTATTTATGGTAACGGTTAATAATTGATGATTTATTGACCTGATGCTATTGAATTTTGACATTAATTTTTTTATTATCAAACAAACAGTCATAATAATCCTGAAAAGATATTTTTTTAATTCGTGAACGACCTACGCCCTTCAATTTTTTAAATTTTACTTCTTTTCCCACTCTGATAGCGTAAACTTTAGCTCTAATTCCAATGAACTCAGTTATTATCTGTCCGCAGAGTTCGTCTTTAAATTTACCGATAACTTTCTTATTTACCAAAGGTATTTCGAAAGGGTTATCTGCGGCATAATATGAAGTGTCAAAAATTTTATTTGCATCCCGTTTTATAATTTCATAAATACTCGAGACGCGTTCGGGATGTTTTGGAGAGAACTTAAAAACAAAACTGTCCGTGTCCGTGTAACATACTGTTGTTGAAATCTTTGTCCAGTGGCAGATAGTAAAAGAGTAAAAATTGAAATATGCCGAGAAGAAGATTCTGTTGTAAACTTTTTTATTAATAGTGTTTACATCTATCATACTTCATTTTTTTATTTCATTGCTAACTACAATTAATATCTTAACACTCCCACTTTAATTGTTAGTGATATCTTCAATGTTGGCATAAATCTCTCATTCCTAACAGCCATCTAAGTTTGTTAAACTTGACCGGTGTTAATATTTTTGTAAATATGTCAGCAATTTGTTTCTCAGTTCCTACATACTTGATGTCCATTAAGCCTTCTCGATATTTTTCCCTAATGAAGTGATACTTTATTTCAATATGCTTTGTACGTCTGTGAAACTCAGAATTTTTAATCAACCGTATTGCACTTTGATTATCAATGTACAAAGTTGGTTTCTCTTCACATTTGCATAACTCCTTCAATAGACGTTGAAGCCATATCAATTCCATGACTGTAGTACAAGCAGCAACATATTCCGCTTCAGTAGTTGACAGCGACACCGATGTTTGTCTTCTAGAGCACCAACTTATGGCACTTGATCCAAACATGAATACGTATCCTGTAGTTGATTTCCTACTATCAGCATCACCTGCAAAATCTGCATCACTGTATCCATGAAAATTAGCTTCATTATTACACTGAAATAAAATTCCATAGTTCAAAGTTCCATTTAAATACTTGAAAATCCTTTTCACTGCTTTCCAATGAACTTGTAATGGATTTTCTAGAAAACGACTTGCTGCATTTACGGCAAACGTTATATCTGGCCTTGTAGCTACATTTAAATACATTAAACTTCCTACAGCTTCTCTGTAAGGCACCTTTTCCTTTCTTATTTCAGGATGTAGATTTCTATATAATATTTGATCTGCAGGAGTTGATACTTGTTTGGATTCTAACATCTGAAACTTGCTTAAAATTCTTTTAGTAAAGCCGGACTGATGTAAAAATATTGAACCGTCTAATTCTTGTACAATTTCAAGTCCAAGAAAATTGTTTAAATAACAATGTTTAATTTCAAACTCATTGTGCAAATAAACTAGTAAATCATCAATATCATTTTGTTTCTGTGCAGCAATAATTCCATCATCTACGTATATTGCCACAATAAGTTTAAAATTCTTATCATTGCTTAAAAATACACATTCATCAGCAGTACTACTTTTAAGATTATATCTTTTTAAGAAATTAATAAACCTATTGTTCCAGCAACGTGGAGCCTGTTTCAATCCATACAAACTTCTATTCAGTTTACATACCATATTTGAACTATCTTCAAAACCAGCAGGTTGATTCATATAAATCTCTTCATTTAAATAACCGTACAAGAACGCAGTTTTTACGTCAAATTGCATCAATTTTAACTTTTGTTTTGCTGCAACTGCTAAAATCATACGGATTGAATCATATTTAACAACTGGACTAAATGTTTCTTTATAATCAATCCCAAATTTTTGTGTATAACCTTTAGCTACAAGTCTGGCCTTAAATCTATCAATTTCTCCATTTGCCTTTCTTTTAATTTTGAAAACCCATTTATTTGAGATTGCCACCTTACCTGATGGTAATGCGATCAAAGTCCAAGTATTATTCTTCTTTAGTGATTCTAATTCTTCTTCCATGGCTTGCTTCCACTCTTTAGCATGCTTGCTTGTAACTGCTTCTTGGAAAGTAATAGGTTCACAGTCTTCTGCTATTAAAGCAATACTTTCAGCTAAACTTGCGTATCTATCGGACTGTTTTAACGCATCCCTATTTCTTAAATTGTATCTTGTTTCGGTTTCTTCATTTTCTTCAAAATTTTCAGGTTCTGTTAACTTTGTAACTTCTTCTAATCTCTCATATTTGTATTTACAGTTGGTTCTTGTCCGATGAAATTTGTATCACAAAATCTTCTAAGCGGACACTAAATCGAGCAACTATATACTTTACGTTTCGCAGTCGTTCGACTGCTTCGTCAGAAGTGAAAAAACAGGAATATGCATGGATTTTAATTCAGAGATATACTGTAACACACCGACAAAAAGAACTCCAATCGACAAGAGTGTGGGTAGAACATTCAGCCAAGTCAGCCTCATCTGCTATATCTTTTTGCAAAAAGTTTTTTGTCCAACAATATATAATTACAATTAATTTTTGTAACGGCAAGTGACTTTTTGAAAAAAAAGACTCTGATCGGACACTAGTCTGTCTCGTGCACCTTGTACACTTCCAGCAGTGTCCGTCAATGCTATTCTTTGTTATAAAGGACATAGGAATTTCACACTGCTGACAAAATACGTTATTTTTTATTAATCTTCTCCGTGCCAGCCATTGTAGCCTATGTAAGTCGTCATCGAAGATTAATTTTTGCAAATTCCACCTTTCTTGCTTTAACTGTTCATTATTTAAAATTGTATTTTCATTTACAATGTTAATTGTAGCTGCCATTCCCCGAGCCATTTTTATATTGTATATAAAATTACTCTAAACTTTACTACAATGGAATAAATAATACACACACTAATAAACCTATGTTGTTTGTTTTATTTAAAATTATGTAAGTTATGTACAGTTTAAAATGAAACACATTAGATATGGCAACATCGCACGCGTATCTGGAACTTCTGCACATGCGCAAAACGACATTGAAATTTAGGAACCTAAAGTGCAGTTTTACCCAGAAATACATTCAGTGCAAGGTAAATTAACTACTTATGTCAAAGAAAATTTTGAGCGTTTATGGACATATTCTTTACCAGACCCGATGCAGATTCCCCGGGTACTATACAATTCAATTGTCTTTTAGACACCTTCGGGCTTCAACAAATAATCAACGAGCCAACGCGGATTGGTTTTCACGGTTCTTCCCTGCTTGACGTAATAGTAATTTCGGACTCTGTAGGAATTGCAAATTCAAGGGTAACGAATGTTAGCGAAATTAGCGACCACGATCTTATTCATTGTTCTCTAATTACCGAAGGTATGAAAACTGCGCCTATAGTCAGAACATACAGGGATTACAAGCATATAGACTACGATAGTTTCCATGCCGGGATGTGCAACTTGCCATGGTACCACATATATTATATTAATGATATTGACGAGAAAATCTCTTTCTTTAATCAGTTAATTTTACATCTCTTTTAACACTTACGCGCCCCTGAAAACTCGTAAATTTACTCGATCAAATTCACCCTGGTTAACTAATACATTGTTGGAAATAAGTTCACTAAAAGCTAAAGCCCTCGACACTTTTAAAAGAACGAAATCCAACGCCCACTGGGAGACCTATAAATCTATCCGTAACTATTATACAGAGTGTACATTAATGATTGAAAGGCGTTTGAATTTGGCGCGTTGTCGAATTAGTAATTTTCGTCTTACAAGATTGGTATTCATGCTGGATATGTTGAATTTCGTCAGTAGCGTGCGTGTGTTGTATTGTTTACGTTTTGATTTCCTTATTTTATTATTATTGAGTTAGTATTAACGAAAAGGTTATTTTTATTTCCACTTTTGCTGTCAGACATTTTTCATTGGTAAGTACAGCCATATAACAGGAAATAAAAATACACACAAACGTTTTAGGTTAGCGATGGTTTTCACGGACCTGCACAATAAATTTATTGTTGAGGCCTATTTTCGGTCGGGGATACGCAATGTACAAAATGTGTGGAATTATTCTTATCAAAGTTGTCACCAACAATTTCAAGAACAGTTCCCTGAAGTGGTATTCACATATGATTCTTTTATGCAACACGTCCGCCGTATAATTCAGAGATTTCGTGAAACAGGCAGTGTTTCTAAAGGAAAATCTACAGGCCGGCCCACTGTTCTCACCGAAGAAGTCATCGCAGATATTCATCGAAGAATGGATGTAAGTCCGGAGAAGTCTTTACGGTGTTTATCGGCTCAAACGAATTTATCACTTGGTACATGTCAAAAGGCTTGCAAGAAGGTTCTACATTTACATCCATATAAGATAACTGTAACTCATGAGTTGCTACCTTTTGATTTGCCTCGTCGAGTGCAATATTGCCAATGGTTTAATGAGTTCTTAAATAATGACGATATGTTAGACATAACTTTCTTCAGTGATGAAGCATGGTTTCATCTCAGCGGTTATGTAAATTCGCAAAACCGTAGAATATGGTGTGCAGAAAACCCTCATATTTTTGAAGAGACTTCATTACATCCTCAGAAGATCGGTGTGTGGTTGGCAATGTCAAGAAGGAGGATCATTGGACCTATTTTTTTCAACACAATATTAATGCACTTGCATATCAAGAAACAATTTTAAATCCTTTCATTGAAGAACTTCATGACGATGAATTACAACGGGGTTACTTTCAACAGGATGGAGCTACAGCCCACACTGCACTGACAACGTTGAATCATTTGCAACAGTTCTTTGGGGATAGGTTAATAAGTAGGGACAGATGGCCTCCTCGGTCACCAGACTTAACCCCACTTGATTTCTTCATGTTCGGTTTTTTAAAAAATAAAGTGTTTTCAGAACGTCTCCATACGTTAGAAGAATTACAAAATGCTATTACAGAGGCTGTCAACAGCATCACTCCAGAAACACGACACAAAGTTTTCGAAAACATGAAAAGAAGAGTAAATTTGTGTTTGGATTCAAACGGGGGACATTTTGAACAGATGTTATAATTTTATTTTATATCTGCTTTACTTTTTATATTCTCCATATCAATGTATGTAATTAATAAACGTAAAATAATTTCTAATCACTAATAAATTGTTTTAATAATATACAATTTTATGTGCCGCCCATGGTAAAACAGAATAGTATGCAGTACCAACTTTTACAAATAATCTAATGGGCGGGAAATTCAAACACCCTTCAATCATTAATGTACACTCTGTCGTACTTACTGTCTGTACTTATGCATGTCGAAAAGAGAGGTCCACTTACTTTAAATATCAAATAAACAAGATACAAAACTCTAAAAAACTGTGGCAAGAACTAAGAAATAATGATATTTACAAAAAAAACTCAAATACTACTGTAATTCCTGAGCATTTACGTGACGTTAACAAAATGAACGATAGCTTTGTCAATCTTGAATCTCCTCCTAATATGGACGAGGCAGGTTTGACCAATTTTTACAAAAGCAGTACATGTCGCAATTTTACAGAATTATTTAAATTCTCTGAAGTTACAGATGATGAAATTTTGAAGGTTTTATGTCACTTAAAATCCTCCTCATACGGTCATGATGGTATAAATTTACAAATGATTAAATTATGTTGTCCTTATTTAGTACCGTATATTAAACACATGATTAATTTCTGTATTACAGAATCTGGAATACCCCTGACATGGAAAATTGGTCGAGTTGTACCTATTCCAAAAAATGATAGTCCTTCAAGCTTTAAAGATCTCCGTTCCATCACCATATTGCCAACCTTATCTAAAATATTAGAAAAAATTATTAACAGACAGCTTCGAGAACATTTATCAGCACATAAATCTAGTTCCTGCTAAACAGTCCGGATTTAGACCAGGCCATAGCTGCGGTACCGCTTTGTTGGACATTACGGATGATATATTCAAAGCCTTGGATATTGGCAAGTATACTATTTTAACCTTGTTAGACTTTTCTAAGGCTTTCGATATGATCAATCATAATATCTTATTGTCAATATTGCATCATATTGGACTAGAGAAACAGGCAGTGACATTTTTTAAAAGTTATCTAACCAATAGAAGTCAAATAGTTACTCTAGAGGAGGAAGTCTCGAATATATTGCCAATAACCAAAGGAGTACCACAGGGAAGTGTGAATGGCCCTCTTCTGTTCGTGATATATACGTCCTTCTTTTTCAATAATATTGAGTGCAATTACCACCAATTTGCGGATGATACTCAATTGTACCTCTCTTTTAGCCCATCTGATTTACATATGGCCGTAAATACAATAAATAATGATTTGACCAAAATCGCAGAAGTTTCAGAACAACATGGCTTTCAGTTAAACCCCAGGAAATCGTCCGCATTATTGTTTTGTTCGGAAGTAAATAGAATTCCTGCCACAAACGAAATTAATGTTAAGATAAATAATGTGAACATTCCTCTAGTTAATGAAGTTAAAAATCTTGGCGTAAGTATTGATTATAAATTAAGATTTAAAAAGCATATTTCCCTTTGCATTCGCAAAGCCATAACTAATTTGAAGTTACTGTATAATAGCAGACATATGCTGAATAAAGATCTTAGATTGGTATTATGCGATTGCTTAGTACTATCAAACTTTAACTACTGTGACTATCTCTACGGGCCGTGTCTTGATAATGTTGATATAAAGAGGATACTCATGTCTACGTTTTATCTTCGGTATTAAGAGGTACAATAGAGTGTCCCACACTCTTCGACTTGCTGGGTGGTTGAATATGGCGAACAGGAGAGAGTTACATGCTATATGCCTATTTCATAATGTTATTAGTTCAGGAATTCCAGCATACTTACACTCACGTTTAACTTTTAGGACTAATGTACACAACGTCAACATAAGACGTAAGGATTTACTTACACCACCCTTGCATAAATCTACTAAATACGAACGGTCATTTTCTTATAATATCGTCAAGAAATACAATGTATTGCCTAATGATCTTAAATGCTGTTCCTCTTCCGTTTTCAAAAAAAAATTAAAACGCGATCTCCTACAACTACAAGGTTAATCTGCATGTTTGTGCCGTAATTGGTCTCAATTGGTCTCAATTGAACGCACTTGATAGGCTATCTAATAGTTTGAATATCTGTAGTACGATAAGTTTTGGTATTAGAAGGTTCAGGATGTAAACCAGATACCAACCACTAGGTTGCAATCTGATCCTGCGCCATATTGGCTTCTCGTTAACGCCATAGCATTGTAATTGATGATTGTTTTATTTTGTTTTGTTGTATCTTTTTTAATGAGAGTCAATAAAAGGCATTTATTATTATTATTATTATTATTATTATTATTATTATTATTATTATTATTATTATTTTTTAAGGACAGCATTGGAAAACATTTTAGATTACATTCCTCTAAATCATATTATGGAATTGTAATTTCAAAATGATGGAGCACCAGCACATAATGCTGAAATAACAACAAATTATTTGAATCAAACTTTTCCTGATAGGTACAAATGGACCTGTCGCGTGGCCTCTAAGATCACCAAATATTAGCCCTTTGATTTCTTGTTGATTGATTGATTGATTTTATTGATTTTTCCTCTTCCGACATTTGAGTGTTAGTTATTAATATTTAGTAAGTAAAAAAAGTACTAAGGAATAAATTTACTTATTAAATAAATAATGACGAAACTGTATCAAGCTTTTTTTATCATATTTTAACTTTACTTGAAAAAAGTATTAATTGTTATACATCACTGCAATCAGCAGAAAAAATGCTATCGAATAGAATAATTAAAAGATATACGTTGTATTTAAAAAATCGAAACTGAAGATGGTCGTGGAGAGACGAAAAGTTTGACTTCAATTCTGCCACCTCTATTCGAAGCAGAATAAGAAAGTGCCTGTAGGAAGTTAAATCAGAATTTCAAAATTATTTATAATACGAGAGATACAGAGGAAAAAAGAAAATCGACATTTTTACATTTTGATCAATATCTCAAGAAAAAATAAGAAAAAATTTATTCTGTGAATGAATACGAATTAGGCATTGATTTGTGCAACTTTTCTTCCATTTAACCAAATTTGTATCTCTGACACTAAATCGCGCACTATACACTTAACGTTTCGCAGTCGTTCGACAGCTTCGTCAGAATGAAAAATATTTTTCACTTCTGACGAAGCTGTCGAACGACTGCGAAACGCTAAGTGTTTAGTGCGCGATTTAGTATCCGCTTAAAAGATTTTGTGATACAAATTTCATCGGACAAGAACCAACTGTAAATCTAGATTTTTCGTTTCAAACACGGTAGATTTTAAATCTCCGTACACAAATTTATAGAAATTTGCCTAACTGGAACGTGTTCTTCGCTCTTTTTTGCTCTTTTACACCCATTTGTATAAATAAAATGGGTAACGAGAGTGACTCATAGAATTAATGCAAAAGTGCTATAAATTAAACAAAAATCTGAGTACAAACCTCAATTTAAGAAACATCACTAATATAATCAGTCTTTTAATACAATTAACACAAAGTATTCTAGTTAAATAGTATAAAACATGTTCCACATGCATTTGACATGAAGTCGGTCTGATGATTGGTTGGGGCTATTGTTTAAATTGACTTCTTTACATGAAACGCATACCATCAGTATCCTGACCGTAAATGTATTCACATTACGAAGACTAACCATCCGTTAATCATCAACCGCATTTGAAACTGGCCTACATTTGTTGACTTGCTTTCCGACTTCTATTCATGAAATTCTTCAAACTTTCATTTCATCTGAGTCTCCTACACATTTCTCGAATAGAGTACGTTGTACGTAATGACTAATCGATATTGAAATCTATGAATCACTTTCAAAACGACATACAAACTTAAATGTTTCAATCCAAATATATTTTCTTACTACTGTCTGGATAATTGTAAAATTTAACATTCTGCCTGTTACTATAACTCTTATGACAATTTACAGTTGTAGTAAGTACATAATAAGTATTTGACCTTCTGGTATGAAATTAATTACAAAATTCAAGTTCAAATGTACACTGAGCATTTGAAATGACAGATGTACATTTGAACTGTCATCATACTGTCACTCGTGTTTTCATAAATTTCATACCACTTATGCAAAATATGGCCATTGGTGGCGCTGTCATCGCATGTGCACTAAGGTACTAAATCAACACTCCGTACAGGTAACGGTAACGCAATCCCATTCCTCTCGTGAGAATATTGAGAAACAAAGATAACAAATACAATTGTCGCAAGTGCAATAAGGAAGACAACAGTTTTAGGGAATTCTGTTTACCGCAAAGTCACTGGTTTCAATTTAAGAGTGTATTAGGTTATGTCTAGTTAGTTATTTACCAATCAAAAAGTTGTTATTTTAAGAAGTGCAGAATTTTTCTTTTACGAAAAAGGCGGAATCATTAAATATCATGCGATAAAAGTTTGGGATGCAATATTTAAACTCAATTTTCTTAACCACTGACTGTAACTTTGACAAACGTCACTTCAAATAATTTTCCAACTGTTTTTTATCCCTAGATGAGAGGAATGTGCGACAAGGATAGATATAAAAAAATCACTAAATGCGTTACCTCTATACGAAGCACGGGGGTGAAGCTTTATAGGATGACCTCGCAACAAAGTAGACAAGGATAGAATGAGGCCTCCATCCGAGAGGGGTACTGAGGTAAGGGGAAAAGTTCCAACTTCAGGTCTGATTACCAACTTCACATATCAGTTTCCCGCTAAAAGGAGTCCGCCATGTTATAAAATTAGCTTCGATTTGTCTTTGTGGACGTTTCTTGATTTAACGTGTTGTTCATTGTGCTTTCGCAGGATATTATGACAGGGTTAGTGTAAGTTTACAATAATACTAGTCGTATTCTTTTGAAAATGTAACTTATCTTATCTGAACCACAGATTAAGCAGATGCGTCACTTGGTGTCGGTGCCTTTGATGTTGAAGATTAAATTTCATGACCTTCAGCCATGTTGAGACGGGTGTTCCTAACTTCATCACAGTAATGATACGGGGGCAAATTGGAACTTTCTTTACTATCACGTCGTCAATGCATGTTAGAATAAAATGCATACGTTCTTAACCCATTTCATGCAATTTTTGTTTGAACAAGATAAAAACAAATGAGATTAAAAACGTTTGTGATTCGGACATATAAAATTGATGATATAATGGTAAAGATCCATTGCACAAATAGTAAGTATAACGTGTACTATATTATTCACAGAGAAGACCGTTGTGTCATTGTCTGGTGTTGCATCAACAGACTTATGAATCATAATTCCGTCCTTTGTTCTCATTCACCGTTAACAAAGAAATGATACTGAAATAATTGTCGGTTCTTGCTTCGGTGATTGATTACGAACCACTCAAGTTCCGTAATTTTCATAGTATGTAGTAGAATACATAATAATGCTGGTATGTATGTATGATTTATAGTATCCAAATTTAAACATATACCACGTGTTAATTATTATAGCTGCATTCGATTCACCGATTTGGAACGATCTAAATCGATGAAATAATAGATCGAAGTCCCAAAATAATGGTAATAACAAATAACATCTATTGGCCGCTGAACCAACCTACATTCAATAGTGGTAAATAAATAGATCTGCAGAACAGAACCATATGGGTTGGCTCTTTTCTGCATAATGTCATATCAATGGCAGAGTATAAGAAAATACTCAGTAGGGACACTTAAACGTGAGTATACAATAGGCCTCAAATTGTTTAGGAATCTTAGAATTGTTCAAAACTTAGAACACTGTTTTCTCAGTTTGACCATAACGTGGGTTGGTTCCTTTCTGAAGAAAGTCGTCCAGTTTACGCGTTCGATTCGTGCAGGATTTACCTTATGCATGCCATAAGCGAAACGTAATGAAACTGATCCAGATCACTTCTAAGTGATCTACTGATAGAAATGAATTGATTTAGGCTGCGAATCGAATGCGGCTATATAAATGTATTACCTTTCAACACCTCTTGGAACAGTAAATAATGAGGTGGTTTTTTCTTTTGAATTTGATTTGCAGTTTGCCACTGCACACCGGGTCCCACCACCCGGTGGCATTTTTCCTAATCTGGGAAATTTTAGGGTGATGTAAGCGCACACTTACTTGTTGCTTTGTGGCGACTATGATTTTATTATATATTATAAAGAGTCCAGTAGGTGGAGAAAACAAGTTTAGTTTTGGTTGACACTTTAAAATAAAAATGTAGTTTAATGTTTAATAAAAGTTCATACACAAATATAACTACAAATGGTGACCCCTGGTGAACGCGCACAGTTAGCTGCTCTGCAACAACAAGTAGCCGCTCTAACTGCAATGGTAGAGAAACTGGCGAATGACCGAGGACGTAATTGGCAGCGTTCACGCTCGAGAAACAAGAGTCAAGCACGCGAGAGAAGCAACCTTTGTTTCTATCATCAAAGATACAAAGAAAAAGCAAAGAAGTGCTTGTCACCATGCACTTTCTCCAGCAAATCGGAAAACTGAGAGCACCGCCGGCGCAGGAGGCAGCGTGCGACGGTCCATTTACTGCTCAACATCGCCTCTTTATCACAGACCCACAATCTGGTATTCGGTATCTCATTGATACAGGAGCTGAGATATCAGTTCTGCCCAAAAGTTACGTACACAACTCCTCCATTCACCCAGGGAAAACAACATTATTCGCAGCTAATGGTACTGCCATACAAACTTATGGCGAAAAACTTCTTTGCTTTGATCTCAGATTGAGAAAACAATTCAAGTGGTTCTTCTTAGTAGCCGATGTTTCTCGACCAATCATAGGAGCCGATTTCATTAGCAGGTATCATTTATTAGTCGACCTTGCTAATAGAAAGCTTATCGACAGGCAGACCAACCTTACCACAATAGCATCAGTGGAAGCATGCGACACGTTAGGTATCACCACCATTCTTCGGACGACAAGATACCACGACCTTCTGGCCAAGTACGCTGACATAACACGTCCAGCACTTCTAGCCAAATCATCTGGGACCACTGTACACTACATACAGACAACAGGACCTCCAGTATCGCAGAATTGTCAAGAGACTCCCTCCTGAGAAATTAAAAATCGCCAAGGCTGAATTCCAGTATATGCTAGAACAGGGAATTTGCAGACCGTCGAAGAGTCCATGGGCAAGTCCTTTGCATCTCGTACCCAAAAAGACTCCTGGTGAGTGGCGTCCGTGCGGCGATTATCGTAAGCTAAACAGTGTAACAATACCCGATCGATACCCAATTCCGCACATCCAAGACTTTTCATTAAGGTTGCAGGGGAAAAGTGTATTCGGGACAATAGACCTTGTGCGTGCATACCATCAAATCCCCATAGCCGAGGAAGACATTCCCAAGACCGCGATCATTACTCCTTTCGGACTTTTTGAGTTTAATGTGATGACGTTCGGCCTTCGAAATGCCGCCCAAACTTTTCAAAGACACTTGAATTCCGTGCTTTCAGGCCTGGACTTTTGTTTTTGTTATATAGACGATATTCTTATCGCATCTACTTCCCCAGAGGAACATTTAGAACACCTTGAACTGGTTTTCGAACGGTTGCGCGAGTTTGGAATCGTTGTGAATCCGGCAAAGTGTGTTTTCGGCGCCACTCAAGTAGACTATCTTGGACACCAAATTTCAGCAGAAGGTATAAAGCCGTTACCCAACAAAGTAGCTGTAATCATTGATTTTCCTAAGCCTACGACAATAAAACAGTTGCGACGTTTTCTCGGAATGTTAAATTTTTATCGTAGGTTTGTTAAAAACTCAGCTGAGTTCCAAACACCGTTGAATGATTTTTTAAAAAATAGCAAAAAGAATGACAAAATAGTTTGGACTCCTGAGACAGACGCAGCATTTGCCCGGTGTAAAGAAAAATTAGCTAACTCAACCCTTTTGGCCCATCCCTATGACAACGCGCCACTACTTCTGACGACTGATGCTTCAGAGGTAGCCGTAGGTGCAGTGTTAGAACAAAAAGTTGACGGAATTTGGGAACCGTTAGCATTTTTCTCCAAGAAGTTGACCGAGAGCTGCTAGCTATTTACGAGGCTATCAAGTACTTCCGCTACATGGTTGAGGGCAGGAATTTCAGCGTACGAACGGATCACAAGCCACTGACATACGCTTTCCTGCAGAAGACGGATAAAGCGTCACCTCGACAACTGCGTTACTTAGACTTCATAGGACAATTCACTACGACCGTCGTATTTGTACCCGGCGAAAGCAACGTTGTCGCCGACGCTTTGTCACGAATTGAAGAGATTTCGAATCCCACAGCGATTGAACCGGAGGAACTAGCAAAGGAACAGAAGAACGATCCCGAACTGAAGGAACTTCTGCAATCCATAAATACTTCTTTAATCCTCAGAAAGTTCACTCCAAACAATTCTGCAGTCACTATTGTGTGTGAAACCTCAACTGACACCATCCGTCCTTACGTCCCAAAAAGTCTGCGCCGAAGAATTTTCCTACTGTTCCATCAGTTATCACATCCTAGTGGTCGAGCAACCAGCCGAGCTATCAAACAAAAATTTGTTTGGCCATGCATGAGCAGGGACATCATTGAATGGTGTCGCAAGTGTATACCCTGCCAGAGATCAAAAATTTCTCGTCATACTCACAGTCCTCTAAAGAATTTTAACATGACTGATTGCAGGTTTGAACATGTGCACATAGATATTATTGGCCCATTACCGCCCTCCCAGGGTAATCGGTATTGTTTGACGATGATAGACCGTTTCACTAGGTGGCCAGAGGTAACGCCGATGGTGGACATGACGGCTGACACCGTAGCTAGAGCTTTTACGCTACTTGGGTTTCTCGTTTTGGTTGCCCACATCGCCTCACCACCGACCAAGGAAGACAATTTGAAGCCTCTCTTACAACTGCCCTAACGAACCTCTTAGGGATCAAGCGATGTCGCACCACAGCATACAGACCGCAAGCGAATGGCCTCATCGAACGTTGTCATCGGACCATTAAGGCAGCTATTATGTGCCACGAAGACAAAGAATGGACAAATCTTTTGCCCACAGTTCTTTTAGGGCTGCGCACCAGCTACAAGGAGGATCTCCAATGTTCAGCAGCAGAGCTCACGTATGGTACGCAACTGCGTATCCCTGGAGAATTTTTCTTCAATGGCTCGGTTCCCCCAGATGCTGCAACATTCGCAAGAGAACTGTGTCAACAGATGCGTGAGATTCGAGCAACACCTGCAGCTCGTCATGGTAACAAGCCTGTTTTCATTCATCCTGCCTTGGAAACATGCACACATGTTTTCTTACGAGACGATGCAGTCCGACGACCATTACAACAACCTTATACTGGACCACATAAAGTTACTAAACGGGACGCCAAGACAATCACCATTTTCTTCAATGGAAGACAGTTAACCGTTTCCATCGATAGGGTCAAACCTGCATTTTTGGTGAAGGAACTGAACACATTTCCACCCTCAACACCTGTACAGCCGCCAGCACTCAGTAGCAACGAAAACTCTACTCAAATCAAGGAATCAGTGACACGTGTAAGGCGCAAGGTGAAACCACCAGTTCGTTTCCGTGACTACGAATCGTAGACACTAGAGGGGGAGTAACTGTGGCGACTATGACTTTATTATATATTATAAAGAGTCCCGTAGGTGGAGAAAACAAGTTTAGTTTTGGTTGACACTTTAAAATAAAAATGTAGTTTAATGTTTAATAAAAGTTCATACACAAATATAACTACAGCTTGTTGCACAATTCACGAAGTTACTCTGTTAATAGTCGCGTTCCTTTTACATCCATTCTAAGAAAATCTTACCTCACTTCCTCTTCCTCACTTAAATTACACGTTCCTTTTGCTTGAAGTGAGGTAAGCAGAACTGAGGAAGTTGCTTCCCCCCTTACCGATTTGAAGGAACCGCAAACCCTTCCTCAATAATGAGTATGCGTCCCTCAGTAGTGGGTGAAACTATTAATAAATTTTTTTGCACAAAGTACTTGCTTTAAAAAGTTTCTTCTTGAAGTAGTTGCCAAACATTATTTCATTTAGTTAAATAAAACACGTTTCACGATTCCTTAAATTGCTTATAAGTATTATTTACAAGTTTCGACTTTAAAATTTTTGACATTTCTTGACGTAAGAACTTCCTCAGTTTTTTCCTCCTCAGGTGTTCCATTTAGACAAATTTTCATTCATTTTTTATGTGAGATGAGCCACTTGCCTGACTATCTCTATCCTCAGTTGATTTGTGTAAAAGGAACGCAACTAATGAATATCGATAATACGTTTATAATTCAACAACAAAGCAACATAACCTGTTAAATACCTAGTAAACATACGTGAAGTTCTTGACACCCTTTTCAAAATGGCGACCGTCGTTTAGAAGGGAACGTCGAGTGTCGCATCTGGTTAATCTGTGTCTGAACTTTAACTTATCTGATCCAGTCACGAATTACGTTGCTTTCAAAATAATAGGTCCGTTCCATTCGTCAAAATCTTACTGAGCATGAGCAGTGCACAAAATTTGATATAAATTTCATACTGCGCATGATTTGAACGGTTCAGAACTTGAAATTCTGTCAAATGGAACAGAACTAATTAAAAATGAAAATACCATAAAACATAACCTTTCTAACTTAGGTACACCTAAACTGATCTAACAAATTATCTGGTGCCCGCGGGGAAAGGGGAAATTAACACGGATAAGCTACGAGTAGTTACCAAGAAAACACCGTTTAACTTATCGGTGCTGATCGGAGCAGCTCAGAGCTGATCAATCGGCTGAAAAAAATACGACTACTGATATAATTTTTGATAACTAAACTACACATCTTTTATGGAGTTATATTTTTACAGGAATATTTGAAGACGCTAGACGGCTTGGGTTATTGTAACGTTAGAGACTTTTGCAGTGGAAATTAGGAAAATTAAAAGTTAAGTATTGATTTTTAGAGGTTTATCTACACTAAAATATGGATTTTTCTTTTGTAGTTTTCGTTTTAAACCTGGTACTTCTGATTGCATTGTCTGCTAGTTGTATTTTGGTGCTTACCGGACGGAAAAAGTATCGATGCAATTATCCGGGATGTAAAAACTGGTACTAGACAGGAGTGCAAGGTAATTATAAAAATAAGATTTTTTGTCAGTTCCCCAGGGATAATGCACATTGTAAAATGTGGAAAAATGCATGTAGAATGGAAAATAATGAAGAAAATTCTCGTATTTGTGAGGATCATTTTGTTGAGATGGACTTTGTGAATGTAAAACAAGACAGGTTAATTCATTGGGCTGTACCCCAGTCATTTCTTCCTGGTGAAAAAGTAATTTCTAAGAATATAGTAGAACCACCCTCCGTTTTAGATTTGACTGAAGAGCCTTCAGCTACATATAATGAAAAACAAATTACTTTTTGTACTTGTGGAACTAGAGCTTCAACATCTACTACAAAATGTAGTTGTGAATTAACAAGTGCTTCTTTACAATCACAGAGTGATGAAATAGTACACAATATTCCTTCAGATCAAGATCATAGTAATGAAATAATAATAATGAAGTTCCTTGTAATTGAAACAAATTTGGTTTTCTAACAGAAAAATCCGGTATACTTCACAAAATTGGCATATCAAAAAGAGATTTATCTCCTGTACAGAGTTTTATGTACCGAATTCACAGAAATATTCAATCCCAGATGATTAAACTTAAAAAATCTTTAGAGCATCAAAGGGAAAAAACGAATATGCTTGAAAGATTATACAAACCGAATATGTTTGAATTTATTGAAGAAAAGTTAATTAAATGACGTAACAAATGAATTTATAAAATCAAAGCTTTATAATGCGGGTAAAGAACCAAGTGGACGGAGGTGGACTAAGAAAGATAAAGCTTTTGGTTTGTCATTATATAAAAGAAGTCCACGTTTGTATAAATACTTGCATATTTTTTATTACCTTCAATTAGAACGCTAAAATATATTTTGGCTAAAATTCCATTTGAAACAGATATAAATTTTCCTATTTTAGAACATTTACAAATCAAGGAAAAAAGATGCATGAAGCTGATCGTTTTTGTACTTTGATTTTTGATGAAATTTCTTTATGCAATGGGCTTCATTATTTACCGCATAAGCAAATAGTCAGTGGTTATGAAGATTTAGGCTCCTTAGGACGTAAAAATAAATTTGCAAACCACGCCTTAGTTTTTATGATACACCATTTCTGCTAATAATTTAGTGCATCTTGTAAAAGAAATAATAAGTGAACTTCAAGGAATTGGTTTAAATGTTGTCGCCACAGTTTGCGATCAAGGTTCTACCAATCAATCAGCACTGAAAAAATTGTGTTCAGAAGAACATCCTCAGAAGCGTCCTCATTATTTCTTCGTTAACAGTAAACCAACTGTTACAATTTTTGATATACCTCATTTGTTAAAAAATACAAGAAATGCTTTGTTAAGGTGCAAAAATCAATTTGAGCCTCACAAATATGCTAAATTTAAATACAGTCGCAAATCTCTAACTCGAACCTACACAACTCGAAACTCTCTGTAAGTCGAAGTTTACTGATGTCCCTGCACATTGTGTATAACTGAAATCTCTTTCTTTAACTCGAAATTTCTATAACTCGAAGTAATTTTCCGGTCCCTTGAGATTCGAGTTATGGAGGTTCGACTGTACATTGAATCTGTTTTCAATTTTAATCAGCAAAAAACATTTAAATGTTTACCAAAATTGCGAAAAGAACATTTTAATTTTTCAGATTCCTATGTAAAAATGAAAGTGAAGGTTGCTGCTGCTCAACTTAGCAGTTCGGTGGCTTGTGCCCGGATAAAAGAGGAGGGCTTAGTATAGTGTGTATACATCTATTATCTATTTATAAGTATTCGTTTTGTTTTTGCCTTTTCTGTGATGTAGAAAATTGTAATCATATAGGTACTTACTTACTTATACAGGCTGTTACAAATTCGAGGCTCACCATTGGGATCTCGGAAACGGTAAGAGATACGAAGTCGGTTAAATTGGGGCAAAGTTGCGTATTTTGGTGCTGAACAATAATCCGTTCTGAAAAATCTTCTACGTTTTGTAGTTTTTGAAACATTTCAAGAAAACAAGAAAACGTAATTTTCTTTTTTATTTTTTCCTGAAGTTATTGTTGCAGGGATCATAACAAAATTAATACATTCTACAAACACTTTTTTAAGCTCTTTACGATGATATCATTAGATTTTACTTAAAACGTTTCGTCTCGTCCTGACCATCATCAACTTCATTTTTTCTTATGGGCGCTACATTGGGTTTTAATACCATTGAATAGATCTATTTTTTCTGATGCTTTTCCATGTATCACACATCCCTATTTATTAATTTGAAACAGCTGGAAATGCAAGAAATTGTTGAAAAATAACACTGCAAAGAAAAACATGGTATGCAGTGAAAACAAAAACCAAAAAGTTTGATATACCTTCGGAGTTTTATTTCGTCTATCACAAAAGCAGATTTTTGAAAAATTTTTAGATATAAAAATGAATGATGTGAATCCAAGAAAGACGTACATTTTTAAAACGTATTGTGCTAACAACAACAATTTAGTAATAGCAAGAGAAATTTACTTCCAATAATGACGATGACGCAGTATTTAATTAGTTTCGTAATTAAATTATACATTTTTATGATTAAAGCAAGAAAGTATCACAAGAAATTATGTCTTTAAAAATCTCTCATTCTTGTAAATTTAAAAAGGTATTGTGCTAACAATAATTTAGTAATAGCAAGAGAAATTTACTTCCAATAACACCTAGAAAGATGCCTTCCACACAGAACAATGTTATTAAGTTAGATAGAAACATTGCACTTTATGGATATTTTCATGAAGCTCGAAGGACGTATCGAGATCGCCTTAATGATGATGAGAATGAAGAATTATTAGTAGAGGTAGTTAAATAGTTACTTATAAAATGTATAAAATTATGAGGCTACAAGAAAGAATGTTTCCTCGAGCAGTAATATCTTTTAAGAGCTTAAGCTGAGTTTTCTAAAGACATACATAATTTAATTTGATATTTTCTTGCTTTAATAATAATAATAATGTATAGTTTAATTACAAATCTAATCAACTATTGTTTTGTAGTTGTCTTTCTGGATATTGTTGGAAGGAAATTTCGCTCGTTATTACTAAACTGTTGTTGTTAAGACCACAATAAATTTTTAAATTTACGTCATTCTTGGGTTCAAAAATATTCATTTTTAGATCTAAAAATTTTACTAAAATCAGCTCTTGTGATACACGAAATAAAACTCCGAAGGTATATCAAACTTTTTTGGCTTTTGTTTTCACTGTATACCATGTTTTTCTTTGCAGTGTTATTTTCAACAATTTCTTGCATTTCCAGCTGTTTCAAATTATTAAATAGGGATGTGTGATACATGGAAAAGCATCAGAAAAAATAGATCTATTCAATGGTATTAAAACCCAATGTAGCGCCCATAAGAAAAAATGAAGTTGATGATGGTCAGAACGAGACGAAACGTTTTAAGTAAAATCTAATGATATCATCATAAAGAGCTTAAAAAAGTGTTTGTAGAATGTATTAATTTTGTTATGATCCCTGCAATAATAACTTCAGAAAAAAATAAAAAAGAAAATTACGTTTTCTTGTTTTTTGGAAATATTTCAAAAACTACAAATCGCAGAGGAGTTTTCAGAACGGATTATTATTCAGCACCAAAATACGCAAATTTGCCCCAATTTAACCGACTTCGTATCTCTTACCGTTTCCGAGATTCCAATGGTGAGCCTCGAATTTGTAACAGCCTGTATACATTATAAAATACAAGTTGTATTAATTGACAATTTTATTTTAAATAAACCAGCAATTTAATGACATTCAACTTCTTTAGTAATTTTTATAATTTTAATTTTTCTAACAAGGATTTATTTTTAAATAATTTTATTATATTTTGTTATTTAACATTTGTATCCGCTTCACAACTTGTTTATTGATTTGTAGTATGAACATTTATCTTCTGATTAATTCAAATAATTGATGACAAAGCAAATACAAATTGTGAAACGTATGTACATGTTAAATAGAATAAAATAGAAACTGTTTAAAATAAATTAGGGCCGGTATTATAAAGGCAAGTTAGCTTTAACTATCGGTTTATTCCCATGGTAACAATTGTGGACACAATTGGCAATGAACTAGGAGTTAAAGTTAACTTGCTTTTATAATACTGGACCTTATTCATAATAATTAATAGCATTGGATGGCCTGGGTGGCAACGTTCAAATATCCCGCTAAAACATTAGTTCTGCCATCCCCACAACAGATGGCATGTTGGTCCGTGTTGCCAACGTTTTACGTTAACCTTTCATTCTCCTAGTAATTGTTCTGTGATACGAAGTATGTTGATTTAGTACCACAAAGCACCAACTCTTTTCTTCTAAACCCTTTTCTCTTGAAAATTTCTCAGCTGCAAATAATCTTCTTCGAAAAGATAGTTTTGCTGTGGATGTCCTGTTCAAGTTTTTTATTACTTTTTTTACTATCCCATACAACTTTTTCTCCTTTGGAGTCAAATTTCTTCTATCTAATCCAATATTTTTTAACAGCTTGTATGGTGTTGATTTTGTTTTAGGAGTAGACTGTCTGAGTGTAGAGTCTGCATACAAAAATAAATAAAAGAATAATAAAAATAGAAAATAAAATAAATAAATTTAAAAAAAAGACAACCTTATTTCAATCACCCACCTGACTTATTCAACAAAGAATCTTTGAAGCTTGTCGAAGGATATGATTCCCTTCTGCTGTTGCTCGCCATATTACTTCCTTATCAGTAAATATTATATAAATTAATAATATATTATAAAAATAGCAAACGATGTTGAGTACCTGTACAATCCTCTGCACCTGCGGCTAAGCTATGAATGTAAGAGATATTGGTCTCTTCTATAACAGGTACAATCTGCTGAATACTAGTACATTCCTTTGGAGCACTTCTTCCAGAGGTACTGGCTTCCCCAAGGGGTTCAACTGCAGATAAGCAAAGCGATGGAACAGCATTCAGATGAATTCTGGCAGAGCCAGCACTGTAGTCATTGCAGGTAAAATGACGTCTACAAATTCGTTTTAAAGTGTAAACATCTTGTGGGTCCATATGAAAAAGGGTTGAATTATTGATAACATGAATCCATTTTCTAAATCGTTCCAGATCTTTCTTTGGATTGGGAAATCGATGACGAGATGAATCCTTATCATCACAGCCCGGAACACAACATTTCATAAAACCCATGCTTTGTCCTTAAACTGAAAAAAATTTAATTATTTTTCTTTTAATGAAATTGGGTAATTCCAGTGTTTCCGGACCTGAACTTGTAATGACTTGTAAACAAGTGATTGGCTTTATGTCCACATGCAGTTAATTTTTGCTTTATTTCAGAATAATATCCAGTTAAATTTGTTTCTTTTTAATCTTTACTTCACTTTATGTTTATCACAATTTAGACATAACAGACTTGATTTTTAATTTTATTGAAAAATGAATATTCTTTAAATATAAATTTGAAACATTAAAAAGAGATTAATTAAACAGAATAGTGTTCTGAAATACAAAGCATTCGCTTGTTTCCTAGATCAGGTCCTAAAAGTATAAGTTTAGGTACCCGAAATTGTTTAAATCACCTCTTACACTTAAGAAATGAGGAGTATAAAATAAATCGAGTCCTATAAGCTAAAACTAAAAAGTAAAAACACCCAGAACTAATTCACACACAGTTATGTACAAAGTAAAAAGTAAAACTTATAAACTGAAAAAACACTCAAACAACACTTAAATATTAACAAAATAGTTAGAAGAATTTGAAAGCACGCTAACAAAATGGCGACGTCAACAACCACAATCAAACTCTATCGGTATGACCCGGTCCATCAAATGCGCGTAAGGGAAATTCCTGGAATAAAATAAATATGCTGGCGCCCTCTGTTGAATGTAAGCGGATTTAAAATCGACACGTCACTGTTCCCTGATCGCGTCATTTACGTAAAACCTCTATAGAATTGGTGCTTTGTGTTTAGTACCTTAATGTGCACGGTCCCTTTAGCTCCGTAAACGAGAACAAAGCTTATGTGTTTCTTACGGCTTATGTCTTATGTTTTATGCAAATCCATTGTGCAACCGGCTTTAAATCTACTCGAGTCACAGATTTAAAATCCTTGACGCAGGGATACAGCCGCGTCTCGAAACTGCAATCTGCGTGTCTAGATAAATCGAACAGTCTCTTTACGCAAACAGTTTACAGCAAAACAAACCGAACGGGCATTTGTTGTTGCGCATGCTCCTGCGACAAGCAACGAGATGCGAATGGACAAATCGAACAAACCTATTATAATCTACCAGATTTTCTATCATCTACTAGATTAGAAATTTTGTCACTAATGGCGTTTTCGATTGACTGCTCCGAGCAGCTCCAGATCAAATTGCACATGCGCATATAGAGCGAGCACTTGTGGTGGCGTATTTGGATGAGATGTTGCTCTTTTAGGGATCAAGAATTGGCGGATTCGAATGAACTGGATTGCACATAAAGTATCTGTGAAGCGGATCAATCACCGTTCATCGGAGCACATTTAATCCGATCAAGTGCAATTCTGTCATGAACTGATCTGGATGGGTGTTGCACTAGAGCGGATTAGGACTGATCTCAATCGAAAACGCCATAAGTTACAGTTCCAATCCAATAGCGTTTTCCACTGTCTGCACTAGTGCACACTCGTTATATTTTCATCTCATTTTAACCTCATGTAATAATAAGAGATGAAGATACACTTATGCCCATATTCTTAGTGCTTCCTCAAGGAGTTCCTCGTGCAAGGCTTCCTCGCGATGTTGCCAACGTGAGCGGTTAGAAATTCGATATTATTCATAGAGTTTTCTTAAGGCGTTTGTGGCGTCTCTTTTTCTGAACGCCTCGGTACGCGTTTCATAGGCGATATTTGTGTTGGTAAGTCTGCCCGGAGCCTCCCTCAGCCTCCATTTTCTACCATTATTTTCAAGGAAGCCACCTACGTACAGTCCCGCGCACCTAAAATGCTACATCTCGAGAATTATGTGAACCTTGTGGCAATACAAGGAGGGGAACGCTGCCATTTACAGCATACAACTGGACAACTACGGTCGTCGCTTATACCTGCCTTGGGCATAAAATAATCGGGTAATGAGAATTATTGTAACAGATGTTATTCAAAGGAATTCTGTTAATAGTTTAGAAAATGTTTAAACGCGATATTACGAACGGAATCCTGAGCATTGTTCGTTTTTATTTTACGAATTATTATTTTTTCCACTACTAGTACTATAGCCTGTCATTTTGACATGTGTTAGGTTGCTGTGAAAAACAATTTCTCGACCTGAGGTAAATAATTTTTTATTATTTACCACGGTAAATAATGAACATCAATTGTTACGTACGCTTTCAGGTACAAATCTTTTGATTTTTCAGGCAATAGATTGTTTGCCACTTGTCCGGCAATTTCCCACATTTCAGGCGGCGTACAATTTAAATCGGGCCTCGGGATGTAATCATCCCCTCGGGTTATAACACTAGACTTCTCTACCTAGGTGTATAATATACTATTATAATTCTGATACACATATATAAATATGTATTTATGCATATAAGTGATAAATAATGAAAAACAATACTTTTTAGGCAAGGCTTAGAAAGGTCTCATCCATAAATAACTAACCCGCGGATTGTGGCATTCAATATCATTTGTCCAGCGTTTCATTTTTGATGCAGAGCTGATTCATTTGTTTTACTATCGCTACGCGGATTGGGAAATTCTCCTTTAGAAATAATGATTATCCGATTTAATAAAAAAATCAAATCCAATGACTTAGTTGATATTAACTTGCGTTCACTTTTGGAGTTTTATTGTAGAATAACGTAATACTACTGATGCATGGATAAACTTCTTTTAAATAATAATTATTTGAAATTTAAAGTAAAAGTAATTTTTTATTAATATGCTGATCGTGTAGCTCTGAGTTAAGAAAATAAATATACAGCGAAATGACATGACATGATAAAAGCCGCAAAGATGTTTCGAAAAAGTTAGAAGGAGATAATTATATAAAAGTGCTTTGACTTATCGTTTGATGAATCGGCCTATAGTAAAAAAATTACCTTTAAGCAAATTGAGCAAACTCAGCCAAGGCAAACTATAACTACAAATGAAACTGAAGATATACTGCAAATAAAATTTCACGAATATCAATTCTATTCCACAAGCGAGTATCTTTTTTTTTTTAATAGCATTATTTATTATATATTTTTTATGAATTTAATGATGTCTAAAAACATAATTGAAATATTCAGTATTCGTAATAAATTAATGATAATAATCTGAAATTCTGGTTTTTTAAGCCTTTTTTAAAAACAACTTTCAAATTTTTACAGTTTTTCTATGTTGACAATATTCTTCACACGCGTAGACTGCTTCACAATTACTTTAACCATATGAAATAAATTTATAGTGTAGAATAAAAATTGAATAATCCAAGTTTCATTTTTTCCACTTATTAATGAAAATAAAATTTAATATTGAAACTGTGTATTTTTATTTAGTAAAATAACAATAATAATAAAAGAACAACTGAAAAGTTAATCAATTTGCGTTTGATGTCTCGATGAAGGTAGGACAAAGTTATCCTCCTTTTCCTTTTCTTTCATCAAGGCAACAAAGCCAACTCGATGAACTGTTTAAATCAATAGTTGTCATTAAATCATTCTTACTAGAAAATAAAGAAGACCCAAAATGATGTTTGTTATTTTACTTTGCTTTTTCGAGAAATGGATAGAAATCTACGGGTTATTAAGAAAAGAGTGGGAAATCTGATTAAGCCCCTCCAACTAAGAGTTAATACACACATAAAATTGGATATATATTTAGATTTTTCAATTGTCGTTACACATTCTGTTTTAAGCAACGTAAGGGTTGATTGAATTCGTGATTTGAATAGTGATTTGAATTTGGTAGTTCCTGTAAAGTAATACAGGCGTTAAATAAGTGTTTTCTTAATTCTGTACATATTTTTTTAATTTCCTGTAAGCAGTATGTAAATTTGTAAATAATGTATAATATTGTGTAAATTTTGCGTGAAAGTACGTTTTGAACATATTCATAAATTGGAATTTTTAATTTTGTTATTTACGTGACATTTATTATCATGGAAAGAAGATCACAAGTTAATGATTTTGAAAAGGGAAAGCTATTAGGAATGTATCACCACGGACATTCCGTAACAGATATTTGTGCTGCTATTAATAGATCGGTAAGTAAAATCTTTTGTAGGCAGTAGATACTATTTTCACACAATTATAAAACAATGTGTAGGTCTTTTTAATAGGTTTCATAATTTACTATATCACATTTTTAATTTTTATTGTTACTTTTAACCAGGGTTGTAAAATGTTCGGACATTTATTTTTGGGACAGGACACTAATTTAAATGTCAGACACTGTCCTGACATTTATGACATTTAAAATTTTCATAATGAAAATCAACTTCGAATTTTTTACTGCGAATAAAGAACTTTTTCAAAAATTTGATGCTCCTATATTGTACTTTTAGCAAACAGAATTAAAATTCGAAAAACAAATTTTATAAAAATATTATTGCACACAAATTGTAACTACCATTTGCCAGCACCTTATCACATTTTACCTTGTTATCGGAGTGCGTTTAGATTCTCAGTGTAAACATTCCGAATGGTGTGTGACGTAGAAATATACGTCACACCTTCTCTTCCTATCCTTTTATCCACTTTTATGAACGCTTGTGGTGTGTGTAACCCCGCGCATGCGCATTTATTTTATATGGACTATAGACGCTGAATTATGTAAATATATCGCAGCAGATATTACACTGATAGCCACTATTACTGTTTCTATTTTCATTACTTTTGTAAGTTAAAATAAAACCATTGTTAAAACTTACAATTTCGAACGTTACAACGTAAACACGTCTAATGCGCAAGTCACACACCAAACGCCGCAGTAAAAAGAAGGATGAAAAGTGCGTCGTGCGGACGAAGTTTCAGAACGGTGCGTGTGTACGTTCTGGGATGGGACGTCAGAAACATCCTACTTTTCGAACGAATGGTGCGCGTCCGGGCGTACTTTCTAAACGCACTCCCGAATTAGCGGGAAAAGGTAAACAAATGCGCGACATTTTTAAAATTGATGCGGATTCACATGTCACGGACAGTATCCATGACACTTTGGTGACAAATAGTATTTGTCCTGTCCAGACAATTGTCATTTTTGACATTTGTCCGAAAGACATTTACACTCACTCACAACCCTACTTTTAACAGAGGTGGACCGTGCTGCGCTGGATCACTCGTTTTCGAAGAGAAGGACATGTTCGTCGAAAGCCGAGACCTGCTGCCTTAACACGAAAGACAACTGCAGAACAGGACCAACAGCTAATACAAATGTCAAGGGAGCATCCTTTCCATTCGAATACAAAACTTTTGAATGTTACACAAATTCAGTGTTCTCGGGATACTGTGCGTAGAAGATTGGTGACAGCAGGAATTCATTGTAGACGTAGTGCTACTGTCATCCACTTTAATCCAGAACACGCAGAAGCACGCATGCAGTTTGCTGTTTCCAATTTATATCGAAATTGGACGAATGTTGTGTTTTCAGATGAAAAAATATTTTGTTCGAATCAGACCAACAAACGATTGGTTCACAGACCAATAAACACTCGCTACGACGAAAACTTCGTAACAAAGTGTAAAGGAAGTGGTAGAATTTCTTTGGGGTTTTGGGGGTGGATGAGTTCTCATGGACCAGGAGAATTGATCGAAATTAATGGGCGACTCACTTCTGAAGCATATACGAGAATATTAGAAAATCATCTCTTGCCCTTAGTTCATGCTTCACTGAGAATCTATGGGCAGCCGCTACGAACCGTTGGTATGATGAAGAGCAACAGGATTTAAGAAATCAAGGTCTGTTACGACTTCATGTAAATAATATTTGGACTGAACTGGGGCAAAACGATTTGTGTCGAAGACTTGTTAACTCCATGCCGAATCGACTTACAGATGTGATTACCAGTAGGGGATATTACACGAAATATTAGTTTTACTGAAATTTTATATATGTATATTTATATATACATTGTATATACAATTGTTTATATATTACATGCTTAGAATTTTATATTTATTTTTTCATTATGTAAATAGCTTTTCGATTTTTTTTTTTCATTTTAATGTAAATAGATTATTTTAATTAAATATGTTAACAGTTCTAATTTAATTTTTCAATGAATTCATTTGTATTTTTTTTAATGCAGGTATATCTTTAATAGTTTATTTATTTGTTTTTTATTTTTAAATTTCGTTCTACATATCCAGTTTTCATCTACTGCCAATACCATACTAAATAAATTTTCTGAAATTAGTTTTTATCTTTTTTTAGGATTCCTCTTAAAATCTTTAAACAATACTCAAATTAAAATGATCGAGTATTTATTTTATTCAATATACAGGCTGTTTCAAATTCGACCCTCACCATTGGGATCTCGCTTATTTGAAGAGATAGACGGTAGGTTTAAATTTGGCAAAGTTGCTAAATTTTATGAGCATTAATAATCCGCAGAGAAATAATTTCTATGTTAACTCTTATTCGAAATAATTGAAAAAAATGAAAAATTGTCATTTTCTTATTTTTCCTCTATCTTCTTTATTTGAAGAGATATCAAAAAAATTAAAGTACTTTCTTAAGACACTTTTGAATTCTCTACATACTGATGAATACCATTTTACTGTAACACGTTTCGTCAAATTGGTATCATCATCAAGTTCATTTTTTCTTATGGGCGCCATAATGAAATTTGGTCCCAAAAGAATCTACTCTTCCTACAGATTACGGCAATATAGTACATGTTATCAAAATTATTTAAAATAATGTCTAGAATTAAGAATATTTGATATAATATAGGAATTGTTGTAGCTAACAGAAGGTAATTTTGTGGTTAACAGAAGATAACTTTGGAGTGAAATTAAAAGCAGTTTCTTTGATGTAGGCACTAGTTTAATAAATATTACCGGCACAGCAATAAGATAAGAGAAACAGAATATGTGTGTTACGTGTGTTTTATTCCTATAACAAAAAAGCAAAAACAGCAAGTGAACTGTAGGTACTTTCGAACCTACTCGGAGAACAAACAGCTTAGAATAATACTTTTACAATTAGACAAAAATATTGAAGAGCAGGAATCATTTACTAGAATACGTACCTACTCTTTACAGTAACAAAAATGTAGAACTAAATTGAAGAAATAATAATGACATAAATAAATAGAGGCTCTCAAAATAAGATATTTACATTAAATGTTCAAACCAATTTCCACTTTAATTTGTACATAATTGCATTAATTTGCTTAAACTTATTGCAGCTCTTCGAATGTTCAAAATAAAATTCACTTGCTGTTTTCGTGTGTGGCACGAATACAAGGCACGTAACATCACGTTTTTCTTCAATTCTAAATATTATGCTATTGTTATTATGTTAATATTTAGCAACAAGTATGTATTAATATGACAGATTATACTGTTTTTGATTTGAATCCAAACCCTGGCTTCCATTAATTGCCAATTTTCTTGCCTCAAAAAAATAAATTTTAATTTTGACCTTATTTTAAAGAATTTTGATAACATGTTCTACATTGGCGTAATCAGCAGGAAGAGTAGATTATTTTGCGACCAAATTTCAATATGGCGCCCATAAGAAAAAATGAACTTGATGATGATATCAATTTGACGAAACGTGTTATAGCAAAATGGTATTCATCAGTGTGTAGAGAATTCAAAAGTGTCTTAAGAAAGTACTTTTATTTTTTTGATACCTCTTCAAATAAAGAAGATAGAGGAAAAATAAGAAAATGACAATTTTTGATTTTTTACAATTATTTCGAATAAGAGTTAACATAGAAGTTATTTCTCTGCGGATTATTAATGCTCATAAAATTTTGCAACTTTGCCAAATTTAAACCTACCGTCTATCTCTTCAAATAAGCGAGATCCCAATGGTGAGGGTCGAATTTGAAACAGCCTGTATATATATTCAATATATATATATAAGACTGATTTATAAATTCTACAAGAGAACATCATTTTTATTTTTTAGCAGCATACATATTTTCTTTTTCATTCAGCTTGATAGAGTTTTCTTTTCTGAATTCAACGGTCTACTTCAGCTTGGTTTTGTAGAATACTGCAGGAAAATAATTTTACTTTTTAAATAGAAATGAAGAGGTGCGGTGCAATAAAAAGAAATGGAAAATTTTATTACATGCTAAAATAAAATAGTATAAAAACACAAAAGTTATCTAATATTGCTCAAAATGTCTCCCGCCTTGCTGAATGCAGCTTCTATTTCGCCCGTAAGTGTTCTCCATCGCACACTTCATTTTACTTAACGAAATTCTATCCCTGACAAAAATGTCATACTAAAAAATATCAAAAATTATACTCTTTTGTAATATTTGTAAATCAGTCTTATGTGATTTTTGAATTACTGAAATCGCTAAAACATAGTTATAGCGTGGTGCGTTTTTCGTAAGGCAGACGTATAAATATATGCTGTCCAAAAATGATACCATACATATTATTTCTTATCACACATCACCTATGCATTTAGTTAAATAGCAATAGTTTTAATTAAATAGCAATAGAAATTGTATTTGTTTTATTTGCTTCGTAGAAAAATCTAAAATTAAATAGAAACATTATTTCACGATTTTAACGTGGTAGACGTTTTTCTTCTAACATTAAACACATTAACATTCATTATTATATTATTTAAAAATCGGCAGCAGGTATTGAAACGTTACGTTAAGAAATTAGGAAGGTATTTACATTATTTATTGGCGTCGTAAAATATTACGAGCGATAATATTCCTGATGTGTTTTGTTACATTTGTGGTAAATACAGTGTTGCAACAGAAAGAAAATATATGATTGATTTCGTGAAACAGGCGTATCAGGCATATTTTGGACGCCAACTATGCCAACAAGACAATTATTTATTTATTTATTTATTAGAGAAGAACAAACAGGATTACTCCTAATTACATGTTCTACATTACATTAAGTAAGTAACGGCAACCTAATGAGGAAAAAATTTGCTTAGAAATGAAACGAAAGAAATGTGAGGGTGTATTAACAGTTTTTACTGAGATGATACTATGTATGGTAGTAGATAGTACTTGTGGCAAGTTTTAAAAACTTGGTGTATGAAATATCAAATAGTTCTAGTGAGTGACAATACTGATTAAATATTCTTCAGGATTTAGTTACAGGTGACATAAAATTTGACGATATGTGCATTGGCGGACCTGGTCGAATGTTGTAATAGGGCACATGTAGTTTAAATAAACATAAAAGATGTGCATTATCTATAAAATTGTTAAATACATTGTATTTTATATATCCCGGCAGGGGGGTAACCCTGCTTACTAAAGCGTGGATCCAACGGCTGCGGCCGTAGGTGACCATTGTGGACGTATGATAGAGTTCCTATGGGTGTGACGAGTTCACCGTCCTGAGTTGGCGCATCAGTGCCTGGGTTGCACGTAACCTAATCTGTAGGACTCGGCCGACTTGTTCGGTCGTGGCCGAACTTCCCACCAGTGAAGCAAACTGGTACCGTGGGGACCGGTTAGCCCGGAGGATACCCTCCCCTCCTCTGGAGTGGAGCGAGCAGAGGGGACCTCCACCGGTCGACTGGGTTGGACTCACGGGGGTAGTGGTTGATGGCCCGCATGCTGGGTTAGGGATGATGCCTACCCCATCCCGACGTGTGAACTGCGGATCTCAGTTCCGGCACTAGCCTGGATAGCTAGTAGAGATTAGATAGGTCTCCCTTCACCAGAAGGGGCGAGGGACGTGCAACCCCGAACCAGTCTGGTAGCAGGACGACACTTTTAGTGTCAGCCACCGAAAGGTGGGCTTCCCTGCGCGTTGATTGAGCGTATCTCAATCCGATGGCTCTGGTCGGGGCCCGAGACGGTTAAGGGCTAACTTGCTCAGGTACCGCTCGTAGCGTTCAGGGTAGATAAGGGGCTGTCTGTCTGTCTGTCTGTCTGTCTGTCTGTATTTTATATATTACTGAGACCATAGTTACTTGCCTACGGTGTCTTAGTGGTGGAACAGAAAATTCTCGTCTTATGTGTGCATACGATTCGAACGGTGGATTTGTTTTATATTTAAAATAATAAAGGAACTTTAAAAATTTATTTTGTACGCGCTCAACCATAGAAATATACTTTTCTGTTTCCGGATACCAAACAACTGACCCATATTCCAACTTTGGTCTTACAAGTGAGTTATATAATGTAGTTAGAGTTCTAGGATTTCTAAATTAGCTGAATTACGAATAATAAAGCCCAAGTTTCTGTAAGCGGCGGTACTTATATTAGTGATATGTTAATCATATTTAAAATTATTCTAGAAAAGAATTCCTAAGTCTTGATTACTGTATTTGCGAGACAATACCTGAGACCCCATGCTGTAATCATAAGTAAATATATTGACATTTCTAGTGAAACTAAGTATTGAACATTTATCTATATTGAAAAGTAGTCTATTCGTATTGCTCCAATTGAGAACATTATCGATGTCAGTTTGTAGATCCTTTGCATCATTAATATTATTTATACGTTTATAAATTTTTACATCGTCGGCAAAAAGAAGACTTTCAGAATGATTAATAACACGTGGTAGGTCATTTATAAAAATTAAAAATAAAAGTGGCCCTAGATTGCTACCTTGCGGAATTTCAGATGAGGCAATATAAAAGTGAGAGTTTACTCCATGATAACAAACTGTCTGTTGTCGGTTTCTTAGATAAGATTTAAATAACTTTATCAAATTAATATTTAGTCCAGATGCGTGCAATTTACACAGCAATACCGGCTGTTTCAAATTGAGTGTGCACTGAAGGGATCTTCTAAACCGTAAGAGATACAAATTTGGTTAAATGGAAGAAAAGTTGCACAAATCAATGCCTAATTCGTATTCATTCACAGAATAAATTTTTTCTTATTTTTTCTTGAGATATTGATCAAAATGTAAAAATGTCGATTTTCCTTTTTCCTCTGTATCTCGTATTATAAATAATTTTGAAATTCTGATTTAACTTCCTACAGGCACTTTCTTATTCTGCTTCGAATAGAGGTGGCAGAATTGAAGTCAAACTTTTCGTCTCTCCACGACCATCTTCAGTTTCGATTTTTTAAATACAACGTATATCTTTTAATTATTCTATTCGATAGCATTTTTTCTGCTGATTGCAGTGATGTATAACAATTAATACTTTTTCAAGTAAAGTTAAAATATGATAAAAAGCTTGATACAGTTTCGTCATTATTTATTTAATAAGTAAATTTATTCCTTAGTACTTTTTTTACTTACTAAATATTAATAACTAACACTCAAATGTCGGAAGAGGAAAAATCAATAAAATCAATCAATCAATCAACAAGAAATCAAAGGGCTAATATTTGGTGATCTTAGAGGCCACGCGACAGGTCCATTTGTACCTATCAGGAAAAGTTTGATTCAAATAATTTGTTGTTATTTCAGCATTATGTGCTGGTGCTCCATCATTTTGAAATTACAATTCCATAATATGATTTAGAGGAATGTAATCTAAAATGTTTTCCAATGCTGTCCTTAAAAAATCGATGTAACGTTCAGCTGTTACATAATTTTCGTAAATGATCGGACCATTAATTCTATTATGCCAAATATCACACCAAACATTTAAGCTGAATTGTATCTGTGGTCACACTTGTCGAAATCTTTTTTTTATTCTCCCTGGACCAATATCTATGTACATTTCTATTAAATATTCCCTTGTTTGTAAAATTAGCCTCGTCAACAACTATCTCGTATAACAGATTCTTTTAACGGATACTACAAATGTGCACTATCAGTGTCCGTTAAAAGAATTTATTATACAATAACTAAAGAGACAGATATTAAATAATTCATTGAAATTTACACTATGCCTAAGAAAATGAACTAAATATTTTGAAATTATGTATTAAATAAAATTTTCATATAAAAATGTGTATTATTTAAGCTTCAAATTAATATCAACAATTAAGTGTGATATACCATTACAATCAGGAGAAAAAATGGCAACAAATACGATAATAAAGAAGTATACGTTATATTTAAAAAATGTAAACTGAGGATGGTCGCGGAGAGACGAAACGTGTGACCACAATTCTACTGCCCCTATTTAAAGTAGAAACCAAAAGTATCTGTAGAAAGTTAAGACAGAATTTCTAAATTATTTTTAATAAGGGAGTTACAGAGGAAAAAAGAAAATCGATATTTTTACATTTTCACCAATACTTCAAGAACAATTAAGAGAAAATTGATTCTGTTAATGGATACGAATTAAGCAATGAATGGTGCAACTTTTCTTGCACTTAACCGAATCTGTAACTCTCATGGTTTAGGAGATCCCTTCAGTGCACACCCAATTTGAAACAGCCGTTATATCGTTTATCAATCTGTGTAAACTACATTCATCTGAGCTCCATCCTGAATTGCATTACTTATATCATTTGTAGATACTAGTAAATTCGTGTCAACTGAACGCCTCTTAAAGAATCCATGTTGCCTTACAGAAATTGAGTTAGAAACTTGACTATAAACTTTATTATGCAGTATCTGTTCAAAGATTTTTGCAGCAGCACAAGTAGATATAAAAAACAGACGACACCCTTTTTCCCCATTTGAAATGCATTGACTTCCGGTCCAGTTTTCTCATCTGAGCCCATGGTAAAGAGTGAGATGGAGCTCCAAAGAGAGAGAGACGGAGACAACGTAGTTCGGGCGTCCGTCCGCCAGATGCCTCCGGTGCTGCTGCTATTTTCGTTAGTTCAGAAATTGTTCGCCAGATGGTAGTGGCGCTGCGTCGTCGGCGCGTTAGTTCGGGAATTGTCCGTCGGGTGTCGCCATCGGCGCTTCGCTGCGGAATTTTTTTCTCCGTCCGGAGAGAGATTCGAACTCGTTCCTCGGCGTTCCTGAGCCGTCCACCTAAGCCGCTCGGCCGTTGAGTCAGTTGTTCGTATCCGTTCGAGATGTGTAATATTAACGACGCGACGCGCGACGAATGATGTCCTTATTTTTTTCGTCGAACACGGATGCGATGTTGGTTGCGTCATTTTTTTTCCTCCGTCCGGAGAGAGATTCGAACCCGTTCCTCGGCGTTCGTGAGGCGTCCACCTAAGCCGCTCGACCGTTCGGTCAGTTGCTCGTATCAGTTCGAGATGTGTAATAATAACGACGCGCGGCGAAGGATGTCGTTTTATTTTTCGTCGAACACGGATGCGATGTTGGTTGCATCTGGCGGTGTCCATCTGGTGACGAACTGCGAAAGGACGATCGCCGGCGTCCATCTCGGAGACGTCGCGTGTCGGTGGGTTTCTGTAAAAAGAACGACGCGCGCGGGAGCATACAGATCGCTGCACGCAGAGCGGCGGTGGCAATTTCGAAAAAATGGGTCCTCGGGGCGTGCGCATTTCCGCGAGCAGAAGCGGACGAAAACGATGCCGACGTGCGTATTAAAAAATAAAAGATGCGTTAGTCATGGAACAAATACTGTAATTGTTTGTGTGATGCAGGCAAGATGAATTTCTTTTGTTTAAATTCGGACAGTCAGGATCGGATTCCAGGTTTACGATTTCTATCGCTGGTAAGTGCTCTTGGAGGAAATTTGCTTTTTGGTGACCTTTTACGAAGATTCGCTGATATCCGTGTGTAAATTGATGAAGAATATTCTTCACTTGTCTGTAAGGAATGTAACCGTCAGAGTAGCGTAGATAATGATAATTATTTTCCAGCCAAATAATTTGTCTTTTATGTTCCTTTTTTAATTTATTGAAAGGAACGTCGGGTGGGTCGAATACGAAATGTGCTATGCCACACGCGTTTCTGATTGCCAATTCTTTTACCACAAAACGTTCCAATTGGAATCCTTCTATATCAATAACTAGCGATTTTACGTTTGCTTCTTTCTTGTACAATTCGTGCTTCCGGAGTAGAATAGGGTCGAGAATTTTCGATAATTTCTTAATACGTTGGCGGAAACGGATTCTGTCGCGTGCGTTTTGCATCCAGTTATTGTCTTGCTCTTCTTCTTCTTCATCATTCGCGTTAAATTCTATTACAACGGCCGGTTCTTTGGCAAATGTTACGTTTTTCTTCATAATTTCGCGTACACTCACCACTCGATGAAGTAAACGCAAAGACTGAGCGAGAAAATGCAATCGGTCTCCTTTCGTTTAGAGTGGAGGGGAAAATAAAAGCACTCATTGTTTAAAAAAATATATTTCAGATAATTAAATACATAAAATAAAATATGTATATTTTATTTAAATTATATCTCTAACTATATTCGTTGCAGGGTTATATTCAACGATCTTGTCGTGGATAATTAGTATGCGACCATATCCGCCTTAAATTCCTGTTCGCTCTCTAATTCTAATTTAATGTCGACAGTTGAAGATTTTACGGACTCGTTCTGTTTCGAACAGCCTATAACGTAGAGAGCTTTCTTTTTGAATTCCGCCAAATTTAGAATTGGTTCGTTGCCACGTCCGTAATAACTGTTTTGAAAATCTGCGTACATCAGATAAGCAATGCCAAATTTATTTTTACTCATTTCGAGATTTAAATTTTTATACGGATAACTTTCAGAATTGAGATGTAATTTAATATTTCGAATGTGTGCATGATCAAATTCTGACGCGTTTTTAGTAGGTTTGTCTTTTCTAGCGTCTTGGAAAGCAACGATAACATACCTAGGTTTTTCTAAATTCGTAGACGTTCTTATTGGCCACACATCATTAAGGGTTAGGCGCATGCTTGGTAATTCATGTAGTTCCCATTGTCGATAAGGAATGAAAATAGATTTTGACACATGTAGAAACTGTAGCATTTTCAATTTCATCTCTTGTTTGGCGTTCATTATGATTTTCTTGTAGTCCTCGCAGAAGCCGAGCAGAAATTTTAACTGTATGCATGCCATAAATTTATCATCTAATAAAGTCGGATGCTGGTCCTGAAAGGGCACCAATCCGGCCACTTGTAATACTTTACTTTCCGCATCGTTATAGCATAGGTACGCCTTAATGGTAGTTGTCACGCCTACATTTCGAACTTTATCTATTTCCTTACCATCGATTTCGTATCGGATCTCTTCAAAAAGGAACGAATAAGGGTTATTTGTCAGTCGACACTCGCCGGTACCTTCGTCGCTCGGCTTGAAAGTTCCCTCGATGTACAGATAACTTTCGTGCGGATAGGTGTAAATATCTTGATGATTGATTAAAATTCTCACTTCGTCGTTGTTGTTAAAATTCTTGTACGTCGGAGAATACCAGTGAAATTGCTTCTTAACGATAACTTCGTCGAAGTCGAGTCCTTCGGATAGATGCAACATTACCGTCGATATTTTTCACTTTATAGCCTAAACTTTGCAAGAACAATATATTGCTCGATGTTAACCTTTGGGGAGCTGTCTTCTGAATGATGAATTCTGCGGGCTTGTTTTGTATATTATTACTGCTACCGTTATTTTTGTCGTGGAAACGCAGGCCCATCACTTCGCGTTTGCTTTTTCAATTCCAGACTGATTCGAACTTGTTCACCTCTTAAATTTATCGACGAACCGTTCTGATCGAGTAACGACAACGTAATATTATCGATCTTGCGCACTCTTACAGGTAAATAGACGATGTTGCTGGGATTAATATTTATGCTGTAACCGGGATCGACGGACGGTGAAAATTCAAAAACCGTATGCGACATCTTTTCGTTGTAAAACGAATCGGTAGCAACGTTACATTCCACACGGATTGTCGTCACCTTTATAATTTCCACTGGTAAATCCGATTGATGTAATAGATTCGGTTCTAATATTTTCGGTGAGAAGCCCAACATTCGGCCTATCGAATCTGGTTTTTCAAAGTCGATCTTTAAACATGCACTTAATTTCACATTTTAGCGTACTGTTGTTCGGTTTTAGCGAAAGCGTACCGTTTAATTCTGTCTGCAGGAATTTCTCCAGATCCTCCACTTCGTAGGAGACCGTTGGAATTTCGATAATCTTGCCGTCGCCGTAATAAAATTTGTTATTCTTTCGCTCTTCAACGTTAGGCACAGTATTGTAGGTGTAAAGACTTAGTAATCCGATTTGATATTCGTAACGGGGATCCAGTTCGATAGGCAGGTAATAATTTGCTGAAAGTACGCTACTGTTGCCCACCAACGTGAACATTCTCGACACGACTGCGTATTTTCTTGCCCTCTTTATGTAAAAATTCTAAGCATAGATGTCCACAATTGTTGGCGTTGAATTTTTGATATCTCTTGTGATTGTAGATTATTCGACTGCCCTCGAAATATCGAATCACTTCCGACGGCGGCGGAAGATTTCCAAAACTGTCGAAATACAGCACGTGTTTATTTCTTTTAAAATAAGCGACCCAGTGCGTTCCGGGACCGTTTTTCGAATCTAAATTTATTATGCCGCTTTTGAATTTACGAGGTTTTCTAGGTAAATCGTCACGCATAAAGACGCCTCTGAAATGCGGCACGTTTTTGTTTGCAAATTTCGCCAGATGGAAATCGGTCAGGGCTGTTCGGGGCAGTCTATCAATTAGAGCGTTTTCGATTGAGCTGCACTGATAGCACTCAGTGCGCACTGATTCCAGATTTTGTATTCAATTGGCAATTTCAGTTCAAACTTTCTTCGTGTTTTATGTTCGATTGAAATGTCAGTGCGCACCAGTTTTGCACTCAGTGCAAGAATTTTGCAACTGACTTCGAAGGTAGTGCAAGCGTTTCAGTGCAACTTTTCTGTCATTTCAGGAGAAGCATATTACGGATGATTTATTGACAGATAACAAAAATAATGTATTGTATCAAGAAATTGTTAATAATTAAGTTATTTGCTAAACACAGTTTGTCTAGTGCATAAAATCTTCGTCCGGGGTGAATTTCTTAAGAAGCGAATATAAATAATTAGTGTATTTAGGATTTTTAACTTATTATAACAAATAAATATTGCATTTTTGTCTTTCTGGCAACAAATGATAATTTTGAGGTTACGGTTCAGTATACAGCCTGTTTCAGAGTAAGCGCCTTATTTTTTTTTAGCCACACTACGGGTACTACTTTCAAAATATTTGGCAGTAATATGTTCCAGGACATTCTCTACACGATGGTGATGTCAGATTTTCAATTGGACGAATTATTTCAAAATGGCGACTTTCAACTTTTTTTTTTAATGGAATGCCATAATTTTTTTTTTATTATTGAGATCCTAAAAATATTCTTTTTACGATAGTATTTCGTTTTTCCTAAAAATTCATTTCTTTCCCTATAAAAAAGCAAACTAACATTTTAATCTAGTAGCGCATGAATGTTTTACATTCGATGTTATCTTTGTCCAAATATCAAGTAGCGGTAGACACAAAAAAAACAATTAAATTTTAATCTAGTAGTCAAACGTTAATCAATGCAATTTAGTTGTCAGTGCTTGTTAATAACAATTGTATTATTGAAGATTATAATTGTTAATTTAAAATTAATTGATACGTTTTTAAAATGCCGTTAAGTTATACCGTTAAGTTATACCGAGAGACGAGTTAATTGATATGCTCCTAATATTTGGAAAAGCAGATGAAGATCCTTATGAAGCAGGTCAAAGTCGGAGGAGGTTCCAGAATCGATTTTGAGGTGACCTTGAAGTGACCTTGAGGTGACCTTGAAATGACCTTGAAGTGACCTCGAAATGACCTTGAAGTGACCTCGAAATGACCTTGAAGTGACCTTGAGGTGACCTTGAGGTGACCTTGAGGTGACCTTGAAATGACCTTGAAATGACCTTGAGGTGACCTTGAGATGACCTTGAGGTGACCTTGAAATGACCTTGAGGTGACCTTGAAACGACCTTAAGGTGACCTTGATGTGATCTCGAAATAACCTTGAGGTAACCTTCATATGACTTTGAATGTAACCTCGAAGTAACCTTAACATGATCTTCAAACCACTTTAACCTTAAAGTATGTAGCATATATAAGGAGGTGTATAAATTCGTACCTACAGATGAAGTGTGACACTCACGTTGAGTTAACCTATTGTATTGAACGTGATCGAAATAACAGTTCTAAAAACATGTTTGAGTGTAATCAGTGCGGAAAGGAATTTACGAGAGTTGATAATAAGAATCGACACATGCGTACATCATGTCACGGTAAACGTTTAAAATTAAATGAAGCCGGTCCATCCAAAGTTCTTGACCCCGTGAATGTCGTGAAATGTGATGTGTGCGAAATATACGTTAACAGAAAGTGTTTGTCGGCACACCTACGTAGTAATTCACATAAAAGCAATGCTTTTGTAATTGTTGATAATGGTGTAGAAAAGATAGCAGGTGCATTCGGTGATAAAATTGTTTCGTATCGTATCACGGAACCCTACAACTATGTGGACGTTGACGACTTTACGTATAATATTCAAGAAAAAGTATTAACTTTGGTTCAGAGTATATTGGATATTCATAAAGCGTTGGAATGTCGAAATTTTCGGAGTGTATTTCTTGGATTCTAAACAAAGTACCGAGATAAAATCTTTCAATACCAAAAATAAAATAACTTGTTTTGGAACGGATATATATAATATATATCGAGACTTCGTGAACGAAATTCATGCTAAAATATCAGAGTTTCAGGGGCGAGATTCAGATAAAGAAATTAATTAATACATTCTTTTGGAATAATGTATAATGTTGTAAATATTGTTGCAGGATGGACTTTGTGCAGAATTTTGTATATGGAAGTCAACATTAATAAATATAATCCTTTGAGAGCATCCAGCTTCATGTCATTACCGGCTTCAATAAGTGCGAAAAAAGCAGTCATAAACGTTAGAAATAATGACAACGCTTGTTTTGCCTGGGCGATAACATCAGCGATGTGTCAACCGACAAGTCTTCCTCAAAGGATATCTTCGTATCCCCATTATAGCACGGTAGCAGATTTCACAGATTTAGAATTTCCACTGAAAGTTTGTGATGTGAAAAAATTTGAAAGTCAGAACAATATTTCTATAAATGTTTATGGACTTGCTTCCCATTATAACGGTAACGTTATAGTCTATGAAGTTGTAGGACCGCTACATTTTACTAAAAATCGAAAAGATATTCATATAAATTTGTTATTGGTTGATGACGGTAACGAAAATACTCACTATTGTTGGATTAAAAATTTATCGCGTTTTGTGTCAAAACAGACGTCACACCACGGTCACGAGAAATATATTTGTGAAGGATGTTTAATATACTTTCCATGTGTAGAAAAATTGCAACGACATGAAAGAGAAGATTGTAAAATTATCAAAACAATTTTACCATCAGCAGAGTTAAAAATAAATAAATATGGTGAATCTATCCCAGAAAATATATTACAATTTGAAAATTTTGAGAAGCAATTGAAACTACCCTTTGTTGTGTACGCTGATTTCGAGGCTTTACTAAAACCATTAGATAGAGTTGAACCAACTCCAGATAAGTCTTTCACAGTTAAATGTTATGAACACGAACCTCATTCTTTTGCGTATTATATTATGTGTAGCTTTAATAACAATTTGTCAAAATTAAAGTTATATCGCGGACAAAATGCTGCTACTGAGTTTATGAAATCGTTAGAAAAACATATTAAAGAGATTTATGATAAATATTTAAGTAAAATTAAACCAATGCTTGATTTAACACGAGAAGAAAAAGAGGTCTACGACAGCGCAACGATGTGTCATATTTGTGAAAGACCAATATTGGATGTTAAGGAAAAAGTCCGAGACCATGAACATTTAACTGGAGCGTTTAGAGGAGCTGCTCATTCGGTGTGTAATGTTAATTTTGAAATACCAAAATTCATTCCAGTTTTCCTTCATAATCTTTCTAATTATGATAGTCATTTATTTGTGAAGACGATGGCATTAGAAGGAGAGGACGTTGATGTGATCGCACAAAATAAAGAAAAATATATATCTTTTTCGAAATTAATACACGTAGGGGATAAGATAGATTGTAAAGGAAAAATGCGCAAAGTCTATTTCAAAATAAGATTTGTAGATTCTTTTTGTTTCATGCAATCGTCTTTGGAAAAATTAGGCTCATACTTGGAAGATTGGCAATGTAGGGAAATTAGGAAATATTTCAATGATGATGAAATGTTTAAATTAGTACGGCAAAAAGGGGTTTTTCCATATTGTTTTATTAACTCATTCGAGAAATTAGATTATTCCACCTTACCTTCTAGAGAAGAATTTTATGACGTGCTTTATGATGAACACATTAGTGATGAAGATTATGAAAGAGCACAGCGCATTTGGAATTTATTTAATTGTAAAAGTATGGATGATTACAGCGATATATATGTAACATCAGATATTTTATTATTAGCAGACGTATTTGAAAATTTCAGAGATCTTTGTATTGATAATTATAAACTTGACCCTTGCCATTTTTTCACAGCTCCGGGATTAAGTTGGGATGCAATGTTACGAATGACGAAAATTAAGTTAGAATTATTACAGGATGTTGATATGTTACACTTTTTCAGAATGGGTATTCGTGGTGGAGTGAGCATGTGCACTAAAAGAATTGAAAACGCTAATAATAAATTTTTACAGAGCTTTGATTCAAGCAAGGCAACTAATTATTTACTTTATCTTGATGCTATAAATCTCTACGGGCATGCGATGTGTTCGAGATTTCCATGGGGAGAATTTACTTGGTTAAGCAGAGAAGAAATTAACAATCTTAACATTTCAGAATTCGAAGAAAATTCAGATGTTGGATACGTATTCGAAGTAGATTTGGAATATCCGACTTATTTACATGAAAAGCACAACGATTTACCGTTTTGTCCGGAAAACATAATTCCACCAAAGTCAAAATATAGTAAACTTATTCCAAATCTCTATAACAAAACCAAATACGTAATTCACTATTTAAATCTAAAGCAATGTTTGGAACATGGTTTAACATTAATTCAAATTCACAGGGCAATTAAATTTAAACAGTCTCGTTGGTTAAAAATATATATAGACTTTAATTCGCAGAAACGAGCTGAAGCGAAAAACGAATTTGAAAAAATTTCTACAAGTTAACTAATAATAGTGTCTTCGGTAAGACCATGGAAAATGTTGAGAATCGCGTCGACATTAAATTAGCTACCAGAAAGTCATAATCGGAGACCGGGAGCTGAATCATTGATTGCTAAACCGAACTACAAATCGAGTAAAATTTTTAGTGATCACCTGGTCGCAATAGAATTAACCAAAGTACAAGTAAATTATAACAAACCTTTATACGTAGGATTTTGTGTTTTGGAAATATCGAAAACAGTAATGTACGAGTTTTATTATAATTTCATAAAACGAAAATATAACAATCATGCAGCTCTATTATATACCGATACGGACAGTTTAATATTATCCGTTAATACTGGTAATGTGTACGAAGATATAAAGCAAAATTTAAATAAATTTGATACTTCAAATTACGCAACAAATAATATTCATGAAATGCCTCAAACTGAATCAATTATTGGAAGATTCAAAGATGAATACGCCGGACAAGTAATAGAATCGTTCGTTAGTACAGGCGCGAAAGCCTATTGTGTAAAGCTTACTTCAAAATGTACTAAGAAAGCGAAAGGTGTTAAAAAATATGTTATAGATAAATATTTAACTGTGGATGACTACAAAGAAATTATTGAACGAGATGGTTTCATTTTTAAAAAAATGTAAGTGTTTCATTCAGATTTTCATACGGTGTACACAGAGTTGAAAAATAAAGTTGCATTATCATCGAAAGATGATAAACGTTATATTCTGGATGACAAGATTCATACTCTCGCATGGGGTCATTATAAAATAGCTGATATAGAAAGAGACAGAAAACTGAAAGAATTAATTGAAGAATTAGAAAAGGAATTAGAAAAGGAATTAGAAAAAAGTAATAAAAATAGTAAATAGATTAAATATATATACGTTAGTTCGTAAAATATATTTATTGTAAATAATGTATGTTTCTAATTATAGTTAATAAAAAGTTATTATAAAACATTGCGTTTTGGTATCCAAGCATTATGTTTAGAACTTAATCCTAAATAACTAACTAGTGCTTTATTACCTTTTTTCTCAACACATTAATTAAATATACATCAGGATGTTTCACTTTTTGTAATTCGTACTCATAAAACCCACCAAGTATAGCTTCACCGTCAGCGTCTTTAATTAGATATGTTCGAGGATTAGTATTCTGCACTGATGAAATTGTAAATATTTCGTTAGACCAATTTGGAGTGTACATTTTCGCAAATGCTTGTCGATATTTGCTGATGCGCACATGATCTCCAACTTTAAATTTTGCACTTCTTGGATCCACAATTTTAATATTGCTGTAGACGGACTGTAAAATAGTTTTCGCATTTCTTTGATTTATCTTACTAGGTTTGTAACCCGTCGTACTGTGAACTGTGTTGTTGTATTCTTCGATTAGTTGTGGTAATAACTTGAACCAGCTGAAATTTCCTTGCATGCTAAATTCTTTCCACATTTTTTGTTTTAATGTTCTATTAAAGCGTTCAACTATCGAACTTTGAAATTAGAATATGTGCTGTAGTGATTAATTTTATACTTCTTCATTAAATCTTGAAAGTCTGCATTGTAAAATTCCTTTCCGTTATCTGTTTGCAGATTTCTCGGTATAGAATTTCTACCTTCAGATAAGATTGTTTGAAAAGCTTTGGTTACTTCTTTACCTGTCTTGTTTTTTAATGCTATTCCCCAAGCAAATTTAGAAAATGTGTTGATCACAGCCAGAATGTACTTGTATCCTTTGTTTATCTTTGAATAAGGAAGCATTTCAATTAAATCTGCTTGGAAGAGATCTCTGAGACCTTTTATTATAACTCGACGACGGCGAAAGTTTTTCCTTGCTGGCTTGTGCAGTTCATTGACAACATCACGTTTTACAACCGATGATAGATTAGACATTTTCAGTTAGAACTCGTTTCCTTATAATGAATTCAACAAATAATGTAGTTGCACAAAGTACAGCTGTGCAAGAAAACGAGATTTTATCTCCCACATTCAACGTTCTTCCAATTAAAGTATCAGTACAATTTATACCGTTGATATATACTTCCCTGTTCCAAGGTTTATGAAAGATTACTTTTTTAACCACGCAAGTTTCTTGAATCGTATACGTCGTTTGATTACCTCTATTTGAAAGAATAAATTCGCCTTGGGCATTTAACTCGTCACTTCGAAAGTCTAATAATGTTTCGTAAAATAATTGTCTAGAAACAATATGCTTGAGAACTGTATGTTTAGTAATGTGCCTTCCAAACTTATCAATGGTCATCGTGAACTGACCAACAAAGATGTGAAACTGAAGAATGACCTCGATATCATCCAGCTAAATACTTAAAATTTACGAAATAATTTTGGCTTCTTTCAATTCTTCGATAATAGCTATAATCTCATTGGTATGTCCTGTATGACCTGCAGATTCTGATGCTTTCAATAAACGTAATCGTTCTACTAATTCATTAGCATTATCCCAGTATTGATACTGTGTACAACTGTTAGGTATAAGTTCTTTTTCCAGCTTCGAGCCCACCAAACGTTTGGTGGTTTTCCCTGCATTATTGGTTTTATAATATGTGTATACTTATATCCTTTACTTGCAGATATTCGGCCAGAAGGATTATAATTTACTTTAAATGCATGAGTTCTTCTCAATATATCTCTATAGTCACGTACACCATGAAATGTAAATTTCTCAGGAGCTTTCTTAAAAATCAGTTCATATAAACCTTTTGTACCTTTATATGTTAAGTCTCCTACTACAAGATCACGACCATCAAACGCAACTTCCGCGGCACCAATAAACAATTTCCCATCATGTTTTCTTATACCGTATTTGGTGTCAAATTCATTTTCCACATCAACATTAAATCGTGTAATATAATCACGTGGTAACGGATCAATTTGTTGTAAAGCAGCCTGTACCTCTGGTGATTGTAATTTAGATTGTAGTATTGATTTCCGTTCTTGTAAAAGAGTACGAGCATGAGCTTCGGATTCGTCTAAAGGGACACTACTGCTATCTGTATGAAACTCTTCAGCTTCTTCATAAGCAGATTTTGACGGTGGAGATTCAGGTTCTCCATGAGAGATGTCGTGAATTTCTTCTTCTTCTAAGATGGAAGGTTGTTTCTTTCCAATTTCACGACAACTGGTGTTGAAGTACTCACATCATGCTTTTCTCACCATGTAATTTGTGATGAAGGATCAGATTTTAATTTATAAAGAGGTCTTTTTCGTATGAAAGAACTTTTCGGGTCCCCTTTAAAGCCTTTTTCACTGGCTTCGTACGATTGTTGCTCTTCTTTTGTAGGTAAAATACTGCGAACAACATCTAGCTTATTGACAATATCTCTTAGTGGTTCCACAATAGGTGAATAAGTCGCCTGAAGGTATTTTCTTGATTGCTCAATATGATGTTTTGATCGTTCGATATCGGATTTAAGTGTTTTTAATTTAGTACGCAAACTTTCACGTCCAGTAGCTAATTCAGCTTTAAGTTTATTACTCATAGCGCATCCGTTTCCTTTAACGCCTTTTACAACACTGAAGAACAATGTTAAAATGTAGTGGTTTTAAAGGTTTATATAATTGTCGAATCCTTTACGATATCTACCTCCGTTGATAGTACAGTCAGTATCAATAACTAAAAACCAAACGGTTCCTTCCAACAAGCGTAGCATATATCACGAAACTGGTCAAAGGTCATGTCTCCATACACATGGTCATCAAATACATGCTTTAGATTTGTAGAATCTTGCCGAAATAACACTAAGAAATTACAATTATCACGAATCATTTGTTTTGGAATTGCACTATAAGTTTGACTTAAATAGAAACAATCGACATTTTTATGGCGTCCAAAAGAGAAGTATTCTTTAATTACATTTTGTGTAGTACATTGAACGTCATCAAAAACAACAACTGAATATTCTTTTACATTTGCAGGGGATACCATCTTATCAGTATCAGAAATTTCAAAGTAACCTATCTCCGGCACTGTAGGCAGTAAATGTCTAAGAAAGTTATACTTTTCTTGAGATAAGGTCTTACAACAAATGTATAAATTTTTGAAACGCAGCCCATTAGCGTTTACCAACAAAGACACTATCAAATTACTTTTACCACTCCCACTTTTACCACTGATTATGGCACGTTTATTGATCCTCCGAAAAGAACACTGTGACGTTTAAAGGTTTCGTTTATGATTGCATCATCAAAATTTTGTATAGGTAACTTTAGAGACTGTTGTTTAAACTTCATATTTCTAAAACAGTAGTTTTCTGATATGGTACTTTCACTCTTTACCAAATGCGACACTCTGTTATTATGTTATAGTTATTAATATCATCTGCTATTTATAGTAAAAATGCGTGTTGTAATTAAATTATTTATTTAACACGTTTTAAAACTAAACTATAAATAAACTATAAACTATAAATAACTTAAACTAACTTAAACTAAAGAGCGCCTCCACCGTAGTCTCGCCCAACCGACAGGGCGATCTACCGCTCTATCTAATCTAATCTGGATCACTCTAGAACTTATTCTGGCCAATATGTTGCTGTAAGAGGGTGCTGCGGCCTTCGAAATCTCTTCTCCATCCAAGTTCTAAAGTGATCCAGTTTATCAATACTGTCAATCTTCACTGTAAAAGTAATGTTATTAAAAATGTTGAAAAATGTAATAATAAAAAAACAAACCCATGACTCATCCATCTCGGTGGATGATGGTGCAGTCTCCGCTTCCACCTGCACAGTTTTAGCCGCTGGTGCAGGGAAGAGCGGCTGAGGTTGCGACCCCAACACAGGCGGCGCAAATATTCCTCTTTTAACAACGCGCCTCAAGCGGATACGACGTTGAGGCGCCGCCACTTGCTGCTCCGGCGGTGGCCGTTCCGGCGTCGCCGGCAGCGTTGGTGTTGGGGTATACGTAGGCGAGATGGGTGAGACCTGCGGAAACCGCAACGAACAATAATTGATAGTTGCGGTTTCCGCATTTAACAGTGTTCCATCTGTTAACTGGATGAGTACAAAAATTAATATACCTGTAAACTGTAAAACTAAAAATAATTGACTCACTTTCATTTCCACTTGCTCTAACACAATGGACTTCACTGATAGTGAAGACCCATTTGCAGTGGACACCGGTGAAGACATCTGTAAATTGAATATTAATAATACAGATGTCTTATTAGGTATACTTTATACCTAATCTATCTCTTGGGAACAACTTAATTCGATGAACAATCCATTTAACAACAATAAATAAACACAGACATATCGCTGCCTTGGAGTTACAAGGTTCTATGTTATGCATAAGGTTCTATGTTATGCATGAGTGATATATAACATAGAACCTTATAACTCTAAGGTAGCGATATATCTACTTTATGATGTCTGCAGCAAGATTATGAAATAAATCTTTGATCAGACTCAGACGGTCGCGTACAAGCGAAATTTTATCGTATTGTTCGCTCAAAGCCCGGTCAGTCGGAGACCTTGGGCGAACTATACGCATAATCTCTTCGCATGTTTCTAACTCGTCCGTGACTTTTCTAAGATTTCTCTCACCCTGTAAACAATAATTCCTTACTTCAGGCATTATTCCATCATAATAATTTTGGACTGCTGTTGAGATAATTTTAGATAAATTGGAAAAGGGTTCTTGTAAAGGAATAGAGGGTAAGGGTTCTTGTAAAGGAATAGAGGGTGCTAAGCGTTCTTGTGAAGGAATAGAGGGTGCTGGTGTTTGTGAAGGAAGTGGTTGTGAAGAAACGATAGGTGTAGACATTCGGGGCTGCAGTGGTTGTGCTGGCATTTGAGGTTGAGGGGGTGGTTGAATCTGAATATTGGAAATAATATTAGAATTAATATTATCCCCAATAGGCGATTGAGCTGGTGATAATTGAGATATCTCCATTGATCGGTCTGATATATTAATTATCTCAGAATCATCAGATTCATTAGGATTTATCGGGATATTATCTGCAACAACTCGAAGTTGCGACTGACCTAACAACTCCGCACTGGACTTTTGCTTAGACAAAAACATTGACTCTGAGTCATTTTGCGGCGAACGTAAAGATGAAAGGATAGCTGCTCTTCGATTAACTATCCTAGTCATCCTTTGTTGACGCCTAAATAACGCATACTCACGGTTAGGCAACCACAAACTTTCAGCGGTCCTTAGATGAGAAGATTGACTACCTCGGGTACATCTGCGACTACCCCGCGTACATCTGGATTCACGAGATAGAACGTTATAAAGTTCAGAAATAGAAGCAGGTGCAAGTGTAGAAATAAGAGCAGGTTTAGAAATAGGAGCAGATTTAGAAATAGGAGGTTTAGAAATAGGAGCAGATTTAGAAATAGGAGCAGATTTTGCAATAGAAGTATTTGCGGTGGAAGTAACGATAGGAGTAACTATTGATTGTTGGGAAACTAGTGAAAGGGATTGAGTGGGCTTTTGGATAGGTTTAAGAAAAGATGAAATAAGGGGTTGTGCGGGTTGAACGGAAACTGCTTGGGGTTGTGCGGGTTGAACGGAAACTGTTTGAAGTGGCTTTGAAGGAATAATTATAAATTGTGTTTGCGGATGTGTTTGCATAAATTGTGTTTGCGGATGTGTTTGCGGAATTTGCGTTTGAAGGGGTTGTATTTGAGTTTGAAGGGGTTGTGTTTGAAAAGAAGTAGACGGGGTTACTTGAGTTTGAAGGGGTTGTGTTTGAAGAGGAAAGCACTGAATTTGAAAAGAAGTAGACGGGGTTAGTAAATTTTGTTGAACAGGTTGAATTTGAAAAGAAATATTCGGCGTTAGTAAATTATTTTGACTTAAACGATCTATCTCGTCACCAAGTACGGTCAAGGCAGAATCAACTGCACCTTCCTGGAGGAATAAACCATTATCAAAGTCTTTCAACCAGGATGGTACAGCATTTGCCTGAGTGGTAACTGCACTCTGAGAAGTTTCTGGAAGTGCAGAAACCACGCTAGTAGTAATTGAAGTAGAAGGGTTACTATCCTGCAAATATTGTTGCAAAATTGAACGTTCATCATTTCCGCCAATATTCGACATTACTGTTATGTAAAAACACGGGTGCATTAAAACATATCATTTTAGTAATCGTATATAAAAAATACAAAAATACTCACTATTAGATTGTAGAAAAAAGAAAGATATGAATCTATGTTAGATCTACAACAAGAAATAAAAACAGTATTAAATTAAGGAACAAAAACAGTATTAAATTGTATTATCTTCAATTGTATAAAGAATTAACAGCATTATATTAAGATAAGTAATAAAGAATTAAAAGAGGACTTACCAGTACTGTTGTAGAAAGCACTTATGATGTTAACTGAACGGAAAACTTCTTATATACCCGAAAAGTGAACGTTAAACCTTCAGAAATGATGTAATGGGGATTGCTTCATATTTGTAGGAATTGTTTAACATTTTAATATCGAAAGGTTACATAAATGATGTAATAGGAAATTTCTATCATGTATTTCAATAACATCTAAAGGTTACATACGGGTGTGGGAATTTTTATGATATCCTGTTTCCAAGGCAAAACACAAGGAGAAATGGGAGGAGACTAGCCAAGGGGAAATGGGAGGAGACTGATCAAGGTTTAGTGGGCGGATTCGCTGAATTTTGATGACTTTCAAGTCCGTGTTACATGCATAATGAATGTCGTCGTTTTTACGATTCGTTTTTATATAGTATACAGGGTATTTCAAAATCTTAACGCTTCAGTAATTATTATAAATAACGAATAAAGCAAGGTGTTCTTTTTGATTTCCTTTAATAATAATAATTAAGCATGATTAAACATAATTACATAATTTACAATTCATCTTACGGGGCGCTGGACCGTCTATTGCGTCGCTAAAATCCAATTGGAAACAATGATGGTGTTCACAGATTCTGAACATTTATAGCTCAGCCTTCAAACGATCAGGAAGCTTATTGTAGACAAATTCTAGATCAGTAGATGTGACCTTCTGTGCTAAGTACCATTTGGGGAAATAAATTAAATCCTTGTCTGGAATATCGGTGAATGAATGGTCCGTCTCGTACTTCTTCATGACATCACCAACCTTTTCTACTGTGTGTTTTATAATTTGCTTGCAAAAAAGACGTCTCAGCGAATCCATCGCGAAGCTGGACTTTTCTTTCAATAACTAAGAACCAAAGTTCCCTCACACTATATCACAAATGCTTCTTGAAAAATTACGTTTTTGTAACTGGTTCATTACAAAATAATATAGATCATACACGTTGGTTAATGCGCACATACAAGTTCTTAAATGAAACGGACACTTGGCTTCGGACTATTGTAATTTTTGCACATTTCCGTAAATTTCACTCAAATCCATTACAGGTATTACACATGTACTTCCTGTAAGAATTCCACGTAGAAACCGAGTCTTCTCCGATCCTTTAACGTATACAACTTTGGCTGTACAACACAAAGAATTGATAATTGCATCAAAATCCAATAACGGAACGAATCCCGTATTCCAGCTAATGCAATGGTGATTAGTCATTAACCAGTTTGCAACATTCTGATATTTTCTGGATACTAATGACAAACTAGTGTGAGGTTGAAACATAAAATGACTTACTTTATTTTCACTATCGTAAGAAGCCAACTCTTTCGGTATAAATTTATTATCTTCCACTTTAAATCCTTGGATATCAATGATAATAAACTCTTTCATGGTTCCGTTGATGTTGCTTCTTACAAAATCAAATTACGTTTAGCTCATAGCCTCACTTTTAATAATGTTATTACGCTTCAACGTTTACATCAGCTGACGTACGATTTTTGTGACAGGTAAATAAGAGAATGCTTTGTCGTGTAGAATTAAACAGTATGCGATAGTATCTGCCTTGATATTTTCTTTAGTTGTAAACTCAATTCTGATTTCTACTGCACTTTTATGCATCGTATCTTTTTGAAACGTGCAGTCAATTCCTATTAAAGGATGTTGGATTCTTTAGTGTTACGAAATGACGAACACACTTTACAATTAAAGGTTTTATTCGTAATCGAATGGATTCAGAATGCCATTACATTCAAGTATATCAAACTCACATAAAAATAAACAACATTCACTTTTTTTATCAGCACGCTCAAAGCACACGCTTTATTTTAAAAGCTTTCCTACTGCGCAGGACCCAACATTTCCTCCTCTGCCGAAGTTTCTTTGTTGCGGCGATACGAACGGTATCCGGCGAGTGAATGGTAATTGACACTTGTCATGTTCTGGCGACGCGGTCTATCTCTCTGCGGTGCCGAAACTGGAAGAGGTGCCTTTTGATCGTCATCAGTACTTCGACTGTAATCATTAAAGACAGGTAGATTTTCAGTAGGTGGGTGTTCCGCGGCTTCGTGATCTTGGTTGGAAACTATTTTCACCGGTCCTTCCTCATCTAAATCTATGTTTGGGCGATGGGCTACCTCACGATAGCGTTTCCAAATTTGATTGAAATGACGAACAATATTCTTGTCTCCTATTTTTATTTCAGCCATTGTGTTACCAACAAGTTTGACGACGATGCCATTGACACGGGAGCCATCCCACAATTCAACCATAACTTCCTCCCCTTCTTCGAAGTTGCGTCGACGGGCACCATGACGATGGTCAAATTGAGCCTTCATTTCGACCTGTGCTGGACTCAATTCACAGATTGAAGTTGGACTAGGCTTAAAAATGTCAAGCGGTGTTCGGGTTTGGCGTCCAAAGAAGACTTGAACAGGAGTGTGATCATCTAGTTCACTATGCGGTGTGTAATTGTATGTGGCTACTGCTACATCTAGGGTATTCACGGAGTTGTCTAAAGATTTTTTTAAGGTTTGTACCATTCGTTCAGCTAGGCCATTTGATTGAGGCGTGGTGGTGACCTAAGGTGGATAACGTCAAACTCTGAACAGAGTTGAGCAAATTCTGTTGCTGTGAACTGAGTTCCATTGTCGGGGACAATTGTGCTTGGTGCACCCAGATGTCGGAAAAGGATACGGAGATATTTGACTGTAGCAGAAGCTGTTGCTGGAGTAACCCAAGTTGCATCAATGTAGCGGGAAAAACTGTCGACCACTACGAGAAAAGATTTTCCTTTTGTTGGCTCACCAAAGTCCATATGGATGCGATCCCAAGGCTTCTTTATATCAGGCCACGGATGTAGAGGTTCCTTAATAGGGTTGGCTGCGGTAAGACCACACTGGAAGCAGGACTTTACCCTATCTTCAATCTCGTTGGACATTCTGGGCCAATAGAAGTGATGGCGAGCCAGATTCTTCATGCGTCGGATTCCTGGATGACCACGATGCAAGCGTCTCAGCACAAAATTGCGAAGCTTGTTTGGAATGATGACTCGTTCACCATCAAGCAATATACCGTCACTGTTGGTGATGCTATCTGACTTTTTGTAGTAGGGTGCCAATTCTGGATCAGACTTATCTTCATTGTGCCATCCATTTTTAACTCGGTCTATGACTTTTTTGAGAGACAAATCTTGTTTGGTGATTTCACGAAGCATTTTACGAGCTTTTGTTGATCCCATAGCTTCCAAAGTAATATCGTTGAGTTCTTGATCAATGTGAATGGAAGCAATGACATTTTCAATGTCGTTTTCCTGAGCTTCTCGACGGGTTTGTTGAATTAGTCGAGAGAGCGCATCAGCATGTCCAAAATCTTCTGTTCGGATGTATTCACTGCTGAAATCATAGCCAATCAAACGAAGTGCCCAACGCCGTAGACGAGCAGCAGTTCGTTCGCTCAATCCTTTGGTGTTGGAAGTCTTGAACAGCGCAAGTAGTGGGCGCTGGTCAGTTTGTAGAATGAAGTGTCGCCCCCATACAAACTTGTGAAATCGCTCGACAGCGGTGACCAAGGCGAGGGCTTCTTTCTCGATTTGACTGTAGTTTTGCTGCGATTTAGTCAATGCCTTGCTCATATGGAACACTGCTTTTCATTACCGTCAGCATATCGTTGGAGTAAAACACCACCAATGCCAGTTTGACATGCATCGGCTGAAATGAGGACTGTCTGACGTGGATCATAGTGTGCAAGTAGGAGAGGTCCTGTGAGAGTGCGTTTAATTGCACTGAAGGCTTCCTCTTGTCGATGGGTCCATTTGAATGGTATGTGCTTTCGTAGCAGTTCCTCCAATGGTGCTTTGAGTAGATGGACATGTTGGACGAATTTTCCGTAGTAATTGATCATTCCAAGAAGTGATCGTACCTCCTTCTGATTGGATGGTTGGCGAAGTTCCTTTATAGCTTGTATTTGAACTGGATCTGTAGAGACACCTTTGTCCGTAACGATAAAACCAAGGTATTTGACTGAAGGCATGTAGAATTGGCATTTATTTTGCTGTAAACGGAATCCCCAGTCTTGAAGACGTTGCAATACTTGATGTAGACGACGATCGTGTGTTACCTGATCAGGTGCCATAATGAGGATGTCATCCAAGTATATGATTACTCCATCGATTCCAGAGAGACAAGACTCTATCGTACGCTGGAAAATGGCCGGAGCAGGCTTGAGGCCAAATACAAGGCGATTGTACTGGAACAGTCCCCGGTGAGTCGTGATTGTAGTAAGCGGTCGGCTTGAATCATCTAGATGCAGTTGATGATATGCATCTGAGAAATCAAGTTGACTAAAAACTTTGCTTCCACTAAATTTGGTCATAATTTTTTCTATGTTTGGAATAGGATAATCGTCCGAAAGTAAAGCATCGTTGAGCCCAGTTGAAAAGTCGGCACAGAGTCGGATCTTGCCATTAGCTCGACGGGCAACCACAATTGGAGTGGTCCATTCAGACGATTCCACTGGAGTCAAGGTACCATTCTTGACGATCCAATTCAGCATTCAGTGTTTCTTGGATAGCTAGTGCGACAGGACGGTAAGCACAGTGTACAGGTCGTGCTTCTGGTTTAAGACGAAGATGTACTTGAGTCTTTGTGCAGGAACCAGCATCTTGTCCAAATAATTTCGGATACTGTGATTGTAGCGAATTAACAGTGACACCAGTCAATGTGACAGTGTTGACATTAGTCCATTTGATGATGTCAAGACCGGAAAGAACTTTTTCACTAAGCAGACATGCATTACTATTTATTACCAGAATAGGGGCTGTGATAGAATTTCCGTTGAAAGTGAAAGTAACCTCACAGGTACCTAGGGTTTTGATTTTACTTCCGTCAGCATTGAGAACTTTTGCAGGACACTCGTCAAGGATTGGTGTGCCAATTTGTTTCCAAGTTGTCGCGCCAATGGTAGAAATATCAGTACCAGTGTCGGCTTGCATTCTGATATTGATTCCATTGATGTTGACGTTGAAAAATTTTCGGTAATGCTCATCCGTAAAGTGAATGTCCTGAAGGTAGATAGTCTTGACTGAAGTATTTTGTTTTCGTGCTCCCTTCTTCTTTTTGCGACAAACTTTGGCCAAGTGGCCAACAATTTCGCAATAATTACATGTAGTATGCATGTGTGGACAATCGATGCGCCGGTGTGATGTTGATCCATAGCCTCGGCATGATGATGTTGAATGTGATTCAGACTTTTCCATCTGGTTGTATGCCTTCGGTTTATTTTTACTTGATTTAAAGTTGACAGCGTTGACTTCCACAGTATTATTTATTGTTCTACACTCAACATTTGTGTCGACGACTCGGTTGTAATAAGAACGACACTTGTCCCTGATCTCAGCAAACGTTGATGACTGACTGTCTTTGAGTATAATGGCTCTAAATGGTTGATAATACGGATCATTCATTCGAAGTGCGGCCAAGAGAAGTTTGAATTTGTCAAGATCTAATTTGTCAAATTGAAATATGTCTCCCTCCAGGTTGACTTCATCCAAAACAGTGTCAATGTTGCGGTTTGTTGCCTTTGCAGTAAGAGTATCGTAACGACGCTGAAATAGCGTGCGTGTATCGGAAAACAGGTCTTCCAGAATTTTAACAAGGCCATCAAATTTCATTTCCGTTGGTTTATTTGGTGAAATGCGACCACAAAGTTGACGGTATTCTTGATCTCCAAGAGCATTGAGTAGGAGTGACACCTGCAGTTCTACCGAAAGGGTTGAGGATGCTTCTGAGAAGGTAATCTTGTGGCGTTGATACCAATGAGAGAATGTAGAATCGATCGACAAATCAAAGGTAAACTTTCCAATCCGAGCAGCTAAGTTGTCCAATGTTGGTTTACTTGAGGTTGAAACCTTTTGTTGCTCTTTTAGAAGACGCAATTCTTCTTGTTGAACTTGTGAAGCGTGATCATACTTTGCAGAATACTTTCTATTTTTGAATCCATTTCAATACTGACTGCGCCAATTGTTGGGTTCTTTAGTGTTACGAAATGACGAACACACTTTACAGTTAAAGGTTTTATTCGTAATCGAATGGATTCAGAATGCCATTACATTCAAGTATATCAAACTCACATAAAAATAAACAACATTCACTTTTTTTATCAGCACGCTCAAAGCACACGCTTTATTTTAAAAGCTTTCCTACTGCGCAGGACCCAACAAAGGACATCGAGCTAATTCCTTTGGATTGAACCAAGGTTGACTACTTTCACGATGGTAATATTTTTCTTGAAATCTAGAATACATATCGTATAGGATGGCGTATTTATTATTCTCAATGTCGATGTCTAAATTATCATACGGATATCGTTCACCATTTAGAAATACTGTTAAAGATTTTAACTTAACATCATCAAACAGACTCATGTTAACATCGGCAACACCCTTTCTCTTAGTCTGAAAAGCAATAATTATATAAAAAGTGAGCAAATAAAAATCAGATTAGAGTAGGCGGTGCAAAGAAAATGTATGTCTGTGATTAACTGAATTAATTAATGTAATACATTCATGGACTGCCAAATTTATTGACTTTTTATTTAATCACAGACATACATTTTCTTTGCACCGCCTGCTCTAATCTGATTTTTATTTGCTCACAGGTTATCTTGGCGTTTCTAACTGTGGAGCAGTTTTTACAGTCCATGAATGATTTGTACTAGTTGGAATGGAAGGGTACTCGTGTAATTCCCAGCTCCTAAAAGGGACCTGTATTTCAACATCTCTATCTGTTATCCTCGTTAAAACCAGTTGCTCTCGCAATCCTACTGATACATGCGGCATCCTCCATACAATTTTATCAATTGTTAGTTTGATTTTTTCAGCCGTATTACTTTCATAAATTGCATCAACGTCATCATTCGTTCTAATCAACACCAGTTCCTGCCTCATATTCAAGATTATCTTTCTATAATCTTCCCCAAAACCTAACAATGTCTTTAAAGGTACGCTTGCTGCGAAATTTCCCTTAACGTCGACTACATTGCTTATTCTTGCTTTCTCCTGAAGCCATCCTGCATTTTCCAATTTTATTGTTTCGTTGGGAGTAAAAGAAAAGTAACCTTTCATCGTGGACGTTATCCCAACATTTCTTACCGAATCCACCTGAACTCCATTCAGAAGATATCTAATCTCGCTAAACATATAAGCCACTGGATTATTTATCAACTGTGCTGTAGGACTATGCTTGGTATTATCGCTAGCCAAACAATTTCCGGAACTGTTATTCGAACTTCATCGTTATTACCAAATGATGAAAATGATGAACCGAATGGTAAGTGTGAATGATACTCAACGTTAGTTATTGAAGTATCCATTTTAATTTTATCAGTTACTCCCAAAATATCCATTTTGTTTAGGTAATAATTGATTTATGTATAATGATGGTGCTCACCCTTTGACGGTTATGTCACTTCTACAGAATAATTCTCTTTAAGAGTTTTTAAAAGGTACTGTTCTCTTTCTCTAGATTAACACATTATAACCTAAACTCTTTAAATACTTTTTATTTTCTCGTGTCAATTTCAATTTTTTTTGTCGACAACAATTCAGTATATATTTTCGTGGCTTAAATAATATATTACGTCTTATTCTATCCCACTTCTTTTGTTTCGAATAACCACTGTCGTAGATAATCATTATGTAAACCTCTTCAAGTGAAGTCTTATAGTAACTACTTCGTTTCTAAAGTTAACCAAACGATTCTCTTGATCTAAGACTCGAACGACTAATCTCGTAATTACCTTCACGGTCACTGGCAGATAAATAGCTTGAAGAGGGGATTCTATTATTTTAAATCCCGGTGGTACGTTTGGAAAGAAATGATACAACACATGACCTGGCTCTCCGTTGTTATAAGAACCACCGGTCAAATTACACTCTATTCTTATAGCATTGACTTTGTTTATATTGACTGGAAAATCACCGATGCTATTGTCGTTTTCCTTCAATATTCTGAGTTCAAATCCCAACAATCTTCCCAATGAATTTGGTTGACTAAAATCGAGCTTAACCGAACTGTTTATGGTTGCCTTTAAAGTATTATTATTTCCATGAATGTTTATATAATCAGGAATATTCTTATTTTGAAAATAATCTTTCAGAAATTTATTAATATCATCGAGTTCATATGTGCCTGTAGGTATATCGATAGTTTTCCAAGCAGACTTTTTTCCTCTTTCTTCATAATGTATTAAATTATTACTTTCATCTATGTTAGGTATTGCGTTAAACGTTTCAAAATTTAACATACACATTTCATAGGTTGCGTCTTCGCTCAGGTATATTGGTGGATTAAACTCACAAACTAAAACCGATTCATTTCCCGTTAGAGTAAATGTACACGAAATCGGTGAAGATTCCATGTTAACCATCTTTCAAGAACTAAATCCTTACTTAACTTGTAAGGCTATTAAAAACTGTAGACATAATTGTCCACAATTTTGTGAATTCGATTTTTGATATCTTTCATAATTATAATTAATAACGCCTACTCCGTTTGACAAAAGATATTTTTCCACTTCCACTGGAGGTCGTAGATCTCCATAACTATCAAAATACTTTACAATTCCACCTCTTTTGTAATATGCTACCCAATGTGTTCCTTCACCAGAATTGTCATCTAAATTTATAATTCCACTTTCATGTTCCCATATTTTTGTAGGTAATGTATCTCTCATAAACACTCCTCGAAAAATGGTAATTTTAATATTTTAGCATATTTTAGTATGTCAATGTTACTCAATGGTCGCCGAGGCAAATATTGCAGTTTTTTTAATTAGATGGTAAATATAATCCACATCCTGTTTTGTAAGGTTTAATGTAGAATCCACTTCCCACTGCTTTTGTTTCCATAGCCCTATTATGTCGTTCTGCCTCTTTTATTTGTTCTTTCGCAGCCTTTGCATCGTTTACCGCCTTAACAATTGCAGCTGCACCGCCACCGAGTGATCCTATTGCTCCCAAAGCTGCAAATAATGGAATTAAAGGTAAAAATCCTCCTCTCTTGGGAATTGGAATCACTCTTTGACGTGGACGTCTTATTTTCTTGTGGTTTTTCTTTAAAACAGACTGCGCTCTTGTTACCGCTGCGCGAAATGGCATGTCGAGCTTTCTTGACAGCTTCCCGAAATGATAATTCACCACCGCGCTTCCTCCGCTTAATCGCACGCTTTCTCTTCCCACTGTTCCCCATTCCGAGCTTCGTCTTAGCTCGCATTATGGCGGCTACAGATAATGCCGATGCCCTCTCTCCCAGTTCCGCTTCTGAACTTTTAACTCTCTGTATTGCCGCTTGATACAATTTTCTATCTGCTTCGTGACGCTTATCTAAATCGTCACTTAACGAATATGCAATGTCGTGTTGCTTACACGCTTCGTCCAATACATTAACACCTCTGTCTCCTCTTTTAAGACGAGTATCTAATTTTGTACCTGGACCGCAGTAGTTGTAACCTGGTATATGTAACTCTATTGGCAGTTTATTAATTAACGTATTAAGTAAACCACGACCTTTTCGTTTTACACTACTTCTCAAAATGTGGTCTCTCTTGACGCGACGCCGCATTTATGGCTTTTGTTTCTAACAGTTGACGATGATAATGTGTACTACTCTGATACTCTTGTCGCTAAACATTATACCGGGTGTCCGGTAAAGAATGGGCCATACTTCAAGGGTGGCTTCTTTGGGTCAAAACAAATCGATATAGATCAATTTATCTTAGTACCATTTTGCTTCATTAAGAAGTTATGGCCTTTCAAAGATAATATTTTTATTTCAATATTTTAGCAAAAGTCGTTCATTTTTGGAGATATTTAATTGTAATTTGGTATTTAAAGGTTTCTTATACTGCTGAATCTGAATATCTTCCTATTTTTAACGTAATATATAGGGGGCGCTCTCGAGATCCTGATATTCCTTTGTTTATTGCTGTACTTTTTTTAACGTGAATATTTTTAAAATTATATTCATTTTCTTGAAAGAACTTTTAATTTACCTTAAAAAAGGTATACTTGTTACATGTCGCTAAAGTATACCAGTTTTGAGAAAAATGGCTTTGAATATGATAATGCTGAATATTACTGTTTTAGGTCTACATTGAATTAGGCACATAGACCCGTATTTCAGTTAAAATTTAACTTTAATCTTCACTTTATTTCCATGGGAACAACTGTTTTTATAATTGTTACTATGGGAGTAATCTGGAGTTGAAAGTTAAACTATGAGTGAAATACGCGGCAATAGCAAACATAATAAGAATTTTTTACGTAATGTATCGTTGATTTAAACGTGGAATTGTAAAATGTTTTCAATTTTAAGTAAATTACGAAGTAGTGCAATTTTAGGTAATTGTCCTTTCAACCTGCAGTAGCGTTACTGGTGTAGTAAGTATTCAACATTTTCACATTCAAAGCCATTTTTCTCAAAACTGGTGTACTTTAGCGACATGTGACAAGTATACCTTTTTTAAAGTAAATTAAATGTCGTTTCAAAAAAACGAAACATATTTTAAAAATATTCACGTAAAAAAGTACGACAATAAACAAGAGAATGTCAGGGTCTCTAGAGCGTCCTCTATACGTTGCGTTAAAAATAAGCAGATATTCAGATTCAGCAGTACAAGAAACATCTAAATACCAAATTACAATTAAAAGTCTCCAAAAATGAGCGAGTTTTGTTAAAATGTTGATATAAAAAAAATTATCTTTGAAAGACCATAACTTTTTAATGAAGCAAAATTGTACTAAGATAAATTGATCTAAATCGATTTATTTTGATCCAAAGAAGCCACCCTTGAAGTATGGCCCATTCTTTACCGGACACCCAGTATATCAAAAGTTATTAGGTGAGTAAATGATAAAACTATTGTCAGAAAATTTTATTTTTAATTTCATATGTTTACAATTTTACAGTAATATGTACATAATGAATCAAAACATTTACATAGTAACGGCTTTATGCATACTTATGTCACACATTAATTTATTAATTCCGAACATTATTAATTCATTTGTAATCGCCCCTTTCTCAGATATTTCATTATTGAGAAATGCTTTGACAGTTCGCTTCACGTCACCATCCATAACACTCACGCATGGAATCATGTTGGAGTAGAATGTTTTATAATTCAATTGCTTCAAAACCTCCAAACGATATGATATAATGTCACACAATTTCCATAATTCCAATAAACCCTTATAAGATATATACAGTGTCTCGTCACCTCTTTCTAATTTCAATATTTTTGCTCCTTCGATACGTTCGAACGATGCCTTTACCGAACTAATTTTCATTACCGGATAAACAGTTTTTTTCTCGGTAAAATATGATTTTAATGTGTAGTTATAAGAACAAAATTGTTTCCATTCCTCTTCTAAAAACGATATGCTCTGCCTTTTAGTACCCATAATGCGTTTTACTGGATCAAAAAATGTTTCGGCACACAGTCCCACGCAAACCCATTTCGTGCGACTCTTATTTAAAAAATATACACTTTGAGCTAACAATGGTAATTGGTCCACATCAGCCACTTCCCTTACTTCTGATATCTCTGAAGGTGCTTTCTCGCTAATGTCATACTGACGAAAATCTTCATCCGTGAAAAAAGGTTGAGACAATACTTCAAATTGAAACTCGTTTCGAACTGAGGACATATTCAAATCTTGCTCATCCTGTTCTTTTGGTTTATCAACGTTTTGAGTGAGAAATCTTTTCTTCTGTACATCATCACCTTGATCATCCACGTGTCTTTTCTTCTGCTTCAGGAAAAATTCCACTTGTTTAGACGTCACTTTTAAATACATCAAAAATATAAGAATTGTATATGATCAGCAAAATTTAATAAACTTACTTTTATATAGATCGACGATACACTATTAAATTTGTATAACACAACTCACAGTTCTGCAACAACTGAAACAATTCACAAAATAACGGCCTTATACAGGGTGTTAATAAAGAAACTGTACACCGTTTGGCAGGTGATAGTAGAGGTCAAAACAAGAAAAAAATTCTAATAAACCCATATCCAATTCTCAATACAGGCTGTCCACGCCATGTGTTCACTCTTCTAGAATTTTTATTTTTTACATAAAATTCGGGAGCGATAAATTAAATAAAAAGCTGAATTTTCCGACATACCACTGGCCACCGCAGGACTTCCGGTTTCGCCTGAAATCATATCAACTTTCTTATTTTAAATGGAACACCCTGTATATTTTTACATATTTGGAATCTACAGATCATTGTGAGTCCGAATAGACTCGCACACTTGATTGAAAGCAACTTGATTTTTCAGTTGCTGACAAGCGTTTACAACTCTCTGCCAAAGTTTATCTTCTCTATTAATTTCTCTGGCATAAACAGTGTCTTTTAAATAAATTCCGTTAAAAAAGAAAATAATTTACGACCTAATGAAAATTTCACACGCTGTAAAAATGTTAATAAACCAAAGTGCAACCAAAGAAGTTGCTTTCTCGAATTACTTGATCGCATTAGAACGAAAATACACCAGACATAGCTTTGCATACTGAAAAACAAAAAAAATCTTTTTTCGTTGTCATGGAAACCAAAATTGCCAAGTGATACATATTCGGACTCACAATGATCTGTAGATTCCAAATATGTAAAAATATACAGGGCGTTCCATTTAAAATAAGAAAGTTGATATGACTTCCGCCGAAACCGGAAGTCCTCCGGTGGCCAGTGGTATGTCGGAAAATTCAGCTTTTTAATTAATTTATCTTTCCCGAATTTTATGTAAAAAATAAAAATTCTAGAAGAGTGAACACATTGCGTGGACACCTTGTATTGAGAATTGGATATGCGTTTATTAGAATTTTTTTTCTTGTTTTGACCTCTACTATCACCTGCCAAGTGGTGTACAGTTTTTTTATTAACACCCTGTATAACAAGATTTTAGGTGGGGGTAATACTAATTTAAATCCTCACCTCCTCCAACCACAAGGTCACTAAGCAGAAATCAACACTATAATAGAACCTCCTCTGACCTCAACACCATTTCAAGGTTATCTCACTCTGGAACCCCCTCCACGTCAAGGTTATGGTGAAGGTCAGGAGTAGGTCGATTCTGGAACCTCCTCCGACCTTGACCTTGAATCTAGAACCTCCTCCATGTCAAGGTTATGGCGAAGGTCACGTCAGGGATAGGCCGATTCTGGAACCTCCTCCGACCTTGACCTTGAATTTTTCCGTCAAGGTCGGAGGAGGTTCCAGAATCGGCCTATCTCTACTCCTTATTTGCATAAACGAAATTTCTCCGGAAATTATCCTTCGATCTATTGGCTCCATTGGACGACGTTTCAATTTATGAACATTTCGAACATTTTTTGTAAATACCTAATTTTTATTTGATGTAAATTTTTAATTTTGAGTTTCAAAAAGTAGATGTTTATTACAAAATAAAGTTTAATTGTTTCTTTTAAGTCTACCGCTACTTGATATTTGGACAAAGATAACATCGAGTGTAAAACATTCATGGGCTACTAGATTAAAAAGTTAGTTTGCTTTTTTATGGGGAGAGTAATGAATTTTTAAGAAAAACGAAATACTATCGTAAAAAGAATGTTTTTAGGATCTCAAGAATAAAAAAAAATTATGGCATTCCATTAAAAAAAAAAAAAGTTGAAAGTCGCCATTTTGAAATAATTCGTCCAATTGAAAATCTGATATCACCATCGTGTAGAGAATGTCCTGGAACATATTACTGCCAAATATTTTGAAAGTAGTACCCGTAGTGTGGCTAAAAAAAATAAGGCGCTTACTCTGAAATAGGCTGTATATCCCGCTCAATCATTATGCTCCCAGGTCACGTTTGTTTTCGATTGAAACACGCACTAGTTTCGTTTTCTGGCAAAACTTATTGAGTGCATGACGTAATATCAGTGTGACCCGAACTTTTCTGGTGCAAGTGAAACGAAAACGCTATTAGTTTTTTTGCTGTTTCGGTTGACGTAGAGACCGAGTCCCTTACGATACGGTTTCAAATATAATCCGTCGTCCTTCTTTCCCAGCGCGATGGTCTCCATCGTTCGATTGTGTCGTTTTGCTTCTTCCAACTTCCTTCTCGCCTCCTTAGCTCTGCCAATTGCGTGCGCAATGCTCGCGGATCCTCCGGCAAGGGAACCCGCCGCGCTGAGACCCGCTAACAACGGTATGAGATACGGTATGACGCCTCCGAACGGTCTGTCCTTTGAAAATGTCTACGTTTACTCCAAGTCCCTGTATCAACCGAAATATCGAGCGTTGGAGCAAATTCTAAATGAAGTGAAAGAAGTAAACTACTTTGCATTCAAGGACAACGAAGAAATACTGAATCCGGAGGATGCAAAGGAGAATTCGGTCTTCATATTCGACGACGTCGCTTGCGATAAGCAGGATAAGATACGAGATTACTTTAGCATGGGTCGTCATAAAAGGATTAATTGTTTTTATCTCTGTCAAACTTACACCCGAATCCCTAAACATTTAATTCGCGACAACGCTAACTTTTTGATTTTATTTAAACAAGACGAGACGAAATTGCGGCGTATATTTGAGGACCACGTATGCATGGACATGTCATTCGATCAATTTAAGTCGATGTGTGCTGAGTGTTGGAAGAAGAAATACGGGTTTATTTGCATTGATAAGGAGCATGATATAAAAGACGGAAGATATCGTAAAGGATTTGACAGTTACATACTGATATAAGCGTCGCCGCATCCAGACAATTAAAACAGTATCGAAACAGCTTTACAACCGGTAGCTGATCGGTAGAACAACTGGTTTTAACTGCTCGGAAACGGTGGAAGAACTGGGGCCTGGACAACTAAAACAGCTTTACAACTGCTCGGAAACGGATATTAACCGGTGGAAGAACTGGACCAGACAACTAAAACAGCTTTACAACTTGTTTTAACTGCTCGGAAACCGGCCAATTGGTTTAAGAATGGACAAAAAGAAGAAAATGAAATTAGAAATTATCAAAGCAAGTAAAGCAATAAGAAACAAGTATATGGCTTTGAAAAAAGGTAAATTGGAACGAGACTATAAGCTGTCGGAAAAGTATAAACCGATCACCAAGTCTCTCAAAGAACTTGAGCGAACGGTAAAAACTGAAAAAGATTCCGCTAATTACTTACCTGTAAAGAAATCTGCCGACGATAGCTTGGCGAAACCAGAAAGAAAACTGCAAAAGCAAGTCGGTCTTCCACAATCCAGTTTTGTTGAATCTGAAGCTGTTGCCGGATATAGTCCGCTTTCGGATGTTGTTCCGCTTTCTTCAGACGTTCAAGAACGACCCAGTTTTGTTGAATCGGAAGCAGTTGCCGGACAACAACAACAACAACAGCAACGACGACTGCAAAGGCAACTCAGACTTCCACAACCCAGTTTTGTTCAATCGGAAGATGTTGCCGCATATAATCCATTTTCGTCCGAGGAGGAAGAAGAAATCGATGAAGAGAGAAGACTTTCCGATTACCAAAATTTATATCAAATAATGTCTCCCACTCCTAGAAGGGAATACCTTAAGATGTACGATCCACTTCCCAGAGCATACATTGATGGTTTATTACAAGACGTCAATAATGAGTACGACAATGTGTACGGCATTCGCTATAATCCTGTTACGGACGCTTGGCGAATCGGCGATAGCGACGTGCAATTAAAAAAAAAGATTTGATAATTAAAGATGTTACATATATTGGCACACCGGGGCTTTATGAATTACTCTTTAAAAAGCAACCGATCGGTTTTAAGAACGAAGATCTCGAAAACTATCATCATATACTAAATCGCACGCACGCTCACAGAAGAGGCAATAATCCGGCAAGGCAAATAAAGGGAAGTCGATGTGAAAAATATAGAAATATAATTCAACCGTTGTTCGAAAGAAGATATCGCGCTAAAACTTGGAGCGGTGAAGGATTAGAAATTGAAAATAAACCGTTTCAGTATATATACTGGGATAACATCAACGAGCTGGTGGATCGTCTGAAATTGTTGAAGGCTTCTCAACAGGCGGGACACACGGGTCATAATAACGAGATTATTGCAATCATCGAAGAACTGAAAGAAGCCGATGTAATAGAATGAGCGTCGATAAATTCGGCAGATATTTACGCAAAACGAAAACAACTCGAGGACCTCCCGGTTTAGGATTTTCTCTCACAAGTGATAAACATTATGATATCGGGAACAAACGACTGTGCAACGTCGGCTCGAGCATCAATCCAAGAGACGCGACCAATAAAAAATACGTGGACGAGATAAAGGAAAAAATCAAAAATGATTCTAGGACCATACAAAATCAAGTTACGGACGTGAAATCGAAAATCGAAGGAATATTTCGATCGCAAGCTCTCTACCTCGGCGATCTGAAACGAGAGCTAAACGTATTTCAAGAACAAGTGAAGCTGATTAATGTTAGATTAGATAAGTTGGAGCAGCGGTTCAGTGAAGGGCACAGCAATGAGCCAAATTAAACGTGACGTCGTCAGTGAGTTACACAAACCTGCGAGGAAAAATTTTTCGAGGAGATCCATAATTATAAAGTCTGTGGACGATCTTTGGCAAGCTGATCTGTGTGAATTTATTCCTTATGCGCGTGAAAATAAAGGTTATAATTACATTTTAGTTGTCATAGATTGCTTTTCTAAGTATCTGTGGGCGCAACCGGTGAAAAGGAAGACAGGCGAGCTCGTAACTCAAGCTATGCTCGAAATATTGAATACCGACACGAGGACGCCCGCAAATTTACACACCGACGAGGGAAAAGAGTTCTACAACCAAAAGTTTAAAGATTTGACAAATAGACACGGAATAAATCATTACTCAACATTTTCTCCGATAAAGGCCGCCATGGTAGAGAGAGTTATACGGACAATTAAAGAAAATCTGTACAGAGAATTCAGTATGCGCGGCAAATTTCAATGGTTGGATTTATTGCAAACGATCGTGGACAAATACAACGCGAGCGTGCGCAGAACAATAGGCATGGCTCCTAAAGATGTGAACAAAACAAATGAAAAGTCGCTTTTAGAAACGGTATACAATAAGTTTAAAATTGCGGGCAAAGCGAAATTTCGTGTCGGTGATGTCGTTTGCATCAGCAAATATGAAGGAGTATTCGAAAAAGGGTTTACTCCGTCGTGGTCCACGGAACTGTTCAAAATCGTTAAAATTCAAGTTACTAATCCCGTTACTTACCTGCTAGAAGACATGTCGAAGCAACCGATTTTGGGCGCCTTCTATAACGAAGAACTCCAACGAGCTAAACACGAAGATGTTTATTTGGTGGAAAAAATTTTGAGAAAAAAAGGAGGAAAAGCCTACGTGAAATGGTTCGGCATTCCTGAAAAATCTTGGGTTAAACTGTCAAATATTGTTTAATTGTATGAACGTATAGAAATAAATTGATTTGCTTTTTTTAAAGAAAAATAGTTTTATTAATTCCTCTTATTTAAAAAACACATTTTATATGGCACATACAAATTATCGTTAACAATATATTAAAAAACAGTGCGATACAACTTACGAAAAATGCATGCGAACAATAAGTATTTTCATTATCGTTATACAAAAACAAATTATCATTAAAATCAATTTGCGTTAAGTTGACATATTCCGAGTCGAAAAAATAATCTGCATATTCGTGCGAGATATTTAGCGCAATCTTCCAGTCGCTGTCTTCAACTTGCCGACGACCTTGATGAAAACAACGAAGTTTGTAATACAGCAACGTCTGATCTTGATTTGTTAAATTTACGTCGAACATGTTTGAACCTTTCCATGCAAGCTGAATCCAATTCTCAGGCCAAACGCTATTTTCATAATCTGTACACACGTAACACTCAGTTATGTTCGAATTATTAATGTTTATATAAAACATATTGTTCGCAATCACCGCGAAAACAATCGCGGCAGCAAGGGGACCCATTTTCACACAGACGCACTCTCGTCGTTGTTTAGGCACACAGGGCACAAATGCAGAGAAATCGGAGGTCCGTCCCACTGCATTTCGCCGGTGTTATAATGTAAATAACAAGGTAATTTACGCTGCAGCTCTTTATCTTGCTTCAAACGATCGGGTAATCGCTCCCAAATATCAATTAAATTTAACGTAGATTGTTGCAGTAAAATGTATCTGGGAATGTAGGGAATTAGATCCGTATCGATATTGCTCAAACCGAAATTTTGATTGTTATTTTCCAATATTTTATCCACGATTTCAAGTATCTCTTCTAACGTTTTCATTGTGACTGACCGACGACGGCTGATCCCATTAAAATCGAGTTTTTATATCTCCCCACGTCGAGTTTTATTTTGTACTCGTGATTTGCCAACAATTCCAGCAAACAATCGATACTTTCTGAATACTATTGCACATTTCCGTCCTCTGCTTTTGGGATTCCGATAATAAAATTACGAGCATACGAAATTAAATTTTCATTATCCGGGAGATAAGTGGCGATTAATTCTATAATTTTCTTGTAGTAGCCGTTGAACGTAAGTTTTTCGAGCCTTTTGATGCGGTAACCGACGACATGTAATAATTTACTTAATATTTTAAACATAAATTTATCCAATTCTATTTCTGTTTCGCCTTTAATAATTTTCACTTTAAATTTACCTTTGGACTCGATAAAAAATAATTTGATATCACTGTCGCAAATCGTTTTCGTGTCCGCACATTGTTGGCACCTCGTACTTTTTAATTTCAGATGTTCTTCGATGCGAGGAAAGTATTCGATGAATTGATTCCATTCGTCGCCGTTAAACGTTAAACATTTTGGTTTTGAGCTGTACGTTAGTTTTACCAACGGTTCAAAATTATTCGTTACACTGAGTCCCGTTGAAAGTTTTGCAGATCTGCTTAGCTTGTAAGATACCTTGCTAACAAAACGAAAATCACTATTTCGTCTGCATTCTTGCAGAAAACTTTCCAGAAACTCTAACGACGATGATGCCATTTTCAGATGTATACTTGCACTTATTTACGCACGTTGCGAGACTAAACGATCGAAAGCAAACTTACGGTCTTAAATAAGGAGGAGAGGAAAAAATGGGATCGTAATTTATTTTAAACCAATAAAAAAAAGACGTGTTATACACGATGTTTCATAACTCGAAGTGAAGAATTAAGGAACGTGTACGCAGTGATAAAAAATGTTAAATATTTTTGTAAGCTATGAAATAAATATTTTACTTTTTTTATCACCCCGTATACGTTTCTTAATTCTACGCCGCGAGTTATGAAACATCCTGTATTTTTAATTTTAAATCTAATGCGCACACGTAGATTACTCAATGCATTGCAATTTACTGATAAGAAAAATGCGCCGCGAACTGCAGCACAGCACTTTAGTTTGTATCATCTGTCCCTACAGAAAAGAGTTCATTTTACGTTTTCTCTGTGCGCGTTAATTATGGATACCATTTCGAATATAAATAGTGCTACTTCGTTAAAATCATTACCTATTAAGAAGTTGTCAGAGCTGGAAATCGACCGCAAGTATCCGTTGTCCGATTTAAAATATGTAAAAACGAAATTTGGAGAATCATTGCTGGCGGAAATCGATCAGGAGTTTGTCGTGTTTCTGCCTCGTCGATTTAACAAGGCCATACCCGAAGATAAGATAGGTGACGTGTTGTCTTCGCAATGCGGCTTGATTTACAAAGGATTGGTGAAATTAGCCAGTAAACCACAACCGGCTTATGACATTGAATTTGAGAAATATTAAAAATACAAGTAAGTACAAAATTTATTATCTTATTTCAAGTCACTAGAATTATAGTCTCTTTTTTTTCAGCTCGTTAAAGTAAAAAATATTAGCTTAGTTATAAACATAATTTTAAAATTAGATTATTATTAAATATTGAAATGGATTTACGAGAATATTTAAATGTGTTTCGCTTATTGGATGAGTGCGCCGATAAATCAGATGCTTATAAAATTGCAAAACTAAACAAAAAAAATATTTACAGTTGATTCTTGTCCGATGAAATTTGTATCACAAAATCTTTTAAGCGGGCACTAAATCGCGCACTATACACTTTACGTTTCACCGTCGTTCGACAGCTTCGTCAGAAGTGAAAAATATGTTGTCAAAATAAACAAGGTTGTCAACGGAAAAAAATATTAAAACATTAAACGAGCTAATGAGAAATTGCCCGTCGGTGCAGGATAAGAAACAAATTGAAAGCTTAATTGCAAAATTACATTCATTCGACGTAAAACTGGAATTAAAAATTAAAACGTTGCCGATTGGTCGAGGTTTAAGAACACGTCGTCGTCCCGGAACAGACCGGAGAATTAATAAAATCAACCGAATTCAGTGGAAGGATGTAAGTTTTAAATTAAATGCGTACGTATTTTTTCTAATTTTTTTAAATTTACAGCTGCAATCTGCATTTAAAAGCAGAATTCGTACCGGAGTAATAATCAATAAAACTCATACACAACCACGAAGCTTTTTCCTAGACGCTTCGTCTCTGATTAGAACTAGAATCGGAAATCAATTGGTGAAAACGCCTTCGATGAAGATAAATTTGGTATTTTGCGGTGAATTTGTAAAACCTCAAACCGATGTCTCGGAATATAAGTTTTTCAATACCAAAAATCCGTGATCAATATTGGAGCAAATCTAGACGAAATTTTAAACGAACTGATGGTGCAGGTAAGTTTAAAACAAAATAAGCCGCCAGATATTAATTTTCTTTTTTTCACTTTCTTATCAGCTATCAGAATTTCAAGAGAGGGATGGGGGATAGCGGTTGGTCGTTATCGGCAATCGTGAATCTGGTCGTGGCGTTTTGCAAGTACACGCCGTTGAGAGGAGGAGGAAAGAAAGATAACGGTAGCACTTACGTGGACCTGCCGGACGAACTTCGGCGAAAAAGTAACGTCATATTGAACATCAAAAATCAAGACCGACGATGCTTTGCGTATTGCCTTTTGGCGCACCTATTTCCGGCGAGAAACGGCCAAGATGCGTGCGATCCTTCTACGTACCGTCAAAATATATACGATTTTTTTAATTTTAAAGGTATATGTTTTCCTGTAAATCTGTGCGACTTACAGAAATTCGAAAACGTCAATAAATTTATTTCAATTAACGTATACGGTTATGAAAACAAGAGTATCGTGGGTCCACTTTATCATACAAAAAATGTCAAAAACTGCCACGTAAATTTATTATATTTAAAGAAAAGTCAACGCGTAGGTCATTTTTGTCTCATTAAAAATTTATCAGAACTGTACAGGTATCAAATTTCATCAAATATGCGTGTCAGGTTCATTTGCGATCGCTGCTTGTGTTATTTTTCATCCAAGGACAAATTAAATCGTCATGTGTCAGATTGCTCGCGTCATGAGGCCGTAAAAATTGATCTGTTCAATGGGAACTATATTGCAGCTTTGTGCAATAATTGTAATTTACAATGTCGCGTTAAAAATATTATTCCCGTGACTTTACACAATTTATCTCATTACGATAGTCACTTTATAATAGAAGCTCTGGCAAACGTAAACGACGAAAATGTCGAAATTTTAGCAAACACAACTGAAACTTACATATCGTTCTTGAAAAGGGTAGGCGATGTGAAATTACGTTTCTTAGATTCGTTTCGTTTCATGCCCTCGTCTCTTGAAACATTAGCGAAAAATTTGAAACCACAACAAATAAAGTTCGTACAAAAAGCGTTTCCGAATCCGGATTCTTATAAATTAGTAACTCGTAAAGGATGTTTTCCCTATGATTACGTGAATTCTGTTGACAAATTGGAAGAGACAAGTCTTCCAGATAAATCCCTATTTTATAATAAATTACATGGCGAAAACGTCAACGATGAGGATTACCAACACGCCGTAAACGTTTGGCAACATTTTCAATGTAAAACTCTCGGTGAATACGCGGAGTTGTATTTAAAAATTGACGTATTTCTGTTGGCTGACATTTTTGAAAATTTTAGAAAATTGACTTTCAAAACTTACGGGTTAGATGCGTGTGGATTTTTCACAGCTCCGGGCCTATCATTTTCGGCGGCTCTTAAAACAACAAAAATTGAACTTCCCCTTTTACAAGACATCGATATGATTTTATTTATAGAAAAAGGTTTACCCGGCGGTATAACTCAAGTTAGTTCCCGATATACACATCTGTACACATGGGAACCGATTTCGACCCTGATAAGGAAATTAGCGAAATTATTTACGTAGACGCGAACGGACTCTATTTTTACGCGATGACGACAAAATTACCGTGCGATAACTTCAACTGGGTAAGTGACGAAAAATTAACGAATCTTTTAGAAATGCTCAGTACGACCGACATTGACTGTTCGATGTATTACGGGGATGAAACGGGTAAATCTTGTATTTTAGAAGTTGACTTAGAATATCCTGAAGATTTGCACGATTCCCATATATTTTTTCCATTTTGTCCGGAACACATATCCACCACAGGTAAAAAGGACGACAAAAAATTAATGTTAACTTTATGTAATAAAGAGAAGTACTTTCAAGTTTACCTGCTTCTTTCATTTCATACCATAAGCTTTGTTCCCATAACTATTCAAATTGAGAATGTATTAATAAATAATTTAGAAATCAATGTCTTAAATGAATATTATATTCCAAATTAGTATATGAACTTACATTGGTCGAATTAGTCTCAATTTCTTGGAACATGTTAAAAGACATGCAAGGCATATTCATTACTGTGAGCAAATATACTTCCAGAACCCAAGGTACTTCAAACAAACCCTTCATTTATCGTAGAACATTTTAAAGCTGGATCTTCGGTGTAGCCACTATAAATTCTATGACAAGTTTCGCATTCAAATATGAATTTGCTAATTAATCCATGTTTAATTTTTTTATTTAAAAGTAATTTGCCGAAGGTACATATTTTTGCGTGGTTTAGAAAAGCTTCAGTTACCCATTGTAATAGGTAACTTACTTGAACTATTCTGTTTCCATCAATGTCGAATTCATTTTTACGGTCTTCGAAACATGTTTCTTTTTCAAAATTGTAATTGTTAATGCTAAAGAATATTTACGTTTCATTAATTGGAACAAAAAGAAATGCAAGAACGCATACCTATTTTCTTCATTTGACGTAAACATGAATTCGCTTAAATCAAGCAATTCAGATTCTATTGCCGAGGCTTCAACTGAACATGATAATTTTTTTACTTGCAAATGAGATATCTGACCACTTGCCTCTTCAGTAAAATTTTGAAAATTATGGATGTTATTCGATTGTTCGTCCATTTGCCTAAAATGTTATTAAACAGTACTCGTCATGAAAATATGTACCATCGTAATCATAAAAACGACTACATCGAAGTGAAACAGATATTCAAAAAAATTTAGTTGTGTAACATTACTTTTGGCAAAACGGTACTGGTACTAACAGCTAATTCAGTTGCAACTGTTCGAATACTGATACCGTCTTACAATCGCGTTTGAGTCATTGCCTTCTGAATTGCTTTTAATTGGGGTATTTTTATTTGTTTTGTCAAAATAATATTAATGTCAAAATGACAAAAGTTCATTTTGAAGCACGTTTCAATCAACCAAAATTTAGAGTGTAGTCGGTTTTTCTGATTACGACGGCCTTAAAATTTCGCACGATTTAATTTTCTGCTGTAAATATGGCTTTGACGGCTTGTCAAAAATAATCATTTCATACGTCAGATTTGAAATGTAATGCTAAAGTTGTAGCATGATAATTCCAAATCACGTGCTTTCTGAAAGAGAGAAGGGTTTTGCAACCGCAAAATTAGAAGATTGTTGGTAGCTACTTTTATTCTATTATTTCAGTTCTAGTACTTTACCATTATAACTAAAAAATCTAAAAATCAAATCACTTTTGGTTAAATGTCTTTAGTGTCAAAATTGAGGGAAAAGCCTGTTCTACAAAACTGTAATTTAGAGAAATTCTACTACTTGATAAAAGAATCGTGCGAAATTTTAAGGCCCCTACATAAATATGTAGGTCTCGTAATAATCAAATGAAAGCATGATTTGTAACATAATATTTCATTGAATGATGCTATTTAGAAGTACTATATTAAGGTTTCGCAATTTAAAATTTAAGTCACCTTTAAAGATATTTTGAAATATGTTTTAAAAAGTGCATACATTGTAACATGATAATATTTACAATTGACTAATTCTGAAAACATTTATTATTTTAAAAAAGTGCCTTTTTTTATATCTTAACCATGACATTCAATTGTTTTTTTACTGTAATATTGTAAATACTAAGAAATTGCTTAAATACAGAAGCCGGTCTTTATATGCATTATAAATCTAATCAGAAATGAAATATTTTACATGATCCATCTTTGCCACTTGTATTAATAAATATATAAGATATTTATTTGGAGAAAACGATTCTATACGTACTTTTTTTAAATACAATTCCATTTTTTCTGGCCAGAACAGAGCGACGTGATCGTTTAGGTCTCTGACTGTAGGATTTATTTAAGATTCCTCTTTCCGTTTTAATTTTCATGTCTAAAGGCAATAAAATTTATTTACTTTCAATATTCTACAAACTCTTACCGTAAACGCTCAAAAATTAATTCTTTTGTAACACGTGTCTAACCACTAATACGACCGTAGAGGACTAAAGTGCACAAAGAAGAGATAATCGCCCTTTAGTAGTATGAAAAGAAACAGACTTCAAAATATGCCCCTCTTAAGCCGTTTTTTGGCGTACAAAACTGTTTTAAAACCGAATGGTGCTGTTTCAAAACTGTTTTAATTTTGACGTCATTAATGATGATCCCGCTAAAATAACTTTCCTATACCGTTTCAAAACACAAACGGTTTGTAGGTTATGTGCAGTGCTGCCAACCCGTTAGACTTCGAATTCCCTTTTGAGAAGTTAAAAAGTACCTTATTTAAGGAGAAATTCCCTTTTCAGCAATTCGCGAAATCAAACAAAGTAGACGACCTCTGCTGGTACCATCGAAAGGGTGAACAACATTTCACGGATTGGTTTAACATTGAAAACATCAGAAAACATGCGCCAATCAAATTTCGCAACTGCAATGTTGTTGACACTTTTATCGGCCATTTTGCGATTAACAGAGACCTCTCGCGTTGACAATTAAGGCGCGAACATAATGTAATTTTTGATGACAATAAATTGTTCAAAAATTGAGCAATTAGAACTTGTTCTTATTTATTAATTATATGCAGGCATGGGTATGGAAAGGGAAAGTATCTCCCACTGCGCTAAGCAATAGGTCAAACGAGTGTTGACTGCAGCTAGCTTGGTCCCACGAAATATAAAATTGTAGACGGCGGCGGCGCGGTGTATTCGTTTTGATGCTGTTCATATTGAATTAAACGGAAAATTATTATATTGTTTAAAAAAGGTTTGTTTTTCAATTTAAAATGGTCTCGAACTTGTACGACACTGTTAAACGCTAATAAACCAACATGAACAACTCGCTCGGCGCTCTCTGTTTTTGATTTCGTTGATACGACTGATGGCCGTATGCACAGACAAATCTTTAGACTTAAGCCAAAGTAAACCTTTACTTTGGCTTAAGTCTAAAGATTTGTCTGTAAAAAGTAAACCTTTACTTTGGCTTAAGTCTAAAGATTTGTCTGTGCATACGGCCATCAGTTACGTACCGGCGCTTGTTTGTCTGAAACATCGAGCTCGTCGCAAATAATTGGGGGTGGGGGGTCGAGCTTTCGGCTTTCGTGCCCGTCCCAGATTATATTTGAGGTTATGTATAAAAATGTATTTCCGAATCTTACTTTAACTTTGAAAGTTTGCAATGAGAAATGCAGTACAGTAAACAACTAACAACTGATAAATTTCTCACTAGTTTCTTGATCAATAAATTAAATCGTATGAAACCAACATCATGCAAATCTTGTATGCAAAATACGCACCGCACATACCACACACACAACAGAACCACCAGCCAGCATAAAATGAACGGTCAATGGTCAAATTGACATCTGATCTGACCAATCAGCAATTTGAATTTTGAATGTAACCGAAACAAGAACAAAGGCGGAGAACTAAGCAACTGTAGTGGAAGAAAAAGAGAGAGTTATAAATATTAATATTTAACTTGTGTATTTTATTAGATGATACTTCTCAACTCACAGAGAAAACTGATGTTGTTTCAAAGACCGAATCCTATTGAAAAATACCTTTTTTTGAACAAAATTACCTTTTTCCCTTTTCATTAAAAAAATACCTGCCAAAAGGGAAAAATACCTGCAGTTGACAGCACTGGTTATGTGTAGCACTTAACTTGTTACTATTAACCCCCACTCCACCTTGAAATAATTTCAAAAAGTAATTTCACAGCGTTTTGAAATGTATGCAGCCGTTTCAAAACATGACGTCATTGTTTCAACGCTGAAAAATGCACGTTTCGAAACATACGAAATAATTTCAAAATAGTGCACCGCCAAAAAACGGATTTAGTTTCAATATATCTAATAGCCGAACCGAAATATTAGCGACATCTCTGAAGCTTTCGTTTTAATGTTTTTTATATGTGTTTAAATACAACGAATAGTTTTGAGGATTAAATTTTAAAAATATGTAATTTATTGAAGTAATATAAATTGCAAATAATACTTTTGTACCTTATCTTATTAATAAAGTCAGATCATTCTCTCTGAATGTGTATCAACTGAGTTATAAACTTTTGAAAGCAGCATGTTTTTGTAATTAGGGAAACAAAAATTAATAGTAATGCAACTTTATATCCTGTGATAATAAAAATACCTTATTATAATATCTAGGGTATCTAGCACATGTATAAAAATTTTGAATACTTTCTGATTATTAATTCCCAAGATTAACTCACAAAACGAATAGTACATATAATTTTTAGGCGCAAGACTACCCTTAAGCGTTTTACTTCAAAGTTTAAAACACGGCTTAAAATGAAAAACAATTCATCGTGCGATAGAATTTGACGAGAGCAATTGGTTAGAAAAATACATTAAATTAAATAGCGATCTGAGGGCAAAATCTACGAACGCTTTCGATAAAGATTTTTACAAGGGCATGTCGAATATGGTTTTCGGAAAACTTATGGAATCTGTACGCAAATACAGAAATATCGTGTTGACAAAGAAATGGAAATCCGTTGAAAAATATATTAGTCAACCAAATTTCAAAAAAGCTACGATTTTCAATGAAAATCTGGTCGCAATTGAACTGAACAAATTATCCGTGAAATTTGATAAACCGATCTAAGTTGGCATGGCAGTCCTTGACATTTCAAAAACAGTCATGTATAGTTTTCTTTATGATTACATCAGAGAAAATGTGGAGCCCTTATTTAATGTCACAGTTGTTAAGATATTAATTGTAGTTAGCAATGAAATAAAAAAATGAAGTATGATAGATGTAAACACTATTAATAAAAAAGTTTACAACAGAATCTTCTTCTCGGCATATTTCAATTTTTACTCTTTTACTATCTGCCACTGGACAAAGATTTCAACAGGTTACGGGCCCAGTTATCGCCGAAGATAGTAAATTTGTTAAGAAAACATTAGTTAAGTAACATTAAGTAAATGGATAGTGAACTTTTGAAAACTGATAAACTGAAAAATGAGAATAATTGGGCGCAGTGGAAATTTGTGTTAAAGGTACACTTAAAATCCAGCGACTTATTTGGAGTAGTGAGTGGAGAATTTGAAAAACCGGTAATGTCAGGTTATGACACTGATGCTAAAGGCAGAAGGACTTTTGAAATGGAACTTCAAAAGTGGGTGCGAGCGGATAGTAAAGCTCAGAAAATAATAGTGTCAACGGTGGATCGTCAGCCGCTATTATATATAATGACCTGTGAAACTGCAAAAGAGATGTGGGAAAAATTGCACAGTGTTTTCGAACAAAAATCTGATGCAAGTTTACATCTGGTGCAACAAAAATTCTACAGGTACGTTATGGATCCAAATGATAACATTGCCTTGCATATTTCCAAGTTAGAAGAAATAGGACATCAGCTTAAGCAGCTGGGTGAACCAATGTCAGAGTCAATGGTGATAACAAAAATTTTAATGACATTACCGGCGAGTTATTATCATTTTCATAGTGCGTGGGAGTCAATGCCAGAGGAGAAGAAAAATATTAGTAATCTCACAACAAGGTTATTAATAGAAGAGGCACGAATTAGTGGTCAAGTTAAAAATGAAGAATCAGTAAATGCTTTGACGATGAAGACAGGAAGAAAGCAAGAAGAAAACAAGAAAATTTTCAACAAGTACAAAAATAAGAAACCAGGAAAATGCTTTTATTGTAATAAACCAGGTCATTGGAAAAGAGAATGTAGAAATAGGAAACAGAAAGAAGAAAATGGAGAAGATAGAGGAAATATCAATATTCATGCTTCAACTTCAGAAAAAGAAGCTTTTATTTTGGACGCCATGTTAGCTGAAGATCATGAAGAGGATATGTGGTTTATGGATTCAGGAGCCAGCGATCATATGTCGAAAAGGTCCGAGTGGTTTGATAATTATGTTCCCTTTGACAGTCCGATACCTGTCAGAATTGGAAATGGGTCAAAAATAAGTGCTCATGGTAAAGGTGACATAAGAATTTCGGCATTTGCAGAAAGTAAATGGACGGAGAAACTTTTAAAAAATGTATTGTTCGTTCCGGAAATTAAATTGAATCTGTTTTCAACTGGTACAGCTTTGGATAAAGGATATACATTATATTCTGATGAGAAGAAATGTTATATTAAAAGTAATGGTCGTATTGTAGCAGTGGGAGTACGAAACAAGCGTTTATATCAACTTCTGTTTAAAGTTATTTTACCTGAAGGAAAATCTGAAACGAATGTCGTTGTTAAGGAATCACTGCAACTTGGGCATGAACGCTTAGGTCATCAGAATGTTAGTCATGTAAGAAAAGTTCTACAAAATTTGAACGTGAATGTACCAGATTTGAATAAAAACATATTTTGTGAAGCATGCATGTATGGAAAGCAACACCGCCAACCCTTTCATTCTAGTTTGACAAAAACAGAAAAATGTGGTCAATTGATACATGCAGATTTGTGTGGTCCTATGCAAAATGTCTCACTTGGAGGTTCGTATTATTTTCTCTTATTTAAAGATGATTTTTCAAGTTTTAGACATGTCTACTTTTTGCGTAACAAAAGCGAAGTAAAAGAAAAATTGGTTGAATATCTGACAGTTGTCAAAAATGTCACAGGATCTGAAGTGAAAGTCATTAGGTCGGACAATGGAGGTGAATTTGTAAACAAGAACGTTGATAGCATTCTAAAATTTCGTGGTATACGTCATCAGTTGACAGTGCCATATTCACCACAACAAAATGGTGTCGCAGAAAGAGATATGCGGACCATTGTTGAATCTGCAAGAACACTACTTTACTCTAAAGGCCTTCCACTGAAGCTATGGGCTGAAGCAGTTAATACGGCAGTTTACGTAATAAATAGAACAGGAGAGAGCTCAAAGTTTCATTCAACGCCTTATGAACTATGGTATGGTGAGAAACCAAAAATCAGTCACTTGAAAGTATTTGGAACTGAAGTATTTGTCCACATTCCTAAAGAAAAACGTAAGAAATTCGATGCTAAAAGTAAAAAGGGAGTATTTGTGGGATATAAGGAAAATGTAAAAGCATACAGAGTATGGTTTCCAACGGAGAATATCATTGATGTAAGTAGAGATGTAGTTTTTGCAAAAGAAATAATTTTAGAAGGAGAAAGAAAATGTGACATTGAAGAAGCTGACCATAAAGAAAACAAATATGAGACACAAAATCTTCTAAGCGGACACTAAATCGAGCAACTATATACTTTACGTTTCGCAGTCGTTCGACTGCTTCGTCAGAAGTGAAAATTATGTTTTTTTAGAGATGTCTGTTCGAGATACTTCGACGAAAATCCGATAACGATCGGTGGCCTCGATGATAATTTAATTTCTAAGGTCGTAGAAATAGACGAAACAAAGTACTTTCATAGAAAATATCATCGTGGCCAATTTCATGAGGGTCACTGGGTATTTTGCGGTGTAGAGAGAGATTCTGGTGCTTGTTTTATGATAGAAGTGCCAAATCGCAGTGCAGAAACCCTCTTACCCTTAATACAAAGGTGTCGCAGTTATTTCTTATAATTTTGCTTCTTGCAGAATTTGATTTCTTTTGCATGTTGCCTATAATAATCCATTCACTAAAAAATACGAATTCACACGACCCACGAATTCACACCCAAAATATTGAAAATTTGTGGATGCGTGCAAAAAGAAAACTTAAAGCACAATTTGGAACGTCCCGGGAGCTGTTTCCCTCCTACTTGAATGAGTTCTTGTGGAGGGAGAAGTTCAAGGAAAATCCATTTCCTAATTATTTATTTTGCATTACACAACAGTATCCAGTATAACTAAATAATAAATAAGAAATTTTATCAATTGCTTTATGTTGTTTGTTTTATTTAAAATTATGTAGGTATAGCTTAAAATGAAACACAATAGATATGGCAACATTGCACGCGTATCGGGCACTTCTGCACATGCGCAAAATGACATTGAAATTTAGGAACCTAAAGTGCAGTTTTACCATTTTTCAGAATATATTTATAAATTAGTGTAACAAAATTTTGTAAAAATTTAGTTATGTGTTTCTGTTTACACGTGGTGCCTGATAGAGTTCTCCATTTAGTGTTAATAATCTTTTTGTAATAACGTCATAATAATAATATCTATCACGCCTTTCTCTATGTATAGCTTCTGTCTCTCCTTCGAAGTTCCAGTATTTATATAGATCGATAATTTTTCTTATCTTTGCTGGGGTTGCATTTGTATTAATTTTCAATGCTGTTTCTAATATCGATGGAGAAATTCCATTACCAAAACTAAATGCTGCTATGTATACTCTATCTCTGTAGCTTAGTGGACCACAGTAAAATTTTTCTCTTAAAATTCGTTGCATGTTTAATGAAGAGATGTTTATGAACTCGCAAACAGAATTCCAAGCTTCTACAGTATCTCTTGAAGACATTTTTCAAAAACAGTGCATGAGAAAAATAGGTTAGTATGACTAAAATGTTTTTTTTTTTGTTTTCTAGGCTAACTAGATAGCCTAGGGTAACTGTGCCTGTTAGCCGACCACTACTAGTTTGTTGGTCATCCACTTACATAAACACTATTTTAAAATAGTCAATCAGTAAGTTTTGGATTGCATAAGTGGTTGAAATGGGAGCAGATTTAAATAAAATCTAAAGTTTATTAATTGGCTATTTTAAAATTGTTTATGTAACTGGACAGCCAACTGGCAGTAGTTGAATGGTGGTCGAGAACAGGCGAAGTTACCTTAATACACTTTGTTCTTAGCAACAAATCGAGAATTGAGCAAAAAAGTAATGCTTATAAGAAGCACTAACGGGTAAATCTTTTTTATAATCAATCATGTCTTTAAATTTGTGCACATTTGTATCCATAAACAATCATTTCAATTACAAAAGAAAAGCTTCGTAATAAAATTGCATGTAGTATGTGGGTGATTTTTTAAATCTACTGTTAAAGGGAACGAAGTGTGTAAAGACATTTTGAGACATGAGAAACTTTTTTTTTATTTATTTTAACTTATTTTAAGGGAAGGGAAATTTTTATGTGTAAATACATTTTAAGGGAAGGGAAACTTTTGTATGAAAATAAATTTGAAGAAAATAAAAATCTAAAATGCATTTTAAGGGAAGGGAAACCTTTGTACGAAAATAAATCTGAAGAAAAGAAAAATTAAAATGCATTTTAAGGGAAGGGAAACCTTTGTGCACAAATGTAATTTAAGGGTAGGCAAATTTTTGTGTGTAAATACATTTTAAGGGAAGGGAAACTTTTGTACGAAAATAAATTTGAAGAAAATAAAAATCTAAAATGCATTTTAAGGGAAGGGAAACCTTTGTGCACAAATGTACTTTAAGGGTAGGCAAATTTTTGTGTGTAAATACATTTTAAGGGAAGGGAAACTTTTGTACATAAAAGAAATTATGAAAAGAAAAGCTAAAATATATTTTAAAAGAAGGAAATCTGTGTGTACAAATCTTTAAATACATTTTAAATAAAGGGAAACCTTTGTACAAAAATAAATTTTAAGAAAAGGAAACCTAAAATACATTTTAAGGAAGGGAGAATTTAATACAAAAATAAATTTTAAGAAAGGGAAAACCTAAAACACATTTTAAGGAAAGAAAACCTTTGTGCAAATATATTGTAAGACAAGGCAAATTTTTGTGAGTAATTAAGTAATAAGGTTGGTTTAAAATTTTTGTGTGTAAATACAATTTAAGGAAAGGGAAACCTTTGTATGAAAATAAATTTAAAGAAATAGAAAACCTAAAATACATTCTAAGGGAAGGAAATCCTTGTGTGCAAATGCATTTTAAGGAAGGGAAAATTTAGTTTGAAAATAAATTTTAAGAAAGGAAAACCTAAAACACCTTTTAAGGGAAAGGAAATTTTTGTGCAAATATATTTTAAGGGAAAGCAAATTTTTGTGAATAATTAAGTAATAAGGTTGGTTCACAAACTTTGTGTGTAAATACAATTTAAGGGAAGGGAAACCTTTATGTGAGAATAAATTTCAAGAAATAGAAGACCTAAAATACATTCTAATGGAAGGGAAATCTTTGTGTACAAATACATTCTAAGGGAAGGGAAAATTTAGTATGAAAATACATTTTAAGCAAGGGAAAACCTTAAAACACATTTTAAGGGAAAGGAAACCTTTGTGCAAATATATTTTAAGGGAAGGCAAATTTTTGTGAGTAATTACACTTTGTTTGCAAGTACATTTTAAAAGCAGGGAAACTTTTGTGTGGAAATATATATTTTAAAAGATGGGAAACCTTTGGATATAAATACAATTCAAGGGTAGGAAAATTTTTTTGTGTTTTCCTATATGTATTTAAGAAGTAACTTTCATACGCTAGTTAAACAAAAGTACAAGTTAAAGAAATCTAAATATTTTAATTAAAGGCCAAAAACTTTATAAACTAACCAAAACAACATTCTAAAAACTCAATTTATTAAAAAAGGTATTTTTCAGATATGTGTCTGGTTATTGCTTGCATGATAAGAGAGCTGTCTTGTTGATTACAGTAGAGACGACGCCACATGAAAACATCAACGTGTTCACTTATATATGGTGAATTCATAACACCAAGCCTCCTAAAGAAGCCTTTTAATGAAGACCAGTATCCTTCGATAGAGTTGGTGCAAGTTCCAGTATCAGAATCAATGAAATTCCTGGAGTGATTCACTGTTTTATGAATATATGGTGAGACACCTCCTAATCGTGACAAGTTCGAATAACCACGCCAGCAATCACTCCAGATTTCGCTTCCTGGACGGACATACTTTAATATAATTTGTTCGAGAGTGTCAGAATTGCGATTAGGTATGAATTGGACTAGTCCTTGCTTTGTAGTGGTGTCAAATAATCCGAAAACCCATTTAGCAGGCACTGCACGACCAGCATTATATTTCCGTTTTGTTAAAACACTTTCGTCAACTTGCACAACATGATTCTCTCCACCTACATAAGTATGTATATATATTAATATTTTTTTACAAACTTTTAAAATCTTATTTTTAGTAATCTTATTCTGCAACAATAATCTACCGAACTGAAACTTGTCGGGATCATTAATTAATTTCCAAGAGCAAATGTCCCTCAGGAAGCGATATAATTGAATTATGGTACAGGAAGGCAAACCTGTGGCCATTCTTGTGCAGCCTACCCTCATTTCACAACTCCAGAACCATGTTACGTACAGCACATCTCTTATTGGGACATGCATATTTGAAAAGAAAGATCCCTCTAATATAGAGTAGCCGCATTTACATTTTGTACAGTAGAACCAGTGTCCCAAAGTTTGATTTTGGTTTTTGTACAAGATGCATGGTCTTCTACATTGTCGATTTTTACATCGTAGAGAATTTCTTATTAAATTTACTTGTTGTAAATAATGTAGAAGCTGCTCATCAGGGCAATTAAATTTATTATATAAATCAGTTGTATTTATAATATTCATCTTTAATTGTAATTAACTTGTAACAATAAAAACCCAAATTAATTTGGAAGTATTTATTTGCGATAGCATATGTCATATTTTAAATTCAAATTTTCTGAATTTACCAACTGTAGAAAACAAAAATAACTAACAAATTATACAAATTTCTTTCTAAGATTAGGAAATCCAACCTTAAAAGTTACATTTTTAAAATGAAATATTTCCGCAATTTATGGATAATCCGCAAATTTTATTGCAGAAATACGTTCAATGTAAGGTAAAGTAACTATTTATACCACAGAAAACGCTGAGCGTTTATGGACATATTCTTTACCAGAACCCATTAATTCTATTATGCCAAATACCACACCAAACATTTAAGCTGAATTGTATCTGTGGTCACACTTGTTGAAATCTTTTTTGATTCTCCCTGGACCAATATCTATGTACATACATTTCTATTAAATATTCCCTTGTTTGTAAAATTAGCCTCGTCAACAACTATCTCGTATAACAGATTCTTTTAACGGATACTACAAATGTGCACTATCAGTGTCCGTTAAAAGAATTTATTATACAATAACTAAAGAGACAGATATTAAATAATTCATTGAAATTTACACTATACCTAAGAAAATGAACTAAATATTTGAAATTATGTATTAAATAAAATTTTCATATAAACATGTGTATTATTTAAGCTTCAAATTAATATCAACAATTAAGTGTGATATACCACTACAATCAGGAGAAAAAATGGCAACAAATACGATAATAAAAAGGTATACGTTATAGGGACCGTGCACATGCGATGACAGCGCCACCAATGGCCATATTTTGCATAAGTGGTATGAAAACACGAGTGACAGTATGATGACAGTTCAAATGTACATCTGTCATTTCAAATGCCCAGTGTGCATTTGAACTTGAATTTTGTAATTAATTTCATACCAGAAGATCAAATAGTTATTATGTACTACAACTGTAAATTGTCATAAGAGTTATAGTAACAGGAAGAATGTTAAACTTTACAATTATCCAGACAGTAGCAAGAAAATATATATGGATTGAAACATTTAAGTCTGTATGCTGTTTTGAAAGTGATTCATAGATTTCAATATCGATTAGTCATTAAGTACAACATACTCTATTCGAAAAATGTGCAGGAGACTCAGATGAAATGAAAGTTTGAAGAATTTCATGAGAAGTCGGAAAGCAAGTCAACAAATGTAGGCCAGTTTCAAATGCGGTTGATGATTAACGGATGGTTAGTCTTGGTATTGTGAATACATTTACGGTCAGGATACTGATGGTATGCGTTTCATGTGAAGAAGTCAAATAAACAATAGCCCCAACCGATCATCAGACCGACTTCATGTCAAATGCATGTGGAACATGTTTTATACTATTTAACTGGAATACTTTGTGTTAATTGTATTAAAAGACAATATTATATTATATTAGTGATGTTTCTTAAATTGAGGTTTGTACTCAGATTTTTGTTTAATTTATAGCACTTTTACATTAATTCTATGAGTCACTCTCGTTACCCATTTTATTTATACAAATGGGTGTAAAAGAGCAAAAAAGAGTGAACAATACGTTCCAGTTAGGCAAATTTCCATAAATTTGTGTACGGAGGTCATGCATTTAAAATCCACTGTGTTTGAAAGGAAAAATTTAGAAATAACAGAAAATGCCCATGTCCAACAATAATCAACTGCCGATCTTCTGATGTGTTTTCTGAAATACTGTGCTCATAAACAATAGAATTCAATTTGTAATATATTTTCACATCTATTAGTGACACCACGCAGGATTTGCATAAATTTTGCATATTTAGAAATTGTACTGATCATCAAACAATAAAACTTGTTGCAAGATTTGAGTAAATTTAGAAAAAGCCCTAAATATTTTTAAAACAATTACAAGAAATAACAACAAATCTGCGCATAACCAAAAATTTTATTGACCATCAATGCCATGCAAAATTTCTTCCGCAAATACCAAAATTTTCGCTTGGCTATTGAAGTTATGCATAGGATGACTGCGCCTGATGGCCGACCACTACCGGCTGGTCGTCCACTTACATAAATAAGATTTTAAAATATATTTCAACATCCACTGTAATTGCAAAATTAAAAATTACAATGACGTTAATAACGTCGCTTCAACGTGTCACAGGTGCATTAACCTAAAAACAATGTTTTCATACCACTAATGCATAAATCACCGCCAGGCGTCGCTGAACGCAGGCATGTGCACGGTCCCTATATTTAAAAAATGTAAACTGAGGATGGTCGCGGAGAGACGAAACGTGTGACCACAATTCTACTGCCCCTATTTAAAGTAGAATCAAAAAGTACCTGTAGAAAGTTAAGACAGAATTTCTAAATTATTTTTAATAAGGGAGTTACAGAGGAAAAAAGAAAATCGATATTTTTACATTTTCACCAATACTTCAAGAACAATTAAGAGAAAATTGATTCTGTTAATGGCTACGAATTAAGCAATGACTGGTGCAACTTTTCTTCCATTTAACCGAATCTGTAACTCTCATGGTTTAGGAGATCCCTTCAGTGCACACCCAATTTGAAACAGCCGGTATATGTCGTAGCCGCTTGCCGTAAATTAGCACTTCGTGTAAAGTCTAGACACTTCACGAAATGCAGACAGATAGCGTAATGCCCACCTTTAAACGATTTTTTACAGCAACTGTCTAAAATATTTAGCCTCTTCATGAACTGCTATCAGCCGTTAGGTTTATGCTGTAACGCCGAACAATTACGCGATCGGTCTAATAATTTTAGATGCTTCATGAAGTGACTACAGTTGTATATGCGGATAACGTAATTGAAAAGTGAGTGGATCGTGCACGAATTTATAGAAATGTATTTCTCCTGGCTCTCTCTGCTTTTCCTCGTTGGTAGTGTGTAATAGTATATTACTAGAGGTGGGCGATACGGGAAATTGTGTATCGAATTTCGATACGATTTCTGTATCGATACGTATCGATATATCGAATATCGATACATATCGAGTATCGGCTACCGATACGTATCGATATGTATCGAAATATCGGATCGATATATATCGATATATCGATACGTTTCAAAATATTGAACAGAGGTTTAAAACTTTGGTGCAAAAACCGGATAAGACCAGTTATTCAAGTTTCGAGATAATTGAAATAAACTAAATACAGAGTGGAAAGTTTAACTGGAATAAATTCTGTAACTTAAAAAATTACCATTTGTAGCAAAATTCTTGGAACAGGTCAATTTTTAATTTTAATGGCGCATATTACAAAGGGACTTCTTTAACTTTTCAATTATTTGGAGGGGTGAAACAACTAGGGCTGGGTCGATGTATCGATATATCGATACGTATCGATACGCCAGCTGTATCGATATACATTTTCAGCTGTATCGACGTATCGCATATCGATACGTATCGAAATATCGGATATCGAATATCGATACGTATCGAAATATCGATACGAATCCAAGTATTTCATATCGAATATCGATACGTATCGAAATATCGGATTTCTTATCATAAGTTTAAGCAATAACGTTAAACTAAATTCTTGATTATATCCAAAAGATTCAAAGAAAAGAATAGTCTTGAATGAACTTTTTATTAGTTTTTCAACTAACTTATTTATATCAACAACATATATGCAAACTCTGTTTTTTTTTTTTTTTTTAGTAGCCGCCTTATTTATTTATAGTCTATTTAAATTGCACTTTCTACACTCCGCCTCAATTTAAATATCTTTGACAGTCTTAAATGCAGTTATTAACATGTTACACCCATTTGATGTCTTAAATCTGTAAAACGCACACGTGGTAAACTTTTAGTAAGAATATCAGCCTTCTGTTCTTCTGAACTGACGTATTTTACTTCTATAACATTTTCATTATGCAAGTCTTTAACGAAATTATAACGTATATCAACAAGTTTCAATCGTCGATGTTCCCACTTCTTCAGAAGGTGTATACAAGACTGATTGTCTTCGTATAGTCGAACAGGTACGTCAATCTTTTGATTGAGATCTAGTAACAAATTGCGAAGCCAAATCAATTCAGTAGCAGCTGTTGCTAGGGCAACGAACTCCGCCTCAGTGGACGAAAGTGCTATTGAGTTCTGCTTCTTCGTGCTCCAACAAACTGTAGATCCATATACCTGGAATAAAAAACCACTAGTTGATTTTCTATCTGAATCGCCAGCCCAATCAGCATCAGCAAATCCTACTAGACATACATCACTCTTCTTATTATATCTGAGTCCTAAGTTCAAGGTTCCTTTAATATATCTTAAAACACGTTTCAGACCATTCCAATGTCCTTCTGTAGTATTATTTTGAAACCTGCTGTAATAATTAACAGCAACACTGAGATCTGGCCGTGTACTTAACATTGCGTACATCAAGCAGCCTATGAGTTCCCTGTATGGTTTCGATTCTTCGATCGCTTCAGTATTTCCGTTTTCATTAATTTTAGCTTCCATTGGAGTACTGGCTGGTTTACATTCATCCATTTTGAAACGCTTCAGTAAATTTGTCAAGTATACAGCTGTTAATACAGCATCAACCCAAAAACTCTTACTTAATTTGGTATTTAACAGCATGCATCTAGCTTTTTCAATTATTGTTCTATTCATCCGCTCTGCCACGCCATTCTGTTGCGGTGTATAGCGAATTGTATACTCAAATTGTATACCTTTGTCTTCGAAATGTTGCTTCATTTCTTCTTTAATATATTCTCTTCCATTGTCACAACGAAACCTGGATATTTTCATGTTAAAATGCGATGTAGCCATTGCTTCGTAAACTTTAAAATAATGGAATACTTCTGACTTATGCTTCAGAACGTAAGCCGCCGTAAAATGAGTAAAATCATCTATGAATGTTAACACATACTTTCCTCCTTCACGTGATTTTGTGGCAATTGGTCCAAAGACATCGCTGTGGACGAGCTGCAATGGTCGTTTGGCCCTATTCCTCTGACGATTATGTGGTAAGCAAGTTTGTTTGCCTTCTACGCAGTTCTCGCAGAAATCCAACTTACAAGACTTTAAATTTACAGCAATTCCATCAGTTAGATTTCCAATTTCTCGAAGTCCTTCTTCACTAACATGACCCAAGCGTTTATGCCACAGCTCAGAAGTTTCAACTGTTGAACATACATTTACATGTTCACTATTTCTAAAACAATTTAATCTATATAACTTTTGTTGACGAAAAGCCACGGCTATTTCTTTATTATCTTTCGAAATAGAACATCTGCCTTTTTCAAAAACAATTTTATAACCATTCGATTCAAGTTTAGATATAGACAGCAAATTAAATCTCAAGGCGGGAACAAGAAGAGCATTCTTGATAGTAATTGAAACAGTCTCACCTCGACATGTTGTTAAAATTTTAATATCTCCCATATAATTTGCTTCTAGCACTTGTCCTGATTTTGCAACTTCTATCTTCACTGGTGTAGATAACGGCATCATATTTGACATAAACTTCTTATTATTGACTAGGTGTTCTGTGGCACCGGAGTCCAAGCACCAGCTGATAGCATCCATGTTCACTGTATCTTCAGTTGCTGAAAAACAATAATTTTCAGTATGTATACTCTTTTCACTTGAACCAGTTGCAGAATTCGCTCCTTCTGGTTTTGATTGCCTTTTAGTTTTATTCTTATTTTTCCAGCAATCTGCCTTTTTGTGTCCAATACGTCCACACTCGTAGCATTTCATTGGCGAATTAAATTTCGAATTAAACTGTTGAGTATTTCTTCCCTTTGTAGGTGCCGAAAACGCTGCAGGTACATCCCTTTTTGCTTTTCTGACAGAATCTTGACGTTTTGATTCTTCATCAAGCAATCGATTTTTGACAAAGTCTAGTTTTAATTTTTCAGCTGACAGCGTTTCCAATGCAGTTACAACGATATTGTACTCGGTAAGCAAATGACATACCACATCTGTCTCCTCCAAAGTTGCTCCTGTAGACCGCAATTCTCGAACCAGCTTATCAAATTTTAAGTAATGTGATTCTAGAGTCTCTGAGGTTGCATTGTACTTCATTGTCAATAAAGCCTTTCGCAAAAGTAACTGATTTGCAATACCTTTTCTTTCGAATGTATTTGAAAGAGTCAACCAAATTTCATACGCCGTTTTCTTATCTTTGACGTATTCAAGATGACTGTCCGAAATACGTTGCACAATTTGCGATTTGCACTTTAAATCTTTCTTTTTCAGTGTAGTTAGTAGTCGTTCCTTTTCTGCCCTGACTTCAGCACTATCCGCTTCTTTGAAAACTACATTTTCTTCATATGGTCTTTCAATCATATTGCTCAATTCTAGTTCATCCAACAGTGTTTGCATCCGGAACTTCCAATTATTAAAATTAGTCCCATCGAATAGAGGAATTTTATATTTATCCTCCTGTGCCATATTTGACTTTCTTCTCAAACAGTACCAAATCTTTATTCCAATTACACTTAGATACTCGCCGTAACTGGGCCCATAACCTCTTGATTATATCCAAAAGATTCAAAGAAAAGAATAGTCTTGAATGAACTTTTTATTAGTTTTTCAACTAACTTATTTATATCAACAACATATATGCAAACTCTGTTTTTTTTTTTTTTTTAGTAGCCGCCTTATTTATTTATAGTCTATTTAAATTGCACTTTCTACATAAATTCATTTTATTTTAACGTTTAGAAGATATTTAGTTTATTTCAATTTTCTTGAGACTTGAAAAACTGGTCTTACCCGGTTTTTGCACCAAAGTTTTAAACCTCTGTTCAATATTTCGAAACGTATTGATATATCGATACATATCGATCCGATATTTTGATACATATCGATACGTATCGTAGTCAATACTCGATATTCGATATATCGATACGTATCGATACAGAAATCGTATCGAAATTCGATACACAATTTCCCGTATCGCCCACCTCTAGAAACAACCCCTAACTTTTTTTTTTTTAATGGAAGGGTATGTTGAGTAATTTTTTTTCTTAAACCTTGTTCAATTGGTAATACAGCTACGCTTTTATTTTTTAATTTTTCTTTAACAGTAAAAGGGAAAAAAATTTAAAAAAAAAAGATTTTTTTTTACTAAAACCGTTTTTCCCAATAGGTGGATAGGAAGAAGAGGACCGATTGAGTGGTCAGCAAGATCTCCAGATCTCACCCCTTTAGACTTTTCATGGGGGTATTTAAAAAGTAAAGTTTATGTGACTAAACCAAACGACATAGCATAACTTCAGGAAAGAATTCGGCAAAAATTAGGAGAGTAACGCCGGAAATGTTACAAAATGTTAGGGATGGAATTCATAATCGATTAGGGTATTGCCCAGTGAGAGGTGGCGAGCAGTTTGAATATCTGATACATTAAAATCGTTCTAGTCAAAAATTTTTTAAAAATTTTTTCCCCTTTTATTGTTTAAGAAAAATTAAAAAATAAAAACGTAGCTGTACTCCCAATTGAACAAGCTTTAAGAAAAAAAATTATTCAACATACCCTTCCATTAAGAAAAAAAAAGTTAGGGGTTGTTTCACCCCCCCAAATAATTGAAAAGTTAAAGAAATCCCTTTGTAATATGCGCCATTAAAATTAAAAATTGACCTGTTCCAAGAATTTTGCTACAAATGGTAATTTTCTAAGTTACAGAATTTATTCCAGTTAAACTTTCCACTCTGTATCTTCTAAACGGTAAAATAAAATGAATTTAGTTTAACGTTATTGCTTAAACTGACGATAAGAAATCCGATATATCGATACGTATCGATATTCGATATCCGATATTTGGACTCGTATCGATATTCGATATCCGATATTTCGATACGTATCGATATTCGATACGTCGATACAGCTGAAAATGTGTATCGATACAGCTGGCGTATCGATACGTATCGATATATCGATACATCGACCCAGCCCTATATATTACATAACGAGATTTGTAAAAAGCATATTACGCACGATGCAAAAATTGCGCATGAGCCGCGCAGCAGCGAATGCAAGTAATTCCACAACTCGAGTTTTGTACTATACTTTATCTACGACCACAAAAATTACCTTATTATTCAAGTTTAAAATAATCAGCAATGACACTAATCTAATGTGATGCGGCTCCGTAGATCTAACTACAAGGGTGCGTAAAGTAGGTGCAAATGCCCTCGCTGTGTGTTTTTCTTAGTTTACGCACGACATTTGTAAACACCCGCTTACTTAATTTATGTGTTGTACGTAATTCGTCATTTACAGTAGTAAAATTAAAGTAAATTTATTTGCTAATTTAATCTTCTTTTATTATTTTCCATTACTTATTTTGTGAAAGATATTTAACAAAATGTCTGGAATTGATCAAGAACATGGTTATACACATACGCAGAAAACTGATTTTTATGAGGAACTTGATCGATATTATTTCCAAAAACCGAATTTGCCAAAAATAAATTGTAAGTACACTTTGATTTTAATGAAAAAATACGGAGTCGCCTCCTAAACATTTAACAAAATATTCATTGTAATGTTCAAAATGTATTTTGACCAATGATATTCTTAAGTTTCTGCACTTCCTTCGGAAACGCCCAGTACATAATAATTTATGCAATACAAGTTTTCCATGTGTTAATAAATAAATAAATGCATAATCTATTTACATTTTTATTCTTCATTAACTTGTCTTATTCAGTGTTCAGTTTAATTATCTCTCGGTATAATATGAATAAATAGGAGTACTATTTTCACCAGCACAATGCCAATCTGCAGCTTTTTCAGCAGTGGCATAAATAGTTTTAGTCACTTCATGAAGCGTCTAAAATTATTAGACCGGCAGCGTAATTGTTCGGCGTTACAGCATAAACCTAATGGCTGGTAGCAGTTCATGAAGAGGCTAAATATTTTAGACAGTTGCTGTAAAAAATAGTTTAAAGGTGGGCATTACGCTATCTGTCTGCATTTCGTGAAGTGTCTAGACTTTACACGAAGTGCTAATTTACGGCAAGCGGCTACGACATATATACAAAGTCACTTACTATGTGTAATTCGGAGAAATTATTCATTATTCATCGTCACTTCAATCGTGTAGTGGTCACATTTAAACCACAAAATCATTAAATAAAAAATATTTCTGGCTATTTCTATAGTATTAGTAGTGTCTTAGAGACATTCTTCTCGCAATTCCACACATAAAAAAGTAAAAAAACATAAAAGAAATAAAACATGTTCACAAATAAAAACATGCGCCTAAAGTAGGGTTATGTCACGGTGGCCTCTTACGGTGACGTCACGTTTCAACCTGATGGCCTGGACTTCAAGACGGCAATGGCAGTCACCCTATGCATAACTTTAATAGCCGAGCGAAAATTTTGGTATTTGCGGAAGCAATTTTGCATGGCATTGATGGTCAATAAAATTTTTGGTTGTGCGCAGATTTGTTGTTATTTCTTGTAATTGTATTAAAAATATTTAGGGCTTTTTCTAAATTTACTCAAATCTTGCAACAAGTTTTATTGTTTGATACTCTGTACAATTTCTAAATATGCAAAATTTATACAAATCCTGCATGGTGTCACTAATAGATGTGAAAATATATTACAAATTGAATTCTATTGTTTATGAGCACAGTATTTCAGAAAACACAGAAGATAGGCAGTTGATTATTGTTGGACATGGGTGTTTTCCGTTATTTCTAAATTTTTCTCACAAAATCTTTTAAGCGGACACTAAATCGCGCACTGTACACTTAACGTTTCGCAGTCGTTCAGAAGTGAAAAATATTTTTCACTTCTGACGAAGCTGTCGAACGACTGCGAAATTTGTATCACAAAATCTTTTAAGCCTTACGGTTTAGAAGATCCCTTCAGTGCACACTCAATTTGAAACAGCCGGTATACCATCGTAATCAGAAAAACCGACTACACTCGAAAATTTAGTTAATTAAAGCGTGCTTTAAAATGAACTTCTGTCATTTTGACATTAATATTATTTTGACAAATTAAATAAAAATACCCCAATTAAAAGCAATTCAGAAGGCAATAATTCAAACCCGATTGCAAGACGGAAACAGTATGAGCAATTGCAACTGAATTTGCTGTCAGTATTAGTAATCATAGAGAATATTTATTTCTTTGGAATCGAATGAGATGGATGCGATTTTATAGGTTGACAAATACATGACAAATGGTGTCAAACCTAATGTTACACAACTAAATTTTTTGAAAATTGAAGTGTCGATTTCACTTCGCTGTAGTCGATTTTTATGATCACGATGGTACTTTCGGAAAGGTGCTGACGTTTTGTGAAACTACTGGTTCCGTAGGCATTATACTGTGGTGAACTTGAACCATCTATCTCTGAACGCGCCCATTCCCATGCCATGTAATTCGAGCAACCGGTAACATAACATAACCTAATCAATCTCTTTCGTGTTTTTGTGCAACATTGTTGATTGTTTGCAATACCCTAATGAAATACTGTGGAAAAAGTACAATAACAGCGCAACAAAACGGATAAATGGCTTATAAACACACCCTTCTCGATAAGTAGTACGTTATTTTTGCATCTATCTCACCTAAATTTATTTTTCTTCTGATGTTCATCTTATTTTTGAATTTGCGGGAAAAAGCGGGAATTTTTGTCGTAAATTTCGGGATTTTAGAGTTTATGCTGTTGGCAACACTGGCTCGTATAGCATTCATGGCGATCACCGTTAGGCCTATGGAAGCTGATCACTTCTTTATTGAGAGCAGATTATTGTGTTGTTTCCGACAAGGGTATTAGTTGTTACTCCTATTTATTTGCAGTATCACCGAAATATTGTTGGTGTCAAGTAAATAGGGAGTTTTTGGAATTACGTTTTCGTATTAAACGTATACGTAAATGACCAGTTGCTTAGTTACATTCAGCTTTAACGTTTACGTTCACGTTTTTTGTATGACGGACTACGTGAAACCTAAGTTCATCACGTATGAAATGACGGGCCTGTCAATTTATGAAATTTGACATTTCAAAGCATTGCAATATGTTATCGAAAGTCACAAAACTCAGATTTGGTACATAAATTAAATGACAATGACTGCAACCAAATCTGACAAGACAAAATACTATGATTTACTTTCTTGATTCACATTCACGTTTACGTCGACGTAATATATGCAAAAACTTTCAAAGTGTAAATTACGTAAATTCCTACACCGGGGTTAATAAAGTTAACGTTAAAGGATGACGAGCACGTGAAACGTGATTGCAAAAACTCCCTAATATCAGTCTAGTTTTCCGTAATCAGTTATTACTAAAGCTCCAAAAGAAAGATCCGTTTGCCTGTCCAGTTGTATATTATTCGCTGCTCGCGCAGTCGGTCGACTGGCCATGTTTTATCTAAACGAATGTTTTCGTCAAAAACACAGCAAATAACAAAATAAAATGTGACAAATATTCTCGCTATATTGCAGAAATAATGCTTGAAACTCCGTTATTCGATCGGTGCCGTGCGTGCATCGAAGCTCCTATGCATTCGCGTCTAAATGTTAGAGTCTTTAGTTATTACAATGTGAACGCAGTGACTACGTGATATGCACAGCACAGAGAGCTTACTAGTGATATCGGTCGCCGTTAAAAGTAACCGCGATTTTGAAATAACCGTCGCTGAATCACCGGTGATCAAAAAATAACTGATACGCCCATCCCTAATTTTGAGTACTATCCAAAGGTTCTATCAGAATTCATGTACGTAACTTAACGAAAAAAGAACATGGCCCTCTAGAGTCTAAAAAGATCGTGAATAAAGTCCGTCGACGGCTAATCAAGATAGACTGGTAATGCCACTGCAAACTAGGACGGTTTGTTTGAAAGCAACATCAACAGATCTTACGGCGGGAAGGAAAGGTGGGGTACTGCTTACTCATCCTTAATGCACATTAAATGGAGGTAAAAATCGAATATTACAAAAAATATACTTGTTAATTGAAATAATAATAGATTATTCATTACGAAATAGAATTATTAATTTAATTAATTGGTTAATTATATTGAATTAATTCATTAAATACAAATACACGCAATAAAACTAGTATGTACGCCTATGAGTTCTGTTGCGTTATACGACATCCGCCGAAAATTATCGACTGCAATTTGAAAGTAACCAATCACTAAATTAGTCTTAGTAAACAGATCCCCTTTCACTCCTGTGAACTTGTTAGCTGCATTTTAAAGCTCGCTTGCCCAGTCTACCTAGATTAGTCGTCGGAGATCAAGTCCCTAGCCCCGCAATTAAACGCCGTTTTGAGTCAAAATAAGCGCGCGAAACCTTGGAAACGCAATTTTAAACGGGTCAGTTAACTTGCCCCCCCCCCCGTAACGTTTTTCAAAGTTTTTTTGCACCAAATGATTGCACCCTTATGCACCACCAAAATAAATTTTTGCACCCCTTCAGGAGAGAAACTGCAGGCAAATTTCACTGGGAGGGGCCAAGTTAACCGTAGCCCCCCCCAGTGAAAAAGTTTTTCTGGTGCACCGTGTTGCACCCCTTATGCACCACCTTTTTTAACTTTTGCACCGCTCAAATAGCTGAGAAAAAAAATAAAATAGAAAGTCAGCTAGCCCCCCCCCAGTGAAAATTTTCGAAGTTTTTTTGGTGCACCTTATTGCACCCCTAATGCACCCTTATGCACCACCTTTTTTAACTTTTGCACCGCTCAAATAGCTGAGAAAAAAAATTAAATAGAAAGTTATTTCAGTTATTTTTTTTTCTCAGCTATTTGAGCGGTGCAAAAGTTAAAAAAGGTGGTGCATAAGGGTGCATTAGGGATGCAATAAGGTGCACCAAAAAAACTTCGAAAATTTTCACTGGGGGAGCTAGCTGATTTTCTATTTTATTTTTTTTCTCAGCTATTTGAGCGGTGCAAAAGTTAAAAAAGATGGTGCATAAGGGTGCATTAGGGGTGTAACACGGTGCAGCAAAAAAACTTCGAATATTTTCACTGTGGGGGGCTAGCTGATTTTCTATTTTATTTTTTTTTCTCAGCTATTTGAGCGGTGCAAAAGTTAAAAAAGGTGGTGCATAAGAGTAGATTAGGGTGCAATAAGGTGCACCAAAAAAACTTCGAAAATTTTCACTTGGGGGGGCTACGGTTAACTTGGCCCCTCCCAGTGAAATTTGCCTGCAGTTTCTCTCTTGAAGGGGTGCAAAAATTTATTTTGGTGGCGCATAAGGGTGCAATCATTTGGTGCAAGAAAACTTTGAAAAACGTTACTGGGGGGGGCCAAGTTAACAGACACATTTTAAACGTCCTCACAAGTTCTGTCTGACTGATATGACGGATTAATAGTATATTGATTTACAAGTTTAGAAAAGTTTTCCAGTGAGTGTAAATGTTTGAATTCACGAGTGAGCGTTAGCTCACGAGTGGATCAAATTTACACGAACATGGAAATTCACTTTTCTAAGGTGTAGATCATGCTATTTTTTCGTGTAGTTAACGAAAATAACGCTAAAATTATGAGAGTGTCGACGAATAATAATAATACATCAAGGTATGTCAAGCATTTGTTGACATATGTAGTAACAAAACCTCAATCTGTGACATCAATCATTCAATCTTCGACCTCTGATACGTCAAAATGAATGAAAAAAAAAATGTTGCTAACGGAAACGTGAAGAAAAGTGTTGCTAACAAGACAAGTCCCACTTTTCTTCACGATTTATGATTAAACATTGTGTCACTTTTCTGTCAACTACACAAAAAAAAAATATCTTATAATAATTAAAAATCTCGACCTCCAGCAGCATTAAAACTTATAAAAATCGATCCGAAAAGTGAGTTCGATTATTTAGAATCCCTCACGGTGTAAGAAACGAAGCACGGCGGCAAAATTTGGTGCAAATTTAGATTTACATTGGCTTAATGAATAGCGGTACCACAGTATAAAAATCACACAGTAGCGTCATTCGAGTATAACTGTCATGCCGGCAGTACACGCTCGCCGAGGCGACCCGAGTACGAGACATCCCGAGGCGAGATGCCCCGAGGTGCGAGACCCAAGAGCACCATGTACACTCTCGCGAATAAACCTCGGATCGGCTCTCGCCAACGTCTCGCGCGAGACATTTTCGAGCACTCCGAGTAGTGATGAAGATGATCCCACAAACAGGGTTCCCTCTGATAAAATTCTAAAAATTGGAGAGTACAATCGTTTGTTTGTCCACTCCATTAAAAATAAACAACGAAATTAAACACCGAAAAGAACTACGCCACAACTTCCAACAGTTCAAGAGACGAACGTGTACCGAGAACGCAAATGTTTCCCGAGAGTACCGTGTACACTCTCGCGAGATCCCCCACTTAACGCTCTCGCTTCCTTTGACTCGTGCTGGAGACCGCTTCTAGACCGAGTGCTCCGAGGGCGAGGCGAGAGGGCCTTGGGTGGGACGAGAACATCGGGTACACTCTCGCACTCGGTTGGTGTCAGGTCACCTCGGCGAGCGTATACTGCCGGCATCATATTTGTTCTTTTATTTGATACCTACCCAGCTGTAAATTACATTGCATTTCCATAAGGGTATCAAATAGAATGGCCGCTTTTTTTAACACTGACGTTTAAGTGACGCTACTGGGTAATTACTTATACTGTGGCGGTACTTTAGCTATCTAGGGACTTTAATCGTAAATTGATATTAGTGCCAAAGTTAGGAAAATTGGCGTTAAATAAAATATTGCCCTTGACTGTTAAGAACTCTGTCTTGTGAAATCTAGTAGGTTGTGATTTCCATAAACGTCCTAATTTTAAAACATGTTGGCTGCGGCAGCTAAAATTTTAAATATCAATCCTGTGCGTTTTCGGTTACCGGAGACCGATAGCGTGTTTTCATTCAATGCGGTTACGGTCTCCGGGGACCTGTGTTCACCATAAAGTCCCTAGATTACTAAAGTATGGCAATACACAGTTTAGGACCAAATTTTAAAAACTAGCCAGAACATGGCGTCTGTGTCACGTGACACAAACAGACTTGTGTATTTGAGTTTAATAAACAAATATTTGTCATGGAAACGAAGAAGTTTTAGATTTTTTGGCAGTTGATAAATGTCAGCTCCCAAAAGGAATTAGAAATACGAAATAAATCATATTAAAAACACCGTAATAAATAAGCCGTATTAATCTAAAGACGTTGAAGATATGATTATTAAAACCCTTTTGCTTAAAATTTTCAATTTTGATAGAAAAAACATGGAGTAGTTTTTGCAGGTAACGGAAATATTGCAGTTTTGAGTTATGTGTAAAATATTTGTGCTTGCTCGAAACTCGAAGGTGCTCGTCCATGCCCCGTGGTGCTCCTGGTTTGTTCATTTGTGGTTTGTGACGGTTATTGGATTTTGTTTATTTCATCGATTTACAATGGTTAATCATGATAAAGGGTTGTAAGGACGTTATTACAGTTTATTATGGGACAATTTTACTAGTCGACAAACAGTACAGTTTACATGCTCAGATTTGCGCAGTAAGGCTCTAAACAATTGACATTTACGTTCATTTTCCGTTGACATGAAAATCAACCAAAATTTTCATTTTAAAATTCCCGCGCATAATGGGCCAGAAAATGGCTTCCCTATTGCCGTACTTTATACTATCTAGGGACTTTAGTTCACCAATTTTTTCATTGCCATCTATGTTTCTCATTTGAAAGTGTTTTCGAATTTTGATTACAGTGTACTGTTACGCATACTCGGCTTACACTAAATTCAACGCAGGATCGGTCTCCAGCGACCGTAAGCGCACCAGCTGTTAGTAAAAATTATTTCAAATTTTGAGGTACAACTAAAGTGATAATTCGATATTTTCAGTTTTCATCAATCAAACGACAATTTCCACTACATTGCAGTGATGCAAAATTTAAATAATACTCCTCGTATTAGCTTTTTTGCTTAGGGCCGTTTGACACTATGATATTTCTTGTGCAAGATTTGTTATAAAGTGAGCGACAAGTGCCAATTCAAACAATCAGAATTCACGGTGGTAGCTCATCTCTCTCACTTTGTAACAAATCTTGCACAAGAAATATCATAGTGTCAAGCGGGCCTTATTCAAATGTAGATTGAGCCAGTAACAAAATCTTTTTTGTACGTGAACTCATAATTTTAGTTAATTATCTACTTGCACACACTTTACGTCTTGTTTCAAAACTGGAACACTAGTAGCATTTTCGCAAAGCAAAATAGAAGAAAACAATCAGTTGATATGTTCTTCCGCTCGATCTTTGCAGTTACGTCAGAAAATTATCGACTCAAAATGACAAATTTATAAATTCTATCATTGTTTTAACATACGTATTAGATAAGGATAACAGAATATGTTGATTTCGTTTCTTGAATTGGGAAAGTGTGACGTAACTGCAAAGATCGAGCGGAAGAACTGTACATACAATGAAAATCACGGAACTTGAGTGCTGCGTAATCAATCGCCGAAGCAAGAACCGACAATTATTTCAGTATTATTTCTTTGTTAACGGTGAATGAGAAAAAAGGACGGAGTTATGATTCATAAGTCTGTTGATGCAACACCAGACAATGACGCAACGGTCTTCTCTTGTGAATAATACTGTACATGATTTGATATACATAAGTCCCCGGTGACCAGGGTTGGGAAAACTACGTGTAAAAAATATTTTCTACATTACATTACGTCTAAACGTAATTTTTATGTAGTTAAATGTAATTTTTACTTGGCGTAGTTAATATGAAATGTCACATTTCTAACCTCAAAATTGAATATTCATTTGACGTATTTAATATAAATATTGCATTTTTGATGTTTTTAATGCTTGTATACAACAATTTTATCCATTTTACATCAGAATAGGTATTATATTGTGTATAAATAATTAATTATAACCTGAAATAGAAAACAACGTAGTTTTTACAGTAGTTAATTCATTTTTTACGATGTGGATAATTACAAAATCTACGCGTAATTAATGCGTATTTATACGTCTCATTATCTACGTCCCAACCCTGCCGGTGACTGATGTTTCAGTGCGGAATCGGTGTCTGACGACCGATATATTTTTTTCGCGCCAGTTAAAAGAATAAGTTTTTTTATGATGAAAGCTATTTTTAAAATTTTTGTAAACATGTAGATAAATAAAATACAGGGTTTGAAATAACAGAAGTTTTTGCAATAAAACTCTCGAACTGTGTGTGACCACAGATCGGTCTCTTGCGACCTATACCGCAGTCAACGTGTTAATAAAAATAACAATGTAGTTAACAAGTGTAAAAATACGTTAGGGGACACCCGGGTTTGAACCGGGGACCTCTCGATCTGCAGTCGAATGCTCTACCACTGAGCTATATCCCCTAATGCTAAGTGAAGCGCAAATTATGTATTTATTTATCTACAGTTGTTAACCTGCACAACATAAATTGACAATCTGAACTAACCTTATTTATATAAAAATGTCATAAAGTATTTATTTTTAAATGAATCGATCAACGGCAATTCCGTCAGTGAACGAAGATGAAACATATGGTTACCTGAATTAACTCGGAAACGAATTAATTCCACTTCAACCACGTTCTAGTCAAATAAAAGCATGAGTGAACAGATATTATTTCATTTGTTAGTATTAATATTTTACATGTTATGTTTCGAGATTATATCAACGAATTCGCGCACCTCCACCATGTGGAAGCTGAGTCCAGACGAGAGCAAAATCATAGAAGTCAGCCCCTTTCACCAAGTGATATCGATTCCCAGCAGATCAAACGGTCCGCAGTTTGTTACAGAAGATGATCCCATTTTTAATATTATTACATCCACAGTGCATTTCGGACAGTTTTGGATTAAGCAAAACGTAGAGTACTACTGCACTAATTGCCACAGTATTCAACTGAAAAACACTGCCGAAAAGTAAGCAGAGAGATTGTTTTGCATGTGATTCAAATAATGGTTCCACCTACAAAAAACATTTTTGTGTAAAGAAAGAAAGTTCTGTTTTGTAAAAAGGTTTAACCCTCGCAAGACCATTATTTAAAATGTTTCGTGTTCATGAACTGTGGGGAATAATTTATGTTTGATGCTTTTAAACTTTATTTATAACTGTTGGAATGAGGGTGTTCATAAATAATAAGGCAGATTGCAATGAAGTCTCTCATCAATACCCATCCAGGTCGGTGAAAGGTTTACCATGATGTAGCTGCCTTCAATGGAATCGTAGGTGAAGAGCGTCTTTACCATCATGAGGTATGTGCACGTACTATTTGATCCTCTGCACCCCCTTCATGTGTGCTTGCCGATGGTTGCTTCTAACAAGGCAACATTATACACTCCAACATCGATAGTGATTGGAAAACATAAGTACACCAGAAATTGCAAGCCCGGATTGGACCACTGTGATATATTTCGGTGATCATGTGAAGTGAACTGTTCGTATGAAGGACCCAGATTTTTTGGTGGCTGATTACATGCATGGCTTATGCTCTTGACTCTATGTGAACCTGAGGCCATGGTCAACAGTTGGAACAATTAATTCTATGAAGGAGCCATTTCATGTGCACTTCAATATGCATTATTGTTTTCCTACTTGTGATAAAATAAAATTAAAGTACGCAAGAAGTATGATTTTAATTTGAGTCTTTGCAATTACTTGTACAAATTCTACCTAATACATATATTTATTTTTGGATTGGATTTGTTTAGCATTATCAAAAATTAACTTCTAATGTAAAAGAAACAATTCAATGATATTACAACAAACACGTCAATCTTATGCAAATTGTATTAAAAGAGATAAAACATGTAATTCAATTTTTTCTGATTTTTTAAAAATGTTTGTTAATAAAAGAATTCAAATTATACTTCCCCATCAGTCTTTCAAGGGTTAACTGTTTTCTTTCAAAACTAAATACAAAATTATATAAAATTTCCAAGAAAAAAATAAAATTTGTTTCCAGTTTAACTCCAATATCAGAAGTGGAAGACACTTTGGACTGTGGTAAACCCGTAAATTTTACTTATTATGACAATTTGGTTGGCATCTTGAACCGAAATAGACATCCCAATGTACCGGAACCGCAAGTTGCTCTCATATTTACAAAATCAAAGAAAAGCAATAAATTGACTGAATTTGATATTAATGCTTTAGAGCGACGCTTAAAACGAGCTAAAAAAGAGGTAATCATTTGCTACAATAATACATACTGATTTAATATCCGTATAATTACAGAAACCCAAATCCATACAACTGTACAATCAAATAGGGAATTTCTGGAGAATTAAGGGGGATGCCCAAAAAGCAATAGAATGTTTTCGTAGGGCGTTAGCCGTTTCTCCTCATAATGCAGAAGTCCTGCTCAACCTTGCCAGGGTTCTCTTCACACTCCAGTACTTAGATGATGCAATTTATTTAACAAGGAGATCGCTCGAAGTACAACCTCCAGATAAGGGAGCCTGGCAACAGTACTTCACCCTCGGAGAGATATTTAAGGCTTACGGCCATTATCAAGAAGCCTCAATACATTTGAGGCACACATTAGAACTTAAGCCGGGATTTGAACCAGCTCAAATAGCACTGAAAGAAATGGAATCTATTCCGTCAGCTACAATTCACATATACACATTAATTATTATTATATGCTTGGTAAGTGTAAAAGAAAACAAGAGATGTATAAAGTAGCATCGGTAAATTATAATTTTACTATACGGTCATTCCATATGAAGTGATCCAATGAAGGTTGCTTGACCATTTTAAATAATTTTTAATTTTTTTATATATTATTGCCATATGTACTGGAAGTACAAAAATGATGCTATTAAATTTTTATCTCAACCCGTTTGTTTGTAGCGGCCATTTTTGTTTTGCAACACGCACCAGTTAGGGAGTTTACAGACGTTAACGTAAACTTATTTTTCTTAGGACTGGATTATGCTAGAACACTGCAACAAAGACTATTTTATTCAGCATTTCCTCCTCTTTTTTGTGTCTCAGCATAAAAAGCCCTATTTGTTTCCTTATAGGAGAAAATGTCCCTTAAAGTTTGGCAACGGAATTTAACAAATGGCCCTTTTTGGAGCCTAAGTTTATGATGAAGGGGTGGTATATCACAGTTGATTTTTTAATTACAACTACATATACTACTGTATTCACTACAGCTAGAGTCATAACACTGATAATGATAAATGTGTCCTTTAATTTTTATTTACAGTTGGTTCTTGTCCGATGAAATTTGTATCACAAAATCTTTTAAGCGGACACTACCCAGCAAACAAGGTCACGTGATATTAACGTCACATTTTAGTAAACTTTTGTGACCTTATCACGTCAGACATCACGTTAACATGACGTAAAAATAACGGCAAAAAGTCACAGACCAAAGACGTCAAAATACGACGAATAAATGACGTTTATAGATCACGTACTTGGAACGTCATACTTTTGTGCTTTGATGACGTAGGAAGAGTGACAATGCTGAGCACTGGATCCGTGATTGGCATGAACTTTGAAAATGTTTGATTTAAAATCGATACTATCGGAACTTCTTACAGTTAAATTCTTTACTGTTATAAGCACTTTAGAAAACTTTAAATCAAAAATTTAAAGTGCTTATAACAGTAGAGAATTTAACTGAAAAAAGTTCCGATAGTATCGATTTTAAATCAAACATTTTCAAACTTCATGCCAATCACCGATCCAGTGGCAAGCACTGTCACTCTTACCCTACCTATTTGAATTTGTGGGAAAAATTTAAAAAAAACACAAATACATAAATACAATATATTCTATAAAACATAAACATAACAACTTCTAGTATAATACATATAACATTTGCTCCGAAGAGCCTATAAAACAAGTATTAGGTTAGACCTCAAGCAAGATGTAACCATAGATAACCTAACTCTATGCAACACAGTCAATAAGAAAACGAAAATAATAGAAATTACTTACTTAATAATAAATTTAGGATAAGTTGCTCTTGCACCAACACATCTACCCCAATTTAGACGGAACGATTACTTAACAATTCGTTCAGATTCCATTCGCAAAACGGAAGATGAACATAAACAACAGAATGGCAGAATCTGCAGGTTAGGTCGTTGGGCGGGAAATTGACGCAAGCGCAGAAAAGTAACACGTACTTGCAGTGAGTTCCAAATGAAAGGTCTGTTCCATTCGATAGAATTTCAAGTTCTGAACCGTTCAAATCATGCGCAATATGAAATTTATATCCAATTTTGTGCACTGCTCATGCTCAGTACGATTTTGAACGGTTCAGAACTCAAAATCCTGACGAATGGAACGGACCTAATAACAAGTTTGTGACAATGTGACAAAAACAATTCACAGAACGAATATTTTTGTCACCTATGACAATATGCATTTCAATTATGAGAAACCTGCTTTCAAATGATAATCATGTGCATTCGTACAATTAAAAAAGTAAATAACACGTCGAGAGTACGTTTAGAAATGACGTCACTGGTTGGTCATTAGATATGACGTAAACAAAACGTGACTTGTGGAACTATTGACGTCCAGGACCAATAATGACCAGATATTGACGTGAAAAATACGTGACTCTGTTTGCTGGGTAAATCGCGCACTATAACACTTTACGTTTCACCGTCGTTCGACGGCTTCGTCAGAAGTGAAAAATATGTTGTCAAAATAAACAAGATTGTCAACGGAAACTGAAAAAGTAACTTGATTTCTTTTTTAATTTTTATTTTTTAATCTAAAATTAATTTGAACATTATAAATGTTAAAAAATTGACAGATCTATATTCTATTTAAGGAATCGAGAAAACTACAAAATGCATCGTTTAAATTTGCAAAATCAGTACGTTTATTAATAGAATTCGACGACATTTTTATTTTTTACACATTTCTATAAAACGTCTTTTGAAAATATTAGACTCGTAATATAAAATATTAGTATTTTCAAAATCAAAATTATGGTCATTTTCTAATGAATGTTCTACAAGCATTGAATGATTTTGATTATTTTTTTGGATATGATATTTATGTTGGTCTAGACGTTTTTTTAAATTTTGGCTTGTTTCTCCAATATAACATGAATTACAATTTAAACATTTAATTTCATAAACTACGTTAGGTAGTTTTAGTTTTGGTGTTTTGGTTTTTAAATTTGAGAAAATACTATTTAAATTATTTACAGATTTGCTAGCTAAAATTAAATTGTGTTTTTTGAATATGTGTTTAAATGTGTCATATAGTGGTTCAATGTAAGGTAATGATATGTATTTTTTGTTTGAAGTTTGTTTATTGTTATTGTGGATTTTTGAATTTTGTAAATATTTAATACGATTTTTTATTACTGATTCTATAAGATTTATTGGTTTCATAAACCTACGTGGTCAGGTAGATATATTAATTTTCATTTGTATACTTCTAAAAACTATAAAATTGCAACAATTATTTCTTTAACAGATCGAGCTGTTTTACTTTCTGATAAACTTTTCATTTACGATAATTTAAATTTAATAAAAAAGACTCTTGTTCAAAATTCTTATCCAATAAATCTTATAGAATCAGTAATAAAAAATCGTATTAAATATTTACAAAATTCAAAAATCCACAATAACAATAAACAAACTTCAAACAAAAATACATATCATTACCTTAAATTGAACCACTATATGACACATTTAAACACATATTCAAAAACACAATTTAATTTTAGCTAGCAAATCTGTAAATAATTTAAATAGTATTTTCTCAAATTTAAAACCAAAACACCAAAACTAAAACAACCTAACGTAGTTTATGAAATTAAATGTTTAAATTGTAATTCATGTTATATTGGAGAAACAAGCCAAAATTTAAAAACGTCTAGACCAACATAAATATCATATCCAAAAATAATCAAAATCATTCAATGCTTGTAGAACATTCATTAGAAAATGACCATAATTTTGATTTTGAAAATACTAATATTTTATATTACGAGTCTAATATTTTCAAAAGACGTTTTATTGAAATGTGTAAAATAAAAATGTCGTCGAATTCTATTAATAAACGTACTGATTTTGCAAATTTAAACGATACATTTTGTAGTTTTCTCGATTCCTTAAATAGAACATAGATCTGTCAATTTTTTAACATTTGTAATGTTCAAATTATTTTTAGATTAAAAAATAAATATAATATACATAAAAATAAAAAAAAAATCAAGTTACTTTTTCAGTTTCCGTTGACAACCTTGTTTATTTTGACAACATATTTTTCACTTCTGACGAAGCTGTCGAACGACGGTGAAACGTAAAGTGTTATAGTGCGCGATTTAGTGTCCGCTTAAAAGATTTTGTGATATTTAATTTTTGACTTTTTAAAAATTGAAAATTTGCACTTTTTTCAAAATTTGAAGCATGATATCTCTGGTGGGACATGGGATAAACATCTAATTTTTTTACAGAGTGTCCACCTGTATAAGAGGAAACTACAGTAAAATTTTCAACTTTGATATTTTACTACAGAAAAAGTTATGAATTTTCAAAAAGTGAAAAAAAAATTAACATTAAATTGTGTTTAAACCGCATTAAAATCAAAGGCTTTTAATTGCACAGAACACAAATTTGAATTCCTATTTCCACAGACATTTCAAAGTTATGTTTTAAAATAAAAGGAATCCACAACTCAACACAAGAAAAAGTTTATTACTATATTTCAATTAACCTAATGATCTTAACAAAATTGAGAAAAACTTACGTTTGATATTTTGTTTAATCAGAATGACTGTTAAGGAGCACGCTTATTTCTTCAGACAGATTTTGTGAAACGTTATATGATCTTCCAGTTGCAGTTAAGTTCAAAAGGTGATATTTCTCTTAAAATATTTTTAACAGGCACCCACACTGTATCACTAGCAGACTTCTTGAAAGACGTTCTAGGCCCTGCAGGATGGTAAAAGTGTACATACACATCACTATTTACCAAACTTAGTTGCTCAACCTCTGCCAACCACCACTGTCCATCAAACACACACGCCATTTGTTTGTAAAGTCAAGGGCACAATTTTACAGACACAGTGGTCTTTGTAAATATCAGTTTTTGATGTTGCAAAGCACCTAATTACGTTTTCCAAAACTCCATGAAATTTATGATAATTTCTTGTTTTTCTCAGTTTTGTTAACATAAGTAGGTTAATCCAAATATAATAATAAACTTTTTTGGTTTGAGTTGTGGATTCCTTTTATTTTAAAACATAACTTTGAAATATCTGTGGAAATAGGAATTTAAATTTGTGTTCTGTGCAATTAAAAGCCTTTGATTTTAATGCGGTTTAAACACAATTCCATGTTAATTTTTTTACACTTTTTGAAAATTCATAACTTTTTCCATAGTAAAATATCAAAGTTGAAATTTTTACTGTAGTTTCCTCTTATACAGGTGGACACTGTAAAAAAATTAGATGTTTATCCCATGTCCCACCAGAGATATCATGCTTCAAACTTTGAAAAAATCGCAAATTTTCAACTTTTAAAAAGTCATAAAAATTAAAGGACACATTTATCAGTGTTATGACTCTAGCTATAGTGAATACAGTAGTAAAGGTAATTGTAATTAAAAAATCAACTGCAGTGTTCTAGCATAATCCAGTCCTAAAAAAAATAAGTTTACGTTAACGTCTGCAAACTCCCTAATTGGAGCGCACTGCAAAACAAAAATAGCCGCCACAAACAAACAGGCTGAGATAAAAATTTATCATTTTTGTACCCCCAGTACATATGGCAATAATGCATAAAAAAATTAAAAATATTTAAAGTGGTCAAGCAACCAAAAATATTTTTATTGGATCACTTCGTATGAATTGACCCTATAATATGTTAATATCATTTCATAATGTAGTCTTAAGAAAATGCTTTCAGTAATTTGTTAATGTTTGTTATTCTCCTAAAACTTTTGCTCCAATTGATTCGTGTCCAACTTTTTACTGTTCATTACAACTATGCACTAAGTTAATATAATTTCATTAAACTTTCAACATTATATTAAAATACAACTTTATTTATTTATTTATTTGTCAAATCTACTGCAATGTTAGGTCAGAAAGTGATCACAGGATGTCGTGATCTAAACTTTGCTTTATTTTTTAGGTTCTTGGAGTTCTTCTAGTTATACTCTCGTCGGTAGATTCAATAGCTGAAAACGAATATCAAGAGATAAAAACACAAAGGCACTTTAATAAGGCCATGGCCATGAGATCTCTCAGAGGAATTGGACTATCACAGAAAACCGTTCGATCTAAAAAGTTGACTGCATAAATTTTATTTGGGGTGTTCATTTCCCGCTGGTTTATTTTAATGTACCTGTTGGTTGTGCTCTTTTTTTTACTCCTAAGTTTTACTTAACTACAAGTAGATGAATCAAGTAGATAATTCTGTGCCATCATACCTCAGTAACAAAACAATATTTCATTATCATGGGAATATTTGATAGTAAACTGTTATTTAATGTTATTTAAAAAATTACGTCACGTTTAAGCATAAAAAAATAAAACATCTAAATTAAACCTAAAAGACAATTTTAATCAAATAAGGATTAACCTTGTTGTGAGAGAGTGGCAACACTGTATGAAATCAACTGAGTGAGTAGAGATCTTGCAATATGAAGAAGAAACTGTCATGTAACCCGTGCTATTATGAATGTAAGCATATAAGCTCCACCCACAGGTTCTTCTCGTGTTGCAAGATCTCTATCAATCAAAGAGAAGCAGTCATTCTGTCACAAATTCCTCTGATATAAAATACCGTGAGTTCAAGAAATAATTACCAGCGAGCGAATTATCTGTGCAAGTGAAACAACTTAAGACCTTTTTAAAAATATGTATTTCAGATGAAATATGAAGCCTTATATAACTAAAGAAAACATTAAGCCGAATATATAAATGTGTATTCAAAAGAAAGTATTCTCATGTTTATTTTTTTAAATGGATAAAATAATGGATTATGCGGTGTTGTGGATTCCCAACCTGAAGATATCATGTTGTACAAAAAACGAATTTCCTAGTGGCTTAAGAACGAATAACTGGGAAAATGCATGTGGCGGATCTTCGTCGGCCTAAAACAGAAAGAAGGAAATATATAACTAGTACTAGTGTCCTGGCCTAAAAAATGTCACATTCTTATATCTGGTGAAAAATGGAGTACATGATTTTGTGTTAAAATTCAGAATTTAGTACTGCATTAAAAATTAAGAAAAGTAATTATAATTAATGTGGATATACAGGTATCCCAACAGTATGTTCTCGGGCAATATCTACCTAAACCTAACAGTTTTGAAATATTTAATATTTTATATAAAAACTGCCATATGTAGCCTGTATTTAGTTCATTCTTATTTTATTTCATTTTAACTCTAAGAAAGATTTTTGGTACAGATGTAGTTGTAAATATCCCTAGTCACTCTTTTATTCAGTTCAAAGTACTTGTGCAAATATAGTAAACACTAAAGCATGTCGTTCAAAACCAAGCCTATCAAACAAATTAGAACTGTGGTAAAGTTGTAACAATTATTGACATGAAATCCACTGACACATTTAAAATAATAATAAATTTACAATTAGTTAAACACCTGTATTTTCTCTTTTAAAATGAAATGCATTGTTAAATTCAATATTTATACAATGGATTAATTCATTGTTTCAATGTTCTTTCTGTCTTTCTCCCGAAATCTACGAAAGACATAGACAATATGTACTTAAAAAAAAGATTACATTTTGCATGAAATAATATTGATCAAAAAGCTCGAGACTTTTTAATTCTTGTAAAAATGCCACACACAAGTGCTTGAAATGAAGATGAATGAATATTATTGTGACGAATGCTAAAGTGTTTAAATTTTAAATGAATATTCTCATAAAATAAAATTGGATCAAAACTATTATGAACAATATAAGAAAAACAAAATAATTTTGAAAAACAACGCAAATACATACAGGGTGAGTTATTAAGCGCCCTTTCTTCCATAGCTCATTTATAGAACGAGATAGAATTTTTTTCTTTTATAAAGACATTCTACCTATTCAGCACTATAACCTAAAATTATTTTGATACATACAGAGTGTTACATAAAATAATGGCAGCATGCAGCGGGATTTTTTTTAATGGAACACCCTGTGTATTTTCCTATAGAAAGATATAACAATCGATCCTCTAAACAGCAGCATATAAAATATTTACATTTATTTAACCAATTAAGAGTAAATTAATATTTTATTGAAAACGGTCTGATTTTCAACTTCTCTTAAAATACTAACTGTAACCGTATCGTTTGTCGTACGGGAATAAAAATAGGTAGTGTTATAAACTAAAGTATAGGGAATAACCCAGATATAAATTCATTTAGTTTCATTTGTTTTTTCAAGTGTTCAAGCCTGTGTAATTGTCAGATTTTCAAATTGCCGTTATTCAATTTTTTTAATGCAACCCCCCTATCTCTTTTCACGAATATATAGTGTTCATGTTCCTCTTCAATTCTGTTATAGGTTTTCTGCATCTAATCCTTACAGTTTTTTTGCTATAATAAACTTTTTACATGTTTACTCTAAAATCAATATTAAAAAGTTATTTAACGTACCGTATTTTAATTTCTTTAAGACAGCGCCCTCTATTGCACAAAACAGATGGATAATATCAAGTTTACAATTGGTTACAGACTCTTACTACATTATAATCATCGTATTTTTATTGTAATACAGTTCTTTCACTTTGTTGTAATTAACGTCTTAAAATTGATTCGATGTGGTTTATAACAAAAGAAAACATCAGTGTTTGCAAATAATTACCTTAATGTAAAAACTGTTGTACTTCAAAAAAAAATATACAAATAATAAATTAATAATCTAACAAATAAATGAAAATCAGTGAATTTCTTTTGTTCAAGTATTCAGATTTTATTAAATCAAATGTTAATGAAGACAACTGAAGCTTAGGAATTACATCGAATCAATTTTAAAGCATTCTTAATTAAAACAAAGTAAAAGAACTGTATTATAACAAAAATACGATTATTATAATGTAATAAGAGTCTGTAATCAATTGTAAACTTGATATTATCCATCTGTTTTATGAAATAGAGGGCGCTGTCTTAAAGAAATTAAAATACGGTACGTTAAATAACTTTTTAATATTGATTTTAGAGTAAACATGTAAAAAGTTTATTATAGCAAAAAAACTGTAAGGATTAGATACGGAAAACATATAACAAAATTGAAGAGGAACATGAACACTATCTATTCGTGAAAAGAGATAGGGGGGGTTGCATTTAAAAAAATTGAATAACGGCAGTTTGAAATTCTGACAATTACACAGGCTTGAACATTTGAAAAAACAAGTAAGACTAAAAAAATTTATATCTAGGTTATTCCTTACACTTTAATTTATAACATTACCGATTTTTATTGTCGTACGACAAACAATACGTTTACAGTTAGTATTTCAAGAGAAGTTGAAAATCAGACCGTTTTCAATAAAATATTAATTTACTCTTAATTGGTTAATTAAATATAAATATTTTATGCCCTACTGTTTAGGGGATCGAGTGTTATGACTTTCTATAAGAAAATACACAGGGTGTTCCATTTAAAAAAATCCTGCTACATACTGCCATTACTTTACGTAACACTCTGTATGTACCACAATAATTTTAGGTTATAGTGCTCAATAGGTAGAATGTTCTTGTGAAAGAAAAAAAAATCTATCTCGTTCTATAAATGAGCTATGGAAGAAAGGGCGCTTAATAACTCACCCTGTATAAGTCCAAACTTTTCTGTTTTTTCTTATATATATTTCTTGTCATTTAATTTGTTTTCTAGAGCTATTCATCTTTATTTATGGGCACACGCATTCAATGTTAAAAAAACTAAAACTGAAATATCTGTAATTTAAACAAAGCCAAATCAGTTGACTTGTGTAGACAAATATTTTTTTAAATTATTTGCTTGAAAAAAAAAGCAGAATAAGAATGTGAATGTGTAGTAATTGTAACATTAAATAAATATTGTTGACCTTGAACTATTTGATCAACTGATAAAAAAAAAACTGCGAACGTCAATCAATTTTTCCCAAAACATTCATACTGTAAATAACTATTAATACATATAATAAACACAACTATTCAGTTTCATATGCTAATCAACAATTATTTACATTTTTATCTGTGACATTTAAGACTAAATGATAAACTATGAATTAGTACATATTTGATTTTCATAATCAAAGCAGTGAGGGAGTTACCGAAACTTAAGGTTAAAGACTGCAAAGGATGTAAAGAAATGGGGTAGCAACCATGCTTAATAATTTTAAAGCACATCCATTAACCTTATACACTTATACATACTGAATGCGCTAAATTGTGTCATGAAGTACTAGACGGAAAGTATCATGCTGCACGAAAAAACTCCCCTCGATGGGTTTCAGAACAAACGTTTGCACATACGCGTGAGGGATATCTTCATCAGTCTAACAACAATTAATACTTAAGTCTATGGCTGCATTTCTAAAGCAAGAAGTACGTACCTGCAGTCTACCTAAAACATTTATTAAAACGCCACCATCGAACATTGGTTGGGAATCTACCGCAGTTATTACTCTATTGATTTTCTGAAATGTTAGACTCTGAAAAAAAAATAAAACAAATTAATCAATTCCAAAAGTAGCTAGCATCAGCTTTCAAATATATTGACTCATATTTTTATTATTGTTCTAATGTTATTAAGACATAACTGAAATTATTAGCTAATAAAATTTAAAAAAATATCACATTCTGCGTTGTATAAAAGATTTAACCCAGGATTAACTTTAATCCTAATTTAGAATGTGACACAAATGCTGTACATCATAACTAGTGTCACATTCTAACTTAGGATTAAAGTTAATCCTGAATGAAACCTTTTATACAACGCAGCCTTAGGTTTGTTAGTATTCTTATTTTTTAAATCTTTCTCTCAATTGAGTCTACTAGTACTTGGCTTCTACAATTTATATTCCAACGATTTCCTGATAGAAGATATGCAAAGAATTTTCGTAAATTAAAGGAAAGATTTGAAAGAACAGGCGTGAACAGGCAGTGTTGCAAATGTTATTTCTCATAATATTAACTTACATGGCACCCTAAAAATGAAAAAAATTATGAAGCAAAATGAAAACCAGAATTATCTCACAAACTGTAGGTTTTAGGTATAGGACTTTGTTTGACAAAAAGATAGTAAATTTAATTCTACATAGGTCGATGATTTTACTTACGGGCTGTTCCATAAGAAAAACTTGAAACATTTCATTTCTAAATTCAGCAGAAAGAACTGCCAGCCACCAACAATCTGCATAGTCTTCAAGTTTGTTTAATATAGTGTTACTTAGCTTAAAGCATGTGTAATTATACGCTAATAACTGATAATGAAGGCTCTTCAATTAAGCAAGTTAAAAGCAATTTAATAAGGGCCTGCATTTAAGATGTTTCTTCGTTGACGGCATTTATCTTGGTAAACACTAGGTTTAGGTATAGAAATATGTTAATAAAATATTTTCCAAATTGATAGGTCTATCAAAATTCGTAATAATATACAGGGCATTCCATTTGAAATATTAAAAGTACTTGCTGACACTTGTAAAATGAACACCCTGTGTAATTGCAAATAAATTTAACGTATAGAGTTTTTTTTATTAGAGGATCATAGCATTTTTTTTGCAGTCGAACGACTGCGAAACGTAAAGTGTATAGTGCGCGATTTAGTGTCCGCTTAAAAGATTTTGTGATACAAATTTCATCGGACAAGAACCAACTGTAAATATATTAAATAGTTTAGACACCAGAAAAGAAAACCACACTCGGTGGACACGGTGCATATGAAAGCCAATTAGCAACCCTGATTCAAATTTCTCTTATTTAAATGTCCAGTTTATTGGTACATGAAAAGTACAGTGGCGATCAAAAAAACTGTTCGACAATAACATTTTTTGTCTTTGAATATTGTGAAATGGTAAGACTGTCATAAGCTTTAACCAGTGAGATCTGTTATATGTGCTCTATTTAACAAATTGTTTAAAACACAGCTGTCTAGATTAATAAAGGATCTATCATTTATCTGGCCATGGCCAGCTCCTTTAACATTCACTGACGTGTATGTATGGCCGTTTCAATTTGCCTAAAATTCGGTTCCAACAAAGCATGCCGTGGAGTATAAGGCACTAAATCAACATACTTCGTAATCAGGTAGCGCAATTAGTGATTTTTTATGTCTATCCTTGTCGCACATTATTCTCATCTAGGGATAAAAAACACGGTCGTTATCATATAAAATGACGTTTAACAAAGTTACTATCACTAACTGAAGTTTGCCTTTAAAATTTTAATTTATTTTGTATAGGCGCTGTATTTACTTTGCTTTAAATAATAAATTTTTGACTATAAACTATTGCCATTGTGACAAATAGAATTCCCTAAAAACAGTTGTCTTCCTTGTTGCACTTGCGACAATTGTATTTGTTATCTTTGTTTCTCAATGTTCTCACGAGAGGAATGGAATTGCATTACCTAAACAAGGTGTTGATTTAGTACCTTAATGGAGTACTCCCCTCAGCGCTCCCTATTAAAGATACTACAAAACTACTGATAGTAACGTAATGACCATGGCCAGCTATGTATGTATGTATGTATTCCTTAATTTAATTTGTGACGATTTCATCAAATTTATTCATCAGTAGAATTAGATTTTAATATTAATTCTAATTAGATTTTAATATAACATTTTTAAATTGTTATAACTGACTAACCTATAACAGCATTTCCAAAATCCAAAACTGTGTTCCGAAGAACATATTAGTGTTAACTATTAATGGAATTATTTTTCTTATTCTACAGTACTAAAGTTTTAATATTTTTGACGATGTATTAAGCATAGTTTTTACTTCATGATATTAGATACAAGTACAACCAACTATTCCAATTCCAAATACAAAAACCAGTTGCTCTATGAATAGTAAAATAATACACCGAGGTTAATAACCATTCACATGAATCTGTCAAATTGAAATCGACTCTGTTCACCAATATCCCCTGTTACTAGGTAAACAGAAAGACTACTTACATTCAGTTTCTCCATTATTTTCACCGAACCTTGTAACTGAGTCCCTTCAAAGGTCATAAATGAAGTCTCAATCTAAAAAGAACTGTTTACTAAATAATTTAAACGAGTTAAGCATTACTCACATTATACATATTAACCAAATTAGTCCGCTGCGTCGGATCATCGAACAAGGCATAATATTGTTGGACGAATCCTTTTCCGATAGCTTCGTATTGTGGATTCAATGCCATTTTACATGAAACTGATGTGGTTTTTTTACACAAAACCGCTGAAGAGCAGCTCGGTGAAATAACCCCTATGACACACAACTACAGTGCCTGGCTGCCTAATATCAAGCCGCCAAGCTGCCAACACCTAGAAGCTAGAAATGAAAATAAACTGTAATAATAGGTCTGTTCCTGGCTCCTGCAACGTTCTGGACTAGTTTGAAACTGTTAAATATATTCGCCCATCGAATTAATCACCGCTTTCAAGAACTGCCTTAAATGTGAAACTTTGATCGGCGCATGCTTCTGACGGTTTCGAACCAGTCAGGGACTGCTGCAGGAACAGACCTTGTGAAACAAATTCATGAATTTATTTGTGAGCGTAAAACCAGTAGCGGACAATAAAATCCGGGCAAGTCATTTGCGCAATGTAAACCTCATTTTAATATTTTTGACGTTTAATGCATGTCACTAGTAATTCTGACGTTTCATTCAAATTTTACTTATTTATTTTGACAGAAATATAACCTCAATAAAAGCCTGATTTACCAAATTTGTCGAAATATGCACGACATGTCAAATTCTTGCCCGGATTTTATTGTCCGCTACTGTACATGGATCGAGGTAGAAAAGTGAGATAGAACGAATGCGTTTAATGCATGTAAAAGTGAGAAAATAGACTAACCGGTATATACCGCTCCAATTTTCGTAAATGCCCTTTAATGTTAGGCTGCGTTTAGTTGATAAACGAAACGTCAAAGTTTAACGAGCTCGGGCGGAGTGTTTTCTAAACGGAAGTCATACCCACCGTGGTTGCCTAATGGTCGCATCTCAAATCATTACCACCGTGACCATTCAGCTGATTAGTCAGACAACGTAAAATCACAGTAAAATAACTACGGACTAAACGAAATCGACAACGTCGCCCATTGAACTGAACAACTAAACGCAGCCTCAGTCACATTGACTATTATACGGGGTGAGTCTGAAAAAAACCACCAAATTAAAACCACTAATAGAGTCGACGTCATAGATTATGGAAAAAATATTTAAAAAATTATTTTTTGAATTTGAAATTTGATTTAAAATTTACCCTGAATGCACGTTCCGTTTACTTCCTGCGGAGTAAAGCGATACGTTTTATAAAAAGGGTTATAAAATTGACATCCGCAGATGTGTGTACAATAAAATTCCCATTACAGTGGAGTGTCGTGATTTTCGGTCCGATTTTTGATTAATTATTACTCGAAAACTGTTATACAAATTTTTTAAAAATATTCTTCCCATAATCTGTGACGTCGATTCTATTAGTGGTTTTAATTTGTCGGTTTTTTTCAGACTCACCCAGTAGACTATATTGCTTCTTATACTCTACGATGGCATGAAGAAAGTAAAATAATAACATTAAAACAAATAATTACTTGTGACTTTTTAATACTAAGTCAAAATGCTAAAAATCATCAATGTTTTTCGGCGTCAGTTTTTCAAATATATAACCATCCAATTAATGGAACATATTCACTTGGAGGTACCAACAAAAATGTCACCCTAACATGGCCTACTCTGAGTCTAAAAAGATCGTGAAGGGAAGGCCAAAAGTATGGAACCGGCTCAATATTTCGGAAACTGTTTGACGTATCAGAATGAAATTTGATGTGTGCTTTAGAGTCAATAAGACCTACATTATCAATTTATATCATCTGTTTATCTCCCTTTATTTTTTAGATCCAAGGCCAACTGGTGTTTTTAAATCACAACCTCTTATTTTTTACTTTATTTAGTAATCCATTTTATTCGCTAAACGGCCATATAAAAATTTTAAAACGTCACATAAGAAAATTTTTGAGTAAATAGCGGTTGAATGTGAAAAAATTAAATTACATATACAATAAATCTGTAAAAATTACATAAAAATGTTCTCATAAGCTGCTATTTACCATTTGTCTTAAAATTGGAACGAAATAATATTGTATTTTGCAAGAAAAATAATAAAACTTTACAAAACGAAAATAAACACTGAAAAAATAACGAGTAAGGTGCAGTTCTTACTCGTCATATTATAATAGGTTTGTTCGATTTGGATGTTGGCGTTTTGTTGCAAAAATCTGTTTTGTCTCGCAGCATCAGTTTTGGTCATGGCCAGCTACATTAACATTCATTGACGTGTATGTATGGCCGTTTCAATTCGACTTTTAAAAATTTTGACGGTGCTCCACTCAGCGCCTCTTGTGAGTTTTTAAGTAATTGCAGTTGTCATTAAGTTACTGTCAGTAGTTTTGTAGTATCTTTAATAGGGAGCGCTGAGGGGAGTACTCCACGGCATGCTTTCTCGCAACCGAATTTTAGGCGAATTGAAACCCCCATACATACACGTCAGTGAATGTTAATGGAGCTGACCATGTTTTGGTGCAGCAACTTCCGACGTTTTACCGCGGCAACTAGACGCCGCTGTAAACTGCTAAAGGCCAGTACACAATGGATTTGCATAAAACATAAGACATAAGCCGTAACAGTAATTCGACCTTTGGCTGCGTTTAGTTCATGGGCGACGTTGTCGATTTCGTTTAGTCCGTAGTTATTTTACGTTGTTTGACTAATCAGCTGAGTGGTCACGGTGGTCGTGATTTGAGATGCGACCATTAGGCAACCACGGTGGATATGAGTTCCGTTTAGAAAACAGTCCACCCGAGCTCGTTAAACTTTGACGGTTCGTTCGTCTATCAACTAAACGCAGCCTATGTAAAGAAGTGCGCTGTAACACAATAGGGACCGTGCACATGCCTGCGTTCAGCGCCGCCTGGCGATGATTTATGCATTAGTGCCTTAGTGGTATGAAAACATTGTTTTTAGGTTAATACACCTGTGACACGTTGAAGTGACGTTATTAACATCACTCTGTAATTTTTAATTTTGCAATTACAATGGATGTTGAAATATATTTTAAAATCTTGTTTATGTAAGTGGACGACCAGCTGGTAGTGGCCGGCCATCAGGCGCAGTCACATTGCCGTCTTGAAGTAAAGGCCATCAGGTTACCGGCTTTTGTTCCTGGTGACGTCACCGTAAGAGTCTCTCGTTGCTTTAATATCTAGTCTTTTCGTGTATTTTTTTAGTTTTTTTTTGTGTTAATTGTTGTTATTTTTATGTTTTTTTTGATGTTTTCGTGTTGTGTTTGGTTAAAAAACTACGTGTTTGTGTTTTAATTAGTTGTAGTATTAGGGCCAGTTTCATAATCAAATTTAAAGGAGACTTTAAAATTAAAGTCACATTCAGATGTGCAAACAAATGTGTTTTCATATTTGTTTTGACATCTGAAAGTGACTTTCAATTTAAAGTCTCCTTTAAATTCGATTATGAAACTGGCCCTTAGTTTTTTTTATAATTGTATAGGTTAGAACATTTTTTTAAAATCTTTGAGTTGTGTTGTGTTTTTTGAATTTCAGTTGAAATAAATACACAAGTAATATAATATATCATTCTCCACACGTACTATATTAATCCCATTATGTTCCTGTTTCTAGAAAATGCCTAACAAGTGCTGTGTGCCAAATTGCATGTCCAACACAGAAAGTGGCTTCTATATTCCTACTTTTTCCTTTCCGAAAGAAGAACCCATGCGCTCCTTATGGTTAAGGAAAATACCTCGTACTGACTTTGTTATTTCAAAGAATACTCACTTTCGGGAAGAGTTTGTAGTCAGAAGTCATGAAGTAACAAAGGATGATGGTTATTACTGTTTACACTTTTATTTTTACTCGATGATGAAACACGCATGTTATAGGGTCCAAATTAACCTTACCAAGACATCGACTAACCCTTAAAACTGATGCCTACCCTTCCATTTTCCCCAATCTGCCTGCATACCTATCCGAAGTTCCTTCAGTGAAACGTGGAAATTCAAGTGATAGATAAAACATTGGCCTATTAGTTTTTAATCTAAAAAGATTAAATTTATTAAAAATATATATGTCGTAGCCGCTTGCCGTAAATTAGCACTTCGTGTAAAGTCTAGACACTTCACGAAATGCAGACAGATAGCATAATGCCCACCTTTAAACGATTTTTTACAGCAACTGTCTAAAATATTTAGCCTCTTCATGAACTGCTATCAGCCATTAGGTTTATGCTGTAACGCCGAAAAATTACGCTATCGGTCTAATAATTTTAGATGCTTCATGAAGTGACTACAGTTGTATATGCGGATAGCGTAATTGAAAAGTGAGTGGATCGTGCACGAACTTATAGAAATGTATTTCTCCTGGCTCTCTCTGCTTTTCCTCGTTGGTAGTGTGTAATAGTATATTACATAACGAGATTTGTAAAAAGCATATTAGGCACGGTGCAAAAATTGCGCATGAGCCGCGCAGCAGCGAATGCAAGTAATTCCACAACTCGAGTTTTGTACTATACTTTATCTACGACCACAAAAATTACCTTATTATTCAAGTTTAAAATAATCAGCAATGGCACTAATCTAATGTGATGCGGCTCCGTAGATCTAACTACAAGGGTGCGTAAAGTAGGTGCAAATGCCCTCGCTGTGTGTTTTTCTTAGTTTACGCACGACATTTGTAAACACCCGCTTACTTAATTTATGTGTTGTACGTAATTCGTCATTTACAGTAGTAAAATTAAAGTAAATTTATTTGCTAATTTAATCTTCTTTTATTATTTTCCATTACTTATTTTGTGAAAGATATTTAACAAAATGTCTGGAATTGATCAAGAACATGGTTATACACATACGCAGAAAACTGATTTTTATGAGGAACTTGATCGATATTATTTCCAAAAACCAATTTGCAAAAATAAATTGTAAGTACACTTTGATTTTAATGAAAAATACAGGTCGCCTCCTAAACATTTAACAAAATATTCATTGTAATGTTCAAAATGTATTTTGACCAATGATATTCTTAAGTTTCTGCACTTCCTTCGGAAACGCCCAGTACATAATAATTTATGCAATACAAGTTTTCCATGTGTTTATAAATAAATAAACGCATAATCTATTTACATTTTTATTCTTCATTAACTTGTCTTATTCAGTGTTCAGTTTAATTATCTCTCGGTATAATATGAATAAATAGGAGTACTATTTTCACCAGCACAATGCCAATCTGCAGCTTTTTCAGCAGTGGCATAAATAGTTTTAGTCACTTCATGAAGCGTCTAAAATTATTAGACCGGTCTAATTATTATGCCACTGCTGAAAAAGCTGCAGATTGACATTGTGCTGGTGAAAATAGTACTCCTATTTATTCATATTATGATAAACTGAACACTGTCAAAACAAGTTAATGAAGAATAAAAATAAATAATGCGTTGTTTATTATAAACACATGGAAAACTTTGTATATGTGTACTGGGCATTTCGAAACTGGAAACAAAATATCGTTGGTCAAGGCCATTTGAGCTGTAATGATATTTTGAAATGTTGGGAGGCGACTCCGCTTTTTCTTAAAATCAAGTGTACTTGAAATCGGTTTTGAAATAATATCGATCAGGTTCCTCATAAATCAGTTTTCTGCGTATGTTCTTTCTTGATCGGTCAGGCATTTGATATCTGCAAAACAATGAAAAAAATAAGAAGATGGTAACAGATTGCTGTTGCTGACTGCTGCATTAGAACAAGTAAGGTGTGGTGGCGTGGGCGTGAGGAAAACACGACGGCTGCACGCGTGCTCTGGCAGCGACAGATTGGTCGTGCTGATTGAGAGCGGATAGTGATTTGTGGTCGTATAAAGTATGCAAAACTCGGTTGTGGAATTGCACGTTCGCTGCTGCGCTGTTACGCCGTGCTGTGCTTTGCAAATCGTTATGTGTATACTGGTACACCAGCGGCGAAGAAGGTTCTGAATCGTGCGCGATCGCACTGCCATGTCACGCCGCTAACATCAGTGGCATCATGTGTTGAACCGATAAGCGTTGTTCGACAAGCATAAACCTGCTGGCTGATGCGTTGAAAATTAATCGTCTGCGACGTGTGCATTTCGTGAAGTCGTCTGTCTGAGTGCTGGCCCGGTCTTCAACCTCTAAAGTCACTTACTATGTGTAATTCGGAGAAATTATTCATTATTCATCGTCACTTCAATCGTGTAGTGGTCACATTTAAACCACAAAATCATTAAATAAAAAATATTTCTGGCTATTCCTATAATATTAGTAGTGTCTTAGAGACATTCTTCTCGCAATTCCACACATAAAAAAGTAAAAAAACATAAAAGAAATAAAACATGTCCACAAATAAAAACATGCGCCTAAAGTAGGGTTATGTCACGGTGGCCTCTTACGGTGACGTCACGTTTCAACCTGATGGCCTGGACTTCAAGACGGCAATGGCAGTCACCCTATGCATAACTTTAATAGCCGAGCGAAAATTTTGGTATTTGCGGAAGCAATTTTGCATGGCATTGATGGTCAATAAAATTTTTGGTTGTGCGCAGATTTGTTGTTATTTCTTGTAATTGTATTAAAAATATTTAGGGCTTTTTCTAAATTTACTCAAATCTTGCAACAAGTTTTATTGTTTGATAATCTGTACAATTTCTAAATATGCAAAATTTATACAAATCCTGCATGTTGTCACTAATAGATGTGAAAATATATTACAAATTGAATTCTATTGTTTATGAGCACAGTATTTCAGAAAACACAGAAGATAGGCAGTTGATTATTGTTGGACATGGGTGTTTTCCGTTATTTCTAAATTTTTCTCACAAAATCTTTTAAGCGGACACTAAATCGCGCACTATACACTTAACATTTCGCAGTCGTTCGACAGCTTCGTCAGAAGTGAAAAATATTTTTCACTGTGTATATAGTCTGTATATAGTCAAAGATACATAATATGCAGAAAAAAAATTGTCGATTTCTGATATCTGAAATTCCCGGTTTCTCCCGCAACTTTGTTATATCCCGCAAAACTCCCACCTTCGCCTCATTTTTCCCGAAATTCGGGAAATTTCCCGGTCATTGGCAGCACTGATACGAGCGTCAAGTAAGTAACCGGGAGAGTAGAAACACCAATACAGTTTTCTTTAGTCACCGGTCGCTGGTTTTATGTTACACAAGTCGCCGGTAGTTCCAGCGACCAGCGAGTAACAGCGACAAAGTCACCGGTAACGATATATCGCCCATCTCTATTCAAATTGTGACAAATGTAAACTTGTGACACTTTAATGTCAGTCACATCGACTATAGACAAATTGCTTCTTATACTCTACGATGGCATGAAGAAAGTAAAATAATAACATTAAAACAAATAAGTACTTGTGACTTTTTAATACTAAGTCAAAATGTTATTTTTCGGTATCAATATTTTTCGGCGACAATTTTCAAAAATATAAATGATATAACCATCAAACTAAAATGGAACATTATTCACTTGGAGGTACCAACAAAAATGTCACCCTAACATGGCCTATTCTGAGTCTAAAAAGATCTGAAAAAGATCGTGAATGGATTATAAGAAACAGCATAAATAACGAAAAAAAAGCACAAGGAAATTATGTATGTATCTTTGAGCAAGAAAATGTAATGAAACTGTACTTGCCATAAACTGTGTGAGCTTGACATTAATTGAAAATGACTATGTGAAATGACGTTCTGGATGTTTTCTCCCGATTTTTTAGGTAAGTGGCGCTAGCGGAGAAACGCTTGAATTAATAAATTGCACAGGCCAGATAAAGACACGCTGTCTCTTAAAATCTACATAGTAGGTCGTGTAGTGATTTTTTATTAACTAATTTAAATAAGAACACGTAGTTATGGCCAGCCTGATCTTTAATCGATTTTCCCTTGAAATTACACCGTGGAAATTATTTATTAGCTAATTTTTTGGATTTTCAATGGTTCAAAAAAATTAAGCTAGAGTCCCTGGATTTGAAAATATGTCCATCTTGTCTTAACCTCATGTTAGGATATGTGGTTAGGATTGAGATTCGCGACGTAATTGTCAACGCGTGAGGTCTCTGTTAATTGCAAAATGGCCGATAAAAGAGTGAACAACGTTGCAGTTGCGAAATTTGATTGGTGCATGTTTTCTGATGTTTTCAATGTATGTTAAACCAATCCGTGAAATGTTGTTCACTCTTTCGATGGTACCAGCAGAGGTCGCCTACATGGGATCAGCAGTAAGGTTACTGTATTTAGAAGGTACCGCCATTCATTTCCGCGGCTGTCGTCCCCCAAATTAAAAAGGACGCGATGAAGAAGCCATGAAATATTAAGAAGAAAAAGGATAGATACATACATAGTTACTGTTGCTAGGGAGTTTATGAATGAATTTGATTAACCCCAAATTAAAAGAGATAGAAAGTTGGCGCTACCTTCTCAATACAATAACTATAATGAGCAGTCTGTTGTAATAAGTTGGAACAGAGTTTTAATAGTCGAACATTTCAACAGATGGAGGTAGCAGTAGTAGAAATTGAAACCAAGATTAGTGGTAGAGGTAAATTAAATAGAGAAGACCCTCACACGTAATATGTTCGTACAAGTCTTTGCGATAATAAAGAGGTGTTTTGGTGTTTCTTGCTGCACGCGAATTGTAATCATTATGTAGTTTCATTGTTTACTATAAAGTTTGTCCCATCAGCAGTTGCTGACGTGAAAACTAACAAATTTGGATGACACATCGGTTCTTCTCTAATTGATTTCACTCTACTGATATCTGATAAGTGTTGGTATTACATTTGTGACTATATTTGTATTTATGGTAGTTTTTGTGAATCAAAATATCAGCGAAGTACAGATACCAAAACGTAGAGGTAAAAGTTATCGTTGTATGATTTTAAGCGTGTACAGCGTAAGTTTATTTTCCGTTACTCCATCAAGGACATCAAGAGGTATGGTAGGACCATGATACTAAGACCTTAAAGACATGATATATAAAGACATATACCGGGTGTCCGGTAAAGAATGGGCCATACTTCAAGGGTGGCTTCTTTGGATCAAAACAAATCGATATAGACCAATTTATCTTAGTACAATTTTGCTTCGTTAAAAAGTTATGGCCTTTCAAAGATAATTTTTTTATTTCTATATTTTAGCAAAACTCGTTCATTTTTGGAGATATTTAATTGTAATTTGGTATTTAAAGGTTTCTTGTACTGCGGAATCTGAATATCTTCCTATTTTTAACGTAACATATAGGGGGCGCTCTCGAGATCCTGATATTCCTTTGTTTATTACTGTACTTTTTTTAACGTGAATATTTTTAAAATTATATTCATTTTCTTGAAAGAACTTTTAATTTACTTTAAAAAAGGTATACTTGTTACATGTCGCTAAAGTACACCAGTTTTGAGAAAAATGGCTTTGAATATGATAATGATGAATATTACTGTTTTAGGTCTACGTAGAATCAGGCACATAGACCCGTATTTCACTTATAGTTTAACTTTAATCTTCACTTTATTTCCATGGGAACAACTGTTTTTATAATTTTTACTATGGGAGTAATCTGGAGTTGAAAGTTAAACTATGAGTGAAATACGCGGCCATAGCAAACATAATAAGAATTTTTTACGTAATGTATCGTTGCTTTAAATGTGGAAATGTAAATTTTTTTCAATTTTAAGTAAATTACGAAGTAGTGCAACTTTAGGTAATTGTCTTTTCATCCTAAAGTAGCATTACTGGTGTAGTAAGTATTCAACATTTTCACATTCAAAGCCATTTTTCTCAAAACTGGTGTACTTTAGCGACATGTGACAAGTATGCCTTTTTTAAAGTAAATCAAATGTCGTTTCAGGAAAACGAAACATATTTTAAAAATATTCACGTAAGAAAAAGTACGACAATGAACAAGAGAATGTCAGGGTCTCTAGAGCGCCCTCTATACGTTACGTTAAAAATAAGCAGATATTCAGATTCAGCAGTACAAGGAACCTCTAAATACCAAATTATAATTAAATATCTCCAAAAATGAGCGAGTTTTGCTAAAATATTGATATAAAAAAATTATCTTTGAAAGGCCATAACTTTTTAATGAAGCAAAATTGTACTAAGATAAATTGACCTAAATCAATTTATTTTGATCCAAAGAAGTCACCCTTGAAGTATGGCCCATTCTTTACCGGACACCCAGTATATATACATTTAAATTTTGTCATTCTGGCACCCAAATTGCATACGCTTTGTAAAAATGACACCCAATTTTACAGTGTGACACCCGGGGTTGGGTGCCACTTTGTTTAGACCGTTAAATCATGTTTTCAGTGACTTGACGCCACCTAGTGCGATAAAACGGATTTTCGGGTGGGTGCCAGATTTACAATTTTTGTTCACGGACATATGCCACCAGTTCAAGGTTTTGCCACCAGGGGGCGATTAGGTTTTATACACTTTAAATGATACATGGCGACATTTATTGCATTTAGTGGCACCCATGGTTATGCTCGAAAATTGGCAACGTCGCTAAATCATAAATTGCTTATTTTCGCGCATTTTCCACGTATTGAAGATATTCTGCGTATTTGGAGGAGGGATATTAACGGTTAGAGCCACGATATGATAGCGATAATATAAAAGTCGAGTTTGATCGTAAAAGCTGTTGGGTAATGGTCGTCTCGTAATCGTAAGCAGTTGAGAATATTAATTCAGACCATTACCGAACGTGTGTTATGATCGATCGATTTATCCTTAAAGATGAATGACAGAACAAAAAAAACATTAAGACTAGCTATTGAAGATAAGTTAATCACGAATAGAATGAAAATATAGATTTTTAAATGTAAATATGAATTATTGATTAGTTTTCGACTGAAATATAACCATTACTTAGTTGAACCTGTTTGATCTCAAATTGATTCCGAATTGGTCCAAATAATTTTTTCTTTAAAAACTAAGCAAATTTTAAAGGAAAAGATTTTATGCGACTTCAAAAATTAATTTTTCAGTGAATTGACTGTTTTTAGGAAATGGTTTGAAATTGCTTGAGTTTCTTGAGATTATGAGGAGGAAAATGAAGAATCTCCTGTTTATAGTGATACAACTTATGTTCCTTCGTCAGTTACATTTGATTTGTTTAGTTTTCTATTAGTTATACAAAATTAAATTATCTGAAATATTTTTCTGGTTTTATTTGATGGAATTAATTTTTAAAAATTAAAAACGCGGAAATTACGACAACTACTGTACACTACAAAAAAAAAAACGAAATTAATGATGTTGGATCTCTGTTAAATCACAAAGAAAACCATTGATGATTTTCTTAGAAATTTTACATATTGAATTTTGTTTCTAAAAATGTTTTTGTAAAATTCATGACGATCAAATGATCAAAAGATTTTCCTAACATGTAAAAAAAAATAATAAAATTAGTGTACGAACACACTGAGAAAATAGAGGAAATCCGCAGGTCCAAACATATTAGAATAAAGTAATTTAAAAATCATTAATTTAATGTTGAAGAAGCTGTCAATGTACAGGGTTTTTGTTTATATTTTGAACGGTACCTACACTTTTTATTATTAGACATATCAAAAAATGTTAAACACAAAAGTTTTAGGGATTTACCCGAACCACCAGAATTTATTTTAAAAAGAAACAAATGACAATCGAAAATCTAACAAATGAGAATCAACTTTGTTATTTTAAATGGAACATTCAGTATATTATTTTGACTAATTAAGAAAGATATTATTCTCCTAATTCCAAAAATATGTAGTTTGTCTATATTTTGTTTCATACTTTTTACGATATTTAAGTTTGAAATTAATATTGTTTTGGTATACAGGGTGATCAAAGTTACTGCCGCACTATTGCTAACTTCGTTATATTTGCGCTACGAAGTGGTTCAAATTAACAAAAATGAACTGTTTTCACTCAGAATTACAATGGTGATATGAAGAAAACAATTGCGCATCGCATTCTCAAAATAATTGCATGTGTAAAGTTTTTTTAATGGAACATCCTGTATTTTTTGTTGGCAGATGAAAGAACATCAAATTATAAATACAAATTACTCTTTACTATTTATCCTTAAAACGAATAATGAAGAAGTTATTGTTGTTATTGTTATTAATACAACCCATAAAACACAACATTTAAATGCCACTAGAAGCGTCTATAAATGTGTTCAGCGATGTTTACAACAAAATGGGAATATTTTTGAACACTTACTTTAAGTTATTTATAATTTTGTTTAAATTAGTTTAAGTTACAATAGTTTCAAGAGTAGTACATTTTATTTAATTAATTTTATTTTTGTACACAATAGTAGTTACATTTATTTTAAATACCAGTTCCTCAAAATGTTGCGCTCATGTTTTTCATATTTGTTTATTTTTGAAGCACATAATTCCAAGGTAGTGTGTGTTAAGACAGTATTGTTAATGCTTTGAACTAAATAAAGTTAATTGTAAATGATGAATACAACTTTCGCAATAAATTCTTTATTATTCGTTTTATGGAAAAGTAGTAAAGAGTAATCTATATTTATAATTTGATGTTCTTTCATTTGTCAACAAAAAATACAGAGCGTTCCATTAAAAATTTGAACCACTCCCTAACTCCAATAATAACGAAGTTAGCAATAGTGCGGCAGTAACTTTGATCTCCCTGTATTTTTATTAATTTATTTCATATAATATGTTAATTTATCTTAGATGTTTTAGTGTTTTGACTTATAAAATGACTTTTAATTAGTTTAACTAAAGTTGATACTCATTTGTTAGATGTCCAATCATCATTTGTTTCTTTTTTTAATAAATTCTGACGGGTCAGGCAAATCCCTAAAACTTTCGTATTTAACATTTTTTTGTATGTCTAATAATAAAATGTGTAGGTACCGTTCAAAATATAAACAAAATTCTTGTACAATAAAAAATGCTAATTGCAATTTTGTTTCATAAAATTATAAAAATAGTTTCTTTTCAGCAGAGTCTTATGAAAAAAGTATGTTTTATAGAAAAAAAAAGACACGTAATAATGATCCATCTTTTATTTGAAGTTTACAGTAAATTTACATTTAATGAATGTATTACTATACCGGGTGTCCCACGCCATATGCTCACCTTTCTAGAACTTCTACTTTTTAACCGATTTCAATGAAATTTGGAAAATAAAAATTAAGCAAAAAGCGCATTTTCCGACATACCATTGAGCACCGTAGGACTTCCAGTTTCACCAGAAGTGACGTCAACTTTCTTATTTTAAATGGAACGCCCTGTATATTTTTACATGTTTGGAATCTGCAGATCAGACTTTCCTTGAAAGTCATTTAAAAGAGCGGGCATAAAACCTCAATAAACCATGTTCTGTTTTAAATGACTTTCAAAGAAAGTATGAAGTATTTGGTATCAGCGTACTCAGAAAAAATATTCTGTCGAACTAAGCACGTCGAAAGAAACACATGAGGTTCCATTTAAAAAAAATGTTAAAAATAAAAATACAATCAAAATAGTGATTTTCTCGAATTGCTTGAGCGCATTAGAAGGAAAATATGCGATTCAAAGCTTCCTAGATTGAAAAACAAAAAAGTTTTTTTTTTCGTTGTCATGGAAACCAAAATTACTAAATGATACATATTCGGACTCGCAATGATCTGCAGATTCCAAATTTGTAAAAATACACAGGGTGTTCTATTTAAAATAAGAAAGTTGATGTCCTACGATGCTCAGTAGTATGTCGGAAAATGCGTTTTTTTGCTTAATTTTTATTTTCCAAATTTCATTGAAATCGGTTAAAAAATAGAAGTTCTAGAAGGGTGAGCATATGGCGTGGGACACCCGGTAGGTTGCTTTATAAACAACTCAATGTAAAATTATGAAGAAATTATAACTGTAATTAATAATATAACAAATTCTTTTAACGGACGCTTTAAATTCGCACAATCACTTAACGTTTCACTATCGGTTGATAGCTTCATCAGGAGTGAAACGTTGAGCGATTGTTGTGCCCATTAAAGAAAATTGTTACTCAATTTTCACCTTAATTAAAGTAACTAAATCCAGACTTTGATCTTGAGCAAGGAGGATCAGATGCGAACATTTTTCTTTTGTCTGAAAATAAACTTATGGGTCAGGTTGTTTAACTGTAACGAAAATTTTGATTTAGTAAAAGAAAAATTAAATTGGATTTATTTACTTGTTTAAATATAATTAATTTTCTTCAGTACAGTGAGCCTCTAAAGTATGGAATAAAATTAATAATTTCTTTATTTTTGACATTTAGAAAAAACGCTCGGACAGGTAAATTTTGTTTTTAAAAAGCATACATTTTCAAGTGAAAATCAATTTTTGACAGTAATTTGTTTTCGAGTAATGACGTATCGACATTTTTTTAAAATAGCAACCCCCAATTTTTTTTTCTTGATTTTAACAGCTCATTGAATTCTCTATCCAACCACATCAAAAATTTGTTATCTTTTATGGGAAAATTTTTGAGAAAAAAATGATTGAAAATGAAATGAAATAATAATAATAATTTAATTTTCGGTTAAATGACGAACCATGATTACTCGACTTGAAAATACTTTGTTTAAATGACAAGAATGAAAAGTTTTCTTTCATTGTAGGTATCATTTTGGTTTTGTTGAAAATGCCACGCCTACTTCATTTGTTGGTAGTAGATGATTCATTCATTTTCAATAATTTTTTTCTCAAAATTTTTCCCATAATACAATAAATTTTTGATGTGGTTGGATACAGAATTCAATGAGCTATCAGAATCAAGAAAAAAAATTGGGGGTTGCTATTTTAAAAAAATGTCGATGACGTCATTACTCGAAAACAAATGACAGTCAAAAATTGATTTTCACTTGAAAATGTGTGCTTTTTAAAAACAATATTTACCTGTCCGAGCGTTTTTTCAAAATGTCAAAAATAAAGAAGTTACGAATTTTATTCCATACTTTAGAGGCTTACTGTATACTTTTTAGTAAGCGTGCATTTATCCGCATTTTGGTCCAGACGACAACATATGAATTGGTGCGAAAATTGCTCGGCCTGTTGCAATAAAAAATGTAACGTAAATAAATAAAAAAAGTGATATGACAATTACTTACCTTAAAACAAAGAAGAGTAATCCAATTGTGGGCGTACATTTCAGTGTTTAAACACAACCAATAAATCGAATTAGGTATTTACAGAAGATTTTTTTCATCACTTTTTTACGCATTTACTCCAGTTTCTTTAAATTACTCCAAAAGTTTCACTAGTTCTAGGTAATTTTTAAACTTTTTTATCAACGCTTTCAAATAAATATTCAAATAACTGTCCTTCAAATTTTAACTGTGGTATCAATGTTACACAATCTCAAGAATACTTATTTTTCACATGCTTCTTGAAAATCAAGAGATAAAAAAGTTTAAAAATCATTCAATATAACCATACGTTTATAAGAAATCACAATATGGCAATTAATAAAATGGCAACCATGGATGGTGTCAGTACAACAATTGCTGTCATAACACTCGTATATAGACGGGTGCTATTTTGGTATTTTGTATATAGGTGCCACTTTACATAGCATTTCTCTACAGTGTATAAATTGGGTGCCAAATTTACATTCATTGTGCAGGGTGTCACTTTGATAGGAAAATATGTATATACCGGGTGTTTCCTGAAAAATGTTCCATCCTGTAGCGTCGTTATTTACGATCCGATTTTAATGAATAAAAAAATAAAACAAATGGCTTTAGATGTATTTTAAAATGGCTCTAATTTCGATTTTTTCTAATGTTATCTTCAATATCTATCGATAGTCAACTTTTTTTTTCAAATGGCTGCCTACATTTTTTTAGCTTTAATCTAGTAGAGCATTTTTTTCTACATCGGATAAAGTATTCAAAATTATTATTTGGTGCGCAGTTAATTGGAAAAATTAATAAAATTATTATAAGCATGATTCTTGATGACAGTTTAATAGATTTAAAATAATAATAATAAACAATCAACAAACAATAAACGTATTAGACAAAATCATAAAAATTTACAAGTATTGCTCAAATTGACCTCCACCACCTAGCTCAACACACAACTGGCACCTTCTAATCACGCCACGGACCGCATTTAATAGTAAATTAGGAGGTATTTCGCGACAAGTATCAACGATCCTATGTCTTAAAATCAAGTCGTTTCACGCGCTCTTTGAGATAACCCCACATCCAAAAATCGAGCGGTATAAGATCCGGAGAACGGGCAGGCCATCCAATTGGCCCATCGGTTCCTATCCATCTCGTACCGAATTTGTTATTTAACCAATGGACAATTCTTCTTGCATTATAAGGAGCGGCTCCATCTTGTTGGAAAAAAACTCTATTTAGTTCTGCCAAAGGTAATTCGTCCAAAAAATTTTCTATGTCTATCGATAACAGTTGGTGATATTTTTCTTGATTAAGGTTGGATTGCATAAAAGTTTTAAGCCAGGATTAAATTTAAGCCCACGTTAGAATGTAACACACACTATGCTATATGTCATTGTGAGTGACCTTCTAACTTAGAATTAAATTTAATCCTGGCTTAAATCTTTTATGCAACTCACCCTAAGAGTACCATTTATGACAACTGGCCCAATTAATTGATCTCCTAAACAATTAAAACTACAAATATTTTCAAAATGACGGTTGAATGACATTTGTCGTTTAGTGCATTGTTATGAATTTCCACGGCTGACTTGAAAATTTCATTCGTTATGTTAATAATAATTTTATTAATTTTTCCAATTAACTGCGCACCAAATAATAATTTTGAATACTTTATCCGATTTAGAAAAAAATGCTCTACTAGATTAATGCTAAAAAAATATGGGCAGCCATTTGAAAAAAAAAAATTGACTATCGATAGATATTGAAGATAACATTAGAAAAAATCGAAATTAGAGCCATTTTAAAATACATCTAAAGCCATTTGTTTTATTTTTTTATTCATTAAAATCGGATCGTAAATAACGTCGCTACGGGATGAAACATTTTTTAGGAAACACAGTGTATATATATAATATAAATATTGTTACGACGTAGATTTCCGCGGGTGTTGTATGCTGTGGTCTTCTTCCGGGTATTCCTCCGCGTAGGGTTCTCAATAGAACCGTTGTTGTCTTGACGACGTTTCGGCAGAATCACATCTGCCATCTTCAGGTCTTCTCGGCTGCTTTCTTCGTTCTGCTTCTCGTTGTTATGCGAGTAGAACTAACTCCTTGCGATGCCGGGGAGGGTTTATGTACCGAGTTACGGTCACGCGTCGTTGCGCTCGGTTGGTTTCGGGCCTGGCTTCTTGTTGTTGGTCGTGCCGGTAGGCTGGCTCCTCCCCCCGATGGTCTCGACTTTGTCTGTAATGCTGGTTTCCACGATGTTGGTAGGCGTTGAGTGTCGTCTCTTGTGTTTAGATTCTTCGGATGTTTTTCTATTTCTATGGCTTCTCGTATGATCCTTTTGGAAGTGTGTTGTATGCTGGCTATTGTTTTTGTATTGTCAAAATCTATCTTGTGTGATGTGGCCGTTACATGTTGTGCAAGCGAAGAAGTTTTTTCATTCTTCTCGACGGTATTGCGGTGTTCTTCTCTTCTCACACTGACTCTTCTGTTCGTCTGTCCCACGTAAACTCTTTCGCAGTCTGGCAAGGGATTTTATATACGCCGCAATCGCCACAATATAAATATTGTGGCGATTGCGGCGCCAGCCTATCGCGTGCGTCATCGCCGACGCGTCTTATACGAGAAACTTCGGCAGACAAACGAGACTCTCCGTCTAGAATGTTCCCGAAAAACAACCCCGATATATAAAAATGCACGCGGCCGAGAGTGACACAGTTCGATTTGAATGCAGCGTTAGAGTTCGACACAAAAGTCCGCGTAATAAACTTTCGCTCGGCTGTTATAAATAAATTAGATTTAAGGTTGTAAATAAATTATTGTTAAATGTTAGTGTTAAATTAGTTTGCTTGTAAATAAATTAGTTATTAACTATTTCGTGTTTTGTTTTAAAATAAAAATTAATTAACCTTTAAAATCGTTACATTGGTGCCAGGTGTTGGGGTTCGTGAAAATAAATAAACAATTAAAATTGAATTAAATTAAACAGATTATTAAACAAAGTGCAGTGTCGAAAAAGAAACACTGGCTTCAAAGAAAGTGCTATTAAAAGATTTAAAAGTGACCGACTTGAAAGCCGAATTAGAAGAACGCGAATTGGAAATTTCCGGAAAGAAATCGATTTTGCAACAAAGACTTCATCAAGCGCTACTAGAAGCAGGAGAGGATCCAGAAGCTTTTCTTTTTGAAATCTCGGGCGGCCCTGCAGATTTAAGTAAAATATTAGAGGATAAATTATTGGAACAATCTGGAAATTTAGAAATTAAATTGCTGGAACAATCTGAAAATTTGAAGGATAAATTTCTAGATCAATCAAAAAGGCTTGAGGATAAACTAGTGGTAAAAGTATTGGAAGAGACAAGGAATCTGCAAGAAAATGTGGAAGAGATACTGTTCCAGCAGAATAACAAAATTAAGAATCTCGAACAAATCATGGCAGGATTGCGAATATTTGGGGATCCGTCTCCAGCAGAAATACCAGAAAATAATGAGAGCCGAAGTGTGGTAGGACCAGTGGAAACTTCGAAATTGAAAATAAAACCACCGACGTTCGATGGGAAGTCTTCTTGGCCTAACTACTTCAAACAATTTGAAGCAGCAGCAAAGGGGAACGGATGGACGGTCAGTGAGAAAGCCACTTCGTTAATTGTGGCATTGAGGGGAGACGCTATCGATGTGCTACAAACGATGCCGCCAGAGGAACAAGAGGACTACAACAAGCTGGTGAACAGGCTGGAGATGCGTTACGGCCAGGCGCATCTGACCGAGGTGTACCGTGCGCAGCTGAGAAACCGTTACCAGAAATCTGGAGAAGGTCTTCAGGAATTCGAGGCTGACGTAGTGCGACTGGCCCGGTTGGCATATCCTGCAGCTCCTGAAGAATTCCTGCAACGTTTGACGGTGCAGACCTTCGTGGATGGAATCCGTGATCCAGACAACCAGCAGGCATTGAGAATGTCCCACCCTAAGACATCCAAGAACGCATTGGCCTACGCCTTGGAATACGAGGCGACGAAGAGAGTTTCAAGAGGACACGTCAAGGTACGAGCTGCCATGGACTCCCAAGAAGAAGAACCCGCCAGCGTCAAGGTGCGATCTGTTGCAGAAGAGCGGCCCAAGGAGTGTGCCACCGCCGAGGATGTTCGCCACATTGTGGAACAAGTCTTGAGGCAGAGGAATCCTCTGGTGTGTTGGAATTGCCAGGAAGAGGGACATGATCGCAGGCGGTGTCCCAAGGCTAGGCAGGATCCTCCACGAAGGAAGCCCCAAGGGAAACTAAGCCTGGTCGCTGCAAATGGACAAACGTCGACGCGTATTCAAAGGCCTCCAAAGATAAAAGCCACGAAAGTGATAGCCCTGCGGCGATTAACCAGCAGTGTCTTCGTGGATGCCACCATTGATGACATCCCTCACATCATGCTACTGGATACGGGTGCGACGAAGACTATCTTGAGGCCCGACGTTATCAAGTCATCAAGACGCACCGAGCCGACTAAGTGGAGACTGAGGACAGCAACTGGAACATCAGCCACTGTCCATGGTGAAGTTGAGGTGACTATTACAATTGGATCGACCCCCATCAAGCACCGTGCGCTGGTAGCGGAAATAGAGGACGAGGCGATTTTGGGCATGGACGTCATGTGTGCCCATGGATTCCAATTGGATCTGAAGCGTGGCGTAATGGCGGTTAACAACGAGGAGTTGGTTCTACATCAACGAGAGGACGTGGCCGCTCGAGTTGTTCTCGCAGAAGATGTCGTATTGTCCAACAGAACCGAGGTTATAGTCGACGCAAACCTGAATGGCGCTTTCCAAGATGGGCAAGTCATTATGGTCGAACCTAATACCGACGATCAGAAGATTGGAAAAGGAGTTCTCGTTGGAAAAATGTTGTTGACAGCGAGGAAGGAGATACCAGTCCGGCTAATGAATGTGAACTGTTTCCCCGTCAACATCAAGAAAGGTACGGTCTTGGGAAGCTGTGCCATGGTATCCTCGATCTCCCGCCAACTAGAAGCAAACGTGAAAGAGGGGAAGGTCCCGAAGAAGTTGTTGGAAATGGTCATGTCAACAGCCCAGGAATTGACTCCAGAACAAAAGACAAAAGTGAAGGACCTGATATGTCGCTATCAAGATGTGTTCGAGGTAGAAAATGGACCTAAGGGAAGAACCGACATCGTCAAACACAAGATAGAGACCGGGGAAGAAAGGCCCATCCGTCAAGCTCCAAGGAGATTACCATTGGCGAAGCGTGAGGAAGCAGAACGCATTATTCGTGAAATGGAAAAAGACAATGTAATTGAGCCATCGAGCAGCCCATGGGCATCACCGGTAGTGCTTGTGAAGAAGAAGGATGGATCCACACGATTCTGCGTAGATTATCGCTTGCTCAACAACGTCACCAAAAAGGATAGCTATCCTCTGCCACGGATTGATGACACCCTGGACACTCTGGCTGGTTCAAAGATCTTCTCGACCTTGGATCTAAAGAGTGGTTATTGGCAAGTGGAACTAGCGCCCGAAGATCGAGAAAAGACGGCGTTTTCCATTGGTATGGGTCTATGGCAATTCACAGTGATGCCGTTCTGGTTATGTAATGCCCCAGCGACATTCGAGAGGCTAATGGAGACGGTTCTGAAGGGTCTCTCCTGGACGACATAATTGTGGTGGGAAAAACGTTCGACAACCACCTGAAGAACCTGGAAGGAGTGTTCCAGCGGCTTCGCGGAGCTGGACTGAAGCTTAGTCTCAAGAAGTGCCACCTGTTCCAGAAGGAAGTTAATTATCTAGGCCATATTGTTAATGGGAAAGGCATCGCCGTGGACTCAGTAAAGATTCAAGTCGTGAAAGACTGGCCAACTCCCAAGAATAAACACCAGATAAGGAGTTTCCTAGGCTTATGCACTTACTATCGACTCTATGTTCCCGAATTTGCGGATATTGCTAAACCGCTGACAAAACTCACCGAAGAAGGACGTCCGTTTGAATGGGACCAACACTGCCAAATTAGTTTTGAACAACTAAAACAGTACTTGATAAGTGCTCCTATTCTGAGCTACCCTCTCCCAGAAGGCAAGTTCGTCGTAGACACAGATGCTAGCAACGTTGGTATCGGTGGCGTACTCTCCCAGATACAAGATGGGCAAGAGAAGGTGATCGGCTATTTCAGTAAAGTCCTGTCAAAGCCGGAACGGAATTATTGCGTCACTAGAAGGGAATTGCTAGCCGTGGTAAAGACGGTAGAACACTTCTACAAGTACTTGTACGGCAGACACTTTCTCTTGAGGACGGACCATGCCGCTTTAAAATGGCTCCTCCGATTCAAGAATCCTGAAGGACAAGTCGCACGATGGATCGAACGACTTCAGGAATACGATTTTGAAATCCAGCATCGGGCCGGAACTAGCCATAGAAATGCCGATGCTCTGTCGAGAAGGCCTTGTGCCGAAGACTGTAAGCACTGTAGTCATCTGGAGGAGAAAGTAGCCACGACTGCGAGGACGGCCGTCGTAGACGACAAATGGCAAGGTCAAGAATTGCGACGAGACCAGGAGAACGATCAGGATTTGAAATTGGTGCTGGAATGGAAAAGTAGGCAGGCAAGGCCTACTTGGGAAGAGATAGCACCGTGTGCACCATCCGTAAAATCGTACTGGGCGCAGTGGGACTCCATAGTGCTGGATCATGGTCTTCTGAAACGAACCATCGAGAACCAGGAAGGCACGGAACAGAAGACACAGTTACTGATCCCCAAGAATAGGGTGCCGGAAGTTCTGAGGGAACTTCACGATGGAACTTCGGGAGGGCATCTGGGAATCAAGAAGACTATGGAAAAGGTGCGCGAGCGATTCTACTGGGTGAACTGCAAGGAAGACGTAAAGGACTGGTGTAGGAAGTGCGTGGTCTGCGCAGCTAGTAACGGCCCCCACAGACGAGGCAAGGCTCCTATGAAACAGTACAACGTGGGAAGTCCTTTTGAGAGAGTTGCCATAGATGTAGCCGGCCCATTTCCACAAACGAATAGTGGAAATAAGTACATTGTCGTGGTGATGGACTACTTTAGCAAGTGGGTTGAAGCATATGCCCTACCAAACCAAGAGGCGATAACTATTGCTGAAGTCCTTGTCCGAGAATGGATCAGTCGGTATGGTGCACCTATGGAGCTGCATTCAGATCAAGGGAGAAACTTTGAATCGGTTTTATTCAAGAACGTGTGTACTCTGCTCGGCATCCGGAAAACTAGAACCATTGCACTTCACCCGCAGTCGGACGGAATGGTGGAAAGATTCAACAGAACCATCAACCGACATTTGTCCAAAGTCGTCTCCGATCATCAGAGAGACTGGGACACGTACATTCCCCTTTTTCTACTGGCATACCGTTCGTCCGTTCATGAAACAACAGGAGAGACACCAGCGAAAGTGGTATTTGGGAGAGACCCAAGGCTGCCCTGCGACCTGAAGTTTGGCGTGAAGCCCGGTGAAGTTCCTGCCGACGAAGACTACGTTAGCGGCCTACGCAGGAAAATGGACGACATTCACACTCAAGTGCGTCACAATATACAGACGGCCAGCGATCGAATGAAGGAGCATTATGACATCAACGCTCAGAATGGGGGATACCAACCTGGAGGACTGGTCTGGCTTTACAATCCTCAAAGACGTCGAGGTCTATCCCCAAAATTGCAGACATCTTGGGAAGGTCCTTACAAAGTGATGAAACGGATCAACGATGTCATCTATCGCATCAGGAAGATTCCACATGGCAAACCCAAAGTTATCCACTTCAACCGAATGGCTCCTTACAACGGAGAAAAAAATGAAGGGACAATACAACGGACGCAAGGTTCCGAAGTGAACTTCGAAACCTTCATGTTTCATCACGCCACAGGAAGTAAGGCGCGATTCGGAGTGACCACAGAGAGACAGCAAGACCTTTTTCAAGTGTCACCAGAGTACAGTCTGGCCCACTGTGTGGCAGAAGACCTAAGGATGTCCAAGGGGATAGCCCACGTCTTTCGGAAGAAATTTGGTCAGGTCGAGGAACTCCTAAGACAGCACCCCATGGTGGGCAAGAGCCTACAGATCATCCACACGGAGACGGAACAAAGACGACACGTTTACTACTTAGTCACCAAGAAGACATCAAGCGGTAAGCCTGACTATCGCAGTATTTGGAAAGCTTTATGGAGCTTGAGGAGACAGCTGGTAGAAGGCAAGGAAACGAAATTAGCCATTCCTAAATTGGGCTGCGGACTAGACGGACTGGACTGGAGGGTCATTCGAAGCATGATAGAAGTGTCACCAGAGTACAGTCTGGCCCACTGTGTGGCAGAAGACCTAAGGATGTCCAAGGGGATAGCCCACGTCTTTCGGAAGAAATTTGGTCAGGTCGAGGAACTCCTAAGACAGCACCCCATGGTGGGCAAGAGCCTACAGATCATCCACACGGAGACGGAACAAAGACGACACGTTTACTACTTAGTCACCAAGAAGACATCAAGCGGTAAGCCTGACTATCGCAGTATTTGGAAAGCTTTATGGAGCTTGAGGAGACAGCTGGTAGAAGGCAAGGAAACGAAATTAGCCATTCCTAAATTGGGCTGCGGACTAGACGGACTGGACTGGAGGGTCATTCGAAGCATGATAGAAGTCATCTTCAACGGAACGGGAATTGAAGTCCTAGTCTGCAGTCACCACCCACAGGCAGCTGTCGGCAGTAAGAAAACCGTGGACTGCTATTTCTTCCAGATCGGAAGTTGTAAAGAGGGGCCAGCATGCCGATTTCGACATCCTCCTTCAAGGCTATCACGAGGAACGTTCCGAGACGAAACGTTTTTAAGAAGGGGGCAGTGTGGCGATTGCGGCGCCAGCCTATCGCGTGCGTCATCGCCGACGCGTCTTATACGAGAAACTTCGGCAGACAAGCGAGACTCTCCGTCTAGAATGTTCCCGAAAAGCAACCCCGATATATAAAAATGCACGCGGCCGAGAGTGACACAGTTCGATTTGAATGCAGCGTTAGAGTTCGACACAAAAGTCCGCGTAATAAACTTTCGCTCGGCTGTTATAAATAAATTAGATTTAAGGTTGCAAATAAATTATTGTTAAATGTTAGTGTTAAATTAGTTTGCTTGTAAATAAATTAGTTATTAACTATTTCGTGTTTTGTTTTAAAATAAAAATTAATGAACCTTTAAAATCGTTACAATATATTGCGCTTGCCTCTTCAAGATTAAAGGATGGAAGACCATATTTTAATCTCTTTCATGCCGTATGAGTAATAACGTTGTTTGGCGGAGAGCACGGGAGAGCGGATACTTTGCCGTTTGGCACACGCGCAGTGTTGCCAGTATATAATTTTTTTAATCACCAGACAACTAACCCAAAAAGCACCAGATCGACTTAAAAAATCACCAGCTCAAGAAATTTAAATAAGTAAAATAATAAAAACAAGAGGCATGACACAAATAAATAATATAATATTAGTCTCATGACATTTATAGTATAACATTATAAATTATAAAATATATTTAGGGGAAAAAACAAAATCACTATTCAGGCAAACATGATTAGACGACTTTATTTAAATACAACTTTAATCATAAGATTAAAGTTGTATTTAAATAAAGTCGTGATTAAAATAAGCAAGAAACGATATAGCTTTATTATGTGGTAGAGTAAAAATTATGGTTATTGCCCGATTTTTTTTCTATAATATCTGTCAAATGTTTCTAACGTTGGTACCTGTTACCTAACCCAGCGAAAACATGTACGTTTATTCAACGTTAATTTCACGTTGTTATGGTGGAAATAACGTTATTCGTTGAAAAATGCAACGTTGTTTTTTGGTTGAATTAGCAACCATAATTATATCACGTTTGTATGACGTGTTTTTTAACGATCAGTTTAATATGGACGTAATTATAACGTGAAATAAATACGTAACAATTTTGTCTTTTTACGACGTGATTTATACTATGAGTAAATGCGATGTATCTACCGTACGTTGATTACCACATCATTTCAACGTTAATTCAACATCTACTATTCTACGTAATAAATGAGAAAAAATTAACGAAACTAATACGTTAGATAAATCATAATTTACAACTAAATTTTTAACCCACGTTTTATAACGTTATTTTAACGTATACCGAATAAATATGCGTTACAAAACGTGATGTTGACGTTAGAAAACACTTAATTTTACAGTGATTGTCTATCGTGTTTCACACCTTTGAATTCTAATTTTACTAAAAATCTATGAAATATGAGGTTCTTCTCCATGCTCGGCAGCTTTGAAATGAAACGAAACAGGTCATACGAGTCAACCATAACCCCTTTTTAAGTTGACGTAATCTGTCAAATTTTTTTAAGTTTGAATTTGATGCCCAAAATCTGTGATTAAAAATACTAAAGAACGCAATAGTCAATCAATTATACATACATATTGTCACGAATACTCATTGGGGGCGGCTGTATACAGAGTGGAAAGTTTAACTGGAATAAATTCTGTAACTTAGAAGATTACGGTTTGTAAAAAAATTCTTGGAACAGGTCAATTTTTATTTTTAATGGCGCATATTACAAAGGGACTTTTTTAACTTTTCAATTATTTGGAGGGGTGAAACGACCCCTAACTATGTTTTTTTTAATGGAAGGATATGTTGAAAAAATTGGGAATACAGCTACGTTTTATTTTTTTACTTTTCTTTAGCAGTAAAAGGTAAAAAACAAAAAAAAGAATTTTTTTACTAAAACCGTTTTTATTGCCAAAAATTCAGGAACTCCATTTTTTATTATTTGATAAGAAGAAATAAGCATTCCATATGGTATAGTATTGTTGCGTGCAGCCAATAGATGGCGTTGCCAATGCGCTAAATTTTTAATTGTACGTAATTACCTCACTGAAGTTTTTCCCAATAGGTGGATAGGAAGAAGAGGACTGATGACCGATTGAGTGGCCAACAAGATCTCCAGATCTCACCCCTTTAGACTTTTTTATGGGGGTATTTAAAAAGTAAAGTTTATGTAACTAAACCAAACGACATAGCAGAACTTCAGAACTTCAAATTCTGCATGAAATTAGAAGAGTAACGCCGGAAATGTTACAAACTGTTAGGGATGGAATTTATAATCGATTAGGGTATTGTCAAGTGAGAGGTGGCGAGCATTTTGAACATCTGATGCGTTAAAATCGTTCTAGTCAAAAATTTATTTTTTATTTTTTCGCCTTTTACTGTTTAAGAAAAATTAAAAAATAAAAACGTAGCTGTATTCCCAATTGAACAAACTTTAAGAAAAAAAATTACTCAACATACCCTTCCATTAAAAAAAAAAATAGTTAGGGGTTGTTTCATCCTTCCAAATAATTGAAAAGTTAAAGAAATCCATTTATAATATGCGCCATAAAAATAAAAATTGACCTGTTCCAAGAATTTTGCTACAAATGGCAATTTTCTAAGTTACAGAATTTATTCCAGTTAAACTTTCCACTCCACTGCGGTGTTTATGAGCAGCATGTAATTGTTTTTAAATTTTCATAAAGAAATAATTTTGTAAATAATAAAGTAAATTGAGAGTACTGTATTAAATGTGTTTTGTCGAATATTTTATGTTAGTGTAAATATTTTTAGAAATAGGCGATTTAGAATTACATGTTTATTATAAATAAATAATTTAGAATTTTTGAAATGTATATACAAAGAAAATAAGCTTAGGATTGTAATAATTAGAAAAATTGATTTAATGATGTTATGATAATATGGATGTTAGAAGGAAACTGTAGGTAGTAAGAAGTTCGGAAATTGAACGAGTGAGGGCGGCGCGTAGCTATTGTAAGTTAAAGTCCCCGGTTCGACTTTATTACCAGCCTCCGTCCGGTTTACGAATCAGTCACGGAAGCAATATGGAACTCGGGTCGCCAAGTGGTTTAGCGGTTTGGCCTAGCCGACTTTGAAACTCGTGTCACTCGGCGGCGTGGGTTCAAATTCCACCATTAGCCATGTATGTTTGTTCAGTCTAATGATTTTAGACCCAGCTTTAATACACGTCGTAATTGTCTGATTCAACGTTACATGTGGACATTGCCGCGACATTTTTTCGTTGTTTAAACGTAACCATAACACACGAATTCAACGTTTGTTACATGTTATTCCACAACGTTTTTTATACGTATGTATGCACTGGGATTTAACGTAGAAATACCGTGGACAAAGATGTTTAAAAGAAGTTGATTCGAGCGTTGTTAAAACGTATTAATAACACACGAATTCAACGTTGATTAATTGTTATTCTACAACGTTTCTTACACGTGGACAGAGACGTTTAAAAGAAATTGATTGCCGCGACATTTTTTCGTTGTTTCAACGTAACAATACCACACGAATTCAACGTTTGGTTACATGTTATTTAACAACGTTTTTAACACGTACGTGTTTTCGCTGGGAAATGTTAGGAAATTCCAAAATTTCTATTCTACATTTAGGGATTAAAGCAGGGTTCCAACGGAAACCCTAAAATTTTGACACTAACAGGTATTTAAAAAAAAAACTACGAGAGTTATTAATCTCGGAAACATTACCCACGGTGGCAGAGCCTAACTACTAGCAAAACTCACCAGATTTTCTAAAAGAATCACCAGAGCACCAGTTTCTTTATAAAATGACCAGATCTGGTGCAAAATCACCAGTACTGGCAACTCTGCACACGCATAGTTTTCAGTATGCGTCATGACAGAGTCCGAAGATTACGTTTTTTGACTCGCTCTGTTGTTCACGCGTTCAGCCAACGCCCACTGAATAATAGGCCTGCTCAAAGGAGTGGGAGAATACCCCGAGAACTTGAGACGATGCCGCGCGCGCCGCGCCGTTAACTGACGTATTATTTATCTAATGCCGAATGTGTAATGCGGAGTCAGAATTGACCATAAATTTATTATTGTAAAATTAAATATATTCATAAAACTAATTCCAACATGTTAAAATATATACAATGCCCGTGTGTGGAATATAATTATGTAAACTCACGAGCACGAGTTTAAAAATAATGTACTTAATTATTTTTGTTGTTTCTAATATCTTTAAATTAAAAGAAGAAATAATTCATTTGAAACTATTGGAAATATGAACGATATAGCAGAGTTAACTGAACTACATACAATACATAATAGTTTTAACTACTATTGTCCAGGAGTCGCAGCGAGGACTACTATGATTCTTAAAAAAAGGAAATTTTTAATAATGTTAAAAAATAAGTTCTCTTAATAATTAAATACGAGATGTAATAATAAAACATAATTAAAACAGATGAGTTACTTTCACACTGCGATACTGAACATGAAGTGACCATTTTAAATCAATCAGTAAGCGCATTTACGTACGCGCTAACAGTTCAACGGCGAGACACATACTGACCGAGTCCCCCGAAAATCTTGGCGTCCCCCGAAATCTCGATGTTCCCCACTATCTAACTTCGGCCTATGTGAAGTGGGCGTTGGTTCAGCTTATAGGAGAGGTGGACAATGCGCGATATACCGGGTGATTCGTGAGGAACCCTCCATATTTAAATAATGTGTTTAGGAGACCACAACAAACAAAAAAAGTCTAGTAAACATATGGTCAAATGTCAACCCTTACTGAGGTATTGTTCAAAATTGTATTTAATCAATTGAAAACATAAAAAAACATCTTTACAACAGAAATTACGTTTTCACTAAATTTAGCAATATTTTAAGAGAATTTAACTAGAAAATAATGTATTTATATTATATACATTGCTGGCCTCTCCAACTATCTATGCGCTTCTTGTGAGTAAATGAAGGGAGAGGCTCATTGAAACTTGTGTGGAAGTGAAATAGAGTATAGGTAAGAATAGGTAGGAATGCGGCCGGCGCCGGCAGCCAGAGCGTGGCCCGTGTTATCAATCGGCAACGTCGATTCATGTAGCTATTTCGTTTACTCATGCGATTTCTACTGTTCTATCCTTCATTTACTCACGAAAAACGCATAGATAGTGTTGGTCAGGCCAACTGTGTATATGCATAAACAGACGAGTTTACGTTTCGTTTGCGCATAGCGTCACTGAGAGACAAAAATCAAACTTTGTGTGCTATAATTGAAAGAAACAAAAGTAGTAGGGATAGGCCGATTCTGGAACCTCCTCCGACCTTGACGGAAAAATTCAAGGTCAAGGTCGGAGGAGGTTCCAGAATCGGCCTATCCCTGACGTGACCTTCGCCATAACCTTGACATGGAGGAGGTTCTAGATTCAAGGTCAAGGTCGGAGGAGGTTCTAGATTCAAGGTCAAGGTCGGAGGAGGTTCTAGAATCGACCTACTCCTGACCTTCACCATAACCTTGACGTTGAGGAGGTTCCAGAGTGAGATAACCTTGAAATGGTGTTGAGGTCAGAGGAGGTTATAGTGTTGATTTCTGCTTAGTGACCTTGTGGTTGGAGGAGGTGATTATTTAAATTAGTATTACCCCACCTAAAATCTTGTTATATAAGGCCGTTATTTTGTGAATTGTTTCAGTTGTTGCAGAACTGTGAGTTGTGTTATACAAATTTAATAGTGTATCGTCGATCTATATAAAAGTAAGTTTATTAAATTTTTCTAATCATATACAATTCTTATATTTTTGATGTATTTAATAGTGACGTCTAAACAAGTGGAATATTTCCTGAAGCAGAAGAAAAGACACGTGGATGATCAAGGTGATGATGTACAGAAGAAAAGATTTCTCACTCAAAACGTTGATAAACCAAAAGAACAGGATGAGCAAGATTTGAATATGTCCTCAGTTCGAAACGAGTTTCAATTTGAAGTATTGTCTCAACCTTTTTCACGGATGAAGATTTTCGTCAGTATGACATTAGCGAGAAAGCACCTTCAGAGATATCAGAAGTAAGGGAAGTGGCTGATGTGGACCAATTACCATTGTTAGCTCAAAGTGTATATTTTTTAAATAAGAGTCGCACGAAATGGGTTTGCGTGGGACTGTGTGCCGAAACATTTTTGATCCAGTAATACGCATTATGGGTACTAAAAGGCAGAGCATATCGTTTTAGAAGAGGAATGGAAACAATTTTGTTCTTATAACTACACATTAAAATCATATTTTACCGAGAAAAAAACTGTTTATCCGGTAATGAAAATTAGTTCAGTAAAGGCATCGTTCGAACGTATCGAAGGAACAAAAATATTGAAATTAGAAAGAGGTGACGAGACACTGTATATATCTTATAAGGGTTTATTGGAATTATGGAAATTGTGTGATATTATATCATATCGTTTGGAGGTTTTGAAGCAATTGAATTATAAAACATTCTACTCCAACATGATTCCATGCGTGAGTGTTATGGATGGTGACGTGAAGCTAACTGTCAAAGCATTTCTCAATAATGAAATATCTGAGAAAGGGCGATTACAAATGAATTAATAATGTTCGGAATTAATAAATTAATGTGTGACATAAGTATGCATAAAGCCGTTACTATGTAAATGTTTTGATTCATTATGTACATATTACTGTAAAATTGTAAACATATGAAATTAAAAATAAAATTTTCTGACAATAGTTTTATCATTTACTCACCTAATAACTTTTGATATATAATGTTTAGCGACAAGAGTATCAGAGTAGTACACATTATCATCGTCAACTGTTAGAAACAAAAGCCATAAATGCGGCGTCGCGTCAAGAGAGACCACATTTTGAGAAGTAGTGTAAAACGAAAAGGTCGTGGTTTACTTAATACGTTAATTAATAAACTGCCAATAGAGTTACATATACCAGGTTACAACTACTGCGGTCCAGGTACAAAATTAGATACTCGTCTTAAAAGAGGAGACAGAGGTGTTAATGTATTGGACGAAGCGTGTAAGCAACACGACATTGCATATTCGTTAAGTGACGATTTAGATAAGCGTCACGAAGCAGATAGAAAATTGTATCAAGCGGCAGTACAAAGAGTTAAAAGTTCAGAAGCGGGACTTGGAGAGAGGGCATCGGCATTATCTGTAGCCGCCATAATGCGAGCTAAGACGAAGCTCGGAATGGGGAACAGTGGGAAGAGAAAGCGTGCGATTAAGCGTGCGAGGAAGCGCGGTGGTGAATTATCATTTCGGGAAGCTGTCAAGAAAGCTCGACATGCCATTTCGCGCAGCGGTAACAAGAGCCTCTTAGAAAATGTTAAATTGGCGCAGTCAGTTTTAAAGAAAAACCACAAAAAATAAGACGTCCACGTCAAAGAGTGATTCCAATTCCCAAGAGAGGAGGATTTTTACCTTTAATTCCATTATTTGCAGCTTTGGGAGCAATAGGATCACTCGGTGGCGGTGCAGCTGCAATTGTTAAGGCGGTAAACGATGCAAAGGCTGCGAAAGAACAAATGAAAGAGGCAGAACGACATAATAGGGCTATGGAAACAAAAGCAGTGGGAAGTGGATTCTACATTAAACCTTACAAAACAGGATGTGGATTATATTTACCATCTAATTCAAAAACTGAAATATTTGCCTCGGCGACCATTGAGTAACTTTGACATACTAAAATATGCTAAAATATTAAAATTACCATTTTTTCGAGGAGTGTTTATGAGAGATACATTACCTAAAAAAATAAGAGAACAGGAATGTGGAATTATAAATTTAGATGACAATTCTGGTGAAGGAACACATTGGGTAGCATATTACAAAAGAGGTGGAACTGTAAAGTATTTTGATAGTTATGGAGATCTACGACCTCCAGTGGAAGTGGAAAAATATCTTTTGTCAAACGGAGTAGGCGTTATTAATTATAATTATGAAAGATATCAAAAATCGAATTCACAAAATTGTGGGCAATTACACAGTTTTTAATAGCCTTACAAGTTAAGTAAGGATTTAGTTCTTGAAAGATGGTCAACATGGAATCTTCACCGATTTCGTGTACATTTACTCTAACGGGAAATGAATCGGTTTTAGTTTGTGAATTTAATCCACCAATATACCTGAGCGAAGACGCAACCTATGAAATGTGTATGTTAAATTTTGAAACGTTTAACGCAATACCTAACATAGATGAAAGTAATAATTTAATACATTATGAAGAAAGAGGAAAAAAGTCTGCTTGGAAAACTATCGATATACCTACAGGCACATATGAACTCGATGATATTAATAAATTTCTGAAAGATTATTTTCAAAATAAGAATATTCCTGATTATATAAACATTCATGGAAATAATAATACTTTAAAGGCAACCATAAACAGTTCGGTTAAGCTCGATTTTAGTCAACCAAATTCATTGGGAAGATTGTTGGGATTTGAAGCCAGAATATTGAAGGAAAACGTCAATAACATCGGTGATTTTCCAGTCGATATAAACAAAGTCAATGCTATAAGAATAGAGTGTAATTTGACCGGTGGTTCTTATAACAACGGAGAGCCAGGTCATATGTTGTATCATTTCTTTCCAAACGTACCACCGGGATTTAAAATAATAGAATCCCCTCTTCAAGCTATTTATCTGCCAGTGACCGTGAAGGTAATTACGAGATTAGTCGTTCGAGTCTTAGATCAAGAGAATCGTTTGGTTAACTTTAGAAACGAAGTAGTTACTATAAGACTTCACTTGAAGAGGTTTACATAATGATTATCTACGACAGTGGTTATTCGAAACAAAAGAAGTGGGATAGAATAAGACGTAATATATTATTTAAGCCACGAAAATATATACTGAATTGTTGTCGACAAAGAAATTGAAATTGACACGAGAAAATAAAAAGTATTTAAAGAGTTTAGGTTATAATGTGTTAATCTAGAGAAAGAGAATAGTACCTTTTAAAAACTCTTAAAGAGAATTATTGTGTAGAAGTGACATAACCGTCAAAGGGTGAGCACCATCATTATACATAAATCAATTATTACCTAAACAAAATGGATATTTTGGGAGTAACTGATAAAATTAAAATGGATACTTCAATAACTAACGTTGAGTATCATTCACACTTACCATTCGGTTCATCATTTGGTAATAACGATGAAGTTCGAATAACAGTTCCGGAAATTGACAATTACACTTTACCATGTGAAAGTTATTTGTATGTAGAAGGAAGACTTCGTTTGGCTAGCGATAATACCAAGCATAGTCCTACAGCACAGTTGATAAATAATCCAGTGGCTTATATGTTTAGCGAGATTAGATATCTTCTGAATGGAGTTCAGGTGGATTCGGTAAGAAATGTTGGGATAACGTCCACGATGAAAGGTTACTTTTCTTTTACTCCCAACGAAACAATAAAATTGGAAAATGCAGGATGGCTTCAGGAGAAAGCAAGAATAAGCAATGTACTCGACGTTAAGGGAAATTTCGCAGCAAGCGTACCTTTAAAGACATTGTTAGGTTTTGGGGAAGATTATAGAAAGATAATCTTGAATATGAGGCAGGAACTGGTGTTGATCAGAACGAATGATGACGTTGATGCAATTTATGAAAGTAATACGGCTGAAAAATCAAACTAACAATTGATAAAATTGTATGGAGGATGCCGCATGTATCAGTAGGATTGCGAGAGCAATTGGTTTTAACGAGGATAACAGATAGAGATGTTGAAATACAAGTCCCTTTTAGGAGCTGGGAATTACACGAGTACCCTTCCATTCCAACTAGTACAAATCATTCATGGACTGTAAAAACTGCTCCACAGTTAGAAACGCCAAGATATATAATTATTGCTTTTCAGACTAAGAGAAAGGGTGTTGCCGATGTTAACATGAGTCTGTTTGATGATGTTAAGTTAAAATCTTTAACAGTATTTCTAAATGGTGAACGATATCCGTATGATAATTTAGACATCGACATTGAGAATAATAAATACGCCATCCTATACGATATGTATTCTAGATTTCAAGAAAAATATTACCATCGTGAAAGTAGTCAACCTTGGTTCAATCCAAAGGAATTAGCTCGATGTCCTTTAATAGGAATTGACTGCACGTTTCAAAAAGATACGATGCATAAAAGTGCAGTAGAAATCAGAATTGAGTTTACAACTAAAGAAAATATCAAGGCAGATACTATCGCATACTGTTTAATTCTGCACGACAAAGCATTCTCTTATTTACCTCTCACAAAAATCGTACGTCAGTTGATGTAAACGTTGAAGCGTAATAACATTATTAAAAGTGATGCTATAAGCTAAACGTAATTTGATTTTGTAAGAAGCAACATCAACGGAACCATGAAAGAGTTTATTATCATTGATATCCAAGGATTTAAAGTGGAAGATAATAAATTTATACCGAAAGAGTTGGCTTCTTACGATAGTGAAAATAAAGTAAGTCATTTTATGTTTCAACCTCATACCAGTTTGTCATTAGTATCCAGAAAATATCAGAATGTTGCAAACTGGTTAATGACTAATCACCATTGCATTAGCTGGAATACGGGATTCGTTCCGTTATCGGATTTTGATGCAATTATCAATTCTTTGTGTTGTACAGCCAAAGTTGTATACGTTAAAGGAACGGAGAAGACTCGGTTTCTACGTGGAATTCTTACAGGAAGTACATGTGTAATACCTGTAATGGATTTGAGTGAAATTTACGGAAATGTGCAAAAATTACAACAGTCCGAAGCCAAGTGTCCGTTTCATTTAAGAAGAACTTGTATGTGCGCATTAACCAACGTGTATGATCTATATTATTTTGTAATGAACCAGTTACAAAAACGTAATTTTTCAAGAAGCATTTGTGATATAGTGTGAGGGAACTTTGGGGGGGGGCGAATCCGCCCACTAAACCTTGATCAGTCTCCTCCCATTTTCCCTTGGCTAGTCTCCACCCATTTCGCCTTGGCTGGTCTCCTCCCATTTCTCCTTGTGTTTTGCCTTGGAAACAGGATATCATAAAAATTCCCACACCCGTCTGGTATGTAACCTTTAGATGTTATTGAAATACATGATAGAAATTTCCTATTACATCATTTATGTAACCTTTCGATATTACAAATGTTAAACAATTCCTACAAATATGAAGCAATCTCCATTACATCATTTCTGAAGGTTTAACGTTCACTTTTCGGGTATATAAGAAGTTTTCCGTTCAGTTAACATCATAAGTGCTTTCTACAACAGTACTGGTAAGTCCTCTTTTAATTCTTTATTACTTATTTTAATATAATGCTGTTAATTCTTTATACAATTGAAGATAATACATTTTAATACTGTTTTTGTTCCTTAATTTAATACTGTTTTTATTTCTTGTTGTAGATCTAACATTGTTTCACATCTTTTTTCTACAATCTAATAGTGAGTATTTTTGTATTTTTATATACGATTACTAAAATGATATGTTTTAATGCACCCGTGTTTTTACATAACAGTAATGTCGAATATTGGCAGAAATGATGAACGTGGCGGAAATGATGAACGTTCAATTTTGCAACAATTTTGCAGGATAAAAACCCTTCTACTTCAATTACTACTAGCGTGGTTTCTGCACTTCCAGAAAGTTCTCTGAGTGCAGTTACCACTCAGGCAAATGCTGTACCATCCTGGTTGAAAGACTTTGATAATGGTTTATTCCTCCAGGAAGGTGCAGTTGATTCTGCCTTGACCGTACTTGGTGACGAGATAGATCGTTTAAGTCAAAATAATTTACTAACGCCGAATATTTCTTTTCAACTTCAACCTGTTCAACAAAATTTACTAACCCCGTCTACTTCTTTTCAAATTCAATCCTTTCCTCTTCAAACACAACCCCCTCAAACTCAAGTAACCCCGTCTACTTCTTTTCAAACACAATCCCTTCAAACTCAAATACAACCCCTAACTCAAATACAACCCCTTCAAACTCAAATTCCGCAAACACATCCGCATGTACATCCGCAAACACAATTTATAATTATTCCTTCAAAGCCATTTCAAACAGTTTCCGTTCAACCCGCACAACCCCAAGCAGTTTCCGTTCAAGCCCCACAACCCCTTATTTCATCTTTTCTTAAACCTATCCAAAAGCCCACTCAATCCCTTTCACTAGTTTCCCAACAATCAATAGTTACTCCTATCGTTACTTCCACCGCAAATACTTCTACTGTAAAATCTGCTCCTATTTCTAAATCTGCTCCTATTTCTAAATCTGCTTCTATTTCTAAACCTCCTATTTCTAAATCTGCTCCTATTTCTAAACCTGCTCCTATTTCTACACTTGCACCTGCTTCTATTTCTACACTTGCACCTGCTTCTATTTCTGAACTTTATAACGTTCTATCTCGTGAATCCAGATGTACGCGGGTAGTCGCAGATGTACCCGAGGTAGTCAATCTTCTCATCTAAGGACCGCTGAAAGTTTGTGGTTGCCTAAGCATGAGTATGCGTTATTTAGGCGTCAACAAAGGATGACTAGGATAGTTAATCGAAGAGCAGCTATCCTTTCATCTTTACGTTCGCCGCAAAATGACTCAGACTCAATGTTTTTGTCTAAGCAAAAGTCCAGTGCGGAGTTGTTAGGTCAGTCGCAAGTTCGAGTTGTTGCAGATAATATCCCGATAAATCCTAATGAATCTGATGATTCTGAGATAATTAATATATCAGACCGATCAATGGAGATATCTCAATTATCACCAGCTCAATCACCTATTGGGGATAATATTAATTCTAACATTATTTCCAATATTCAGATTCAACCACCCCCTCAACCTCAAATGCCACCACAACCACTGCAGCCCCGAATGTCTACACCTATCGTTTCTTCACAAGCACCAGCACCCTCTATTCCTTCACAAGAACGCTTAGCACCCTCTATTCCTTTACAAGAACCCTTACCCTCTATTCCTTCACAAGAACCCTTTTCCAATTTATCTAAAATTATCTCAACAGCAGTCCAAAATTATTATGATGGAATAATGCCTGAAGTAAGGAATTATTGTTTACAGGGTGAGAGAAATCTTAGAAAAGTCACGGACGAGTTAGAAACATGCGAAGAGATTATGCGTATAGTTCGCTCAAGGTCTCCGACTGACCGGGCTTTGAGCGAACAATACGATAAAATTTCGCTTGTACGCGACCGTCTGAGTCTGATCAAAGATTTATTTCATAATCTTGCTGCAGACATCATAAAGTAGATATATCGCTACCTTAGAGTTATAAGGTTCTATGTTATATCTATCAATCATACATAACATAGAACCTTGTAACTCCAAGGCAGCGATATGTCTGTGTTTAAATTGTTGTTAAAATTGTTGTTAAATGGATTGTTCATCGAATGAAGTTGTTCCCAAGAGATAGATTAGGTATAAAGTATACCTAATAAGACATCTGTATTATTAATGTTATTCAATTTACAGATGTCGTCTTCCAGTAGTGAAGTAGCAATGAAGTCCATTGTGCTGCAGCAAGTGGAAATGAAAGTGAGTCAATTATTTTTAGTTTTACAGTTTACAGGTATATTAATTTTGTACTCATCCAGTTAACAGATGGAACACTATTAAATGCGGAAACCGCAACAATCAATTATTGTTCGTTGCGGTTTCCGCAGGTCTCACCCGTCTCCCCTACATATACCCCAACACCAACGCAGCCGGCGACGCCGGAACGGCCACCGCCGGAACAGCAAGTGGCGGCGCCTCAACGTCGCATACGCTTGAGGCGCATTGTTAAACGCGGTATATTTGCGCCGCCTGTGTTGGGGTCGCAGCCTCAGCCGCTCTTCCCTGCACCAGCGCCTAAAACTGTGCAGGTGGAAGCGGAGGCTGCACCGTCATCCACCGAGATGGATGAGTCATGGGTTTTTTTTTTTTATTATTACATTTTTCAACATTTTTAATAACATTACTTTTACAGTGAAGATTGACAGTAAACTGGATCACTTTAGAACTTGGATGGACAAGAGATTTAGAAGGCCGCAGCACCCTCTTACAGCAACGTATTGGCCAGAATAAGTTCTAGAGTGATCCAGATTAGATTAGATAGAGCGGTAGATCGCCCTGTCGGTTGGGCGAGACTACGGTGGAGGCGCTCTTTAGTTTAAGTTAATTTAAGTTATTTATAGTTTAAGTTATTTATAGTTTATAGTTTGTTATTTATAGTTTAGTTTGTTATTTATGTATTAAATAAAAGTTTAGTTTGTTATTTATGTATTAAATAAATAATTTAATTACAACACGCATTTTTACTATAAATAGCAGATGATATTAATAACTATAACATAATAACAGAGTGTCGCATTTGGTAAAGAGTGAAAGTACCATATCAGAAAACTACTGTTTTAGAAATATGAAGTTTAAACAACAGTCTCTAAAGTTACCTATACAAAATTTTGATGATGCAATCATAAACGAAACCTTTAAACGTCACAGTGTTCTTTTCGGAGGATCAACTAAACGTGCCATAATCAGTGGTAAAAGTGGGAGTGGTAAAAGTAATTTGATAGTGTCTTTGTTGGTAAACGCTAATGGGCTGCGTTTCAAAAATTTATACATTTGTTGTAAGACCTTATCTCAAGAAAAGTATAACTTTCTTAGACATTTACTGCCTACAGTGCCGGAGATAGGTTACTTTGAAATTTCTGATACTGATAAGATGGTATCCCCTGCAAATGTAAAAGAATATTCAGTTGTTGTTTTTGATGACGTTCAATGTACTACACAAAATGTAATTAAAGAATACTTCTCTTTTGGACGCCATAAAATGTCGATTGTTTCTATTTAAGTCAAACTTATAGTGCAATTCCAAAACAAATGATTCGTGATAATTGTAATTTCTTAGTGTTATTTCGGCAAGATTCTACAAATCTAAAGCATGTATTTGATGAACATGTGTATGGAGACATGACCTTTGACCAGTTTCGTGATATATGCTACGCTTGTTGGAAGGAACCGTTTGGTATTTTAGTTACTGATACTGACTGTACTATCAACGGAGGTAGATATCGTAAAGGATTCGACAATTATATAAACCTTTAAAACCACTACATTTTAACATTGTTCTTCAGTGTTGTAAAAGGCGTTAAAGGAAACGGATGCGCTATGAGTAATAAACTTAAAGCTGAATTAGCTACTGCACGTGAAAGTTTGCGTACTAAATTAAAAACACTTAAATCCGATATCGAACGATCAAAACATCATATTGAGCAATCAAGAAAATACCTTCAGGCGACTTATTCACCTATTGTGGAACCACTAAGAGATATTGTCAATAAGCTAGATGTTGTTCGCAGTATTTTACCTACAAAAGAAGAGCAACAATCGTACGAAGCCAGTGAAAAGGCTTTAAAGGGGACCCGAAAAGTTCTTTCATACGAAAAAGACCTCTTTATAAATTAAAATCTGATCCTTCATCACAAATTACATGGTCAGAAAAGCATGATGTGAGTACTTCAACACCAGTTGGTCGTGAAATTGGAAAGAAACAACCTTCCATCTTAGAAGAAGAAGAAATTCACGACATCTCTCATGGAGAACCTGAATCTCCACCATCAAAATCTGCTTATGAAGAAGCTGAAGAGTTTCATACAGATAGCAGTAGTGTCCCTTTAGACGAATCCGAAGCTCATGCTCGTACTCTTTTACAAGAACGGAAATCAATACTACAATCTAAATTACAATCACCAGAGGTACAGGCTGCTTTACAACAAATTGATCCGTTACCACGTGATTATATTACACGATTTAATGTTGATGTGGAAAATGAATTTGACACCAAATACGGTATAAGAAAACATGATGGGAAATTGTTTATTGGTGCCGCAGAAGTTGCGTTTGATGGTCGTGATCTTGTAGTAGGAGACTTAACATATAAAGGTACAAAAGGTTTATATGAACTGATTTTTAAGAAAGCTCCTGAGAAATTTACATTTCATGATGTACGTGACTATAGAGATATATTGAGAAGAACTCATGCATTTAAAGTAAATTATAATCCTTCTGGCCGAATATCTGCAAGTAAAGGATATAAGTATACACATATTATAAAACCAATAATGCAGGGAAAACCACCAAACGTTTGGTGGGCTCGAAGCTGGAAAACAGGTGGAGCTTTAGAAAAAGAACTTATACCTAACAGTTGTACACAGTATCAATACTGGGATAATGCTAATGAATTAGTAGAACGATTACGTTTATTGAAAGCATCAGAATCTGCAGGTCATACAGGACATACCAATGAGATTATAGCTATTATCGAAGAATTGAAAGAAGCCAAAATTATTTCGTAAATTTTAAGTATTTAGCTGGATGATAACGAGGTCATTCTTCAGTTTCACATCTTTGTTGGTCAGTTCACGATGACCATTGATAAGTTTGGAAGGCACATTACTAAACATACAGTTCTCAAGCATATTGTTTCTAGACAATTATTTTACGAAACATTATTAGACTTTCGAAGTGACGAGTTAAATGCCCAAGGCGAATTTATTCTTTCAAATAGAGGTAATCAAACGACGTATACGATTCAAGAAACTTGCGTGGTTAAAAAGTAATTTTTCATAAACCTAGGAACAGGAAAGTATATATCAACGGTATAGATTGTACTGATACTTTAATTGGAAGAACGTTGAATGTGGGAGATAAACTCTCGTTTTCTTGCACAGCTGTAGTTTGTGCAACTACATTATTTGTTGAATTCATTATAAGGAAACGAGTTCTAACTGAAAATGTCTAATTTATCATCGAGTGTAAAACGTGATGTTGTCGATGAACTGCACAAACCAGCAAGGAAAAACTTTCGCCGTCGTCGAGTTATAATAAAAGGTCTCAGAGATCTCTTCCAAGCAGATTTAATTGAAATGCTTCCTTATTCAAAGATAAACAAAGGATACAAGTACATTCTGGCTGTGATCAACACATTTTCTAAATTTGCTTGGGGAATAGCATTAAAAACAAGACAGGTAAAGAAGTAACCAAAGCTTTTCAAACAATCTTATCTGAAGGTAGAAATTCTATACCGAGAAATCTGCAAACAGATAACGGAAAGGAATTTTACAATGCAGACTTTCAAGATTTAATGAAGAAGTATAAAATTAATCACTACAGCACATATTCTAATTTAAAAAGTTCGATAGTTGAACGCTTTAATAGAACATTAAAACAAAAATGTGGAAAGAATTTAGCATGCAAGGAAATTTCAGCTGGTTCAAGTTATTACCACAACTAATCGAAGAATACAACAACACAGTTCACAGTACGACGGGTTACAAACCTAGTAAGATAAATCAAAGAAATGCGAAAACTATTTTACAGTCCGTCTACAGCAATATTAAAATTGTGGATCCAAGAAGTGCAAAATTTAAAGTTGGAGATCATGTGCGCATCAGCAAATATCGACAAGCATTTGCGAAAATGTACACTCCAAATTGGTCTAACGAAATATTTACAATTTCATCAGTGCAGAATACTAATCCTCGAACATATCTAATTAAAGACGCTGACGGTGAAGCTATACTTGGTGGGTTTTATGAGTACGAATTACAAAAAGTGAAACATCCTGATGTATATTTAATTAATGTGTTGAGAAAAAAGGTAATAAAGCACTAGTTAGTTATTTAGGATTAAGTTCTAAACATAATGCTTGGATACCAAAACGCAATGTTTTATAATAACTTTTTATTAACTATAATTAGAAACATACATTATTTACAATAAATATATTTTACGAACTAACATATATATATTTAATCTATTTACTATTTTTATTACTTTTTTCTAATTCCTTTTCTAATTCCTTTTCTAATTCTTCAATTAATTCTTTCAGTTTTCTATCTCTTTCTATATCAGCTATTTTATAATGACCCCATGCGAGAGTATGAATCTTGTCATCCAGAATATAACGTTTATCATCTTTCGATGATAATGCAACTTTATTTTTCAACTCTGTGTACACCGTATGAAAATCTGAATGAAACACGTACATTTTTTTAAAAATGAAACCATCTCGTTCAATAATTTCTTTGTAGTCATCCACAGTTAAGTATTTATCTATAACATATTTTTAACACCTTTCGCTTTCTTAGTACATTTTGAAGTAAGCTTTACACAATAGGCTTTCGCGCCTGTACCAACGAACGATTCTATTACTTGTCCGGCGTATTCATCTTTGAATCTTCCAATAATTGATTCAGTTTGAGGCATTTCATGAATATTATTTGTTGGGTAATTTGAAGTATCAAATTTATTTAAATTTTGCTTTATATCTTCGTACACATTACCAGTATTAACGGATAATATTAAACTGTCCGTATCGGTATATAATAGAGCTGCATGATTGTTATATTTTCGTTTTATGAAATTATAATAAAACTCGTACATTACTGTTTTCGATATTTCCAAAACACAAAATCCTACGTATAAAGGTTTGTTATAATTTACTTGTACTTTGGTTAATTCTATTGCGACCAGGTGATCACTAAAAATTTTACTCGATTTGTAGTTCGGTTTAGCAATCAATGATTCAGCTCCCGGTCTCCGATTATGACTTTCCCACCTGGTAGCTAATTTAATGTCGACGCGATTCTCAACATTTTCCATGGTCTTACCGAAGACACTATTATTAGTTAACTTGTAGAAATTTCAATTTCAAATTCGTTTTTCGCTTCAGCTCGTTTCTGCGAATTAAAGTCTATATATATTTTTAACCAACGAGACTGTTTAAATTTAATTGCCCTGTGAATTTGAATTAATGTTAAACCATGTTCCAAACATTGCTTTAGATTTAAATAGTGAATTACGTATTTGGTTTTGTTATAGAGATTTGGAATAAGTTTACTATATTTTGACTTTGGTGGAATTATGTTTTCCGGACAAAACGGCAAATCGTTGTGCTTTTCATGTAAATAAGTCGGATATTCCAAATCTACTTCGAATACGTATCCAACATCTGAATTTTCTTCGAATTCTGAAATGTTAAGATTGTTAATTTCTTCTCTGCTTAACCAAGTAAATTCTCCCCATGGAAATCTCGAACACATCGCATGCCCGTAGAGATTTGTAGCATCAAGATAAAGTAAATAATTAGTTGCCTTGCTTGAATCAAAGCTCTGTAAAATTTATTATTAGCGTTTTCAATTCTTTTAGTGCACATGCTCACTCCACCACGAATACCCATTCTGAAAAAGTGTAACATATCAACATCCTGTAATAATTCTAACTTAATTTTCGTCATTCGTAACATTGCATCCCAACTTAATCCCGGAGCTGTGAAAAAATGGCAAGGGTCAAGTTTATAATTATCAATACAAAGATCTCTGAAATTTTCAAATACGTCTGCTAATAATAAAATATCTGATGTTACATATATATCGCTGTAATCACCCATACTTTTACAATTAAATAAATTCCAAACGCGCTGTGCTCTTTCATAATCTTCATCACTAATGTGTTCATCATAAAGCACGTCATAAAATTCTCGAATGAGTTAATAAAACAATATGGAAAAACCCCTTTTTGCCGTACTAATTTAAACATTTCATCGTCATTGAAATATTTCCTAATTTCCCTACATTGCCAATCTTCCAAGTATGAGCCTAATTTTTCCAAAGACGATTGCATGAAACGAAAAGAATCTACAAATCTTATTTTGAAATAGACTTTGCGCATTTTTCCTTTACAATCTATCTTATCCCCTACGTGTATTAATTTCGAAAAAGATATATATTTTTCTTTATTTTGTGCGATCACATCAACGTCCTCTCCTTCTAATGCCATCGTCTTCACAAATAAATGACTATCATAATTAGAAAGATTATGAAAGAAAACTGGAATGAATTTTGGTATTTTAAAATTAACATTACACACCGAATGCGCAGCTCCTCTAAACGCTCCAGTTAAATGTTCATGGTCTCGGACTTTTTCCTTAACATCCAATATTGGTCTTTCACAAATATGACACATCGTTGCGCTGTCGTAGACCTCTTTTTCTTCTCGTGTTAAATCAAGCATTGGTTTAATTTTACTTAAATATTTATCATAAATCTCTTTAATATGTTTTTCTAACGATTTCATAAACTCAGTAGCAGCATTTTGTCCGCGATATAACTTTAATTTTGACAAATTGTTATTAAAGCTACACTTAATATAATACGCAAAAGAATGAGGTTCGTGTTCATAACATTTAACTGTGAAAGACTTATCTGGAGTTGGTTCAACTCTATCTAATGGTTTTAGTAAAGCCTCGAAATCAGCGTACACAACAAAGGGTAGTTTCAATTGCTTCTCAAAATTTTCAAATTGTAATATATTTTCTGGGATAGATTCACCATATTTATTTATTTTTAACTCTGCTGATGGTAAAATTGTTTTGATAATTTTACAATCTTCTCTTTCATGTCGTTGCAATTTTTCTACACATGGAAAGTATATTAAACATCCTTCACAAATATATTTCTCGTGACCGTGGTGTGACGTCTGTTTTGACACTAAACGCGATAAATTTTAATCCAACAATAGTGAGTATTTTCGTTACCGTCATCAACCAATAACAAATTTATATGAATATCTTTTCGATTTTTAGTAAAATGTAGCGGTCCTACAACTTCATAGACTATAACGTTACCGTTATAATGGGAAGCAAGTCCATAAACATTTATAGAAATATTGTTCTGACTTTCAAATTTTTTCACATCACAAACTTTCAGTGGAAATTCTAAATCTGTGAAATCTGCTACCGTGCTATAATGGGGATACGAAGATATCCTTTGAGGAAGACCTGTCGGTTGACACATCGCTGATGTTATCGCCCAGGCAAAACAAGCGTTGTCATTATTTCTAACGTTTATGACTGCTTTTTCGCACTTATTGAAGCCGGTAATGACATGAAGCTGGATGCTCTCAAAGGATTATATTTATTAATGTTGACTTCCATATACAAAATTCTGCACAAAGTCCACCCTGCAACAATATTTACAACATTATACATTATTCCAAAAGAATGTATTAATTAATTTCTTTACCTGAATCTCGCTCCTGAAACTCTGACATTTTAGCATGAATTTCGTTCACGAAGTCTCGATATATATTATATATATCTGTTCCAAAACAAGTTATTTTATTTTTGGTATTGAAAGATTTTATCTCGGTACTTTGTTTAGAATCCAAGAAATACACTCCGAAAATTTCGACATTCCATTTTAACGCTTTATGAATATCCAATATACTCTGAACCAAAGTTAATACTTTTTCTTGAATATTATACGTAAAGTCGTCAACGTCCACATAGTTGTAGGGTTCCGTGATACGATACGAAACAATTTTATCACCGAATGCACCTGCTATCTTTTCTACACCATTATCAACAATTACAAAAGCATTGCTTTTATGTGAATTACTACGTAGGTGTGCCGACAAACACTTTCTGTTAACGTATATTTCACACACATCACATTTCACGACATTCACGGGGTCAAGAACTTTGGATGGACCGGCTTCATTTAATTTTAAACGTTTACCGTGACATGCTGTACGCATGTGTCGATTCTTATTATCGACTCTCGTAAATTCTTTTCCGCACTGATTACACTCAAACATGTTTTTAGAACTGTTATTTCGATCACGTTCAATACAATAGGTTAACTCAACGTGAGTATCACACTTCATCTGTAGGTACGAATTTATACACCTCCTTATATATGCTACATACTTTAAGGTTAAAGTGGTTTGAAGATCATGTTAAGGTTACTTCGAGGTTACATTCAAGGTCATATGAAGGTTACCTCAAGGTTATTTCGAGGTCACATCAAGGTCACCTTAAGGTCGTTTCAAGGTCACTTCAAGGTCACTTCAAGGTCATTTCAAGGTCGCCTCAAGGTCATTTCAAGGTCACTTCAAGGTCATCCCGAGGTCACTTCAAGGTCACTTCAAGGTCACTTCAAGGTCATTTCAAGGTCACCTCAAGGTCATCCCGAGGTCACTTCAAGGTCAACTCAAGGTCATTTCAAGGTCATTTCAAGGTCACCTCAAGGTCATTTCAAGGTCATTTCAAGGTCACCTCAAGGTCATTTCAAGGTCACCTCAAGGTCACTTCAAGGTCATCCCGATAGAACCTCCTCCATGTCAAGGTTATGGCGAAGGTCACGTCAGGGATAGGCCGATTCTGGAACCTCCTCCGACCTTGACCTTGAATTTTTCCGTCAAGGTCGGAGGAGGTTCCAGAATCGGCCTATCCCTACTACTAACAAAATTAATAAATGTCCATTTATGATGCTTTTATACAGGGTTACAACTAATTAAAGGCTCACCATGGGGATCTCGTAAACTATAAGAGATACAAAGACGGTTAAATTACAAGAAAGTTGCGCTATTTTGGGGTCTATAAAATGTGCAAAGAAATCTCTCCTATTCATTTCCGAAATATCTTCAAAAAACTGAAAACTCTCAATTTCGAAAATCTTGAATATCTTGTTTATTTATCAAGATAGAGTCACAAAATTCTGTAATTTTACACTAAATTCAATGGACAATCTAATACAGTCAAAATAAATAGGTTAGGATTGACAGTTACGCAGATACGACTGTCAACTGTTTTTTTTCTTATGGCCGCTATCTTAGATTTTCGTACCATGTGATGCAAAAATAAAATCTGAATACGACGATATGACACACTTATGTTTTTGTTTTAAAACAAAATATGAAATTACTGAGAAATAAAAAATTAAATTATTATTAAATCAACAAATCTTATTCAATTACAGTATGTATTACATATTTATGCATAAAAATGTTAACAAACAACAAGAAAAAATGTAAAACAAGGGTGTGCAGAATAATAAAACGTAACTTATGTATACTAAGAAAATTAAATATGACCACCATTTTTGGCAATGCACTGCGTTACTCTGTTTTGAATATTTGTCACTGCTCTTTCTACCATTTCTGGAGGGATAGAATTAATTGCTTCTATTATTTTCATTTTTATTTCTTCCACATTATTATAAGTATTTTTGTATACTATACTTTTTACATGCCCCCAAAGAAAATAATCCAGAGGATTAAGATCGGGCGATCTTGGAGGCCATTGTATAGGCCCATTATTCCCTATCCAGTTAGTATCAAATTTAAAATTTAGATAATTCCGAACTACTCGAGTGATATGGGCTGGTGCACCATCATGTTGAAACCATAAATTATTGATATCTGCCAAAGGTAATTGATCAAGCATATCCTCCAAATCCTCTTGGAGGAAATTCAGATAATTTTGTCCGTCCAAACGATTAACTTAAAAATAAGGTCCTAATATTCTATTTCCCAACATACCGCACCACACATTTACGCTGTATTTTTTTTTGCAATCTGGATTCCCGTATTATGTGAGGATTATTTACACTCCAATGATGTGTATTTCTCCTGTTAAATAATCCATTGTTAGTAAATGTGCATTCATCGGTCCATAAAATATTTTTAGAAAAATCTGCTCTATTATTTAATTTATTTAAAAACCATGTAGAAAAATTGATCCGTTTTTGGTAGTCATCTCTATGCAACGCTTGAACGATTCGATACTTAAAGTCGTGATACTTATGCTTTCTTAGAATTTTGGAAACACCCTGTTGAGTAGTGCCGCATTCTCTCGACAACTGCGTAGCAGAAATTTCGGGATTTAGATTTACGTACGCAAGTATATTAATTTCATTATCAGTACCTGTTTTAGCATATTTAGTTCGTTTTTCTTTAAACTCCCTTCTTCCATATTTTTCTCCAATCTCCTAAAATACGTTCGGTGTGGTTGAATTCGCTCTGGAAATCTTTCAACATAACATTCTGCAGTAAGAACAGAATTTTTATAATTGCGAATGTACATATCGTACATATCCTTCTTTTCAGAATTAGTGAATCTAACCATATTTGTGTTTAATGTAGGTAATTGAAAAATGAGAATGATCTGTGTTGACATGCAAATGTCGTATACCAATTGTTGGCAATAAACACCCGCCTACCAGATTAAAAATTTTCTAAAATATTTCTTAGTAATTTCATATTTTGTTTTAAAACAAAAGCATAAGTGTGTCATATCGTCGTAATTAGATTTTATTTTTGCATCACATGGTACGAAAATCTAAGAAAAAAAAACAGTTGACAGTCGTATCTGCGTAACTGTCAATCCTAACCCATTTATTTTGACTGTATCAGATTGTCCATTGAATTTAGTGTAAAATTACAGAATTTTGTGACTCTATCTTGATAAATAAACAAGATATTCAAGATTTTCGAAATTGAGAGTTTTCAGTTTTTTTAAGATATTTCGGAAATGAATAAAGATAGGAGAGATTTCTTTGCACATTTTTATAGACCCCAAAATAGCGCAACTTTCTTGTAATTTAACAGTCTTTGTATCTCTTATAGTTTACGAGATCCCCATGGTGAGCCTTTAATTAGTTGTAACCCTGTATACTTTATCATCAGCTTGATGCTTTAGTTAGGTCTCCGATCTCATTAAATGTGCGAATTTTTTTTCTTATTTTCTTATTTTAAGACGAATTCGCGGCGCTTTTGTCACCGGATGACGTAGTCGATGCGCAAGAGCATATCTTTAAGCTTCCTAGTATCATGTGGTAGGACAACGAAAATGCGCAGTTCTTCAATGCCGTGACACAAATTCTCATCGCCATCGGTTTCCATATCCACAAAGGCAAAGAGAACGATTTCAGAAATTGATAAAAACCTGTGGAATAATTAGTTATGTATCTATTTTTCTAATAGAATAAAAACATTTCTTGAATTGTAATATCTTTTGATTTTTGAAATGCCTGATTAACCCATATTCATACAATTTATAAATACGTTATTTTACATCTGCAGTCACTTTTATTTTCTATATATTTTTGTGACAATTTGTCACAAAAGTATATACCAAATGGGATTGACTGCAGAAGTACAATAATTAGATAAGAAATTATCAACTCTTTGGGAAATATTTATATTTCGCGTTTATTCTGTAATAGTTGTCGAACATTTCACCAGGCGCTATTTTCAATAGTCATTACTGCTAGAGCGAGATGCCTTTCTATCTTTATTTTTCTATGGTCGCCTACCTTGTTTGATTTTGTGAATACTCGAGTACTCTAGTGCAGAGATGGCGAACCTTTTTTTACCAATGGGTTAAACCAATGATTATAAGAGTATTAAGATACCTAACCCAATATAAAAATGCGTGACTCTACCTAATCCGCACCCCTTCGCGTCTTGCCCTCACTTTGCAGGTAAGCTGATGGCTCCCTCTAACGATATAAAACATTGACATGCTAGATAAGAACCATACCTACTTTGTAAGGAAAATTATATGTAAATGAGACCACAAATATAACGAGCGGCTAAAATCGTAGATTGTACATGACTTCGTGTGACGGGAGGGCGTTGGCGCTTAATTTGAATTGTGCGCTAGAGGGCTGTGTAAACATGTTCCTGAATGCATATTTAATGGTAATATTAATTAGAAATTAAGATATTGAAATATAAATCTGTGTTCATTTAACAATATTTGACAGCCAAGGCAGGTAAAACAATAAAAGAACATATTTCCATAGATTATATTAAATTTTCCATCGATTTTACTTAAAAGGAGATATTAGATTTGCAAATCTTTTTGGATGTCATTACTTTTTCGTCCTTTTGCTCCCAAACAAATAACATTTTAAAATGGTCAAAAGGTTAAAAAGGTTTCTTGAAAGGAATTAAATTGTTATTTTACCTACGCTAAAATGTGAAAATTAGAAAGACATTAAAATTTAAATTCATTTTGTAATTTTAAACGTTTAATAACAATAAAGATAAACAAAAAGAACAATGTTTTCTTTGCAATTACTTAAATATGGTATTCCTTTCTATAGTCTGATTCAGAAAAGAAAATGAAAAGTAGTTACACTTATACAGTAGAGTAGTCTAAATTATTTTAAGCTATGTTTGAATCATTCTTTATTCTGATGGTACTTGAACATTTCGGATTTAATTAGTTGAATCAGTACAAAATCTAAAAATGGCCTGATTAAATTATATTAAATTTTTTAATTACATATATAATTTACGAATTACTCAAGATTTGTATTTTACGATGAGGTTTATATGATTTTCCTTTCAGTGATAATATTTCTTCAGTATCCCACTGCAGTGTTCTTAATAATTTCATTTTAATAAAGATTTTAATTATCTCAATTTTATGTTGATAACATTTTTCATTTTCAAACCACGATATATTGGCGTGGAGATAATTTAAGCTTCCTTGAAAAATGTTTTTACTAATTCCATATTGATGTTTATATTTCTCATAAGAAAATGAGAAATAATGTAGAAGAAATTTTACAATTTCAGTAAATTCTTCCGAAGGCCTCTTCAAATAAGTAATTGTTTCACTCGGAGCAAAATCTTTATAGAAAATTAACAATTCGTTCGGATTAAGTAATACGTCGGTATCAGAACAATCTTTAAACAAAAACAATTTACAACTTTCACACTTTGTTAACCGGTCGGAACAAATAGATAACGGACTGCCTGTGTATTCCCTGTTTATAGTTTTTGATATTTCGTCATCTTCCGAAGTTATGGGAGTTAAAGTACCCTCTTTTCTAAATGACTCGCTATTTAAGTAAGTATTCGTGTTGCCTTGTTCACCATTTTTATTAAATTTTAGTGGAAATGCTTTTGGTCTTAGACGTTTACGTTTCCCACTAATATAGTAATCAGTGGACTTAAAGTGTTCTTCACAGAGTAACATATTTTTAAATCATTAAAGTTGTCAATGGCAGCAACTTTAATATTGCCACAATTTAGTTGCCATTGTTTTACAGCGACTTGGTCAGTAAGTGGAAAATTGAAAAAACTTATGTCATTATTTTTGCGTTTTCTTTTGTTCGTACAGTTAAAATAAACGCACTGTCCACTTGGAACAATCTTATCGGCCATAATTTAACCAGCACAACACCAACACACACAAAACTCACATTAAACAATACAGAATTATTTAATATACCCAGATTTGTCGTTCTAACAAGAAAGCACAACTACTAGAACTGTTTTGCGCATGCGCAGTAAAAGCTTAATTGGAACGCGCAAAACTGCGCACACTCAAAACAAATTCTGATATGTCCTGCCAGAACAAACTAAAGCAATAATCACGCTATCGTTTTGGTTTGTAATATACAGAGTGGAAAGTTTAACTGGAATAAATTCTGTAACTTAGAAAATTAACATTTGTAGCAAAATTCTTGGAACAGGTCAATTTTTAATATTAATGGCGCATATTACTTTAACTTTTCAATTATTTGGAGGGGTGAAACAACCCCTAACTTTTTTTTTTAATGGAAGGGTATGTTGAGGAATTTTTTTTCTTAAAGCTTGTTCAATTGGGAGTACAGCTACGTTTTTATTTTTTAATCTTTCTTAAACAGTAAAAGGGGAAAAAAATTTTAAAATTTTTTTGACTAGAACGATTTTAATGTATCAGATGTTCAAACTGCTCGCCACCTCTCACTGGGCAATACCCTAATCGATTAAAAATTCCATCCCTAACATTTCCGGCGTTACTCTTCTAATTTTATGCCGAATTCTTTCCTGAAGTTCTGCTATGTCGTTTGGTTTAGTCACATAAACTTTACTTTTTAAATACCCCCATAAAAAGTCTAAAGGGGTGAGATCTGGAGATCTTGCTGACCACTCAATCGGTCCTCTTCTTCCTATCCACCTATTGGGAAAAACGGTTTTAGTAAAAAATTCTTTTTTTTAATTTTTTTCCCTTTTACTGTTAAAGAAAAATTAAAAAATAAAAGCGTAGCTGTATTACCAATTGAACAAGCTTTAAGAAAAAAAATTACTCAACATACCCTTCCATTAAAAAAAAAGTTAGGGGTTGTTTCACCCCTCCAAATAATTGAACAGTTAAAGAAGTCCTTTTGTAATATGCGCCATTAAAAATAAAAATTGACCTGTTCCAAGAATTTTTTTACAAATCGTAATTTTCTAAGTTACAGAATTTATTCCAGTTAAACTTTCCACTCTGTATTTTGCTTGTAATATTTTTCTGGATGCGTGTAAAAACCACAAACAAATGTACAAAAAGAGTCATAATTTTTGTTCATTTTTCTAGTTGCATGTAAAAATCACGAAAAATTGTTCAAAAATTGTCACAATTTTACTTATTTTTCTAGATACGTGCGAAAACCTTAAAAAATTATTTTGGTTAGGAGCCCAGATTTCTTTTGTACGAATACCCATTCTGAAAAAGTGTAACATATCAACATCCTGTAATAATTCTAACTTAATTTTCGTCATTCGTAACATTGCATCCCAACTTAATCCCGGAGCTGTGAAAAAATGGCAAGGGTCAAGTTTATAATTATCAATACAAAGATCTCTGAAATTTTCAAATACGTCTGCTAATAATAAAATATCTGATGTTACATATATATCGCTGTAATCACCCATACTTTTACAATTAAATAAATTCCAAACGCGCTGTGCTCTTTCATAATCTTCATCACTAATGTGTTCATCATAAAGCACGTCATAAAATTCTCGAATGAGTTAATAAAACAATATGGAAAAACCCCTTTTTGCCGTACTAATTTAAACATTTCATCGTCATTGAAATATTTCCTAATTTCCCTACATTGCCAATCTTCCAAGTATGAGCCTAATTTTTCCAAAGACGATTGCATGAAACGAAAAGAATCTACAAATCTTATTTTGAAATAGACTTTGCGCATTTTTCCTTTACAATCTATCTTATCCCCTACGTGTATTAATTTCGAAAAGATATATATTTTTCTTTATTTTGTGCGATCACATCAACGTCCTCTCCTTCTAATGCCATCGTCTTCACAAATAAATGACTATCATAATTAGAAAGATTATGAAAGAAAACTGGAATGAATTTTGGTATTTTAAAATTAACATTACACACCGAATGCGCAGCTCCTCTAAACGCTCCAGTTAAATGTTCATGGTCTCGGACTTTTCCTTAACATCCAATATTGGTCTTTCACAAATATGACACATCGTTGCGCTGTCGTAGACCTCTTTTTCTTCTCGTGTTAAATCAAGCATTGGTTTAATTTTACTTAAATATTTATCATAAATCTCTTTAATATGTTTTTCTAACGATTTCATAAACTCAGTAGCAGCATTTTGTCCGCGATATAACTTTAATTTTGACAAATTGTTATTAAAGCTACACTTAATATAATACGCAAAAGAATGAGGTTCGTGTTCATAACATTTAACTGTGAAAGACTTATCTGGAGTTGGTTCAACTCTATCTAATGGTTTTAGTAAAGCCTCGAAATCAGCGTACACAACAAAGGGTAGTTTCAATTGCTTCTCAAAATTTTCAAATTGTAATATATTTTCTGGGATAGATTCACCATATTTATTTATTTTTAACTCTGCTGATGGTAAAATTGTTTTGATAATTTTACAATCTTCTCTTTCATGTCGTTGCAATTTTTCTACACATGGAAAGTATATTAAACATCCTTCACAAATATATTTCTCGTGACCGTGGTGTGACGTCTGTTTTGACACTAAACGCGATAAATTTTTAATCCAACAATAGTGAGTATTTTCGTTACCGTCATCAACCAATAACAAATTTATATGAATATCTTTTCGATTTTTAGTAAAATGTAGCGGTCCTACAACTTCATAGACTATAACGTTACCGTTATAATGGGAAGCAAGTCCATAAACATTTATAGAAATATTGTTCTGACTTTCAAATTTTTTCACATCACAAACTTTCAGTGGAAATTCTAAATCTGTGAAATCTGCTACCGTGCTATAATGGGGATACGAAGATATCCTTTGAGGAAGACCTGTCGGTTGACACATCGCTGATGTTATCGCCCAGAGCAAAACAAGCGTTGTCATTATTTCTAACGTTTATGACTGCTTTTTCGCACTTATTGAAGCCGGTAATGACATGAAGCTGGATGCTCTCAAAGGATTATATTTATTAATGTTGACTTCCATATACAAAATTCTGCACAAAGTCCACCCTGCAACAATATTTACAACATTATACATTATTCCAAAAGAATGTATTAATTAATTTCTTTACCTGAATCTCGCTCCTGAAACTCTGACATTTTAGCATGAATTTCGTTCACGAAGTCTCGATATATATTATATATATCTGTTCCAAAACAAGTTATTTTATTTTTGGTATTGAAAGATTTTATCTCGGTACTTTGTTTAGAATCCAAGAAATACACTCCGAAAATTTCGACATTCCATTTTAACGCTTTATGAATATCCAATATACTCTGAACCAAAGTTAATACTTTTCTTGAATATTATACGTAAAGTCGTCAACGTCCACATAGTTGTAGGGTTCCGTGATACGATACGAAACAATTTTATCACCGAATGCACCTGCTATCTTTTCTACACCATTATCAACAATTACAAAAGCATTGCTTTTATGTGAATTACTACGTAGGTGTGCCGACAAACACTTTCTGTTAACGTATATTTCACACACATCACATTTCACGACATTCACGGGGTCAAGAACTTTGGATGGACCGGCTTCATTTAATTTTAAACGTTTACCGTGACATGCTGTACGCATGTGTCGATTCTTATTATCGACTCTCGTAAATTCTTTTTCCGCACTGATTACACTCAAACATGTTTTTAGAACTGTTATTTCGATCACGTTCAATACAATAGGTTAACTCAACGTGAGTATCACACTTCATCTGTAGGTACGAATTTATACACCTCCTTATATATGCTACATACTTTAAGGTTAAAGTGGTTTGAAGATCATGTTAAGGTTACTTCGAGGTTACATTCAAGGTCATATGAAGGTTACCTCAAGGTTATTTCGAGGTCACATCAAGGTCACCTTAAGGTCGTTTCAAGGTCACTTCAAGGTCACTTCAAGGTCATTTCAAGGTCGCCTCAAGGTCATTTCAAGGTCACTTCAAGGTCATCCCGAGGTCACTTCAAGGTCACTTCAAGGTCACTTCAAGGTCATTTCAAGGTCACCTCAAGGTCATCCCGAGGTCACTTCAAGGTCAACTCAAGGTCATTTCAAGGTCATTTCAAGGTCACCTCAAGGTCATTTCAAGGTCATTTCAAGGTCACCTCAAGGTCATTTCAAGGTCACCTCAAGGTCACTTCAAGGTCATCCCGATAGAACCTCCTCCATGTCAAGGTTATGGCGAAGGTCACGTCAGGGATAGGCCGATTCTGGAACCTCCTCCGACCTTGACCTTGAATTTTTCCGTCAAGGTCGGAGGAGGTTCCAGAATCGGCCTATCCCTACTACTAACAAAATTAATAAATGTCCATTTATGATGCTTTTATACAGGGTTACAACTAATTAAAGGCTCACCATGGGGATCTCGTAAACTATAAGAGATACCAAGACGGTTAAATTACAAGAAAGTTGCGCTATTTTGGGGTCTATAAAAATGTGCAAAGAAATCTCTCCTATTCATTTCCGAAATATCTTCAAAAAACTGAAAACTCTCAATTTCGAAAATCTTGAATATCTTGTTTATTTATCAAGATAGAGTCACAAAATTCTGTAATTTTACACTAAATTCAATGGACAATCTAATACAGTCAAAATAAATAGGTTAGGATTGACAGTTACGCAGATACGACTGTCAACTGTTTTTTTTCTTATGGCCGCTATCTTAGATTTTCGTACCATGTGATGCAAAAATAAAATCTGAATACGACGATATGACACACTTATGTTTTTGTTTTAAAACAAAATATGAAATTACTGAGAAATAAAAAATTAAATTATTATTAAATCAACAAATCTTATTCAATTACAGTATGTATTACATATTTATGCATAAAAATGTTAACAAACAACAAGAAAAAATGTAAAACAAGGGTGTGCAGAATAATAAAACGTAACTTATGTATACTAAGAAAATTAAATATGACCACCATTTTTGGCAATGCACTGCGTTACTCTGTTTTGAATATTTGTCACTGCTCTTTCTACCATTTCTGGAGGGATAGAATTAATTGCTTCTATTATTTTCATTTTTATTTCTTCCACATTATTATAAGTATTTTTGTATACTATACTTTTTACATGCCCCCAAAGAAAATAATCCAGAGGATTAAGATCGGGCGATCTTGGAGGCCATTGTATAGGCCCATTATTCCCTATCCAGTTAGTATCAAATTTAAAATTTAGATAATTCCGAACTACTCGAGTGATATGGGCTGGTGCACCATCATGTTGAAACCATAAATTATTGATATCTGCCAAAGGTAATTGATCAAGCATATCCTCCAAATCCTCTTGGAGGAAATTCAGATAATTTTGTCCGTCCAAACGATTAACTTAAAAATAAGGTCCTAATATTCTATTTCCCAACATACCGCACCACACATTTACGCTGTATTTTTTTTTGCAATCTGGATTCCCGTATTATGTGAGGATTATTTACACTCCAATGATGTGTATTTCTCCTGTTAAATAATCCATTGTTAGTAAATGTACATTCATCGGTCCATAAAATATTTTTAGAAAAATCTGCTCTATTATTTAATTTATTTAAAAACCATGTAGAAAAATTGATCCGTTTTTGGTAGTCATCTCTATGCAACGCTTGAACGATTCGATACTTAAAGTCGTGATACTTATGCTTTCTTAGAATTTTGGAAACACCCTGTTGAGTAGTGCCGCACTCTCTCGACAACTGCGTAGCAGAAATTTCGGGATTTAGATTTACGTACGCAAGTACATTAATTTCATTATCAGTACCTGTTTTAGCATATTTAGTTCGTTTTTTCTTTAAACTCCCTTCTTCCATATTTTTCTCCAATCTCCTAAAATACGTTCGGTGTGGTTGAATTCGCTCTGGAAATCTTTCAACATAACATTCTGCAGTAAGAACAGAATTTTTATAATTGCGAATGTACATATCGTACATATCCTTCTTTTCAGAATTAGTGAATCTAACCATATTTGTGTTTAATGTAGGTAATTGAAAAATGAGAATGATCTGTGTTGACATGCAAATGTCGTATACCAATTGTTGGCAATAAACACCCGCCTACCAGATTAAAAATTTTCTAAAATATTTCTTAGTAATTTCATATTTTGTTTTAAAACAAAAAGCATAAGTGTGTCATATCGTCGTAATTAGATTTTATTTTTGCATCACATGGTACGAAAATCTAAGAAAAAAAACAGTTGACAGTCGTATCTGCGTAACTGTCAATCCTAACCCATTTATTTTGACTGTATCAGATTGTCCATTGAATTTAGTGTAAAATTACAGAATTTTGTGACTCTATCTTGATAAATAAACAAGATATTCAAGATTTTCGAAATTGAGAGTTTTCAGTTTTTTTAAGATATTTCGGAAATGAATAAAGATAGGAGAGATTTCTTTGCACATTTTTATAGACCCCAAAATAGCGCAACTTTCTTGTAATTTAACAGTCTTTGTATCTCTTATAGTTTACGAGATCCCCATGGTGAGCCTTTAATTAGTTGTAACCCTGTATACTTTATCATCAGCTTGATGCTTTAGTTAGGTCTCCGATCTCATTAAATGTGCGAATTTTTTTTCTTATTTTCTTATTTTAAGACGAATTCGCGGCGCTTTTGTCACCGGATGACGTAGTCGATGCGCAAGAGCATATCTTTAAGCTTCCTAGTATCATGTGGTAGGACAACGAAAATGCGCAGTTCTTCAATGCCGTGACACAAATTCTCATCGCCATCGGTTTCCATATCCACAAAGGCAAAGAGAACGATTTCAGAAATTGATAAAAACCTGTGGAATAATTAGTTATGTATCTATTTTCTAATAGAATAAAAACATTTCTTGAATTGTAATATCTTTTGATTTTTGAAATGCCTGATTAACCCATATTCATACAATTTATAACATACGTTATTTTACATCTGCAGTCACTTTTATTTTCTATATATTTTTGTGACAATTTGTCACAAAAGTATATACCAAATGGGATTGACTGCAGAAGTACAATAATTAGATAAGAAATTATCAACTCTTTGGGAAATATTTATATTTCGCGTTTATTCTGTAATAGTTGTCGAACATTTCACCAGGCGCTATTTTCAATAGTCATTACTGCTAGAGCGAGATGCCTTTCTATCTTTATTTTTCTATGGTCGCCTACCTTGTTTGATTTTGTGAATACTCGAGTACTCTAGTGCAGAGATGGCGAACCTTTTTTTACCAATGGGTTAAACCAATGATTATAAGAGTATTAAGATACCTAACCCAATATAAAAATGCGTGACTCTACCTAATCCGCACCCCTTCGCGTCTTGCCCTCACTTTGCAGGTAAGCTGATGGCTCCCTCTAACGATATAAAACATTGACATGCTAGATAAGAACCATACCTACTTTGTAAGGAAAATTATATGTAAATGAGACCACAAATATAACGAGCGGCTAAAATCGTAGATTGTACATGACTTCGTGTGACGGGAGGGCGTTGGCGCTTAATTTGAATTGTGCGCTAGAGGGCTGTGTAAACATGTTCCTGAATGCATATTTAATGGTAATATTAATTAGAAATTAAGATATTGAAATATAAATCTGTGTTCATTTAACAATATTTGACAGCCAAGGCAGGTAAAACAATAAAAGAACATATTTCCATAGATTATATTAAATTTTCCATCGATTTTACTTAAAAGGAGATATTAGATTTGCAAATCTTTTTGGATGTCATTACTTTTTCGTCCTTTTTGCTCCCAAACAAATAACATTTTTAAAAAGGTCAAAAGGTTAAAAAGGTTTCTTGAAAGGAATTAAATTGTTATTTTACCTACGCTAAAATGTGAAAATTAGAAAGACATTAAAATTTAAATTCATTTTGTAATTTTAAACGTTTAATAACAATAAAGATAAACAAAAAGAACAATGTTTTCTTTGCAATTACTTAAATATGGTATTCCTTTCTATAGTCTGATTCAGAAAAGAAAATGAAAAGTAGTTACACTTATACAGTAGAGTAGTCTAAATTATTTTAAGCTATGTTTGAATCATTCTTTATTCTGATGGTACTTGAACATTTCGGATTTAATTAGTTGAATCAGTACAAAATCTAAAAATGGCCTGATTAAATTATATTAAATTTTTTAATTACATATATAATTTACGAATTACTCAAGATTTGTATTTTACGATGAGGTTTATATGATTTTCCTTTCAGTGATAATATTTCTTCAGTATCCCACTGCAGTGTTCTTAATAATTTCATTTTAATAAAGATTTTAATTATCTCAATTTTATGTTGATAACATTTTCATTTTCAAACCACGATATATTGGCGTGGAGATAATTTAAGCTTCCTTGAAAAATGTTTTTACTAATTCCATATTGATGTTTATATTTCTCATAAGAAAATGAGAAATAATGTAGAAGAAATTTTACAATTTCAGTAAATTCTTCCGAAGGCCTCTTCAAATAAGTAATTGTTTCACTCGGAGCAAAATCTTTATAGAAAATTAACAATTCGTTCGGATTAAGTAATACGTCGGTATCAGAACAATCTTTAAACAAAAACAATTTACAACTTTCACACTTTGTTAACCGGTCGGAACAAATAGATAACGGACTGCCTGTGTATTCCCTGTTTATAGTTTTTGATATTTCGTCATCTTCCGAAGTTATGGGAGTTAAAGTACCCTCTTTTCTAAATGACTCGCTATTTAAGTAAGTATTCGTGTTGCCTTGTTCACCATTTTTATTAAATTTTAGTGGAAATGCTTTTGGTCTTAGACGTTTACGTTTCCCACTAATATAGTAATCAGTGGACTTAAAGTGTTCTTCACAGAGTAACATATTTTTTAAATCATTAAAGTTGTCAATGGCAGCAACTTTAATATTGCCACAATTTAGTTGCCATTGTTTTACAGCGACTTGGTCAGTAAGTGGAAAATTGAAAAAACTTATGTCATTATTTTTGCGTTTTCTTTTGTTCGTACAGTTAAAATAAACGCACTGTCCACTTGGAACAATCTTATCGGCCATAATTTAACCAGCACAACACCAACACACACAAAACTCACATTAAACAATACAGAATTATTTAATATACCCAGATTTGTCGTTCTAACAAGAAAGCACAACTACTAGAACTGTTTTGCGCATGCGCAGTAAAAGCTTAATTGGAACGCGCAAAACTGCGCACACTCAAAACAAATTCTGATATGTCCTGCCAGAACAAACTAAAGCAATAATCACGCTATCGTTTTGGTTTGTAATATACAGAGTGGAAAGTTTAACTGGAATAAATTCTGTAACTTAGAAAATTAACATTTGTAGCAAAATTCTTGGAACAGGTCAATTTTTAATATTAATGGCGCATATTACTTTAACTTTTCAATTATTTGGAGGGGTGAAACAACCCCTAACTTTTTTTTTAATGGAAGGGTATGTTGAGGAATTTTTTTTCTTAAAGCTTGTTCAATTGGGAGTACAGCTACGTTTTTATTTTTTAATCTTTCTTAAACAGTAAAAGGGGAAAAAAATTTTAAAATTTTTTTGACTAGAACGATTTTAATGTATCAGATGTTCAAACTGCTCGCCACCTCTCACTGGGCAATACCCTAATCGATTAAAAATTCCATCCCTAACATTTCCGGCGTTACTCTTCTAATTTTATGCCGAATTCTTTCCTGAAGTTCTGCTATGTCGTTTGGTTTAGTCACATAAACTTTACTTTTTAAATACCCCATAAAAAGTCTAAAGGGGTGAGATCTGGAGATCTTGCTGACCACTCAATCGGTCCTCTTCTTCCTATCCACCTATTGGGAAAAACGGTTTTAGTAAAAATTCTTTTTTAATTTTTTCCCTTTTACTGTTAAAGGAAAATAAAAAATAAAAGCGTAGCTGTATTACCAATTGAACAAGCTTTAAGAAAAAAATTACTCAACATACCCTTCCATTAAAAAAAGTTAGGGTTGTTTCATCCTTCCAAATAATTGAAAAGTTAAAGAAGTCCTTTTGTAATATGCGCCATTAAAAATAAAAATTGACCTGTTCCAAGAATTTTTTTACAAATCGTAATTTTCTAAGTTACAGAATTTATTCCAGTTAAACTTTCCACTCTGTATTTTGCTTGTAATATTTTTCTGGATGCGTGTAAAAACCACAAACAAATGTACAAAAAGAGTCATAATTTTTGTTCATTTTTCTAGTTGCATGTAAAAATCACGAAAAATTGTTCAAAAATTGTCACAATTTTACTTATTTTTCTAGATACGTGCGAAAACCTTAAAAAATTATTTTGGTTAGGAGCCCAGATTTCTTTTGTACGAATACCCATTCTGAAAAAGTGTAACATATCAACATCCTGTAATAATTCTAACTTAATTTTCGTCATTCGTAACATTGCATCCCAACTTAATCCCGGAGCTGTGAAAAAATGGCAAGGGTCAAGTTTATAATTATCAATACAAAGATCTCTGAAATTTTCAAATACGTCTGCTAATAATAAAATATCTGATGTTACATATATATCGCTGTAATCACCCATACTTTTACAATTAAATAAATTCCAAACGCGCTGTGCTCTTTCATAATCTTCATCACTAATGTGTTCATCATAAAGCACGTCATAAAATTCTTCTCTAGAAGGTAAGGTGGGATAATCTAATTTCTCGAATGAGTTAATAAAACAATATGGAAAAACCCCTTTTTGCCGTACTAATTTAAACATTTCATCGTCATTGAAATATTTCCTAATTTCCCTACATTGCCAATCTTCCAAGTATGAGCCTAATTTTTCCAAAGACGATTGCATGAAACGAAAAGAATCTACAAATCTTATTTTGAAATAGACTTTGCGCATTTTTCCTTTACAATCTATCTTATCCCCTACGTGTATTAATTTCGAAAGATATATATTTTTCTTTATTTTGTGCGATCACATCAACGTCCTCTCCTTCTAATGCCATCGTCTTCACAAATAAATGACTATCATAATTAGAAAGATTATGAAAGAAAACTGGAATGAATTTTGGTATTTTAAAATTAACATTACACACCGAATGCGCAGCTCCTCTAAACGCTCCAGTTAAATGTTCATGGTCTCGGACTTTTTCCTTAACATCCAATATTGGTCTTTCACAAATATGACACATCGTTGCGCTGTCGTAGACCTCTTTTTCTTCTCGTGTTAAATCAAGCATTGGTTTAATTTTACTTAAATATTTATCATAAATCTCTTTAATATGTTTTTCTAACGATTTCATAAACTCAGTAGCAGCATTTTGTCCGCGATATAACTTTAATTTTGACAAATTGTTATTAAAGCTACACTTAATATAATACGCAAAAGAATGAGGTTCGTGTTCATAACATTTAACTGTGAAAGACTTATCTGGAGTTGGTTCAACTCTATCTAATGGTTTTAGTAAAGCCTCGAAATCAGCGTACACAACAAAGGGTAGTTTCAATTGCTTCTCAAAATTTTCAAATTGTAATATATTTTCTGGGATAGATTCACCATATTTATTTATTTTTAACTCTGCTGATGGTAAAATTGTTTTGATAATTTTACAATCTTCTCTTTCATGTCGTTGCAATTTTTCTACACATGGAAAGTATATTAAACATCCTTCACAAATATATTTCTCGTGACCGTGGTGTGACGTCTGTTTTGACACTAAACGCGATAAATTTTTAATCCAACAATAGTGAGTATTTTCGTTACCGTCATCAACCAATAACAAATTTATATGAATATCTTTTCGATTTTTAGTAAAATGTAGCGGTCCTACAACTTCATAGACTATAACGTTACCGTTATAATGGGAAGCAAGTCCATAAACATTTATAGAAATATTGTTCTGACTTTCAAATTTTTTCACATCACAAACTTTCAGTGGAAATTCTAAATCTGTGAAATCTGCTACCGTGCTATAATGGGGATACGAAGATATCCTTTGAGGAAGACCTGTCGGTTGACACATCGCTGATGTTATCGCCCAGGCAAAACAAGCGTTGTCATTATTTCTAACGTTTATGACTGCTTTTTTCGCACTTATTGAAGCCGGTAATGACATGAAGCTGGATGCTCTCAAAGGATTATATTTATTAATGTTGACTTCCATATACAAAATTCTGCACAAAGTCCACCCTGCAACAATATTTACAACATTATACATTATTCCAAAAGAATGTATTAATTAATTTCTTTACCTGAATCTCGCTCCTGAAACTCTGACATTTTAGCATGAATTTCGTTCACGAAGTCTCGATATATATTATATATATCTGTTCCAAAACAAGTTATTTTATTTTTGGTATTGAAAGATTTTATCTCGGTACTTTGTTTAGAATCCAAGAAATACACTCCGAAAATTTCGACATTCCATTTTAACGCTTTATGAATATCCAATATACTCTGAACCAAAGTTAATACTTTTTCTTGAATATTATACGTAAAGTCGTCAACGTCCACATAGTTGTAGGGTTCCGTGATACGATACGAAACAATTTTATCACCGAATGCACCTGCTATCTTTTCTACACCATTATCAACAATTACAAAAGCATTGCTTTTATGTGAATTACTACGTAGGTGTGCCGACAAACACTTTCTGTTAACGTATATTTCACACACATCACATTTCACGACATTCACGGGGTCAAGAACTTTGGATGGACCGGCTTCATTTAATTTTAAACGTTTACCGTGACATGCTGTACGCATGTGTCGATTCTTATTATCGACTCTCGTAAATTCTTTTCCGCACTGATTACACTCAAACATGTTTTTAGAACTGTTATTTCGATCACGTTCAATACAATAGGTTAACTCAACGTGAGTATCACACTTCATCTGTAGGTACGAATTTATACACCTCCTTATATATGCTACATACTTTAAGGTTAAAGTGGTTTGAAGATCATGTTAAGGTTACTTCGAGGTTACATTCAAGGTCATATGAAGGTTACCTCAAGGTTATTTCGAGGTCACATCAAGGTCACCTTAAGGTCGTTTCAAGGTCACTTCAAGGTCACTTCAAGGTCATTTCAAGGTCGCCTCAAGGTCATTTCAAGGTCACTTCAAGGTCATCCCGAGGTCACTTCAAGGTCACTTCAAGGTCACTTCAAGGTCATTTCAAGGTCACCTCAAGGTCATCCTGAGGTCACTTCAAGGTCAACTCAAGGTCATTTCAAGGTCATTTCAAGGTCACCTCAAGGTCATTTCAAGGTCATTTCAAGGTCACCTCAAGGTCATTTCAAGGTCACCTCAAGGTCACTTCAAGGTCATCCCGATAGAACCTCCTCCATGTCAAGGTTATGGCGAAGGTCACGTCAGGGATAGGCCGATTCTGGAACCTCCTCCGACCTTGACCTTGAATTTTTCCGTCAAGGTCGGAGGAGGTTCCAGAATCGGCCTATCCCTACTACTAACAAAATTAATAAATGTCCATTTATGATGCTTTTATACAGGGTTACAACTAATTAAAGGCTCACCATGGGGATCTCGTAAACTATAAGAGATACCAAAACGGTTAAATTACAAGAAAGTTGCGCTATTTTGGGGTCTATAAAAATGTGCAAAGAAATCTCTCCTATTCATTTCCGAAATATCTTCAAAAAACTGAAAACTCTCAATTTCGAAAATCTTGAATATCTTGTTTATTTATCAAGATAGAGTCACAAAATTCTGTAATTTTACACTAAATTCAATGGACAATCTAATACAGTCAAAATAAATAGGTTAGGATTGACAGTTACGCAGATACGACTGTCAACTGTTTTTTTTCTTATGGCCGCTATCTTAGATTTTCGTACCATGTGATGCAAAAATAAAATCTGAATACGACGATATGACACACTTATGTTTTTGTTTTAAAACAAAATATGAAATTACTGAGAAATAAAAAATTAAATTATTATTAAATCAACAAATCTTATTCAATTACAGTATGTATTACATATTTATGCATAAAAATGTTAACAAACAACAAGAAAAAATGTAAAACAAGGGTGTGCAGAATAATAAAACGTAACTTATGTATACTAAGAAAATTAAATATGACCACCATTTTTGGCAATGCACTGCGTTACTCTGTTTTGAATATTTGTCACTGCTCTTTCTACCATTTCTGGAGGGATAGAATTAATTGCTTCTATTATTTTCATTTTTATTTCTTCCACATTATTATAAGTATTTTTGTATACTATACTTTTACATGCCCCCAAAGAAAATAATCCAGAGGATTAAGATCAAGCGATCTTGGAGGCCATTGTATAGGCCCATTATTCCCTATCCAGTTAGTATCAAATTTAAAATTTAGATAATTCCGAACTACTCGAGTGATATGGGCTGGTGCACCATCATGTTGAAACCATAAATTATTGATATCTGCCAAAGGTAATTGATCAAGCATATCCTCCAAATCCTCTTGGAGGAAATTCAGATAATTTTGTCCGTCCAAACGATTAACTTAAAAATAAGGTCCTAATATTCTATTTCCCAACATACCGCACCACACATTTACGCTGTATTTTTTTGAAATCTGGATTCCCGTATTATGTGAGGATTATTTACACTCCAATGATGTGTATTTCTCCTGTTAAATAATCCATTGTTAGTAAATGTGCATTCATCGGTCCATAAAATATTTTTAGAAAAATCTGCTCTATTATTTAATTTATTTAAAAACCATGTAGAAAAATTGATCCGTTTTTGGTAGTCATCTCTATGCAACGCTTGAACGATTCGATACTTAAAGTCGTGATACTTATGCTTTCTTAGAATTTTGGAAACACCCTGTTGAGTAGTGCCGCATTCTCTCGACAACTGCGTAGCAGAAATTTCGGGATTTAGATTTACGTACGCAAGTATATTAATTTCATTATCAGTACCTGTTTTAGCATATTTAGTTCGTTTTTTCTTTAAACTCCCTTCTTCCATATTTTTCTCCAATCTCCTAAAATACGTTCGGTGTGGTTGAATTCGCTCTGGAAATCTTTCAACATAACATTCTGCAGTAAGAACAGAATTTTTATAATTGCGAATGTACATATCGTACATATCCTTCTTTTCAGAATTAGTGAATCTAACCATATTTGTGTTTAATGTAGGTAATTGAAAAATGAGAATGATCTGTGTTGACATGCAAATGTCGTATACCAATTGTTGGCAATAAACACCCGCCTACCAGATTAAAAATTTTCTAAAATATTTCTTAGTAATTTCATATTTTGTTTTAAAACAAAAGCATAAGTGTGTCATATCGTCGTAATTAGATTTTATTTTTGCATCACATGGTACGAAAATCTAAGACAAAAAAACAGTTGACAGTCGTATCTGCGTAACTGTCAATCCTAACCCATTTATTTTGACTGTATCAGATTGTCCATTGAATTTAGTGTAAAATTACAGAATTTTGTGACTCTATCTTGATAAATAAACAAGATATTCAAGATTTTCGAAATTGAGAGTTTTCAGTTTTTTTAAGATATTTCGGAAATGAATAAAGATAGGAGAGATTTCTTTGCACATTTTTATAGACCCCAAAATAGCGCAACTTTCTTGTAATTTAACAGTCTTTGTATCTCTTATAGTTTACGAGATCCCCATGGTGAGCCTTTAATTAGTTGTAACCCTGTATACTTTATCATCAGCTTGATGCTTTAGTTAGGTCTCCGATCTCATTAAATGTGCGAATTTTTTTTCTTATTTTCTTATTTTAAGACGAATTCGCGGCGCTTTTGTCACCGGATGACGTAGTCGATGCGCAAGAGCATATCTTTAAGCTTCCTAGTATCATGTGGTAGGACAACGAAAATGCGCAGTTCTTCAATGCCGTGACACAAATTCTCATCGCCATCGGTTTCCATATCCACAAAGGCAAAGAGAACGATTTCAGAAATTGATAAAAACCTGTGGAATAATTAGTTATGTATCTATTTTTCTAATAGAATAAAAACATTTCTTGAATTGTAATATCTTTTGATTTTTGAAATGCCTGATTAACCCATATTCATACAATTTATAAATACGTTATTTTACATCTGCAGTCACTTTTATTTTCTATATATTTTTGTGACAATTTGTCACAAAAGTATATACCAAATGGGATTGACTGCAGAAGTACAATAATTAGATAAGAAATTATCAACTCTTTGGGAAATATTTATATTTCGCGTTTATTCTGTAATAGTTGTCGAACATTTCACCAGGCGCTATTTTCAATAGTCATTACTGCTAGAGCGAGATGCCTTTCTATCTTTATTTTTCTATGGTCGCCTACCTTGTTTGATTTTGTGAATACTCGAGTACTCTAGTGCAGAGATGGCGAACCTTTTTTACCAATGGGTTAAACCAATGATTATAAGAGTATTAAGATACCTAACCCAATATAAAAATGCGTGACTCTACCTAATCCGCACCCCTTCGCGTCTTGCCCTCACTTTGCAGGTAAGCTGATGGCTCCCTCTAACGATATAAAACATTGACATGCTAGATAAGAACCATACCTACTTTGTAAGGAAAATTATATGTAAATGAGACCACAAATATAACGAGCGGCTAAAATCGTAGATTGTACATGACTTCGTGTGACGGGAGGGCGTTGGCGCTTAATTTGAATTGTGCGCTAGAGGGCTGTGTAAACATGTTCCTGAATGCATATTTAATGGTAATATTAATTAGAAATTAAGATATTGAAATATAAATCTGTGTTCATTTAACAATATTTGACAGCCAAGGCAGGTAAAACAATAAAAGAACATATTTCCATAGATTATATTAAATTTTCCATCGATTTTACTTAAAAGGAGATATTAGATTTGCAAATCTTTTTGGATGTCATTACTTTTTCGTCCTTTTTGCTCCCAAACAAATAACATTTTTAAAAAGGTCAAAAGGTTAAAAAGGTTTCTTGAAAGGAATTAAATTGTTATTTTACCTACGCTAAAATGTGAAAATTAGAAAGACATTAAAATTTAAATTCATTTTGTAATTTTAAACGTTTAATAACAATAAAGATAAACAAAAAGAACAATGTTTTCTTTGCAATTACTTAAATATGGTATTCCTTTCTATAGTCTGATTCAGAAAAGAAAATGAAAAGTAGTTACACTTATACAGTAGAGTAGTCTAAATTATTTTAAGCTATGTTTGAATCATTCTTTATTCTGATGGTACTTGAACATTTCGGATTTAATTAGTTGAATCAGTACAAAATCTAAAAATGGCCTGATTAAATTATATTTAATTTTTTAATTACATATATAATTTACGAATTACTCAAGATTTGTATTTTACGATGAGGTTTATATGATTTTCCTTTCAGTGATAATATTTCTTCAGTATCCCACTGCAGTGTTCTTAATAATTTCATTTTAATAAAGATTTTAATTATCTCAATTTTATGTTGATAACATTTTTCATTTTCAAACCACGATATATTGGCGTGGAGATAATTTAAGCTTCCTTGAAAAATGTTTTTACTAATTCCATATTGATGTTTATATTTCTCATAAGAAAATGAGAAATAATGTAGAAGAAATTTTACAATTTCAGTAAATTCTTCCGAAGGCCTCTTCAAATAAGTAATTGTTTCACTCGGAGCAAAATCTTTATAGAAAATTAACAATTCGTTCGGATTAAGTAATACGTCGGTATCAGAACAATCTTTAAACAAAAACAATTTACAACTTTCACACTTTGTTAACCGGTCGGAACAAATAGATAACGGACTGCCTGTGTATTCCCTGTTTATAGTTTTTGATATTTCGTCATCTTCCGAAGTTATGGGAGTTAAAGTACCCTCTTTTCTAAATGACTCGCTATTTAAGTAAGTATTCGTGTTGCCTTGTTCACCATTTTTATTAAATTTTAGTGGAAATGCTTTTGGTCTTAGACGTTTACGTTTCCCACTAATATAGTAATCAGTGGACTTAAAGTGTTCTTCACAGAGTAACATATTTTTTAAATCATTAAAGTTGTCAATGGCAGCAACTTTAATATTGCCACAATTTAGTTGCCATTGTTTTACAGCGACTTGGTCAGTAAGTGGAAAATTGAAAAAACTTATGTCATTATTTTTGCGTTTTCTTTTGTTCGTACAGTTAAAATAAACGCACTGTCCACTTGGAACAATCTTATCGGCCATAATTTAACCAGCACAACACCAACACACACAAAACTCACATTAAACAATACAGAATTATTTAATATACCCAGATTTGTCGTTCTAACAAGAAAGCACAACTACTAGAACTGTTTTGCGCATGCGCAGTAAAAGCTTAATTGGAACGCGCAAAACTGCGCACACTCAAAACAAATTCTGATATGTCCTGCCAGAACAAACTAAAGCAATAATCACGCTATCGTTTTGGTTTGTAATATACAGAGTGGAAAGTTTAACTGGAATAAATTCTGTAACTTAGAAAATTAACATTTGTAGCAAAATTCTTGGAACAGGTCAATTTTTAATATTAATGGCGCATATTACTTTAACTTTTCAATTATTTGGAGGGGTGAAACAACCCCTAACTTTTTTTTTTAATGGAAGGGTATGTTGAGGAATTTTTTTTCTTAAAGCTTGTTCAATTGGGAGTACAGCTACGTTTTTATTTTTTAATCTTTCTTAAACAGTAAAAGGGGAAAAAAATTTTAAAATTTTTTTGACTAGAACGATTTTAATGTATCAGATGTTCAAACTGCTCGCCACCTCTCACTGGGCAATACCCTAATCGATTAAAAATTCCATCCCTAACATTTCCGGCGTTACTCTTCTAATTTTATGCCGAATTCTTTCCTGAAGTTCTGCTATGTCGTTTGGTTTAGTCACATAAACTTTACTTTTTAAATACCCCCATAAAAAGTCTAAAGGGGTGAGATCTGGAGATCTTGCTGACCACTCAATCGGTCCTCTTCTTCCTATCCACCTATTGGGAAAAACGGTTTTAGTAAAAAATTCTTTTTTTTAATTTTTTTCCCTTTTACTGTTAAAGAAAAATTAAAAAATAAAAGCGTAGCTGTATTACCAATTGAACAAGCTTTAAGAAAAAAAATTACTCAACATACCCTTCCATTAAAAAAAAAGTTAGGGGTTGTTTCACCCCTCCAAATAATTGAACAGTTAAAGAAGTCCTTTTGTAATATGCGCCATTAAAAATAAAAATTGACCTGTTCCAAGAATTTTTTTACAAATCGTAATTTTCTAAGTTACAGAATTTATTCCAGTTAAACTTTCCACTCTGTATTTTGCTTGTAATATTTTTCTGGATGCGTGTAAAAACCACAAACAAATGTACAAAAAGAGTCATAATTTTTGTTCATTTTTCTAGTTGCATGTAAAAATCACGAAAAATTGTTCAAAAATTGTCACAATTTTACTTATTTTTCTAGATACGTGCGAAAACCTTAAAAAATTATTTTGGTTAGGAGCCCAGATTTCTTTTTGTACCGGGGCCCTTGGTCACCTAGCTACGCCACTGTGTATGTCTCATTGTCAAGTGGGCAACCGGTATGTGCCTATGTATGTATATAATTCATAGATTTAAAAATTTTAATTTTATACGTCTATTGTATTATTAGAATTCATTGTAATCTGATAAAAAGAAAAAATTGGTTCGCAATAAATAATAAAATAAGAAGTAATCAACATAGCTTCTTGCTCGAATTCAACTGTCTATTTCAACTTGATTTTGAATACTGTGACGGAAATGAGTGCAAAGAGAGAGAAAGATAGACTGAGCAACCTCTAAGAGTGACAAAGATGGCACAATACCGATACCAGGTGGTTTGGTTCAAATTAGTTACATAACTTGATTTAATACTTCAGTTTAAAACACATTTTCTTTATCAAATATGCTTCTCAGGGGATAATGGACTAAATTACATGTATAAATTAAAACCATCTTAAAAATTAGAAATGTAAAGTGCAAAATTAAAAAATATTGAAATGTAAAATGAAATTATTTAATAACATTCCCTATAAATTACCGACCATACCTAACATCTCTAAATTGGACTCGTCTGTCTCGAATTCGTCTACTGCACATAGCCACGCCTACACCTATCTTATTGTGAAAGTACTCTACGTCGGCATATTTAGCGACACGTATCACATAAGCAGTATAAGGTGCTATCTTACTTCGAACTCTTTTCGGGCTCTCTCGGCGTTAAACTCCATTCGATTGATACACTATTCCTATGTGATGAAATTTTTTCTGTCATTTTCATAAAATAGTGAATTAATGCAATCACTTTTGGACTACGACGTGTTAGTACAAAACTCATTTAGGTATAGGTACCAGAAATGTAATTTAAAACATAAAAGCTAATCTCATTAAAAACACTTTATGGAAAGTATAGTTTTTATTCGGTATTTTAAACTCGACGTTTTAAATTTTCTAATCCAATTGAATGTAATAAATTTAAAAAAAACCGTCTGCGCAGGTCCCACAATCGTCTGGAGCTTTTGGCCGCTTACCTCTTGTACAAGTTCCATTTTCAAGAGAGATTACAGATCGCCACATTTTAGCTAAAGTTTCACGCCATCTATCCCTCAATTGTAAAATACCGTCAGCGCCATCTATATCTCTCTTGTATCGGCGGCATGGTGGTGTCATGGCCAGCAACATTAACATTCACTGACGTGTATGTATGGCCGTGTCAATTCACCTAAAATTCGGTTCCGGAAAGCATGCCATGGAGTACTCCCCTCAGCGCTCTCTATTAAAGATACTACAGAACTACTGATAGTAACGTAATGGCAACTGCAATTACTTAAAAACTCACAAGAGGCGCTAAGTGGAGTACCATCAAAATATTTAAAAGTCAAAATGAAACGGCCATACATACACGTCAGTGAATGTTAATGGAGTTGGCCATGGGTGGTGTAAGTTGAATCCTTGTTTATATACATCTAGTTAGCCCATCCTTGAATAAAATATGACAACCAGTTTTTGGAGACCAGATGCGTTAATTTTGGAAACGAACACCAGGCGGCGACAAATTAGTAGTACCCGGCATCTATTGTTAAATAGATGCATTATTAGCAAATAATGGTTTTCAACAAAAATTAGAAACACGACTTTGGCCAACGAGTTAAGAATATCAGGAGTCATAGTAACATTAATTTCTCATCCTATCTGGTCACTAAATGTGGCCGCGGTAAGTCATAAGCGCACACGAGCGTTTTACAATATTCTGGAACGTCCACAAACCAATCATTGTTTATAACACACTTAGGGCCATTTTCATAATAGAACTTTAAATTTAAAGTGACTTTAACCTATAAAAACACATTAGTTTTCCTATGCTTAAAGTGACTTTAAATTAAAGTCTCCTTTAGCACTATTATGAAAACGGCCCTTATTGCATTAAATTTAACTAAATAAGGGCCATTTTCATAATATAACTTTAAATTTAAAGTTACCTTAACCTTTAAAAATACATTAGTTTTCCTATCCTTAAAGTGACTTTAAATTAAAGTCTGCTTTAGGGCCAGTTTCATAATCGAATTTAAAGGAGACTCTAAATTTAAAGTCACCTTCAGATGTAAAAACAACTGTGAAAACACATTTGTTTACACCTTTAAATTCGATTATGAAACTGGCCCTTAGCACTATTATGAAAACGGCCCTAAGGGCCAGTCTTTTAACTTCCTTGTAAAGTCCCTTTTTACTAAAATGATCATTAAACTAGTTGCTATAGCCACGCGTATTCATGTGATTGAGATATAGCGTTTTCGATTCACCTGCACTGGTTGCACTCAGTGTGTTTGCATCTTCTTTAAACCACATGTAATAAAACGAGATGAGGATACTCTGAGTGCGCACTAGTACAGTCAATCGAAAACGCTGATAGTTGCACTCGTCTGGTTAATCCGAAAGAGATGCATAATGCTTGATAGGCAGCTAAATGAAAGATTTTTCAGTTACAAGACAGATAAATTTACAAGTAACAAAAGGAAGTTAAAAGATCGGGCCTAAGATTCGAGAAATGTCAATTGTATTCTATACACTGGAGTTCTATGACTAAAAGAACTTGAAAGGAACTTGTACGTAATATTACACTTGCTGCACTACTGAACATCGAAAAATTCCGACACTAACCTAAAAATTTTAAAAGAAAACTTGAAAAGTAAACGAAACGAAAAATGTTATTAAATCAGTAAGCAAGTCTATATCATTAACAGAACATAATATAATTAAAACATACTTCACCGTCCCGCGATTGCTTCTTGAGTTATTGCATTTGCAATAATGTGAAATTTATTTAGTGTAAAGTATAAATCAAATTAACTGCATACATAAGCAACGTTGCCAAGTTTACCAATTTTGCTGGCCTCGTATTTTGTCTCGTGTGCTGAAACTAACAAACCCTGAGAATTAATTTTTGCTTTCTTGGGACCCTTATGGAATGTAGGAAAGAAATACCTGAAGCTTTATATGCACTTCTGGGACATCCTGTATATGTATTTATAAAATTGACATATTATGTACTATATTTATTTTCATCCTGCTTTAATTTCAAACTTTATCGAATAACGATAGTACTGTATTCACTTTTAACAGGCCTTTTACAAAGCGCTAATTAAAAAAAAAATTTCTGAGTAACCATTGTAAATTATAAACTCAAATTTTCAGTACGCATTCATGAGATAATTATTTACGTTGACATTTAAAAAATAGTATATTGTAGACCGTAGCGGTAAAGTGCTTGTTTTCCAGGTCGAGAGAAGATATGGACAGGCGAGGCGCAGCCGAGCCTGCCACTTCTCGAGACCTAGAAAACTACTTTACCGCCATGGTTTACATATTATTTTTTTCCTACACAACATTATAATTAATTTTGTTAATATCACACAAACGTCTTTTTCTTGAAGTAAAAATATTAAAATTGATTACTATTAAAATTATTATAGATGCTTTAAAACACGGTGTTGTATGTATCACATGTCCAAATAAATTTTTGATAAAGGTAGGTCATGGAGTGTAAAAATCTACAACACCAAGTAGTTTTTGAAGTTAGTGAAAAATTTTTTTTTTTTTTGGAAAATCAAATCGATTTCTCAAAAACTATATCTAGAAGCGCTGTATTAAAACGACGATATTTCCCGAAAATTTTGAAGCTGTTTTTCTCAGATATTATTAAATTTACAGAACTGATTTTTTTTTAATATGCTGTAGAACATCGTAATTATCTAGGTCTCACGTTATCATTTCTCTCAAAATTTCCTATAGTTCTTGAGGTATCGACTTGATTTTCCAAAATTTTTTTTTTTTAAATGTCAACGTGAGACCTAGATAATTATCTCATGAATGCGTACTGAAAATTTGAGCTTATAATTTACAATGGTTACTCAGAAAAACTTTTTTAAAAATTAGCGCTTTGTAAAAGGCCTCTTAAGTGTAATAAATGTTGTACTAAGAAATAAATAAATGAGTAGAATAGAATAGAATTCTTTTCGTTTATAGTTGATTTCAGGCGTCTTTATATGTCAAATTATTAATTATTTTCTTAATTGTGTTTAATTTATAAAAAAATATCTCTTTTATTTTATTCATTCACTTTTGATAAACTGAACAATCGATTTCGCAAAACATCAAGTAAGTACTTTGATATACTTTTTCTCCCTTTTTCATATTACAATAATATTACAATAATACAATTTCACGAGTAAGAACTGTAAAAAATATTTAAAGTTGGTAAAAAATATTGTTTTAAATTGTCTATTTTTCTGTCAGACTGATTTTTTTTAAATTTTGGATTTATTTTCTAAACTTTTAAAAGTCCTTCTTGATTACTCTATTTATGCGATGAAATTCCGAAGAAATGAAGTACCGACACGCGTTTGCGCTTGCGCAGTTTTCGCGGCCAACTGGAGCTTGAATTCACAAATGTTTGCTGCTGCGCCATCTATCGGCACAATTTTATTGGATTCCATTCAAAGCTATGGTATGGTATGCGTTCGTAAAGTATGGAATAAATTCATTTTCTAGGAAATAAACGATTTTTATGTAAAATCCTGAAACAGGTCGATTTTTAATTAAAAAGTGACACTATTTTAGTGGAATTTTGTATCTCCCCCTCCAACCCCCTCCGAGTGACAGTTGTCCCTTTAAAATTTTTAAATGGAATGGGGGGTCATGTGATACATCGTTTGGAAGAGCTTTTCATTCTCTATTCAGTAGTAGAAGAATTTTTTTTTAATTCCTATTTTTTCTAAAAAGAATAATACATTTTAAAATCAACACACAAAATTTTAAAATGAAATAATTTAAATGAAATGTTCGAACTGGAAACCGTATGATTAATGACAATAGTACAAATGTTGTTGACGTTCATCTAAAACATTTCATTTCCAGGGTAATTTGATTAATTCCAATTTTTTTTTAAAATTCTTTATGAAAACGAATAGAAATTGTAGATAATAATGTATGTAATCAACGTAGAAGTAAAAGTAATAACATCAATATCAAAGAAACTGTTCAAAATGTCCTCCTCCTACCTCTTGACAATAACCAAGACGAAATTCAAACTCATGCAAAACATTGTCCATTATTTCCGGACTGATTCCTCATAGTTCATTTCTTATTCTGTCTTTTAGTTCTTCAAGACTAGTTCTGGAGACTTTACTTTTTAGAAATCCCCATAAAAAGAAATCGAGAGATGTTAGATCAGGAGATCTAGCCTTCTACTCAATTGCCCCCCTTCGACCAATCCATCTATTGGGGAAAACGTCTTCCAAATATGTGTTGATTTTAAAATGTATTATTCTTTTTAGAAAAAATAGGAAATAAAAAAAATTCTTATACTACTGAATAGAGAATGAAAAGCCCTTTCAAATGAGGTATCACATGTCCCCCCATTCCATTTAAAAATTTTAAAGGGGCAACTGTCACTCGGAGGGGGTTGGAGGGGGAGATGCAAAATTCCGCTAAAATAGTGTCATTTTTTAATTAAAAATCGACCTGTTTCAGGATTTTACATAAAAATCGTTTATTTCGTAGAAAATGAATTTATTCCATACTTTACGAACGCAGTGTATATACCTAGTTAGCCCATACCATAGCTTTGAATGGAATCCAATAAAATTGTGGCGATAGATGGCGTAGCAGCAAACATTTGTTAATTCAACTAAACAACAGTAAATTCACGGAAATGAAACAGAGCACTATATGCTATTGTCGTGCCATCTACATTTCAATGGTGATTTCAATAGTGCAAGCAATCACAACTGCAGTTTTTTGAATAAAACCAGAGAAAACGTATGAAGACATCACAAGAGCGGGTAAGACCTCCAGCCAGTCGCCGCGAAAACTGCGCAAGCGCAAACGCGTGTCGGTGCTTAGCGGTTTTTTTTTAAATTTAATAATTGAATTGGATCGAATATAACAGAAAAAATTTCATCGCATAAATAGAGTAATCAAGAAAAACTTTTAAAAGTTTAGAAAACAAATCCAAAATTTAAAAAAAAATCAGTCTGTGACAGAAAAATAGACAATTTAAAACAATATTTTTTACAGTTCTTACTCATGAAATTGTATTATTGTAATATGAAAAAGCGAGCAAGAGTATATCACAGTACTTACTTGACGTTTTGCGAAATCGATTGTTCAGTTTATCAAAAGTGAATGAATAAAATAAAAGAGAAATTTTCTATAAATTAAACACAATTAAGAAAATAATTAATAATTTGACATATAAAGATGCCTGAAACGAAAAGAATTCTATTCTATTCTACTCATTTATTTATTTCTTAGTACATTTATTACACTTAAAAGTGAATACAGTACTATCGTTATTCGATAAAGTTTGAAAATAAAGCAGGATGAAAATAAATATAGTACATAATTATATAATATGTCAGTTTTATAAATATACAGGGTGTCCCAGAAGTGCATATAAAGCTTCAGGTATTTCTGTCCTACATTCCATAAGGGTGCCAAGAAAGCAACAATTAATTCTCAGGGTTTGTTAGTTTCAGCACACGAGACAAAATACGAGGCCAACAAAATTGGTAAACTTGGCAACGTTGCTTATGTATGCAGTTAATTTGATTTATACAAAGTGTCTCAGAAAAACTATTCCTAACTTTCAGAAGTAGTAGAGGGCATGTAGTTAAGCAACTTTTATTAATAAAGTTGTGGCCGGAAATGTTTCCACATCAACTTAAAACGAAATAAAAAAATGAGGACTAGAAATAATTTCGATGTAAAAAGTACCTAACTTTTCTATTTATTTCCAGTAACTACAAAATTTTAATTAATTTCAACTTATTATGAAAACATGAAAAATTATAAAAACTGTTTAAAATTATGGCCTCCATTTTGAATACATAAGTTATAACGACGTATAATTGAATGTAGTTGCTGGAAATGAATAGAGAAGTTACTTTTTACATCGAAATTATTTCTAGTCCTTATTTTGTTATTTCGTTTTAACTTGATGTGGAAACATTTCCGGCCACAACTTTATTAATAAAAGTTGCTTAAGTATTATCTGTTCACAAATTAAAAGACCACTAGCGATGTTGCCTTGTGAAAAGTACAGGGTGGATCAATTTCGATGTCTCTTATGGGCATCTCTGTAACTATAAGAGATAGAAAAAAACTAATGGCCAAGTCTCGATCTCTTTTTTAGAAATAAAGTCAATAGACTAAACAAAAAGTGGCTATCTTCTTTTGTTTTCGAGTTACAGGCAAAAATTGACATTTTCGACTTTTCGTCAATCGCGCATATCTCGTTTATTTTTACAGATATTAAAAAACTGTTTTGACATTATTAGGACAGTTTTTTGAATACAATTCAGTGGTGTAGTTGGTTTTTTGATATTCAATAAAATTTTCGAGTTATAACATAAAGTTATATTTTTTTAAATGGAAATCATAGTAGGCAATGCCACGGTTAAATAGAGATTTTTTTTCTGTTTTAAAAAATATATACTTTGTTGGGTTTATTTGTTACAATTAATAGAAAAAAACGCCTTTTTTATTATTCTTGGGTGCATTCTATTCTTAGTAGGCTGGTTTGAACAAAGGCCGACAATTTTTTTGTTTGTTTTTATTAAATATCAACTCTTGTTTAAATATTTTGACAGTTGCAACTGCATAAAGAGAAAGAAAGATACAACGAGCATCCTCTAAGAGTCACAAAGATTACAACAATACCGATACCATGTGGTTTGGGTCAAATTCGAAATTATGTAACTTCATTTAATATTTAAGTTTAAGGCCCGATTTATTCACCTCCAAGTAAATTTATCTGGTCATTTATTCCCATAGTAACAATTGTGATCACAAAGTAAATTTATCTGGTCATTTATTCCCATAGTAACAATTGTGATCATATTACTATGGGAATAAATGACCAGATAAATTTACTTGGAGGTGAATAAATCGGGCCTAAAACGCATTTTTTTCGATTAAATATGCATTTCAGGGGATAATGAACTAAATTATATGTATAAATTAAAAACATCTTAAAAATAAGAAATTATTGCAGAAAAAGTTAAAGAATATTGAAATGCAAGTAGATAATAAACAGAACTCTTGATATATCACAATGAATAACTTAAAACCTAGAAAATAATATCAAAATAAAATCACAATTTAAACACTGCCGCACTAAAATACGCAGCCAACTCATGTTGTAACCCAACCCAGTTCTATCGGCGCTAGCTTCCTATCTCTTATGTTCATCGCAATACCTCTCACTTTTGTGCTACCCAATCATCAAATCTTTGTTAATATTTAATAAAAACAAAAGAAAATTGTCGGCTTTTGTTGAAACTAGCCTATTAAAAAAAGAATGCACCAAAAATAATAAAAAAGGCGTTTTATTCTATTAACTGTAAGAAATAAACCCAACAAAGTATATATTTTTGAAAACAGAAAAAAAATCTCTATTTAATGATGACATTGCTTACTATGATTTCTATTTAAAAAAATATAACTTTATGCTATAACTTGAAAATTTAATTAAATATCAAAAAACCAACTACACCACTGAATTGTATTCCAAAAAGTGTCCTAATAATGTCAAAACAGTTTTTTAATATCTGCAAAAATAAACGAGATATGACTGATTGACGAAAAGTCGAAAATCTGAATTTTGGCTTATAACTCGAAAACAAAAGAAGATAGCCAATTTTTGTTTAGTCTATTGACTTTATCTCTAAAAAAGAGATCGAGACTTGGCCACTAGTTTTTTTCTATCTCTTATAGTTACAGAGATGCCCATAAGAGACATCGAAATTGATCCACCCTGTACAACCGGCAACATTGTCCTAGTTAGAAATTTGGTAACATTTGACGAGTGCTTCTTTCATTTTAGCATTTAAAATATTTTTCTGCTTTCGAGGCATTGAAATGGCTTGTTAAAATGAATATAATGTAAACAATATAGTAATAAAATTGATTTGACATGAAACTTCAAATACCTTGCCAACCTTACTATTTTGATAACGTGTTATAGGGGACTGGTGGTTTTTTAATTTCTGAACAACGTATACATGCCCTCTACTACTTCTGAAAGTTAGGAATAGTTTTTCTGAGACATCCTGTATAAGAACTTTACACTAAATAAATTTCACATATCGTCGGCCTAATTTCAAAATCTCGTAAGTTATGTAAAGGTCATTTTATAAGAGAGCATAAAAACCATCTCATTTTCGAATAAGCTGGATTGATTCATTTTTTCAGAGAGCATTAATTGATAGCGATCTTTCTTGTTCAGAAGCGACTGATATTAGCCATTTTCCCGTTATCCTTTTTGCGCAGCTACAACTTGACATTCTATGAGCTTTGTATCCTCAAACCTCACCCTTAAAATCTGCATGTAAAAGATGCATTTTACGTGTGCATGAGTGTTCCCAAAAACGTAAGGAATCGCGTAGCACATATTAATGTTTATGCACTTCTTTAAAAGCAAATATGCTTGGAAATCAAAGCTGACGAGGAAACGTCTTTTTTTGTTCCTGAAACGTATTTCTGATGATATGGGAAGCGATATATTTTAAAATCTCTGGAATCTACAACGCGTAAATAATTAGGTGCTGAGTGCTGACTATTGAAAATTATTTATTTTAAGGCGATTTCGTTCGGAGCGCTTTGATTATTCTATTTTTCTCACTCTTAATTTTATCGTGATTTAGTTGTGAAATTCATTCACATAATGTCGAGCATAATGTGTTTATTTAGCAATTGTGATAAGTAAGTACATGCAAACGATACATTGATATGTTATTACAGATTTCGGTTAAAAAGTAAATGATTTTTAGGTTAGTTTCGGAATTTTTCGATGTTCAGTAGTGCAGCAAATGTACTATTAGGCGTTTACAAAAATTCACCCGGTTGATAACCGGGTTAGAAGTGTGAGAGAGAACTTTAAGAGACTTAGCGCATGTAAGAGTGAGAAAAATAGAGTACGGTGTATCTACCGAGTTAATTTTCGTAAATGCCTATTAGTATCACAAAATCTTTAACCGGACACTAAATAGCGCACAAAACACGACGTTTCGCCGTCGTTCGACAGCTTCGTCAGAAGTGAAAAATATATTTTTCACTTTTCATCGGACAAGAACCAACTTTAAATGTAATATTAGTGTACGTATAAGTTCCTTTGAAGTTCTTTGAGTCATAGAACTCCAGTGTATAGAATACAATTGACATTTCTCGAATCTTATTCAGTTAAATTTAATGTAATATGTGTGTTATAAACAATGATTGGTTTGTGGACGTTCCAAAATATTGTAAAACGCTCTTGTGCGCTTATGACTTACCGCGGCCACATTTAGTGACCAGGTAGGATGAAAAACTAATGTTACTATGACTCCTGATATTCTTAACTCGTTGGCCAAAGCCGTGTTTCTAATTTTTGTTGAAAACCATTTATTTGGTAATAATGCATCTATTTAATAATAGATGCCGGGTACTACTAATTTGTCGCCGCCTGGTGTTCGTTTCCAAAATTAACGCATCTGGTTTCCAAAAACTGGTTGTCAGATTTCATTCAAGGATGGGCTAACTAGATGTATATAAACAAGGGTATGGGCTAACTAGGTATATATAAACAAGGGTTGAATCATGGCCGACTCCATTAATAAGCTAACGCTTATATGGCCGTTTCAATTCGCCTAAAATTCGGTTCCGGAAAAGTATGCTATGATATACGGTGACCAACGTCATCTATGAAAGTCACTTTAAACTTAAACCTACAAGATCGTTGCAAATTTCTTTGTATTAAGGCATGGCCAGCAACATTAACATTCACTGACGTGTATGTATGGCCGTGTCAATTCCCCTAAAATTCGTTTCCGGAAAGCATGCCATGGAGTACTCCACTCAGCGCTCCCTATTAAAGATATTACAGAACTACTGATAGTAACGTAATGGCAACTGCAATTACTTAAAAACTCACGAGAGGCGCTGAGTGGAGTACCCGTCAAATTTTTAAAAGTCAAATTGAAACAGCCATACATACACGTCAGTGAATGTTAATGGAGTTGGCCATGATTAAGGAAACGCAATAAGTCTGTTTGTTAACTTGCACTGGTTCAGACTTTTTTTTACGAAATATGCTTTAATTTTTGATGATGTGTCAATACGAAATCATATATTGTATTTTTCTGTTATTTCCAGGAGACAGTTTAAAATCAACGGTCTCGCGATAAGAGGTCTGTTCCATTCGTCAGGATTTCGAGTTCTGAACCGTTCAAAATCGTACTGAGTGAGCATGAGCAGTGCACAAAATTGGATATAAATTTCATACTGCGCATGACTCGAACGGTTCAGAATTTGAAATTCTGTCAAATGTAACAGACCTGAGATCATGAACCCGCTGAAGTAACATTTTTAAATGCGGCAATTCTAAAAATTTAATACTGCATCAATTGTGACAATACTAAAATCATCTCGTATTGCTAAAATTAGTTTTGAATTGTCTAACTTGAGATCAGAATTTAAATTTAATAATAGTTACATAATGATTAGAAAATGTATTGTTTGTGGCAACGAAAATATGTCACTTTGAATTTCTTAATGAAATTCCGCTTCGAATTAAGTGGCTTGAAGCAATGAAAAAATTTTATGGTACCTAATTTTTTGGAAATAACAATTCTAGTGTACTTTATTCATTTCTTCTGTAATTTGTAGAAATCATTTTCACGAATCATCTTTAAAAATTATAAAAACAAGACTGGATTTACTAAAGAAGCTGTACCATCTATTTGTAGAATTTTTACTAAATTTTACTTCACTATATCATTTTATGGTTTGTTTAAATTCTGGAGTTAATTATTAAGAATATTAACAGAAAACAATTATAAGGAGATCCAGGTAGATTCCATATCCACACAGCAAATTTCGGATTTGCAATATCAAAACAATGTCTACACAATCTATAATCAACTCTAAAAAAGGAAATTAAAGATACAAAAATTATACAAAAAAATCTCCAAGAAATCAACCTATTAATAAGCATAATTTCTCCTAATAAATTTCTTTAAAATTAAAAAGGCTTAATGAGAAGTGTTCAGAAAATTTTAATAAAGTTAAAGAATTAAAGGAACAATTGGATAAACAATCTACTAAATTAAATTTTATTCATTATATGGAGAATATGTACCACTTCTTTTCAAGTACACAATAGGTCTGTTCGTAGCATTTCTGGCTAGTTTGAAACTGTTAAATATATTCGGCGCATGCTACGGACAGTTTTGGACTGAGTCAGAAGCTGCTACCAACAAACCTAATATTTCAAACCGAACACAATATATTCACAGCAGTGTTGCATCATATGTTGATGTTACAGATGAAAGATTGTATTGGTTAGAAGTCACATTGCAACATTACATTGATGTTATCCAAAAAAGTTCAGCAAATGCAGGTATTCAAGGACTGAATACATAAACGGCCCTTGGTTTACAATTTACAACCTCTGTATTAAATTTCTTTTGCAACAAATCAGATTTTATGTATTGACATATTCAGATGCAGTGAAACCCATATTTTCTCATGTTCGTCTTAGAAGTGGTTCAAATGACATGACTGAAGTCAGAGCGGCAGAATATGCACTTCAGCAAATTTTACGTTATTGGATTCGTCAAAGCTTTGACATCTGCTAATATTGCTGATAATATAGATTACACGAGTCAGGCAAATTTCAAACCAGTACCTACAGAAGAACAAAAAGTTAAGAGAGAGTTATCTCATATTTTAAAACTTCAAGTTGAAAACGTATCTTTAAAATATTACCTGATGGCAGTATTTACTTTGCATCTGTGGCATTCTTAGCTGGTTACATAATTAAAAATAGAGACGACAAGTTTCACTGCAATACGTTGCTTAGAACTTCTTCTTTCTTATCTGATTCCTTGATGAAACTTATTATGATTCAGGACAGAGGAAGTTTAAACTATCCTAGTAATAAATTTGTCGGAATTATTAAGCGATTAACAGATATTTTATTCCTGAAATTTTACCTCTCTTGGAAAATACAAAAACCTGTGCACAACTAGGTATTTGAAATTCTTTGTCCTGTACTCCAACAAAATACAATTTTTGCTTGTGACAATCACAAAAGACAGTAGAGAAACCTGTTCTCGATAATACAAGTAGAGAGAAAACAGATTTTTTGAAGAAACATGTTCGAATTTAAACTTACAAACAGAAAAATTCTGAAACTGTTACATTTGACAATTCACTGACGTAGAACTAACTAACAATTTTCGCCACAGGGGTCACTGCTCACCGTATAATCTGTAAATTTCCTGGAACAATTTCAACAATGAAAAACCGCCAATTGAAACGGCCATATAAGCGTTAGCTTATTAATGTAGTCGGCCATGGTTGAATCATGGCCAACTCCATTAACATTCACTGACGTGTATGTATGGCCGTTTCAATTTGACTTTTAAAAATTTGACGGGTACTCCACTCAGCGCCTCTTGTGAGTTTTTAAGTAATTGCAGTTGCCATTACGTTACTGTCAGTAGTTCTGTAGTATCTTTAATAGAGAGCGCTGAGGGGAGTACTCCACGGCATGCTTTCCGGAACCGAATTTTAGGCGAATTGACACGGCCATACATACACGTCAGTGAATGTTAATGTTGCTGGCCATGGGTTGAATTCATAAGTTAACTCATTCCAAACTATAGATGTCGCATATATTAACACATTATAGAGAAATTGACATGTTACAGTTGGTACTTGGTATGGTATAGCATATTTAAGGTTATGTCATCTCTGTTTACTTCCTTGTCTATGGTTTTTAACGGATTAAGTTTTTACTAAAAACTTTTTAGTAACGTTTGTGAAATCACTATAGATCATTTAAAACGGTGCGTGTCCTGTAATAAATTGTTTTAAGTGTACTCCATGTTACTTTCACTAAAACATTTCAACGATACATTTATTTATTTTTCTTGATGTTTTGAATGAGTTTAATTTAGCGGATGTGTTATTACTTATCGTATTCCTACTTGTTACATATAGTGAAAAAAACATATTCATCATTATTAAATTACTTTTTTGTTGAATAAACTATACTTACTATACAGTGAGAATTTTTTAGCGTAGAACATATGCATCCTTGCTACAATATTGAAGGTGAGTTTTGTAAAATTGAACATAAGTAGGCTTAATATGTATGTGGGCTTCGTTACTATGGATACCATTCGTACTTGTTTGTCTAGCACTGAAGCTCTTTTTCCGAAATAGTTAAAAATAATCATTAATCAGTTTTCTGGAAGTTTGAGAACATATCCCAAACAATCATAAAAATTGTTAATTGCCTTAAACTGGATCCTACTCGATACCAGTTGTAGATTTGTATCCTTTCATTCGTTGAATATATGTCAAATTGCATTGTCAAATGTGTGAAAGAAAAATAATGACAATTAATGTTAACCATATCCATGGTTACCATGTACTTTTCGGCCTATGTTCGATTAAAAAAAATTCAATAGCACTTATATTCTTCGTTAAAAAATTCTCACTATGTATTTTTGCATTTCATCTTTGTATCGTACATGAACATTCATTTCATATAACTAATAAATTTTATTTTTCATATCATAACATCTTTTATTTTATTTGTTTCTTTAATACAGAACTAATTTTGATAGGTCCTTAACATTACACGATTTGTTATTGTTTTCTTTAGTTAAGCGATGAACTTTTAATTAATTTGGCATTTTTGACTAAATAATTGATTGCTTAGCTATTGGTTAAATTCAATTTTCACTTCTTTTAATACTGACGTCAAGAGTGTAGTATTGCTGAGAAGGTAAATTGAATAACTTGGCCAAGTGGTCAATTATATTAATCATAAATGTCTGTATAAGATATTTGAAATTTGTAAACGTATTCGAATATTGCGCCTTTCGAATTTATTTCGCTTACCAAACTACAGAGGGCGCGTACAATGTACAAAAGTTTAATATGGGACATTCGTATCTATATGTATATTAATCAAAACGGCTTCTGATCGCGACTGCGAACTTAAGGAAAAGTTGAAGCTGTCAGGTAGGACTGCTATCCTGCTAGATCTTCAACTTTTTGTATATTAATCTATGATCGGCGGTCACGCTTAAAGGCGTAAGGCTGGGTATCTTAATATACTCTTATAATCAATGGTTAAACTTAAGTTAAAAATTTTGTGGTAATGGATCGTGGGTCAGGTATTTTAAGTTATTAAATTTTTTTCTGTAATTCTGACATTATTATACCAAGTGATCATTTAAATTTATAATTCAAGTGGGCGGGATTTTTTTAATACGATTGTGTACCTTGCCAATCGACTCGCTGTGTAGATTAGAGGTTAAGTAAATATTTTGACGTTCGTAGGATTCTCATGTTCAATTGTTCAATTTAAGTAGTTTTAGTGACAACAATAGCAAATGTTCAGTGTTCGCCCCCAGCGTTTAATTAAATATTTTGAAGCGTCACTTTGACAACTCAAACTCAAATTAAGCTGTCAACAGTTAGTGTTGCCAATTTAATTCAAAATTAATTGCCTAATCTAATTATAAATTTAAATGTGTCATATCCAAAAATTGGGTAATATGATGATATGTAGTAAAATAATACTTCCCAACTTTCTCTCGATATATATAATTTTGACGACCGGTTTCGGTTAACAAACCATCATCAGGTCTATAACAATTGGATAAGAGAAAATATTAACAATAAATCTTATACGTAATGAAATTTATACATTTGTAAGTTGCAATTTTTTTTTTTATGTTATTGTAATGTATTTTTTGGAGTGTATGATATTATTCATGGACCAAAAGTAAATATTTAAACTTACCGACAACGTCAAACACAAAATTTTAATATAAAATATAAAAAATAAATATGTATATAAATAAATATATATATAAATTTCATTACGTATAAGATTTATTGTTAATATTTTCTCTTAGCCAATTGTTGTAGACCTGATGAGGGTTTATTAAGCGAAACCGGTCGTCAAAATTATATACAGGCAGGACCAAAAGTAATGGGACACAGAGCAATGGTAGATTCCTCACGTCAAAATATTACGATTTAGCCGAACTTACTTATACCAAAAGTTGATAATGAAAAAGATACAGACTATTAAAGTAAGAATTTTAATTTCAATTTACCGTAATAATTCTTCAAATTTTTGACATATTGTCTTAAAAATTTAGATACGGGTGTTTCTTGGGACGAGAAATAATATTATGCAATTAATTTTGATATAATGGTTAGAGGGCGCTACGTATGCTGTTATTCTGCTCTTTAATATGCTCTAACTTTTTTGTGAGTAGGTTTATGAGACTTTTAATAAGAAAATATTATTCCACTGTCTTTCCTTTACCAAAAAGGTATACCTGTTTGATAGCGCTAAAGTTAACCATTTTCGAGATATTTGCTATTTTATCTTGAATGGAACATGGTTTTTACGATAGTTTTTGTTCGATTTCGTTCTGTTCGAGAAGTAATAGATGTGTATTGGTCATAAAAAGTGTGTTCAAGTATTTCGTAAACAATATAACGTCATTATAAATCACAGCGAAGAATGTAGATTTATTTTCATTTTTCTTTTAAGAAAAACGCGTCCAGAACCGTCAGGAGCATGCTCATAACAAAAAAACCGCACGATCTTTTGTTGTGCGCAAGCGCATGCTCCTGGACGTTCTACAACGGTTCTAGGACTAGGACTGTCCTGGCGAGAACCCGAACAAGCCTAATATGAGTCGTAGAGAGGCAATCCTAGCCAATACAACCTTGTAGTTTTATAACGAGTGTTCAATTAAAAAAACGGTCTAGATGGCTATGAAATTATTCTGAACGTATAGCGTAGGGATCTTCATACGACTAGTGTCACCTGCACTTCTAACCTCACTTTTAACTTAAAGAAAACATTTCAAAAATAAACATTTATTACTGTAACTTATAAAACATTTTACAACAATTATAATAAATGCTGAAAGTGTCTACCTTCTTCTTGAAAACATTTCAAGATTCTATAGCTTAATTGCGTTCATCAAACTTTTTAAGACACGAGGAGATTCCTTCAGTTCTTGAATTAGCAATTAGCAATCCGCTGTCTTAGGTCATTTAAATCAGCAACTGATGTGGTAAATATAGAGTTTTTTATGTAAGGCCACAAGAAAACATCACAAACGGTTAAAAATCACAGGACCTCGGAGGTCAAGGAATTACAGTGTTCCGACTAATAATTCTACCTCCAAAAACTTCTTCAAAGCATCTTGCTACAGAATATGTCCAATTTCCATCAATTTTTGCACAGAAATTTAAAAACATTTGCCAAAATGTTCCAAAAAACTTGGAACAGGTTAACCGCCGTCAACTTGTCAAGTTGAAATATTGTAATGATTCGTCGACAGTAGCCGGTTACAGTCTGTCTCTTGCGTCACAGCCGACGCGCTTTAGACTAGAGGCTTCTGCAGACGGCCTGGAGAATGCCGGCGGCAGAATAAATTAGATCAGACAATGTGTCGCACTCTAGAAAGTACGAGAACAACAGCGTCGGCTTATAAATGCACGCGGCCGGAAGTGGGACACAGTTCGGCAAGAGTTCGGCATTAGACAGTTTCGCATTAAAATTCGCGTTAGATTTTCGCTCGGCTGTTAAAATAAATTAGATATAAGCTTGTAAATAAATGTAAGGACTGTTTTCATAATAGTGCTAAAGGCGACTTTAATTTAAAGTCACTTTAAGCGTAGGAAAACTAATGTATGTTTATAGGTTAAAGTCATTTTAAATTTAAAGTTCTATTATGAAAACGGCCCTTGGTGTTATAGTGTAAATTTATAAATAAATTAGTTTGCTTTTAAATAAATTAGTTTATTAACTATTTCGTGTTTTGTTTTAAAATAAAAATTAATAGAACCATTAAAAACGCTACATTGGTGTCAGGCGTGAGGTTCGTGAAAATAAATAAACAATTAAATTGAATTAAATTTAAACAAATTAATAAACAAAGTGTAGTGTAAAAAAAGAAACAATGGCTACAAAGAAAGTGCTTAAAAGTGACCGACTTGAAAACCGAATTAGAAGAATACGAATTGGAAATTTCCGGAAAGAAATCGATTTTGCAACAAAGACTTCACCAAGCGCTACAAGAAGCAGGAGACGACCCGGAAACCTTTCTTTTTGAAATCTCGGGCGGTCCTGCAGATTTAAGTAAGATATTAGAGGATAAATTAAAGGAACAATCTGGAAATTTAGAAGCTAAATTAAAGGAACAATCTGGAAATTTCAAAGATGACTTGCTGGAACAATCCAGAAGTCTAGACGAGAAATTAAGAGGACTATGGAGGTCCGCCATATTGGCAAAAAATTATTTTTCAAATGCTGCTTTTAAAACGCGTTCGATTTAAAAATTCTAAAAGTAGATCAGTCTGTAATAATAACCTGTGAGCAAATAAAAATCAGATTAGAGCAGGCGGTGCAAAGAAAATGTATGTCTGTGATTAAATAAAAAGTCAATAAATTTGACTGTATGTATTACATTAATTAATTCAGTTAATCACAGACATACATTTTCTTTGCACCGCCTACTCTAATCTGATTTTTATTTGCTCACTTTTTACTATAAATGTGGGAAAGTCAATAATTATGGAAAATGTTTTATATTAACAAAGAAAAATTATAAAATTTTAAAACTCATTACGGAAAATGACTCTCCCACATTCTAGGTAAAAAACTGATCATATTTGTTTAATAAAAAATACGAAATGATCATTCCTATGTAATGTGCTGCCATCTTAAGATTGAATGAAGACTAACTCATGTCAAATAAATTTGGCAACGTTGTTATCGTAAAACTGGGTGCGTTCCGACTTGTCACTTGCCGTTCCAAAATTCTGAGAGTGTTATCATTTAATTTAACTATATTTGAATTTATGAGCAAACGCCAGATGTACAGGATTATTTTTTTTATATTTTGCACCCCACTTAGAGATTTTATTTTAGGAGATATAGAAAAACTGTAAATGCAAAAGTTATAGGATTTTGTGTGTATTATCTGTTAGAGTTATTGCAAAAAAACAAAAGCGCATCGCAAAGTATAATATTTTACGAACGATTTGTCTTGATAGTGATAGATTAAAATAGAAGTCTTCAATGCACCACCTCCATCTATTAAAAACACGAATTTAACACGTTTCAAAATTTTAGTTAAAACCTTTCTACGAGAAAGAAATTTTTATCATACAAATGAATTCATCACTGTTTGACTCAAAGTGTGACAATTAATGCTCTTATTAATACATTATGTGATGTAAATTATCAGAGTTGACTAATGTTTCTGCTGAAACTACTAGAGCTGTTTTATAGACACGGTAACGAATTGCAGATGGCTCAAAAAAGGTAACGAGATTTAAATAGACTTTGGAAAAACTGTATACCTACTCCTTTTTAATCTGTTCATTGTAATATGTTGTATATTCATTAATTTTAATTTCATTCCGTTTCTAGTATACACATATTTAGTTTTGAATATAGAACTGTTACGCCCGTACTGACAATGTCCATATCAACTGATACGTGACAATAAAGCATTATTATTATTATTATTACCCTGTGGCGTGATGAGACATAAAGGTTTCGAAGTTCACTTCGGAACCTTGCGTCCTTTGTATTATTTTATTATTATTTAAAGCTCGTTCAGGATGTAAAGGGAACCTAAAAGCAGAACGCGTAAGAGATAATCCGATTTTTTGTACTTTATGTTATTCTGTGAAAATCTTGATTCATTTTTTAAAAAGTACTTATTATTTTATAGACAAATTTTAAAAATCATCTAAAATTCACGGAAACTGTTTACAAATTTATTTTTTGCTGTCATTTTTATCAATTGGCTCATTCAACATAATATTTTTTTTTCAATAACTTGAAAAATATGTATATTGAAATTCAAAGAATATTTTTTTAAGTGTCCTATATACCGAATAAAAATTAATAAGGCGAAGTTTGCTCTGAGAGAGTTGGAGTAACGTCATTATTTCACCTTAAAGGATTGCTCATTCCCTATTCCCATATGCGCATGTTGTAACGGATGATGGAAACATCACAAATTAAAAATATCTTCTTGCCTGCTTGTCAAGTGTGATTTTAATCAATTTGACCAATAAAATTGATACCTGAAACATTTCGCTGTACAAAGTTTATGACAATCACGATCGTTTGACAATAAAACACTAGTCAATGTGCCAAAGTAAGACACTGACGACACTGATTTGTTTTGGTCGCAACTATACATAAATATTTAATTACGAAAAATTTCTCTAAATTGTACCACTGCTATGATAAAAAACTAGTAGGACAAGATTTTTACTCTGCATAAAACTACTACCGATCGTAATTTGAAATCGTCATTGACAATCATGCTTAAAGTAAATGTTGTTTTAAAAGCTATAGGCTATGGCTATAGGATAATAATTGCTTGCATAGAAGAGAGTGTCATAGTTACCCAAATTCCTTAGAATTTCGGCGTTAACAAAAATACGGTTACTGACTTGACAACGAAGTAAGATTTATTATAATAAAATAATGGAAACCATTAGCTGCTAGATTTTAAAGTTTTTTTTTTAAAGATATCGATAGTACGCCTTTCTTAATTTCATTTTGTACGGTCTGTTGCTTACATCACATGTCGGCGATTGAGCAATCCTATAGTTTAAATATTTGTTCCAATGCATTCCTTATGTAATATATTTGCGCGTCACTCTCAATTTTTTTTTTGAATATTAAGAAATTTTGAACTGGAATAACTTTTAATAAGTATAATTTTCGTCCACAATTTTTTTTTCGTTTTCGGTAAAAATATTGTATTTTTGTTATTTAGAATCATTCAATGAGCGAGTAAATTGTACCTACCATGCTTTCGTTGTGAAATAAGTTTAAATTTTTTAAAAAATATTTTTACAAGACTTATTTTTTGATTTCTCAAAAGTTGCAACAATATTACTAATAAAATTTAGAAAATTATGTACAATTTATTTCCTATTTGTGTATTAAAATATGAGTGTAAAGATGTTGTCTTGAAATGAAAACTTTTTCCTAAAGCAAAAATATATTTTAATTTTGAAAGAATTTCTAAGTAGTGTAATTAATAAGACATCTATGTGTTACATTTTGGTAAAATTTAATATCAATTTAAATTTCAAAATGAAATTAGTATCGATCGAATTCTGTTTGTACTGTAGGTACGAATAATTGGCTATTTGCACCTACTGTAGGTACGAATAATTGGCTATTTGCACCTACTCTACATAAAATCTGATATAGGGATGGGGGTAGCACAAAAACATATACAGTGTGAATCAATATTTTCACAAATTTTGTGAATATAATTACCATCCGTTTGTTGTGAGAAGTCATTCGAGAAAACAAATTGTTTACAAGTGTTGTCACGGAGTTGAAACGAAGTCGAGGTGAGACCGAACCAACACTATTTTTTTAAGGGATGTACAGCAAAGATTAACTTATACAAAAATTAAGAAAATAAGTGGAAAGTGACAAATGTATCTCTCTCAATCATAATCAAAGCATTAGCAAAAAAGAATACAGTTTTTATCAAAGAAATGCTAAACTTAAAGAAGATGGTTTTGAGTCAGTCACGGATTTAGTGTTAGGAAGTGTGAAGGACTCTATGATCGCTGAAGTTTTGGAGAAAAAGTGTGGAGGGCGTCTTACTCGAAAGGATGTGCAAAACATTAGAAATAAAATGTTTCCTACATGTACCGAGAATGAAAAGGAATTGAAGGAATTTTTAATTCAACTTGAGGAGGAAGGAGGAAAATACAAAATTACTTACAGCGATGATGATAAAGTTAAGACCATATTTTTAGCTTCAGAGAAAATGATCGCAACTTTCAGAAAATCTTGCCCATCACTTGTTCAACTTGATGTGTCATTTGGTTTTAACACGGAAAATGATAAATTAATGACATTTTGTTATTATTCTTCCATTACTGTAAAATCTGAATTTGCAGCTATAATGTTAATTTCAGAAGAAACTTTATTAAATTTGAAGGAATGTCTTTTAAACTTAAAAACCTTGTGTGTAACCATTCCTTCGGTATTTTTTTTAATCGACAAAGATTTTACGCGAAATATCAGCAATTCGTGAGACATTTTCATCATCGGTCATTTTGTTGTGTAAATTTCATGTTATAAAATATTTAAAAAAGTTAACTGTGACATTGATATGAAAAATAACATCTTACAATTATTCAAAAAAGTCTTATATTCGCAGACACCAGAAGAATATGATTTAAATAAAACTGAATTATTAAACGAAACAAGAACGGTACAAATTTATACACACAGTAAAAAGTTTCATTTGTTGAAGTATTTAATAGAAATTGGGATTCACGCAGAGAAATGTGGGTGTACTGCTTTCGTAAAAATCTCCCTATGATGGGTGATTCAACCACAAGTAGAATAGAAAGATCTTTTTGGACACTTAAAAACCATATAAAAAATAAGTTTTGTGCAGTCCCTCTATTGGAATTTTTACTATTGAACTTATAAAATTTATTACATTAAGGCCCGATTTATTCACCTCCAAGTAAATTTATGGGGTCATTTATTCCCATAGTAACAATTGTGATCACAATAGTTACTATGGGAATAAATGACCAGATAAATTTACTTGGAGGTCAATAAATCGGGCCTAAGGCTAAAAAATGCCATTGCTAAGACAGCTCAAAAAGTGTATCGATTATGGATCCGAATCCTGAAATAAGAGAATTATTACACATTGCTTCGCAAAAATTAACAACAGGTGGTTTACAATTATATCATAGATCTTTGAAATTATTTGCGGTTTACAAATCAAATATGGTGAAAACAGAAAACGATGATGTTAGAGAAATCTCTAAAGACGGTACCAGTAAAAATTACAATACATCCATTGAAATCTGCACTACGTAGTTTTTGGATATCGTATAACATTCCATGTCGCCACATACTATTTGTGCGGAAAGAACAAAAGATCGACATGTTTGGAGAAGAATGTTTTCATGATCGATACAAAACTAAAGGAAGTGAAGTAGAGTCTGAAAATGATTCACCCACACAAATCTAGATGTAGAATTCGAAAATTTTGATGACAGCGAAAATAACGAAACCAAAAATCGAAGACCTTTAACAGACAATGAAAAATTTAATATAGCATTCAATGCAATTAAAAATTTAGCTGATGTTCTATCGCATCATGGTACGCCATCATTTTTAAACTACATGCAGGAATTAAAAAAAAAAAAATTGAAAATAATGCCAGGCAAGGATTGTCGGTTTTGAACAGTTCGAAAAACAATGAATTAATTCGAAATCAATCGGAAAATCTACACGAAACAAGAAACATGGGCGCATTATATTCCGAAGAACTTTCACTAAGAAACTCTGAAAATGAAGAACCAGAAGACGAATGCGCCTCGTCTCCAGACAGTAACGAATCAGAAATAAATTTGAAATTCAGGAGCGAAATAAAATGCAAAGGTCGTCCGAAAACAAAAAACAAACAAACGACATTTAATCAAAAATTGAAATAAAAATATTTTCTTGAAATCATTCGACATCAAGTCGTATGCGACATGACGTCAAAATGACGCAATTCTCGAACGATTTGTATAGTTATGTCGCATGCGACATTTGTCGAGTGATTTCAAGAATTGAGCCCCTGTATTAAATTTATCACAATAGGAGAAAGGTACAATATTAATTACAGAGTTTGTCTATGGTTTTCTTGATTTATCTTTTCTATTTCGGATGAAACGTTAAGCCTCAAGTACACGGGGCGAGTTTACAAGCTACAAGCCGGCTTTTTCACAAGCAGCTCGTAAACTAGTCCAGTGTACTCGATGCACTCGCTCCGTTAGCCGCTTGTAAAAACGCTCTGGAAAAAGTTGAACTGCCGGCGACTTTACACGCCACTCGCCGGCTTTTGAGCGACCTAGCTTGTAAACTGGCCACGTGTACTCACAGTAGCTTGTGCACAAGTGGCTAGTAGCATTGGTTTCCACACGCCAGCTACACAGATAAAAATCTGGAGTTCCCTCGCGTCCATCCGTTTTTGGTGCTAAAATAAACGGAGTTAGGACGTTTAACTTTAGAAAGTGTTAACGTGGTCTACAAAAGTAGTATTTTAATCCTTGCGGTAGTTATTTCTATATATGTATTATATATAGAGAAGTAAATAACGGCTTAGCTGGCAAGGAAAAGTAACTGTCGACGTACGTTTCGGTCTTATTAGACCTCATCAGGACAGTATAACCAAGGTGTAAGGTGTTGACACTTGGAGATAGAAAACAACAAATGAAGCAACAGACCAGGAAACCGAATGCACATTTGCTGCAACCGCTGAGAAGACCCGCATTTCGAGGGCAACATCACAGTATAGCAACGGAGGCAAACATAGTCAACCTGCGTTACTTCAAGAAAAAGCCGGGATATAATATAACGGAAAGTTTAACGCCAGGAAAATACAATAATTAAAGAAGTAAATAACGGCTTAGCTGGCAAGGAAAAGTAACTGTCGACGTACGTTTCGGTCTTATTAGACCTCATCAGGACAGTATAACCAAGGTGTAAGGTGTTGACACTTGGAGATAGAAAACAACAAATGAAGCAACAGACCAGGAGACCGAATGCACATTTGCTGCAACCACTGAGAAGACCCGCATTTCGAGGGCAACATCACAATATAGCAACGGAGGCAAACATAGTCAACCTGCGTTACTTCAAGAAAAAGCCGGGATATAATATAACGGAAAGTTTAACGCCAGGATAATACAATAAATAGAGAAGTAAATAACGGCTTAGCTGGCAAGGGTCTTCTCAGTGGTTGCAGCAAATGTGCATTCGGTCTCCTGGTCTGTTGCTTCATTTGTTGTTTTCTATCTCCAAGTGTCAACACCTTACACCTTGGTTATACTGTCCTGATGAGGTCTAATAAGACCGAAACGTACGTCGACAGTTACTTTTCCTTGCCAGCTAAGCCATTATTTACTTCTCTATTTATTGTATTATCCTGGCGTTAAACTTTCCGTTGTATTATATATATACACCGTGATTCAAAAGGACCGCACCATCACTTAGGTGGTTTTTAGATCCACTTATTTGTTCTCAAAAGTGTAAATAAAAATTTTCTAGATGATTTTTTTACGAAGATATAGGCTTTCAAAGTTACGAAACTGATGTTGATTTTATAGTAATTAGATAATGTAACTTTATGTTTTTATTAATGAAAGGTGTACATAAACGCCTGTAAAATTATCCTTGCTAATAAAACATAATATTTATTAAGTAATAAAGCAGGAAAAGTCTTTGGAAATGTTAACATTATTTTAGAAGTCAAGCCGGCAACGATGTACCGAAAATTCGATTTTACTATGGTTACCATAGTGTGACCTGACAAATAAAATTTATCAATGATGTTCACATTTTGAAAGACAAATTTTTTGATTGATTTGAAGAATTTATTCATATTCAAAATGTTTACTTTAAATGAATACTGTGATATGTATCTTCTTCTGGAGAGAGTGGAGGAAACTTTCGACGCGCTGCAGTAGCTTATGCTGAACGATACGGTGAACGTAGACATCCAGACAAAAATATTTTTCAACGGCTTGATTAGCGTGTGAGGGAAACAGGTTGATTGGATGTAATCCATGAAGTGATAGGTAGGCCACGCTACAAATTCTTTCCACTATACAAAAGTGCAAGCTCTGTGTGAAGCTGATTTTCCTCTTCGTATTAACTTTTGCCATTGGATGCTGGATCAAATCAATTTGAATCCAAATTTTCAAAATCTGATTTTGTGGACGGATGAATGTACCTTCACTCTTGACGGTGTGTTTAACATGCACAATCATCATTATTGGGCAATAGAAAACCCTCATGTAATACATCGACGAGCATTTCAACAACGTTTTTCCGTCAATGACATTTATTATTATGTCAAATTTTATTTCCAAAGGTTTTGACAAACCAGCGCATATGCAGTTGTCAACAAAAAAGAGGGTACCCATGATCTATGATTTCAAATTTGTAAGTGCATCTACAAGGTGCAGCGTTGCCTATTTGCGTTATTTTTAAACATTCATATCTTAAAAACTATTCATGGCAAAAAAATTCTGAAAACATATTTGTGCTCCTGTTAATGGTCTGCATTTACACCAAAGCGATGGTGCGACCCTTTTGAATCACGCTGTATATATAATTTTTTAACACCTATTTTTAGACGCATTTTAATCAGGAAAATATTTTAATATCACTAAATGAGATGAGCTTTACAACTTTTCAAGTAAAACTGTATCCGTATTTTTTAACACCGATTAGGAGGAGAACATTTTATCCCAAAATTTTTTATGTGTGTAGTTGGCTACTGAGCAAGTGGGAGATTTTGTGAGTACTCGACTACTAGCGCACTCGCCGACTCGTCGGCTTTTTACAAGCCGGTTTGTAGCTTGTAAACTCGGCCCGTGTACTTGAGGCTTTAGTGTAAAACAATTCCAGAAGCTGATGGTCGAGTAATATCATTAACAAAAATTTGTAATTTATAACAACTTGTTCAGTATATTTAACATTTTTATTTGCTTCTTTGTTTTAGGTTTTCCTGATCTGTACTTTATACATACAGATTGAGTCAGCCAACTAGGTTGGCGGGCGCGCACATCGTATGTATTCGGGACAGCCGCGGCTAGCATTTTGAAGCGAGGAGCGCATATTTAATAATTCTTTTTAAAATGTAGTACAAGTTTTAATGATTAAAAAGTATTTTTAGTGTCAATAAAATTATTTTAATATTCTGCAAACTGTGCTTTGAGAAATTTCTAATGCTTCAGCAATATCTCTACTTGATGAGCGAGGGCTTTCCTCAGCTGCAGCACATACCATCCCGTCTCTCACCTCGTTTGCGTTATATAATCGTTGTTTTTTATGTTTCTTTGGAGTTACACATCCATATAATTCAAAATTTTTATTCATTCTGCGAATGGTTGTGGCAGATGGAGGAGGACGATTTTCATATGTATCTCTAAAAGAATTAATAATTCTTTCAACTGAAAAACCCGACAATACCATTTTATAATCTGTACTTTCTCAGGTACGGTATACACATTCATAATGAATTCTAATAAACGAATAAAAATAAATAACAATAATTGAAACTAAATTAAAATTAAAACAAAAAAAGGAAGTTTGAAAAGGAAAATATTATTTTTATTTAAACAGATGAATCTCGATTATTTACGTGATAAAGAAAGTAAACGACATTCATATCTACATGGTTCGAATCGAACTGAAGGCGTAATTGATCTACGCTAGGAACCCCCTCCCTCTACTGCACACGATTTCGTCCGAAATGACTTATATCCACCTAGTTCTGTAATTCAATCTGTATAATCATTATAACGCGTGATCAATATCTTCTCTAATCAAGTGACCTATGGAAAAAAATTATGTCTTTGGTTCATTATTTCAAATGCCATTTGAATTATTTTCATTGCATTGCTATCGTTTTGTACAGGAATGCAATATAAATGTGTAATTCAAGTGGCACCTGAAATAATGAACTAATTAAAAGGCACTTGATTTTATTTCCATAGGTCACTTGATTAGAGAAGATATTGATCACCTGTTACATATATTATTTTAGACAAATGTTTAATTATTGAATTTACGTTCAAGTACTATAAACAACCAAAATATCAATAAGACTAGAAATAACTATAAGACTAAAACCGGTTGAAATAAAAATCGCAACTATAAATAGGATCCTTATAAATACCTATACAATAGGTTCAAATAACCAATTATTCTTACCTACAATAGGTGCAAATAGCCAATTATTCGTACCTACACTAGGTGCAAATAGTCAATTATTTATTCGTACCTACAGTAAGTGCACATAGCCACATCCTTTCAGATATCAGAAAATTGTTTATCAAGAAAATTGTTACCTAATTGACTTAAAAGTATAAGCTACTTTTCACAAAACGAAATGTGGAAGTTATTTCATTTTAAAAGTTATTTATTAGAAGTATTTGATAAATTTCAACGAATAAGAAAATGTCTTAATTATGAATATTATTTAATTAAGAATTATTTTACTACTGGCGTATTTCGCAATTTATTTTTCGATATAAGAATGATTTTTATTCAAATCTTATACTTTTGAATTTCGCGCGTATATAACCAGCAAACTTTTCTTCCTTTATTTCAGAATATAAGAATATTACCACGTGTTAGTTTTGCGACATTTCCACTATGTTAGATACGATGAATGTGTATGAACTTATACAAGACGAGTGTAGATGATGTTATCCTCAACTATGGAGCCTAATTGGACTAAACGACACTTATTTCAATTATAAGAAAGGCGTGTTTTCAGTCATGCGGGGTTTGCGGGGAGTAGTGGTGGCTTTCGAGTAGTTGATCACGTGATCCATAGTCCTCTTAAATTGATGAAACAATCTGGAAATTTGGAAGTTAAGTTTCTAGAGCAATCAAAAGGCCTCGAGAATAAACTAGTGGTAAAAGTATCGGAAGAGACAAGGAATCTGCAAGAAAATGTGGAAGAGATACTGTTCCAGTAGAATAACAAAATTAAGAATCTCGAATAAATCATGGCAGGATCGCGAATATTCGGGGATCCGTACCAGCAGAAATACCAGAAAATAATGAGGGCCGAAGTGTGGTAGGACCAGCGGAAACTTCGAAATTGAAAATAAAACCACCGGCCTAACTACTTCAAACAATTTGAAGCAGCAGCAATGGGGAACGGATGGACTGGACAGTGTGAAAGCCACTTCGTTAATTATGGCATTGAGGGGGGACGCTATCGTCAGAGGAACAAGAGGACTACAAGCTGGTGAACAGGCTAGAGATACGTTATGGCCAGGCGCATCTGACCGAGGTGTACCGTGCGCAGCTGAGAAACCGTTACCAGAAATCTGGAGAAGGTCTTCAGGAATTCGAGGCTGACGTAGTGCGCCTGGCCCGGTTGGTATATCCTGCAGCTCCTGAAGAATTCCTGCAACGTTTGACGGTGCAGACCTTCGTGGATGGAATCCGTGACCTGGACAACCTGCAGGCATTGATAATGGCCCCCCCAAGACATCCCAGAACGCATCGGCCTACGCCTTGGAATATGAGGTGGCGAAGCAAGTCTCAAGAGGGCATGTCAAGGTGCGAGCTGCCACGGACTCCCAAGAGGAGGAACCCGCCAGCGTCAAGGTGCGATCTGCTGCAGAAGAGCGGCCCAAGGAGTATGCCACCGCCGAGGATGTTCGCCGCATTATGAAACAATTCTTGAGGCAGAAGAATCCGCTGGTGTGTCAGAATTGCCAGGAAGAAGGACATGTTCGCAGGCGGTGTCCCAAGGCCAGGATTCTCCACGAAGGGAGCCACAAGGGAAACTAAGCCTGGTCGGTGCAGATGGGCAAACGTCGACCCGTATTCAAAGGCCCTCAAAGACAAGAGTCACGAAAGTAATAGCCCTGCGGCGATTAATCAGTAGTGTCTTCGTGGATGCCACCATTGATGACATCTCTCACACCATATGATTGGATACGGGCGCGACGAAGACTATCTTGAGGCCTGACGTTATCAAGACATCAAGACGCACCGAGCTGACTAAATGGAGACTGAGGACAGCAACCGGAAGATCAGCGACTGTTCATGGTGAAGTGGAGGTGATCATTACCATTGGATCGACGCCCTGGTAGCAGAAATAGAGGACGAGGCGATTCTGGGCATGGATGTCATGTGTGCCCATGGGTTCCAATTAGATCTGAAGCGTGGCGTGATGGCGATTAACAAGGAGGAATTGGTTTTGTATCAACGAGAGGACGTGGCCGCTCGAGTTGTTCTCGCCGAAGATGTTGTACTGCCCAGAAGAACCGAGGTCATAGTCGACGCAAACCTGAACGGCACTTTCCAAGATGGGCAAGTCATTATGGTCGAACCTAATACTGACGATCAGAAGATTGGAAGAGGAGTTCTCGTTGGAAAAACTTTGTTGACAGCAAAGAAAGAAATACCAGTCCGCCTAATGAATGTAAATTGTTTCCCCGTCAACATCAAGAAAGGTACCATCTTGGGAAGCTGCGACATGGTGTCCTCCATTTCCCACCAGCTAGAAGTAAACATGCAAGAGACGAAGGCCCCTAAGAAGTTGTTGGAAACGATCATGTCGACGGCCCAGGAATTGACTCCAGAGCAAAAGATAAAAGCGAAGAACCTGATCTGTCGCTATCAAGACGTGTTCGAGGTAGAAAATGGACCTAAGGGAAGAACCGACATCGTCAAACACAAGATAGAGACCGGAGAAGAAAGATCCATCCGCCAAGCTCCAAGGAGGTTACCATTGGCGAAGCGTGAAGAAGCAGAACGCATCATTCGCGAGATGGGAAAAGAAAATGTAATTCAGCCATCGAGCAGCCCGTGGGCGTCACCGGTACTGCTTGTGAAGAAGAAGGATGGATCCACACGGTTCTGCGTAGACTATCGATTGCTCAGCAACGTCACCAAACAGGACAGCTATCCTCTTCCACGGATTGATGACACCCTGGACACCCTGGCCGGTTCAAAGATCTTCTCAACCTTGGATCTAAAGAGTGGTTATTGGCAAGTGGAACTAGCCCCCGAAGATCGAGGAAAGACGGCGTTTTCCCTTGGTATGGGTCTTTGGCAATCCACGGTGATGTCGTTCGGGTTATGTAATGCCCTAGCGACATTCGAGAGGCTAATGGAGACGGTTCTGAAGGGTCTGTCCTGGACAACGTGCATGGTGTACCTGGACGACATAATCGTGGTGGGAAAAACGTTCGATGACCACCACCTGTTCCAGAAGGAAGTGAATTATCTAGGCCATATTGTTAATGGGAATGGAATCGCCGTGGACCCAGTAAAGATTCAGGTCGTGAAGGACTGGCCAACTCCCAAGAAAAAACACCAGATAAGAAGCTTCCTAGGCCTATGCACTTACTATCGTCGCTATGTTCCCGGATTTGCGGACATCGCTAAGCCGTTGACAAAACTCGCCGAAGAAGGTCGGCCATTTGAATGGGACCAACATTGCCAAATTAGTTTTGACGCTAGTAACGTTGGTATCGGTGGCGTACTCTCCCAGATACAAGATGGGCAAGAGAAGGTGATCGGCTATTTCAGTAAAGTCCTGTCAAAGCCGGAGTGAAATTACTGCGTCACTAGAAGGGAATTGCTAGCAGTGGTCAAGACCCTAGAACATTTCTACAAGTACTTGTATGGCAGACATTTCCTCCTGAGGACGGACCATGCCGCTTTAAAATGGCTCCTCAAGAATCCTCAAGAATCCTGAAGGACAAGTCGCACGATGGATCGAACGACTTCAGGAATACGATTTTGAAATTCAGCATCGGCCAGGAACTAGCCATAGAAATGCCGATGCTTTGTCGAGAAGACCTTGTGCTGAAGACTGTAAGCATTGTAGTCGTCTAGAGGAGAAAGCAGCCACGACTGCGAGGACGGCCGTTGTAGACGACAAATGGCAAGGTGAAGAATTGCGACGAGACCAGGAGAACGATCAGGATTTGAAATTGGTGCTGGAATGGAAAAGGAGAATCAAGGCGTACTTGGGAAGATATAGCACCGTGTGCACCATCCGTGAAATCGTACTGGACGCTGGGACTCCATAGTGCTGGATCATGGTTTTTTGAAACGAACCATCGAGAACCAGGAAGGCACGGAACAGAAGACACAGTTACTGATCCCCAAGAATAGGGTGCCGGAAGTTCTGAGGGAACTTCACGATGGAACTTCGGGAGGGCATCTGGGAATCAAGAAGACTATGGAAAAGGTGCGTGAGCGATTCTACCGGGTGAACTGCAAGGAAGACGTAAAGGACTGGTGTAGGAAGTGCGTAGTCTGCGCAGCCAGTAACGGTCCCCACAGACGAGACAAGGAGTTTCCTAGGCCTATGCCTATCGTCGCAATGTTCCCGGATTTGCGGACATCGCTAAGCCGTTGACAAAACTCGACGAAGAAGGTCGGCCGTTTGAATGGGACCAACATTGCCAAATTAGTTTTGAACAACTAAAACAGTACTTGATAAGTGCTCTTATTCTGAGTTACCCTCTCCCAGAAGGCAAGTTCGTTGTTGACACCGACGCTAGTAACGTTGGAATCGGTGGCGTACTCTCCCAGATACAAGATGGGCAAGAGAAGGTAATCGGCTATTTCAGTAAAGTCCTGTCAAAGGCGGAGTGAAATTATTGCGTCACTAGAAGGGAATTGCTAGCAGTGGTCAAGACCGTAGAACATTTCTACAAGTACTTGTATGGCAGACATTTCCTCCTAAGGACGGACCATGCCGCTTTAAAATGGCTCCTCAAGAATCCTCAAGAATTCTCAAGAATCCTCAAGAATCCTGAAGGACAAGTCGCACGATGGATCGAACGACTTCAGGAATACGATTTTGAAATTCAGCATCGGCAAGGGGTATAACGTGGGAAGTCCTTTTGAAAGAGTTGCCATAGATGTAGCCGGCCCATTTCCACAAACGAATTGTGGAAATAAGTACATCGTCGTGGTGATGGACTACTTTAGTAAGTGGATTGAAGCATACGCCCTACCAAACCAAGAGGGGATAACTGTTGTTGAAATCCTTGTTCGAGAATGGATCAGTCGGTATGGCGCGCCCATGGAGCTGCATTCAGATCAAGGGAGGAACTTTGAATCGGCTTTGTTCAAGAACGTGCGTACTCTACTCGGTGTCCGGAAATCTAGAACCACTGCACTCCACCCGCAGTCGGACGGAATGGTGGAAAGATTCAACAGAACCATCAACCGACATTTGTCCAAGGTAGTCTCCAATCATCAGAGACTGGGACACGTACAGTCCCCTTTTTCTACTGGCATACCGTTCGTCCGTTCATGAGACAATAGGAGAGACACCAGCAAAAGTGGTATTTAGGCGAGAGCCAAGACTGCCCTGCGACCTGAAATTCGGTGTGAAGCCTGGCGAAGTCCCTGCCGACGAAGACTACGTGAGCGATCTACGCAGGAAAATGGACGACATTCACAATCAAGTGCGTCACAACATATAGACAGCCAGCGACCAAATGAAGGAGCATTATGACATCAACGCTCAGAATGGGGGATACCAACCTGGAGCGCTGGTCTGGCTTTATAATCCTCAAAGACGTCGAGGTCTATCCCCAAAACTGCAGACATCTTGGGAAGGTCCTTACAAAGTGATGAAACGGATCAACGATGTCATCTACCGCATCAGGAAGATTCCGCATGGCAAACCCAAAGTTATGCACTTCAACCGAATGGCTCCTTACAACGGAGAAGAAAATGAAGGGACAGTACAACGGACGCAAGGTTCCGAAGTAAACTTCGAAACCTTTATGTCTCATCACGCCACAGAAAATAAGGCGCGATTCGGAGTGACCACGGAGAGGCAGCAAGAACTTTTTCAAGTGTCACCAGAGTAAAGTCTGGCCCACTGTGTGGCAGAAGACCTAAGGATGTCCAAGAGGATAGTCCAAGTCTTCCGGAAGAAATTTGGTCAGGTCGAGGAACTCCCAAGGCAGCACCCCATGGTGGGCAAGAGCCTGCAGATCATCCACACAGAAGCAAATCAGAGACGACACGTATATTATCTAGTCACCAAGAAGGCATCAAGCGGACAAAATTAGCCAAGGAGACAAAATTAGCCATTCCCAAGTTGGGCTGCGAACTAGACGGACTGGACTGGAGGGTCATTCGAAGCATGATAGAAGTCATCTTCAACGGAACGGGAATTGCAGTTCTAGTCTGCAGTCACCACCCACAGGCAGCTGTCGGCAGTAAGAAAACCGTGGACTGCTATTTCTTCCAGACCGGAAGTTGTAAAAAGGGTCCAGCATGCCGATTTCGACATCCTCCTTCAAGACTATCACGAGGAACGCTCCGAGACGAAACTTTTTAAGAAGGGAGCAGTGTAATGATTCGTCGACAGCAGCCGGCGTCAGTCTGTCTCTTGCGTCACAGCCGACGCGCCTTAGACTAGAGGCTTCAGCAGGCGGCCTGGAGAATGCCGGTGGCAGAATAAATTAGATCAGACAATCTGTCGCGCTCTAGAAAGTACGAGAACAACAGCGTCGGCTTATAAATGCACGCGGCCGGGAGTGGGACACAGTTCGGCAAGAATTCGGCATTAGACAGTTTCGCATTAAAGTTCGCGTTAGATTTTCGCTCGGCTGTTAAAATAAATTAGATATAAGCTTGTAAATAAATGTTAGTGTTATAGTGTAAATTTATAAATAAATTAGTTTATTAACTATTTCGTGTTTTGTTTTAAAATAAAAATTAATAGAACCATTAAAAACGCTACAATATAAATAAAGTTAATCACGGCATACGTTCCTGACAACAAAAGCTTGTCACAGCCTACGTGACCGTTTTTTTTTATTGAACGCTTGTTACAAATACAGTCTACATTGAAAAATTGGTGCGTGTCATTCAAAACTTTCAACAATGGGAAACAAAAGAAGATTAAGGAAATATCCCTTCTTTTGATTTTCAGCACCTTCCCGCAATCAAACAAAAGCACACTTAAATAAAAAAACAGAAAATTAAAACAAAAGAATCAGGACTGGAGGGATTTTGAAGGCGAAAAACTAGCAAAAAGAAAACAAAAGAAAATCGCAAAAAATTAATAAAATACGAAAAATTCATTAAATCAAAAGAAACAAACAACTAAGAATAAGATGAATGAGAAACAAAAGCACAATTAATGCCAAAGGTCACAAAAAACCAACAACGTCGTGAAACGTATTGTATTTTCTTCGGTGTACAAGGTCTAAATGTTAATGGATGACATGTTTGGGTTAAAACTTAACCATTCTCAAATCTAGACTATAAGAATTTACGCTTAACTAAGAGAAAACATTAAATAAATTACAACAAACCTTTAAGCAAAGAAGTTACTTAGCACATGGCCATTTTAAAATGAAATGACAGTCGAACACTGCAAGAACTTAACCTACGGCGAACAAAAATTTCTAACTAATACCAACTTAAAAGTAACAATTATAAAAGCTGATGGCGCGTAAATTTGAAACCAACTTATGGGTTATAACGAATAGAAATACAAAATTAAAGCAAAAAACTAAAAGCTGAAGGCAAGTTAAAAACAAGAGTTTGAAAGCTGAAGGCAAAATAAATACCACTTAAGGGTAAAAATCAATTTGAAAGCAGATGGCAACAAACAATTGAAGTTGTAACTAAACGAGTTACGATTTAAAATTTCAGAAAAAGTACAAAATATGCAAAAATCACTTTAACAGCTGATAGGCAATTTTTTTTTTTTAACTACATATTCCATTAAAACACAACTATGAATGATTCAATTTATAGATTCAAAAAGTTGAAATGAGGGAAGATGATTTGGTCGTTCAAGAGGTTGACACTATTTTCTTTATTATACAGGAAAATTTCTAACGATTCAGCGATATTAATTTTAAGCCTTTCTGAAATTGGTGAAGTAATTTTACATTAAAGATTGGGTCAGCATAATGTCCTGAATCTAAAAGATGAATAGCAAAATTAGAATCTGTCTTTCCTAGTCTAGCAGACGAAATGTGTTCCTTGACACGAGTGGCTAAATTTCGACCAGTCTGACCGATGTAAATTGACTTGGAGTTGGAATGTTGCAAGTCATGGAGTAAACTCCGCTTTTGTTCATATAAGGAATCTCATCTTTAAAATTCATCAGAATAGAGATAAGGTTGTAATCATTAGAAAGGTGACTTGTACTCCTTCCAACTTATTAAGAATTTTCTCAAGTTTTCTGAAATGACACCCACGTAGGGTAAAGCATATCTGAAATTGCGTTCTAAAGAAACGTCTGCCAGAGTGGGAAAAACAGCTTTGTTGATTAAACGGTTACGAATTTTGTGAAAAAGACGAGAGATGACGTCAATGGGGAAGCCATTATTATGAGCCATTTGGCAAATAATCTTGACCTCTCCAGCAAAGTCCTCTCTCGACATTGGAATAGAAAAAGCTCTGTAAAAAAATGCAGAAAAGGCTGACATTTTATGTTGATAAGAATGATTTCAAGTGAAGCTAATGGTAGCGTCAGTATTAGTAGGTTTTCTATAAATGCTAAACGACAAAGATGAATTGATTCTTTTAATAGAAACATCAAGAAAGTTAATACTATTGTTCTTTTCTAATTCTAAAGTGAACTTAATATTATTGTGAAAGGTATTAAAAAGATTAACTAATTCATAAGCAAGACTAGCGTCTCCCTCCGGAACGACCAAAATGTCATCAACATAACGAGCGAAGAATTTAATTTTATGTGACAAAAAATGTCCAGAGTTAAAAAATTTTGATTCTAAGTTGTTCATGAAGACGTCGGCTAATAAAGGACTCAGGTTACAACCCATGGACAGACCATCTGATTGTGAATAAAATTTGTTATTGAATTGAAAAAAGTTTTGTTTCAAAGTGATTCTTAAAAGTTCAGTAACGCAATGAACATCTTCATCAGATAAATTAGAATTCGAAAGAGCTATCTCTAAAACTGAAAATCAAAGATCTAAGTGATTTGTTAAATTTAGGACCTGGATCACCATTAAGCAGAGTAAAATTACTACTGTTCAAAAAGTCATCAACTTTTTGAACATAGTCAGTCCCCTCCATATTGACCATGCAGAAACCTTTGTCTGCCTTACTAAGAATAAGGTTATTTTCTTTCAGTTTAGATTTAAGAGATTTAAGAATAAAAGAATCTTTAGATGGTTTCATACGTTGGTTAGCTGAATTTAAAACAAAAATTCGAATTTTTCGATGATAGCTTCAGTATTGATCACTAAATTTTTCTGAATAATATTATTAAATTTCGGAGTAATTGAGAATTTTGGACCTTTTTCTAATAAGGCAATTTCTTCTGGGTTAAAGTTGACGTTAGACAAATACAAGAAACGTTTATGAAAATGGTGGATTTGAGAGATTTTAGAATTAAAAACATCACTGACATTATAATCAAGATTATAAGATTGTTTGGTAAAATTGGTGCTATCCATAGGTTGATAGACATATTGACGGTTTAAGCTATCAAAGTTGAAAACATCATTAGAGTCATCCACAACTAGAGGAGTTGGAAAATCAAAAATATTATGTGTAACATTATAAATTGGAATGACATCCAGTTGGTTCGGTTGGTTTAGTGCAGCTAAATCTAAGTTTAGAGTATCTCGAGAAAACAACTTAAAGCTAAACGTCTTAGAATCTAAAATTGACACATTAAAGTCTTTTGTAACATCAGTGAAGTTAAAAACATTCTGCTCCATTGGACAATTAAAATCAACAGTATTAAAATTTTGACTAGTTAAATTTGGACTAGATAGACTATTGAAAGTATGATCAGAGTCAACGTTAATTGTGGGAATGTGTAAGTTAACACTCTCAACAGATTTGTCTAAATCGATAGTAGCTTCTGCTTCGAATTGACTCGGTGTTCTCATTTCTGGAGAAGACGGTTCGTTGACTGAAGGAGAGTTGACATTAAAGTTGACAAGATCAAAGTAACTATAGGGACTTGGCTCCCGGTGTAGCACCTCTGGGTCCAACTCTGACCAACCTTGAGAAGTGGAAGTCTTAACTTGTAAGCTTAAGATGAGGAGCTTCTTCTGCAGAATCTGGAATTTCTTATTCCCATAGGTGAACGTAACTTCTTTGATTTCTTCTTGAAAAACGTCCCATTGACTGAATAAAGAAAAGAGATCTAGACAAAGTCTGTAAGCGAGAGTACGCTTCCCTTATCTCCAATTCTAATCAGAAGTATCTAGCTTTCGTGACTGATTTGAGAGCAGGACCGGTCGTTAAATTCGTTTTCAAGTTGTAAACGAATTTAACGACCGGTCCTGCAGGACCGGACCGGACGTTAAATTCGTTTACACTAGCAGACTACATTCTTTGGAATGAGACGTTTTTCAAGAAGAAATCAAAGAAGTTACGTTCACCTATGGGAATAAGAAATTCCAGATTCTGCAGAAGAAGCTCCTCATCTTAAGCTTACAAGTTAAGACTTCCACTTCTCAAGGTTGGTCAGAGTTGGACCCAGAGGTGCTACACCAGGAGCCTTCTTCTTGCAAAGTAAGTCCCCATGGTTACTTTGATCTTGTCAACTTTAATGCAATGCAACCATTGGATAGCTACGACTTAATATTCGATCTCAATACTTCATTATCTATACCTTTTCCTGGTATTTCTAAATTGTTTATATGTTGATTTCTTTTTTTTTATATCACAAAATCTTCTAAGCGGACACTAAATCGCGCAACTATACACTTTACGTTTCGCAGTCGTTCGACTGCTTCGTCAGAAGTGAAAATTATGTTGTCAAAATAAACAAGGTTGTCAACGGAAACTGAAAAAGTAACTTGATTTTTTTTTTTATTATGTATATTATATTTATTTTTTAATCTAAAAATAATTTGAACATTACAAATGTTAAAAAATTGACAGATCTATGTTCTATTTAAGGAATCGAGAAAACTACAAAATGTATCGTTTAAATTTGCAAAATCAGTACGTTTATTAATAGAATTCGACGACATTTTATTTTACATTTCAATAAAACGTCTTTTGAAAATATTAGACTCGTAATATAAAATGTTAGTATTTTCAAAATCAAAATTATGGTCATTTTCTAATGAATGTTCTACAAGCATTGAATGATTTTGATTATTTTTTTGGATATGATATTTATGTTGGTCTAGACGTTTTTTTAAATTTTGGCTTGTTTCTCCAATATAACATGAATTACAATTGAAACATTTAATTTCATAAACTACGTTTGGCTGTTTTAATTTTGGTGTTTTGGTTTTAAATTTGAGAAAATACTATTTAAATTATTTACAGATTTGCTAGCTAAAATTAAATTGTGTTTTTTGAATATGTGTTTAAATGTGTCATATAGTGGTTCAATGTAGGGTAATGATGTATGTATTTTTTTGTTTGAAGTTTGTTTATTGTTATTGTGGATTTTTGAATTTTGTAAATATTTAACACGATTTTTTATTACTGATTCTATAAGATTTATTGGATAAGAATTTTGAACAAGAGTCTGTTTTATTAAATTTAAATTATCATAAATGAAAAGTTTATCTGAGGAAGTAAAACAGCTCGATCTGTTAAAGAAATAATTGTTGCAATTTTATAGTTTTTGAAGTATACGAATGAAAATTAATATATCTACCTGACCACGTAGGTTTATGAAACCAATTTGTTATTAATTTGTTATTACGTCTGATGATATTTACATCTAGAAAACTTAGTGAATTGTTAATTTCTTTTCTACTGTAAATTGTAATCTATTATGAAAAGAGTTAAATCTACTTAAAACAAAGTCTACTTTATCTGAAGGCAAAATCAATAAAAATATCATCGACGTAACGAAAATATAAAGTTAAATTGAAAGGTAATGAGTTAATGACACTTTTCTAGTTCCTGCATGACAATTTCAGCTAAAGCAGGCGATAAAGGAGACCCCATTGCTGTACCGAAAATCTGTTTATAAAATTTATCATTAAAAGCGAAATAAGATGTTTCAAAACATAAAGTAACAATTTCTAAAAAATGTTCTTTGGAAATGTCTGTAAAATCTTTAATTTCTATCCACCTATCATTAATACTTTTTAAAGCTAACTCTTTGGAATGTTAGTAAACAAAGAAACAACATCTAAAAGAAATTATAATACAGTTATTTGGTATATCTATGTTTTTCAATTTATCTACAAGTTCATAAGAATTTTTTATAAAGTATTCTGATTTACTAGTGACGTGAGTAAGAATTTTGAAACAAATTTTGATAAGAAATATAGAGAAGAACCTATAGTAGAAACTATTGGCCGAAGAGGTGTGTTAGGTTTGTGAATTTTTGGAATGCAGTATAATTTAGGAAATATGGGATGCTGTACTTTAAGAGATTTAGCCATATTATTACTAATTTCAACAGATTTTTCTAACTTATTAATAATATTGAAAGTTTTACGTTGGAAATTTTCTGTGGGATCGTTATTTAATTCTACGTATGTATTATTGTCAGAGAGCATGGTTTGAAATTTTGAAAAAAAGTCATTTTGTCAATCAAAACAGTAACATTGCTTTTTGTCTGCTTCTGTTACAATGATGTTTGGATTTTCTTTAAGAAATTTTTTACAAGCCAAAAGATCTCGAATAAGAATTTTATATTTTGATTTTTCAAAAGTCCTATCAATATTCCTAATGTAATTTAGAAAATTAGAACAAAATTTATTTCTTACTTGTATTTTGGAAGTTGAATCTAAGATTTTATACCAAACTCTAAGCTACTTAAAACGTTTAGAAAATCTACTTGTTTTTATTAAAATAGGGTAATGAAAATTTTTTTCCCAAAGCAAAAATGTATTTTAAATTTGACGGAATTTCAGTTTTGGTATAATTAATTAACCATTTATCGATTGTATTTTGGTCAAATTTGATATAAAAGTTTTTATCTCTAATAGAAATAAGATTATCCAACTTTTAATCTGTGTCGATCGAATTCTATTAAACAACCTTTCATTTTTTGGTTTTCAAAATGTAAAAAATTGTTTATTGTAATATTATCTAGAAAATTACTTAACTGTCCTAAAGTATAATCTAATTTCCACATTAATTTGGTAAGAATTTTTAGAGTTACTACAATTTCATATGAAAGAATTTTATTAGCGAAATCCGATACATATCTGTCAATTTTCTGACATGACATATCATACGCTCTTTTCAAAGGGCCTATTACATGATTAGGATATACTCCTTCTTTTCTACATTTAAGCAAAAAGAGCTTACGATTTTTTATTTTGGTAATTTTAGTTAAAGTTTTAGAATAAATTTTGCACAGTACCTTACTTTGGTGCCCGTAGCGACCCTCCACAAAATTGTAAAATCCTATGTTTCTGATATCCATATTTACAGTTGGTTCTTGTCCGATGAAATTTGTATCACATTTTATAGGTACTTTTTTTTTTCTTTTTTTGTTTGTGCAATCATTCAATCACAACACTCCTTTAATTTTAATTGTGTAACTTGGAAACAATAATTGAGTTCTTTTTGTTACTTAATCAAATCATTCTTATAAATTTACGTGTGTGGTTACGTGAAAGAATCTTATCTTATTTTTGTTGCATTTTTTCGCTTGTGCTCATTTAGTTCATCAAACCATTATAAGGCTCAATTTATTTTCTTACTTTAAAGGTATTATTGTTACTACTTCTTTATAGATTGCGTAATTTTAACGTCATTAGTGTTATCTGTACGGCACATTTTAATACTGATCAATTATTTAAAATTATGTATAGTATTTTATCGATATATGCGATGTTTATTTCTTCTCATTGTTAATTAAGATTAGGGAAATTAAAATTCTTTCAGTTTCACTAGGTGAAGATTTATAGTTTATTATAGTTTATAGTTAGTATATTTTGCGCATTTTTTTTCACTTTTGCACAACTGGTAAAATAAACGATTACAGCTGAGCTAAATCAAGAAATAACTTACGCTTCAATGTTTAAGATTGCTCATTTTAATGTGAGATCTTTACTGAATGGTTTTGATTTTCTGAAACAGCATATCATTTCTGCTAATTATGATGTTGTTACTATCACGGAAACATGGCTGACGATACTAAACAGTTGTTAGTTGCAGGATATCATTTTATCAGAAGAGATAGAGATGATGGTAGGAGAGGCGGTGGAGTTGGTATCTACGTCAAAATCGAAATTTCCTATGCAATTATACCGATGTTTGATACTTTGCATTTTGAAACACTGTGGGTAACTTTAGGTAATAAGCTGAATTTAACTGTAGGAGTCATTTATAAACCACCATATACTAATAATTTAAATTTTATTTCAAAACTTGAAGATATGTTATCCAACTTAGTAGTCAATTGTAAAGATTTAATTTGTACTGGCGATTTAAATATCGATATGATAAATAGTTCTCCCTCTAGCGAACAGTTGCAAACCGTTTTTGATTCTCTCGGCCTGAAACAAGTTATAGACCAACCTACTAGAATTTGTAATATTAATTCACGAATGTCTTTAATAGACCTCATTATTGTAGGAAATGATGTAATCGTACATGATGCTGGCGTGGTGGATATGCTAGGTATCTCAGATCATCTCCTCACTCATGCTTCTTTTTGTTTTGAAGCTAGCCCCCCTAAATTGGTAAGACGCAAATTTCGAGACTTTTATAACTTTGACTATGATAGTTTCTATCATGATCTTCAACTAATGCACTGGGAGTCGATTTATGAGTTAGTAAATATTGATGATATTGTCTGCTTCTTTAATAGTCATTTACTATCAATTTTTGATATACATGCACCCTATAAAATTGGATTATTTACTAAACCCAAGGCTCCGTGGATCACTGATAATATTAGGCTGATGATGCAAATGAGAGACATTGCGCTTAAAAGGGCAAAGAAAACAGCTGAAACTGCACATATCAACTATTATAAAATGCTCCGTAATTTTACTACGGCTGCCGTACGCAATGAGAAAAAAGCTTATATAGAACATAGTATCAAAAATAATGATTCTCGTACGGTATGGAGAGACCTCAGAGCGTTAAATATATACAACAAAAAAAAATCGGTACCCATTCCTCCTCATCTCTCTGATGTTAATACCATTAATTCATCCTTCGTGCCTGACACTCTGCCTACGGTGTGTAATGACTTACTGAGTTTCTTTTCAAGTAATACTGATCCGAAAGTGCAGCAGCTGTTATCGCTTGTTATCATTTCTGAAGACGAAGTCTATCGTATCTTAAATTCTTTGAAAAGTAATTCTTGTGGACTAGATAATGTTAGCTTAAGAATGTTATCTTTGTGTTGTCCTTTTCTCCTGCCTATATTAACATATATCATCAATTTTTGTATATCACATTGCGTCTTCCCTAAGATCTGGAAGCAGGCACTAGTTATACCTCTACCAAAAAATAATAATCCGACCACGTATGGAGACTTACGTCCAATCAGTATTCTGCCAGTGCTTTCCAAAATTTTGGAGAAAGCTATTGATTCACAAATACGCCGTCATTTAAATAAATTTGATCTTTTACCTACCGTACAATCGGGTTTTAGGCCAGGATATAGCTGCTCTGCGGTACTCTCTGGTGTAACAGATGATGCACTTAGGGCTCTAGACACAGGGAATGTTGGGGTTCTCGTTCTCCTAGACTTTTCTAAAGCTTTCGATGTATTAAATCATAATTTGCTCTTATCTATCTTTCATTACATGGGTTTTGATAATAATGCTGTAGAATTTTTTAAGAATTATCTGTATAAACGAAGACAAACTGTTAAATTGGGAGACTCTTACTCTGCTGCTTTGGAACTTGGGTCGGGAGTGCCGCAGGGTAGCATTCTTGTACCGTTAATGTATGCTATGTATACGTCATATCTATTGAATTGTTTAACTCATTTTACTTATTATATTTATGCAGATGATACACAACTTTTTTGTAGTTTTCCGCAAAGTAATATACAAAGCGCTGTTGAAAGTATGAATTTGGACCTTAGTAAATTACTAAAATCTATCTCGGATCATGGTTTGGTAATCAACTCTTCTAAATCCTCAGTTGTGATGTTTTGCAAAGAAAAATTCAGAGCAACTTTCTCCACTCAGATTTCCTTGTTCATGGGGGATTGTCCTCTACGCATAGTTGACTGTGCAAAGAATCTAGGTTTACACTTAGATAATAAATTACGCTTTAAACAGCATACGGTTAATACTGTTGGTAAGGCTTTTGGTAAGTTGAAAGTCTTATTTGGTAGCAAAGATAGCCTAAATGTACATCTTCGTAAGTTATTATGTGAAACTTTAATTCTCTCCAATTTCAACTATTGCGATGCCGTATATGGCCCATGTTTAGATAGTATTGATAAATCTTGGATACAACGAGTCCAAAATGCATGCCTCCGGTTCATGTATGGTATAAAACGTAGACATCACATTTCCCACACTCTGACTTGGGCCAATTGGTTAAATATGGATAAAAGACGATACCTTCATATGGCGGTTTTCTATCATAAACTTATCGTTACTAAATGTCCTCAGTATCTGTTTAATAGAATAAGCTTTCGTACCGACGTTCACAATATTAATGTTAGGAGCAGAGGTTTGCTTACGCCGCCTCTCCATCACACAGCTCTTTTTCAACGATCCTTTTCATACTGTGTTCCAAAGATTTATAATAAAGTTCCTGATGAATTAAGAATTTTAAGTATACAAGCATTTAAGCGTCGGTTGCGAAGTTCTCTGCAATCACAACAATTTTAGGCATAATTTTATATTGTTTCTTGTCACATGATATGCTGTTTCAAGTTTCACGTTTCCTGTTTTATATTAAGATTTAAAAATCGGTTTATCTCAGTATTGTTATTAGCTTTTTGGTGACTGATTACCTTTTATCATAACGTACTCTGGTTTGTGCGCCATATTGTTTTGTTACTAGTTTTTTCATTATGTTATGGGACATGGAGGAAGAGCAGCACCCTTCTTGTGGGAAGCTGATCCTAGTTCCTTTAACCGCATTTTCTATTGATTTTTCATTGCAAGGTACTTATATATATGTATAATGTATTGTGGTTAATAAAAATTATTATTATTATTATTATTATTAATGTCAACTCTCCTTCAGTCAACGAACCGTCTTCTCCAGAAATGAGAACACCGAGTCAATTCGAAGCAGAACCTACTATCCATTTAGACAAATCTGTTGAGAGTGTTAACTTACACATTCCCACAATTAACGTTGACTCTGATCATACTTTCAATAGTCTATCTAGTCCAAATTTAACTAGTCAAAATTTTAATACTGTTGATTTTAATTGTCCAATGGAGCAGAATGTTTTTAACTTCACTGATGTTACAAAAGATGTTAATGTGTCAATTTTAGATTCTAAGACGTTTAGCTTTAAGTTGTTTTCTCGAGATAATCTAAACTTAGATTTAGCTGCACTAAACCAACCGAACCACCTGGATGTCATTCCAATTTATAATGTCACACATAACATTTTTGATTTTCCAACTCCTCTAGTTGTGGATGACTCTAATGATGTTTTTAACTTTGATAGCTTAAACCGTCAATATGTCTATCAACCTCTGGATAGCACCAATTTTACCAAACAATCTTATAATCTTGATTGATTATAATGTCAGTGATGTTTTTAATTCTAAAATCTCTCAAATCCACCATTTTCATAAACGTTTCTTGAATTTGTCTAACGTCAACTTTAACCCAGAAGAAATTGCCTTATTAGAAAAAGGTCCAAAATTCTCAATTACTCCGAAATTTAATAATATTATTCAGAAAAATTTAGTGATCAATACTGAAGCTATCATCGAAAAATTCGAATTTTTGTTTTAAATTCAGCTAACCAACGTATGAAACCATCTAAAGATTCTTTTATTCTTAAATCTCTTAAATCTGAACTGAAAGAAAATAACCTTATTCTTAGTAAGGCAGACAAAGGTTTCTGCATGGTCATTATGGAGGGGACTGACTATGTTCAAAAAGTTGATGACTTTTTGAACAGTAGTAATTTTACTCTGCTTAATGGTGATCCAGGTCCTAAATTTAACAAATCACTTAGATCTTTGATTTTCAGTTTTAGAGATAGCTCTTTCGAATTCTAATTTATCTGATGAAGATGTTCATTGCGTTACTGAACTTTTAAGAATCACTTTGAAACTAAACTTTTTTCAATTCAATAACAAATTTTATTCACAATCAGATGGTCTGTCCATAGGTTGTAACCTGAGTCCTTTATTAGCCGACGTCTTCATGAACAACTTAGAATCAAAATTTTTTAACTCTGGACATTTTTTGTCACATAAAATTAAATTCTTCGCTCGTTATGTTGATGACATTTTGGTCGTTCCGGAGGGAGACGCTAGTCTTGCTTATGAATTAGTTAATCTTTTTAATACCTTTCACAATAATATTAAGTTCACTTTAGAATTAGAAAAGAACAATAGTATTAACTTTCTTGATGTTTCTATTAAAAGAATCAATTCATCTTTGTCGTTTAGCATTTATAGAAAACCTACTAATACTGACGCTACCATTAGCTTCACTTCAAATCATTCTTATCAACATAAAATGTCAGCCTTTTCGGCATTTTTTTACAGAGCTTTTTCTATTCCAATGTCGAGAGAGGACTTCGCTGGGGAGATCAAGATTATTTGCCAAATGGCTCATAATAATGGCTTCCCCATTGACGTCATCTCTCGTCTTTTTCACAAAATTCGTAACCGTTTAATCAACAAAGCTGTTTTTCCCACTCTGGCAGACGTTTCTTTAGAACGCAATTTCAGATATGCTTCTTTACCCTACGTGGGTGTCATTTCAGAAAAACTTAAGAAAATTCTTAATAAGTTGGAAGGAGTACAAGTCACCTTTTCTAATGATTACAACCTTATCTCTATTCTGATGAATTCTAAAGATGAGATTCCTTATATGAACAAAAGCGGAGTTTACTCCATGACTTGCACCCATTCCAACTCCAAGTCAATTTACATCGGTCAGACTGGTCGAAATTTAGCCACTCGTGTCAAGGAACACATTTCGTCTGCTAGACTAGGAAAGACAGATTCTAATTTTGCTATTCATCTTTTAGATTCAGGACATTATGCTGACCCAATCTTTAATGTAAAATTACTTCACCAATTTCAGAAAGGCTTAAAACTCAATATCGCTGAATCGTTAGAAATTTTCCTGTATAATAAAGAAAATAGTGTCAACCTCTTGAACGACCAAATCATCTTCCCTCATTTCAACTTTTTTGAATCTATAAATTGGAATCATTCATAGTTGTGTTTTAATGGAATATGTAGTTAAAAAAAAAAAAAAAATTGCCTATCAGCTGTTAAAGTGATTTTTACTTATTTTGTACTTTTTCTGAAATTTTTAAATCGTAACTTGTTTAGTTAGAACTTCAATTATTTGTTGCCATCTGCTTTCAAATCGATTTTTACCCTTAAGTGGTATTTATTTTGCCTTCAGCTTTCAAACTCTTGTTTTTAACTTGCCTTCAGCTTTTAGTTTTTTGCTTTAATTTTGTATTTTTATTCGTTGTTACCCATAAATTGGTTTCAAATTTACGCGCCATCAGCTTTTATAAATGTTACCTTTAAGTTGGTATTAGTTAGGAATTTTTGTTCGCCGTAGGTTAAGTTCTTGCAGTGTTCGACTGTCATTTCATTTTAAAATGGCCATGTGCTAAGTAACTTCTTTGCTTAAAGGTTTGTTGTAATTTATTTAATGTTTTCTCTTAGTTAAGCGTAAATTCTTATAGTCTAGATTTGAGAATGGTTAAGTTTTAACCCAAACATGTCATCCATTAACATTTAGACCTTGTACACCGAAGAAAATACAATACGTTTCACGACGTTGTTGGTTTTTTGTGACCTTTGGCATTTCGTTCAACTTCAAAATTATTTAAACAGTCACAAATCTCATAGATAATCCAATAATATTTTAACAAAAGCACACTCAAATAAAAAGAAACAGGAAAGTAAAACAAAAGTAAACATGATATTGTGCTGACACAATGATCGATGAGTATTTTACATGCTTCATTTCATGAATTATTTCATCATATTTCAATACAGTAGAGTCTCGATATAGTGAACATACCATATAGTGAACTATCCACTGCAGTGAACACAAAAATACGGGGTGATTGAAATTCGAGGGCCAGCATGGGGATCTCGCTTATTATAAAAGATAGAGAATCGGTTAAATGGAGGCAAAGTTGCCAAATTTCATGCTGATTAAGAATCCGTTAGGAAATTTGAAATATCTTGAACGATTTCTTCACAATCGAAGAAAAACGAAAAATTGCGATTTTCGAAAATAACTTCTTTATTTATGATTTTTTCAAAATCTGTGAAAACATTCTTGAAGCAACTTTTTACGCTTGATTGAATGCCGATCGTACTTTATTTCTAGAACGATTCGTTTTTGTTTTTCCAGAGCCAACTTCATTTTTTCTTATGGGCGCGATTTTTGTCGTTTAGACAGATAGATTGCACCTTTGCTTCTGAATTCATTGGTATGCCACACTTGCTATTTTATTTTAATTTTCATTGAGAAATTTTGAAAAAACTGAAATTAGATTCATGTGACACATTAACTTAACATAGGTTCAATTGTATACTGCATATCCAAGGATACGTATACCTTTGTTTAATGGGTCTGTCTTAAACTAGAGAATCGCATATTCAAATGAAGAAAAACGTGATATGTTGCGCATTTTTTATTTGCCATAAAAATTCCACTATAAGTGCTCTGTGGTGTTTAGAAACCTATCCGAAGATAATTCAACCAGGTACATATTAGATATTTGTCCAAGTTGGATAACAATTTCCTTCAAAATGATACATTTGAAACTACAAAAGAATGTGCAGAAATAGAATAGAGAAAAGAATCACAGCATTTGTTCGAAAACATTTCCAGTTTCCGCAATACTTAGCCGTTGTATCATTTATGTCAAATTGTTATCCGACTTGGAAAAATATTTAATACTTGGTTTTATTCTAACTTAATGTGTGAAACTAAGCTAACTTAATGTGTGCACATATGTAATTTAATTTCAGTTTTTTCAAGATTTTTCAATAAAAATTAAAATAAAATAGCAAGTGTGGCATACCAATGTATTCAGAAAGAAATGTACTATCTACCTGTCTAAACAACAAAAATCGCGCCCATAAGAAAAAATGAAGTTAGCTCTGGAAAAACAAAAACGAATCGATCTAGAAATAAAGTACGTCCGCCATTCAATGAAGCGTAAAAAGTTGCTTCAGGAATGTTTGCATAAATTTTGGAAAAAATCATAAATAAAGAAGTTATGTCCGACTTTCGAAAATCGCAATTTTTCGTTTTTCTCCGATTATGAAGAAACCGTTCGAGATATTTCAAATTTCTTAACAGATTATTAATCAGCATAAAATTTGGCAACTTTGCCTCCATTTAACCGATTCTCTATCTCTTATAATAAGGGAGATCCCATGCTGGCCCTCGAATTTCAATCACCCTGTATACATTAATCTCCAAATAGTGAACAAATTGTGCCTCGCTAGAGTGAATTGCACAAACAATACATACATAGGGACTTCCCCGAAAGCGTGATAACGTGCTTACGTCTGGAGAAGCAAACAAAACTAACAGTAATAACATAATAATAATAAAAAATAAAGTAATAACCACTGTTATGTGTTTTATCTGCACTCTAAACAGTGAACAACCTCGGTGGAATGACAAAGCCGTTCATCAATTAGTTCACTGTATCGAGACTCTACTGTAATATTTTCTAAACTTTCTTATTTCTTCTGGTCGAAAAAGAATTTAGAAACTACATATATTTTACGTTGGTGATTGTAGAAGACACTTTTTAAAAACGTTTTATTTTTACTGAATAACAACTATATTTTAATTATAATTGAAATACAGGAGAACACACAAAGTTATGACAGTTCTGAAGTGTTCTGTGTTCTGACGTGTTCTGCGTTCTGCAGAATCGTAATGTGTTCTGACGAAAAGTTTACAAGATTTCGTTTATATACGGTATGATACAAAAACAATGACAAATCAATGATACAATAAATTAGTTTACATACTCAGCATTGGGTGATCAAGATGATATCATTGCAGGTGGCTGCAAATCGAAATTAGTCATGTGAAAACAAATTGCCAAAATAAAATATATAAACTTATTAGATCATGCGTAACTGACGTAATCTGCTGACCAAGGGTGAGTATGCGTGTTGATGTTTTATTTTCTAAGTTTTACGTGAAGGAATCTGTAACATATATGTTTTTGGTATTTTAAGTTTTTTGTTTTCAAAATTTTTTATATTTCGTCTTTGTGGTGTACATTTTTTTAAACATAAGAATAATTACAAATTAAAAATTTCATTCCTGTTTGAAGTAAATTAAAATCTTTTTACTATACGTATGTATACGTACGTACTTTTAATAATTCAAAAAATTTGCTCCATTTGAACTCCTTTTTTTTAAAGATAGGTACTACTACAAGAAAACCTATGTTTATAAATATCTAGTTTGTTCTAAAGAGGCAGCGACAAAACTACACTATTAAAATAAGCAAAAATACAGGGTGTTTCATAAGCTAGGGGATATCAAAATTAATTAATTAATTAATTCGTTTTTGTCCAATAACGAGACAGTTACACTAGTTTAAATTTCTTATAAACTTACGGCCACTTATAAGGTTTGTTTCATTCGTCAAGATTTCTGAATCGTTTAAAATCTTTCTGAGCATGAGCAGTACACAAAATTGGATGTAAATTTCATACTGCGCATGATTTGAACTGTTCAGAACTTAAAATTCTGTCAAATGGAACAGACCTATTAATAGAATTAGAAATAATATAATAGTTTTAACGTTTCCAAGGAAACATATTTCTTGTAAACACTGATAGTTTGCTCGTACTTTAATTTTAATATTGTTGTCGTTGTTTATTTTATCAAGTTTAGAATTTAGGAAAGTTTATGCATTTTCAATATATCCGTAAAACTCGAGCACGTTTGTTTATTTTATCTTATGGTGTGGGTTAAGATACGGGATGCGTCTCAAGTACAGGGACGGAACGAAAGCACTTCAGTCGAGGCAGGCCCTCGGTGCGGTTCTTGAGGGCTAACGTGTTGATAATGTTGCGCAAATTACGCATACGGGCTCGCGAGTGTTGCAATGACAAGTAATGAAGGGTGATCGCTCTTTATTCGATGAGATCGGAGAGAGGGGATCATCTCACCTGCATACGGCACCTGACTGTATCCGCCTGCTGCAGAGGCGTGAGCAGTAGATGCCGGGAAAAACAACTAGTTGTAATGCCTGACCAGGTGATTGCATTGTGCTTTCCAAGAAAGGTCATGACTTGGTGTTGACTGGGCTGATGCCAGTGTAGCAACACTGTGGCAGTCAGTAGCACCAATGATTCTGAGAACGTACGCTCAGAAGGCAAGGTATGCTAATATCCACCTGGGGCTTGTCTTTATGCATGCGAAGTATGAAGATGGACATTCGAGGACACCTTCTCCGTGAATTCGCATCCCAGAAGGGAACTACCGCATCTAGAGTCTCCGCGGGATGGTGCGGGGCCGGGAGAGGGCCCCGGTAAGTAAACAAGTCCTATAGTCTTGAGTAGATGCTCGTAAATGGTTACTTGTAATTTTGCATGACGTCCTTAACGAATCGAAAAGCGAAGCCCAGATGTTAAGACGTTTACCCTCAGCTCCGCAGTGGTCGAGAAAGAGAGAAAGAAAGCAGGGAAAGAGAGATCTAACCAAAGGGTGAGTGAATGTTTATTGTAACTCGGTCCTCTGACATTGTTATTAGTCTAAAATGTTTAACAAAAAAAAAACCTATCCAACAATATAATTAATAATAAAACTTATATCACAAAATACCTACGATTTTATTATTGAATAAACTCTAATAAACATTAAATCAAAATCAAAACTTTCACAAAGTATTGAACCTGCATTTCAACGCATGGGAACAATTGTTTTAATAATTGATACTATGGATATAAACTGATACTTAAAGTTAACTACTGATTGAGTAACCGGGCCTTAACAGTAAACTAGCTTAACTTTGACTCTTGAAGGAATTGACATTTAAGTAATTTCTACATCAACTTGTTTTCTAGTTTTAATTTAGTCAGCGACTCTCAACAATTTGAACAGCAGTGTTTGGGCATTATAAGAAACAATTAAATAACTTTTATGTGACCAATTTTTTATTATTTGTTTTTAACTAAAGATTGTGGTACTAACTCTTAGATACCCCAAATTTTAAATTAAAACGTAATTTATTACTATAGTTAGCAACCACTGCTTATTAATTAATTTAACTTTAACTTGCTGTAACTTTCTAGTTATTGAGATTCTTTTAAGTTTATTAAGTTTATCTTGATTTCCCCTAGCAACCCTTGTACTCTCCTTCGTATGTTATGAGACAGCCTGTATAATTATGTAGGTAATTAATTTTAAATTTCAATTAATTGTGGTTATAGACCCACAAATCATAAAACTAATCTTGAATGTTTATACATATACAACAATTTTAGGAAGGCATTTGATTTAAATTCAACTTGGTTTGTTGTTTATTTCTGTTTAATGTTCCATCTTATCAGTGAATATTTATGATTATGATTAAACACACTACGAATTTCCGTTCACAAAAACACGTGACGTCCCTCGACCAATCATAAACGTCCACATCGCACTGTAGATATTGACGTTCGCACGAACGTCTCAGTTTTATAACAATCCTCGTAGTTGCGTCAGCTTAGTCATAGTTATACTAGCAATTTATGGTACCAGGCTTCAGTTTGTTACAATCTTGCGCGAAAAAACTTACAACAAAATTCAGAAGTATTTTATATTTTGATTGCCGCTTTCTCTGAGTGTTCTGTAGTTAAAAATCTGGCCTGCGGGATAGTACCTAGATAAAAATGAGTGTATCGGTTCCGGCTATTCTCAAGTATTTAAACGATAGTAATAACAATTATATCATGGATGTGGAAAATAGTAATTTGTCTGGAAGAGCAAGGAAGAGGAGGCTGGATCATTTAACTTGGGAAGAAAAAATTCAGAGAAAGTAAGTGCATTTTGCTTACGTGTTAGGAAACTTTATGATAGGTTATCCATATGTGATAAATCAGAATAAAAAACTTACGTACTTATTACTGATAATGTAATATTATTGATTGTACTTTGTACATATTGCATATAGTGGAGCCAATATTTATAATACCTAATCATAATACGGCCCCATTGGGCCGTATTCTCATCTAATGATTAATTTAATATCGTGTTTATTTTCCATGGCAACGCTCGTCCGTCACTCTTACACATTAAATTAACATTAAAGCTATATCGTTCCTTGTTTATTTTAATCACGACTTTAGTTAAATACGACTTTAATCATAAGATCAGAAGGTTGGTATATGTAGAGCACAGTATAAAGATTACACAGTAGCGCGACTCTCATGAAAATATTCAGTTCGCGCATAACATCCCGCGCAAGGTCTGAGTCACAATCTCGGGATGCAGAGCTCATTCATTCACGGCTCTGGTACCGAATGGATCTTTATAATTATGTTAATACACATTATTTATGCCTTGTTTTTTTTTTACCACGTCCACTAAACACTACAATCCGGCCCTAGTGTGTGGGCACGTGTAAATTTACAATTTACAACAAAATCGCTCACACGTAAAGCAGAACAAACAGTTCGACACACCCCTTTAATCTACTCGAGGTCAATGAAAATCCAGTAAACAGATCAAAGTGTCGACAAGCGAGTTGCGCTACTGTATTTTTTATACTGTGATGTAGAGTGCCTTCATGCATAATAAAAAATACGTATTAGGTTATCGATCGATATAGGTGACTATACAGGGATTTCTAATTTGAGTCATTTATTGAAATCAGAAATACTGCTACTGAAAGAAGTAAGCCGTGGAGTAAACTAACACGGTAGCTGTAGTGATATAGAAATGTCTTGGCTGAGCAAAGTTTACGATTATCTCGAATTCAGGAGGGTTCAGAAAATACAATGTGATCTGAAAAAAGAAAAACTTTCCAGGTAGAATTGTATCAATATTTTGGCCCGAGTTACGTCAACTGTATAACCTGAAGTTAGAGCTTCTGTGGAAATTTAGCGAATTTTAATTCACTTTCTATTCATTGGCATCCGCTAGCGATATTTCTTATATTTGTTTATTTACTTCGTTGCTGTACAAAGTTATTTTAAACCAATCAGATATTTTAAAGATTGCCTTACATTAAAAACACACCCTATTTAAAATAAAACGGATTTAATGCAGTCCTCCATTATTAGAAGGTGGCATATAAGTAGGGTAGAAGTACCGGTTTTGGCCACGCACTGCACCGGTTGTGGCTATTTTGAGCTTTTCATGGTTAAAATAAGGAAAGCATTAATCTAAAGATAAGTTGGAATATTCCCACTAAATGTTTGAAGATATAGTGGTTTAATTCTGCATTTTCATTACATTGGCCGGCCCTCTTGGTTTGGCTTTGACATGCAGTTGAAGCGTAGAGGACAACTTGATCGCTGTTTTCTAAGGAAAGTGGTTAAGCAACAGGAGTACATAAGAAAACTTATAATTGCTTGATTTATAATAGTAATCCTATATTTTTTGTGTATTTGATAAGTGCAATTATTAAATTTTTCGATAATTTCTAAAATATTTTAAAGTTAAAACTTCAAAATCTGTGAAATGTGGGTGGCCAAAACCAGTACATTCATAAATAAAAATGTCTGGTTTTGGACACTAGAGTGACCAAAATTGTTATAGATATTTTCCAGTTTTGGCCACTAGTTATAACTGTCTGCGCACATTTTCGTTTGTGCGACTACAGCATAAAGAAATTTTCTAAAGATTCCAAACAATAATATGATGGGAGAAACTGTGAAAATAAAAGATTTGCTGAAGAAAGGAAACAGAATTTTCTTTATGATAAGGACCATTTAACAAATGCATTAGATGCCATAACAAATGGAACTTCAATGCAGATTGCCTTAAAAAAATTTAATGTAGATTCGTGCTTAAGAGCGATCTTTCCGTTCGAGGAGCGGCGGTTTTTGTACTCCCCTTAAAATCTTTTCTCCCACTACAAAAGTAATAGGGGAAGTGAAATCTAACAAGGATAGTGTGTCCCGTCCTCGTTATCTCGTTGCCATTATAGGTCATAAATATTTTGTTAAGTATGCGATTATGAAAAAAGCTAACATACAAGGAAGTAAGAAAAAAAATGTAAGTATTAGTATTAGTATATCGGGTATTCAATTTAAATTGCCCAACATTGCTAATTTTGAGATTGAAATTCGGTTAAATTAGCAAAAATTCTCTGATTTTCGTGCTGATTCTGAATTTATAATAAGAAAATAATTTAAAAACTCATTTTCAATTGTACCTAGGCTTTGTTTATGCGCAAAATCAAGTTGTCTTAATAATTAACAATTTATGTAAGTAATGTACAGCCTCAATCAAAACTAATGAAACGTTCAAAACCGAAACACTGTAGTCAGAGAGAGAAGATACCGAGTATATTGAGTGAGATGAAGCCTTATGGCGAACGAATGTTTCCGAAGTCCTTCGGAACCCCACAACACGTTGCGCTCTCTCTGACTCGGCACCGTTGCACTCTGACTACAGCGTTTCGGTTTTGAACGTTTCATTACTTTTGATTGAGACTGTACACGTTCATTTATGTGTACACGTAAACAAATAAATGATCATGTAAAGAGAGCATCACGTTAGCAATTTCCTTTGAATTTATAACAATTAAAATGAACAATATTCCGCCTCGTGCTTATTCTGTACATTTTATTTTCATTGAAAGACTCCCAAATTGTACTCAGACAAATACACAACATTAGAAATTTACTTTAGTTGATTATATTCAATCCACCATAAACGTAACCTATTCATTTAAACATACACGGTGGTGATAAAATCACACACCAAGCTCTTAATTTGTTTATTTAATGTTTTTCTTGCAAAATCTTGAAAAGGTAAATTTATAATTTTAAGGACACATTTTAGTATCTTCTTGATCGCCATTTGTTTTTCCGCAGTGACGTCATCCTTAATTTTTTTTTAATAGCAACCCTAACTTTTTCATGCATACTTTGATCGTCCTTCTTGTTAGCAAAATTGCGATATAAAAAAATTAGTACCTTACACATTAAATTTTTCAAAACAAATAGACAATAAAATTCAAAAATACAATTTTATTTTACTATAATAATAATCTCGAAATTGTAATCAAATTCCCCAAGAACTAGTTGTTCTGATTTTCAGTGCAGCATAACATAAATTCTTGATAAAATTTCAGACGACGGTAAGGATCTTGTTTTTTTTCCGAAAAACTTGTTATGTAATGTACTATTTTTACTGTTTAAAAAGTTAGCATTGTTTCTTTCATTTCTTTGTTGTTTACATGTATAGACAGATAGGTATAATTTTTTGTCAATTATTTCGATTTTTACTTGATTTTGAATATAAACCTACTAATGAGAAAATGATTTTTGCAATTATATTATTATATTGTGCACCAACTCAAAAAATTTTGTTATGAAATGTATAAAACTGTTCGTTTTAACTAATATAAATTCAAAAGAAATTGTTAAAATTGATGCTTTATTTCATTTATTTGTTGTTTACTTGCATATTAGATAGATATCATTTGTCAGTTATTTAGGCAACTTGATTTTATAAATGAACATGGCCTACTTATTGAATAATGTTTTTTTACAATTATTTCATTATACATACAGTGTGTTCCCAGGTGGACTAAAGAAGAGGAAAAACTTTTTATTTTCTACTTTAGAAAAAAATATTATTCTTTATGAAAGCTTTAGCTTGTTCGAAAACCATTAATTTTCTGAACAAAATCCAGAAATTGTTTTTCTTAAGTAAAATAAAGGAGAAAATTCAAAAAATTTAAAGCGAAAAATTTGTTCGGTAATGAATTAATAATCACGACATCTCTTATCGCAAATGTTAGTCAGCTAAGAGACGAAGCCAGTATGGTCAATTTTTTTTTCAACAAGATTGATGTCCTGCCCATTCGATTATGCCAATTTTACAATACTATAAGAAATATTTTGAAAGAACATTTTCCAAATAAATGGATTGGTTGTAAACTGGCCAGTTCCTTCACCGAATTTGAATCCATTGGACTCTTTTTGTGAGGATATTTTACGCTAGTAATTTAGAAAACGATGTTTCAGTTTTAAAACAAAAATGAGTAATGCTGTCATTTCTATCACGGACAATGTTGTTAATAATGTTTATAAAGCATTTTGAAGCAGTTGAAACCTGTGTTGAAATCGAATAAAATACAGTCGAACCTTCATAATTCGAATCTCAAGGGACCAGAAAATTACTTAAATTAGTTATAGAAATTTCGAGTTAAAGAAAGAAATTTCAGTTGTACACAATGTGCAGGGACATAAGTAAACCTCGACTTACAGAAAATTTTGAGTTGTGGAGGTTCGAGTTATAGAGACGCCACTGAAAATGTTTTTCCATAATTTTAATTTTTTATTTCAAGAAAAACAATATCTTTCGAACAAGCAAAAACTTTTATAAAGAATTACATTTTTGTCTAAATTTGAAAATAAAAAAGTTTTTCCTCTTTTCAGTCCACCTGGGGACACACTGTATATTGTAAGCACATTTTAGAAATGTTGATATCACAGTAAAGAGAAAGAAAATCTCTACCCAATGAATTAAAAAAAAATAGTACATTACTATTTAAAAAAATATGGTTGTACAAATATTTTAACAAGTGGCAGTGCAATTGTTTTTTCTTTTATTAAAAATTTAGACTCTTAGTAAACGTCGATTTTTTTATCCTTGGCTCCTTGTAAGCCATGGTGATATAATGCTATACACCAACTATGTACAAATGTCGCCATAACTTCTTTATTATTAATTTTAAGATGAAACAGCAAGCATTATTTGTAATAAAAATTTAATGTTTCTTCATTTGCCAACAAAACATGATAGTCTTTTACAAACAACTACACTTCTGCAAGTATTCTGAGAACGCGATGAGTAATAATTTTTTTCAGATCATCATTGTAATCCTGAGCAAAAACAGTTCATTTCTGCTCATTTAACGACTTCGCAACTTTGATCACCCTGTATGTTAATCAATTAATTATTAATTAATTTATTATTAATTATTAATTAATTAGTCTGTCCTTTTTCAGAACACAAAATTAAGAAATTCAGTAACACCTACAATGAGATTTCGTAAAACAGTTATAGATTTGTAGTAAAGTAGGTGCTCCTTAAACCACGTTTGAAAGTTTCTCGATAACGAATATGAAATTTTTTATACACCTCTGTAAACATAACATGCCCTAAGTATGCTTGTAAACTTGGATCCCATTAATTTATTACTGTTTCTGTGTCACTTCAATACTACGTTTATACTCGTCACTCCTAGAAAGGAGAGGGGATTGGTTCGACTTTCAGTTCCTTCAAATTTGACGAATTTATATTGTTTGCGGAATTCGATGCAGCTAACACATTTTTTTATCAAAATACATAATAATTTACGTATTTATAGAGAAAGGTCTGCTCTACAAAACGTCTGTTTTACATTTTTATTATTTTAACAAGAAGTACCAGAAAAAAAATGTTAAAGTTGGTCTACAAAATGCTGAAACATCTCAATTAATATCTATTAATTGACAGACAATATTGATTTTTTAAAACAGACGTTTTGTAGTTCATCATTTCTTAAGGAAGTACGTAATTTTCTTTCCGCGTTATCTTTCATAATAAAGGCGCTACATCCAATTCCGTTTCGTAAAAATGCATTGAAAACGCCCTATACTGAAACGGAAAGATCGCTCTTAAAGTATCTAAATGAAAACCAATAAAATCGAAATATTTCCGAAATATTATCAATTTTTCTTACTATCTATCAAAACAACAATAATAATTTCTACACAACACCGTGCAGAAATAAAAATTATTGTATTTAATCATTGTTGATCATATTGTACTTCTTTTTGTGTTTAATATAAATTTCTTGGGATAATAAATATTTAACATGTGCACAGGAGCACAGATGTGGCCATAAGTGGTGAATGAGTGGCCAAAACTGGTGAAATTAGCATTTCCAACTTTTTATTTATTTTGCAGTACCAAATAAAATTCAATCCATTTTTTTTTAAATTTGGTAATATCCTGTTAGAAATACATAAAAATAACAAAATGATTTATTTGTCCAGTTGTAATCCTTCACAATATTATCAAAATTATTCTAATGCGATGCCCCTCTGAACTGCCTACTTTCGACTTGTAGTATCGACTACTCGGTATTCTGCTAACTCTGCTGTCTCAGCTATCTTCTCCTTTCCACACACCGGTACTTCCCCGGCTACCCAGCCTTGTTATCTCGGTCACGTGGTGCGTGATACAGTTGTACAGTGCTGGCCTCACAGGATTTCTCACACGGCCTCTCCTGACGACAACGTGTCCCCACGTAATAGAGTACAACGTAGTACCAGTTACCTGGGCAATGATCAATGAAATATCAGAATTGTGAATGATTAAAATATAACAATAACAAAATTAAACAGACATAAAATAAGAATCAGTAATAAATAACCAGTGCAGACAGCTTAGGGCACCTTGTGGTCTTTCTGCAAAAATACAGGCAACAAATGTATGCATACACAGTCAAATAACACAAAAAGAACTAAAAAGATCTTTTAACCAACAAAAGCAAAATTGATAATAATATTGGAGCTCCAATAATTTCCAGGTAGGACTAAAAGTACCAGGGTTTCACCTGCAGTTAGCCCTCTGCCCAGAGCAAAGTACCGGAAGCCTTACTCCGCAATGCTCTGTACTAACCTACCAGAACAAAGTACCAGGCTTTTTTTTCCACCCGCAGTGTTCTATTACCTTACCCCTACCTTCCATTAGCTATCATAATATCGTATTCAGGGTTTCATATTTTCCAACCCTGCGATACCTTTATAGGGTATTCTTGAACGAGTGTCACCAGGTATGTCGGTTATCTCACACCTGTCATTTTCCAACACTTTACTGAGCTTAAACGGCCCTGTGCGCCGCCGTGGCAATAGCGAGACTCCAATGGCTTTGTTTATCGTACCACTTGTGTCTAGCTGGTTATACCTCCATTTCCCTGTGGAAGTGCTACAGTGTTCAAGTGATGCGCCTCATATGTACCTACAAATTCTGAAAATCTCTTTGAGGTAAAAGCTCTACCGTGATCGCTAATTATGCGAAAAGGCACCCCAAATGTTAAAAACATATTTTTGAAAGAATTGATAAGATATTTAGTACCAGTGTCTTTTACGGGATTTAATAAGATGAACTTTGTTAAAGCATCAATTATGGAAATATAATTGCCCGTTGTGATTTTAAGAAAAGGACCCAAGTGATCAATGCGAACCGTATGGAACGCTATTGGTGATTTCGGGATGTGATGCAAGAACCCAAGTTGTTTACCTGAAGTTTTTTTTTTTTTTTTAATGCCTTATTTCGCTCGTCTTGCCACACTCGTATGCAATAATTTAGTTAAAGGTTTGGAAATGATAGCATAATTCTGAATAAATTTACGAAAATATTTGGTGAGATCTAAAAACTGCCTCTGAAAAACATTAGGGGCTGTACAAAGGCCAAAGGGCATTCGTAAATATTCATATAAGCCATCCTGGGTGATAAATGCAGTACAAGGTATTGAATCTGCCGACATTGGAAGTTGATGGTACCCTGAAAATAAATCTAAACTAATGTAATATTTATTACCTGCTAATTTGGATAGTTGGTCTTCGATTAAAGGGGTGGATATCGATCTTTTACGGTTATTCTATTCAACATACGATAGTCTAGTAGTCTACACACAAGCGTTTTTCTCCATCTTTTTTTTTTTTTTTGACCAGTAGAACGACACTTGCATAGGGTGAATTCGATCGCCGAATTATCCCATTTTTAATTAATTCGTTGACTACTCCCCTTGTAGCTTAGCGTTCAGATTCAGGAAGTCTACGAGCCCTACATGTGATCGGCTCTGTTGTTAATTGTAACGTCATACAGATATTTTTAGCCAAGCCTACTGCAGACATTTTGGTGACAATACAATCGCTGTATAGGCGCTGTATTCATTAAGCAATGATAAAAGCTCAGTCACCACCTTCTGGTCCTTTATTGCGATGTATACTATTGACTGATTGATGGAGTTTACACATTGCGAGTAGCCCTCAATTCGAGAGAATTATAAAAGATTACCAGATTAAAAATATTGAATGTCATTCATTTCGGTAAAATTTCGTCCTATCAATACTTCTACATTCATGACACATTTTGTGACCACATAAAAATTTACTAATTTGTTGATACCATCAATATCAATGTCAGCACGTACAAAATGATTTGGGTTCGATATGTGCGTCACCCAGAATAATTAAAATAACAAGAACTAAAAGTGATGTGGTTTTAAGTTCTAGCGTAATTACCTCGTTTTCTGAAATGAGAGCATTGGCTGCCGAAATCGACAAAGCACTTAATTTGTTTATTTTCGATAAAAATTTCTTTAAAATACTTTTGTGTAACATTGTCGTTACTTCCGATAAAGTTTATGTTTTGTTTAGGTTTGGGCAATTACGACGCAGGTGTCCCACAGTTCGGCAGCGATAACACGTCGGGCGTGTGACATCATCGTGTTTGACAGATGCAGAGTTATGTGATTCAGAAATTGCCGTGGTTGTTTGTTTTGTTAAATTTCTATTGGCATCAATAAGTCGTAAATGAGTTGCAAGGACATATGGGTCAGTAACGTGTGCTGTCGCGACCATGAATTTTATTTGTGCATCGTCAATACCTCCCATTATTAAATTAACGCGATCCGCATCGTTTAACGGTATTTTTAGCTTATGTATAAGGGCTAATTTGCGAAATACATATTCATAAAAGTTCGTTCGTTTGTGGCTTACAGGATATAAGTTCTTGCATTAATCCGTGTAGATCACGTTTGGGATGAAAATTTTCCTGAAGCATAGAGCTCCATTCTGCCCACGTAAACAATCGCGTAGGGAGTCCCCTGAACCATACCTCAGCGGTGCCCTTCAATTTTGTTAAAGCTAAATGAGATGTTGTTTTATCATCCCATCCGTATATCTGAGCGAACTCATTAACAGAGTTTAACCATGCATTCACATCATGTATTACAGGATTGAACTCAGAAATACGCCAGATATCCTTTTTTCGACCAACCTTTCAATCCCGGATACCATTGCAGCGCCAAATTGCGAAACGCTATCAGCCAGAGCACCTACAGACGCCGCCGGGAGGGTTTCCCCACTTTCTCGCGATCGGCTTCTACCACTATCCCTGGAGTCGCCGTCTCCTCGCGAGGGCTCCCTCTGGGGTGAACGAAAACGTTGACGCCGTCGTCCACGCGTTCGGCCATCCAATTCATCCACGACGCGATCATCCAGGTTCATTTCGTCTCGACGCCGTTCATGTGCCACCTTTACCAAACTTTTTCGCTCGTCAAATGTTTGCGGAGAAGTTGTCTTATGCCACTGCCGATACATTGCAATAATTGCGGTTAACAAGGCACAGGACACAATCCCACTTCTGATGTTAGAAATACATAAAAATAACAAAATGATTTATTTGTCCAGTTGTAATCCTTCACAATATTATCAAAATTATTCTAATGCGATGCCCCTCTGAACTGCCTACTTTCGACTTGTAGTATCGACTACTCGGTATTCTGCTAACTCTGCTGTCTCAGCTATCTTCTCCTTTCCACACACCGGTACTTCCCCGGCTACCCAGCCTTGTTATCTCGGTCACGTGGTGCGTGATACAGTTGTACAGTGCTGGCCTCACAGGATTTTTCACAATCCCAATGTATGTCTATGCGCTTTGGACGTATTTGTTTGGGTATATTTTTCAACATGTGACGTAAGGATAATGGTAAAGAGAAAACTTCGCTTAAAGTGGCCAAAACTGGTGCCTCTACCCTATGTAGCTATAAATTAAAGTAGCGGCATGGCCATTGATGATCGCATTGTACAAAAAGTTACGTAAAATTCATCTGAAACTGAATCTAAATTAAAATTTGAAATATTCTATTAGTATTGCATCAGTGTTGTGTATCGTTCAGAGTTGTGTTTCATCCATTAAAAACACTGCTTCCTACTTTTTATAAAATAAAATATTAAAAAAAGGTGTTGGAAAATTTTGGCCCTGCCCCCTAAGACACAAAAACATATATTCGGGCGATGCAGGAATGGAGTTAAATTAAAGTGAGAGCGAAACTGTTTACAGTGCGCTATTGTGAACACTGCTTAACATGAACTCCTGTATAACGTGAACACCTAAATTTCAGCATTGGCCACTGTCTAACGTGAACAGTGCACCTCGCTAACATGAACAGCTACTTTATATACTATATAAATTCACAAGGAAGTCCAAAGAATCACTTTTTACTTCATTTTTTCCAAAAATGCATAATATGTAGTACATAAATAAAGTGATGTGTCATGTTTTTAATTGTTTTTAAGAGATGAAGACTGCATTTCGGAAACATGAACAATCGCGCAAAGTCCAAAGAATCACTTCTTACTTCATTTTTTCCAAAAATACGTAATATGTAAGACGTAAATAAAGGTTGAAAGTGATGTTTCATGTTTTAATTGTTTTTAAGAGATGAAGACTGCATCTCGGAAACATGAACAATCGCGCAAACATGAACACAGCTGGTTTTAATTAGTTCACGTTAGCGCGAGTGCACTGTATTTAATATATTTTCCAACTTTGTCCACATCCAAGGTAACTTTCAATAATGAATATTTTATGCTGGTGTCAAAAATTTTTCACAATTTGAAAAAAAGATACAAATCAACGATAAAACAATAAATGTCAATTGGTAATTGTGTTCAGGGCCGCATTAAGGTTGCCGTAGGCCCGAGGCACCAGACCTTCTACCCTCCCTGTGGCCTTCTGCATTTGTTTCTTTTATGAAACATACCTGTATTTTTTCCTTCCTAATTCCAATATTTTTTCGTAGGCCCCAAGAATTATCGTGGGCTCTGTACTAAAGTGCCTTATGCCTAAGAGGGCCCTGATTGTACTAACAGCACAATTTTTTAAAGTCAGTTTTACAGCAAACTGTAAAACGCCGATTATTTTTACAATGAAAACAAAGAAAAATGAAAACTCCGACGTTGACTTTTTTTTTATTTTTTGGAAAGATCAAATCGATATCTCCAAAACTATAGGGAATTTTGAGAAAAACGAAAACGTGAGACCTAGATATGATGTTCTACAGCATATTAAAAAAAATCAGTTCTGTGAATTTAATAATAGCTGAAACGTTTCGCTGAATTTGTTTTCAAAACAAAATCGATTGTTATATGTTTAGTTTTAAAATAACAAACATATGTCCGTAATTTTGGTATTTTTTGCAAGCGATAAGCCAGCGATCCAGGGCGACGCGTCGTCCCGGCCCGAGTGACTTTGGACCACACAAACACACGCATAAACAAATCATCGTAACATGTAGCTTGATCAAATTACGGGCATGTTGAAGCATTTCGCGCTTGTCTGTTCTGTCTCTAAACTGGCGACATTCGAAGCACTATAGTTGCACAGACGTCATAAAACAAATCTATTTGACGTTTTAAATTGGTTTCTTAGATTTTGTATACATTTTGTCGCGTTAAAATTGCAGATAAAGGTTCCATGTGGTTAAAGATATCAAATTACATTGCAACTTGAAACCTTCGCTGGGTCCTTACAGTCAGGCAACAATACTTTAAAAATGTCAGCGTTTGCACTTGAATAGTTCAAGTTATACATATGTGCTTCATTTGCGCCAGACGACAGCGAATATTTCTGATAAGCTAATAGGGTGTCTCTTGATACATTTTGGCATCTGGAATAGGCGTGGATGCAACCACTATGATTGGTCGAATTTATTTCAAATTAGCTGCAAAAGTCCGAGGGGGTGTTTAAAATTTTTACTTGAAAGTACGGGACGCGGAAAAACGGGCAGATAGCATTGACGCTTTACCGAGAACGGTTCTGTTCAATTCTAATTTGGTTTAGCAGTTTTTCCTTAGGCGCTTGTAGTCTTTATTCATTTTATAGTTAAATCATTATTTCGGTACGGTTTAAATACAGTGTGTTAAGAAAGGCAATTAAACCAAACACGTGCACGTCGCGACGCGAGTGATTAAATCAGAGTGAACAGGGCGTGTATGTTGCACGGATTATACGGCTTTAGGTAATTGACATTTATTTGTATTCTTCAGCGCACCTTTGGTGGTAACAATTGCGTAGGGATAATTTGATTTGCGTTAATTAGTGACTAAAGAGTCAGTCAAGTTCATTGACATTGCATTTAGATAACTTTAATCAAACTATTTTTATTTACATTTTCAGCGAGCATTGAAACTCACTAGTGACATTCATCTTAGAAAAATTTATTGGTCATTGTTTCTTTAGTTATTAGACCAATTCTGTAATTTAATCAACCAACAGCAATTAACTATTCCCCACATCTACCTGGGAATTCAATACAGAGTACTGAAACAGTACTCTGTATTGTATTGTATAATAGTTTTGAGATAATCGAAGGGAAAGGAGAATCGTATATTTTTAAAACGTACAATAGATGAGAGCCGCCCGAATTCTTAACCTGCTTTAACGTTCGTGTAATTGCTTTATTACCCCATAAACTGTCGCGTTTCAAATGCTATGATGAAACACATTTAGTCCGTTCTGGTTCGCGTTGTAGTGAAGAGTAGGTTATTAATCGGTGTACTTTATACTTTTCATTTTTTTAAGTTTATTAGTGTATGTTTGTGTGTGTTGGTGCGTTTGCGTTGGGCGTTTTTACGTTTCAAGAGTACGCGGATATGCATTTGTTACACGGGGAATGTCGGGGAAACGCGCAATTGGCATCACATCTGTACGCGGAACTGTTTCCTAATCGTGAACGACATCCGCATTATCAAATTTTGTCAGGGTAGCTCAGCGACTATGCGACACAGGCTCTTTTTTACCTGAACAAGGAGTAAGGAGCAAATTTGATGTAATTACGGTTTGCATAATTGTTAGTGCGACGAAAACGCACGCTAAATGCACATTCTTTCAAAGTGTTCACCTTTAACACGAATTGCGGTCAAGGGCAGAGTTAAAAGCCTCTAATAAATTTTTTCGTTTACGATAGATATTTATTGTCTTCTTGCAGCCGCGTGCCATTCATAAAACGCTCGTCTTGTTTCACGGCCGCAGAAATTTAAATCGCTACGGTATTTATGAAAACATTGACTCAAAATAATGTAAATTTCAAGTTGCTCCGATTGCAAAATTATATTAAAATATTTTGTTTGAAATAATGTCAGAAACGTTTCCCCGAAGTTTGGTGCATCGTCACTGAAAAATCCTGTATTATGTATGAAAAGAAAATGTATACGAGGACAGTTCTACCGGGTGTTTCAGTGAAGATGCACCAAACTCGGTATGTTGGTAGATATCGTGAAAAGAAATAAAAGTTTCCTATAATATTTTTTTTTTAAATGAATAAGTTTTGAGATAATCGAAGGGAAAGGAGAATCGTATATTTTTAAAACGTACAATAGATGAGAGCGGCCCGAATTCTTAACCTACCTTAACGTTCGGTTTTTTACTTTATTACCTCTTTGACTATATACAACTGGACTGCTAGCGAGTTTGAAAAAGTGTCTCCAACATGGGCGACAAGGTGTTGCCAGGTGGCGACTTTGAGAACTACATCAGCGATGTAAATAGTGTTAAATTTGGTTGACAGAATGGAAGAATAGGCTGAGACTGAGGGTGTTTGGACGTTGTGTTATAAATGTTTAATTATTTATTACCTTAGAAGTATTATCTAACAAAATGGGTCGCAGACGCTGCTTTGCCGCGAATTGTGATGCAGTTGCCTATGATGAAAGAAAACCCGATCAAAAGCAATCCTTTTGTATGTACGTACTGATATTAGTTTAAATTCAATAACTAAAAATTGTCTAATTACTGAACTATTTTAGATTTCCATCTAATGAGGAGCAGTGTGAAAAGTGGTATTTGGCTCTCCGAGAACTAAATAACCAAGTGATAGAAAAGAAACCGAAATATGCTAGGTTATGTTCAAGACATTTCACAAAAGATTCGTTTGATCGAAGAAGTTGCTTCACAGCAAAAAGATTAAAATCTGAAGCTTATGCAACGTTACAATTTCAGTAATCACCATCGAATATACAATAACTAAATGCTTTTCCCCCGCGTACCCGCAAGTATTACAAACAAGCAACAATATTAATTTAATCCGGGCGACACAAATGGCCAACAAATACAAAAGGTAAGTCGCACATTCCCCTATTGCCTCAGTCAGTGTTTGTTTGCTTACGCCAGTCTTCTTCATCTGCGTTAGGAATATTAAAATGAAGCTTAAGAACGTCAAGCAATCACCGGGAGTGAAGACCCGATTAGATAGCTTCAAGACTAAAGTGGTGGTAGCCGATGCCCGGCAGAGAATCATCCAGAAGAAACGAAAGACCGTGGTGGTCGCGAGGGATGTCCTCGCTAACATCGCGTGCAAACAGGATGCACGCAGCGAACTACTGAAAATCCGAGAGAAGAACAGGGGCGAGAACGTATTAAACAGCGATATACGCCCCATCGGCTCCAATATCCTCAAGAAGACCGACAGGAATGGAAAAATCTCGCTCGTTACGAATAAATCGAAGCTGAACAGCGACCTGAACCTGGCAATACAGCACCAGTTGGGTTTAATGACGGCCAGGCGCGCGCCCCTTAAGAAGGTGATTGCGAAGAGAACGTCGGCGGTACCCGTGGTCCCGAAAGCGAGTTTGTTACCGTTCGTGCCGCCGGTCATACGCAAGACTATATTAAACGATTATTCTTCCCAGGTCCAGCTGTTACTTCTATTAGGGCAAGGTTTACAAAGAATGTACATTTTTTAGGACAATAAATTATATTTGAAACTTTTTTTATTTTTTTTTAATATAAAGATGATCAATCTTTAGAGAAAGTACATATCTCTATTTTATAAATTATTTTATTTATACTATATTACAAATACCAAAACTACATTTCATATAGTTGTAATATAAGGCAGTTCTGGAAACTCTAGCCTCGATTCAGTACGATCAATTGGATGAACCCCAAATCATTCATGATTAATGCAAGTAAAAGTTTCAATTTGGAACGTCAAGATCACTAATCGGATCATAGTTTCTCAAAACAGCTATAGAAGTAGCACAACTACGATATGTAGGTGTACTGAAGAAGCAGCTGTGACAAAATGTTTTGTAAAATGAGAAGAAAAATTTGTTCAAAATTTACTCATTCCTACAAAAATATATTTCGTTCACGTAGTTTCTTAAATAACCTATTTAAGACTTCCAGAATCGAGCTGCACAGAACAAATAAGGTTTATTACATTCAGTTTGTTCACTTAGATCAGTTCGAAAGAATACAGGTTAAGTTGCTGTTGTAGTTTAAATTTATAAATTTCCTGGCATACCAATATTAGTTCCGATATTGCTCGGGCAATACCTTGGCGCGGTTGATGTTGGGGACATAGTGTTCCATTGTAAATTATATGCTGCTAGCAGTCCAGTTGTATATATATAGTCAAAGTATTACCTCATAAACTGTCGCGCCTCAGATGATATGATGAAACCACGGCCGCCTAGATTAATGAAGCACCAGTGCTTTATACGGCCGGTCGCGTTTGAAAAAAACCTGTTCCGTGACAGTTGTCGTTAGTGTGGCTCCCTCTGCACAGATTTCACTTAAACACATACCGTTGCTATAGTTACCACATTACTTTTGACATCTAATTTTATTCGCATTATTTGTTAACACCTTTTAACACTTAATTATTCTATTTCAAATTCAAATAACAAATAACTGTAATATCTATATTATTTTTTTTATCATAAAAAATGCGAAGGTTTGTATAATTAGGTAATTGTAATCCAGAAGTTACTGTTTCCTATCACAGTTTGCCTGCAGACTTTCATTTAAATTTGAAATGGAGAGATATTTTGACAAATTACACACATGCTGGGTGTCTCATAACGTACGGAGGAGATTGAAAGGGTGAATAGAACATCAGAAAATAAGGTAATCTCATCACATAAATTTTTTTCCAAAAGTCAATAATTAAAGAATTGTAAGCCCTTCTGGATCCATTAAGTTAGGGAATTAACATTTTAAATGCAGATATAAGGCATATAACCGCGCCTTTACAACGTATTTATTAGATCCTCCCTCCTTTTTAAAGGGTAGTTTTAGGAGATAACTTTTCAGTATTTTATTCCTAACTTTTCATTTTTACATATTTCATCAAAAATTTATGAAGACAATATTTTTTAGATTATTTGGCATAAGAAGGCTCTCTTGTTGCATTTCGATAAATCGGACCGTTTTTGAATAATCGAGGTTCATTAGTTAATATATGTCCATTGCATTTTGTTACCATAAAATATTGAAAGTAATCCCCTTAAACTAGCCATTAAAAGGGAAGAAATTTCTAACAAATGCATTGGAAGTGTTCAATTAGGTGCCTTATATCTGAGTTTCATATATTAGTTTGATAACTTAAAGGATTCAGAAATGTTGCCAAAAGAAAAATACGTTTCATCCCTCTTTCAGGGAATTATAACTCCCTTATTTACTTTTGGAAAAAACTTTCAATCTCCTCCGTACGTTATGAGACACCCACTATAATTAATTCTTTGTATTAGTAAATAGGTAAAAATAAAGCTTTTCATCCTGTAGATGCTGCACTCTTCTCAAATTATTCGCTGGTTTGCTGCAATCACTTTTCTGAAGATAGTTTTTTCTTCACGTGAAATCGAAAAATGTTAATTGCAGGGGCTGTACCTTCTATATTTAAGGTCTAATAATCGTATACACAACTGTATTATCCTTGTTTATATATATATATATAAACAAGGGTATTATTAACACATTATTAACTGTATTACAAATTATTTTAGCTTCCTAACGGAAATCCAAGACTTTCTGAAAATGTAATTCCTCGAATTTCTGATGCAAGTGCAACACTTTCGTTATTTATTAACTATATTACAAAACATTTTAGCTTGGTAATGAAAACCCGAGTTTTTCTGAAAATTTATTTCCTCAAATTTCTGACGCTTCTCCTCAAACTACAAACATTACAACTGCAATTAAAGATCTAGCTTATTCTTTAAAGATTGCATTACAGCAGTTACATTATATGGAAAATATATACAAATATTTCCAAAATTATGACGTAAGCAACAGAATCCCTCATCAGCGAGATCCCAATTCTGCTCCATATACAGACACTTAAGATGCACGCCTATCATACTTAATTCTGCAATTTCCTCATTTTTTTGCTGATATTCACTTTAGCTCAGCAAAAGCAGACCTTGCTGGGTTAACAAAAGAGGCAGCGGAAGCTCTGGTTTTCACTGCTAAGAGCACATATCTTTGCATCCAATATTTAATACGAGACTTAAACTTTTATTATATATTAACAAGAAGTTTTAGTTCAAATGCGGTTGAATCAGTTTTTGCAAATATTCGGCTTCGTGGTGGTTCAAATGACTTGACAGATTGTAGAACAGCTGAGTATACACTTCGGCAAATTTTGAGAAGTGGTTTCATGAAAAATGTCACCAATAGCAAGAGCATATCTGAAATAAAATATGCCAGCACTGCAAAATTTGTAAACACTGAACATAATATTGACAAATTTAAAATCGCTATTACCTTAAATGAGGCCACTATTAAAAAACTCGAACGAATGAGTATATTTCAAGGCAGTTACACAGGTTTCCATCAAATTGAATCTGCAGCAGTTGACTTTCTTGGTGGTTATCTAATAATGAAAATTCGTGTATCTTTGAACTGTGAGACATGCCAGTTACCTTTATGAGAGAATTCCTGCGATAAAACTAACCCCTTGCTTGACTTAATTTATAATCAGGATCGTGGTAGGTTAAATTATCCCACTGAAAAATTTGTTGGCTTAGTTCAATATACATATATTACAAGTTATTTTAGAAGTCTTACCAAGTGTGCCTAAACAAGATGTGGATTCAATTTTAAAAAGAGTATTGGCTCATATCTTCGTGGTAATCCCATGTTCAAATGCAAACTCCACAGCAACACTGTTTGCAATATTGTTTTAACCAAATTAATACCTCCACTACTGATAAATTTCTGTAATTTGCAGACACAAAATGTAACAGTATCTATACGAGAAAAAGGAAACTCCTAAAATTAAATTGATTTATAAATTTTTCCTTACCGTGTTTCATTTTCAACTTTGGAATTTCAGTTTTAGTACTATATGCAGACAAAAATTATTCTTTTGAAAGTATTGTGGTACAAATTTAACAACATAATGCCACATAACATAACACCTAGGTTTGAAAATAACTTGACATTCTTGATTTGGATATTATTTACTTATGGTTATTGATTGTGCATCCGTAAATTTAAATTATTATAACACAAAAGTAAAGGATCAACACCTTGTTGACATTTGCGATTGAGGTTATGCACTATTGACAGATGTCTGTAGTGTGGCTCCCTCTTCGGAACGGAAAAATCGCTCTGAACTGAGAACGCGACCGGCCGGATAAGCACTGAGTGCTTCATTAATCCAGGCGGCCGTGGATGAAACACATTTAGTTCGTTTACTCCGTTCGTTGACTAACGTTGTAGTGGCGAGTAATTAGTTGGTGTAGTTTATACTTTTTATTTTTAAGTTTATTATGTAATGTGTTACTATGTAACGTATTATGTAATAGTGTGTGTGTGTGTGTGGGTGTGTTGGTGGTGCGATGGGCAATTACACATTTCGAGAATACGCAGATTATTCAAACACATGTTGTAAGGTAATTGCCATTTGCGTAATTCGCCCGCTTCCGAAATTGTTTTTTCCTCATGTGATCAAGTTCAGTCTGATAGGCAAATAATTTAACAGACCGGCGTGGAGGAAGCAACAATTCTATTCAACAATTCCAATTTATTAATTGTACATAATTGTAGTAATTGTTGGATACAGAAACAAATAAAAACGTTACAAGCGTTAATTATTTATCGTACATTATTAAAACTCGGCAAATTTGATGTAATTACGGTTTGCATAAATGTTAGTGCGATGAAAACGCACGCTTTTTTCAAAGTGTTCGTCTTTAACACGTCTTGCGGTCAAGGCCAAACTTAAAAGCCTCTCATAAATTTTTTCGTTTACGATAGTTATTTACTGTCTTCTTGCAGGCGCGTGCCATTCATAAAACAATTTAAATCGCTCGTCTTGTTTCACGGCTGCAGAAATTTAAATCGCTACGGTATTTCTAAAAACATCGGCTCCAAATTATGCAAATTTCAAGTTGCACCGATTAAAAAATTTTATTAAGATATTTTGTTTGAAATAATGTCAGAAACGTGTCCCTTAAGTTTGGTGCATCTTCAATGAAACACCCTGTATAATTCATCAAAAGCACTTCAGAAAGCTCAACGAAATTTGTCAGTATGATTTCCTGACAGTTCAAGGTAGGTTTTCTGACCCGGGAATTCTCGATCTCGATTTCCCGGGAAATTTGCTAAATTTGATCCCGGGAAAAGACTGTCGAGAAATCGAGAAATTTCCGAATTCTGCGCCTCCCCTTTCCGCTCAAGACAACTGTCCGCTGCTTCGCACATCTTATTTTCTACGGGCGAATTTATACAGATTGAAGACTTTCACTTTAGCCAGTAGTAGTTTCATGAAAAGCGCACGCGACTCGCATATGTACAGCCGTGCGCAGCTTAAAAGTGTTATAGTTTGACAATTCTATGAGCCTTGTACTACAAGGTATTAAGGGTGAGGTGTGCGTACAGGCGGTGCATTTTAGATGCGCATGTCTGTACAGCCCTTCCTTTCTTAACGTTAGTACTGGGACTGGGCAAAACGTAGTGGAGATTACGTGTTACAGTGAAAACTGCAAATATACGAATAGTAATCAGTGGATTGTAATATTTTCAAAAGCAGCACATAAATTAATTGTTGCTTGTACAGAATTTCTATTGTAACATCATTTAAAAATTTAAATCTTTCCAATGATATTAAACAAAGTTATTTTATTGTTAATATTCGTCTGTGGCTTAGATGCAACTAGATTAATGTTAATGCATTTGTGTAATCTGATCAGCGCCTTCCCACCTACATAGAAGAAAACACGCTACGCACGCTATTTCCATATTTTTCAACCAATCGTATACACATGCTCTTTGTACTATTCTTGAAATCACTTTTGGCTAACGTGAAAGTCTTCAAATGGTATACAGTGCACTCGCGCTAAAGTGAACTAATTAAAACCAGCTGTGTTCATGTTTGCGCGATTGTTAACAATTTTGGTCACTCTAGTGTCCAAAACCAGACATTTTTATTTATGAATGTACTGGTTTTGGCCACTCACATTTCACAGATTTTGAAGTTTTAACTTTAAAATATTTTAGAAATTATCGAAAAATTTAATAATTGCACTTATCAAATACACAAAAAATATAGGATTACTATTATAAATCAAGCAATTATAAGTTTTCTTATGTACTCCTGTTGCTTAACCACTTTCCTTAGAAAACAGCGATCAAGTTGTCCTCTACGCTTCAACTGCATGTCAAAGCCAAACCAATAGGGCCAAGCTGCTAAATTACCAGATAAAACCGGTAAGACAGGCAACCAACTGCGCATTTCAAATGTAACGATTTGTTTTTTAAAAAGACGTATTACTAAACAATAGTACATTAATTTTTAGTTTTGATTTACTTTTTCCCCTTAAAAATAATCCTAAAGAACACCCTAAATTTAGGGGGAAGAGTTGGCAACACTGTTCGCCAAGCGTGAAAATCGAGTTTTTGTTTATCAACAAAACGAATAATTTTTTGCAGAAAGTAGTAAACGAAAAAAATTGAATAACGATCGATTTTTTTTTGGTCAAAAAAGAAATATACGAAGAATAAAGCCGAAATTCGATTGAAATTCGGACGTCTTTTCTTATTGCTTTTATTTTTAACGCAAAAAATGGTCGGCCATTTTTTTTGTTTCTTGCATTTGTTAAACATCGATCATCTTTTGTTTAAGTTTTTAACGAAAACTGATAATTCTTGTTTTCTTTTGTAATATCAAATCAACGGTCTTTTATGTTGAAACTAACGTTGCCAATCCTAATATGCTCTGACAAGCTACCTTTTTTCTATTTTTATTTTTACAATCATTCATAACTCTTAAGTTTGATTTTTAAAGTAGTTTTTGGAAAAAAATATAAATATTTAATGCTAATTTAGGGGTTTCAACTAACTAGGGGGAAAGCTCACTGAAGAGTTGCCAACATTCGGCGAATATCGCAAATTATTTTATGATAGATATCACCACAAAGTGACAGAATCAACTGAAACAATTGTTTAGTTTAGTTTATAACAACTACTAAATCTTAAGTGTTTTGGTTAAAATTATTTTCAGTTTTCAGATTTGTCATTAAATCGGTCATGAAATCATTAAATACATTTTCGACATGTCTGAACTCACTGGAAATTGCCTGAAATTTCAACAGAAAGTCCCCAGAACTAGTGACAAAATTAGTAAATTGGCAACATTGTCAAGGAGTGCAATGACTTATTAAACTAAGACATTCGTTCAAATTTCATGGAAAGAGTTGATAAAAAATTTAAAAAATCACCCGATATATGTTTGTAAAATATACCAACAATCATGTTTGCGAAAATAAGCATGTATTTTCATATCATCCTTTAAAAAAGACGAACATTTCCAATATGGTTTTGAAGTGTCCTAGAGTATGTGACTGTCAGTACATGTATACCAGGGGCGGACCGTCAACTTTGGTGGCCTAGGACTAACATTGTTTGGGGACATACCCATTTAACTCAAATGAACACAAGTTTGGGTTAGTTGTGACAACTGACCACAGTGTTTTTATTTTCCTAGGCAAACCTCGAAGAAATGGTTTAAATATGTCATGCGGGTAAAAATAAAAACGAAAACTATTTCTATTCATTTTTAACATAAATAAATAAAGTAATTTTGGATATTTTTCTCGCAGGAAATTGAAAAACAGAGTAGCAGCCCAAACGTCACGTGATCGCAAGAAGGCTAAAGTGGAGCAGATGGAATCAGCACTAAAGGACCTTTTTGAACGAAACGAGAAGATTACATTGGAATGTGAAAGGCTGAAGCGAGAAAACGAGAGATTGACGGCAGAAAACGTAGAACTGCACAGTCAATCCAGAGTGCCCTGTCCAAATTGCGCCCAAAACCGGCCTGTCGAGTGTGTTGCTCAGAAAGGATCTGCAGAGTCCTACCCTCTACCGCAGGGTCTGGGCAGACACTCAGCAGCGGCTTTGAATCCGCAAACGCTCAGGCATCTTTGGAAGATTGTATTGGTCTACCTTCTCTCCCAGATTTGCTCGACGAACTCAATAGAGATGTTGACCTCTCATCTCTCGAAGAAATCACACAAAGTCTCTTGCAAGATATCGCCGCTGACTTGGAAGCATCTTCTCGAAAAGCAGTTGCTGAAGTAAGTAAAATAGAATGTTTTTTTTTTTTCTATTTTGAATGCCTTGTAAACTAATAGTGTTGGAAAAATTATTAATAATTTCTTGTGTAATATTTGCCATTAATTAGAGTATCAGTGGATATGTTTTTTTTTTTTTTGATACAATGCAGTCTTGTTTAGCCAAAATTAATTTGAACATAGCATTTAGCAGTTTTAATGAGTTACTTATATTTTTTCCAAATTTCATTGAATGTGTGTGTGTAGTATATAAGAGGTAAAAGATATGGATTGCTTTTAATTTTAAGAGTCAAAATCGATCGCAAAAGTTGGTCAGCAGCCATATAAGCAGTTGAAAAGAAATTATTTTGGATCATTGTCAAACGATTTTTGCAATTGATCTTTGCTACTAAATGTGATCTGTGTATTTTGACCCTAAATTAAAATAGTAGAGATAGGTTTGTACAATTTCAAAAAAATCGAGTACAGTTAATTTTCTCTGATTTAATTCGTTCGTGTTAGTGTCGTCATTTTTGCTGACAAAATGACAGACAAAATGTCACGGCTAACTAAAGTGACAAAGTTCTAATTCTTTCTAAATTAGAGGAAGGTTGGCCAATAAGGACATTATATAATTTGTCTAAAAGCAAACGTTTGAACAAAATAGAATTTTAATTTTTTTAAATGCTACGAAAAAGACATATTTACATTGTCAAAAAATTGTAAAATTTTTATTTTTGCAATTAACTGTATATATTGATTTATAAATTTCAAAGTTTCAGATTATCAACATTTTACTAATAAAAAATACTTGTTTTTTTTTGATATAGGTAATAATTTTGTTCCTTTACGAAAATATGATTGCATTGTGTAATAAATTTATCGAGAAATGCAGTAATTATAAGAATAAAATTTATTTAGGATGTAGTATTGTACATTTTTGTATTTTAGATGCCTTGATGAATTTTTTGCTGGTATCTTCAAGGTTTTATTGCAAAGCAGGTGATTTTCTTCGCACATTATTGCACAAATTGCTTGTGTATACAATACAGTCTAAATACATATTTTTGTTTAAACATTTAAACTTCAATTGATTCTACTTGTATATTATTGAAAAGATAAAGCTAAGCAGCTTTTAATGATAAAGAAAATAATACACGGTAATGTACAAAATGTATAGTCATTTCACAGATTATTAAATAAACAATAATGTTTATTAAAGTTGAATTGCTTATGGATGCAGTCAAGAAACTCCTTTAAATCATGCTTTTGGAAATGTTTATTCCCTTCATCAGGACACTGTAAGGTGAATGTTACAAGCACTTTTGACCATGTTCGCAACATTCACCTTACAATGGTCCTGGTGTAGGAAATAAACATTTCCGAAAGCTTGACTTAAATTAGCAGGAGTTTCTTTACCATCTCAATTGACTGCATCCCCAAGCAATTCAACTTTATTAAATTTACTAGTCAAGATATCAACAATTACATTAATGTTTATGATTGAATACATTGAGAATGAAGTTTTTTAACGAAACATTCTCAAACTATTCATGGTTATAACGAGTGATCAATATCTTTTCTAATTAAGTGATCTATGGAAATAAAATCGTGTGTCTTGGATTAGTTCATTATTTCAAATGCCATTCGAATTATTTATATTGCATTCCTATATAAAATCTAACTGCTCTTCTTATACACTGTGAACGTTTAGAGTGGAATAATCCATGTAAATGAGTGCCAGATCATCTGCGACCAAAATCCTCGGACAGGTAAACCTATTTTCTTTAGCGCGAATATTTTTTTGAAGTCATCTTTTCTTTGCACCCCCACCCCTTTCCGCAATGACGTCATCGTCATTTTTTTTTAATGGCACGCCCCCAATTTTCTAGCAGTTTTGGATAGATTTGAGAATTCTGATTTCATCAATATGCGTATTTTGACATTCGCACTGACAGTACCCGAGATATTAATTACGAAAGATAAAAATAAAAAATGGAAATTGCAAGGAAGAACAATAATCAAGAACTGTCAAATTTACTTGATGAAACTTTTTATCATTTATTTCAACCACGACCTACTAGATTTCATGGCTCAGTGTGTCTTTATCCGGCCTGCGCAGTTTACTAGTTCAAGTGTTTCTCCGCTGGCGCCACTTACCCAAAAAATCGGAAGCAGATTATATCCGGAACGTCATTTTTAAGTAATGTCAAGTTCACGCGGTTTATATCAAGTACAGTTGCAGTTTCTTTCTCAAATAGTTTCCTTTTGATTTTCTCTTTCGTTACTTATGGTAATTCTTGTTTTGGTAACTAGCGCCAAAGCGGGGAAAATTTGCGATAAATAAAATATTGCCCAGGCCGGTAAGAGCTCTCTCTCGTGAAATCTAGTAGGTCGTGATTTCAACTATGGCGTTGAAACAAATGATAATTATGAAACAAACAATTGAACATTTAATTTGATTTTCTTTTATTATTGTCCTATTATTTGTCGGTTCGTGCATTAGTTGACAGTTATTCATTTTCTCACATAAATCGCAGAAAATTTTCCGTTTTTTGTTTTTATCTTTCGTAATTAATATCTCGGGCACTGTCAGTGCGAATGTCAAAATATGCATACTGATGAAATCAGAATTCTCAAATCTATCCAAAACTGCTAGAAAATTGGGGGCGTGCCATTAAAAAAAATGACGATGACGTCATTGCGGAAAGGGGTGGGGGTGCAAAGAAAAGATCACTTCAAAAAAATATTCGCGCTAAAGAAAATAGGTTTACCTGTCCGAGGATTTTGGTCGCAGATGATCTGGCACTCATTTACATGGATTATTCCACTCTAAACGTTCACAGTGTATATTTTGTATTACGTTTTTTTTTTTATAAATTTGGATATCAAATCCCAAGTTTACTTTTCTCACAAAATGAAAGCACGCGCCAAGAGCAACGAAAAACCGATTCATAGAAGATGCGTAAAATGTCCGCCGTTCTCTTGTAAACACGAGCGAATTCTGCGTTTTAAATTGTTAATAACATTCGCTAAGATTACGGGATTGTTATTTAACTTTCGCAATGCAACAATAAACTCTTATGAACAAAGATTTCTGTTAATGAATTAAACTTACTGACAGTTATAAATAATTGAAATGAGAATGACATTTGAAAAATGAATTAATCAAATACATACGATTTTCTTTCCATAGGTCACCGGATTAGAAAAGATATTCATCACGCCTTACATTCTATAAGCAATGTTTTCATGTAGTATATTCACTATATAGCTTATGCTCAGCCTATTGAAATACTGTTGTATTTTTTGTGTAGAAAGCTTAGCGCAGTGTAAATAAATGTCAACACTGTTAGTAATAGATTGAAATTAAATATACAGGTTGTATTATAACAACCGGTAAATATCCTCACCACGTGGTTCCTTAAATTACCTGGATACATTTTTATACACTCTCAAATTATAAAATCTAAGGAATTTGCTTCAATAAAAATATAAATTATAAGTAAACCAAAAATATCGGGCGATATTTATCACACCTTGAATGAACACCAATTTTTAACCATTCAATAACTAAAGAGTTAAGAGGAAAATGTAATTTTCTGTATAATTTTTAACATAGAATTGCGTGGTGTAAATATTTACCTGACGTTGTAATACACTCTGTAGTATGTACGAGTGTAACGTCGTTGCAGATAGATACCTACTTTCCCCACATTAAATATAAAAAAAAACTTCTATTAGTAATTTTTCTCGTACTTAACATTTTAGTCGTGAATTAGCAAACGCTACTAAAATGCTTTGAACAGCAAGATGCTTGATTAGTGCTATTCCCACCGTAATAAGAAATGTACAGCACACTTTCAAGTTCAAGTGTTCAGTGTAGTTATTTAACTAATATTATGCTGTTTTCTTTATAGGAATCCAGAAGTAGTTCAAAAGATTCTATTGAAGAAATGGTGGGGTCGACATCAGAAGTCATGGAACCCAGTCGATGTGACAGTTTAAAAGAAGAAAATTTGAGGAACGATATTTCCCAGTACTTACTACTGCATCATGACTATTCTGCAAAACGTGACACGAAAAGGCATTCAAAAACCACCACGAAAGGGTGCTGCAAAAGTTACGTGAATACAAAAGCTAAACGTTGTCTGAACTCGTCGAAAAAAGAAACGAAATTGAAACAGATCAGACCTAAACCGGAGCGAAATCACGAGAAAGCGATGGTTTTAAGCATTCCTGATACAATTGGCGAAGAGGCTGAAATGGTTTATGGTACCTTCGATGAAAATACGAATTGCATTACCATTATTGTAAGCGATGAGAATCTGATGTTAGATGAGGCTGTCACAGAAGTTACAACGACTGACAGTGATTCCGATTTGTTGAGCGCAAATTCACCTAATTGTATGAGCGAGAGTTTATCATCACCTGCTCCAAGCTCGGGGTATGAATCGTTTGGATCCCCAAGCAGTCTTGATGAGAATGTTTGGGATGATTGTGTCTCTGAACTGTTTCCTTCCTTAGTTTAATCTTTGTATTGCATTAGCAACTTATTTTTTGTATATATACTTTGTTTTAATTTATGTATACTAACACTTATTTTAAAATAAGTTATATTTGTGAACATGTTTTGCAATAAAGTCATGAAAAGTATACTATTGGTTTGTGTTAATCATCAAAAGCGTGAGCAGTGGGAAATATAGTTTTTAATAGTTTTTTGTAATGAATAGTGGGCGGAAGGATTGTATATTTCAATGAATTGCGCGCGGTGGGAGAAGAGCGCATCATTTCCATTACTTGTAAATTAGTTGCTTTTTACTCGCATGCTAATGACTAATTTTAACGACGCCGCTGTCGACTCGATACCAAGCATTTCATTAACATTGGAAAGTATAATTCTCCCGCGCATTAGTAGTGAATCTATTATAATATTAGCTATTTGCAAATGTCACTAAATCAGTGATAATAAATTCAATAATGTTTTATAAATGATTGTTAAGAAAAACAATATTAAGTAAGGAACAAGGAACGGGATTAATGGATTATTTTAGGTTTACTACTGTATTGGTTTATATGGTTTCGTTACCATTTGGATTGATATTGCCACAATATCCATTACAGAATTCATTAAAAAAAGCGCAAGATAATTCACAAAATTGTATGACGTTAATGGCGTCTCACATTCGATTAACAGTGGGATTACCTTCGTTGGTGGAACAAAACCAAATGAAAGGAATGTACATAATTTATTATAGATAAATACTACATATTTAATTGTATATTTGAGCATCCGTGAATATACAAAATTAAGTCTGGACGTTCAAGTGGCAGAAATATAATAAAAATTAAAAAATAAAGTATTTTGTAAACTATCAGAAAAAAAATGTACATTTCTGCTGGTCAAACAATCCAGACTGCGTAGGACACGCAACACAAAAAAAAAAAAAACACTAAAGATATATAAAGGGCCCACTTTTCGGGTTGTTTAAATGGCTATCAAAATACGACGTGTTCAAAAATTGTAGCTTCCAAAATCGTGTGTGTGTGTGTGTATATCATCGGCGTAAAGACGTTTCGTTTCGACTTATTTAAAAGTATACGCGAGAATCACTTGTTTTGTTTCACCGTATGTGTGCTGTTTTCGCTTGCACTTGTTAGTTTGGAGACCTTGATTGTCTCTCATGAAGGCACAAAATACCTAGTCTTAGTTTATTTTGGCACCCGAGAATGCTATTCGATTTTTATTATAAAGTCTAGTCAACGTTGTCTCAATTATAAAATTGTTTTTGTTTTGTTATCACTTGCACAATACTGCTGCTGACACGTGCTTTGTCACTAACAACACTCTTAAGTTCATCTCCTCCTTGAAACCGCCGCCTCTATCATCTGCCGTAATATTGGCTCAGGACTACATACTTTGGGATCACATTGCATTTGGCCATTACCACCACATCTGCAAAGAAAAGGATTACTCCTTCACGTAGATGTGATTTATATTAAAGTATACTTACACGCAATGAAGGCAAGGGCCAGATGCCTTCTTGATTACTTCTCCAACTCTAAAAGCTTGCCCTTGTATTTGGCAACCGGTTTTCGTAGCTCTTCCTTTATAAGCGTGATGTAAGAAATGAGGAGGTAGTGTGGTGGTTGTTGTTGTTGTGGTAGTCGAAATGTTAACAGCCGTCGCCATAGAAACCGGGCATTCGTATCGTGGACAACAGAAACCCCGAATCGGTTCTTCGTGGCATTTCGGAATTGGCGGTGGGCAACTCTGTTGCAAACAAATAATGTCACTCCTGAAGCAGAAACAGAAATCGCAAGGATCATCTCTTGGTATCTGCTGAGCTGATACGTAGACCTTGCCACTGTATCTGCAAGTCCCTGGGCCGAACGCACCCGGTTCTTCTTCGTCATAATCTTCTTCACCGGGATGATGATATTCTTCCTCTGGTTCTGGTGCTAATGGACGTTTAGTTGGTTCTTTTGGATGATAGTCAGGAGCAAATGTTGTGGATGTGACATGAAAATCTGGGGCGAGTGTGGTTAATAATGGCTGAAGATCTGATGGTACTATGGCGGATGTTGATAGTTCCCCTGGAATTGCTGGTCTGAGTGTCGTTGGAGCAGAATAAGTACCTGAGGTAAACAATTCAGATGTATTTAATTTGGGTTTAGTTTGCGTCGTTGTTATTTCCTCTGCCACTTCAGAAACAGGTGCTTGAGTAGTTAATTTAGGTAATACTGGATGTTCTGGTAACTCGCCTGGCTCCAAAACTTTCTCAGTAATTATTTCAGGTTCTTTTTCAGTTGGTTTAAGGATTTCTTCCGGTTCCTTTTCAATTGGTCTAAGAATTTCTTGTGTAACTACTTCAGCTTCTTGTGTGACTGTTTCTAGTTCCTTTTCAGTTGATTTAATGATGTCTTGCGTGACAGCTTCCGGTTCCTTTTCAGCTGACGTAAGTATTTCTTCTGTGACTGTTTCCGGTTCCTTTTCAGTTGATTTAAATATTTCTTCTGTGACTGTTTCCGGTTCCTTTTCAGCTGATTTAATTATTTCTGCTGTGACTGCTTCCGGTTCCTTTTCAGTTGATTTAAGTATTTCTTGTGTGACAGCTTCCGGTTCCTTTTCAGCTGATTTAAAGAGTTCTTGCGTGACTGTTTCCGTTTCCTTTTCAGTTGGTTTGAGGATTTCTTGTGTGACGATCTCTGGTTCTTTTTCAGGAATAATTCCTCCACTTACGGTGGGTTTAGGGATTTCTTCAGTGACTGCTTCCGGTAAACCTTCAGAAACTATTCCTTCACTTACGGTAGTTTTCAGGATTTCTTCAGTGATTGCACCCTCAGAAATTATTCCCTCGCTTACAGTAGCTTGAGGAACTCCTTCAGTTACTGCTTCAGGTACTTCTTCACTTACAGTAGCATGAGGAACTTCTTCAGTTATTGCTGCAGGTGCTTCTTCAGAAATTTTGGGGCCTTCGGTGATGTCAGTGAGATCTTGTTCTGGGGAAATTTCATGTGGTTTACTTTCAATTTTTTCAGTTATTTGCTCTTCACTAATTGTGGGTTTAGGTACTTCGACCGGTAAAGCTGTAGTAATATGTACTTCAACTTCGCTTTCTGTTACGACATGGTCTTCTTGAGGTTGTTTTGGAATTTCTGTTATTTGTTCTACAGGAACTGTTTCTTCTGTGATCGGAGCTTCAACTTTAGGAACACTTTCGGTTTCTATGACAACTTCATGTTCAGTGATTGTTTCGATGGGTTCTTCAGTCTCGGATGGTACTTCCGGTGTTTTAACCTCACCTGTGACTTGTTCTGTGTAGCCAACATTTTCCGTAGTTGGAATACCTTCACTACCTTCAATTTTACTGGGTGTGGTAGTTTTATGTTCAACAGGCACTATTTCAGGTGCTTTTTCAGTAGAAGATTTGGTACCGGTAATTTCTGGTTGTATCGTACTTTCAGGTTGCAATGTTCCCTTTTCAGTCACCGATGGTAGTTCATAGCTGGTAGCTTCTTCACTTACATAAGCAGGATGCGAAGTTTTCTCGGTTGTCAATTCGGGTTCTGTTACTTTTACGGTTTTCTTTTCCTCCACTTCTACAGCACTTTCAGTTGGTTCCTCAAATATTTCAGTCACCTGAGGTTTTTCAGGAATACTAATTTCTTCCGTTACATATTCAGGACGTCCACTTTCTTCAGTTGCAGTTTCCGCTGTTACCTGCCCCGTTTTTGTAAGTACTGGAGTTTCAGGTGTTACCGCAGGCACAGTAATTTCCTGTGATTGTGATGTAACTTTCTCAACAGATGTAACGCCGTCGGGTTCATACTTTGGATATTCTGTTGTAACAGATGCAGCTTCGGGAGCAGTAGTTTCAATTTCCTTCACTTCGGTAACGTGTTCTGCGCTCGCTGGTTGCTCTGGAGTAACTACATTTTCGGTTACGTGTTGCGGATATTCAGTTGCCGCCTCAGTTTCTAATACGCTTGAAATACTAATGCCTAAATCTGTTACACCAGTTTTTTGAGTTGCTGAAGGCACTTCAATTTTTTCGCTTTCAGTTGTTTCTTCTGGTTGTCCAGTTACTTCAGTGACCGGCACTATTTCTTCTTCTGGTTTGGCAGGAGTAGGAGTTTCATGTTCGGAGGGTACCTCCTTAAAAGATTCTGGAGTAGTGGAAGACGCTTCTGCTTCAGGATATTTAACTGATTCGGTTTTTATCAATGAAATAGGAGTGGTTCCCATTTCAACAGTTTCGGGTTCAGTTGTTTCAGCGATTTTAACCTCTTCCGTCGTTTCTTCAGGATGCGCAGGGATTTCCGGAATTGTTTCTGGTTCTAATTTGCCTGGTGCAGTAACCTCTTCTTTTTCAGGTTCTAGAGATGGAGCTTGAGCTTTCGTTGCTGCATATTCTAATGATGTAGTAACCTCGGTTTCAGTTTCCGGTTGTGCCGTTTTGTGTTCTATTTCATGAATCTTTTCAGTCGCTTCTACTTCGATTGGTTTTGAAGTTGTGAGTTCTTTCTCAGTTGTCACTTCTTCAGCAGGAATTTCGTCTACTTCAATAGGCAATTCAGTATCTTCTGTTACATGTTTCGTAGGAACAACAACTTCAGGCTCGGTAGTTTCGAAGGATTCTGTTACGACTTCAACAGCTTTAACCGTTGTTAGTTGTTGTTTTAATCCTTCGTCGGAGGTAGCTAACTCGGGTTTTTTTTCAGGAACTTTCAGTTCTTCTGTGGTGGCTTCAGTTTCAGGTTCCAAGGCGTGTGAAGTAGTATCTCCCTTTTCACCAAGCTCAGTAGATTGTGAAGTTTCTTGTTCTATTTCACTTATTTCAGTCGGTGCTACTTTTTCGTGTGAGGGAATTTCAGATTCCCCAGAAACTGTTGTAGGTGAACTAACCGTTGTCAGATGTTTATCTACGCCTTCTGTTGTTTCAGCTTCGGTAGGTTCTGCGATTTCTGTGGCTGGAGTTTCAGGCTGAGGTTCAACTGGAACTGGAATTTCTGGTTGTTTTTCTATAGAAGCTGTAGTTTGTTCTTCCTCTATTCCATGGGGAGTTTGTTGAGGTTGAGATTCAACTGGAACTGAAATTTCTGGTTGTTTTTCTATAGAAGCTGTAGTTTGTTCTTCTTCTATTCCATGGGGTGTTTGTGCTGTCTCTCTTTCCATTTCAACGTAAGGGCTTTCAGTTGTTTTTCCTTCTGCTTCGGAAAGAGGCGCTTTTGTGATTTCTTCTTCCACTTTGTGACTATCAGACTTAATTGTAGAGGTTCCCGGAGAAGCTATAAATTGGTTAACAGAGTTAGAATTGGAAAAATGCAATAGTAATAAAAATCTACTTACTGCAGCTATAGGTTGGGCAACAACTGTCTAGGCTGTGGTAAATTGGCATACAGTTTTCCAAGTTTGAAGGAGCGGGCGAGCAGGCCACACTGTCACATATCAATATTGAACTGACACACCTACAAGATACTTGGCAGCGGTTTATTGGTGGAACATTCGAGTTATTTTCGTACGTATGACCATCAACCAAGCAGCTTCCTTCACCTGGGATTACATTTTCTACAGGAGACTTACATTCATAATCGAGACATTCTGGTGTTACTTCTCCTTCGGTTTGTAGTATTGTCTTCTCTGTACTTTCAGGCAACTCCTTGCATCCTGTTTCCTCTTTACATATTTCATTAATCCCTTCTGGTACTACGGTGACGGATTCATTTACGGAAGGATGTTCTTTGACACAATCGCCTTCACAAGCAAGTTTAATTTCAGCCTCAGTTTCAATTTCTAGAGTGGTTACTTCAGGTTGTTCTGGCTTGGAAGGTATAATTTCACTTAAACCTTCCGTTTCTTCTTCAACTTCAGTTCTTAATGTAGTTTCTTCCTCTTCCTCAGTTACTGCTTCAACTTTTACCAAATGTTCAGGAAGTGTAGTTGTTTCCACAGCTGCAACATGTTCCCCAAGTGCAGTTTCATATTTAAGTGTTGCAGATTCTGTTTGTTCTTCAGTTAATTGCTCTGCTTTCTCTGGCAAATCAGTAAGCTGAATATTTTCCGTTTGATGTTCACTCACAGCAGACTCAGTGGGACGAACTTTTTCTGGAACTGCCGTTTTTGAGATAGCTGCCTCAGTTACCTCTACTTTTTCAGGTTCTTCTTCTAACTTCTTTGTTGGCTCTGTTGATTCGAAAGGTTCCGTACCTTCAACACCTATTTTAGTTATATCCTCTGATGGTTCTTCAGAAGGCAACTCTTCTGTCTTACTAACTTCCGTTACTAATTCTTCAGGTAAATATTTAACTGTAGTTAATTCTTTTTCGAGTGATTCCTGAACTGTAGAAATTTCCTGTTCCGGTTGTTGTTCACCAGTGGTTAAATCGTCAGTTGCTTTAGTTTCCTCTTCTGGTACACTCGGGCTTATAGGTTTAGCAGACTCAGTTCTCTCTTCTTCAGTTATGTGATGTTGTAATTTTTCTTCTTCAGCTTCAGTTATGATAGACGTTAATGTCTGTTGAAGTTCCGCTTCTTCTGTAACTATGGTTTCTAATTCTGGACTTGATGTATATAGTTGTTCAGTTACATGTTCTACCAAGCCAGGTAATTCTGCTTGCTGAGGAGCTTTCTCGGAGGGTATTTTTTCAGTTGCGTGTATGCTAGGTTCAGTTTCTGTTACGCCTTCTTTTACGGATTGTGGTTCTTCAGCTTCCGTAACGGATTCAGATATCGTAGGCATCGATTCAGTTGAGTATAGGCTCGTCTCTGATATAGGTTTCAAACTAATTTGTTCGTGTTCAGTTACATGGGGTGTCTCCGTTTCGATTTCTTCTGAAACTTTTTGCGTGGGTTCTGTTTGGATATTATACTCTAAAGTTGAGGAACCTTTTTCTTCTACCTCTTCTTCATCTTTTCCAGGAGCAAGTATTTTTTGAGTGGTTTCTTCAGAAATAACTGGGATCGGTTCTGTGGAGTAAGTCTCCGTTGGTTTTTCAGTTTTGGTTTCGTGTTCATGTGGTACCATTTCCTTTTCGCCATGTTCCAAAATAACGCCCTCTGTTACCTTATCATATTCATCGGTCAAAGTAGTCAGTTCGACTGTTGGTTTTTCAGGATACTCAGGTGAATACTTACAGTCTCCATTTATACAATCCTGAAGTATTTCATTTTCTTTTATGTTCTTGTTACAATCATCACTTAAATTATCATCCGCGCATGGTTGAGTTTCTGGTACATTTTCTGGAGGTATTCCACATCCAATGCCTGATTCGCACTGTTGGACACTTGGTGCAATTTCATGGACTTCTTCAACAGGAATCTTTTGTTCTGGCGCACACTCATCTTGATTAATACAAGTTACGACAGATGGTTCGAGTTCTGGTGTTCCTCCGTGAATTTCGGGAACATACATTTCCGGTGCACAATCAACGCTTCCAACACATAATTGCGTGGGATGTAGAACTTCAGGTACAGTTGCACACCCAGTACTTTCATCACACGCTTGTACAACTTCGGGCTTAGTAGTTTCCTGCTCTATTCCAGTTTTAGCTGGAATTCTTGGTTCACTTTCAGTTACATGATCGAGCGATATCATGGTTTTCACAGTGTGATCGGAAATTTCGGTGACGATCTCCATTTGTTCAGTAGTTTTTTCAATATGAGCTATAGCAATTACAGTTGGCTCTGTAGGTATAATTTCAGGTTGTTTCGCTTCAGTTGTTTCAAGCGGTTTTGGCGTTTCATGTACTGATTCTGCTGCTTCTGTTATTGCAGCAGTTGTTTCTGTCGCCAAGAATGGTTTCCTCGTTTCATGTTCAACATGAATCTTCTCCGTGATTTCATTTTCTTCCGTTTTAATTGCAGCTTTAGTTCCCGGTTCAGTAACTTCTGGAATTTCTGTTACGGGCACAACAGAAGCCTTAGTGGTTTCACTCTCCGCAATTTCAGGCTTTTTCTTTTCGACTTCAGCAATTGGAATTTCTTCCGAAGTTATTTTAGGTACACTTGATATACTTTCCTCTTCTTCTTGTGTTGTCAATTCAATAGAGGACTTTTGTGTTGTTGCAGTTTCAGGTAATTCTTCCGGAATCGGGGCAGTTTCGGTGATAATTTCAGGCCCTGTCGTTTCTACTTTGCCTATTTCGACAGGCTGAAGAGTGGCTACTGATATTTCAGATTCCGTTGCGGATTCAGATTCAACAGGTGGGTGAGATTTATTGACTGTAAGTATACTCTCTGTTGTTATTTCTTTTTCAGTATCAGTTTCTGAAATTTCAGGTATAATAGGTTGGCCTGTTCCTTCCTGTGATGGTGGAGAAGTGATTTCCGTTTGTTGTTCTAAATGTTTTCCCGGTTCTGGTGTTGTGGCGGCAAGTTTCTCGGTGGATTCTTCAGAAATGTCTAGCACTTTGTAAGTAACTGGTTCCTCATGAGTTTCTGGCCCTTTATGAGTTTCCGGCTTTTCTTGAGCTTCTGTCTTTTCTGGTTCTTTAGAAGTAACCGGTTGCTCGTGAGTTTCTGGTTCTGTGTGAGTCTCGGGTTCTTCATAAGTATCTGGTTTTTTGTGGATTTCTGGTTCTTCATGAGTTTCTGGTATTTCATGAGTTGCTGGTTCTTTGGGTATTTCTGATTCTGTGTGAGTTTCTGGTCTTTCATGAGTTTCTGGTTTGTAAATTTCTGATTCTGTGTGAGTTTCTGGTTCGTCATGAGTTTCTGGTTCTTCGTGGATTTCTGATTCAGTATGAGTTTCTGGTCCTTCATGAGATTCTGGTTTGTAAATTTCTGATTCTGTGTGAGTTTCTGGTTCAGTGTGAGTTTCTGGTTCTTCATGAGCTTCTGGTACTTCATGAGTTTCTGGTTCTTTGTGGATTTCTGATTCTGTGTGAGTTTCTGGTTTGTAAATTTCTGATTCCGTGTGAGTTTCTGGTTCAGTGGGAGTTTCTGGTTCAGTGTGAGTTTCTGGTTCTTCCTGAGTTTCTGGTACTTCGTGAGTTTCTGGTTCTTTGTGGATTTCTGATTCTGTGTGAGTTTCTGGTTCTTCTGGACCTTCTGGTTTTTCTGGAGTTTCTTGTTCGTCTGGAGTTTCTGGTTCTTCTGGTATTTCGGTTTCTTCAGGATGGTCCAAATCATGTTGCGCTCCTTCCGGCAAGAGATCATGTTCTGGAAGACTTGTGATTAATTCGCTTTCAGTTATTTCTTCGGTGGATGATTTTTCAAGTTCTATCACAGTATGCTCAGTCACCTCAAATTTGGCTTCTGTAGACGTAATTTTAGATGCAACCGAGTAAGCTGAGGATGGTTCAGTTACGTTTGCTTGTTTGACTTCAGTTACTACCTCTGGAGGCAACTCAGTAGTTTCCGGAACTGAGATTCCAGGATGTATTGTATGTTCGGTTATTTTTTGAGTAGTTGCTTCGTGGCTGGCGGATTCAAGAGGTTTATGTTGCTTGATTTCTGCCTCGATTTCTACTTCCTCTGGTTCAGTGGTGCTTTCAGTCGGCTGCTCTCCTTTAACAGTAGGTTTTAGTTCCGGAACGGCTTCGGTACTTTCAGGAACAACTTCCAAAATGTGTTTGTCAGTAACGACAGTTTCTTCTTCTGCTTTCGACGTTGCAGTTTCTATTTGGGGATACTGCGTGGTAATATTAATTTCTTCAGGCAATTCTTTTGGCACTGTGGTCTGTTCCGGTACCACAACAGTTTTGATGGTTTCATTTACTTGTTCTGGTTGAAGCTTAATGGTTTCAGTTGTATAGTCAGGTTCAGTTGTTTCACTGATTGCAGGTTCAATTTCAATAGATACACTGCTTTGCGTAACCTCTTCAGATGGGATGATGCCAACAGTCTCGCTTACCGCAGATTTTTGAGTGTCGGCTTCGGAAATAGCGGCCGTTTCTGTTGTATAATCAGGTTCAGCTGTTTCCTTAATCGCAGGTTCAATTTCGTTAGATACCGTAACCTCTTCGGATGGGATGATGCCAACTGTCTCGCTTACTGCAGATTTTTGAGTTTCCGCTTCGGAAAGAGGTGCCGTTTCCGTTGTATAATCAGGTTCAGTTGTTTCCCTAATTGCAGGTTCAATTTCATTAGATACATTGCTTTGCGTAACCTCTTCGGATGGGATGATGCTAGCTGCAGATTTTTGAGTTTCGGTTTCTTCTGAGATGACGGTGGTCGTTTCATATGGGATTGCTTCAGTGCCAACTGATTCTTCTTTGACCGTTTCATGTTCTAATACACTTGGAGATTCTTCTTCTTTATACGTAGTTGTAGTTTGTACAGGTTGAATTGCTTCCGTTGTTAAATATTTGTGTTCGGTTAGAACTTCTGGTAGAGCAGGTTCTTCCGATGATGTAACTTCAAACTCCTTTTGAGTTTCTTCTAAAGGAGTGAATTCAGTCTGTGCTTTGGTGACTTCCAGTTCTTCTCCTGGTATTTCTTTTTTTGGGGGTTCAGGTGTTTGGCCTGTAGGTTGTAGCAACTCGGGTGTTTCAGTCTCTTTCTCGTATTCTGGACCTTTCGTAAGTAAGGGTGCGGTGGTGCTGACGAGGTTCTCCTCTTCGTGTTTCAAGGCAGCTTGCGTCGTTAACTCGTAGTAAGTGGTAGTTAGCTCCTGTTCTGACACGTACTCACAATCGTAAGTGTCTGGACAGCATTTACCTTCAGCGGGAGGCAATGCAGTGCAATTAACTTTGTCTAATGGCGTCGGTCCACATTCTTGAACGGCACATACAATATCTCCTTTCATGCAATAGCAATGCTCACATGCGGTTTCTTTTTTGATTAGGGCCCCATCAGCATAAATCTCTCCGTTGTGGATACAATCTGATGGAACGCCTGGTAATAAAGTGGTTGTGAAAACCAAGCCTGTGGTAGGTGTTGGGCTTGTTGTGGTCTCAGAGAGTGAGTCTTCCGGATGGTCTGTAAAGAAAAAAAATTAATGTTAATAAAAACTAAAATGTAATTAATGAGATTCACGCAAGACAAAACGCCATACATACCACAATCGTATTTAACCGGACAGCATACTCCTTCTTGATAAACAGGTTTGCAGCCCTCTATGTGCAGCGTGCATTCTTGCATAACACAGGCGGTTTTATTTCTGATGCAGTAACATAATTCGCATGGCTTGTTTGGATTCGATGGCACTCTTGCACCGTCCGAGTAAAAGAGTTTGTCGATGGAACATCCATATTTATCCAAATGTCCGATTTCTGAAGACGCGGAAGTTTCCGTCGTTGATGTCAGAAGCTTAACAGGAACTGAAATCACAGAGTTATTCTTAGTCAACTTATTAGTGTTTAATAAGATGCAAATGAACTTACCTTCGGGACAGATAATGACAGGACAGCATTGGTCTGTTCGTTTTTCAACCTTGCAATTTTCTCCTATTGCTTTAATAAACGGGCACACTCTCAGGTAACACATTAGCATTCGATTATGGCAAGTACAGTTCAAACACAGCTCGTTCGTTATTATTCGATCTCCTTCGTCGTAATGGTGGAAATTGTAGTAACAACCCGTTGCATCTGCAACTAAAAGAAAGGAATCTCAAGTTGAAAAGCATTTTCTTTCTTACTCCGCTCGTTAAGAGAGGCTCAATTTTTTCTTGAGTGTACATACACCTTAAAATAGGTCACCATATTATGACATCAATTATTTTAATTCAAGTTTTCCTTCTTACGTATCCCAATTGAATAGTACTTCTGAATAAACACTTTATAACCCTTAGGAAGAAATTAATTTCTCACAAATTAAGAAGTCGTTTAAATAGCACGACTAGAAAATATATATATAAAAAAAATTACGTAAAAAAGAGTTCCTTTCTGGGCAAATAAAAATTTAATTATTGATGTCATTGAAGCTTCTTCGAGGCTGAGAAAAGTATTTTCAATGAAATTGCAAATTACAGTTTCGATTTCAAGGTTCAGCGGGCATTTAATTTGGACGAAAGGATTAATTTTACAGGAAACATGGAGAATTAAGCGACTCTTCATTTGTGCGTATTTTATTACCCGAAATATTTTTACGCTTCGTCGTGCTTTAATGATATTCCAAGTGTACTCTCGGCAATTAGATTAATTCCGGAAAATGACCTTAGATAATTACACAGTAAAATTTACGATTTCCCATATAAACCATAAAATTGGTTCTCCGTTTTACGGTTGAAAAAACAAATTGGTAATTTAACAGTGATTTAAAACAACTCCATAAAAAGTCTTTATGAACGCATCTGGGATCCTTCATTATTTTGTCTTTACTTTTAGTTTCTTTTTCCTGTGAGTATACGCATCCAGAAACTATTCTACAAGTTTGAGTTTTCTATTTAATTCTTGTAAAGTTAGGTATTTGAAAACTCTGATAAGTTACTTGCGATCAGGAAAGAATACTGCTCTGATATAGGTACCCTATTTTGAGCTCACAAATGTCGAGTATAATGTTGCATTCCTAGACACTTGCACAGTTCCACAAACCTGGAAGAAACTCTCTTCAGATGTCTTATTAAAGTGGTCATGTAATAATCATAACGTTTTAAAGGGACCGGAACTCTCCTCTAATTCCGGTGGTGGCATTCCTTTTAATCTTCTATTAGTAAGCCCATTTACTTTTCGCTATCATTTTATAGAGACGGCCACTGTACGAAGGGTTAACAAAGAGGAAACTTCTTGTCTTTAATCCCATTGACTCTTCCTACATTACTTTTATTAAACTACTTAAAGAACAGCGAAAATTGTAAGTCGTAATTATAAGTGCCAGGTAAAGTGTTTTATTTTAATTTTGATAGCGACTAATGATTTTAAACTTCCTGCCGAAAAGGCACCACCCAAAAGTAGAAAAATCACAGCGGTGAAAATTTTACGGTGCGTAACACAATAAAGGAGAAATTTAGTAGTCACATCCCTATTACGACGGGGTAGGCTTCGAATAAGGTGATCATAGTTTCCTCTCTTATTGTCTATCATCCCAGGTTTATTGTAGGTAATGACTAGAGTGTGGTAAAATGCTCCTTCTCGTAAGTATATCTACGGCAGCCACCATGGCTCACTTATTGGAGCATAATTGCCGTTTAACGCCGGGCTTTAGTGATGACACATCTCTACTAAGTTGTTTACAGACAGGGAAAACGGCGACCCAAACCTCACACTAACTTTAATGGGTTTAACCCCTTAAAACGAACTACCCAAAACTCTTCTTCTAGAAAGATTCTTTTAGAAAGATTTGACAGTTGCAATATGAGGTCTAGGATAACTCTGCAGGGAGATGATCTAATCCTTTATTATGGATAACAAAACGGGTCTTATTAGATCTCGTTAATTTATCAGTGAGCATTGAACTTGATTGGGATGAACATCAAAAGTAATTTATACCCAATGCCAGGCTACTCCATAGCGAACACCAAACTCAAAATTGCATCTCTTGCCGTGAACCATCGCTGGTCATGGTCACTCTACTAAGTTGTTTTTAGAAATGGGGGAAACGGCGGTATTTCACACAAGCTCTAATGTGTTTAAACCTTAAAAACGAACTATCCGAGTCTATTCTTCTTTTATAAAGACTTGACAATATGAAGTCTACCATTATCCTACAGGAAGATGATGTAATCATTTCTCCTGGGCCTTATTAGATCTCATTAGGTAGTTCTTAGCTGGGTAGTTGAGTCCGCTGGCAACGGGCTTGACGCTTGGCCGGGCAACTATTAGGTGTGGGTTCGAATACCCTCCTGGTGCATATGGGCTCTATGTGCGAGATAGAGTACTTATGTGTCGGATTGTGTTTCGGGTTCATACCGGCTCGTTCGAAGTGGGTTTTCTGCGTTTCCCTAATTTGTAAGGCAAATGCCGAAGAAGAAGATCTAAGTCGGTCGCAGCCGCTACCCCTCCCCGACAAGCTCTGAGCTTGGGGTAAAAAGTGGGTGAAAGAGAAAAAAAAAATTAATATATCCAATGCCAGGGCTACCCCATACCGAACACCAAAGAGCAAACTCAGAACCATCATTGATCATTTTGTCACATACAAAATCGGGATTGAAGGTAATCTCATCTCATTTGTGGATACACTGGTTTCGTTTTTGGTACCACTGGAGCGCGATGGCCTTATTCAATAGCGTTTATTGTAAACGTCGACATGGTCGATAAGGGCGAAGACCAAACGATACTATACGTTGTTAAAGCGTTCTATGGAGTGGATACTTTTTGGCTCTAGGCCTTACTCAACCTACCCCAAATGTAGCTGATGAGCAAAACCTATCCTTAAGACTCAATCGTCGGAGGGGATGATACTCATGTTACGGATGTTCGTTTCCAGAAGACAGTGTTGTATGCAATCATCATACTAGGGTGAAATACTGCTTTGGTCCAAATTCTTCCGTTCATGTCGACAATTCTTCTTGTGTTCCGGAAATTCCAGGCATTGTAAAAATTAACCCTTTTTGCTCTTCCAGTAAACACTGATTAATTTGAGCCTCTTTTTAAATAACTCTCGACAATTATTTACCTCATTTTTATTTTTTATCATCAATTTGCACGTCATTAAATAATTTGCACACAACAGCAATTTCTCTTTTTTTGAGCGTTGCAGTTGCTTTGGCATGGGGGAGTTTATATTTTATTTTTCAATGATTCAGCGATGTCCTTAGACAAACTAACAGCTCTTCTGTTAGAAATATGTTTTACTTTTTTTTTAAAGTGATTTAATTCGAACCCAGAAATTTTACCCCTTTTTGAGTGGTGCAATAGTTTTGGTAAGGGGTTTATATTTTACTTTCCAGTATTTCAGAGATGTCTTGAAAGATTGATTTAAATTTTCCAAATATAACTTGAACTGTCCATCATCATTTGGTACCATATGACTTGAATGCCAAAATAATTTTAAGTTTAATGAAAACGACGAAAGATGATGCCCGATGAAATCAACAACTTTAATAAATAACGTTAAAATGATAGTAGAGAGCAAATGGGGAATCGTTAGTTGGGAAAGGGTAAATAACACTAAAGTTTCTATGACCTAATAAAAATAAATAAAAAGTATCTTACCAGGATAATAGGATTCCATTTCGGTATTTTGTTCAATCAGGGGTGCTGAAACAAATTAAAAAAAAATTAAATTTTTTATGTATGTTAAGATGATGGATGTGTGACAGTGCAACAGGTGCCAGGTCACTGGCTTAGCAAGGCCAAGACGGGAGTGGTCTCCGATACCTGCATAATAAAACAATATTGCTAAACGTGCATAGACGTCCGACAATCCGATCACTGAATCACTTTGCGAAAGTATTCAGCCTGAATTTGGATCTGGAGTTTTCCACGAGCTTATACGTATTTAAATTATCGATTGCGGATGCATCTCACAGCTCATCGCCGTTTCGCTTTTTATTGGTTTGACCTTGATCGTTTCGAATCCGTGTGAATATTAAAACAAATAGCTTTTTTTTGGTTGAATTTGGTGAGATGTTACACAGGGAAATTTGGTGTGGCATTGAACGTGTGTAATATTAGAAATGATGATTACCTTTGTTTTTGTTTGTTAATCATTCCTATTACCGGACCAGCAATATTTAACTAAATAGACGTAATTAATACGTAGGGGATTTTAACTTTTTGCATATGACAAATACGTTAATGCATACGAGCCTTGTGCCAAGAATTTATATTGAAAGAGGCTTTAGAACTAGCGACTAAGCGAAAAACTTGCGTTTGGCTACATTCATTTCTAGCCTAACTCCGCCTTTTTGCAAGTTTCAATGAAACAATTAGTATGTATTGCGAGGGCAGTGCTGATACTCAATTTAGCACTGACGAGTATGAGTATGGCCCCTGTAGTTGAAATACGTTTTCGTTCTTATAAAAGTTTGTTATAAAGTAGAAATCATATTTAAGTATACAATTTTGCTTAACTTTACTTCACATTTTTAAACGCCATCGAATTATTACAGTTTAAGCGATCAGTTGATAAAAAAAAAAACTATTGAGAAAATACCGACGACTTGTACTTATACAAATATACAAATCGTGTAAAACAAAGATTATTTTTCGGATTTATTTTATTTTTATCAACGCGGTTTCTTGCTGTAGGATCTTCATGCAGAATTTAGTGAATCGCCTGGCGAAACGTCGATAAAATGATTCCTAAAAAGAAAACGCGTTTTGAGTTTACCTCTACGGAAAACTCAAACTATGAGGCAACTACAACTTTTTAGCGTAATTATTTTACTAGATTAGAATATAAACAAATAGCATTCAGAAAAAAATCATAAACAAGAATACTTTCAAATCTGAAAATTGTGACTTACAATTAATTTATATTTCTATTTTTATTATGTCTAATTCTATGAGAAGGAAGTGAAATTTATTGAGGGCAGAAAATTTTAATCGAAATTGTTAGGATCACAAAAGTGTTAACAATAAATAAATTTAATGAAATTTTAATTTGCAGAGGAAAGTCAATTTCTAAGAATTGCGTTGAATATTTAACATTTTAAAAATGAAAATCTGTTTTCTATAAAACGATTCGATAAATAAATACTCTCGTTTCACGTTGCTCAAACATAAGTATTATAAAATTCTTGAATTTATTGAATTCATTTATTCTCAATAAAACAGCAAGTAAGTACAATTATATACAGAGTGCCTAATTCAAAAGGCAAAGTCCGTAGTGTGCGGCGATACGTACGCAAAACGGTTCCGCGACAGTTGCGGACCTGCACAAGGTACAAGAAATATATCCCAATATTTGTGCCTCTACTTTATATGCAGCTATATCTTTTTTTAAATATTTTTTTGATAATTTTTAATATTTGTCCGACTGGAAATTAATTAATTATTTTAATTATAAATAGGTATATTATCAAATAGGTTCAGGCCAAAAATATGCTTCAATTTGTCAATCCTACTGCAATGTCAGGTCAAAAAGCGATCAAAAGATGTCGCTACTTGAAATGTTCATTACTTTCACATCGCATTGGCGAATAACCTGGACAAGTCGGTTTGGTATGCAGTGGAGTTCTCGAGTTACGGTTCTGCTGACGAAGGCCCAACTAGGCCTGAAACAGCTGTACAGAGTTTGCTCGAGGAATCCGCTGTAATCGAAACCGATTTGTACAAAACTTTTTTAAAATTCTCATATGCTTTGACATCAAACATGGCCGCCTTGCATGGGATGACTTATTATGTGGCGAAGTAGCTTTAATTTGTCAATCCTACTGCAATGTCAGGTCAAAAAGCGATCAAAAGATGTCGCTACTTGAAATGTTCATTACTTTCACATCGCATTGGCGAATAACCTGGACAAGTCGGTTTGGTTTGCAGTGGAGTTCTCGAGCTACGGTTCTGCTGAAGAAGGCCCAACTAGGCCTGAAACAGCTGTACAGAGCCTGCTCGAGGAATCCCCTGTAATTGAAACCGATTTGCACAAAACTTTTTTAAAAATATTTGCGTTCTTTGCAAATTTATTTTCAATTTTGTGTGGGTTAATGAAAAACTTCGGTCATTTTGTTTTTTTTGAATTTACTTCTGCATAGTACTTTCGGACTGGATCCAGTCCGTCATCAGTGCTTTTCTACAATTGTTAACAATAATCATTTTTACTTAATTATAACAAAGAAAAACTTACATCAAGTGCGAGTTTGTTCTGCCAGAGAGAGCGAACTGAACTGTTTTCCACATCTCAGTTCCCTCTCCCTACCGCAGAGCGGGCGAAACGTGTCATATTTAAAATAGGTACATAACTGTTGTAAAGATTGTCAAAATCCGATCTTTTGTTCACACTGGTTTTATTTTTTGCAATGTGGCACATTTCTAAAATATTCCTCTTGTAATAATTGTTTTCTTGGATCAGGACTTGGGCGGATTCAAAATTGAACGCGTGATTGTTTTCTATGGCATGATTGGTCAGCATGGAATATTCATTATTTTTTCTTTTCAAATGATATTCGTGGTTATAGAGTCGTTTTTTTAACAATCACGCGTTCAATTTTGAATCCGCCCAAGTCCTGATCCAAGAAAACAATTATTACAAGAGGAATATTTTAGAAATGTGCCACATTGCAAAAATAAAACCAGTGTGAACAAAAGATCGGATTTTGACAATCTTTACAACAGTTATGTACCTATTTTAAATATGACACGTTTCGCCCTCTCTGCGGTAGGGAGAGGGAACTGAGATGTGGAAAACAGTTCAGTTCGCTCTCTCTCCCGTAGGCAGAACAAACTCGCACTTGATGTAAGTTTTTCTTTGTTATAATTAAGTAAAAATGATTATTGTTAACAATTGTAGAAAAGCACTGATGACGGACTGGATCCAGTCCGAAAGTACTATGCAGAAGTAAATTCAAAAAAAACAAAATGACCGAAGTTTTTCATTAACCCACACAAAATTAAAAATGACCGGTCAATCTTAAGGGGAAATACCTTATAAATTAAAAATACAAATTTATTTTCGTCCATTCTACACGTGTGCGGGTCCAGAAAAGTAATATTTCTTTATCTGACAAGTTCTGATTCAATTTAAACACAGGTCCGCAAATGTATGGAGATTGGAATGTGCAGGGGCGCAACTATCCCGACATTCTCAAAAATAACCAGTACGTTTTAACGATTTTTCACACTTTCAAATTATTAGCAATTGTACAGGATGATCCAAACATAACTGGTACGAACTTAATGTTTTTTAAATGGCACTTTAAATGGCATTTTTAAATTAAATTATTTTGAATATTTTGGTACATCGTTTAATTTCAATGATTTCAATCGTCTGAATGAAGTCATCAAAGAATGTCTCATTAGCAAAAAAGTGCGATATTATTATTAAAGTTCGGCATGGAAATGTCACCCTTGCGCGATAGTCATTACATTAGAGCGGCTAGCGGGTGCCAGCGACGTCGTTGAAACAGCATTTATCATTTATGCCTGGTTGCACCAACTTTTTAAGCAGAGCTTAAATTTAAGTTATGTTTAGAATGTGACATTTACCTATGGTGAGTATAGTGTCAAATACATTCTGATTGACATTTAAACTTCAACTTAATTATCAATTAGAATGTGACTAACATTTTGTTCAGTCTATAAATAATGTCATAGTCCAAACACCACTTAAATGTAAGCTCCGCTTAAAAAGTTGGTGCAACCTGGCATTAGTGTTCGTCGTGCCTGTTATTTTCGGTTTTTGGTATTCCATTTTATTTAGAGTACACTTATCTTTTTGCAGTATTATCTTAACACTCGATTGAATTTCTTTTTAATGACATGCATTTAATTTATTATTATTTATGTAAATCATCCGTTTCTGTTCCTGATGCTGGAAGTGACGCTTATGGTTACGGCGGACTCAGAACGCGCTTTGCGCTTGCCTAACATTGACCTTGACATCACTCTGCTTGGCTTTAATTATTATTGAATACTAGTTGAACGCTTTTACTAGTTTGAAAAAAAAAATCAGACGCGAGGATTTTTTGTTTAGTGATCAATTTAAATTCCAAATAATATGTACTTAAAAAAATGCTTCGTGTTTTTATGATTTTGTAATTTAATTAAAGAATCCTTTTCTATAGTTGTTGAATCTGTGTAGCTTTCACAGGTAACCTTATGTTACAATTTAACTTTACTTACATTGTTTTAACTTTTTCTTTGTGTTTCACTTAAGGTCATATAAACTTTATGTCATGCGGACATTAGAAAGATATCGACTGACTTAACATTTGTTTACATTAATTGTTGCTAGGAAATTTGTACGGTATGTCTTAGCTTTGCTGTAACATAATCTTAAGGAGTGCAATAACTTATGCCTCAGTTAAGCTGAGACAAGCTGTCTAGATTTCATGGCAAGAGTTGATAAAAAGTTAAAAAATCACGCAGTGTATCAGATGTACAGGGTGTAATCGAATAAGTTTCACTTACTGTAACCACTATTAATACACAAGAAAAGAAGCGAAGTTATGACATATGGGGCAAAAGTCAATAATAATTCCGGAAAAATCTACGTTTACTTTATACGAAACAGTTTGGGAAACACTGGATGCGATTTAAATGCTCCAGCTGAGCGAAATTTAGTATTATGAGTGATAATAAGTGATGGAGTAGTAAATCCGCTGATGTAATACCGAGTCATTTTTAAATTTTTTTATCAACTCTTGCCATGAAGTCTGGTCATTGCAGTCCTTGCCGTTTTAAAGTAAAACTGCGACATAACCTCCGAATTCCATGGCAAGAGTTGATAAAAAATTTAAAAAAATCACCTGGTACAATAAACATTGAGGTGGGTCATTTATGATTTACGTATGAAAGAATACGGAGATTAGCAGTTAGTGATACGAAAGCAATAAACAAATAATGATAAAACATTTACATTTTAATTTTTTATTAGTATTTAAGTAATAGAAATGCTGATTTTTCACAAAATAATTCTTACGTAATAATATTAATTTATTTTCTTAATTAATAAGCTTAAGGAATTAAATTAAAACAGTAATCATGAATCAAACTTAACAATAATTAAAAATTAGATAATAATTAATTAATTCAAGTGCACTGTTGAAAAATCGGTGCCAAAATCAACACAATCGCAGTGTCATTTGTGGCCACACCGACTTTTGTGTGAAAACTAACACAGACCTTTAGTGTAAATAATTTACACATTCATTGTGTTGCGTCGTTTTCACCGCACCTATATGCAGACGGCTCGAGCTGACATCACCCGTTTAAAAAAAATTACGCAGATGGTCCAAACACACTTAACTGTGTTATCTTTATCACTTTTGTGTAATTTCACAACAAAAAGGAGCTAATAAATAATACGCAATAGCCGGTGTGATTTTTGTGGCAAATTTACACGGTCACTGTGTAAATTTTAATACGCAATTTTTTTACTTTCACACCGATGAATGCGATTTTCAACAGTGTGAGGTCACATTCTAAAAGTATTGGAAAAAAGTACGCCGAAACTCATCATCCCTTAATTTATGATTTTATTACTTTATTACATTCAGACTACATAAACAAGATTCCGAAAGATTGTGCAGTTTAATATGTACCTATTCATTCAGAAATAAATAAATGGATTGATAGTATTTAATGCGTTTCCTTTTCTGAATATGCAAGTCACTCAGTGTTTTAATGCAAAATAACTAATAAAAACATTCATTCATGATGTAATTATTGTCGATAATCTAATGAATCAGATGGTCGAAGATTACAATACTTTGTTTTATTAATATATACAGGCTGTTACAAATTCGAGGCTCACCATTGGGATCTCGGAAACGGTAAGAGATACGAAGTCGGTTAAATTGGGGCAAAGTTGCGTATTTTGGTGCTTAATAATAATCCATTCTGAAAAATCTTCTACGATTTGTAGTTTTTGAAATATTCCCAAAAAACAAGAAAACGTAATTTTCTTTTTTATTTTTTTCTGAAGTTATTATTGCAGGGATCTTAACAAAATTAATACATTCTACAGGCACTTTTTTAAGCTCTTTATGATGATAACATTAGATTTTACTTAAAACGTTTCGTCTCGTTCTGACCATCATCAACTTCATTTTTTCTTATGGGCGCTACATTGGGTTTTAATACCATTGAATAGATCAATTTTTTCTGATGCTTTTCCATATATCACACATCCCTATTTAATAATTTGAAACAGCTGGAAATGCAAGAAATTGTTGAAAATAACACTGCAAAGAAAACATGGTATGCAATGAAAACAAACCAAAAAGCTTGATATACCTTCGGAGTTTTATTTCGTTTATCACAAAAACAGATTTTTGAAAAATTTTTAGATATAAAAATGAAGGATGTGAATCCAAGAAAGACGTAGACTTTTTAAACGTATTGTGCTGACAGCAACAATTTAGTAATAGCAAGAGAAATTTACTTCCAACAATGACGATGACGCAGTATTTAACTATTTTCGTGATTAAATTATACATTTTTATGATTAAAGCAAGAAAGTATTACGATAAAAGAAATTATGTCTTTAAAAATCTCTCATTCTTGTAAATTTGAAAATGTATTGTGCTAACAACAATTTAGTAGTAGCAAGATAAATTTACTTCCCATAATACCCAAAAATATTATTAAGTTAGATGGAAACATTGCACTTTATGGATATTTTCATAAAACTCGAAGGACTTATCGAGATCGCCTTAATGATGATGAGAATGAAGAATTATTAGAAGAGGTAATTCATAGTTATTTATAAAATGTTTAAAATTATGAGACTACAGGAAAGAATGTTTCCTCGAGCAGTAACATCTTTTAAGATACGAGTTTTCTAAAGACATGTGCATAATTTAATTTGATATTTTCTAGCTTTTTAATAATAATAATGTATAATTTAATTACAAATCTAATCAACTACTGTTTTGTAGTTGTCTTTCTGGATACTATTAGAAGGAAATTTCGCTCGCTATTACTGAATTGTTGTTGTTAAGACCACAAACATTTTTTAAATTTTCTTGGATACATAACATTCATTTTTAGATCTAAAAATTTTACTAAAATCAGCTTTTGTGATATATGAAATAAAACTCCGAAGGTATATCAAACTTTTCTGGTTTTTGTTTTCACTGCCTACCATGTTTTTCTTTGTTTTGTTATTTTCAACAATTTCTTGCATTTCCAGCTGTTTCAAATTATTAAATAGGGATGTGTGATATATGGAAAAGCATCAGAAAAAATTGATCTATTCAATGGTATTAAAACCCAATGTAGCGCCCATAAGAAAAAATGAAGTTGATGATGATCAGAACGAGACGAAACGTTTTAAATAAAATCTAATGATATCATCATAAAGAGCTTAAAAAAGTGCCTGTAGAATGTATTAATTTTGTTAAGATCCCTGCAATAATAACTTCAGAAAAAAATAAAAAAGAAAATTACGTTTTCTTGTTTTTTAGGAATATTTCAAAAACTACAAATCGTAGAAGATTTTTCAGAACGGATTATTATTAAGCACCAAAATACGCAACTTTGCCCCAATTTAACTGACTTCGTATCTCTTACCGTTTCCGAGATCCCAATGGTGAGCCTCGAATTTGTAACAGCCTGTATTGAGCAGCAGTTATAAACTCTATTAACAATACGTAAAAAATGGCTTACAATCAATTCATTCACAAACCAACGCGAGTGAATATTTAGAATTTTCTTCCGTCATCAAATTGCGTATGGGCGACATTGACTGAGTGACCGTGAATTTTTGTTTCAAACAAAAGACCATGCGCTCTCGTGATAGACCATTGCCATTTGCAGAACATATCTCTTATGTGATGAAGAACTTACAATGTTAATAAGTGAAACTTAATCGATTACACCCTGTATAACTTATTAGTAAAGATCGGATTTTTATACTTATGTTTTGCATTGACCAGTTATGTTATTGTTTGCAGATTTGATACACTAGTTACAGGAGTACTAATCACATGAGTCTTAAGGTGTCACTTTTAATTAATAGTTTTTAATTCGTTTACCCGTAGGTCAAAAATAAATTAACAAAAAACCTGTACGCATGTGCGTATGGATGTAAGCAAAATATTATTTATTACTAATAAAGTTGGAAAAGAAAATTAATGTGTGAATATTTTTTGTAGTATACAGCGCAATTAGCATAAATGCAAATTTAGAATTGGGAAGCGGGTGGTTGACCAAACGACCGCTGTCAAGTGGGCGTTCAATTTCTTTTGGTGAACTACAAAATACGGCATTAATTATGGTCGGAGTGAGGCATATTGCAAAGACATATTCCCAGTATCCGCTAGTCAAACTGGAAACTCAAGTTTTGCGGATGGTAATTCTCTATACGGTCATCGAACCGCACTAAAAGGCCAGCAGAATGTGTAACTATAAATAAATGCGCATGATGCACTCAACGACTTAATTTCAAATTAAATAGAAAAAGCGCGTTGAAAATCAGCAAGGTAATTTCAGCTAAATTAGAAAGAACTAAGGAGCGTTTCCCTCGGGCGCTTCACTTCGCGTACTTGCAGAGGATAATATTATTTGAGATTTCCTTCCAAGCGTAATTATCCTTTTTAATGGATAGTAAAATGCTTATAAATCACTTCATCAGGTAATAACACGCATGCATAAAAAAAGTATTATGTTTGAGCCATTCCGGCAGGCCAGCGGGATTCCTATTCCTCTCATTTTTACGAAATTAGTTTGTATTGCGAAATTACCACGTAAATAATATTTAAACTGTTGCTATAAAAGCTAAAATTTTAACCGTTTCCTCAATAAATACTTACTTATTTGCAATACACTTCATTTATTTTATGCCTTAAGATAAATAGCTTCCCAACTTATTTATTATCCTAATAATAAATATCCTCTAAAATATTCAAAGGAAGTGTAAAACAGAGCTTCTATTAGTCAATTAATATAATTTTTCTAAAAGTTTTCTAAAAATAATAAAAATTTGCCATATATGTATAGTTTTTAACGTCATACAATAATTACTTAAATTAATACATATTATTGTTAAGTAACTTGTATATGACAGTGTGATCACAGAATATTAAACAATCAGAAGTGTATCTAACGTACGTAAAATAAAAGTCCGTGCTTAGGAACGGGCCATTTTCCGGGGCTAGTGTCAAAACCTCAAAACTTCAAATAAATTGATGTTACTTTAATTTAATTTCTGGGGCTCAACAAGTTAGGTGGGTCAGAGCATTATGACTGATCAGAAACGTAAAGGCGGTTACGTTTGCGCTGTAAAAGATTCTAAAAACGATCAACTAAATTATAGAACTAGTTTTTTTAGGATTCCTAAAGATATTGAAAGGTTAGTGGTTCGCAGTATTTCAATTTAAAAATATATTAGGTCCGTTCCATTCGTCAGGATTTCGAGTTCTGAACTGTTCAAAATCGTACCGAGCATGAGCAATGCATAAAATTGGATACAAATTTCATACTGCGCATGATTTGAACGATTCAGTACTTGAAATTCGGTCAAATGGAACAGACCTATTATTGATCAGACACATTTGTAGAATCAAAATTTGAGCAATGGAATGTGGAAGGGAAGACTTACTAATGAATCCTCAACATTTATACAGGAGCTATCGAGTGTGTAATTTAAGGAACCGATTGTAAAGACTAGATTGTCAGTGGTGGTTATGTTGATATATTTTTTATAATAATTTGAAAATATTTACATTAACAATTAATCCTGTATGTTTATAACTTTTTTTAATGAAAAATATGAAAATCATTAAATACGTTTCCAATTTTTGGCATTTTAGTTTTAGTCCAGTCCTGCGTTCTAGCCCAAGAAAATGGCCGCCAATTCTAAAAACGGATTTTAGATATCAAAGGTACCGACACTGAGAGTCACTTCTGATTGTTTAGTATTCTGTGGTGTGACCACCTGCTTCGTTTTAAACTTGCGAACAATGGCCGTTCTACATCTACAAGTTCACGTGTAACATCTTGCATAAGTCAAAATGAATTGACAAATATTTTCAAAAGTCATTGGTTGCAATAAATCGCTTGCGTGATTTTATGCAGACGGATTCGAAAGTTTTGGAGTTGACACGGGCGCAAATCGAAACAAATATTAAGGTTAGCGATCTGTGTTAATGTTCATTTTGCATCATGACAAAGAATAAATATTCATTAAGCAGAAGTGTGGGCTAGATTGTTAATAAATTTGGCAAAGTGACTCATTGGAAAGTTTTGTTTTCATTATTGTTAACTCTCAGCCTTTAATCGTAGATGTTTTTTTTATTGTCATTTATTTTGTTTGACTTTAGTTTTGGTATATTTTTGTAACAAAACACCGAAGGCTTTTTGATCTAAAAGTTTTCATTTCAAGCGAGAGATTAGAAAAGTAAGAAATGAAAATACAACGTGATTATAAAAGATTGTCACGATGTAAGAGGCTGAACAGCAAATAGAGATGGGTAATTTGCGAAAAAACTAATAAAACAACGATTTTTTAATACCAACTAATGAACTATTGTTGATTCGAGTTTAATACGTTTAAAATTTATGATGATAGAAGTCATAATAATAATAAGTAGACAATAAAAACAATTCAACAAGTGGCAGCATAGACATGAGAATGTCGTTACTGTTTGAATAAAAAAATGAGGTTATGCTACATTGCAGGCAGTGTTGCCAACTTATATCCCTTTTTATTTCTGTAGGGATTAAGGGATTTTTTTTTTCTAAAAATGGGATTTATTTCGTTAAAAGAAATTGGAAGATGAAAGCGGACACCTCAAAGTTGTTCTTTTATGTATAACGGTTGACGGGTTGCCTCCCGTAAAACTTTCAGCGGTCACGATTTAAAATGGGCAAATACGAATAGGCTACGTAGAGTTCCTCAAAGCGTCTATTAAAATGACTCTTGTGTATGTTTTTAAAACTTATTTATTACGTTATTGTAAGCGCCATCTGTTGAAATTTGCCGATAGCTTTTCCCCGCGATACGAAAGATCTCTATTTTGTACATTATCAATTATCAGTAAATAACGGACGGAAAGATGGAATTCAATGTCATTCGCATGAGCGGCACGCCCTGCGCGGCAATAGAATTGTAGCTGGTCGTCTTAATATCCCGAGCGTAAAATTTGGTGTTGGCATCACTATAGTTTAAATTCTAAATAAATATAGTAATCCTTTCAAAATAAGAAATTATAACTTACGGATTATAACTTTATGTTTATTATAGCATATTAATCACTTTTTTGAAAGTAATACACTGAGGGACAAAATTATAACCGCACTAAAATTCTTGTCATAATTCGCCTTATGTTGGGAGAATTTAGCTGGGAATTTTTTGTTGAAAAAAATTTTTAAGAGAGCTTATCATTTCAACGTTAACAAACACAACTACAAAAATAAATGAAAAATTGAGAGAAAATTTGGAAAATGTACTTTTTTCGGTGAGACTAAACTCTAAGTGCGGTTATAATTTTGTCCTGCACTGTATATTAATATATTGACCCGGCGCTCATGGACTTGCTACTTTACGTGCGCGTTGCGTCCTCGAGGCGAAGTAACCGTGAACAGCCATACAAATGTCCGTTGTTTGGTTATTAGTAATCAGCAATGGATTATAAAAATTAAAATTAAAAATAAAATCTTTTCCTTTTTCGGTTTTCTTAGCACTTCTGCAGGTAGTTATTTTTTAAATGGAATTGCAAATAATAGCTGCTTTCTTTCGTTGAAAAGTTTGAATTTTTGGTTGTCCGTTCTGGATTTGGATTATTGGAACGGAATACATCACATCTGAATGCATTTGAATCCAATCGAATCGTGAAAATAGGAAGATCGAAAGGGGAAAGGGGATTACCGATCCCGATTGAAATTCCACGAAAAGTGGGGATTGATCCATTTGCAAGACAACATCCACCTTTGAATCTAAACGCGTAATGTTGCGTTTGGATCAAACGAAAGAAAACAGCTGTCCTAATTGAAACATAACCTACAAAACGTCATTACAATACCACAGTTGGTAATACTAACAGGAGAATATCGTTACTGAAAAAAAAAAGGTTATGTTACATTGCAACTGTTGCAACCAAGTTCAAGGGTTGCATTCCAAAAATGTTTGTATTTGGATTTCTACTTTTACCAAAATCAATGCCTTTTCGCAATGTGTTTAAATTGTCTGTCATTAGGTCTGTCTCGTTTGTTCTGCACTTTTCTACACTTTTTGTTCCAACCGCTCCTGAGAGAGTGAGATGTATATAATATAAGGTAAGTAGGAGTGAGAGAAATAGAGTAAAGGAGTTAAAAGTGTAGAAAGTGCAGAACAAACGAACAAACCTATGGTCAACCTATACTTAAACATAACCTAGATTTTGTCACATTCACATTCAAATATCACTCTAGCCAATTCATGGTCTAGGCTTATTCGTTGGTTTAGTAAATTGTGTTTTCATTATAATTTGAAACGAACAGCTTTTACAGAAACAACTATTCAAGAAAAAAAAATCGATTATCATATAAATTCGCTGAGTAATGCTTTGTTTTTAGATATTTAAATTATCGAGTAGATGAGTTAAATTCTTGAACAAAAACGAGATTCTTAACATGACAAGCATTGTTGGGCAATACAATGACAAAATTCCTTTCTGGTTGGGCAAATTTAAATTTAAACGATCAATTGCCTCAAACTTACGACCTTGAACAGCTCAATACCGAAATGCATTTAAAGTTCGCCTTATAATGAGCACGTGTACATACCATCGAGGCGATTAAACTAATTCATATGCGTGTAATGGCATTGCCGGTGGTGACTTCTTTCGGTCTATTAGGATCCATCAAGTTTAGATTTGGAGGCGTTGTGTAATCTTATTGCCGAAGAAATCTCCTAATCATTTAGCGCAAAGGTGGATCGATCATTAGATTAAGTCGTCAAGCGCCTTGGTTCGTATCGGCTTTGATCTTTCTCGGCGGTAAATCAAGTGAAATGCGTTCGAGGCGATGAATCACGAGCGCGAATGATTTACTGATCAGATTGATTTATACGGATTTGTTTAAAATGTTGATCTAACTAACTAGGCTTGAGATAACACGCTCTATGATAATGAGTTCTGCCACATCCAGGAGATCATTGTGGTTTCTAAATCAATGAATCATTTATCTTTTGTTTATGTGTTGGCTATTAAATATTTAAAATTAGACCAACTGAGATGTTGCCTTTTTGGGTATTTTGTTTATTTTAATGCCCACGCTCGCAAAGCTTTCATTCACTTGCAGATTTAAAGCAGGCAATAAACTAAAAATACTAGCCCCCTTTGTAGCAAAAGATCAAAAACTCGATTTTCAAGAATGCCGGAGGTCCATAAACATATGGGCCACCCGCAGTGAGCGTCCGAAATGAGTGCTTGCCTTAATTGTAACAAAACAATAGTGGGCCTCTTTGGTGGTACTTATGAAAACACGACCAGAACTTCATAAATAAATATCGTAATAAATTTTAGCCCTAATTGTTTTGTAAAGGACAGAAAAAAAATTAAATTAAAGTCGGAATCTTAAGTGCACGATCAAGAGTAACATTTTGCATCGTGCCCTCTACTGATAAAAATTTCCTAATAAAGATCTTATACAGGGTGATTCAATCCTGGCTTAAACCTTTTATACAACGCAGCCTTAAAGTGCTTAAAAAGAAAATAAATCCAATAAAAACAAAATCAATGATATCGTCTTCGAAATAGAATATTTTCTTAAATAATAATAAAATGTAGACTAAAAGTATCTGACAGATGGAAAAATTCTTAAAATTCATCGATACATAACGAAGAATAGGCTTTTAAAGTAGTCATGTTTTAAGCAGGAACGACTCGCTCGTGACGTTACTTTTTCGCATAGCCGATCGCGGTTACTCTGTTACACAGCTGTGTAAAGTTAACATTCATTTAATTTGACACGTGTCTTACATTTATTATTGTTCATTACCTGTGTACTTGCATTCAAATGAAAGGAGGATTTTTAAAGCGTCAAAGTGATAATTTGCTGAATAGGAGAAATGACATCACGCCGCTCAATCCCTAAAATTATTTATCTTGAAAATGGATTTATCTCTTAAGTTGGCAACACTGTGTAAGTTGTTGTGAATTTCTTAGAACCTACACGCCTCTGTTTTATGAATGGTGCCTTAAAACAGTATACTATACAAGCGCAATAATAATAAATTTGTTTCAGTGGAGTACTTGGCGAATATACTATGAGCAATGAGCCATACAGGCAATTTTTATTTTCTGTATAATACATACTAGCTATGTATACTTTTATAAAAAAAAAGTCAACACATTGGGTATATAGGCAACCAACATTACACACTTCAAAATAATAAATAGGCGTTATTCGTTATTCTTCATATTTAGAAGTTATGTTTAGTGAGTATCGTGAATATCTTTGTGAATAAAACTTATTTGAATACCTTTTTAATGAAACGGTTGTTTTAAAATGTTTGTACTTCTAGCATTTTAAATGCGGAACATCAAAACTACTTCTTGTAGTGATATGATACTATTGGTTTTTCCTCAATATCTTTAGTCAATACATGATTGGTTTCAGTTCATGTTCAATTTACTTCAGAAGGCTGCCTAATAAATTCCTACAAAAAATGGTGGGAATTTATTATGCAGCCTTCTGCAGTAAATTTACGAATTGTTTTAATACAAGGAATAAGTCTGTCTGGATATTTTATTGAAAATAAGTCTCTCAAAGTTCTAAAACTAGTTCAAAAGTTCTTTATTCCGGAGAATAAGAACCTTTTTCAGAATACTAGACCAATACTTATTTCCGTTTTATTTTATTTGCTTTTTTGGTAGGTTTTGACTGTTAATTTTGTTAATTTTAGATACTATTAGTATGATGGGGTAGGTAGGTAGGTAGCTGTTAGATTTCATGAAGTGATTTTTAAATTGTACTGAAGATGGCAGCTTAGCTGCCGAAATACGTATCTACGTCAAATTATAAATACAAATTACTCTTTACTATTTTTCCTTAAAACGAATAATAAAGAAGTTATTGCGACAATTTTGTTGGTATAACATTTAATACAACCCATACAACGCAACATTTAAATGCCACCAGAAGCGTCTATAAACGTGTTCAGCGATGTTTAGAACAAAATTGGAATGTTTTTGAACACTTACTTTAAGTTATTTATAATTTTGTTTAAATTAGGTAGTTTAAGTTACAACAGTTGCAAGAGTAGCACATTTTAATTAATTAATTTTATTTTTGTACACAATAATAATTACATTTATTTTAAATACCAGTTCCTCATTGCGCTAATGTTTTTCTCGTTTGTTTATTTTCGAAGCACATAATTCCAAGGTAGTGTGTTATGACAGTTTTATTAATACGTTGAACTAAATAAAGTTAATAATTGTAAATGATGAATACGACTTTCGCAATAACTTCTTTATTGTTCGTTTTAAGGAAAAATAGTAAAGAGTAATTTATTTGCCAACAAAAAATACAGGGCGTTCCATTAAAAAAACATTTATACATGCAATTATTTAGAGAATCCGATGCGCAATTTTTTTCTTCATATCACCATTGTAACCCTGAGTGAAAACAGTTCACTTTTGCTAATTTGAACGATTTCGTAGCTCCAATAGTAACGAAGTTAGCAATAGTGCGGCAGTAACTTTGATCACCCATATATGGTTTTATTAAAAAAACACAATTTCATAACAAACGCAAAAACTTAATTGCTATTAATTTGATATTAACCTTCCGTCGGGCGCGGCTGATCTGATTGATACCCGTCATGTATTTTGTCCGCGCATGTCTGCACATCAAGCCACAGGGCCCTCTATTTCACAGTAGCTTCCTCATTTTCATCCTCCTTTAGGTTAGTAACGTCAAATTGTCCGCTTGCGCTTGTGTTGCGAAAATAAAATAGTGTTTATCAATTTGATACACCGCGTCCGCTCCCGTCAGTTTTCAGTAATATTTTAATCACGTCATTTACCTAGTCTGGTAGGTATTACCACCGCTATTACTGTTTTTTTTTACACGTAATAATTACATTTGCTTTAGTCTGGTAGCAATATATAATGATTTTCACTTTTTCAGTACCTACATATCAAACTGATACACCGCGCCTCTTTATGAAATTAGTAGGTACTTTACGTTTTAGGTCACATCGTAGGGGTAAAATGGCCGTGCACTGTCTACCTAATTTAGTTTTTTATTCTTAGTTTCTTAAAACTACAGTTTTTTTTGTTTTACCCTTTTATCAATTATGTTTCTCAATTTGTCAAATAACTTTCCTATTTGACATTTCCGAAACTGGAAAATGGTTTGGCAAATTGGACAATGTAATTGAAAAAGGGCAAAACCAAAAGAAAAATACTGTAACGTTCCTTTTTATTGTTGTTTTTAGATCTTGTCTTGATCATAACGCATATTTAACTTGTTTTTACGTGAGATAAGTTTTTATTAAAAAATTAATGTTTTAAGTTTTGTATTAGTAAAATTATGTTTATTTTATGAACAAAATATATTTTATAAGTTAATATTGTTGTCTAACAGCGGTGTGTGTCTCTGGTTTCAACAAATACATACTTGAGTGGATCATTTTGATACATCGCGCCCGGTCGTGTCAAAAATCATACCGCGCCCGACGGAAGGTTAAGAACTTGATTACTGTTTTCACAGCTGACTAGTCTTTCCAATAATTGAAATTCAATGCACAGTTGGTTGCCTATTGACCGCAATAAAGCAATGCATTGACATGTTTCTTTTTTTAAGTATACATAGGCGGTATGTATAGAAAAAAGAAAAAATCCCTGCATATTTTCTTACATTATTGATTTTTCTTACTTATATGCATGCAAGTATAGAACGTTTCAAAATATTTGAAACTCATAATACCGATTGTAAAGTTATTAAGATTAAGCGCAATCTGTTTATGACCATCAAAGCAGCAAGTTAAGTACTTTATGAATTTCAAATAATTTGAAATTTTTTATAAAACGTTACATGACAATACGTTGATTAAAAATCTCACTGGAAGGGAAATGTCATGCGTATGTAAGTTTAATAAATCTCTATCTTTACTTCATACGGTAGATTTGTTGCTGACCACTTTAATAATAAAAAATGATCTGTCACCCAAAAAGCCATTGGCAGTAAATAGTTGTCGGTTGTATAAAACCACCGAACTAATAAAATCCTAGTAGCTTACAATATTTATTAAATCGTAAATATAATAAGGTAGTTGGATCTTACATAGATCTCAACAAGAGAGCAGTCGTCCAATATAAAACCCAATTGACTATTAGGATATTTTACGGTTGCTCATAAAAGTCGGTAAAGCACTATAGTATATCTCGGAGCGGGTTCGTGCCTTGACCTCCCATGCAGTGCCCATGTGTGTTTCTCCCACGCCGCCCGGCGAAAGAAAATCGCAGATTTGTTTGAAGTCATTTAATATATGCAAATGATATTACTGCATTCACAAATTACAAGATACTTGAATTTCATGGTTATGTAACTGCATGTACGCGTACCGTTATGTTCATACGAGATAAACTAGGTTCGAGAACGCCGCGATACGACAATAGGTGCGAAACTTCATCTACCATAAATCTCGACTCTATACTATATACTTAATTGTGAAATGCGTGCGACCGGACGGAACCTCTTCTGTGTGCAATGCGTGTGTCGACCACGCGAAAAGTTCATTACCACCGGCGCTCATTGTATCAAGCGTGTTATACAAACATAAACGAGTAATATCTTTTGTTTTTGCGTCCAGGCACATACAAATATTTCATAAACTGTGTGTGTTCACTTCATTTGTATATACAATACTAAAACCTTAGAGGATACTAAATTTTAATATTTAATTACTCGTGCAGTACGTATATATTTATCGCCCCTAATATAGTAGGTCTTGAAATATATTTTCAATAACAACGTCAATTATTATTCGTTTATCTGTCAAATGAAGTACACTGTACAAATCAATTCTCCTCACCATACCTGTGTGAACACTATATGTATGAGTGCTGATGATGTCCGCATTGTGGATGAAACTCCTATAAAAAAGTGTTCACTCATGTAAAGAAGTGTTCCCACAGGTGTAGTCAGGGAAACTGATTTATGCAGTGTACCAGGACCTAAAGTCTCTTTATGTATAAGGTTAGCACATACGACTCCATATTGAAAACGTTATAAGGGGGATGTATAGTTGGTTGCATATACTAGGCAATTAAGTAGAGAGATTATTGACCTTATTGTACGATTTTGTGGAAGTGAGTGGAAAGATATTCGAGAAATCACATTTTCCATGTTGTTTTGTAAAATTTTGATACATTTTTAATACGAGAAAAAATATTATTAAGAAACCTTTCCTGAATCCTGAATTATTTTTGCAATTTGTAACTGCACAAGTTTGACATTTGGGCATTGTTTATTAACACAAAACAAATCTAAATACTGTTACAGTGCTATACTTAGATCCCACCTAGGTATGTCCTTGAGATTTGATTTAAACGTCCAAGAGAAGTTAATACGTATTTCTTTGCAGCTTTTGTAACTTGGGGCAATGTAATTTTCAGTAGAACGTTAAGGCTGGATTGCACAAAACATTTAGGTCAGGATTAAATTGAAGCCTAACTTAGAATGTTACACACAATATGTTACAGCATATTGTGTGTCACATTCTAACGTAGGCTTAAATTTAATCATGACTTAAATGTTTTATGCAACCCAGCCATACGCTGGATTTCACAAACGTCACTTAACTTTAATCAGCGATTAAGAATAATCATTCTTATACCTTCAACACATGTAATCATGGCAACGTTTACTTTTAACGGATGATTAAATTTAAGTAACGTTTGTGAAATCCGCCATAAGTCAGTTAAAGCAAAAAATTCGTGGTATAGGCACATTTCTCCCAAAACAAAAGTAAGTAAAATCCTTCTTGAAAGCATTCAACAGTGCGAGCATATGAAAATGAAAGCCACGTGATCAGTTACGTATGCGTTTCTGGTTTCTAGCATTGGCAACATTGGGCGAAATATTTAATAAAATATGGCTTCTTTATGATTACTTTATGCGTGCAAGTGTGTTTGTTGTGTTTAGTAATTCTTCCTTTCCATTTAATAATAATAATAATAGTAATACTATGTTTCGCACACTTATTTTAAAATCAGTTATTTTCTGAGCGCATATGTTGTCGTCAATTTTAGATCAAGGTAATCATACAAAAATTAGTTAATGATGCATTTATTTCTAGATTAAAGTTTCAGGCTAATTTCATGTTACGCCACTGGAAAAATATTTGGAACGCTTAATAGCCGATTGCAAACAGCATAGCCAACAGTGCACGACGTGTTGTCTATACGGACAAGTCACGTGGCTTTGATTTTCATTTGCTCACACTGTATAGGTTACATAATATGTTGCGTTTCATAAGTGATCCGCAAGTAATCTGATCTTGAAGTGACCCTGAATTGATCTAATTCCATTTGATCCCTTGGTGGTATGGAAAGAACTCCTTGCACGTATGGATCAGATCTGTCCTAATCAGTCCTGCTCAGAGCTATTCCACTCGTTGAAATGAAAATAGATATTACCCAGCGAAAACATGTACGTTTATTCAACGTTAATTTCACGTTGTTATGGTGGAAATAACGTTATTCGTTGAAAAATGCAACGTTGTTTTTTGGTTGAATTAGCAACCATAATTATATCACGTTTGTATGACGTGTTTTTTAACGATCAGTTTAATATGGACGTAATTATAACGTGAAACAAATACGTAACAATTTTGTCTTTTTACGACGTGATTTATACTATGAGTAAATGCGATGTATCTACCGTACGTTGATTACCACATCATTTCAACGTTAATTCAACATCTACTATTCTACGTAATAAATGAGAAAAAATTAACGAAACTAATACGTTAGATAAATCATAATTTACAACTAAATTTTTAACCCACGTTTTATAACGTTATTTTAACGTATACCGAATAAATATGCGTTACAAAACGTGATGTTGACGTTAGAAAACACTTAATTTTACAGTGATTGTCTATCGTGTTTCACACCTTTGAATTCTAATTTTACTAAAAATCTATGAAATATGAGGTTCTTCTCCATGCTTGGCAGCTTTGAAATGAAACGAAACAGGTATGAAAAGTACTGCTAATTTGGACATACGAGTCAACCATAACCCCTTTTTAAGTTGACGTAATCTGTCAAATTTTTTTAAGTTAGTTTGAATTTGATGCCCACAATCTGTGATTAAAAATACTAAAGAACGCAATAGTCAATCAATTATACATACATATTGTTACGAATACTCATTGGGGACAGCTGTATACAGAGTGGAAAGTTTAACTGGAATAAATTCTGTAACTTAGAAGATTACGGTTTGTAAAAAAATTCTTGGAACAGGTCAACTTTTATTTTTAATGGCGCATATTACAAAGGGACTTTTTTAACTTTTCAATTATTTGGAGGGGTGAAACGACCCCTAACTATGTTTTTTTTAATGGAAGGATATGTTGAAAAAATTGGGAATACAGCTACGTTCTATTTTTTTATTTTTCTTTAGCACTAAAAGGTAAAAAACAAAAAAAAAGAATTTTTTTACTAAAACCGTTTTTAATGCCAAAAATTCAGGAACTCCATTTTTTATTATTTGATAAGAAGAAATAAGCATTCCATATGGTATCGTATTGTTGCGTGCAGCCAATAGATGGCGCTGCCAATGCGCTAAATTTTTAATTGTACGTAATTACCTCACTGAAGTTTTTCCCAATAGGTGAATAGGAAGAAGATGACCGATTGAGTGGCCAACAAGATCTCCTGATCTCACCCCTTTAGACTTTTTTATGGGGGTATTTAAAAAGTAAAGTTTATGTGACTAAACCAAACGACATAGCAGAACTTCAGAACTTCAAATTCTGCATGAAATTAGGAGAGTAACGCCGGAAATGTTACAAACTGTTAGGGATGGAATTTATAATCGATTAGGGTATTGTCAAGTGAGAGGTGGCGAGCATTTTGAACATCTGATGCGTTAAAATCGTTCTAGTCAAAAATCTATTTTTTATTTTTTCGCCTTTTACTGTTTAAGAAAAATAAAAACGTAGCTGTATTCCCAATTGAACAAGCTTTAAGAAAAAGAATTACTCAACATACCCTTCCATTAAAAAAAATAGTTAGGAGTTGTTTCATCCTTCCAAATAATTGAAAAGTTAAAGAAATCCATTTATAATATGCGCCATAAAAATAAAAATTGACCTGTTACAAGAATTTTACTACAAATGGCAATTTTCTAAGTTACAGAATTTATTCCAGTTAAACTTTCCACTCCACTGCGGTGTTTATGAGCAGCATGTAATTTTTTTAAAAATTTTCATAAAGAAATAATTTTGTAAATAATAAAGTAAATTGAGAGTACTGTATTAAATGTGTTTTGTCGAATGTTTTATGTTAGTGTAAATATTTTTAGAAATAGGCGATTTAGAATTACATGTTTATTATAAATAAATAATTTAGAATTTTTGAAATGTATATACAAAGAAAATAAGCTTAGGATTGTAATAATTAGAAAAATTGATTTAATGATGTTATGATAATATGGATGTTAGAAGGAAACTGTAGGTAGTAAGAAGTTCGGAAATTGAACGAGTGAGGGCGGCGCGTAGCTATTGTAAGTTAAAGTCCCCGGTTCGACTTTATTACCAGCCTCCGTCCGGTTTACGAATCAGTCACGGAAGCAATATGGAACTCGGGTCGCCAAGTGGTTTAGCGGTTTGGCCTAGCCGACTTTGAAACTCGTGTCACTCGGCGGCGTGGGTTCGAATTCCACCATTAGCCATGTATGTTTGTTCAGTCTAATGATTTAGACCCAGCTTTAATACACGTCGTAATTGTCTGATTCAACGTTACATGTGGACATTGCCGCGACATTTTTTCGTTGTTTAAACGTAACCATAACACACGAATTCAACGTTTGTTACATGTTATTCCACAACGTTTTTTATACGTATGTGTGCAATGGGATTTAACGTTGAGATACCGTGGACAAAGACGTTTAAAAGAACTTGATTCGAGCGTTGTTAAAACGCATCAATAACACACGAATTCAACGTTGATTAATTGTTATTCTACAACGTTTCTCACACGTGGACAGAGACGTTTAAAAGAAATTGATTGCCGCGACATTTTTTCGTTGTTTCAACGTAACAATACCACACGAATTCAACGTTTGGTTACATGTTATTTTACAACGTTTTTTACACGTACGTGTTTTCGCTGGGTATGCTGATTTGTTTAATCTCATTTTCTGACATTAAAACGGCATAACAGGTATGAACTTAAATAAAAGGTAGGCAGTTTGCGTCAAGGGTACTTTTATTCCCCTTTCCCCTCGAATAGAAAGTATCGCCATAGTCCCCAATGTGCTAACCACGTGCTAACCTTATAAAAAGTGAGCAAAAAAGTCAGATTAGAGTAGGCGGTGCAATGTCTGTAATTAACTGAATTAATTAATGTAATACATTCATGAACTGTCAAATTTATTGACTTTTATTTAATCGCAGACTTACATTTTCTCTGTACCCCCTACTGTAATCTGATTTTTATTTGCTCACCGTTTACCTACAATGAAGAGACTGCATTGTACCGACTTTTACTCCACAGGAATAGCACTGGTATCATTTCATGTCAAATGAAGAGCCAAATTTGAATCTATAAGTTAGATTAATTTAAAGTACAAGTTTTACAAATACTTGAACTGATGCATAAAAATGAGCTTCATGTTGAAATTAGGTATATCCACAAAAAAGGTTTAACATCGAAAGATGTGGTAACTGTACTTGGGGATGGTACTTTTTCGTATCGAGTAGTAAAGAATTGGCCACGGGAGTTTAGATGTGGAACGTGGAAGAACAACCTGTGAACGAACAAAAGGGGCGACAAATTGTGTGCATTCAAGAAAATGATGATAGTGGGTGTGACTTGATCAAAGAAGATCGCCATTAGGCGTTCAGTAGAAGTAACAGGTATTTCAAATGGTACAAGTGGAACTATAATAAATGACTATTTGGGACTTCATAAAACGTTAGCAACTAAAGTTGACACCCGATCAAAAACGAGAGAAGCCAATTTGTCTTGTTTACCCGATTCAGAAACCTTTTCAGGATCGCTTCGTTTTAGTTGATGAAACGTGAGTTCACCACCTCCACCCCACTCTAAACTACAAAGCAATGAATGGCAACATCGAGGATCACCATCACCTCGCAAACTTAGAGTCAAGTCTTCAGGCAGGCAAGTTTGTAGCCACCATATTTTGGGATGCGGAAGAAATTTTAATGATGGTTTTATCTGGAACGTGTTAACACAATCAATTTCTTTAATGCAATCACGTGGTTCCTTTTTTTATCTGTGGTGGTTGCCCAACGGGGTCCTAAGTCAAAGACTTCTCAGGATCTCAGGAGCGGGAGTGTATTTGAGTGTGTGTGTAAAGTGTTCCATGGCTTTGTTACTTCCAACCTCCTTGCCGTTTAAGGGGAAGCAGTGTCGAATTTTATTCTCAACACTGAAGGGTACCTGAAGTCGATACCGACCACCCCCGAGAAAAATCCCAAGTGCAGTTCAAACCGACGACCATGCGATTGCAAGGCCCTTACCACTTGAACCGTTCAGGCGTTGATTGCATTAAAGAAAAACGAAGAGGGAAGGAACTGATGACACATCTATCCTATGGTAGATTATGGTTTTTATTGTCCCTGACGTACGAAACAAAATTATTTTTCTACACAATCAGGTGATGACCAATTGGAAATAAATAACAATCACTAGGAATTAGGTTAGGATATGACTGGGAATTATATAGGTCAGGTGATGACCTAGTTCCTAGTGATTGTTATTAATTTCCAAAATTGATGGAACATATCCGGGGAAAGATTTGAGAGCGATGGTGACGTTATGGCAGCTGTTCAGGATATTTTTTAAGAAAGTTGTTGTTAGAACATAGGTGGGATAAGTGTCTTCAAGTGCAGGGCGATTATGTTGAAAAATGGTTTTGCTTCATATGTCAGGGACAATAAATACTAAACAACCCTCGTACATGAATACGTCATGCGATTATATTTTTAATTACATCCTCCATCAGAGGAAATAACTTTCTGATATCTACTTTATTACCGGACGCAAAATTTTACAAGTATTAATTTCGCCAGAATTTCTTTTGTTTTTATTTTACAATTTTTTATTGTTTTTGCGTCAAGACTCTTTGAACTTCTTGATTTTCTACGAGCAGTTTGTGGCGACAGACAGCACTCAACAGGAATATCAACGTTTAGCCCACGTCGATGACGCAGTGCAGTTAACAAGAAACAAGAAAGAATCATTTAGTATTAAAGAAATATCAATAGAAGTGATTAAGCAAAAGAAAAATAAAACGATGCAGTTAAAACATATAGCAAAGAAATAAAGAAATTGAAAATTGCCGAAGCTGAAATTTTAGATGCCTAGGAGAACCAACAGATGTGAAGAAGAGGAGGAAATATATTGGTGGATAATAACAAGCAATTGATGTACAGGAAGTTTGTACGCATTGTTAAAATAAAAAGTAATATTTCATACAAAACTTAGAATTTATTTAAGAACCGAACTTTCATATGGCAGCGAGGTATGGACAATGAATGGGAAAGTAGAAAATGAAGATGAAATATAGGAAGCACAGAATAACGGCGAGAAGAAGACGTACAAATGCAGAGAAGTCTATGAACTCGACGACAGCCCCAAAATAAGTAAAAGCACAGAGATTACAATGGTTGGGCCAACTGGAATGAATGAATGAAAGGAGGATGGTGGAAAATGTAGCCTGGAAAATGACAGGTAATAAAAAGAAACTCAAAAGACCTAGGCGAAAATAGAGAGAGAGATCGTTATGAAAAATCTGGCAGAAGAAAAGTTAAAATACTGAAAGGAAAAGGCCAAAGATAAAAGAAAGTGTGGAAGAATATCACAGAGCAATGGGGCTAAATAGCCTGTAAAAGCTGTTATACAGGATGTCTCAGAAAAACTGTTCCTAACTTTCAGAAGTCAAGTTCACGTCAACTTAAAGCGAAACAAAGAAAATGTGGACTAGAAACAATCTCGATCTAAGAAGAAATTTTTGTATTTATTTCAGAAAACTTGAAAAACTATAAGAAATGTTTAAAATTAAGGCTAGAAAGCAAAAGTTATAATGATGTATGATTGAACGACGAATTCTTCGAAATATCTGAGGACGATCACGAAGCTAAATCAAAAGCAAGAATAACTCGAGCCACTAGTTTCGCTTCTGTGTTGGCAGAGGCGTTCGATTTAATATGACCCCAAATGTAAAACTGAATTGCAGTCCTATTTAATGATCGTGCGGGTCAAGAAAAAGGACCATACCTCCCGATCCAGCGATTGCCCTTTTAAAGATGGTCCTTTTCCTTTGCCTGCACGATCCCGAGTTATGACTCCAATTTATATTTACATTTAGGGTCATATTAATGCAACACCTGTCAACACAGAAGAGGAATTAGTGGCTCGAATTATTATAACTTTTGTTGATCATCTTCAGGTATTTAGAAGAATTCGTCGTTCAATCATACGTCGTCATAACTTATGCATCCAAAATGGTGGTCTCAATTTCGAATATTTTTTATAATTTTTCAAGTTTTCCTCAATAAATTGAAATTAATCTAAATTGTGTAGCTACTAGAAATAATTAGAAAAGTTACTTCTTACATTGAGATTATTTCTAGTCTTCATTTTCTTTATTTCGTTCTAACTTGACGCGGAAACATTTTCGGCCACAACTTTATTAATAAAAGTTGCTTAATTATACGACCTCTTCTACTTCTGAAAGTAAGGAATAGTTTTTGTGAGATACCCTGTATACATAGTGTGGATAAAAAGTCTGGAACACTTTAATTAATTTCCTAAAATGTTTTTTTTGAAATGCAGAGAAGTCTACAATAGCCCCCAAATAAGTGAAGTAGTAAAAGCACGGAGATTACAATGGTTGGCTCAGTTGGAAAGAATGGATGAAAGGGTGGAAAATGTAGCCTGGAAAATGCCAGGAAATTAAAAAAAATGAAACTCAGAAGACCTAGGCGAAAATGAAATTTCTGCCAGAAAAAAAAAAGATTGAAAAACTGGAAGGAAAAGGCCAAAGATAAAAAAAAGTATGGAAGAACATCACAAAGCAATGGATCTAAATAGTCAGCTTTTATATACATACATATGGATAAAAAGTCTAGAACACCTTAAATATGTATTTCTTAAAATATTTTCTTTTTCCAAAAACGTTCGGACATGTCGATTATTACTATATTTTGGAGTGATTCATTTCTTGTACAGTGGCCTACCGTTGGGGTACAAAAATAATCGAAGGGATTAGAACGATAAGGATCTAAGTGTAAATTTTTTGTGAATTGGCATAAGTGTTAAAGGGGAGATGAAATACTAATTAATCTGATGGCATAACGAAACATGCTTTTATATCATGTAGTAAGATGTAGTGCCTGGGACGCAATGGATGATGCCAAATCGATATCGTTGTTTATTACAAGTCTACGAGCATCTCTTAGATCTGATTATTATTTTATTATTTATAATTACATTGATCCAAGCGATTAAAAACGGCTGTATTATTATTTGTTGTAAAATTAAAAAGGAAACGTTACTTTCGTAAACATGCTACCTGTAATATTAATTTTTTTAATTAAATTATTTTATATTCATTTCAAATGTATTGCATTAATATTATTAAAAAAATAACATAATTACATCACAAACATATTGAATTCATCGTAATAGCGTTACTAAAGAAATATTTTTTTTCCTTAGTATTAAAGATATGAGTATCTAAGGTGTAGCTTAGAGGAGAATATACAGAGTTTATCAAATTGACTGGAATAATTTCACAGGGTGACAGCTTGGATCAAGACTATCAAAAAATGTTATATAATATGGTATCCTAAATGTATTCGTTTTCGAGAAAAAAAAAAATTGAATTTCAAAAACTTAGGACAAAAAGAATGGAAATTCCTGCATCCAAAGTAATATTCTCATCGGGAAAACGATTCACAATGTTGTTTTAATTAAATTTTTACGTTTCGCGAAAATAAATTAATTTCTTGCTTTAAATTTCGAATAAACGAAAAAATGAACATTTAAAGTTGGTTCTTGTCCGATGAAAATTGTATCACAAAATCTTTAAACCGGACACTAAATAGCGCACAAAACACTTAACGACGGCGAAACGTTAAGTGTTTTGTGCGCTATTTAGTGTCCGGTTTAAAGATTTTGTGATATGAAAAAATGAGCGTCTGACAACACCCCACCAAAATCCGCATATGACCGAAAATATTTTACGCCTTTATTTATTCCTTCATAATTCGAAAACGGTTAGATTTAGGACACCAGATTATATAATAATTTTTGATCATCTTCATCCAACCTAACACCCTGTGAAATTTTTCCACTCAATTCGCTAACACCCCGTATAAAACATTTGTATAAAACATTCAACGAATCTAAGCAAACAAGATACAGTGATTAATTTGTGTGGGCATAAAATATATTTGGCTTTGGATTAACTGTAAAAATAGTTTTTAGGAAACTGTAAAACGCAAAAATGATAAGAAATAAAATATTCTGATTCAGGCAAAAAAATTATACCCAGTGGAAACTGGTTACGTTGTTACTTACTATTCCTAATCATTTAATAAATGCAGACGTTAAGGTTTTAAATATAGATGGTCCAAATCTATAACATTCAAAATTCAAAAGATTTTACTGCGTTTCATTTCCAAACTTTGAAGCAGACGTGTGCAATCTGTCTAGTTAATAATATTATTTCGATTACACAAATTGTTGTATTAAGTAGAAGTTGTTCAAGTAATTAGCATGTTATAAAATTAAAAATAATTTATGTGTACCAAGATGTTAATAGAATTCAAGTTGTTTACCTGTTAGTACGGTAGATGGAAGCAGCACTGCAATCAGGGCTAGCAGCCCTGAACTCCGCGCTGTCATGGCTCGGTCTGCAACAAAATACAGGCAATGTTACTTTCACATCTCATCATCTCATGCATGGCAAACATGAAAACCTCATAAAACATCTCCAGCCAGAGTGCTAAGTGGCAATAAGTAATGAGATTCAGTTAGATTTGACGGTTTATAGTAACACCGACGTAAATAAATCTAATACGTGCGGTGATTATGTTTGTTAGTTCGTTGCTCTCCATCTTTTCAACCTGCGCTCGTTTTTAGCACCTGCAATCGTTCTTTAAAAAAAAGAAACATTACACATTATCGATTCTATACGAAGTACATATTTGCCGACTGAAATTCAGGTCTTTGACACTGGTTCAGTTATCTGGTAGATATGTTTCCGGCATCTAATTTCTTGTACAAATAAAAAATCAATCTTAAGCAAAGCGTAACGCGCGTTTATTACGGCCATTGTTACGGGAGATTTGTTTGGTTTTGTAATGAGAACGATGATTTTGTACCGCTGATTACATATTTCCCTTCGGGTTTTTTTATTAACCTTTCAACCGCTAAATTAACCAGGAGATGTGGTAATTGTTAGTTCCCACAGAGCATTTTTCAAATTTCTTGCTTGCATCCAGTGGTGATGCATCTTCAACGTTGCCTAGCCGCATAGGTATGGTTGCCAATCATCTCCAAGAATTTTTAAATCTTATCGCAGAGGATAACCACATAGATACAAGAGCGCTTCACAGAGGTTTCATATAGCTTAATGCTCTTCTAAGTACATAACACAATATCATTTTATGATTAAATACTATGTATGTACTATCGGGGCCTTAAAATTTCGCACGATTTTTTATCAAGTAGCCAGAATTTCTCTAAATTATATTTTGTAGAACAGGCTCTTTCCTCAATTTTGACACTAAAGACATTTAACCAAAAGTCAGATTGTTTGGTTATATTTTAAGAACAGCAAGATAATAAAGTATTAGAACTGAAATAACAGAATAAAAGTAGCGACCAACCATCTTCTAATTTTGCAATTGCAAAACCCTTCTCTCCTTCAGAAAGCACGTGATTTGGCAACTTTAGCATTACATTTGAAATCTGACGTTTAAAATGAATATTTTTGACAAGCCGTCAAAGAAAACCATATTTACAGCGGAAAATTAAATCGTGCGAAATTATAAGGCCGCGATAGTACATATTTGATTTGTTTCATTATATTTCGCTCGGCAGATCTATTTTTATAAATTGTACATCATTTTGATGATTCGAGGAGATTCGATGATATGTTCTTCGCTGATTCGACACCATTTTCGAAAGAGAGAACTTTTATAGAAGCAGAATTGGGTGCGAGATTTAATTATTGTAAGGCGTTAAATAGAAGTGTTAATGAATAGAAAAAGTCCTTATTACAATGTGCATTTATTTTATACATAGAAAAAGCTCACTCATCATTTATAAATTTTCTTCCTAACGTTATTAAATAATGTAATAGTAAAAAATATTCGAGTTTATTTAATGGTAAAACGCTTCAAAAATACTTTAGTATCATTAGAAATGAATCTACTCAAATTCGAATTTGAGCCTCATTATAAACGAAAGTTACATTAATTTTTAGTGATTACTAGCAGTTGCTGCTGCTAATGACAGCATATCAATAGAACAAACAAGACCGCCCTGTGCACTCACCACCAGTGAGTTATTTTTTTTTCTTTTGAGACCAATTACTGACTTTCATTAATTCCGGTATCAATTACGTTTAGTTGCAACTAATGACGACGAGTCATTTTAAGTTTCGTTCACACCGCTTCGTCTGTTGTTGAAAAGATGAGTTCATTGTACGGGTTTCGGCGGTCAAAAAGACTAAGGAAAAAAGTTCGCTATCAGAAACTATTGTCTGACTTCCGCACTTGCGCCTCTTTTATGGTGAGCGCGATTTGTGTTGCTGTTCACACGAACAGTCCAGACTAAATAGATCGATTTCCTTATTGAAGTTTCATATTCATTGCTTATTTTAGTTACATTTTACTATCGTACATACATGTGTGTAGCAAGATTGGAATTTAATAGCACACTTTAGCCCCAAACTAACGGCTGTAAGCTGATGTGAAATATACCTTGTATGCAAACACACGGAAATAATCTAGCGATTGTTTTCTTACAGAAATATGATGATGAGCCGCTAATGACTGTTTTGAATCAAGTTTGCGCTTTACTCACCACGTCTTATTCTTACATCGTATGATAGATGAGCGTGGAAATCATTACTTGATTAATTGCATAACCGTTACATGATCGCAGTGTTTTTTTCTCTTGTGCCTTTTTCTTCTTTTACTATGTACGTACAATTTTTGTAACTTTCACCTATATGGGTGATATGGGCGTATATCCTGTTCTATTGAACTCACGCAGAACCTAATTGTCTTGAGTTTTAATTGAATGCCGGAGCATTCTACCAGTTGCACTCAAATTAAAAAAGTGAATTCTACGAAAACACAGTTTTTTTTAATCGAGGAATAGCCGAATGAAAAAAAATATTCCTGACGATTTTTCGGCGAATTGTTAAGAATTCTCAAAAGCGAAATGCAAAATTTAATTCTATAATAAGAAGCAAAAAAGAATTTAAATGACGTCAGTAATGAAAATACGAGGAAGAAGACAAGGAATAGCCGAATGAAAAAAATATTTCTGACGATTTTTCGGCGAATTGTTAAGAATTCTCAAAAGCGAAATGCAAAATTTAATTCTATAATAAGAAGCAAAAAAGAATTTAAATGACGTCAGTAATGAAAATACGAGGAAGAAGACAAAAAAAATAGTTTTCTGTCAGATAAATTAAAGAAGAAGCTATTTGGCGTAAATGACATACAAAGAAATATAAAGAATAAGATAAGCGTAAAACAAAGATAACGAAATCTCCAGTAAGTAAAGAAAAACTAATAACAGAAAGCAAAGCGTCGATGTAATACGAAAATTCAATTCAATGAAAAGAAAGAAAAGAGAACTGAAATAAAGAACAATGAAACGCAAACAATAAGACGAATAAAGCAAATGAAAAATCAAGGATTCTAGAGTGAAAAAAGCTTTTGAAAATCAAGGACTGGTTAAAAGCAAAAGGAAACTGTAAAAAATGTCAAGGAAATGTGAAAAATTAATTCTGTAAATAGAAACGGAAGACAAATGAAGTACAACGCAATACAAAAAATAAAATGAACAAAAAACGAAGGTTTTCTGGAAAATTATTTGAAAATTAAAAAGCTTTCGAGAAAATAAAGAATAATCTATAAAAAGCGTTAATGAAATATAAAAAAATTATTTGACATAAACAACTGAAACATGAAACATGGAAATGCGATGAATAACATAAGCGGAAAACAGTAAAAGTAGAAAATGTACGAAACGCCACCACTGAAGTAAAATAAACAATAATTACATCAAAAGAAACAAAAGAAAATTCAAATAACTTATAATAATTTATTAATTTCTTTTTATTTTTTTTCTGTTGTTTTGAAAATAAGTATTTATTGCAGCACATCATTGAACGCAGAAAAAAAAGTTCTTTCGAAATTTATTACAGTAATTATACCATTGCATTTAAAAAGCAAAAGTTGACAGCTGTCATGCAGCTGTTTTAAATGCATTAAAGACGCAAGGTATGGTATATTGTAGAGTTTTTTCTGCCATTTCATTTGATTTTTTGATCATCCAAATACGACAATAAACACCGACGCTATTCGCGTAGGCGTTTTTTTGGACTCAGCCTGTATAGTAAATAATACCCCAAACGTCCTTTAATTGATCAGTTGAATGTTTTTGAGTTCATTTAAAGGCGAAAGTTTACTACAGAGCTTCTAAAGATTAAAACTAACCCCATTAAGTAAAGGTAAATCGACAATAATTATTATTTGAAACGACGGACCTCTACCTTTTCGCAAATAATCATATTTTCATATTTTGGATGCATTTTTGTCTTAAGTCACCCTGAAGGAAATTTAAAAAATAAAAGTTTCTTGAAAAACATAATGAAATCTTTTAATTTTAGACCTGGTTTAAAACAATAAGAACTTGACCATCTGATTACGGTTTTTATAAATTTAGAAGCAGGTTTGACGTCCGAACATAATAATAATAGGAGTTAAATGCGTTTAAAGAACCTTCAAATTTCCGAGATAATTAAATAACATACATTTAGTTCAATTAGCATAAGCGCACCATTTGCATAATTATCTCTGCCAGGTAAGTGAACGAACGGCCGGGCGAAATTCTCCAAAATGGAGCAAAAAATTCACCGTTACAGAATGTAATGTAGTTTAAGTGTGGGCGAAGGACATGGAACTACCATATACACAACGTTCAACACTTGTCGCAAATTTGTTATCTGATTTTGACAGGTTATAACTGTACTAATTTTTGGCGTGCGGGGCAAAAATGTGGTCAAGCCGGATGAAGTATACAGTTAAGGCAAAAGAAAGAAATTTTTATCCCAAATTCGTTTTTTTTTTGTGGAAAGTAAATGAGAAGCAAGATTTGACTGACATTTATCAAAACGAAAACGAGTGCAAAATTATAATATATGCCACAGAATTCTATTATAATCAAAATTAGTAATCAATTAGCTGTTGAGCAACAATGTTTAAAAGCTAATAGGAGACGAGTAACTAAACAAACATTGCATTAAACATCTAAACATATCTTGGATCCTTGTAATGTATTTTATAAATTAATATTATGAAGACTAATAAATGAAATTTGCGATTTTTTTTGTTTCAGCTGCTTAAATCCAAGCGGTAAATGCGAGAGCTTTTTTTGCAAAGCTGGAGATACGGTTAAATACATAACAGTATTTCAAGTGGTACAATTATTTAGTGCAAATTAAGTATGAAATGAGCACGTGTTAGAAGAGAAAAAGTAATTGTAGCGTATTTCAAATCGTTATATAAAACATCGGACGCTCAATGAAGCATTCATTCCGAAGCAGGTGAAGAAGAAGAAGGAGGCATTTTAGCACGTAGAGAAATATTTCACACTGTTATTATTTATTATTTCACGCTTCCAGGTAATTTGTAATGGCGACGAAATAAACTGAAAAGCAAATGTCGGTAACTAATCGTGGACTAGGATCGCAGATAGGCCGCGGCGCGTGTTTACTTATTGTCACATACACGAAATATACTTAAAGATATTTATTCTATCATTTAACAGTGCAAACAGTAGATCGGAAAAATAAACCTGAACTGTAAAATCAACTAAAAACTTTCAAAGTTAAGTGGAATAAAAAACAAAAGTGTTGTGAGCAAAGCTCACGAAATCAAATAAAAAAATATTCTCATGATGGTTTGTTGACAAAGGACGGGATTTTTTTCCTATATTTGTTTTTAAATTATGTGTTTTATTATATATAAACTTAAGTGTCGTCGGTTAATGCGACAGCTTCGAATTAACAAAATTTCTTATTTCTCATGGATTTGAAAATAAAATTCTATTAGAACGTGTTTGCGTAAATTTATGAATTTACCAAATTATATTTAATTGTTTCTAACCCCCCAAATTTGTAGCCCAATTCTACGACTTCTTTAGAACGAAAATATAATCTTAGTTTGGATTTGAGAGTTATGCAAAATATATTTTTTTGCGCTATAAATTTTGTCATCTTGAGAACCCATGACTGAAAGACTTTTTTGGAGTTGGTTAAATTAATTTGTTTTGTTGTTGAATTTAGAACTTTGTGGAATGTTAAACGTTTGATTTTATACTTAATGCCTTAAGTATACTTGGCGTCTGTAAAATCAGAATATCGTGCCAACCGCATAATTGAAATCGTCTACAAAACAAAATAAAATATTCTTCGTTCGCGAAGACTAATAACTATTCATTTTAAACAATTAATAGTTATTATGTTTATGCAGGCGCCGGATGCAATTATGGATGATATAATAATATATGTTTGGTTTTAATAAGAGATCCTTTTCAATAAGCTCGGCGGCTATTTCCAGCGTAATTATAATACATCTTCGGATAGCATAAATATTCAGCCAATTTTATCAAAACTAACTTGAACACCGCTTTATTTATTATTATTTTATGAGCGGATTAGCACACAAATGTCATCGCACCTAACTTTACAATACTATTACCATTCATGTATGTTAATACATACAACACCTGTAAAGCTTCTTGAAGCGATAATAATCTACGAAGTGACATCTTACGGTTTAAATTTATGGTTGAATTATTCAAGATTCTATTGTACATAACACATATTTGCGATATTATAGATATAATTTATTCGCATTAAATCACATTACATTACAATAACAAAATGTGTGCGCAGGCTTCTTGAATAAAAATACATAAATGCCCTCGAGTAAAAAAAAATACTTTCGCATTCGTCAGATGTCACACTTCTAAATTTTGCAAAACATATCCTGGATTTGCAATTAATATAATAGCGTGATTATAATAAAAAAATTATACACGTTAAAAGTATTACGTCTTTCTTTTTTTTTTGAGCAAACATCTAAAATTGCTACTCGACCGTGAAGTTGCATAAATGAAATTTGTATGTACCTACGTTGTTGATTTCCAAGAACATGCGAATAGTTGCAGAATGGATGGTCAGTGTACCTATTGCTAATGTTGACCTTGGTGTTCTTCCCACGTGGTCAGCTTTGAAGATGATTGCGACCAGTCAACGCACCAGCCATTCGCTTTCAAATTACGTTGCCGACACAATACCAAATTATTTGTACGCGTTCCAGACAAATTCAACCCATCTGATGATAAATGGAAGAAAATTATATCTAAGGTGGCAAGATATTGTAGCCTTATGTGGTCAGATGACTGTAAAAGCGAAGCAATAATATACAATCGAAAATTTTAACGAAACCTCATTTTGCAAGGTTGTACATAATTTGTATTTTGAAATTCTAAATGAAATGAAATACGTAATTACAGTAGATTCATAAAATTGTAATCGATTTCTTTCTTACACTCAGTATTGTATTACAAGTATTTTATATAATTTTTAATGTTCGACTAGACTATTATATTATAACACAATAATGACTCAACTTTAAGACGCGTTAGCATTGAAATAATGCCCTCCGGCGTAATAAATTTTCAAGGCATTCTATTATAAAAAATAACAATAAGTAACGCAACCATTCTTTAAAACGGAAATACTCTATCTCGTACAGTTTCTTTTTGTTTGTTGGGAAACAAGGGCTTCCGCTGCCTTTGCAGCCGTCAGCAGTACTTTTTCTGAGAGATTAAACTATTCTTTTTCCATTTTAATTAATTAACTCACAGCTAAAATCACAATCAAATATTTATTGGCATTAAAACATTTTCCGTAATGTTTACACAAATCACTTAACGGTCTAAAGAGCTATACTATGGATAGCAGAATAAAATACCCTTTAATTATAAAATGCTCTCTACACTGAGAAAAACGGAATTTTGCGATTTTGATAAAACATCATTCCCATCGATAAAATAAAAGTATAATGTAAAAGTATAATGCTGTCATGTTATAAGATCCATCTTACTCTAAATTAATCAAAATTCTTAGCACAATGAAACTGTTTAAGTTTAAGAATGTAAAATTATCATTCTACATAATACGTATTGTTAAAATAATAAATCATAATGAAATATTATGCTGAATAAATTAGTAATAAAATGTCATGTCTGACTTTTTGTTAATTACTCCGGTAATTTTATCATGACAGGAAATGATACTCTAAACAACAAACCACATAGTGTTAATTTTGCAGTAGTACGCTGAGTCGGTTTTTAACGCGAATTCGAATAAAATGTTCGGAATTCTTGTTCTATTTTTCTCAGTGTACCACTGCCATCTACAGTACACATCACACAAAACAAACTGCAAAAATATTTAAATTTTAAAGAATGATCAACATTAATTAAAAACAAACAAATTAAACAAGTTTAGGTAACAACTTTATTTTACTTTTACTTACTGCAAAATAAATTCAAATGTATGTATTCTACATACTTAAGGCCGCTTTAGACAGTGTTGCCAATTCACTAATTTTCAAACTTACGTATTTTCTTAGAGAATAAACCGTATCATTCCGATTTGGCGTTTAATAACAACAATAATAATATTAAATAAAAATGATTTTGTTTATGAACTGTTTTAAGTTTGAAATTCGCGCTCAAATACTTCCACCCCTTTTTGATTTTTATTGCCATCCTCATTTCTTTATCGACTCTTTCTGAATTTGAAATTCGTCCTCAAATATCCTTGACGGTTTTTGAAATTTTCATTTTTTGTTGTTGCTATTGTTAGGAAGAATGTCCCACAGTAGGTTCAAATTAATTAATCTTTTTTGTTTATATTTTCTGAAATTTCTTTCGTAAACATTTGCGATCTTTCGTAAAATTTATGATTTACATTTGTTTCCTTTTTTTGCTTTTCACTTGGAAGTTACCGTTTACTTTCTTTTCTATGTGATTACATTTTAACAAGGGTCAAAAAAGTTCTTCCCTTTTGTTTTTATTTGTTATCTCTGTTTATTGATATTAAATGATCTGCGCTCTTAGTTCTTTCTCGAAAATTACGATCGTTATTTGTTTTTCTTACTTTATTTTGTTTATATTTTCTGAAATTATTTATTTTTCTTTCATAAACATTCTTTCTTGTCATTTTGAAATTAACGTTTTTTTCCGTTCCTATTCCGATTACATTTTACTAAGAGTCAAAAAGTAATTTGTTTTTCTTCCTCTTTTAGAAATTTTCATTTTTTTTTTCATTTCTGTTGGGTTCTTCAAATTTCTGTTTCTTTTCCTTTCGTAAATAATCCTTTTTTGTTTTTTCTTTTTTGGAATCTCGAACTATTATTATCTTGAACGTTTATTATTAATTTTCTTTTTAAAGAAACTTTAAATCTACAATTCGTTTTGAGTTTTTATTATTTTTTAAAATTTTGTTCATTGTCTATTTTCCTTATTTTCTTCGGAAATTTTTAATTCTTTTCCATTCCTTTTTTCATAAAATAGATGGATAATATCAACTTTACAATTAATTACAGACTCTTATTGCATTATAATCATCGTATTTTTGTTGCAATAGAGTTCTTTTACTTTGTTGTAATTAACAATATTTTTAAATTGATACATTGTAGTTCCTAAGCTTCAGTTGTCCTAATCAACATTTGATTTAATAAAATCACAACAAATGAAATCATCAGTGTTTGCAAATAATTACCTTAATGTAAAAATTGTTTTACTTAAAAAAATTATACAAATATGAAATAGAGGGCGCTGTGTTGAAGAAATTAAAATACGGTACGTTAAATAACTTTTTAATATTGATTTTAGAGTAAAAATGTAAAAAGTTTATTGTAGCAAAAAACTGTAAGGATTAGATACAGAAAACCTATAACTGAATTGAAGAGGAACATGAACACTGTCTATTCATGAAAAGAGATAGGGGGGGGGTTGCATTTAAAAAAATTGAATAACGGCAGTTTCAAAATCTGACAATTGCACAGGTTTGAACATTTGAAAAAACAAATAAAACTCAAATAATTTATATCTAGGTTATTCGTTATACTTTAATTTATAACCCCTCCAATTTTTATTGCTGTACGACAAACAATACGTTTACAGTAAGTATTTCAAGAGAAGTAGAAAATCAGACCGTTTTCAACAAAATATTTATTTACTCTAAGTTGGTTAAATAAACATAAATATTTTATGTGCTACTGTTTAGAGGATCAAGTGTTATGTTTCTATAAGAAAATATACAGGATGTTCCATTTAAAAAAATCCTGATGCATGCTGCCAATAGTTTACGTAACACTCTGTATGTATCAAAATAATTTCAGGTTATAGTGGTCAACAGACAGAATGTCTTTGTGAAAGAAAAAATCTATCTCGTTTTATAAATGAGCTATGGAAGAAAGGGCGCTTAAAAACTCACCCTGTATACTTTCTTTTCTATTCCGATTATATTTTTCCAAGAGTTTAAAAATGTTCTCCTTTTCTATTTTTATTTGTTATCCATGTTTACTAAGATTAAATTAACAAAAATTTTCTGCGCTCCTCATTCTTTCGCGAATATTACTATCGTCATTTGCTTTTCTTACTTTCTTCAGGAATTTTTACTTTTTTTCTATTTCGATTGGATTTCTCAATCGCCAAAAACGTTCTTAATTTTTCGTTTTGTTTTTAATTGTTTACCATGTTTCACAAATTAAATAATCAAACCTGAACGGTTCAGTGGTAAGAGGACCGGCCTTGCAATCGCATGGTCGTCGGTTCGAACCGCACTCGGGATTTTTCTCGGGGGTGGTCGGTATCGACTTCAGGCATCCTTCAGTGTTGGGGATAAAATTCGACACTGCTTCCCCTTATACGGCGAGAAGGTTGGAAGTAACAAAGCCATGAAACACTTTACACATACTCAAATACACTCCCGCTCCTGAGGTCCTGACAAGTCTTTGACTTAGGACCCCGTTGGGCAACCACTACAGACTAAAAAAAAATTATAATTTTTTGCGACTTTGATTTGTTTTAACTTCTTTTTTTCTTTGTGAATTTCGAATTGCCATTACGTTTCGAGCGTTTGTTATTAATTATCTTTTTGGGTTTTAATTTTTTGTTTCGATCGTCATTTGTTTTTTCTTCATTGGGAATTTTGTTTCCATTTCGATTGAGTTTCTTGAACGTCCCAAATGCTTTTGATTTATTTTTGTTTTTGATTGTTTCCACTTTTCCTTCCGTAAATGTTCCAATTGTCATTCCTTTTTCCTTTTCTTTATTTCTGAATTCTGAATTTCGTTTTGAATGTCTATTATTAACTATTATTTTTGAGAAATTTTAAATCCACAATTCGTTTATTGTTTTTGTTTATTAAATATAACTTAAATTAATTTTCTTATTTTGACATTGTTATACTAGAATGGCTATGTACTTCTTTTGTACAATAATTAACTTGCTATTATTATTATTACGATCATCAGTTGGTTTTCTAACTTTCTTTAGGAATCTTTATTTTTATTTCGATTGGGTCTTTCGATTGCCAAAAAGTTCTGATTTTTAAAATTTTTAATCGTTTTTAATCAGAAATGTATTTTCAAATGTTTGCGCTTTTTTTCTTTTTCGTAAACGTTGCGATTATGATCTGTTTTTTTCTTTGCAAATTTCTAATTTTCATTACGTTGACAATATTTATTATTAATAATTTTTTAAGCTATTCAAGTGTGTCAAAAAATACACGGCGTCCCATTTAAATTTTTTGAGAAAATTTACCTGACGAAGCTGTCGAACGACGGCGAAACGTTAAGTGTTAGTGCGCATATTTAGTGTCCGTTTAAAAGATTTTGTGATACAATTTAAATTGTTTATTTACAAATGCACATGGAAAAAGTTACTATTACTCATAGAGGTTATTCTATTCGATATTTATAATTTGTTATGCACAGCAAAAAGAATTTTTTGGTCGCTAGTGATGAACAGACTTCGGACAATTCGGGGCGTTGCCATGGTTACGCAATACAAGGACCAATGAAAAATGCTCTTTCATTGCGTAGCCATGGCAACGCTCCGAAATGTCCGAAATCTTGTTATGAATAAAATACGTCTTACAACCAAATGAAACAGCTGTAGATTGCGAATGCTTTGATTTAGAAGTACAGGGTGAATGGAGAGGAATGAACCAAACTGCAGGAGTATATTCTACCCGTCAATATAAGAGAAAAAAACCCAAAAGTTGTAATCCGATTTTCATTTGTTTTCGAGTTGGAACGTTTTAACAAAATACCTTACATAATAACGCGTGATCAATATTTTTCTAATCAAGTGAAAAAAATATGGGAAAAAATTATGTCTTTGTTCGGTTTATTATTTCAAATGCCATTTGAATTATTTTTATTGCATTCCTATCGTTTTGTATAGGAATGTAATATAAATATGTAATTCAAGTGGCATTTGAAATAATGAACTAATCAAAGACACATGATTTTATTTCCATAGGTCACTTGATTAAAAAAGTTATCGATCACCTGTTATTTTTTTCTCAATTGAAGTATTCAGATCAAAAGATTCGCTAGTACACAAATTCAGTTTTTTTTTTTTTTTACTTCCCTGAAATGTTCAAACATCGTAACCCTTGTAATTCACGTAAGAATTAATTACTGCATTTGTGTACTAGCGAATCTTTTGATCTGAATACTTCAATTGAGAAAAAAATATTATGTAAGGTATTTTGTTAAAATGTTACAACTCGAAAACAAACGAAAATCGGATTACAACTTTTGGGTTTTTTTCTCTTATATTGACGGGTAGAATATACTCCTGCAGTTTGGTTCATTCCTCCCGATTCACCCTGTAGAGTTATTTGTTACTTCTTGTTGTAGTAATAAGACAACGATTGCAAAAATATTATGTACAGGTAATTATCATAGTAAGCTGAAATTAGTTTTACTTTTACGCCAATAAGTTAATAAGGTTGAAGTATGTACGTAGGTATATTGCAAGTTGACAAGTAGGCTTGACCTTAAATGAAATAGTTTTCGAAAAGAATTTAATTAAGAGTGAGTAACTACAGAAATAATTAATAAAGATATTTTCTAAATTATCCGGTGCTCAGTTGTGCAGAGTCGGTGTCAGAAATCCGGTCTTACCGTTGCTTTCAGACCGGCGTTTATCACCTTTCACTAAAGCAATATCTTACATGATCGCGCAAGCAACGGTGCCAGCGACCAGATCCTATCAAAATTCAAGAAGTGGTGGGAAAGTGCTAATTTCAAACCGCATATTTTCTTGCAATGTTTTGGATTCAGGTTCAATGTCAATGACTTATCCAGATAATTAGTGAATCACCATCAAGGAAAACGAGCGGTGTAGTAATGATGTAAGGGACACATTCAGAACTTGTTCCGTTCTGAAAGCGCGAATATAATACACCGCGGGTGTTTAACCTTGGTGAAATTATTAAATAGTAAGTGTGTCATTATACTTGGAAATTTATGTAAAATTATAATTGTTAATAGTCGTCGCTGACAGCAGGAATACCTCGACGGGTAATTTTATTTTCGTCAGAAACTAATTACACGTGTTAGGAAAAGCATTGAGCTTACGATATGACGTCCTTTCTTATTAAAAAAAATACCTGAAATTGGTAAGCAACACCTTGGATCTACGGGGGCACCGCGTGACACAGATAAAGACGTAAATTCGGTAAATTTGGAACACACATGTAACTGTTAAAGCCTGTGGTGAATAAAATAACTATGATTGGACAAGTACCAGGAATGTTAAACGTGTTCCACTTAATGTAAAATGCTGTTCTTCAGACGAGTTTAACGAAAGTTGGCACGAAATTACGATTATTATAAATTTTACGCTTGATTTTGTAATGGTGGCAACCTTTCTGGTTGTAATTTATGTTAGAATGCTATGCAGAATTGATAATGTTAATACTATACAAGCTCAGCTGACACAGGTATTTTACGTGCTTTTATTTACCGGGTGTTTATGAAATTAATGCAACGTAATTTTTTAGGTTCCTAATTATTTTATTTCAGAAAATATAACGTAATATTCCTTACCATAAATCAAAATAATTTTATTTTATAATTATGTATATATTTGAGTCACTAAAGAAATAAAATCACAATTTTTTTAGCTTTCAAAAGCTGAGCATGTTGCAATAAGTGTTCAAGGCCTACCTGTTCAAATCCATAGCTGTTCCTAAAATAATTTAAAAAAAAAACTTAATCGAAAACCTTACAAAAATGTAATATGTATAAGTAGGAAGGTTCAAATTTATCGAACGAATGCAGCATCTCTTTTGTTTTGTTCAAGAACACCTATCATTGAGTTTTTAATTAACTTGCATAGGAAACATACCGAGAATGATACGGCCTTCACGAATTATGTTTGCTGATTGCATCTTCAAAATAAATTTGCTGAAAGTAATTATTGTTCGGGGGAAAAATAAGATTTAATTTGGATTAGATGAGTGGAATAATTAATTTATGGGCGAGTTTACCCTTTAGAACCAGGAATGAGAACGACCGTGAAATGACTAGAATTAGTTTATAATTAATGCGAGAGATGTTTCTTTTTGACTGCGATGAATCTTCTTTGAATGGAAGATGTTAAAAAGTTCAATTTGATTTAAACAGGAAACACTGTAAGGTTGAGATTATTATTTCAAATTAGTTTAAAATTATTGTATTTTCTAATGTATTTAGTTAATGAAGTGGCGGCCTAAATAATGGATGATTAATCTTAATTGGATTAGTTGTCGTAAAGCTTTGTTGTTGCGAATGACATTGAAACTCAATTAATGATGTGAGATTATAATTTAGCTTCGACGACTACTAACAACTAAAATAATTAATCGTCTTAGAACTTTTTTATTTTAATCACTATGAATAATACACATGAATAACAAACAAGATTGAAATGCAAATTGAAATAAATGCAGTTCTCAACGTAGATGATCAAATTAGATAGAGACTGATTCATCCAAGTAGGTCGACACAGATACGTTTGGAATTAATTAAAATTAATCACGTAGAAATTTATTAATTTATTTATTAGTATGATTAAGCATGAACCTGAACCTTAGAAAAAAAAATTTTACGTTCAAAAGTTTATGAACTCTCTAAGGCAGTATTTCACAGTTTGCTAACCGTAATTACCACAAAATTACCTTATTATAAACATCGGTTCGGTTAGCGTGTAATAGCTATATCACACACAAACAATATAATTATACAATATCCACGATTCATTATGACAATGGAATTGTTTGGAATTAAAATTACATAGGTTTTACTAATCGTAAGTGAATTAAATTGATTAAAGTTATTTTAGCCTAATGATAATTATAGTAATTTATTTATAATCTAGAAGAAAGTTTGAAGTAAACAAATTAGCTTACACTAACCATCCTGTAGATGTAAACTTTCAGTTAAAAAAAATACTGACGAAAGAAGAGAATATTAAAAAAAATTCTATACAATAATAGTTAATTAAAAATTTACCCGAAATGCGTAAGACGAGAACCAATATTTGACATATTTAGAAACGTGCAATAAACGTTTATGGTATTACGCAGAGAATCAGAATTGTTAAGTCGTAAAACTCAACCGTGAATTAATAACATACAGTTGCACAGCTGATGATGAATGCATCGTACAAGTGTATTAACTGCTATGAGATTAATTAAAATCAATTACGACTTCAAAGATGTACAAAAGTGAAATACTTACATCGAGGCGAACAATAATTTGCGACAGGTAATTCCGTCGCTTTAAAAAATAACACACCGAATGCACGTATTGAATTTTGTTAAACTTTGTATAAATTTGCGTTTAAAATTCGTCTTTCATAATAATAGAATTTGTTTCTCATTGAACGGCGCACACAAAACGAAATTATAATAATTAAGAAACCAAACAGATTACGAATGTGTTTACTGATTATAACGTTTTAATTTCTGGTAGTCATCATCATTTCTTTGTTATTAGCAAAGTCTATTATTATTCAAACATCAGCGAAAAATCGAATAAACGACATAAAAAACTAGACTGTTTAAAATGCAAGGGAAGACAACGTGTAATATAGGACCATAAAAAGGTGCCCGAAACGGACACGTTGCCTGTGGGAATAATCTTTATTTGCAATACAATTTAAATTAAAATTAAAGAAAAATACTAGGAATTCTTAACACGAAAATTTGAATTGTATTCGTGTTATAGTTAATCATTTGTGTCAAAACGGGTGTTCAAAATATTTATACAATTTGTACGGAATAATTTACTTCAGGTGATTTGTCAAATAAATATTTTGGAGTTCACATTTCAGTTGATCATCTTAATTCCGTTTAAAGGTCAAGTTTACGTCCGACACCGCACCGTAACCATCATAAAACACTTTTATGTTTAATTGCCCAAAACTCAATTTTCTTAAATGGAACATCCTGTATGTTTATGCATCATGAGATACAGCATCAAATTCTACATCGATTGGTATTAGCATTCCCTATACCTATTTCTTTTAGTTTTCTTGTTATCAATGATTGTTTATTTTATTCTGTTAATTAATGGAATGAATGGTGTTATTCGTACCCAGCTTTGAAAACAGAAGCAGATCTTGAGCAGTTATTTCTCTAAGAAATAAATAATTGCTAACCATAACATTATTTTGACATATAGGGAGCGGATAAAGTCCCGCAACAAGCTCATAATTTGTTTATTTAATGTTTTTTCGCAAAATCCTGAAACAGGTAAATTTTTAATTTTAAAAAGACACCTTTTAGTGCAAAAATCTTTTCTCGATCGACATTTGTTTCTCCGCTGTGACGTCATCATTAATCTTTTTAAATGGCAACCCTAACTTTTTTATGCTGATTTTGATAGTCCTTCTCGGCAGCAAAATGGTGATATAAAAAATAGTACCTTACGCAACAACTTTTTCGAAAAAAAAAAAAAAAATAGTCATAGTCCAGACCATCGCATCGTCTGGAATTTTTTTGAAAAATTTATGTTTCGCTGCAATGAAAATCTCAACAATTGGTTCCTGGAGAACAGTTTCAATATTTTCGTTAATTTTTACTTGTTTTTGTTTTCAATTTGAAGATAATCATTCAAATAAAATAAAATAACATAGTATTTTTGAATTGTAATGTCTATTTTTTCGAAAAATTTGTTGTGGAAAGTACTAACTTTTTTACATTATTGTTTTGCTGACAAGAAGGTCTATCAAAATCAGCATAAAAAATTATGGTTGCCATTTAAAAAAATTAATGATGACGTCACAGCAGAAAAACATATGCCGATCGAGAAAAGATTTTTACACTAAAAGGTGTCTTTTTAAAATTAAAAATTTACCTGTTTCAGGATTTTGCGAAAAAACATTAAATAAACAAATTATGAGCTTGTTGCGGGACTTTATCAGCACTCTGTATATCATACAATAAAGCTATTAGGTAAATACTTACGTAAGTTTACTATTTTCATAAACGAGCGTCTCTAAAAATTAAACAGACCTTTGAGATAGTAGATTATGAGAGAAATGCAAAATTATACATGAGTGAGAATTTTGGCTCACGAGTGCGAAGCACGAGTGAGACAATTCTCACGAGTGTATAATTGCATTTCGTTCACGTGTGATATACGACGCTTTGTCCAACAGTTGCATTTTTTTAACAACAAAGAATCTTAAAAAGATATTTTTGAAGTGACATTACTTAAAACGTCAAGCAGTCATGGTCGGTCGTCATGGATAGTTGTCGATTTTGCACTTTGAGTGACTAAAATTAAATTTTAGTCGCTAGTGATTGAAATTTGATTTTAATCACTCAAAACCAACGTATAAAACACCTAAAAACATGCAACTGTTGGACAAAATAATGTTCTTTGTCTCTTTCACGTTTTTATTAAGCAACAAAAGTAAAATTTATAATTGGTAAAGTGGTAAAAATAATAATGAATAATTTTATTTATTCTAATAAACCATTGTTAAAGTTATTTTGCATTCAAGGAGAATGCAATAAAATGGTTACGAGAACGCGAATGAAATATATCCGTAGATTCCGCCAATGACAGAAAAAAATATAGAAGATTTGAACGTATTTTTTAAGAAGTGAGACCAAAGAAAACTTCGTCTTCTCCTGGAACTGGCAATGAAGCAAATGAATTTTGTGTATTGACATTCGTTGAAGCTTATTTATATAACCTGTGAGCAAATAAAAATCAGATTAGAGCAGGCGGTGCAAAGAAAATGTATGTCTGTGATTAAATAAAAAGTCAATAAATTTGACAGTCCATGAATGCATTATATTAATTAATTAAGTTAATCACAGACATACATTTTCTTTGCACCGCCTACTCTAATCTGATTTTTATTTGCTCACTTTTTACTTATTTGAACTTATCTGTCAATGGTGTAACTGAATAAATATTTTTATCCACTATCACATTATAATTGGACTTTGATCTACACTTAGGAAGCATTTAAAGTGACCTATTATCCACTAGAGGAATAAAGTTACTTTATTCCATTAGTGGATAATAATAAACAACGTACCATAGCAACCAGTAGGTATGACAAAGCCTGTCACGTTTTATTTTACGAATACGAATATTTTTAAATTAAATTTCGCTCATTCTGATTCCATAAATGTGGTGATTGTTGATAAAACGTTGTATTGCATGCATGTTTTAGGTGCATTTTATCCACTTAAGAAAATTAAACGCTCGAACTTCGTTCTCGCGTTTAATTTTTTTTGGAATAACTACGATGATTTGAAAGTACTTTCAAACGATATGCAACTTGAATCTTGAAATTTGAAAGTGTCATAGATACAATTTTTGAAAGGGCAGGTTACCCAAACTTTTTTTTAAAGAAATTTAAAGATATCTCAAAATCTGTTACATTTAGGCATAGAGAAAGAAGTCTTAACATTTTTTATTTAGAATAATGTGCAGAATCAGAACTTGTAATAAAAAATGTAATATTTCATTTAAAATAAGAAAGCTAATGGCGATTTCCGGTATAACCGGAAGTAATGTTAATGTAAGAGTGAATATATTTTATGCGGAAAGATCACTTACGTCATAGGGCAGTGTACCAACTTTCAGAATTTTTGTATATTTCCTATAATATTTTAATAGGCCACTCTATTTGGGAGACCTGTATATTGCAAAAAAAATATTAAAAACCGGATAATCTGAGGAAGCAATTCAAAGCCTTGTCAAATTTGATTAAGTGCGTTTTTAATTATCTCACACACTCTTAACATTTGCAGTAGGTGAATTTTCTTTTTTCTTTTTTCCTTATAAGTTATATTTAAGTTTTCGATCAAACATTCATAATATACAGAATGTTTCGAAAACGTCTGACTGGATATACATGGCCATATTTAACTGGAAGTAGAAAACAAAACAGTTCGTATGAAGATGGGGTTTAAAAACTTACAACTCAGTAAAAATGTCATGCCTCTACGGTCATTTGACTTAAATTTGATTCAATTTGAATTCAATTGAATTTATTTGGGAGGCCTTTTAAAAGCATGCGTGTTCAATGCCTATTTGCAACTAGTCCAAGATTACCATCAAGTGATACACAGTAGTTCAAGAGTAAGAGTATGTTTATTTATTACTCGATATTCAACTACCACGATTTCATTTCATAGTAGAAGCCGATTTGTGTGATAGTAGTTTGCATAATGATCAAGACGAAGAAGGAAATATATATTTTATTAAAAATGATAATGATGAATGTTTCACAAAATCTTCTAAGCGGACACTAAATCGCGCAACAATACACTTTACGTTTCGCAGTCGTTCGACTGCTTCGTCAGAAGTGAAAATTATGTTGTCAAAACAAACAAGGTTGTCAACGGAAACTGAAAAAGTAACTTGATTTTTATTTTTTATTTTTATGTATATTATATTTATTTTTTAATCTAAAAATAATTTGAACATTACAAATGTTAAAAAATTGACAGATCTATGTTCTATTTAAGGAATCGAGAAAACTACAAAATGTATCGTTTAAATTTGCAAAATCAGTACGTTTATTAATAGAATTCGACGACATTTTTATTTTACACATTTCAATAAAACGTCTTTTGAAAATATTAGACTCGTAATATAAAATGTTAGTATTTTCAAAATCAAAATTATGGTCATTTTCTAATGAATGTTCTACAAGCATTGAATGATTTTGATTATTTTTTGGATATGATATTTATGTTTGACTAGACGTAATTTTAAATTTTGGCTTGTTTCTCCAATATAACATGAATTACAATTGAAACATTTAATTTCATAAACTACGTTTGGCTGTTTTAATTTTGGTGTTTTGGTTTTTAAATTTGAGAAAATACTATTTAAATTATTTACAGATTTGCTAGCTAAAATTAAATTGTGTTTTTTGAATATGTGTTTAAATGTGTCATATAGTGGTTCAATGTAGGGTAATGATATGTATTTTTTGTTTGAAGTTTGTTTATTGTTATTGTGGATTCCCGAATTTTGCAAATATTTAACACGATTTTTTATTACTGATTCTATAAGATTTATTGGATAAGAATTTTGAACAAGAGTCTTTTTTATTAAATTTAAATTATCATAAATGAAAAGTTTATCTGAAAGTAAAACAGCTCGATCTGTTAAAGAAATAATTGTTGCAATTTTATAGTTTTTAGAAGTATACGAATGAAAATTAATATATCTACCTGACCACGTAGGTTTATGAAACCAATTTGTTATTAATTTGTTATTACGTCTGATGATATTTACATCTAGAAAACTTAGTGAATTGTTAATTTCTTTTTCTACTGTAAATTGTAATCTATTATGAAAAGAGTTAAATCTACTTAAAACAAAGTCTACTTTATCTGAAGGCAAAATCAATAAAATATCATCGACGTAACGAAAATATAAAGTTAAATTGAAAGGTAATGAGATAATGAGATAATGACACTTTTTTCTAGTTCCTGCATGACAATTTCAGCTAAAGCAGGCGATAAAGGAGACCCCATTGCTGTACCGAAAATCTGTTTATAAAATTTATCATTAAAAGCGAAATAAGATGTTTCAAAACATAAAGTAACAATTTCTAAAAAATTTTCTTTGGAAATGTCTGTAAAATCTTTAATTTCTATCCACCTATCATTAATGCTTTTTAAAGCTAACTCTTTTGGAATGTTAGTAAACAAAGAAACAACATCTAAAGAAATTATAATACAGTTATTTGGTATATCTATGTTTTTCAATTTATCTACAAGTTCATAAGAATTTTTTATAAAGTATTCTGATTTACTAGTAACTTGAGTAAGAATTTTTGAAACAAATTTTGATAAGAAATATAGAGAAGAACCTATAGTAGAAACTATTGGCCGAAGAGGTGTGTTAGGTTTGTGAATTTTTGGAATGCAGTATAATTTAGGAAATATGGGATGCTGTACTTTAAGAGATTTAGCAATATTATTACTAATTTCAACAGATTTTTCTAACTTATTAATAATATTGAAAGTTTTACGTTGGAAATTTTCTGTGGGATCGTTATTTAATTCTACGTATGTATTATTGTCAGAGAGCATGGTTTGAACTTTTGAAAAATAGTCATTTTTGTCAATCAAAACAGTAACATTGCTTTTGTCTGCTACTGTGACAATGATGTTTGGATTTTCTTTAAGAAATTTTTTACAAGCCAAAAGATCTCGAATAAGAATTTTATATTTTGATTTTTCAAAAGTCCTATCAATATTCCTAATGTAATTTAGAAAATTAGAACAAAATTTATTTCTTACTTGTATTTTGGAAGTTGAATCTAAAGATTTTATACCAAACTCTAAGCTACTTAAAACGTTTAGAAAATCTACTTTTTTATTAAAATAGGGTAATGAAAATTTTTTTCCCAAAGCAAAAATGTATTTTAAATTTGACGGAATTTCAGTTTTGGTATAATTAATTAACCATTTATCGATTGTATTTTGGTCAAATTTGATATAAAAGTTTTTATCTCTAATAGAAATAAGATTATCCAACTTTTTAATCTGTGTCGATCGAATTCTATTAAACAACCTTTCATTTTTTGGTTTTCAAAATGTAGAAAATTGTTTATTGTAATATTATCTAGAAAATTACTTAACTGTCCTAAAGTATAATCTAATTTCCACATTAATTTGGTAAGAATTTTTAGAGTTACTTCAATTTCATATGAAAGAATTTTATTAGCGAAATCCGATACATATCTGTCAATTTTCTGACATGACATATCATACGCTCTTTTCAAAGGGCCTATTACATGATTAGGATATACTCCTTCTTTTCTACATTTAAGCAAAAAGAGCTTACGATTTTTTATTTTGGTAATTTTAGTTAAAGTTTTAGAATAAATTTTGCACAGTACCTTACTTTGGTGCCCGTAGCGACCCTCCACAAAATTGTAAAATCCTATGTTTCTGATATCCATATTTACAGTTGGTTCTTGTAATGTTCAAATTATTTTTAGATTAAAAAATAAATATAATATACATAAAAATAAAAAAAAAAAATCAAGTTACTTTTTCAGTTTCCGTTGACAACCTTGTTTGTTTTGACAACATAATTTTCACTTCTGACGAAGCAGTCGAACGACTGCGAAACGTAAAGTGTATTGTTGCGCGATTTAGTGTCCGCTTAGAAGATTTTGTGATACAAATTTCATCGGACAAGAACCAACTGTAGATAATGATGAAGGTTATATAGACAGCAATATCACACGATTCAGTTTCCGACTGTGTAGTTTTAGATCCTTCAGTTTCAGTAACTTATTGAGGACGCGTTTCAGACCTTGTATAACAGAATTTATTTCAAAATGTGTTTTTGGAAAATTTTTTTCCTGTTTCTTAGTTCTCATTGTATTATTTTCATCGATTATTATAAAAAAAATTTCAACGTTTTCGTGGAACTTTGATTTTTTTAAATTCTGGTATAATTCTTAGGTTTGATTGCTTTTTCATTGTACAGGGTGTAATTTAATGATTGCAAAAAATTTTAAGCGGTGATTCTTGATTTAATTTTAAGGAAGAAAATTCCTATAAATGTGTGGCCTAAATTGCTTCGTTTTCTATATACAAGGTGATGATATTTAATTTTTGTTTTGATATATTTTTTGCAATAATTCAATGAATTTCTGTGATGTCTATAATACCGAGAATCTAAATAAATAAAGGATCGCAGTGAGTATAAATTAAAAGAATGTATCGGTGGTGAAATGTTATTCCAGTTTTAACACTTCAAATTTTTTTGTTAATTACCGACAGCTTGGCGGTAGATGGCTGGACCCTAGAAAAAAATACTAAACTAAAACTGGTCAAGTATAAACACAGGCGAGTACAAGACCGATAAGTGTTCTAGTCTCGGTTGAGTAGAGACAATAGTGGTCATATTAATTCTACTCTGTTCCAAGGCGACCAAAGTAAACTGACCGCTTCTTTTCTCCGCTCCGCTCTTTACTAATGCTCCTTGCATCCCCGTGCATTGTAAGTCAAACATTGGCGAGTTCTCACGGGCTAAAAATAAATACTTTCCTGCTACATCTACTAGGAACAGTCGCTCAGGAATTCCTATCTGATCGTTTAATATTCAGCGTGTGGACGCATTCGTGCAATTATTATACAAGAATGGTCGGAGGAGGAGGCAACGGCAAGCGGAGCGACGTCTGAAGGAACTAGTTTTATAAATATATGATATTTTTTTTACGTGTCGCAGTCGCAACCGAAATTTAATTAGATGGTCGAAAGTAGCTTTTTTCTTAATCTGGTTTCGTTTGCGCTTTGCAGTGGCACACTAAACCTGACCTTACTTTAGAACCGGCTAGACTTAATTTTATTCCGTTCGAGAGAAAAAATGCGATGTCTTCAATTTAGTAGAAGTTTTATGAAGTACATAATCTATTCATTAATTCAAACTGTAATCTGTCGTTTTCTTTACTAAAAATTTTATTTTATTTCTTCAAATACAGTGACCGCCAAAAAGTCGGCATCAAATGTGAAAGAAAGAAAAAAAAGAAAACTTCAAAGGTTTATAATTAGAAAAAATTAATAGGGGATGTTAATTATTGCTTTAGATATTTTATTTGCCAAAAAGTAATATTTTTGCATAATTTTTACAAGGTAACTAGGTAACTATTTCACAGCACCTTTTGAATACCTACGTAAAATAACAACAAAAATTACTAATTTACTATTTAGACAGAAAATCTCATTTTAAACAACTGTTTTTAATAAAATTTTTCTCCATCTTGGCTGGTAAATGCATTTTTCGTAATTACACAGGTGTAACAAAAATGTAGCGTTGACTATACACAGGCGGCTTCTACGACTAAAAATAATGAAAAAGTTTATATGTACAACTAATTAAAGGCTCGTAAACTATAAGAGATACAAAGACGGTTAAATTACAAAAAAAAATTTATTTTGGGGTCTACAAAAATGTGCAAATAGATCTCTTTTATCTTCATTCGTTTCCTAAATATCTTCAAAAAACTGAACATTCTCAATTTCGAAAATCTTGAATATTTTGTTTTTATTTGCAGGTTTTTATAGACCCCAAAATGGCACACTTTTTTTGTAATTTAATGGTCTTTGTATCTCTTATAGTTTACGAATCGCCATGGTGAGCCTTTAATTAGTTGTAACTCTATATAAACATATGTCCTAAAATGGTTCGTTACTGAGTTATAGCATTGGATTAAAAAAAATCACTAGTTACAGGCATTTAAGTTCTTCAGATCACTATCAAGTAGGTAATACGTGTTTCTTATTTTCAGTGGTGACAGTTGATTAAGTTATTAGTATTGTTTTCTAATTATGCAATTGTACAACAATGGCAGATTATTCTTTTAGAGATGTTCGACATGCATCTAATGTACCGTTTGGCACATTGTAATAGGGTGGAAGCAAGAAGATTTTACGCAGACCATTTCCCAAACATACCTTTACCAAACGAAAAAACATCCGTTTTCTATTATCTTTTTGGATAAAAAAAACTGAAAAGAAAATTTGAGTAGCTGGAACTCACCACATGTAACAAACCATTTTAGGATATATGTTTATATAACCTTTTTCCGTTATTTTTAGTCGTAGAAGTCGCCTGTGTATAGCCAATTCACATTTTTTGTTACACCCCGTATAAGTATTTTCAAGAAAAATAAGATTTAACAGATAACGAAAGTCACGCGAACTTATATCAAGTAACGTTATTTTAACAGCTTCAATAATAGATTATTTTGTGGGCACACTGAAGAAAATATAAAATATTCAGGCAATGTGTATTATACAGTATGTCCCCGGATTGAGTTTACACTACGTATAATGGACTAAAAATTTTTGAATTAAGATTTCATGTTCTGCAGTTCAGGTCTGCTTGGCATGAAATGAATTTGTGCCAAATTTGACGCCGAAAGTCTTCAAGGTGGCGGAATTAACACAAGAAGAAGTAAAATCTGTGTAGGTAAAGTGGTCTTCCTTTTAAATCTAGGAGAAAAATTTAGTAAGATAAAATGATTCTCATTTCAAATTAGGGAGATATACCAAATTGCAATCCTAGAAAAAAAAATTAAATTACGGAAAATCCTAATTAAATTGTAAATATTTCAGTAAAGTTGTAAAATGTTAACGCCATCTACATATTTATTGACTAAAAACAAATAAAATATGATTATTCAAATAACACTCCGTCCATATTAGCACCTGACAGTGTTAATGTCTTACAACTGTACTGAAATCCTAATATTCCGTAATTCAATTTTTTTTTAGGATGTTGGAATTTGGTATATGTCCCTAGTTTGAAATGAGAATCATTTTGTCTTATTAAATTTTTCTTCTAAATTCAAAAGGAAGACCACTTTACCTACACAGATTTTACTTCTTCTTGTGTTAATTCCGCCACCTTGAAGACTTTCCGCGTCAAATTTGACACAAATTAATTTCACGCCAAGCAGACCTGAACTGCAGAACATGAAATTTTAATTCAAAAATTTTTGGTCCATTATACGTATTATAAACTCAATCCGGGGACATACTGTATATCAGACACATTTTAAATATATGTTGCACATAACTATTGAGCAGTATCAATTAAAACTAGACGATAGTTTCATATGTGCAATGAAATACAGTAATAAAAAAAATGTATGTTCCATTGCAAAGTACAAAGTGGAGGTCTCTATTTCACGTATAATTATGTCAGTACATTTGTACGTGTGTAATACACGAATCATAATCTTAGTACGTGTATTTTCAATACACGGGTACCCGTGTATTATAATTTCACGGATACATACGTGTAGTTACATTACACATGTATTTAATACAAAAACACATCCGTTGCTAGGTAACCTGGATTTGAACGTACCGAACGAACCCGTGTATTAAAATACACGTGTAATTACAGTCGAAGCTCCATAACACGAATCTCAAGGGACCGGAAAACTACTTACGAGTTATAGAAATTACGTGTTAAAGAACGAGATTTCTGTTCTACACAATGTGCAGGGACATCACTAAATTTCGACTTACAGAAAATTTCGAGTTATGGAAGTTCGAGTTATAGAGCTGCGACTGTATATCCGTGTACACGTAGAATAAGAGTTAATTACACGTGAATTAATAACACGTGTATTTAATTTCCGAATGTCGTTACGCGGATTTCCGCGTACACGTGTAACTTCAATACACGTTCAAAACCGTAGACTCTAGTACAAAGTACACATTCATTCATCGTGTTTTTAATTTTTCATTCCGTAGTAAAGAGACTAAATTATTAGTTTTTTAAATATAGGTGATATTTATTTAAACAATTATATAAATTAGTAACGAATTCTTTTTTCTTAATTTTTCCATATTGTTGCGATGGTCAAAGGGTTCAATTGAAAAGTTTATCAAGTTGGTTTTGATTCGTTGATAAAAGAAGGAAAAGGTATAATTTTTTGTTAACGATGGCTTTCGTTGTGGAGCATAAGACTTTTTTAATCAAAAGTTATCTAATTCAAGACCTGCTTCAGAATGTTAAGAAAAATTCAAGAGATACTTCAATTGAACACTTGATATTTATTGTTTCTCAACGTACAGTGTGGAAGCAAGTCCGAAACACTTGAAACATATCCCTCTTTGGAACTTTCTTTTATTTTTTAGTTTTATCATCTTCCGAATTTGTTATCTTACACGATTCTTACTTTCTTGAAACAATTTGTAAGGTTATATAAAAAAAAGTCGAGCTAAATGCAATCGAATTGTCAAAATATTTTAAATTAAAAAAAAATAATACTAATGTCTCGCCAATAAAATGTTAAATTGCGGTCTATTCCCCTTCTGACGTTAACTTGTTGATTTCTGTAATTTTTTTTAGCTTTGAGACTGCAGTTCTGACGGGTGTATGTCGTTCTTTTAAAAAAATTACGCCTTACTGTCCTTGTTACTATATAATTTTAATTAATTTCTATTTGATTTAATAAATACGTTATAATTCTACTTGCTCCCTTGATTACATTTAATTAGAGTTCTTCTGATGCAGTCCCAATTTTTTTTATATTGTTGCTTATCTGTCCTGTACTATGGCATTACCAAAAAATAGAAATTGCTTTTTAAATTCTTTTTATTATTACACTTTTTGAAAAGAATTTCAAGAAATATACTTGAAGTATTAAAGGTTAGAAAACGAATATGCAATTCTACGACTGAAACGAAAATGATAAAAAACTGAAAATTATATAAAGATAGTTTATACAGTAAGTTTTTGTTAATGATATAAATATGTAATTTAGCTCGCGAAAATCTGCTGAAGAGGCCCCAAATAGGATCGAAACAGCTATCCAGAGGATGCAATCAAAACCGCCTTACACAAATTTATATACTGGGTGTTGAAAAATTCGATTGCCAAATTTCTAGGGTAAGTAAATGAGACTAAAATAGTCATTTTTGTTATATAACCCAGGGTCGGAAATTAATGATTACTGAATGAAACTGTAAAAATGGCTTGAAATAGAAACATAAAGAAATTATTAATATACTAAAACGAAAAAATTAAAAGTATAACATTTCAGCAAATGGTTACAACTTTCGCTCCAGATGGTTGCCCCCAATTTGCACACATATCTGACAATAATGTATTAATATTTGTCTTGTGTGTTCAAAAAGTATCATAAAGTAATTATTAATTTCCGTCCCTAGGTTATATAACAAAAAAGGCTTATTTTAGTCTCATTTACTTACCCTAGAAATTTGGCAATCGAATTTTTCAACACCCTGCATAGATAAGGATTGTTGCAATTATCTTTTGCAGTAATATTTTTTTCCATTACAAGGTTACAAATACAATCTTTTGTTTTTGTAGCTATTCCACTACTCCGTACATAGTGCTTTTTCATTGTACAGGGTGTAACTCTTTCCTCAACTATTTGCTTAATATGGTTGAACTTTGAACTACCGAATTGTCATAATTTAAAGCGACTTCTATTTTTTATCCTTAAATATATAATGAAAAGTTTAGACTACGACATCCTATGATCACTTTCTGACCTAACATTGCAGTAGGATGGACAAATTGAAGCTACATACACAATAAGTCATCCCATGCAAGGCGGCCATGCATGGGATGACTTATTATGAAGCAAACTGGCTTCAATTTGTCAATCCTACTGCAATGTTAGGTCAGAAAGTGATCACAGGATCTCGTGGTCTAAACTTTTCATTACTATTACATCGCATTTGCGAATATATAGGACAGATTGGTTTGGTTTGCGGTGGATTTCTCGAGCTACGCTTCTGCTGACGAGGGTCCAATTGGGCCTGAAACAGCGCTGTACAGAGGCTGCTTGAGGAATCCTCTGCAATAAAAACCGACTTGCAACAAAATTCGTTAAATATATACAAAAATAAGAAAAATATCGAATTATGAAATATTTATACTCATGAAGGGAACGATAGATTGTGGATTTAAAATTATCCTTTTACGCGTAAGTAAAATAATATTTTGGCATCAAATGTATGTACAGTAAGAGACGTTAAATTAATTAATACTAACATTAACAAAAGAATATTGCAAATTATATATATTTTTAAATTTAGTAGTGGTATAGAACGTTTCAAATTCTTTGAAACTCGTAATACCGATTGTAAACTTATCATCATTATTAAGCGTTTGGTCTGTTTATGACCATCATAGCATGTTAGGTGTTTCAAATAATTTGAAATATTCTATACTAATGATTGAATCATTAGATTTTAGTTAAAACTTTAAAGCTTTCTTAATTTTAATCCTAATCCTTTTCTGTGCTCCTATTCTACACCACAATCGAAAAAACTTAAATTTCTCATTTAAATGAATTCAAAATTCTTAACTTAATTAGAATTTAAAATTCACGTTGCAGGTTTTGTACGTAATCCGGAACGCCGTTAGATTCTGTTCATTTAACAAATTGCGCTGACACACATCATTAGGGAGAGCGATTGCGGTCGGGCGTTCCATAATTTTATTAAAATTGCCCATTTAGATACAAAAATGATGAACGCCTGAATAATTCGATTTAAAAGAAATAAAATGCCCGTCCGAAGATTACATAATTTAAAAGTTAACAGTTCCCAGTATTCGTCGTTCGGCATCAAAGCGCTTTGCATACTAACTAGCTACCGTATCTCTCAATGCTGGGTGCTTTAATTTGATTACACACTGTCTTTTGCAGCTATTGAATTATAACGGACATTAAAAAGCAATTTGGCATTGCTTCTAATTTATTTAGACACATTTATTAATAAGAAAATACGAACAGACTATAAAAATAAATGTTTGAGAAATTGCAATTATGAAAAGCAATCGAATGAGTTACAATAAAGCTCTACGGGTGTCTCAGCAACAGAGGCAATCAATATTTTATGCTTCATTTTTAAATGTAGCTTTAAAATAAAATAAATCTTTGTGCCCGAACGTTTTAGTGCATAGTAAAGCATATGGAATAAAAAAAACTCGTTTGCTAAGATAACTGGCAAGTAATAAAATGCCTTATATACAGGGTGTTGCATTGATGAACGCAACATAGCAAATCCCATGTTAATTTAGAGGTGTTCAAATATTGGCTTCCCTAATTATTTTATAGCAACATTCCATTTAGGTTTTTTTAAAGTACTCTTCAAGATGAATCTGTCTGTGCAGTTTGAGAATTTTTCATTTGCTCAGTTTCAAAAGATTTAGTAACTAAATATAATTTATATCGAACTATCAGCAAGGCCTTGATTAGTGAACGTTAAAATAAAGTAAAGCAACTGATCAAGGCCGTGCTGATAAATGACTAGTGGCGGATTTCACAAACGTTACTTAAATTTAATCATCCGTTAAATGTAAACGTTACCATGGTTACATGTGTTGAAGGTATAGGAATGATTATTCTTAATCAATGATTAAAGTTAAGTGACGTTTGTGAAATCCAGCATAAATCTTTTGAAACTGAGCAAATGAAAAATTCTCAAACTGCACACATAGATTCATCTTGAAGAGTACTTTAAAAAATCTATATGGAATTTTGCTGTAAAATAATTAGGGATGCCAATATTTGAACACATATAAATTAACATGGGATTTCCTATGTTGCGTTCATCAATGCAGGACCCAGTATATAATTGAGTGATGTTGTTATTATTGGAAAGTATATATGTATTGATTTGTATCAATTAAATTAAAATATTTTTTTTGCTCAAATCAATCGAGTAATTTGCTAAATCATACTTCAGATATGCGTACTAGTTAGAAAATATTATTTCTTCTCGATAAGCAACGGTAACGAAACAATTAGCAACAAATAGTGCAACGGTATTTTGTTACTCAAAACACACAAACGTTTAGATAAATCTAAAGTTCAAAAATGTTTGAATCCATGAAGTACGTGCTCGTTCGCTTTCGGCCGATAAAACGCGCAAATTATTGCCGAAGTTGATTGCTGTAAAATGTTTTAAGTTGAAATCATCCAACGCTATTATACTATAAATATAGACGTGTGTTGCGAAAGATTTTAAATTTCAATATATTTATAGACATCGATGACGTATGGAATACTAATGCGTTCTTCTGAGAACCGTGCAGAAAAATGTCCTTTTCCCATGGAGTTTTCCTTTTACTAATAAATAATAAATTCCTGCACTGACTTACGAATTACAAAAAAAAAAATGTATGAAAGGCTGAAGACGAAATTGAAAAACTTGTATCAACGTTATTGCTATAATGTGCAAGAAAATAATTAACTTGCGCAGGATGTCGAGGAATTAATAAAAACTGATACACTTCAATTAGCATTATTTTATAAATTATTAAACAATTCCTGCTATCATCTGCAAGCTGTAAGTGGTTCTTGTGAAGTCTTATTTTCTAGTTAACGTTCATAATACAATTAACTCTTGGAATTACAACACCGAATGTTAAGATAACACTCACACATGATGAAGGTGAAGGTGAAATCGAAAATCTTGAAATTAACTTTACTGGTAATTACATAAGAACTCTTAATCGGTTCATGACTGCGACTGATGAGCTTTCGATTAAATTCACAGTAGTTTACGACTGACGATAATTTATTTTGTTTTTTTTAAGGCAATTTGCCTGAGTAATATAGTATCTAATTTAACGAAATTCTTCGTTTGGGAAGCCCCTTTAATGGGTAAAATTTTAATTTCGTTTGTGTTTAAGAAAATTAAGCTCCCGAAAAAGAAATTAAATATTTTTCCTTAACACATATTTTTTTTGGAATTGTATAGTATTTTATACACTTGGAAATATTATTTTTTGCAAGACCCAATTTGTGACTGAGCTCTCATATTCCTCTACTAGAGCGAATCCTCTTTTAATTGGATTGTTTCATATTATTTAATTTTTTTAATTCTATTTTTGATTTGCGAATTTTTGTTTTGAATTTCTTTTTAAAGTCTGAGACCTGATTTGACACGAATCTTGAATGAAAAGCGGTATGTTTTGGGAGCTTTTATGCAATTTTGCTTTTGACTATGTGACTAATTTCGTTCACTGGCACTAAGCACGTTCACTTTTTGATAAGTACACACATTCACCGAAGAGATATGAAGACTTACCTCGTTGGAGCGCGGACGGAACTTGCGTCCACTGAAACTAGTGAAATCACTGTAAGTCCTGATCGTAAAAAAGCTCGGGCACGATTCCGTACAACTCAAGAGTGCAAGTGCGCGATAATGAGTGCCGTTCAAGAGGTCGGTTCTGTATGGGCCAGAACTGACGGAATACCGACCAGAAATGAACTCATGCGAAGCTCCTCGCCTTCAGTTTAAATACTCCGCGCGAGGGGGAATGGCCCCGCCGTGCTCTTGGGTACCGCGACTCTGGCGCTACCACATCCAATTCTGATTGGTTCGCCCGAGGGTAGAGAAGAAATCGCTAGGAATGCAACGCTCTCGTATACTCAGATGAGGGTGGCAGCCCTGATTGCAGCAGGACTTCCAATTAACACCACTTGAAAAATCAATACTCGGATGACCTCGTCGTCAATACCAATCACCTACAACAATTAAGCATTCTCATTTCACTTCAACAAGTCTTACTCATTTTAAGTCACACGAGACCGCAATGGTCTAAGTTCAAAAAGAAATTCCATTATCAACATGAACATGCAATATGAAAACGTCATTTTCTTTGAAGCAAGTGTGTTACCAGTAATTTAGTTAATTGACCGTGTCGTCTACACCAGCAGGTATTTCCCTTATGATATGTTTCAGCGATGCAAATTAGATCACCTTGAATGTCGACAATAAATAAACTGTTGAATGGACAGCTTAAGCATTTTAGCAGATGCTTAAATAACGAAAAACACGCTTTTAGTTACGATGTCTTATTGGAACATCCTTGCTCGCGTAATTTTCTGAAGGACTTCATGGCAATGACATTCTTGAACTGGAGACGTGGAAATCTGTGACGCTGTGAAAGTGCTGCGAAATCGACACTGTCGCTGTCGCTGGAGCGTTTGATTGTTCGATGATTCTGTTCCGATAATTCGGATGACGTCCTATTTTGTTAAAGAACCGAAAAAGAACATTTACCGTTCGCGTTATTTATTCGATGACGAGATTCGGATGACTAAAGTAGATCCTAATGAAGAAATTCGCTTACCGTAAACTTTATTATACTACAAACTTTTTTAATATTTAGAATAATTTAGAATATTTTAATTAAACTCGTGTCTAAATAAAAACCTGGTCAAGTAGGCTACATTTAGTAATTCTGTTGCATTTGTATAAATGCAATGGATAAATTCTCGATCACAACCTACTTGACCAGGCTTTTATTTAGACGCTCGTTATACAGGCTGTCTTACGAAAAACGCCCCAAGCCAGAACTCCGTTATTTATAGACTTATCTTAACAAACAAAAAGGCAAATAAAATGAGACTAAAAGTACTATAAAGTGAGTCCAGTTTCAATTTTTTTTTAAATTACCTTCAAGGTCAAACGACTGTCAACTGTTATTTTTCAAATGGCTCTATATATTTTTTATTATTATAACTGGTAGAGATTTTTTTCCTAAATCCAATAATGTGCAACACTTTGACATTTAAAAAATATTTTTCATAAAAAAAGAAATGAACTAGTCTATTACGCAAAACGTGCTTTTCATAAAAATGTTAAAGTTTGTCGTGAAAACAATGTCACCGAGGTTATTTTTCACAGATGTTTTGAACTATCAAGTTCTTCTACTTGTACGACTTATTGTTTCCTAAAAAAAAAACCGATTATGGATAACAATCACCTGACTGACTTATTGCAAGTATATTTTGAATGCAATAAAAACAGCAATCAAGCAGTACAGAAAACATTAATGAAATAATTAAAATTAAGTCTACAACTGTGTAAGTTGCTTTGGGAAAAAATCCCTGTCTATAGAGACGCACTGCTTATGTTTTTATTGCATTCAAAATATGCTTGGAGTCAATCAACTGAGTATTATCCATAATCGGCTTTTTTTTAGGAAACAATAAATCATACAAAGAGAATAACTTGACAATTTGAAACAACTGTGAAAAATAACGCTCAGTGACATCGTTTTCACGACAAATTTTAATATTTTTAAGAAAAGCACGTTTTGCGTAATAGACTAGTTCATTTTTTATTTACAAAAAATATTTTTTAAATGTCAAAGTGTTGCACATTATTGGATTTAGAAAAAAAATCTCTACCAGATGTAGTAATAAAAAATATACAGAGCCATTTGAAAAATAAAAGTTGACAGTCGTTTGACCTTGAAGGTAATTTAAAAAAAAATTGAAACTGGACTCACCTTATAGTACTTTTAGTCTCATTTTATTTGCCTTTTTGTTTGTTAAAATTAATCTATAAATAACGGAGTTACGGCTTGGGGCGTTTTTCGTAAGACAGCCTGTATATGTATATATAATATATATTTTATGTCCGGCAAAGTAAAGTAACGTATCTAAACCTTAAGCTGAAAATATTGCAGGATTAAAGGATGATAACTTGATTTATTAATTTGTTTCGTAATTAAAAGGATTTTGATCACCGTTAAATTATCGAATTTCATGTAACAGAACAGGTTTTGCAAGTACATGTTGCATATACATACGAACATTTAACTGAGATATTCAATAAAGAATCAAAGGTTGATGGATACAGTTAGCAGTGCTGCCAATGGCCGGGAAATTTCCCGAATTTTGGGAAAAATGAGGTGATGGTGGGAGTTTTGCGGGATATAACAAAGTTACGGGAAAAACCGGGAATTTCAGATATCAGAAATTAAGACAATTTTTTCTTTCTGCATATGTACAGTAGCGGACAATAAAATCTGGGCAAGCCATTTGCACAATGTAAACCACGCTTTAATATTTTGACGTTTAATGCATGTCACTAGTAATTCTGAAGTTTAATTCAAATTTTATTTATTTATTTTTCAGAAATATAACCTCAATAAAAGCCTGATTTACCAAATTTGTCAAATTCTTGCCCGGATTTTATTGTCCGCTACTGTACTTTCAGAAAGGTGCCGACGTTTTGTGAAACTATTGGTTCCGTAGGCAATATACTGTGGTGAACTTGAACCATCTATATCTGAACGCGCCCATTCCCATGCCATGTGATTCCAGCAACCAGCAACATAACATAACCACACATAACCTAATTAATCCTCTTCGTGTTTTTATAATCTTGTGCAACATTGTTGATTAATGAAGTACCGTGGAAAAAGTGCAATAACAGCGCAACAAAATGGATAAAGATATCGAAAAATGATAAAGGCATTTTTTATTCGACTTTTAACATAGATCATGATTCAAGCAGAAAAAATACCGTTTTTAGTGATGTCAAAGACAACTATGGCTTCCATTTAAAAAAAAACATTAGTTGTCGTTATATCTCGGTTATTATGAACTTTTGGGCGATTTGATTAAAGAATTATGATCTACGTTAAAAGCCGAATAAAAAATGCCTTTATCATTTTTCGATATCTTTAACACGTTGAGTGCCATATGAGACCATGTTGGTCTCGCTCTTTTTTGGGACATAATGGCCGCGCGATACCAGGATGGACTCGCATCTACAAAATATTTATTGGGCCACGTCGCACCACATAGGTTTCACAGAGTATACTAAAATACATACAGTCAGCAAAACTACGGCCAGCTGGACCTTTTTACATCCTTAGCCTGCAAATGTGAGACCAACGTGTCACCACGCGGCATATCGGACTGTAGTGGGAGGATAACTCAAAAAATTATATTAGCAGTTCCTTCCATAACTTAAGCAAAAGCGCGTGTTCTTCTTCATAAGACGTAATAGACCACCAAGCACAAATGAATCGGCGTATTTATGCGCAGATATGTGACGCGTAAGGAGAGTTTGAACGCATTGGACCACATTGGACTCACATGGCCATGCAGGACTTACGATACCACAGCAGGCCTCGTGAGACCAATGTGTCACCGCAAAATAAATTGAGAAAAATATATGTAAAACATACTTAAAAAATAATGTGTAATGTCTTTTAATTACGAGCATATAGTATATGCATTTTCAAGAAAAAAAAGATGGTGGCCTACGGGACCAATTTTTTTTAATACATGGCGGCACTCAACGTGTTAAAAATAAAAAAATATGCGCATTTGAAAATTTGATGAATTTTTCGTTTTTCAACTGTACCGCGAAAATGGCAAGGAACAGCAAAGTTTTAAGTTGACCATTCAAATTAGCATAAAAAGTTGATCCAATATTGCGTGCTCGGCTTTTCTATTTCCATCATTAACGAAGGTACCATCGAAAATGGGACACCCTGTACTTGATAAAGGTAATATACTTTTTCATGTTGAATCTCATAAGTAAATAAATATATAAAATTGCTTTTTTGCATTTATCTCACCTAAATTTATTTTTCATCTCATGTTCATTTTACTTTTGAATTGGCGGGAAAAAGCGGGAATTTTTGTTGTAAATTTTGGAGTTTATGCTGTTGGCAGTACTGATAGTTAGTTACAGATAAATGCACTAAGCGACATAATCATTGCTAATAAGGAGGGGTTCTTGAAATTTTTGATGACTATAGGAGGAAGTAAAACAACAAATGAAGGATTTCTTTCAATAATAAATGTACTGTTCCAAATTGGTTACTGACAAATTCATTGACTCCTCCTAGCAAGAAATTCAACAAAAAATAATAAACGTCTTCTTGAGATATCGCATCCTAAGCCAATTGTGTCAATTTTTTAACCTACTAGCCATGATATCACACCATGTTCTAAGGGGAAAAGGTCGGGAGACTCTGATGGTCAATGTAAAAAATTGTCTCGAGCCTCTTTAAGAAATTTAAATTCTACTATTTCTCACACGTGATGAAGCCATATTGTTTTTGGTAAGCACTAAAGTGGATGTATTTTAGTATCTGCTTAACAACCCATACTATAAATTTGACAGTTGAGTGAAAATATTTGATTGATTACTCTGTGGCCGTCTTCTTCAACCCAACCCAACCCATATTATAAACTCGACAGTTAGGTGAAAATATTTGTTTCATATTTCTGAAGCCGTCTTCTTCAACCAAAATCGGAATTAGTCGTCCTCTCGATTGATTTCAGTCTTTCCTTTCACTGTCAAAAGTGCCGGTCTTGTTTTTCTTTCACTTCTGAGGCTTTTCTACGTTACCGACCATCATCAATCATGTTTGACATTAGTGATTTATTTTGTAACAAGTAACAAGTTTAGTTACATTCGTTAAAAAACCTACACGTATAAATAGTGATGGTATTGTCGGTATGCGTTGAACTTTAAAAATTGGGCGGTAAGTCTCATTGAATGAAGCCCCAGCCAATGTCCCAGTCGCTTCCTTTCGTGACAAGAAGATCTTTCTAGCATTAGACGAATTTCCCCACATTGATATGCCAGAATTCGCCTTAGAATGGAAGTTTGCAAAGTATGTCATTCTGGCAGCCTGATAAGAAACACTATGTTTCATAATTTTATTCTTACTGTGTAGTGTATACAGCTGTTGCAACTTGTCAACAATGAAAATTTCCACTGAACCATTCTTTTGCTTTAGACATGATTTCCTCGATTTTTGTTTCTAATTCTATGCTAGTTTTGTTGGTTACTGATACATATGTCGGTCATTAATATACAGGGTGGTCCCGAAGGAAGATGCCAAAAAGAAATCTGCTATAGGAGATGATGAGTAAAACTCATATACAAAAAAATTTTCTAATAAAAGTCTTTTCGTTTTTGTGATCAAAATAATTGAAAATTTGTTGAAAATTTGCTGTACGCTAATGAGTTAATCGAGATTGAAAAGGTAATTCTGGTTGTATGGCAACAATATTTGCATTTTTTTAGCAACGGTACCTGTAACACCTATGACATTTGTCAAGTTTAATTTGAAATTTGTGAATCCAGCCAAAAGTAATGTTATAGGTACCGTTGCTAAAAAAAATGCAAATATTGTTGCCATAAAACCAGAATTACCTCTTCAATCCCGATTAACTCATTAGCATACAGCAAATTTTTAACAAATTTTCAATTATTTTTATCTCAAAAACGAAGACTTTTATTAGAAAAATTTTTTGTATATGAGTTTTACTCATCATCTCCTATAACTGATTTCTTTTTGGCACCTTCTTTCGGGACCATCCTGTATATTAAAAATAAATTTGGTCCCAGTATTGACCCTTGTGGAACTCATCGATTATTAAAACAGAAATCGTCTACTTTTGTGGATAACTTTTTAATAAATCTAAACTATCTCCTCGAATGCCGTATTAGACAATTTATCGAGAAGTATAATGTGATCAACCAATGCCCACTTCACATAGGCCGAAGTTAGATAGTGGGGAACATCGAAATTTCGGGGGACTCCAAGATTCTCGGGGGACTCGGTCAGTATGCGTCTCGCCGTTGAACTGTTAACGCGTACGTAAATGCGCTTACTGATTAATTTAAAATGGTCACTTCATGTTCAGTACCGTAGTGTGAAAGTAACTCATCTGTTTTAATTATGTATTATTATTACATCTCGTATTTAATTATTAAGAGAACTTATTTTTTAACATTATTAAAAATTTCCTTTTTTTTAAGAATCATAGTAGTCCTCGCTGCGACTCCTGGACAATAGTAGTTAGAACTATTATGTATTGTATGTAGTTCAGTTAACTTTGCTATATCGTTCATATTTCCAATAGTTTCAAATGATTTATTTCTTTTTTTAATTTAAAGATATTGGAAAGAACAAAAATAATTAAGTACATTATTTTTAAACTCGTGCTTGTGTGTTTACATAATTATATTCCACACACGTGCATTGTATATATTTTAACATGTTGGAATTAGTTTTATGAATATATTTAATTTTACAATAATAAATTTATGGTCAATTCTGACTCCGCATTACACATTCGGCATTAGATAAATAATATGTCAGTTAACGGCGCGGCGCGTTCGAGTTCTCGGGGTAATCTCCCACTCCTTTGAGCAGGCCTATTATTCAGTGGGCGTTGGATCAACACAATTAAAGGCCGCAACTTGATAAGTGAACTTTTTCTTCTGCAGCTGTAACTTCTAGGACTTCTATTAAGGCAGTTATTTTTGATTTTGTTTTTCTATATATCCATGTTGAACCTTTCTTAAGATGTTGAGTTTTCGAAGTAATCTACAAATCTATTCTTTACGATGGATTCAAATATCGTAGATATTACTACGAGTAGTACAATGGAAACATGTCTATAATTTTCCACTCTTTCATGATTTCAACTTTGGTTGTTTTAAGTTCACTTTTAGGTTCACCTGACGAGAAATAATTGTTTATTTTTATTTCTTCATCAGGTTTTGTTGGTTATAGATAATAGATACATATTTAGATTTATTCAATAATTTTCTTAAATGAAAAACAGACTTCTCTCAATTTTATTTAAAAAAACATGTTAATCGGAGGACAAAAAATTAAAAGGAAACAAAAAAAGAAACAGGAAACGCTCGACGTTCACTTATGCAAAAAGCAAAAATATTTACAGGGTGACTGAGATTTGTACCTAAAAAAAGAACGACTAAGAGAATCGATGTTACAGATTAAGAGAAATATGTAAAAAAAAGTTGGACCCAAGAAAAAGATACCGCACTGGCTGTTACGTAGAACGAAAACCCATGCTGTGTTTAATAAAGTTCTTTTCTTTTACGATTGATTAATCTTTAAGTGGAATCTTGACATAGGAACGGAAATTATACGAGTTAAGTAAAGTAAAATTTGCCCAAATGACTTTCAGCTATCAGGCGGGCCATTCTGGCATTAATTAAGTTTATTCTAGATCTGACGAATGGCTTTTCGCATACAAATTTTATTTAAAATTTTGCGTTCGAATTATTGGTCATTCGAAGGTTTACGAACGAAGTGGCGAGTTAAGATCCTGGGGGTCAATTCTGGAATGACGATTGCCGAATGTCGCCTGCGACATGAAGTCAAAATAACATAGACTCTCATACAAAACTATATAATTGACGTCATTTCGCAGGCGACATTTGGTAATCGTAATTCGAAAATCGACCCCTGGCATCGGACAGAAAATAATTAGTCGCACTTAAGGCAATCCCACTGCAGGTTCTATAGTTCAGTTTAATTAATTTATACGCATCTTGACGCAAGTTTTTAGACGTATTGACCATTCTCGTTGGTTTCCTTATCTTCGGTACCAACTGAGAAAATATAAAACGGATCACGCTGCAATGCAAGGCGCAAGGCTAATAATCGTAATATAGCTTTACAAGTTTATTTACAAACTTGTTATTTTGTTAACTTTAACAATTGGTAGAGATGCACCCATGTATCGGCCGATATATTGGCTCATTTTTAACCATCGGTATCGGCCAATATCGTTCTAAATATCGGTCAATATCGGCCAATATCGGCCTAAACATCGGTCAATATCGGCCAAAATATCGGCCTATAATTAGCTGTTTATGTGGAACACTTACTATGTTACATGCTAATACAAACTTTTAAAAATATATTCGTTTCAAAAACAAAACAAGAAAAAAATAATATTTTTTCGTCAAACATATCACGTATGATTTGATTTAAAAAAGATTATTTAATAACTAAAATTCCGCAGTTTCACATTCCATTTTAAAAAACAAAATTTGGCTTTAATTTAGTTCTTAATTCTGACAAAAGATTACCTATTGCACTGAATAAGCGCCCACCAGCAACGTGATATTCAAACATATGCTACAACATGCATATGCAAGATACTAACGTTTCCTTATGATTGTGCAAAGCTTCCAAAGTCGTAGGTAGATACAGTCAGGATTAAAATTAATGTCTACCCAAAAAAGCATCGAATTTTTGTCGATGTTTGCTTGGCCTGGTAATCAGAATGGATAAGATCACAATCACGTCATAATTTTGATCTGTACCGTTTTCAATTATTTTATAAGAATGACGTCTGATCTAACAATTTCTGCATTTTGATATTACGAACAAAAAGTATCGGCTGCACAATTGGCCGATATTATCGGCCAAGTCGATATCGGTGAATCCCTAATAATCACATACGTAGTTACTTCGTACTGTACTTAAGTTTATCGAGAGTGACGAAATGTGAAGCGAATGTATAGAGTTTGTAATATTTTCATGAGCAATAACGGTACTTCTTGTCAGTCAACTTTAAAAAAAGCCATAGATATAACAACAGAAGAAAATTACAGACGTAACATACATATATTTATTTAATTAGAAAAGATTGTTTCCTTTAAATATTCATAACATCATTGTGATGCAACGCAAACTTGTTTTATTAACATTTCGAAACGACCTATTATGTTTAGAAAAATAATCTGACATATTACTTTTATTTCTAATTGCGCTTTGCTTCCAGTGAATTCAATCGTTTGCTATGACAAACACATATGTACGATACACATGGCAGTGAAATTAAAATTAAATGATCGCTCCTTTCAGAAATAAAAAAGTTCCAGTTTATATGTCATCAGAAAAATCATTAAGCAGGCTTTACACGATGCAATTTGTATTGCAGCAAGACACAATTTTTATCGTGCGCATGCGCAGCTACTCAGAAATAGCTTAAATTTAAAGCCGTGAACAAATGTAATTTTTGTGTGCAACGTTCATTGCATTGCATCCGTGTAAAGCCTGTTTTAGAATCAGAAATGATCTATTAATAATCTGGCAGATTCTTTAATTAATTAAAATAAATAAAAACTAAAGAATGTACTTTCTATAATTTACTAAATAAGAGATTACTATTTGTCGAGGCTAATTTTAAAACGTACTTACGTAAAATGTAAGGCTTCAGTGATATATTTTAATAGCATGCGAAGCATTCGAAATAAATTTTTGTGAAACTATAAAAATACATACGTAGCAGTTTCTCCACTGGATGCAGTTTAATTGCAAATATGTCCAAGCTATTCTGTAAATTGCTCAATTGTGCAACGCGTTCCCGTTAGCTGTTTTATGCGAAGTATGTAAAATCTTCTTATGGAATGAAAATTAATATGTTGTAAGCTTCCGAAACCAAAAATGCGACTTTTGTGTTTATTGTTAATCAAATCTTGCCCATTAATTATCTTGATTTAATTGTACATCCATATTGAGATTATTTATGGCTATTAACTGTACACGGTTGGGTGACAATATTCCCACGGGATTCTACCACGCAAAGGTCAAATGTTCTTAGTCTAAATTTTACATTTATTATAGGGACATAAAACGTATATCCTTTGCCTTTTAATTAATTCCGCGGATTTTATTGCTCCCGAAGAGTATTCGCTATTTCACTGCGCTCGATTTATATTTGCACAGCAGATGATCGCCAATGAAGTATAGTGCGAATTAGTAATTTAAATTTATGTAAATGGAGTTAGAACATACTCCGTAAATCTCAATTTAATTGGATGGGTTTGAAAACAGAAAAAAAAAAAAACTACTGAAAAATCTCTTCCGGGAGATTCCTTACTAACAACCTGCAACTGTCTCACATTTAATTGATAATAATTAGTAAGAATGATGTTAACTCATTTTATATCGTGCGATTACTTCTTTTGAGAGAAATTTTTTAAATCCCTAGGGCAACACTTTTTTTGATTTCCGTAATTTTATTTCCTTATTTTGCACGTGTCCTAAAAATCGATTCTTATTAATTATTCGAAAAGTAAATGAAATATATTTTTGGAAAACTTCTTGTAAATGGCAATATCAATTCAAAATAAATCAAAAAGTCGGGTGAAGATGAAGTAGAAAAGACTTACGTATGTTACACAACTTATTAGTAAAGTCTTCAAAGGTCAAGCCCGAATACATAGGCGCTTCGATGCCGCGTATGGCACCGATCGAATTACGGCGCTGCAAACATTATTTCTTCGATATAGTGAGAATATTTTGATCAACTTTATCACATTTTATTTTGTTATTTGCTGTATTTTTGACCATATGATATAATTTCAAAAAAAAAAAAAAAACGAAAACATTCGTTTAAATAAAACTCGTTATATCTATGCATCACGCAGCCGTAAACACCATGTAAACCTCAATCGGTCGACTGGCTGTGTATCCAGTGCTGTTTAGGGCTGCGTGATGCATAGATATAACGAATTTTATTTAAACGAATGTTTTCGTTTTTTTTTTTAATTATATCACATGGTCAAAAATACAGCAAATAACAAAATAAAATGTGATGAAGTTGATCAAAATATTCTCGCTATATCGAAGAAATAATGTTTGCAGCGCCGTAATTCGATCGGTGCCATACGCGGCATCGAAGCGCCTATCCATTCGGGCTTGACCTTTGGAGACTTTACTTATTACGTATAAATAAGAAAATAAAGTGCCATATACAGGGTGAAAGAAGAGACTTCCCGAAACATGGGAAAAGTTTTAAAAATTTTATACAACAATTTATAATTAATTAAAAATTTATTACGAATGTATTATAATTTAAATTCTATTTGTCATCACCACGCCTTTGTTATTAGCAAAGTCTATTATTATTAAAACGTCAGCGATAAACCGAGTAAACGAAATAAAGAGAACCGACTGATAAAAATGCAGGTAATCTGAGTAAGCAGTTGAAAGCCTGGTCAAATTTGATTAAGTGTGTTTTTTTAATCATTTTACGTATTTTTTAAATTAGCCACTTTATTTTTTCTTTTTTCCATAAAGGTTTTTGCAAAAAGTCATAATATACATGGTGCTTCGAAAGCGTCTGCCTGGATATACAGGATCATATTTATCTCAATCTAGAAAACGAAACAGTTCGTACGAAGATGGGGTTTAAAAATTTACAACTCAGTAAAAATATCACGGTCTCTATGGTCGTTTAATTTAAATTTTATTCATTTTTATTTGGGGGGCCTTTTAAAAGCATGCGTGTTCAATGCCTATTTGCAACTAGTCCAAGATGATTATCAAGTTATACACAATAATTCAAGAGTAAGAGTATGTTTATTTATTACTCGACATTCAACTATCACGATTTCATTTCACAATAGTTGTGTGACGGTAGTTTGCATAAAGGTCAAGACGAAGAAGGAAATATAATTTATTAAACATGATAATGATGAAGGTTATACAAACTGCAATATCACACGGTTCAGTTTCCAACCTGTATAGTTTTAGATCCTTCAGTTTCAGTAACTTATTAAGGACGCGTTTTAGACCTTGTATAACAGACTTTATTTCAGAATGTCCTTTGGAAAAGCTTGATCCTGTTTCTTAGTTTTAACTGTATTTTCTTTCTTCTTATTGATTATTATTCAAAAATGTTCAACGTTTTTCTGGAACATTGATTTTTTTCTTATTTTGGTATAATTCTTAGGTTTGATTGCTTTTTCATTGTACAGAGTGTAAATCATAATGATTGCAAGAAATTTGAAGAGGTAATTATTGAGCTGATTTTAAGGGAGAAAATTCCTATAAATATGTGGCCTAAAATGCTTCGTTTTTTGAATACAAGGTGATGGTGTTTAACCCTGTCGTTCGTAGCTTTCCAAATGTCTACATCAGTTTCACAATTTTTCAACTTCAAAGTTATGGTAATAATGTCCATGTTTTCATTTTGTACATATTCCTGTATATTCCTGTAATATACAGGAATATGTACAAAGTGAAAACATGGACATTATTACCAAAACTTTGAAGTTGAAACATTGTGAACATTACAGGAATATACAGGAATATGTACAAAATGAAAACATGGACATTATTACCAAAACTTTGAAGTTGAAACATTGTGAAACTGATGTGCACATTTGTGCATGCTATGAGCGAAAGGGTTAATCTTCGTTTTGATTTTCTTAATATATCACATACATTTTTTGCAATAATTCAATGAAACTTGGTACAAAGACAGGTGGCATGTATGAAAAATTGTAATTTTAGGGTACAAATAACTGTTTAAGAAAATTAAAGTATTTCCCGCTGGACCGTTTCACATGCTATAACTATGTGGAGCTTTATCACCCCAAATTTGTTTTTGAGCAAAAAGAAAGTGTTCAATCATATACCCAGTACATGTAAATACCAAGGTTCGTTTTTCAGCCATACTTCCGAAAACACCCTGTGTATATGCTAAGCCCCGCTTTATTTAAGTGCGTGTATTATACAAATGTTTTCAATTAAAAGCGAAACATGTGATATGAATTTTCAACAACATATTTATGAAAAAACGATCATCATAAGTAAAGCACCAAAAACCTAATACTATGAGAAAAGTTAAAAAGTCTAATTTTATTAATGCTGTCTTTAACAATAAAAATAATTTAAATTTGGTATTTTTTTTTCACAAACATTTCATATTATTTATTCTGTTTAATCACCATCATCCACAAGAAACAAAATTTTAAACTTTTAAAGCAAGTGTTAATCAAAGAATTTGCTTGCACCATTAGCATGCAATGAGATCATATTAAATGTAACGTTACAAGAAAGGTCAAATACTCACAGGTATGGAAAGCTGTTGAAGTTAATTAAAGATTGTGTTTATTATGAAAATAATACAGTACGTCTATTCTAAACGGGCAATTTGTATTTCAGTAATTAATAAAAATGGATTTAGGTAAATTTGAACACTACATTTATAGGATATGTACGATAATCGGAGCACTTATGTACACGCAGGAGGAACTACATAACTGCACTCTGGTCAGTAACTTTTTACACCATCCCACAAGAAGGTTAACCTTGAATGAATGTGAAAGAATATGATGGATATAAATATGTGGATAAAGATTTTTTTTATTTCTGTTTATAACATCGTATGGATAACAGGGGTTGGTGGTACATTTTGCACAAAAATTTAAATTCTAAGCATAAGAAAACTAAGGTGTTTTTATAGGTTAAAGTCACTTTAAATTTAAAGTTCTATTATGAAAACTGCCCTTAGAGATTAAATTTAAGTAATATCATTCTGTTATTATCTTTCATAAGTCTATCATTTATTAAGGTGAGGCAAACTTCATTGTTATTGTCATAATCGAGATGCTATCATTAAATTCTTATAAACAGAGGGGAAAGCTCAACGGATATGAAGATTGCCTGGATAATGTTCTTGGAACCTTCAAATTCATATTCCTTCCCGTTTTGTTTAGCAAGGTAGTTGCTTTGGAGATAAGCCCTACTAAGAGAGGATATACTGAAGTGATTATTAAGGAAAGCACCGACTTTATTAAAGGTGGCGGAAAATCAAGGTATTAACGTCAGGATATAAATCTTGTTCCTTTATGAAACTTGATAGATATGAAGTATTAATTTACCTGTTATTGACATCAGTTCGGCTGTCTAACAATTTCTTAATCAATCAAATAGATTACTAGCAAGACAAAGAAGGAAATATATTCTAGTAAACGTGTTAATGACAAAGACTGCAAGTGCTGGTGCGTTACATAGCCCCATAGCTAGGGAACACAATCCCGAACTATATTTTCGATCCCGGGATTTCGGGATTTTCTGTAAGTCATCCCGGGATCCCAGGATTTAATCCCGAGATTGAAAATAATTAATAATATTAATAAAATTAAATTTATTATTCGAACTACAAACAATTTATTCGAAATATAAAACATTGTTTCTTAAAAATCCAAATAAACTATATTTTTTCCTCTGAATATAATAAATAAATAGGTAATACTTTTTAAATGTCGATTTTTTATTACATGCAGGCGGCTTCATAAACTGACTAAAAGGTGGAGTTTCGTTGGTGCGACCAGTCGCTGCAGCGACCTTCCGTACCGATTAGTCGCAACTTAGGCATGATTTCGTTGTTGTGATTAGTGAACGAAAAGTCACTAGGAAGAGAGGGCATTATGGATACCAAAAAGCGACGTTTAGCAGCAGCAATTTTGCTCCTAGAGGATGAGGGTGAAGATATTGAATAATTGACTATGACTGGGTTTCTCAGTCATAGTTTAACTTTAAATTCCTGTTTATTTCCATAGGAACAATTGTTTTTATAATTGCTACCATGGAAATAAACAGGTGTTTAAAGTTAAACTAAGACTGAGAAACCCAGCCTTAATTAATTAACTAACAATTAATTAACTTCGCGTTGTTTAGAAATGCTAAATGTTCGTGGAATGGCCACTTATTTTTACTTTTTGCTGCATCTCCTGTTTTTCCTTTGTACTTCAAAAGAAGTAGAAACAAAAATGTTTCTAAAAAATGTATCCCTTATATTCCGCCATCTAGCCCTACATTCTTCAACTGCAAATTATTTTCTGTAACAACAAGAGAATTTATTTCGTGTTTTTTACCTTTTCCCTCACATCTTTCGATATTTCTGCCCATATATTATCTTTTATATCTAAATTTTTGTAGTCTCTGTTACCAGCATCCCACACAACAGGAAACTTGTACGTTGGAGGCGAGAATTTCATCTTCTCCATCGGAAAATTTTTCAAATTTAGGCATATCGTATTTAAAACCTGACGTCAATTCACTCGCGACACTGCTACTGAAGCAGTCGAATCGCAGCCGCAGCTGTTTCGATTCCTAGTCACAGCGGCTCACCGTAGCAAATAAAACGTCACCAGTAAATCCCATTAAAGGTGTGTCACGCGGCTAGTCGCTGCAGTCAGTAGCAGCGACTGGTCGCACCAATAAAAACGCATCTTAACTAAATAATGCCGAGTCGCCGTGTGCGTATAAAAAATTCTCGGCACTTCTTATATGGATACAATCATCGCTGCGGGCATGAATGCAGAAAAAGTCTCTTTGTCTAAATACACCTAATTCTGTAACAACTAACAAATAAACAGTTTGATCGACTTGAAATCGCAACATACACACTACTCGACTAAAGTTTAGTCGTGGTTCGTGGTAAAAATTGTATGTATGCGCGTGGCCAGGGTTATAAAATCACAGACAATCATACTACTGGCATACGTATTTATTTATTTATAATATTAATGAATATTATTTTTCATTAATTTAATAATGAAGCATATCAAATTTTTAAATACTGCTGGGCAATCCCGAAAATCCCGGGATTAGTACTTTCTATTCCCGGGATTTTCGGAATCAAAAATCGGTTGGGATCCCGGGATTGTATTCCCTACCCATAGCTGACCGTTTCTATCAGGTTTTCTCCAATATATGTATTTCCTAGTTTGTGTTGACCATTGTTGAATTAGAAGGTTTTAATCAGTTTAGCAACTTACCGTTTTTAGGACAATTAACCTTACTAAACTTTCATTTAGTGGGCAAAGGCGAGTATATTTAGTTACAGTAACAGTAACGTTCACTGTGGTATAAGTATCATGCGTCCAACAATTATTGTAGTCCTGGATGGCTGTGGTATCACACATAAATGCCGATTTTTACTTCGTATCGTTGAATTGAAGTCTCAAATATTAACTGTTAGACAACAAATAAATGTTTCTTTACGTATTTAATGTTTTAATGCCATTTGAAACAATAATTAGTTAAAAATGTTTGACTCTGCAGCCATCCAGGAATACAATAATTGTTGGACACACGTTATATTACTTTAATAAATATAAATGATAAAAGTAAGTACAATTTCTATATACAGGCTGTCTTACGAAAAACGCCCCAAGCCATAACTCCGTTATTTATAGATTAATTTTAACAAACAAAAAGGCAAATAAAATTACACTAAAAGTACCATAAGGTGAGTCCAGTTTCAATTTTTTTTAAAATTACTTTCAAGGTCAAACGACTGTCAACTTTTATTTTTCAAATGGCTCTGTATATTTTTTATTATTATATCTGGTAGAGATTTTTTTTCTAAATCCAATAATGTTCAGCACTTTGACATTTAGAAAATATTTTTCGTAAAAAAAAGAAATGATCTAGTCTATTACGCAAAACGTGCTTTTCATAAAAATGTTAAAGTTTGTCGTGAAAACAATGTCACCGAGCGTTATTTTTCAAAGTTGTTTCAAACTATCAAGTTATTCTCTTTGTATGATTTATTGTTTCCTAAAAAAAGCCTATTATGGATAATACTCAGTTGATTGACTTACTCCAAGTATATTTTGAATGCAATAAAAACACAAGCAGTGCATCTCTATAGACAGCGATTTTTTCCCAAAGCAACTTACACAGTTGTAGACTTAATTTTAATTATTTCTATAATGTTTTCTGTACTGCTTGATTGCTGTTTTTATTGCATTCAAAATATACTTGCAATAAGTCAGTCAAGTGATTATTATCCACAATCCATAATTTTTTAGGAAACAATAAGTCGTACAAGTGGAAGAACTTGATAGTTTGAAACAACTGTGAAAAATAACGCTCAGTTTCATTGTTTTCACGACACAGTTTAACACTTTTATAAAAAACACATTTTGCGTAATAGACTAGTTCATTTCTTTTTTTACGAAAAACCTTTTCTAAATATCAAAGTGTTGCACATTATTGGATTTCGAAAAAAAATCTCTACCAGATATAATAATAAAAAATATACAGAGTCATTTGAAAAATAAAAGTTGACAGTCGTTTGACCTTGAAGGTAATTTTAAAAAAAATTGAAATTGGACTCACTTTATAGTATTTTTAGTCTCATTTTATTTGCCTTTTTGTTTGTTAAAATTAGTCCATAAATAACGGAGTTATGGCTTGGGGCGTTTTTCGTAAGACAGCCTGTATATATATAATTTAATTTCAACATTTTTAATGATACTCTTCAGAGTTGTTCCAGTTTAGGGGGTCAGTTAACTTGCCCCCCCCCCCGTAACGTTTTTCAAAGTTTTTTTGCACCAAATGATTGCACCCTTAATGCACCCTTATGCACCACCAAAATAAATTTTTGCACCCCTTCAGGAGAGAAACTGCAGGCAAATTTCACTGGGAGGGGCCAAGTTTACCGTAGCCCCCCCTAGTGAAAATTTTCAAAGTTTTTCTGCTGCACCGTGTTGCACCCCTAATGCACCCTTATGCACCACCTTTTTTAACTTTTGCACCGCTCAAATAGCTGAGAAAAAAAATAAAATAGAAAGTCAGCTAGCCCCCACAGTGAGAATTTTCGAAGTTTTTTGGTGCACTTTATTGCACCCCTAATGCACCCTTATACACCACCTTTTTTTAACTGTTGCACCGCTCAAATAGCTGAGAAAAAAATTAAATAGAAAGTTATTTCAGTTATTTTTTTTCTCAGCTATTTGAGCGGTGCAAAAGTTAAAAAAGGTGGTGCATAAGGGTGCATTAGGGGTGCAATAAGGTGCACCAAAAAAACTTCGAAAATTCTCACTGCGGGGGGCTAGCTAATTTTCTATTTTATTTTTTTTCTCAGCTATTTGAGCGGTGCAAAAGCTAAAAAAGGTGGTGCATAAGGGTGCATTAGGGGTGCAATAAGGTGCACCAAAGAAACTTCGAAAATTCTCACTGGGGGGCTAGCTAATTTTCTATTTTATTTTTTTCTCAGCTATTTGAGCGGTGCAAAAGCTAAAAAAGGTGGTGCATAAGGGTGCATTAGGGGTGCAATAAGGTGCACCAAAAAAACTTCGAAAATTCTTACTGGGGGGGGGGGCTAGCTGACTTTCTATTTTATTTTTTTTCTCAGCTATTTGAGCGGTGCAAAAGTTAAAAAAGATGGTGCATAAGGGTGCATTAGGGGTGCAACACGGTGCACCAGAAAAACTTTGAAAATTTTCACTGGAGGGGGCTACGGTAAACTTGGCCCCTCCCAGTGAAATTTGCCTGCAGTTTCTCTCCTGAAGGGGTGCAAAAATTTATTTTGGTGGTGCATAAGGGTGCATTAAGGGTGCAATCATTTGGTGCAAAAAAACTTTGAAAAACGTTACTGGGGGGGGGGGCAAGTTAACTGACCCCCAGTTTAGGCTTCTATAATGTGCCTCTTTTTATGAATGTCATAAATACAATTAAGTATAATTAGATAATTTCTTTAGTTGTATTTGTCTTGCTTTAAATCGCCTACCAGAACTTCTTCGTTTAAAAAAACTTTCTTTTAAAATAGTAAATACATTCATGCCGGTTGCACCAACTTTTAAGCAGAGCTTAAATTTAAGTTATGTTTAGAATGTGACATTTATGTATTGTCAGTATAATGTCAAATACATTCTGATTGACATTTAAACTTCAATTTATGTATCAATTAGAATATGACTAACATTTGTTAAATCTAGGAATAATGTCATAGTCTAAACACCACTTAAATTTAAGCTCTGCTTAAAAAGTTGGTGCAACCGGGCATTAATCCAGTATTTAAGCAACTTAGTTTTGATATTCCTGTTAATAACATCACAATATTTAATGGAAGTGTCGAAACTTGATTTGAGACTTGATATCGAGAGGAAATTAAATGATTGAACATGTTTTTTTTTGTATTCATTACATCTGAAAGAGCTGGTTCATTTCTATACTATAATAGATAAGTATTGTATTGACATTATAAGCAACGTAATACTTTTTTTTCTTGTAGAGTAAATTGTTTGAGTAGTAAACGTGAAAATATTTTCTTTTTCAGTTTCAATTCTAATGTACCTGACTACAGTTACTTTGATGGACTGTGGGATTTCTTATTCCGTAGTTTTATTCTTCTCTTCTAAAGCCTTGGTATTCATACCACTTTTCTCTAGCTTTTATAAAAAAGCTTACAAAGGGAACACTAGCAAATTGCAATAGAAAATATAGTAATTTTGCTCTGCACTAGGAACGTCAGGTTTGCCAGAAACGAATCGAGATTTAAATTGTATGCATACGTACGTACTACATATTACGTCCACCCATAAACACATAACCTGTGAGCAACTAAAAATCAGATTAGAGTCGGCGGTGCAAAGAAAAAGTATGTCTGTTACTAACGCGGCGTTAGGCTGATCTGATAATTCATGAATGTATTAGATTAATTAATTCAGTTAATCATAGGGCCAGTTGTACAAAGTAGGTTTAAACTGACGCTCAGCTGAACCAGGTTCAAAGTAAACAAATTCGCATAGAATCTTAATGACACATAGCAATTAATGCATTCTTAAATAAAATTTGATGCGATTTTGTTCACTTTGAACCTGGTTCAGTTGAGCGTCAGTTTAAACCTCCTTTGTACAACTGGCCCTTTGACATACATTTTCTTTGCACCGCCGACTCTAATCTGACGTTTAGTTGCTCACAGGTTACAAGTCATTTTTAATATTCAGATAAAATATGACCCGAAAGAGATTGTAACGTCGATACTTTACAGTTTATAAATTCTGCTGTACTTCTGTAGTAAAAACGCCTTAATTATTTTTTTGTTTATTATTTTAATACAACCAATTTCATTAGAGTTGTTTAAGCACGTAGTCAAATGTCAGAAGGCTGCTTGTGTAAAGAAATTTTACTTGATCATTTAAGAGTGAAGAAATTAACTCATTTCAGAGTTCATTTTCAACAATTTACTATAAATGACAATCATATCGATATCTTCCGAAATCGTAATGATTATAGATGACTGTAAGCTTCTATTCCGAGGTTAAGGTCGCACTTGAGACTTCAACACAATCATAACAGAAAAAAATTGCACTAGCTTTCATTTTACGTAACAGTCAATGAAGTATCGTAGCTTTGGGTACACTTTTTTGATCAATTATAACTTGAAAACTAAGAGACGTAAAATTTTATCCCGGAATGTATGAGATCGATTCTTTTACTGGTTACATTTTAACGGAATGCACCGAGTGATTTTTAAATTTTTTAATCAACTCTGCCGTGAAATCTGGACGACAGGTTTTAAGGCCGAACCAGACGCAACGACTTGTCGCATCAGACAAAACGTATCAAGCAAAATGGACCGTGTGGACCGCAAAACGTTAGACAAGACGTTTTGCGGTCCACACGTTCCATTTTGCCTGATACGTTTTGTCTGATGCGACAAGTCGTTGCGTCTGGACCGGCCTTAGCTTAAGTGAAAAAGACGTCATTACATTCCTTGATGCTGCTTTACAACAAAGCTAATGCTAAGACATGCCGTCCAAATTTCATGGCAAGAGTTGATAAAAAATTTAAAACTCACCCGGTATAAGAATCATCCGGTATACGGCGAATTGATTACCATTGAAGCTCTGTGTAGAGATCCTCGTTATCACATCCTTGTTATACTGTGGGATAAATGCCTGGGCATATTTAAATGCATGTGTACGTATGTGTATCTCAGTTAACATGTTTTTCATATATTAAATTTTAATTGTACTAATTAGACATTAGCAGATTTAAGACGATCGGAAAGCCACAGATGGCGGCCGAGATCGACTGAACGTTCAATTTCTAACGCTTTCATCTTTATGTAGTGTTAATTTCTATTACGACAGCAGTCTACCACCTAATCCACTAAAAATGTTCGAAGTCTATGGCTTGCTATTGGACCAGGAGGACTTAACAGTTGCAACCCTGTTGTAGGCAGACTGATACTATTAACACTAGGGTTACCAGAACCAGTACTTAACAAAAGAGTAGAATGCATGAATGCAAATCGATATATTACAATTTCAGGTTTAGGCCATAGTTTAGGCATTTAGGTTTAAAAGTTACAGTCGTTGCCAACAATAACTAATGCTAGTAGTCTGCTAGTAGTTTGTTTTTGTTACGGTCGAATGTAAATAATAACTGAATAACTATGACTTGATTTGTGAAAAACTCCAGCACCTCTGACGGAGATGTGATCATTAATAATGGTGTCTTTGAGTCAGCAACGTGCAAAAAGCAGAAATCCCCCAAGAGTTGTCAAGGAGTCACTTGTCAACATAGAAAATCTCAGAATTAATTAGATTCCAGGAATCAATTAAAAAAAAAACGTAAAAAAATTCATTAAAATAAAAATACTTACATAAAGTTAAAGAAAACAAACAAAAAGACGGTCGATTTTACAGCACAATTCAGATGATTAATAAAATATATTAAAAAAAAAACAATTTGAAAAAATGATGACAAAACAATAAAAACAAAATAATAATAATTCAAAAAAATAAAAACAAAAGACAATCCAAATTATGACACAATTTAATAGACTAATAATTTTTATTTTATAATGAAAGTTTAAAAAATTTTGTTGCAAGTCGGTTTTGATTGCAGTGGATTCCTCGAGCATCCTCTGTACAATTGTTTCGATCCTATTTGGGGCCTCGTCAGAAGCGTAGCTCGAGAATTGCAACAAAATTTTTGAAACTTTCATTATGCTTTGACAGCACCCAGGGTCGCCTTGTATGTGATGACTTATTATGTTTCAAACTGGCTTCAATTTGTCAATCCGAATGCAATGTTAGGTCAAAAAGCGATCGCAGGATAACTTTTCATTACTATTATATCGCTATAGCGAATAACGCAGGACATGTCGGTTTGGTTTGCAGTAGAATTCTCGAGCTACGCTTCTGCTGAAGAGGCCCCAAATAGGGTCGAAACAGAGGATGCTCGAGGAATCCATTGCAATCAAAACCGACTTGCAACAAAATTTTTAGAACGAAAAAACGTTCGGCAAGTTTTAACACATGGCGTTGTTGAATGTCTTACAACTACTTACAACAACGCAAGTCACTTCTTTGTTGCCATCCAGAAAAGATTATTAGTTGAAACTTTGCTCATTAGATGATGGTTGTTCAATATCAGTAGGTTTCCTTTTACATGAAAGCACAACTTTGAGCTGTCTAGGGACTGTCAGCTTCCCATTTCTTTTATGAAATAAAAAATCTTTTAAGTTGGCAACACTGCTTTGAGTTAAATGTCATTCTTAGGTTTGTTTCATTCGTCAGGATTTCAAGTTCTGGACCGTTCAGAACCAGTACTGAGCATTGAGCAATGCACAAAATTGGATATAAATGTCATACTGCGCATGATTTGAACGGTTCAGAATATGTAATTCTGCAGAATGGAACACACCTAATGTCGGTATTCTATACTTTATGGCTTTAAGGATGTTTAGTGAAAGAGTACATTTGTGAAGTATTAAAAAAAAGTAAGAGTACCTACACAATTTTTGGTACTGAAAAAGGGTAAGTACCTGTACTCTTTAAAGAGTACGGATGGGTACCCTAATTAACACAGTATAAGAATCTACACAGTAACGTCACTCGAGTAAGTATAACTGTCATATTTGCCGTTTTGTTTGATACCTATCGATTTGCAAATTACATATCCATAAGAGCATCAAACAGTATGGCCGTTTTTTTGACACTGATGTTTAAATGACGCCACTGGGTAATTACTTATACTGTTGACTTAATTTGACTCGTTTATGAAGTTTATAAGTTTTCTGGATAACTAGTGCTGGGTTTCATAAAAGTCAATTAAATTTAATAATTGGTAAAGAATAATCATTCCTTTTCCTTCAGCACATGTAACCATAGCAACGTTTACTTTTAACGCATGATTAAATTTAAGTAACGTTTGTGAAATCATAGATCTAGCAGTGGATTTGCTTACAATTTTAAAATAATTTTTGACAACATACATTTTTAAATTCAAATTGAAACAGAACTTTTGGCGAGTAAATTTGAAATTACTCCTCCTAGTTAATAAACAACCTACAATAATAATAAACGTCCTTCGAGCAAATGTTCTTTTTGGTAACCTGTGTGATGAGTTGCAAATGTATGTATATTTAGAAACGTGTGTATCTGAAATATAGTAAATAAAATATTTTTTCTACTTTGCGTTCACAATGAGCTCATTGTAACACCAAAAACAGTTTCACAACGGAGCTCATTGTGAAACTGTTTTTGGTGAAATTTTAGTCAATTTTAATTGAAGACCTTTAATAGAATTTACAAAATAATTCATTATTTATTTGTTATTTAACAGAATTCTCACAATGAAGCTGGACAAGAAAAATTAATGACTTGTTAATTTGATTCTTGTTTAAAACGAAAGGTTGTCAGTGTTGCCACGCATTACAACTAAAATTTCCCAGATACTAAGGAGATCCAATTTTTAACAGTATTTTTCATATTTTTGTTCAATAAGTGACGCAAAGTAGAAAAAATAGTATATTTTACACGCTTCACAAGAGGCACTGTAACACTCGTTCTGTTGGGGTACGACGAGCGAAGCGAAGCGTGTTACACTCATGTTACAATAAGCCCTCTTGTGAAACTTGTAAAATAATATACTATTATGTAAAATAATATACTATTATGACTATACTAAAAATTACAAAAATCATGATTATTCATGAAGCAAAATGAAAACCGTAGGTTTTAGGTATAGGACTTTGCTTGGCAAAAAGGTAGCAAATTTAATTCTACATTGGTTGATGATTTTACTTACGGGGTGTTCCATAAGAAAACTTGAAATATTTCACTTCTAAATTCAGCAGAAAGAACACCACCAGCCACCAACAATTTGCGTAGTCTTCAGGTTTGTTTAATATACTGTTGCTTAGCTTAAAGCATGTGTAATTACACGCTAATAACTGATAATGAAGACTCTTCAATTAAGCAAGTTAAAAGCAATTTAATAAGATGTTTCTTTGTTGACGGCATTTATCTCAGTAAATACTAGGTTTAGGTATAGAAATATGTTAATAAAATATTTTCCAAATTGATAGATCTATCAAAATTCGTAATAATATATAGGGCATTCCATTTGAAATATTAAAAGTACTTGCTGACACTTGTAAAATAAACACCCTGTGTAAGTGCAAATAAATTTAACGTGTAAAGTTTTTTTATTAGAGGATCATAGCATTTGAATTTTTTTTCTATATTAAATAGTTTATACACCAGAAAAGAAAACCACACTCGGTGGACACGTGGTATGTTCTTTTTACAATTGAATATGTGAGATTAAAAGAGGCCCAAGTCCTGCTCGAATGATTATAAGAAATTGAAGAAAAAGGTTTTTGAAAGTCTTTTTTTTAATATGTAAACTTTTTCTTTCACCTGTTACTATATAAAATTTCTTTGTGTTTAGATCACATAACCAGATCAAAATATTATTTAAATTTTACCAAAATAATAGGCACATACAATCTGGACTTGGGCCCTTTTTAATCTCACATATTCAATTGTATTTCAAGAAGTGTTATTAAGTAACTGTTTACTTTTTGAAAAAATTATTTTAAATAGAAAGATGTAAATTGTCAAATAAATAATTTAATTTTAGTTGCTAAATATGTACAGGGTGGATCAATTTCGATGTCTCTTATGGGCATCTCTGTAACTGTAAGAGATAGAAAAAAACTAGTGGCCAAGTCTCGATCTCCTTTTTAGAGATAAAGTCAATAGACTAAACAAAAATTGGCTATCTGCTTTTGTTTTCGAGTTATAGGCAAAAATTGACATTTTCGACTTTTCGTCAATCGCGCATATCTCGTTTATTTTTACAGATATTAAAAAACTATTTTGACATTATTAGGACACTCTTTTGAATACAATTCAGTGGTCTAGTTGGTTTCTTGATATTTAATAAAATTTTCGAGTTATAACATAAAGTTATATTTTTTTAAATAGAGATCATAGTAGGCAATGCCACCGTTAAATAGAGATTCTTTTTCTGTTTTCAAAAATATATACTTTGTTGGGTTTATTTGTTACAATTAATAGAATAAAACGCCTTTCTTATTATTCTTAGGTGCATTCTATTCTTAGTAGGCTGGTTTCAACAAAGACCGACAATTTTTTTTGTTTGTTTTTATTAAATATCAACTCTTGTTTAAATATTTTGATAGTTTCAGCCGCATAAAGAGAAAGAAAGATAGAACGAGAATCCTCTAAGAGTCACAAAGATTACAACAATACCGATACCATGTGGTTTGGGTCAAATTCGAAATTATGTAACTTCATTTAATATTTAAGTTTAAAACGCATTTTTTCGATCAAATGTGCATTTCATGGGATAATGAACTAAATTATATGTATAAATTAAAAACGTCTTAAATATAAGAAATTATTGCAGAAAAAGTTAAAGAATATTGAAATATAAGTAGATAATAAACACAACTCTTGATATATCATAATAAATAACTTAAAATCCAGAAAATAATATCAAAATAAAATCACAATTTAAACACTGCCGCGCTAAAATACGCAGACAACTCATGTTGTAACCCAACCCAGCTCTATCGGCGCTAGCTTTCTATCTCATGTTCATCGCAATACCTCTCACTCTTGTGCTACCCAATCATCAAAGCTTTGTTAATATTTAATAAAAAATATTTTTTTCTCGTCTTTTGTTGAAACTAAGAAATAATAAGCATACTAAGAAAATAATGCACAAAAAAAGGCGTTTTATTCTATTAACTGTAAGAAATAAACCCAACAAAATATATATTTTTAAAAACAGAAAAAAATCTCCATTTAATGATGACATTGCCTAGTATCATTTCCATTTAAAAAAATATAACTTTATGCTATAACTCGAAAATTTAATTAAATATCAAAAAACCAACTACACCACTGAATTGTCTTCCAAAAAGTGTCCTAATAATGTCAAAACAGTTTTTCAGTATCTGTAAAAATAAACGAGATATGACTAACGAAAAGCCGAAAATCTCAATTTTAGCTTATAACTCGAAAACAAAAGAAGATAGCCAATTTTTATTTACACTATTGACTTTATCTCTAAAAAAGAGATCGAGACTTGGCCACTAGTTTTTTTCTCTTATAGTTACAGAGATGCCCATAAGAGACATCGAAATTGATCCACCCTGTACATTATACAGTATGTTATCGAATAAGGTTGACTTACTGTAACCACTATTAGTACACAAGAAAAGAAGCGAAGTTATTGCTATGTATTTTCTGTTGTCCTGCGTTGGGCAACAAAAATTGCTATGTAATTTAGCAGTTTTTCTGCCACGTACGTCGACAAAAATTGTTATGTAGTTTGTTTTGTTTATATTATTGAAAATCTCATATAATTTTGGATACACTTTATAAATAGTGTATAAGTGATATCGAATTCTTAATCCAAGTATGAATTAAATTCACAACCAAGGAATCCGTATATAAAGCAAAAATTCATTTGAGCACACAATAAAAAGAAATTAATTATTTAAATGAGCTCTGTCATTAAAAGCAGTCGTTTAATTTCAAAAGCTATTAACTTAGTTCCTAAGTAACAACAATAATTGAGTAATTGAATTTCAGTCCAATAAAATTTACGTTCCGCTTTAATGTATTATTATTTCCTTTAATAATTTTGGAAGCCTTTCTTTTCCTGTGAAATTATAAGATGGTAGATCCATTGGGTAATCTCCAAACAGTAAACAAACAAAAATTTGCAAACTGTTACGAGCACAACACGATTGGTAATTTATTAAGTAGAATTTTAATGTTAGGTGAGAACACAAACCCCCCATTAATCAAATAAAGAAATATCACAGAAATTACTGTTTGAAATTGATCATACGTACCTTATCGGGTGATAGATGAACGTAAACTGGCGGTGACGTGCTCAGCGTCCTGACGCTGGAGCAGTTTAATGGAATCATCGCCCCATTGCATTTGCGCGCGCCAGACCTACCCCTACGGAGTGTCTGAGTCTATTGAACCGCAGACTTCCCGAATTTTCCCTCTCGCATCTTTGATTTTCTTATGTTTACACAACGCTGGATGCAGCTGATTTAATTCACCCCCCCCCCCTGGAATAAATTTTCAATGTTTATTCTGTCCCGTTGATCACGATAATTAAATTTTTTGGCATTACATTTTTGTCCGAAAAACTTATCGAATTCTGTACATTTACATAGGTCTTTCAATTAGAGTCAATAAGGGCCAGTTGTACAAAGTAGGTTTAAACTAACGCTCAACTGAACCAGGTTCAAAGTAAACAAATTCGCATAGGATCTTAATTGCATATGGCAATTAATGCATTCATAAATAAAATTTGATGCGATTTTGTTCACTTTGAACCTGGTTCAGTTGAGCGTCAGTTTAAACCTCCTTTGTACAACTGGCCCTAAGGCACACAAATTATTAATTTATGATGATTTAGTAAACAAATCATGAACATTTTTTTAAAACGCATTAATTCTTAAATTAATATTTGATTAAGTGATGATTTACATAAACAACGATTTTACATGTTGACTGAAACATTTTGGTTTTGCAAATCTTTTTCTAAAAATTAATTTTGCTTTAAAATAAGCGTTGATTAATGACATTTGAAGCTCCACGCAGATTAATTTGAAAGGATTTGCTTGTAATATTATTTTGACTATTCTACTTGCGGAATTTTAACCAAAACCATAAATCCGGTCCGTGTTAAGACATTTGTTTTGGAGGCCTTAAGCCTGTTCGTAATAAAACGTGTGAAATTAATGTTTAGCGCTAGTGTTAAGATTAAACTTGGCAATTTATAAGTACCAATGGAATCTCTTAAATCAGTATTGATAAATAGCGTGCGTTACGGAGAAAAATGTTATGCTATTAAGGCGAGAACTCTGTTTTTCTCCTCGAGTTAGAACCGAGACGTTTGTCCCAGAGAATTCCTCATAAATAACTGAGAGCAACGAGACCGTTTGAAAATAAAGGCAAATAGCGTCTTTTGTTAATTGTGTCTGCTAATTATTCTTATATAATGGATTATTAGGGATTTACATAATTATTTAGTATGATAGCCGTCGTGGGAAGCACCGATGCTATATTTGTTTTAAAGATTCTCTCATCCTCTTTTAAACAGGGCAAAGCGAGACGTATTTACAACTTATTCTTTTAAAATAAAGTTTATTATAACACAATAATGACTCAACTTTAAGACGCGTTAACATTGAAATACTGACCCAGCGCGTTATAAATTTTCAAGGCATTCTATAATGAAAAATAAAAATATAAATTGTAAGTAGTCTTTATTAACGCAACCATTCTTGAAAATGGAAACACTACACTCGTACAGTTTCTTATAATTTTTTGGGGTACAAGGGCTTCCGCTGCCTTTGCAGCCTTTAGCAGTAGTTTCTCTGAGAGATTATACTCTTCTTTTTCCATTTTAATTAACTAACTGACAGCACTTAAATGAAAAGTCACATTGACAAACAAACTATGTTGCTTACATACGGCATTAAAAAAATCTATGATTTCTAGGGGTTTGATGCTTTTAATCAAATTATTATAAATCTAACGAAATACAAAATTAGTCGGACATTAAACGTTGAAGGCTTCATGGGCGTTAAAATTTTACGTCCTCGGGTTGTACATTGCCGACCTCGAAGTTTATTAGGGAATGAATTATGATAACGTTATTTTGCACCATTCATTAATGATCACACGCTATGATGCACGTATTTAGTTAAACATTTTGAGAATAACTTAAATAACTTAATAAATTTTACATACTTAAAAATTAGTTTTAAAAATAAAAGACAAACAGCAAATGGAAAAAGTATTTTAACTACCTAAATGTTTTGCAACTTATTGGTTTTCAACGAGACATCAAATAAACAACGAAGTGTCAAGTTAAATATGTACATACATTTATTTTGTTTGTTTATAAAGTTGTTTAATTTAATTCATATTATAAAGTTCACGTACATTCTTTCTCGGTAAAACTTTGTAAATAATATAGGATACATTTTCGATGAATAAAAATTATATTTGAACTTTGCACTATGGGTATGCTGCCTCATTGACAGCTAATAATAATTTTTGGGGGTTGTCGTATTCTTTAGCCAAACAATTGATTGTCACAAACACAAAGAAAATATCTTTATTAATAACAATAATACAAGGATGTTAATATGTCAGAACGCCTGGTGGTTATGTGCACGATGTACGGAATGTCCACGGGGATGAGTTCGTAGTTGTCCTGGTACAATGGTTGCAGGTGATGGACGTGCTGAACCGGATTCCTCGGCGGAGTGGTCGCTGATAAGCGAGCCGTGTGATGGGTGACGTCTTCTGACCTGACGTGCTTCTTTTCTGGTGTCGGGGGAAGCGATGAAACGGCGCAGGGTATTCTGCTAATGCGTTTCAGTGCCCGACGAAGCTGGGTGGTTGTAGGTGTTTGATGGCGAAGGATATCCCGACCTTTTGACTGGCTTTGGGCGAGGAGTCTCCGACCTTTCGGCTGGCTTTTGGAGAGGAGGTCCGGACCTTGTGGCTGGCTTTGGTTAGGAGGTTCCAACTTTGCACTTTGCAGCTGGCTAGGGCAGAATGATCTTCACGCTGCTCTGCCCGCGTTTATATAACCCCGGCAGACATCTTGTAGAGGGGCTGAGTGTGGTGTGGAAGGGTGTTAGAGCTTGGTGCGTGGCAATAGTATAGAGATGTGCCGCAGGTGACGCTGTGGTCACTACAAATTTAAATCTTTATTAAAGATTCCCTGCTTTTCTTTTCCACGACTGTTGTATTATTTTATTATTGCAGTTATAATGAGGTTTTAACATTTTTTTAGATATTTCTCTAGTACCTACAGGGTGAATAACAATTATTCCGACAAAAACAAAAACGCAAAAGAAATCTTTTGAACAGTTTATAATTACATAGATAAAAAATTACCCCAAAATCAAGCTGCGGCACTGCGTACGAAATACGACGCCGCGTTTTATAAATGCAGCTGTACAATCTGTTAAAATTATTATTTTATTGACTTCTTGACTGCACACAATGCGATCTTGACGCATATCTCAATGTCGTTTTATTGCACGTTTACCAGCGGGGAACGGAAGTCGGAGTTGTTTCTTTTACACGACGTAATTATCAACAATTTCTAAAATAAGGGAATTACGTATGAAATAAGCGTAACTATTTCGCGAATAATTGTGTAAATAATTGTTTATTAATTCGTGCGGATTATTTACTAGAGCGGAATGTACCAGCTGGTGATCTCAGGGCTAATGCACGGCCCGACAGGCAGTCAACTCAATTTCAATCAATCTCCCATAAATCTTTTCAATAATAAAATCCCTTCAATAAAAACTTGATAGTAAAATATTTCGTCTCGTTATCGCACGGAAACAACAAAAGTTTTCGGAATGTTTTAGAGGCCGCTAGTATTATGCGTAGAATTTTTGATCAAAACGCATACGTGAATGCATGTCACAGATCACGAGAAAATTTAAGGTACGTGAGCCAAATAACGCCACGTCCCCCAATTACGCCATGCGAACATGATTTTGAATTCTAGGAAAGCTATATAAAATTTGCTCATTGCAGCCTTTTATTACGAATATTTTTTAATTAAATTTCGCACATTGTCGCGAAATTAACAGAAGTCCCTGAATATTTAAGGAGTAATATCTTTATTTATCTGTTACAAACATTGTTTTGTTGGTGTCAGCGTACTTTTGGTACGTATAAGTAGTTTAAGCCTATATAAAAGTTTTTATTAAATTAAAATCATTCAATAAAATAAGGTGTGTTAGCCAAATAACGCTATGTCCCCAATTACGCCATGCGCTATTTTTTGTTAATTGTAGGAAAGCTATATAAAATTTGTTCATTGCAGCGTTTTAGGTTCCTATCATAGAAAAGAACACATCATATAAAACCGTTTTATTTAAACATAAGGTGTGATTATTTTCAACGTATGATTTCGGTCGTTAAATTAGCAGAAGTCACTGAATATTTTAGGTGCTTTTATTTATCTGTTAAAAACATTATGTTTTGTTAGTGTTAGCATAATCTTCGGTACGTATATAAGTAGTTTAAGCCTACATAAAAATTTTGATGCAATTAAAATCATTCAGTAAAATACCATGTTAAGACGTTAGAACCTGTGTTCCCAATAACGCCAATTGTACTGTCACACAAAAGTCTCATTTTGTAAAAGTTAATAATGTCAGACACATATAATTTGCTCTATGTACTGTTCTATTATGTCTATAGATTCAGTTAGGTTAGAATTTCAAATATTTTGAAAAATAGTTTAGGTGCCAGATTCAATTAAATTAAGTATGGCGTTATTTGGTACATGTACCTTATAAGAAATTCTGTGGAACAGTTTGTAATTAATTCCTTATAAATTTACTCAAAAAAAGTAGGAATGACTAAAACGCCAAATTCACAGCGTATGTATGTTATAAACATTTTACAATATTTATTCAGAATAAAGCTTGTAAAATTTGACCTTCCATAGCAGACGAGTAAACTGCATTGTCTGTATGCATGCCTCGGGATGCGCGACGTACGACCTCATGTCGATCTGAATGCTGTCGGTGCTCAGTGTAGACGTAATATTTTATATCCAAATTTGTTTACTGACGACTTCGAACAAGTGGATCAACGGTGAACACTCTCATACGTCCTTGTGCGGAATTTTTACGACAGCGCGACGAGGCAATTTGCGTCCTTTGTCAAATCTGTACACAGCTTTAACCAGATGACGAAATAATGCCAATAAGTGCGCTAGAAACACGAAATATGGAGTTGCAAACGCGTCTTGAATTTTTTAAACTTTTAATAGATTTGTGTTAATTCGTCACACACAAAACGAAATTATATGATTAACAATCGAAACAGATTACGAATGAGTTTACTTATTATAAATTCTGGTGATGGAGGACACGTTTCTTGTGAAAATAAACTTTATTTACAATACATTTAAAATTAAAATGAAAGAAAAATATTAGGAATTCTTTTAAATTGTTATTCGTTTTAGTGATTTATTTGTTTTCCAAAGCATGTGTTCAAGTTATAATAATTTGCTGCTGCAGGTGGATTTGTCTGCATTTGTCCATTTACAGAAAATAAAAGATCGAGACGTGCCTTATTACAAATGCGAACCTATACTCCTTCATAGAAGTTCTGCTTTGAGCACTTAGAAAAAAAAACTTTAAATATACTTACAAATTGTAGGATTTTGTATGTAATATATTTTAGAGTTTCAAGTAAAACAAAAACGTATCGCAAAGTAGGGAAAATAATACAACTTTTGTTTTTCCTTTTTAATGGAACATTTTATGCAAGGTGGTCCAAAAGTAGACACAGTTTTAAAAATATTGCCTTAAAAATTCACATATTGGGGTTTCTTGGGACGAGAAATAATAATATGTCTTAATTTTGTGAGTAGACTTAATTGTATTTTCCAATTTTTTTTACACTGTGCATTTTACATTTTGTGAAAGTTTATTTTCGATTTATCCTTTTGAAGAAATAATGTGATGTTATTATCTTAAATTAATGTTCATACAATTCATATAATTTAGATACAATGTATGTATATTTGGAGTATAACTTTAACAGAATATAATTTACAATTTATATATTGTTGCTCTCTTTGCAGTGTGAATTTAATTATTTTTTTTACAGAAAAAGAATTATTTTAACAACTGTCGATGTAAAATACATATTTGTTGGCGCGTTTATGAGTTGTATTTTCAAATGACTAAATAACATGTTTGTGTGCCGACCTTTGTGTTATTGAAAGCCAAAATTACAAAACATATAAGTACGGAATGATTTACTTGCACATTCTAAGAAGTTACAATTTTGAAAAGAATAAAATAAAAATAAAAATAAAATATGACGACAACTAATGACAAGTATTACGAAATGAGAACCTTAACAATCCAGGATTTCGTTCGAAACACATCCAGCGACTGTTGTATTTTCGAAAAGTATGTGTTCTAGGAATTACCCGGGACAACAGAAATTTCACATGTACCCGAGAGAAAAAGAAGAGAGTTTGTTTAACTAACTTACATTCATTAGTCGTTTTGACTTATTCCGATAATAATCTTTAAGTTTGTTTATATATTTAGAAATGGCGAAATGTTTTCTTCTTAAATATCACACGAACCCTTACAGAGTGTTTACTATAAAACATCAGATATCAATATCAAACATCAATTTTTATGTTTGCTTTTTACATACTTTATAAATTTCTTGTAGATATAAAAAAGTACTTTATTGTCTGATATAAAAAGAAGGATTCCCTTTTTCTCTTTTGCAGAAAATTTTGTAGGTTCGTCACCCAAATTCTTTAAAATTATAATTTAGAAAGAAAAAAGTAAATCACTTCGAATTTAAAGGTCCACATTTCTAAGAACAGTGAAACTCAACTTTTGTTTTTTAATGAAATCAGTCGATTATCTTACTTAAAAGGTGACCTTTCTTAAACAGAAATTCCGTTTAGCATTGCGTTAGCAGTACGAAGAAATCAGAAAAGTACAAGCGACAAATAACTAATACTAATTAATTATAGTTCTTTCCTCTTTACACCACAATTCCACAGAAATTTCACAGAAGCACGTTGATAATGCCCGAGTACCATCCAGGTTTAAGACATGGAGTTTTATTCCACTTACGAGTAATGAATATTCATACAGAACAGGAAACTGTAATAGCAATGTCGCGGGTGGAAATACCGCAAATCTGTATATAGTAATATTGAACCCACACATACCACATGTGTTTTTACGTTGACGTGAATCTGAACCGCGCATAATTAGTGTATTGGTATTCGATTTCGACACGCAACTGTAAACATTCTTTTCCTTGATCTTATTTCCTATTGTATTGCACCAGTTTGAACTTTTCTAATAACTAAAGGCATCAAAGACTGAATTAGGCAGGCGAATAAGCAGTTAAGGCGAAAACACATTATTATCATGTCATGTGAATTCATATGATTTCACGTGAAGACACGTGAATCGTAAATTTGATAAGGCCTGCTTTTCCATAAACATGTATTTATAGGAGACACACTATTGTCACTTCACGCATTCACGTGATATCACATGCTGTTACGTGCCGGCACACGATCTGATTTTCGCATCAATTTCGAGACACGTGATGGCGTGAAGTATCTACACCTTTTCAACTTCAAATTGGGACTAAACAAATTCAAATTGGGACTAAATAAATTTAAATTGGGACGAAACAAATTCAAAATGGGAATAAACAAATTTAAATTGGGACGAAACAAATTCAAAATGGGAATAAACAAGTTTAAATTAGGACGAAACAAATTCAAAATGGGAATAAACAAATTCAAATTGGGTTTAAACACATTCAAATTGGAACAAAATATTTTAATTCAGAAAAAATACAAGCTCGTAGGTAATAATAACAAAACGAAATGTAATTACCTAACTAATAATTACTTGCATTAAATCATAATTTTACATCAACCATATTTAACCCATCAGGTATGAACTTTGGATGTTTGCAACGAATCTTATAGAGTTAAGTACGGTAATTTTATTAGTAATATTTTGACGCACTATATTTTCTAATTTTTGTAAACGATATTCCGTCTGTGCAATCTTTCGCCTGGCCTCACCTGCTAAAATTTGTGGCATTTGGATTGCTTTTAAACAAGACTACGCGAGTTCAACATTGGGCTGTATGGAGAAAGTCTCAGCAAATGATTATTGGTCAATTCGTCCTCTCTAAAAACATCCTCAATTGAATTTGTTTAGTCCCAATTTGAAATTGTTTATTCCCAATTTGAATTTGAATTTGATTATTCTCATTTTGAATTTGTTTATTCCCAATTTGAATTTGTTTAGTCCTAATATGAAATTGAAAAGGTATAGAATTTTAAAAAATAGATAAAGTTTTAGTTGAAAAAGTGTGAGAACAGAATGTATTGCAATACAATACCAGGTCATCAAATTATATTTAATAAGATTATGAAGAAATTCAAATTTATCTTTTTTCATGCATTATGTAAGTACCTACTAAAACGATTTCCTTGTAATAGCTCTTGGAACAAAGTTTGAAATTCACCCTGCTCTTTTCTGTTTAAATTAATTTCATTTCCTAGTTTTATTTTTCGACATTAAAAGCAAAGCACAGGCTTTTTCAAAATCTTCAAATTCTGAAGAGGAGGATGAACAATTATTGTTTATTTTTTCTTTAGCAGTTACTTTTTACTCTGATTTTTAATTGCATAGGTAAAAATAAATGTTTATAAATAATGAAATTACGAGAATTCACGTGACGTGACAACAGTGTGATTCTATTGTTAATATTATGCGATTCACGTGTGACATGATATCACGTGAATTCACGTGACGTGATAATAATGTGTTTGCGCCTTTAATGTCTAAGGAGTGCCACACTTTTAGGCAGCCTAAAAAATTAAGGCCTTTAATAATTTCTCCTTTCCTTCGTTTTATAATTTTAAAAAAATATAGGTTAATGCTTATTTTAGTTACATGGTCATTTATTAAGGAATCGGAGGGAGGTTCTTCCGGGCTTATGGAACTGTACAAGTTAATTACACACATAATTCGCTGTAAGGAATGTCTTGTAAAACCACGTTTTAAATAGGGGCCATAAATCGGTCTTTAAATAAAAAAAATCAGCACTACATAAAATGATTTCCTACCTGATAGAGTAGTCCGAGGGCTCTGTAGCAGAGGACCTCTTTACAGCTTTCCCTTTTAGAGCTTTTCTATTTCTCTTTGGGGCTCTAGGCGAAAGGCCTTCTTTTCGCACATTATCACATCACCACACCAGGAATATTTAAATTGAAATTACCACTCGCAAAAAGGGGTCGACGATTAAAGTTAAAGAAGAGGCAAAAATAACAATTTTTAAATTTGAACTAAGAGATAAAAATAAAATAATAAGGGGGACACTTCCGTTCACGAAAAGGGTTCGGCGAACATTTTATAAAAGTTACATGAATGTGAACGTGAAAACTAAAACGCAACCTTTCGCGAAAATGACTCGGTGAACTTTAATTAATTTTTTGAATCTTCTCTCCTTGCGGAACCGTATTGTTTACATCTTTAAAACCCGAGCCCCTTTTGTAACTTGCGATTGCGAGGTGACGGCCCCCTTTCGATCCCGTTCATTTAGGTCACTGGAGTGACTTAAGTTGCCAACCCTCAAGGGATTGCGAGGTTTTTTGGACCGACTCCGCTACCTTGCGTGGCGGAGGTTCTCATGCGCTTAGGGTCTTTATCGCGTGGCTTATTTACTTTAACGTATCTTAATGGCCACTTATAGTAAGGAGAGTCAGTATTTTGGCTAGACTTTATCGCTTTTGGCTCCTTATCGTCCGAGATTGTTTATATTAACAACTAAATTTTTAATTTCATTTAAATTTAAGAATTTTGAATTTCAATTTTCGGCAGTTTACAAAAGCGTTGCAGCGTTGAGTTTAGCTGAACACGTCCAGTATCTTTAAACTGTAATTACTGGTATGTTCAGAGATGCATAATATAATCCTTTTAAAATACACATAAATTTCGTATAACTGAAGCAATAATTTATGAAACCATTGGTTATTCGACATTGACATAACTTAGCAGATAATAGTAATTGTTAAATCTAAAACTTGTTTCCCTGTAAAGTATGCACAAGATGGGTGGGCCGGCGGCACATAGATGCGTCGTTCCACCACCGCATATGGTCGTCTAGAACTCCCATGTGAAATGTGTGCAATTGTGAGATAGGAATTTCGACGGGGAAGTGCGTGAGCGGCGTGCTGAAGACCAGACGTCAGCGTGTCGCGCCGCAGTGGATGGTTATTATTACGAAGAGAAGCAGCGTTCCTTCTTCTAGGTTGCCGTTATCGCAGATCGGGGTAACCGGGTAACCATATGCGGCCATTGTGTTTGTCGCATTAATCGATGTTCTGGTCAAAGAATAATAATTCAAAGTCGATCGACGTGCACGCCGCGTCGTTACATGTTTATAGAGACCGAACGTTACGGCCGCAACTATTATTTACCTGCTGTTTCTTCAACAAGTTCTTGTAGTAACCTACATATGCGAATATAGTCGTAAAATATGCACTCCTACGGGTGTTGAAAGATACAAGTAAAGACGAGAATCGACACTGTACTGACCACGAAAAAATACGATGAAACCAATGCCATCCGATAAACACATATACACAAAACAAATAAATATCTGCTTTTATTTTCTTTACTCCGCGACACAAACAATATTTTTTAAGTACTGCTCTTTGTTGTTCTTCATAATTGCTTGATTACATAATAGTACCTATACTACATAACAAGAGATCCAAGATGCACGAGTCGCGTAATGGTGAGCATATAGTGTATAATTCGAGTATATAATTTTATTTTAAATATCCAGTTCTCCAGTTGTCTTATGTCTTATACAATCGCTTTCGTACAAGATTATTTGCTTGTGATCAATTTTTGATTAATATTGAAGCGATCTTGATAATATTAAACGCGAAAACTTTTTACTGCGGCTTTAAACGCGTTAAATTTGTAACGAGTGTTAACATTGAAAAGTGAACACAGACAGACAAATGGGTTCGTGAGCTATTTATTCATTTTTTAAATTAACAATTGGGGTTGGGTTGCTGTGCTGTGATTATTTTAAAAATAAATAATACTGTCACCATAATACGAGCCCCGTCAAGTATAGGTTCGGACATTTTAACTTTTTGTCTTTTTGCCACGTAACTGACCAAGTTCTTAATAAAATGAAAATATGTATTAACATGCTATTGAAAGTATACATCATATAAATACGTTACAACAGAAAAATTATTAAAAGGAAACTAAATTTGGTTTCCGTAGCTATAATACATTTTACTCAAGAAATAAGTAAATTCGTAATGTCTGAACCTACAGTTGACGGAGCTCATTGGAGTAATAATTTTTGGTTTTTAAAAACTATTTTGCTCTATTACCAACTATGTATGACATGGACGATGTTAAGCAAAGGATAGCCAGGATAACAAGGATACCAAAGAATATTTTGCAAACAGTCCAGAGAAGAATAAAATTATGTAAAGATGAAGATATACGATGACATTTCTTATTTAATAATAAATAAATTTGTTTTCAATAGCTACAATACATTTTACCCAAAAAATAACTAAAACCATAGTGTCCGAACTTATAGTTGACGGGGCTCGTATAATATCAAACAAATTACATAAAAATAAAGGGAAGGCCACGGCTGTGCAAACGCGTGAGCTACCATAAATGTGCAGAGCCGCAACTGTCCCGCATTCAAGGGAATCTCAAAGAGAATGTTAAATTTACGCAAAGTTTTTAAGTGTTCCGATTCATTTGTCGGACGGTAAAAATCAAAAATTACAGTTTCTTTATTTATATTAGTTCAGGATTCAATTTTGTTTACGAAGTTTGTAATAAATTACCGACCTTTGGAGTAATTTAACCAATTCTCAGAGGTTCTAAACTGCAAATGAAATTAAATTGCAAATGGCAAACCACCGCCAATTTTTAACTTCGAGGAATCTATTGCAATCAAAACTAACATGCAATAAGTTTCTAAATTTACAATTGTCAATTACTCAAAGAGATTCTGTTTGTTTTCTATAGCGTTTCTTGAATAGACCGAGAAAAAATACTGAAAGAAGACGCTTAAAATGTTTAAAAATTGTTTATTGTTTAAAATGTTTTTCTAGATCCAACTTCTAACGTCTAGGCTGGTTTTTAATTGTTGAAAATCGAGAAAGAATTAACCGTCAATTTTTTTTTAGAAAATGATTGTCCTTTTTTTTGCTTAATTCGTACAGTTGTGTTCAACCCCCTTTTAATGGTCAATAAGTATAGGAAAGATATGTTTGATAGCGTTTCATTTTCGAAGTGGATTTCAAAATCGTGTAAATAAAAAATGCGCTTTTACAGTTACAGTTCCTTTCGACACCTGTCAAACTATTCTTTATTACCTCATCGAAGAAATTTTTTTTGTACAGTGAGAGTGTAAAGTTTGGAATAATCAGTATAAAATGTAAATTATTGGCTTTTAAGAAAATTCCAAAAACAGGTCAATTGCCAAGGAACGCGCAATTTCAATCAAAAATTGACCTGTTTTTGGAATTTTCTTAAAAGTCAATAATTTACGCTTTATACTGATTATTCCAAATTTTACACTCTCACTGTATAAAAAAATTATAGTAATATTATTAATTTATCTTTACCCATTGTATATTGAGTTTGTTTGTATACATTTTTATGAGACAGATCTTATAATAGAAAAGCACGTCTGAAAGTTAATTGTTTGGTTTTAAGAGATTTCTATTTCCTCGAGTGCTATACGCAATAAGATATCTACAGAATATTAAATAAGCCCCATTATATATTGTCTAAATGTTTAAAGGCAGAGCGGCGAGTGTCAAATTTCTAAGGGTGCAATTTCTGGAAGCGGCTGTTGCGGATCGTTAACGCCAGACACGCCCTCTGCTCTGTCGGCATTTCCGAAGCACACACAAATTATTTAAAACACACAACGCTTTATCGCTACATGAGATTAATAATTTACACTTCAATAAGCGTCCATTCCCACAGCCTGGCATAAATCATAAAGTTTTTGGTTCGCAGTTTCCTACACATTAAATTTATTTTGCTTGTATTTGAAAAAAGCTCTATGCGAAAAAGCGCGCAAATTTCCGTGATAGAGAGCTTGACATACAAAATGATTTTCTTGAATAGAAAAACGCGTAGTTGAGTAAACGCGAGGGTTGTAAATTGGACGAGTCTGACCCTCACAATATCTCCTCCCTCGCAGAGTACACAATCTACAGTTGACAATCACAAGCAATTTCTCTGACGTCCTTTTGTAAAGAGACTATTTCCGCGCAGTAATCCTGCCATTGTGTTTACTGAAACCGAGTTTCGACAACTGCGTTCTGAATCAACGTGATTCTTCTATGCGTTTACAAATTGAATGTCTTATTTTGCACAGACAGTTTTGTAAACATCAAAATACATTTATTATAAACTGTCTTCTGAAATAAAACACATGGTATAAAATTTATAATATCAAAAGACTGAATGGGCACACTTTTAGGCAGTCTGAAAAAATTTAGGCGTTTCATAATTTCTCCTTTTCCGTCATTTTATAATAAAAAATGTACATATATTAATGCTTATTTTAGTTACATGGTTATTTATTAAGAAATCGGAGGGGGGTTCTTCCAGACTTATGGAACTGTACAAGTTAATTAAACACATAATTCGCCGTAAGGAATGAATGTCTTCTAAAAAACGATTTAAATAGGGGCCATAAATCGGCGTTTAAATAAAAAAATCTAGACAGTACATAAGATGGTTTCCTACTTGATAGGGTAGTCCGAGGGCTCTGTATCAGAGGACTTCTTTACAGCTTTCCCTTTTAGAGCTTTTCTATTTCTCTATGGGGCTCTAGGCGAAGGGTCTCCTTTTCGTACATTATCACATCACCCACACCAGGAATATTTAAATTGGAATACCCACTCGCAAAATGGGGTCGACGATAAAGTTAGAGAAGAAGCAGAAAAAGAATTTTTAAATTTGAACTAAGATGTAAAAATAAAATAATAAGGAGAACACTTCTCTTCACGAAAATGGTTCGACGAACATTTGATAAAAATTACATGAATGTGAATGTGCAAATTGGAAACGCAACCTTTCGCGAAAATAACATGAATATTAATGAATTTTTTGAATCTTCTCTCCCTGCGGAACCGTGTTGTTTACATTTTCAAAACACAAGCCCTTTTTGTAATTTGCGACTGCTAGGTGGCGGCATCTGTACGAGGGCCCCTTTTGATCTCGCTCATTTAGGTCACTGGAGTGACTTAAGTTGCCTGCCCTCAAGGTATTGTGAGGTGTTTTTGAACCGGCTCCGCTACCTTGCGTGAGTGACGTGCTCACGCGTTCAGGACCTTTATCGCGTGGCTTATTTACTTTAACGCATCTTAATGGCCACTTATTGTAAGGAGAGTCAGTATTTTGGCTAAAGTTTGTTGCTGGGGCTCCTTATCGCCTGAGATAGTTTATATTAACAATTAAAGCGTGAATAACACTGAAGTAATTTTACTTAAATTTAACATTTTTGAATTTCAATTTTCGGCTGTTTACAAGAGCGTTGCAGCGCTGAGTATAGCTGATCACGTCCAGTGTTTTTAAAATATTTTGGCAAGCAAATACGTATTTCCACACATAATGAAACAATTCATAAAAATTAATTACACAGTAATTAACTATTTTAGGCATAAAACAGGCAACAATTTTTTTTGTAAATGCCTGAGCTATAAAACTAGGCAAATACTTAAAATTGTCTAAAAATAGACACTTAGGCCTAGTTTTACCATCATGGAATAAGGATCGGATAACTGTTCGGCGAATATCCTTTAATGTTCCTCCATATCTACGTCACACCTACGTCACGTTATTCTAAGAATAATGCTTATCCGACGTTTGTAAAATCGGGCCTTAGACACGAAAAAATATACATCTCATTCTAATTAAAATTGTAATCTAAATGTTTAAAACTTAATTACCCATGTTTTTTCTTAAATAAAATTTTAGGCAATTGCCTAAATATTCGCGCTTCAACTAAATATACGTATAATAAAATAATAATATCAGAAAAGCAGTTTATTTAAAACGTACCTAATCAGTTTCAGTTACTTATTTATTCTGATCACAAATCAAAATAAAGTTGGTAATGTAGACGCCTTAATAGGCGTGTAAAAATATTAATAAGAGTTAACAACAATGCAATAGTACGTACGGAATATAAATTTCTGTTCGAGTCAAACACGTAAAAAGTGATTTATAATAGTTGTGGAAATATTTCAGTGTCTAGAAAATTAATAATAATCACATTTATATTGCAGTCATAAGTTTAATTACCGATTTCCGTACGAAAACGCTTACGTGAGAACATGCACGCTCTCACATGTCCCCCGAATTGTAATCATCCCTTGTCGCACGCTGCTGTTCTAAGGGAGTTTAGGTTTGATTAATATTTTCGCAGAGTGATGTATTATTCATGGGCGCTCGGCCGAAATTGCTGCAACTGCCCTCAAAGTGGGAAAGATGCAGCGGGTAAATGGTGCAGATGCAGATGATTTTTTTTTGAGCGAGTGGGTACCCCCCTCACATGTCGCTCAATATTATACAACGCGTTTCGTAAGTATCGATGCGTTACGTTGCCGTCGTGCCTTTCGCCGACTTTGAACTCGATCAACACGGTGGCTGATGAACTTGGCCTCTTTTTGTTATTACACAGAATGACAGAGAAAGTGTTTACTTTTTCCGCTTCAAGTCGTTGTACCTTTATGATGAAATGGTAGGTGCTTTGTCCTTCACAGTCATCAAGAATGTTATTTTTTCTTTTTAACAGCAACGTCATAATCGTTTCTAATTTTATCAATAACTAAATAGGTGGCGCAATTGTTAATCCAATTAAAAAAATTGTTTCGTAATGCATCTTAAAATGTTACGCACCAAGGAGTTTTTGACCGTTGGGAATTAAACTGTTTTGAAAATTATCGGGCTAGCGGTCAATAAAAGACTTTTTTTTGCCGAAAGCTCAGCATAAAAATAAAAAAAAGTCTTTTATTGACCGCTAGCCCGATAATTTTCAAAACAGTTTAAAATGTTACATTAAAAGAAGATTCAAACATTTTAAACCACTAAACTTCCATGGAAAAATCAATGATTTATTCTCACATGAAATAATTCACCCTTCCTCTATATTTAAAGTTAGTCAATTTTTAATATACGAGTACATAAAAACTGGGGAGTGTTGAATAAGGATTTTAGAATTTATATATTCATTATAGGGAAAAGGGGGGGGGATGAGAGCCACTTAAACAAAAATCAATATGTATATTTTGAAAAATATAAAGTGTATTCTCTCAACAATCCGATACTATTTCGTATAAGGAAAAACCATGAAAATGACGTAACTATTAGGGTGGGTCGAAAAACTAAACATTGAGATAATCTTACCTAATAGCAAAATTATGTTGTCTTTTAGTGATATTATGACACCTACGAAATATTTTTGAATTTAATTAATATTTAGAGGGTGCGCCTTACGTTTGAATTTTTGAAATTATACGAGAAAGGCCATATAGTATGCCATGAAAAGTTCGTATTTGCAATAATAATAATAACAGAGTTATGATCAAAACTATATACTAAAAGGGCAAGAGAAGGTGGATAAAATTAAAACTCGAATCTCGCAGCAACGCCTAAATTCGATAGCAAGAAAGATTTCAATGTTGAATGATTTTCATTAATTTTTCTGTTGTATTATTTTTTTAATTATTAATAAATGATTATTTTATTCTAAAAACCTTATTTTCCTTGAGACATTTATGTTATATGACTACCAGAATATATTCAAGTTATTCTTATTTCCAAGGCAAAGCGCAACCTGAAGATGAGGTGCTATTTACTTTAAATTTTAGCAGTACACTGTTTTCATGTAAAGGTAATATAATTTCGCTATTAAAAATTAACAGCGCAATATTCGTTTTTTTCCCTACAAAAATGACCCACCCTAGTAACTATATCATTTCTGTCATTAACTTACTTTCTCGATTAAAAATTACGAAAAATAACAACACAAGTCTTAATTTAAAACAAGTGCTCACTGTTATTACTACGCATAGTTTTTTGCGATAAATGGATATTGCATGCGTCTTGGGCAGGACGGGGTACTTCTTCACCAAATTTTAATTTTTTTCGTTTAAATGTGATATTAACAAAGTAATTATCTGTGTATTGTTTTTGTTATAATGGAATATCACAAAGTAACGGCGGAACGTGTTAATTATTAATTTTTTTCGATTGTTAGTTATACTTAAATCTGGCTGGTTCTTTTTGCCCTCATGCTCTCATTATCCCCCTACTTGATATAAAATTTATTTAGACTGTTTTAAATTGCTTCTAAAAAAATATTAAAAAGGAATGAATGTATATATGAATAAAATATATTTCTTAAGAAACGTATGCCACGTTGCACCAACTTTTTAAGCAGAGCTTAAATTTAAGTTATGTTTAGATTGTGACATTTACGTATGGTCAGTATAAAGTCAAATATATTCTGATTGACATTTAAACTTCAACTTAAGTATCAGTTAGAATATGACTAACATTTTGTTAAATTTATAAATAATTTCATAGTCTAAACACCACTTAAATTTAAGCTCTGCTTAAAAAGTTGGTACAATCGGGCATTAATGTATTATTTTCAATTTAAAATTGTATGGCCTAATACGTTGTCTTCTGCAAAGAATCATACCTATACATATTATGCATATTACTTGTTACGGCCTCGGGCAAAGCTTCAAGTAATACATTCCATGCCCATTTGTTTTGCTCGGTTATAGTTATACAGTAAATGAGCATAAGAGCTCACAAATCCGATTTCCGTGGTTCTAAGATCTACTTTAATGTAATCTGCACGAACATTTATACATACATTACTTCACTGCTCACACCAGATATGTATGTGTATGAACTTATTGCTTTCAGGATCTTACTGCCGAGCTGCACATTAGCAAGGTTTTTCTTCGTCAGGGAATTTTCTTTTTATTTTGTGAATACATGTTCAGTTTAATTTACATGTATGTACGTTTCACTTCCTCCGTGCTTTTTTTTTAAAATAAACTTGCGTGTAGTAACAAATTTAGTTTTTGAAAATATTTATGATCAGTTGATTTTAAAAAAGATTTCTGTCAATTTTTTGCAGAAATAATTGTACCAATCGAGTTTAAAATTCTTTCGTTAGGAAATTCAACAAAACCAATTGCAGTGTATTCAAAGTCTCTAATTGACGGATGGCTCTTTGAAGTTAATTCTATATGATTAAAAATCGAATTGATGCAGCCAATCTACCTAATAATAATTTAACATTAGCCTCACACTACTTGCAGTATTTCACCTTTCGAGAAATTAGTTTGTAATCAAGTGCAGAGTGACTTAGCAGAAATAAAACAAACCTTCATTCTACAAAAGAGTGCAGTCAAAACCATACGCTGTGAAATATTAACCCTGAAAAGCATTTACGTGCTTTCCTGTAATACATGTATATTTCAAAATCGTTATGTCGACTTCCTTTTATACAGAGTACTGAAACATTTAGGACCTATTCTACAGCATATTTTAAAGCATTTAGGAGCATTTTTGTTCGTTTTATTTCATCATCAAAGTTAATGTTTTAATTTTGTTATTTTATAATGTGGCTTTAAAATAAACTTAGCAAACTGTTTACCGATAATATTATATTTATAGTATTTTAGTATTTTAGAATAAGTGCAGTATGCTGTAGTTTCGCCAATTTTTTTTAGCACCATGTACAATTCAATAGAAAAAGAGTACATTTCCGTTTCATTTCACATGGTCAATAAATCAGGAGTCGATTATTCACAGATTACGGGAAGAATGTTTAAAAAATTATTTTGAACAGTTTGTAATTAATTAAAAAATTACCCCAGAATCAAACTATGGCACTGCGTATGAAATACGACGCCACGTTTTATAAAGGCAGCAGTATAATAGGACTATACATTTTATGATTATAATTTTATTGACTGTACACAATGCGACCTTGAAACATATCTCAATTTCGTTTTGTTGCACGTTTAACAGCTAGGAACGAAAGTCTGAGTTGTTTATTTTACGCTTTACGAGACGTAATTATCTGTAATTTCTAAAATAACTGGAATTGCGTATGAAATAAGGGTATCAAATTCGCAAATAATTGTGTAAACAATTGTTTGTTAATTCTTGCGGATTATTTACCAGAGCGGAATGTATCAGCTGCTTCGTTCACAAACAAAAATCGCAAGGATTTAAATCTGGTGATCGCAGAGGCCAATGCACGATCAGACAGGCAACTGATAGTAAAATATTTCGTCTCGTTATCGTACGGAGACAATAAACTATTAGGACACAGTTGTTTTAAAAGTCGCTAGTATTATGAGATTACAGATTACGAGAAAATGTATAAAAAATTCTATGGAACTGTTTACAATTAATTAATTATAAATTTACCCAAAAAATTAGATATGTTTAGATTAATACGTCAAATAAAGCTTGTAAAACTTGACCTTCCATAACAGACGTGTTAAACTACATACAGACATACATATGCTTCGTGTTGCGCGGCTTACGACCTCGGGTAGATTCGAATGATGTCGCAGCTCGGTGTAATGGAATTTAAAGGCAACTTTAAATTTAAAGTCACTTTCAGATGTCAAAACAAATATGAAAACACATTTGTTTACGCATCTGATTGTGACTTTTAATTTTGAAGTCTCCTCTAAATTCAATTATCAAACTGGCCCTTAATATTTAGGTAATTTTATTTAGGGTGCCTGGCGACAAAAATGTTAGGTATATTGACATTTGAAATACGTTTGTTGTTCAAAATAGTTACCTTAGATAATTTAGCTTTTCTGGTATTATCATAGACGCTCAAGGTATGTAATGTACAGTTGCGAGCAACTATAAAAGTATCTTCTTGTCGGGTGTGTTAATTTTAATCAATTTGACAAATGGAATACACTTAATGACACAGTCGCAGTAAGAAGCTTTTGACAATCGCGGCCATTTCACTGTAGAACACTGTGTTAAAGAATGACACTCACCACGATTCTTTTTTGCTCGCGATTGTACATCTACCGTAACTCAAATGGCGTTTACGAAAAATTGATCGGAGCAGGTAAACTGTAACTGATGTTTACGAAAAATTGATCGGAGCGGATAAACTGGGATCGTAAATGTGAGCGGAGCACAATCGATCATCAACTCGATCAGTGATCTGGTGACTCTGCTGTTTAAATAGAATCACTCAGATCACTGATTGAGGTTAGTAAACTATAATTGAATCGGTCAATGCAGAATAAGTATAGGTATGTCCATAGTGAATATTATGGACATTATATGCCCTTTCTGCATTGATCGATTCAATTATTAGTGAGCAATAAAACCTAATATAACCTCAGATAAGGAATAAATACTACTAACCGCCAACAAACTTGTTCGGAAATTGGATGATCTGATTAGCAATCCCAATTTACTCTGTCACGTGACAGGGCAATTCTGATCACTAATCGGGATTAATTTCTCGTAAACGCCAAAAGTGTACATAAAACAATTTTTTTGACATTTCAAAGTTACCAACCTTGAAATAGTAAATCTTATTAGGCTATTACAGCACTCAAATGAGTTATTAGTGGACTGTTTTGGCCGCAAAATAACTTCGTTATCTTTGTTAGCTATCCTATACACAGGATAGGAAAAAGGAATTTATACGCACTATAAAAAAAAGAAAAATTAAAAAAAAAACATTTAAAGTAGAGCGATTAAGCTAGTTTTCTAGATCGTCAGTGGAGTACCTCCAACAGTTTGGAGCCAAATTCATAACTATCTTAAAATTAGTCCAAGATGCTGCATTGCCATTGCTATTACTTTCGTAATAAATCCATTAAGATGTTACAGGTCTAAATTGCGGAAGGAATAGGTTGGCAATATTTGAGAATGTACAGTCAACATAGAATTTGTTGTGGCAATGGATATTAGACGTGCGATTATCGATCGTCACATGACACGTCCTATTATGGACATTTTCGATAATGACGGTTGATTGGCTGAAGCTCATCTCGCGCCATCCTGTTTGGCTTTGTTCTGACGCTTCATTACTCGTTTAACTTTTGTGATGCTTGTATCGTTGTGATTACAATTATCGGTGTTCTGCTAAGGAAGTCTAGGGAAACTCATATTCGACGTGGTCGAAATTGTCATTAGTGCATCGCTAAACGAAATTAGGGAAGATTTCCACTACCCTGCCAGGGCCTGGTTTTATTAAAATTCAGGTAATGTTGGACAAATAGCATGACGCCATCTTGTCATTAATTATATTGTTTTTTTTTTCACCTCAGGCTTTTTTCCCTTTGAGATACTATTTTAATACACGGTTAATCTAACCGATATCTTGGAAGCTGTGCTGTCGGAACTCATCATACTCGTTCTGTGATTGCATACTGCCGAAAACGACGGGTGCATGATCGCTTCGGACTTCTTGCAAAAATACTCCGGAAGGCGGGCCCACAGGACATATTTTTGATTGCGTGGATTTAATCGATGCCAGTAGGTTTGTTACATTAAGAGGTTCTGACTAGTTCGGAACCGTCAGAATCAGTTACCCGCCATGGTAATGACCGGTTTCAACCGCGCCATCAAGTGCACAACTTTGATGAATGCATGCTTTTGACGGTTCCGAACTCTTCAGAACTTCCTAATGGAACAAACCTTTTATTAACTGCTTCGTGACATTGCGTTGTAAAGAGCGAATTTTCGACATATCTTGCGCCTTCATTAGTTAAAGTAAATTGCTGTTGTAGAAAATAAGGCCAATTTGATCTGAAGTATCGAGCAGAGTAATTAATTAAATTGTACACTCGGGCACAACATTTTTGAGTCATTTCATATATAGTGTTCTAGCGACATTCCGTCGCATTGTTATGACTTGATTGTAATTATGTTGATGTAGATCGGCCGTCGTGATTTTAGCGATTGCACCGTCAGACATAGTAGTAGGCGTTTTTGTTGTTTATATAAAAAAATAGAAGATAATGTTTGATTTTTGATGAGATTAAAAATCCTTTTTCACCTTAATTTAAAGTGTAAATTAAGAATCTACATCAATTGGCGGCCCAAACGTGGGGCTTGTGCTCTTTAATGGAAATTGAAGGACCCAAAAGAAAAACTCGTGCAAGATCTCATAGTTAGTCAAGGTATCTCTTCTGGGAGAGACAATAAAAACCCAGTGGCGCCCAAGACACAAAGCGACAACAGGATGTTATCGGAGAGCCGAGATCAGTCGCAACCCAGTCTCCCATCACTCCCTTTGCCTGTATATTCTGGAGCCGACGAAAAGGATCCAAAAGATTTCATTGCCCAGATGGAGGACTGTCTCACCTCTTTGAAGCTACCGAATAGATACTGGATCCAGAAAGTCGAGAAACAACTAGAAGGAGAAGCCAAATATTGGTGGTCCAAATATAAAGGTTGCAATCTTGATTTTACGCAATTTCGTGAACGATTGATTTCTCATTTTGACAATGAAGTAGTTAAATCACGAATTCTAGTACGAATTCTAACAGAAGAACAACAAAAAGGTGAATTATCAGAAGCATTCTTATTGAGGAAAGGTTGGTTGGCGGATAGAATTGCTTACGTAGATAAAGAGACGTTGTTGGTAAACAATATTAAGCGATTACTATTGCCTGAGTATAGGCTCAGTTTTGAAATTCCGGTCGTGCGTTCTTACGAAGAAATGTTGAACAGAGCTGTGATTCTCGATAACGTGGCTTTAGAGTCATCACCATTACAAACAACCATGGCTCGGGGTTCGACAACGAAAAGTCGTTCTGAGAAATGTCAACCGCCTAAATGTCAACATTGCCCGGAATATCATTGGCACCGCGAGTGTCCCATAAAATTTGGTTTCCGTGAGAAACTGATTACAGACCGGGGACATCGCCCTTCCTTGGTCGTAAAATCTGATGGCGAACCGAAATCCCAAAAGACACCTGTCATAGTGCCGCAAGTGAAAGATAGTTTAGTTTCGGACAAATGTCAAACGTCAGTGCCCAATTCGCAAAAGACACTCCTCAAAGTGCCGCGACCAAATACTTTTGTTCTAAGTGCGTCCGTGCCCATTTTCCGGGGAATACCTCCAGAGTTATCTCCCGATTTAGGTCAGAATAAGAGCTACTCAAGTTCGAAATGTTCCAACTTTAATAAATTGCCCGATGCTCTTTCCCGGAATCTAAGTCAAGAAGATTCTTGATGTCGGTGGTGCAATCGCTTCGAAAGCGGGGCGGATTGATGTAGATCGGCCGTCGTGATTTTAGCGATTGCACCGTCAGACATAGTAGTAGGCGTTTTTGTTGTTTATATAAAAAAATAGAAGATAATGTTTGATTTTTGATGAGATTAAAAATCCTTTTTCACCTTAATTTAAAGTGTAAATTAAGAATCTACATCAATGTAAATATTCTGTATGTTTGTAATTAAAGTAATAATCTTTTGTGCAGCTACCTCCAGCATACAAGTGAGTAAATCAAATCTCCTGTGTTTATTGTGAACCATCAACTGCAAGACCGAGACAATTTGGGAACACTATCGAGGCCAATTTCAGCTGGGTATTTTGTTCACCCTGGCACCTACTTTAATATCTATTTACGCACACCTATTCTTCACTTTTACTAGTCGAGGAAAGGCTGATAAAAGATACAGCGCAGACTTGTTACCGATCTAAGTAATTAAGTCAGGAGTTTTGTGGTGTGCAAAGTTCATTTTACTGAATTCTGGTACGCCATTACGAAATTGCTAAAATCTCTTATGTTTTGAGTTTTTTATTTTTTTAATAACTTCTATAAAGAACTTGATAACTTTATATCGACAGGTATTAAGGTTACTGTATAGCTAATTTTCTGTCTAACTCTTTTTTGTCTCTTTGGAGTTATGAAGTTAATGTCATCGCAAATTCACAAGAAATAGTAACTAGATATGTATGTATCCTTTTCTTCATAGCGTCATTTTTAATTTGGGAGGCGAAAAACGGGCGGTACCTTATCAATGCAGTAACCTTAACAAGTATGGTTGATCAGCGTCATCTCTTATTACGGGTAATTACTAAAATTGGCACTGGTCCAATTAAACATCAAAATTTTAGTTGTTGAAGAAGTTTAAAATATAAGGTTATAATTTCTCAAGCAAAAATTACAATTTTGTGGATTTATTTTCAATAAATAAACAATGCCATCTGTTGGCAGTAAATTAAACCAAAAGCTGGGCTGAGAACCGTCGAATTTTATATTTTTTTATTATTAAAATTATCTGCTAAAGAAGTCTAGGAAACTCATATTCGACGTGGCCGGAATTTTCATTAGTGCATCGCTAAACGATATTAGGGAAGATGTCTACTACCCTGCAGGGCCTGGTTTTATTAAAATCCAGGTAATATTAGCTAAACAATGTGGTTTCATCTTGTCATTAATTATATCGTTTTTTTGTCAACTTAGGCTTTTTCCCCTTTGGGATAATATTTTAATACACGGTTAATCTAACCGATATTTTGGAAGGTGTGGTATCGGAACTCATCATATTCATACTCCTGAGGGAATTTGCAGCAAATGACATTTGTAAGTAGGTACCTAATACACCCTTGGGAACGCTGTAAACTATTTGTTTTATGTGCCCCCAAAAGTAAAAGTCCAGAGGGTTTAGATCCGGAGATCTTGGGGGCCAAGGGACAGGGCCGCCATGTCCAATCCATTTATTGGGATAGTGAATATTTAACCAATTGATGGTATTTCTGGTAAAATGTGGTGGTGCCCCGTCATGTTGGAACCACATTCGAATTCTTTGTGCAAGTGGTAAACGTCTAAAATTGCTTCAGGGTCATTTTGAAGGAAATATACGTAATGATTTGCATTAAGGCAGGGATTTAAAAAAACAAGTGGCAATACAGTATTGTTGAATATTTCAGCTCAAAGATTTATGCTGAACCGTTGCTGAAACCTTCTTATTCTAATATTGCGAGGATAATTGAGATGGCTGACGTCGATTTGGAAATCGTCGTCTATAGTCACGACAGGCTTCTCTAGTATTTTCATTACAAAGACCATAAACATACACAATATCCACGAATTCGGAGTACTCCTTGTTTTTATCAACGTTAAACTATTATTAACTGTCAAACAATATTTGCTTCATGTCATGGCACTCAAGAACTGTCCCCAAATTTAAACTCAGTCCTATTTATAGTCTCATAAAAAAAACTCTCTTATTCGTCATACCGTAGTGAAATGGAAACAACAATTTTTTGTGAGAATGCGAATTAAATTTCTTTATAAAAAACAACTCCGTAATTATTCAACTCTCGCATTCGTACTTAGTTTCAAATGAATCCCCATGTAATTCTGATTGCAGTTATGAAACAAATGTAACCGTACATGTAATAAAATAGGTTATATTGGACTTGCTCCTGGTTTGAGAAGTCTGGCTTCGGAGATGCCTTCAAAGAACTACAAATCCTCCACGATGTTGCAACATCCGAACCGCTTTCAGACTAGTGTGTATGTGTGTGTGTGTCAGTCTAATGATGGCGATTGCATCTTTTGATTGTTGCCCTCAGTTTGTTTTTCTTAACAAAAATTTGTGTTTCACTGTTAGTAACATTTGAGTCGAAATACCTTGGGATCATAATTTTTCTTGATACACAAAATTTAACTAATGTATGATGAATCACGAACTAAATTACAATTAATACATCATAATAATAAATACAAAAATATTGTTAGTACAATTTTCCAAACCTTACGACCCCTACGGCACACCTTAAGTGAAACACCCTGATTATAAGTAAAGTTTGTCCACTTCAAGTTGTGACGCCTTAAAATTAGAAAATAGGCAACTTATCAAATGTTGCTACGATAACAATACATTAAGTTGTTTCTTAATTTAATTGATGGGTTGCCTATTTCATAATATTCAGGGGCACCGTTTATTTCTATCTAATATCATATAGGAGTAGGTACCAAGTTTATTCAAAGTATTTATGAGGCTAGGCTAGGCTAACACTAACAGTAAAAATAGTCTAGATTAAAAAAAGTCGATATTTTGTAATTCACTTCAGTTAGTTATCAAAGTCGAACGTTACGTTACCGGAATATCCTGGTAGGCTCGGTCCTCATTATTCGTCGCGTAACTGCAGTAAAGCATTGAAATGAATTTCGAATCTATGAATTTTATGTTAGGTCAACAGTTCATTCAATCTGCATTTTGGATCTGACAAACGCATGCGAACTTGTTAATGCCAATTAACTTCCTTGGTTAAACATGATTGAGGATTTTTTGTCTTTGCAAAAAAAGTATTGAGTGATTCAAATGAATAATTACGTTGGTCACATTTAACCAAGAAAATGTTTTTAATTCAACCCTTTTTGCGTTGTGCTTTTACGGTGACTGTTCATTTGAAATACATAGAATGCACGACTGTTACATGTTTGATTTTGCCTAACACAGGCAATGTCGTACATCGGTGACAAGATACCTTACACAGTGACAGTTGTCGACGATCGCCAGCAATAACAGCGGAGAATATTGGCGGAGCGTGTACCAAAAATAACAGTATTCCTATTCACGAGAACAGAAATAAAAAGCGCGACATTAAATTGTACGTGAGCCACTTCTAAGTTGAAGAAGAGAAACAATAATTCGATCTCATGCCTGTTCTTTTTTTCAGTCTCGACAATCATCAAAAGCTTAAGTACTTTTTGGCAGTCGAGATTAGTTTTTACTCCGAGTGTTCCGTTATATAGGCATTTCAGGAAACAATATTGCTTCACACAGAGCGGTAATTGCCCCAGGCTGAGCGAGTGACCTCTCTAGGAATCCAAAACTTTGATATCAATTACAATTTTAATGAAAAAATTACACGGCCGCGTACAACAATTTGGGAATCAGTTGTTGTATGTAGGACATACAGGCATGTAGAGCAATTACAGATATGACATTGAACTCGCCGATTAACGGACATGTCTTGCTGTTGCTGCTCCTGCACATTGCTGTTCTGTTGCCTGCCTTGTTATTATTATTGAAATTCACGCCACGTTAAGCTCGAGTACAATAATTACTACTGAATGCAACACCCAAATACAATCGATTACTGTTGTGTGAAATACACAGCTTTTGGAAATTCCAGGCTGCATGTGTGTAATGTATACAGTAGATGTACATATAGATATGGAAGTGGAAAATACGTTAACTGTCATTTAATTGCAATATAATACCTATAATAACTTGAACATTTTCAGATTTAAATCGCTTCTGCTTTGTCCTTTTTTGTAACACGTGCTATAAATAAACTTCGGCAGCGGATTTTAGGCGATCGAATAGGATAATGCTATAATACGCGTCGGATGACAATCAATCAATCAATTACCTCTTGCTAAAGGTGTTATGTTCACCTTCAGTTGTCAGTGGATGAAGGTGTTATGTGTGAAATATAACACCTTCTTCCACTAAAACATATAGTTCGATTGACAGTGTAACAACGGACAGACAAATAGAAGGCACTAAAAAAAGATTGAAATTTCTTCGACATTTCAACGAAATTTCCAGAAAAAATTCAAAACCCCAAGTCAGTTTTATTTAGAAATTTTTTAACCCAAGTATAAATAGTGTATAGTTACGGACAGAAAATTTCGGAGGTCACTGCTGATCTTTCCAGTGGGTTGATTTCACTGACATAAAAATATAAAATAGCCCTTTACTGTTATGTTGATTGACGTTTGCAAATTAATTTTGAAATTAATTTTTAATGCACTGCAATATGGCCAAAAAAGTTAAAATAAAGAAAATGTGTAGAATCGGATTAATCTTTTTTACCTCTTTTTGTTGGTTAACTATTTAATTGTCTGTGTGCAATTAGTAAATATTTAGGCTCGGTTTTATAAACACAAGCTAACTTTAACTTCGAGCTTATTGCCATAACAACAATTGTGTTCACAATAATGTTACCACGAGAATAAACCGATAGTTAAAATTGACTTGCCTTTATAAAACTGGGCCTTATGCTGATAAACATTAAGATTATTTAGGTAAAACTAAATTAATTAGTTTACCCGAATGCAAAATGCAAATGAATAATGAAAATGATATACTTATTAGAGGAACATCCCGAGAAATGTTATTAAAGTTGCGGATAGAAAATTTCGGACACGAACAAGAACTTCCATCTTTCATTATCCTGTTGTGGTGGTTCCGAAACTTGAAAGCTCATTCAGCAAAAATGAGTGCTCAGTCTCAACTGTTGGGGTAGAAACTGTTGATATGTGCCGCCGAATGCGCCCAAAAAACCAAAACAAAATTTACCCATAATTAAAAAATCGAATCGCCTATTTTATGATAAATGAGTTGAATTGGTTATCCTGATCATTGGTGTGTTCACATTGCGTTCTATTCTATCGCAATTCGTTAATAACAAAAGGCTTAAAAGCTGTTGAGTTTTGCAAAAGATAATTTTTCTCTAAATTTCAAATGGAACAACCAGTATATCTAAACTCTCATGAAACACTGTTTTAATAAGCTTTCATAAAACGCCAAATATATTTGTCTAAACTGAAGAAATAGCGAGATTGACGTTATTTAGCATTTCCGACCGGTTCTTCTGTTTTGATTTGCTGATAAAATCAATGAATATGTTTTATTTTTTGTTCAAAGTAATTGAATATGTTCCTGTTAAACTAATTCCTATTCCTCTTTATTTTGAAAATATTTAAATAACGTCATTTTAATAACATTTAGTAACAGCGTTTCGAATCCTTCTTTCAATCTTTGGAAAACTATAATCCGGATGTCTTCTCATAGTAGTCTTTCCTGGTAGGTATGTTATGTCATGTGACGTAACTCTTCATTATTAAAATGCATTTTGTCATAATAAAAAATACAAAACTGTAAAATCTAATCTGAATTATTGTTCTGTCGATTCAAAATTCATAGCAACTGTTTTCTTCTTTCATAGCAAACGGCAACGTGAATCTAAATTTTATTTATTTTTATTAAAATAACGTTAAGTATTTTCAACGTAAAGAAAAATAGCAATTAGTTTAACAGGAACATATTCAATTACATTGAATAAAAAATAAAACAAATTCGTTGATTTATCAGCAAATCAAAACAGAAGAACTGGTCGGAAAGGTTAAATAACGTCAATATTGAAAAAAAAAAAAATTCAAAGTAATTCAATTACTTCAGACTAATTCAATTACTTTAGAGTATTTCAATTACATTGACTGCTTGAATTATTATTTGAATTACTTTAGAGTAATTCAATTACTCTAAAGCAATTGAATTAGTCTAAGTAATTGAAACTCTAAAGAAATTCAAATAATAATTCAAGCAGTCAAAGTAATTGAAATACTCTAAAGTAATTGAATTAGTCTAAAGTAATTCAATTAATAATTGCTCTGCAACTTCAAATACTTTTCGTTTTAATTGGTAATTGCCAATACTTTGTATATGAACAGAAAAAGATAATTGATAAGTGCCAATACTTTTCAAAGTAATTGAAGCTTGCTATTTGAATTACTTTTTTTAAGTAATTTGCCCAGCTCTGCTTAAAAGTATCATATATTTTTTTGTAAGTATTCTGCTGTACAAGATCGATATCTTGGAAATTTCATTGAAATTTCCAAAAGAAAAAGAAATTACCAACGACTAAGGAATTTTCACAGAAACGTCAAAAACCTAGAAATTTCCACTGTTTTGCTAATTTCGAAGTGTTGAAATTTCAAGAAATTTCCTCAATTGTTTCATTGCACATCTCTATTTAAGATACAAGTCTTACTTTTTCACTTGAACTGAGGATGTGGCTGCTGTTACAAATCTCGAAAACCCTAAAATAAAAAGTTTTAGTGGTTTGTAAAAACAAATATTCTGTGATGTTTCATATTCTGTGATGTTTCTTCGCAACGAATAGACGTGTGCACGCACTGCTATATGGTTCACTGCATCTAATTCTGCATATTATTATAATGAAGCCCTCTCTCCGTAGTGCGAAAAGTTCTACTGATGAAAGATGCAAGACGCAATAATTTGCGAATTTATGGGGTCCCAGAGGAGCCCAATGAGGACTTACCCAAGAAAATATGTGATCTGGGTTTATCAATTTCAACTGAATTTTCACCGTCCGTGATTGACATCTGCCATCGACTACCTGGAAAAGAAAACGGTATCCGACCAATCATCGTTCGATTTGTTAATAGGTCAGTGAGAAATCAATTATTTTATAACAAAAAGAAACTTAAAGGGTCTAAGACGGTCATCCAAGAAGATTTAACTAAATCTAGATTTGCGATGCTGAGTGTTACGAAAAAAAAAACTGGGTCCGACCAATGCTTGGTCCAGCGGCGATAAAATTATGATTAAATTAAAATCAGGCATTAAGAAACTAAGCAGTCTTGCTGAATTAGATGCACTTATTGCGAATTAATTACTTGTGGCAGTGCCAGTACCTCTTGCGCGTATCTCCTTGATACTCGTAAATTCTGCGTGTGTGATAAGAAAGTTGTTGCTTTAGTTTTTCCTTGGGCTATTTAAATTTCTTGTTGAACGAATTCAACCTTTGTTTTAAAACTTTGCAACTTGCACTTTATTATTTAATATGTAATTTAATTTTTCTAATTTGTCCTTTCCTTGCGACTTTGAATATTGTGAAAGAATGAATACTAAACATCTAAAATTTGCACATTTAAATATTCGATCACTTCTGCCGAAGCATAATGACTTCGCTGAATTTATCATAATGCACAGTTATGATGTTGCTATTACCGAAACATGGTTAACTGATGATATCCAAACACCTCATGTAGCTGTTGTTAGTTATAATTTCGTTCGTGCCGATAGAACTTCCCGTGGAGGTGGTGTTGGGCTTTATGTTCGCTACTCTGCATTTTTCTCCTGTGGTATGTAATAATTGCATTGAACAGCTATGGATTTCGTTAAAATTATCGCATGGCTCACTTATTGTCGGTGTTGCCTATAGACCACCCAATGAAAATTATAAGGTCTTTATTGATGAATTGGAAAATACGCTAATAACGAACAGTTTATATTCTGACCATACTGTGTTACTTGGTGATTTGAATATCAACTTGCTCAATTATGATATTACTGTTACAGAATACCTTGATTCTATGCTCAAATCTTTAAATCTTTCACAGATTATTAATGAACCCACTAGAATCACAGAATCATACCAATCTTTATTGGACGTAATTATTGTCTCCGATGATTCCGATGTACTAAATTCAGCAGTAATTGGTTGTGATCTTTCTGGTCATGACTTAGTTGAGTGTATTTTGAATTTTACAAAACCGGAGTCAACCATATTTTTCAAAATATTTAGAAATTATAAACATTTTAACTTAGAGAATTTTAATTTGGATCTCATTAATCTGCCCTGGGACTACATATATTACATTCCTAATACTAACGAAAAAATTTTGTACCTAAATGAATGTATTCTGCAGCTTTTCGATACTCATGCTCCAGTTAAAACCGTCAGAGTTGGTAAAAGCCCTGCCGGTTGGTTGACTGATAATCTGAAATTTTTAATGTCTCTTCGTGACAAAGTGAAATCTAAATACAGACAAACAGGCCTCCTTAGTTATTTTAACTATTATAAATCTTTAAGGAATCTAACTAATCTAACAATTAAGCTCGAGAAGAAAGCGTATTTTGAAAATCTGTGCCGTAACAGTCAAAGTCTATGGAGTAAATTGAAAGTAATGAATTTAACCTCGAATAAAAATTCTGTTCCATCCAATTTTGCTGATGTAAATGAAATCAATAATTTCTTTATCAATTCCGTACCCAACCATAATAATGATAACAAAAAAATAATTTCAATTTACAACAATAACAAACCTTCAATCGATTCTCACTTCAATTTTACAATTGTTGACCTAACCACAGTCGGCAACATACTAATTCACTTAAACGCAAAATCTGTAGGATCTGATAATATTAGTGCTTATATGATCAAGTTGTGTTGTCCTACTATACTTCCCCATATTACTCATATAATTAATTGCTGCCTGACTGACCATGTATTTCCTGAGACACGGCGTCATGTGCATGTTATTCCCATCCCCAAAGTCAAACTACCACATTCCCTTAAAGACCTAAGGCCAATCAGTATTTTGCCAGTACTTTCTAAAGTCCTGGAAAAAGTTATGCATAAGCAAATTTATGAATATGTAACTTCATTTCAAATTTTACCTGTGTCACAGTCTGGATTTAGGAAAGGTTATAGTTGTACCACATATCTTATTAATATTGTTGATGATATCTTACGAGCATTAGATGTTGGTTTTTTGAGCGTCCTAGTATTGTTGGATTTTAGTAAGGCGTTTGATACTATAAACCATGAGGTTCTTTTTGCGATACTTGATAACATCGGCTTCAGCGTGGATGCTGTAAACTTAATAAAAAGTTACTTATCTGCCCGGACGCAAAGTACCTTTAAAGTATCTTTAACGTTCCTTTAACTTCCGGAGTACCTCAGGGTTCTGTCCTTGGGCCCTTACTATTTTTAATTTACACCAGTAAATTCTGTGACGCCGTAATGCATTGCACTCTGCATATGTATGCCGATGATAGCCAGTTAAATTACAAATTTAAAGTACAGGATACTGATGCAGCCATCTCGGTTATTAACGACGATTTATTTCGAATTGCCAAATTCTCTGAAGCTCATTCTTTAGCAGTCAATCCTAGTAAATCTCGCGCCTTAATTTTTGGTTCTGATAAATTGTGTTCTGGCTTGCTGACTAATATTAAGTTTTTCTTAAATGGCTATGACATTCCCGTAGTACCTAGTGCTAAAAATCTTGGTCTAATTCTTGACAATACCTTTAGATTTCGTGACCATATATCTGCACGCATAAACGTAGCTTACTCCATTCTAAAAAAGTTGTATCCTCATCGTAATATTTTTAACATTAAAACAAAATCTTTGCTTTGTGAATCCCTAATTCTCTCACATTTCTCCTTCTGTGCACCACTACTCAATAGTTGTATTGATTCTTTGACAGAATATCGAATTCAGAAGGTTCAAAATGCTTGTATGCGATACATATTTGGAATTCGGAAATTCGAACACATATCTCATAAGCTTTCAGATTTGCAATGGCTGAATATGAAAAATTGCTGGTTACTTCAAACAGCTTCTTTTTATCATAACATTATCTTGTCGAAACAGCCCTCTTATTTGTACAGGAAAATTGTCTTCCGTACAGACATTCATAATATCAATGTGCGGAATAAAGGAACTCTAACACCACCTCTACATCGTACGGCGCTTTTCGAACGATCCTTCATATACAATATTAAGCAAATTTATAACAATATTCCATCATAATTCAAAAAATACAATGTTTCCAGTTTCAGAATTAATTTCTATGAATTCTTATTTTCTTCTCAGCAAGATAATAGCTATTCTTCACTAACTTATTGTTAGTTTAGCATTAAAAAAAAAATCTGATTTCTTTTACAATGTTCACATTGGATTACCCTTTTTTCTTCGCGATCACAGAATTTTTCTAATCTTTAGATTTAAGTCACTTAGATAGTTTTAGGCGTTTATGCTTTCGCTATAGATTAATTATTTAGGGTTTGGGTGGAAGACCACACTTGTGAACCCCACCTTAAGATTTCCCAGTTCTATATTTCATTTAGATCTGTTCATTCTATTGTACATTGTACTGTACTGTTCTGGGAAATAAAGACGTTTATTATTATTATTATTATTAAATAAAGAATTTCCTTGATTATATAACTGTTATTCATAACAGCACAACCTCTTCTTCATTTGAAGTTCAGTGGATAAAGATGTTATAAAACTTAATTTTTTTTCTCTGAAATAAAACAATGTTCAAATAATAAAGTGTGGGAAATGAAAGTACTAATAATATGGCTGTATAATAAGAGTCACCAGTTTGAAGCAAAGAAGAGCAAAAAAGTTCCAGTTTGAAACGCTGCCGCTACTCCAATTTCCATCCAACGGAGGTGTTGGACGGGCGAGTTGGCAACACTGCTTGCATTTCTAACCTCACTTTAATATTTCTATTAGCGTTCCCGAATGCTTGCACTAGTGCGCACTCAGAATATCTTCATCTCGTATTATTACTGAGTCACTGAGTGCAACCAGTGCAGGTGAATCGAAAACGCTAAAAAAGTAAACCCGTATTACTAGGGTCTGTAACTGTAAAAACCTAATTTACGAAAAACTGACTTACTCATGATAATTAGAGAATCAAGAATAAGCGAAATAGTATCGATACTAAAATGAAATACTCTTTCTTTGACATGACTTGATATTTTTAGCTCTAAATCAAACTGCAAAATATTTAAATATGTATTGAATAATAATCAAAATAGATTTTAAAAAATTAAACATCTCTAGGTAACAGCTTCACTTCTACTGTAAAATAAATTAAAATAATACCTGTAGTTCTACATACTTAAGGCCGTTTGCCAACTCACCAATTTTCAAACTTTTTAATAATAAAATAATAATAAATAAAAATTATTTTGTTCATGAATTATTTTATGTTTGAAATTCGCGCTCAAATATTTCCGTCCCTTTTTGAATTTTTTGCCATCGTCATTTCTTTATTGACTTTATTTTTCAAATGTTTTTCTTTTTTGTTTTATTGTTACCTACACTGAGAAAAATGAAATAGTTAAGTCAACAACTTTTTGAATGTGAACTTTTGTGCGTTGACTTAAATAAAATGTATTTGTTTCAACGGTAATATGCTTAACTGAACATCTTTGAAATTGTTGAAGTAACACTAAAAAAATGATAAACTATTACGTTTGACTGAACGATATAAATGTTTTGCCTTAAAATTAAAGTGTTTGAAATGTTAAATCAAAAAGTTGAAATTTCAAAATTCGTAAAGTGCTGGTGCCTTTATGTGTCTGTTTCGATTTTTTACTTAACAGAATAAATGTTAAGTCAAGTAAAAGCGAGGGTTAATTCCCATATTAATAAGACGGCATATATTTATTAACCATGTAAAGCCGCGTACAGACTTGAATGTGCATGTGGTGAGTCGAGACGAATGCACATGCATATGCGTGTTGACTCGAGTTGTACACCCGATTGGCGTGCGTTGAAAAATTTTCATATAAATGTATGCATGTTGTCTCAGTGTGCTCAGTGTCTTCATGAAGGACAGTAGTCGTGTAATCAGCGCCTGAAATAAAAAATGGCAGAACAAGTAATAATAGCAGGGGCTGCATTTTTCGCCAGTGCAGAGTTATTGAAAAAGAATAAAAAGAATAAACAAAAACGTTGGTGGATGACACAAATGTACACCAAGAGAGAATATTGTGGTAGGTCTCCTCTTCTCCAAGGTTTGCTTCTTGAAGAACCATCTGGGCACTTTAAGAATTTTATTAGAACGAAGATTTTGAATTTTTGATAAATGCAATTGGGCCTAAAATTGCAAAGAAAGACACTCGGTTGAGAAAAGCTGTTTCAGTGAAAGAACGATTAGCCATAACACTTCGATTTTTCGCAACTGGGGATTCGTATACTAGTTTGCAGTATTTATTTAAAGTCTCTAAACAACTGATTAGCAACATCATTCCTGAAGTGTGTGGTGCTCTGATAGAAGTATTGAAGGAACACATAAAGGTAATAAGACAAAATGTGTGAGAAAAAGTTTATTAAACGGTTAACTAAAACAGAACTCTTATGTTATAACTATTCGGCAAAGTTCTGAATTTGGTCATATGCCACAGTTTAATTTTTAATATCTCCGTAAATAATCTCATAAATAACCAAATTCAGCACTTTGCCGAACCCTGTGTAATAAAAGTATTTAGTTGTCATAAGAAAAGAATAAATTGCAATGCGTACACAAATAACAAAGAACAGATTAGGTAGAACTACGAATAAATTAAATTTGAAAGATTACTGAGTATTATCAAAAGAACAGTATGATGTAGATTGAAAGTTTACCAGTTCAGGTTGGTCAGAGGATGAGTTACTCGTTGACGGATAGGACGAAGATGCGGTATGTTGTAAATGAGTAGGAACGGAACTGGGAATAGATGAGGAGCGTGAGTAATTGGAAGGAGGATAACTGATTTGCATAGGTTGTGTGAGAGTTGAAGAAACAGGAATAGGGCCGCTGTCGGGGAGTGGAAAAGGATACATTGCTTCATACTGGCCCATATCAGCCTCAAAGAAAATATTATTAATTTTATGCTCTACTATAGCTTGCGTTCTTTGTCTATAGGTGCGCAGCTTGTAAGCTACATGCTGACCGTAAATGTTAAAACGATCTGGTGGTAGTGGGGTTCCTTGCTGTTGGGAAGCACTGTATTTGGCATGAGTGTCTTTTAAGATGCGAAATGCCTCTTTGAGTCGCGAATCTTCTTTCTTCTCTTTCAGAGTTCTTTGCTTTTTTAGTACCGGTGTTGCCACACGTGGACTTTCGACGTCAGACATGCTAGCGGTTTATACTGATTCCTGCGAAGTAGCACCACCAGATTCACTGCATCTTTCTGTAGGTGGTTCTATTTCCATAGATACCGATGTTTCGGCTGGAAACGGCACTGGCTCCTGCAGGATATCAGGATCTTCCTAAAAATACAAAATAATATCTTTGTGATTCACAGTTAAGTAAAATTTGTTGGAAGATTTTATTTTATTTCAGATGCCTACTACTGCCGCTCAGTGGAAAGTAGTAAGTAAAGAGTTTGAAGAGCTGTGAAACTTTCCTCAATGCATCGGGGCTATGGATGGCAAGCATGTGGTGTTACAGTGCCCTATCAACAGCGGAAGCGTATATTACAATTATATATCTTTTTATAGCATCGTCTTGTTTGCATTGGTAGATGCAAATTACAAGTTTTTATTTGTTGATGTTGGGTGCCAGGGACGCATATCAGATGGGGGTGTTTTTAAACACAGTAATTTATATAAAAAGATTGCAACCAACGACTTAAATCTTCCCGAAAATGTCGCACTACCCGGAAGAAACTATAATATTCCTTATGTATTCCTTGGTGATGAGGCATTTCCTCTCACAGAACATATTAAGAAGCCATACTCGGGAACGCACCGAAAAGGATCCCTGGAAAGAATTTTCAATTACAGGCTCTCTCGTGCACATCGAGTAGTTGAAAACGCCTTTGGCATTGCTTCTTCGGTTTTTAGAGTTTTGAGAAAACCAATGTTATTGGCCCCCGAAAAAGTCCAAATTATCGTATTAACAATAGCGTATTTACACAACTTCTTGAGAACATCTGCAGTTTCGCACAGAATCTATTGCCCTATTGGAACATTTGATCAGGAAGTGAATGGTGCACTGACGGAAAGGACCTGGAGAACACACATAGATGGCAATACAACTTCGTTACCGTCCCCTTACAAATCTGCCGCGAAGGTCCTCCGAAACTGCCAAAAGGGTCAGAGAAGAATTTACGGATTATTTTGTCACAAATGGTTGCATTGTGTGGCAAAACGATAACGCTTGACTTTCTTATTACATCTTTGTATATCATAATGACGCTTCAGATTTTTGCTGAATTATCTACTCAAAATGTAATCAATATATAAAATATATATTTCGTTGCGCGCACTTAAAAAAATTGAGTTTTCTGTCGGCGTTTCGCTGCATGTTTGACAGCTTCTTCAGGAAAATTACAAAAATTTATTTTTTAGTTTTTATATTTTTTAATTAATTTTTTCAAATTTATAATTTTCCTGAAGAAGCTGTCAAACACGCACCGAAACGTCGACAGAAAACTCAAGTTTTTCAAGAGTCCGTTTCGAAATAATTATATATTTTATAATAATTTCCATCGGACAAGATAGTGTTTCAATTATGTAATAAACATAGTTACAATTATACGTACGTTTATTGTGTCGATGGTGTCGTTTGGTTCATTTTTATCCAATAAGAAGTGCATTCTTTCGAAAGCAAACCATTTTGAAATGTACACTTCGTGTCTTCCTGTAAATGTATAATTTTACCAGTTTTTATTAATGAATAAATATTATTAGAATACATTTTTACATGATGATTTCTTTTTAACTTATTGAAAAGCTGTTACAGATTTATGTAGTATACCTACTTACTTTTTCCAGTTCCAACCGTCTTCCTGCCTTTGCTTTTTTGGGCACGAAAAGATCCCAGCAAACTTGTCATTTTTTGCTTAACGTTAATTAACTTGTCATTTTTTGCTTAATTTTTTCTGCTATCTCGTTCCAAGCGTCTGTTTTTTCTTGTTTTGAATAATGGAAAGGATGCTTGGCCTCCCACAAAACTGGATATTGTTCATAATAATCAATTAATTGAAGGCAGTCGTCATTTGACCATTCCATCGTAGCAACAATAAACCTTTATTAACAAATAAACAACCGATAGGTCCTGAAACCCTATTCAGATTGCAGAACATGCAGTCATATCGTGACATACATGGATTGTGCGTGTTCAAACACGTCCAAACTGAGCGCACATGCACAATATATTTCCTTTGAGCGGTACCAGAAGACCGACATGCTCTGGCTCGCATCATGTGCGTTCGCAGGGTCTCGCAAGACGCTAAGCATGTGTTGAGTCGTTGCGAATATACAGTCCACACCGACGCATGCATGCGTATGCGTCTCGGCTCAACGCATACACATTCAAGTCTGTACGCGGCTTAACATTAGAATGAAATACGAATTTACGTGTTATGTTTGCAGAAGTAAACAGTAAACAGTTATTGAAATTCTTGCTATCGAGTTCCAGATGGCGCCTGCTAAAACTTCACGTATATTTACTGCCTGTCCCAGTATAAGTAACCTTGTTGTTCGGCATTATTTGTTAAATGGACAAAAGTCATTCATATTTCGAATGTGTCCGACATTATAAAATTCGTTGAGAGGTTTGTTCAGCTCCTCTTGCACCTCACCAAATGTTGAAGGGTTACTTTACCTTGGCAGTATCGCAAGCAAAGTGGTCAACATTTAATTGATGTTTCCCGAAACGATAGTCTACATTGAATTGACTTTACGCTTTTATTAACCGTACTGAAAAATTACTTTAACTATATTAAAAATATAATTTTAATTCCCTAACAGCATTCAAACAAATAAAATATTTAGCAATTTTAATAATCTAAAGTTCTTGTATCAACCTTCTTGTGCATTGAAGCAACAAGAACGATGTCTTCATTGTATGCTTGCCTTAAACAAAATATTGAGTTGATTCATTCTATAATATTTACCATTTTTTGACTGTTGGTTCAATGACCACGCGTGATTGCTAATAGGTAAACGAAAAATATTGTTAACTGAACGTGTTTTTGGTTGACTGAACAGTTTATTTTTCTCAGTGTACGTTCGTTGATATTAAATGTTCAAAAATTCTCTGGGCTCTTCGTTTTATCGCGTATATTACGATCGTCTTTTATTATCCTGACTTTTTTACATTATTTTTTAATGGGTATTTCGTGTCGTCGAAAACGTTCTTAATTTTTTTTTCTTGTTTTAGATTTTTTTCTAAAATTAAGAAATTTTATTTCAGATTTCTGTATTTCTTTTCATTTCCTAAATTGTTTTCCTTTTCTTTTTTGGAAAATGTCGAATTTTTATTGTTTTGAATTATTTATTAATTATTTTTCAAAGAAATTTTTCAAAGAATATACAATTCGTTTATTGTTTTTATTTATTTTTTTATTGTGATCGATCGTCATTTGTTTTTTTTTACTTTCTTTTTCTCTTTTTTGTTTACATGTATTTTCATTTGTCTTTTGTTCTTTCCTAAAATTTACGATCGTCATTTTTTTTTCTTTTTCTTCTTTCCCTTTTGAAGTTACCGTCTACTTTCTTTTCTATTCTGCTGACCTTTTTTTAAGAGTTAAAAATGTTCTTCTCTTTTGTCTTTATTTGTTATGTGTGTTTATTGATATTCAATGATCAAAAAATTTCTGCGTTCTTGGTTCTTTTGGTAATATTATAATCGTCATTTTTTGTTTTTCTTCTTTCTTCAGAAATTTTCATTTAGTTTTTTTTTTCATTTCTATTGGGTTCTTCAGATTTCTGTGTTTCTTTTCCTTTCGTAAATAATCTTTTTTTTTGTTTTTTTGTGAATCACGAATTTTTATTGTCTTGAATGTTTATTATTAATTTTCTTTTTAAGGAAATTTTAAATCTACAATTCATTATTTTTATTTTTATTATGATCGTCATTTATTTTTCTTATTTTCTTTAGGAATTTTTAATTATTTTCCATTTCGATTGGGTTCCTCGATCGCCAAACGACGGCCTTAATTTTTTTTTTCGTTCTTAATTGTTTACCATATTTCAGCAGAAACTAAATAAGTAATTAAACATTTATTTTCAATTTTTTCCGTTTTCTTTCTTTCGTAAATGTTGCGATTATGATTTGTTTTCGTTTGTCTTTTTTTTTCATTATGAATTTCGAATTGCCATTACGTTTTGAACGTTTATTACTAATTATTATCTTTTTGGATTTTAATTTTTTGTTACGATCGTAATTTGTTTCTTCTTTCTTTTCTTTTTTTATGATTTTTTTTTTCATTTCGATTGAGTTTCAGGAATATTCAAAATGTTTTTCATTTGTTTTAGTTTTTGTTTTTGATTGTTGCCATTTGTCCGTCTTTGTTTTTTTTTTTCAGTAGATGTTGCGATTTTCATTCCTTTTTCCTTTTCTTTATTTGTAAATTTCATCTTCAATATTTATTATTAATTTTTTTTTGAGAAATTTTAAATCTAAGGTTACATGTACCAAATAACGCCATAATAATAATAATAATAATAAATCTTTATTGAAACGTGTATACAATATACAAGTTCACGTCATAAAAATCAATACATAAAATTGAGCTACATTTAGAGCTACTTAATATGTGAATTTGCTTTGTTTACATCCGTATTAATTCTAAGTAAATATGCGTCCCAGGAATAGTATGCTTCTCTAATTAAAGTTTTTTTTTATTAATATCATAAAAGTTTTAGTGTCTAATTCCGTAACATTTCGTGGCATACTTAATTTAATTGAATCTGGCACCTAAAGCATTTTTCAAAATATTCTAACCTAACTGAATCTATACATAATGTGCATAATGTGCCTTTTTTAAAATTTCTCCTCGCAGTTGGCGTGAATCCTTAGTTGTGAACCAGCCTTGCTTGAAACTGACATAATATCACAACCTCACTTTTCTTATTGAAGGAAATGTCATAAAGTTCAAAAGAAATCTTTATTAACAAAGTTTATTCAAAATTCAAACGATCCGTTCGTCAGGATTTCGAGTTCTGAACCGTTCAAAATCGTACTGAGCACGAGCAGTGCACAAAATTGGATATAAATTTCATACTGCGCATGATTTGAACGGTTCAGAACTTTAAATTCTGTCAAATAAAAATCATAATAGGTGATCAAATTGTCCACCAATTTTATCGAAACAGGCTTGGATTCTACGTAAAACTCCTTAGCTGACGTTCAAGAGCATAAGGATTATTGTTAATTTTCATTATTTTACTGAGCGGAGTTCTTGCCGATTCATGCACATGCACTTCTTCAGTCCTTTTTGTGGAACCTTCACTACCTTATTAACGTAAAATAGTACATGTCTCTCAAAAAAGCTTAACCACCATAATTCAAAGACGTGCGAAATTTATCATAAGGAAGCAAAAGATTCGGATATTTTTAAGAAAACTCATGGAAGCAGTCTTGAATAGAGTAGTGCCACTTGCCTTCAATTTGGCGGCCATTTCGAAAATAAGATGCGATCATAAAAGTTTAATACTCTGGCAAGAAAACCATTTCAGAACGTTTTGTTAATTTAAAACTGGGTTTATGTTATTTAATTTTCAAACGTCAAGTCGATTGAGGCTGGTTCACAACTAACACAATTCACGGCCAACTACGAGGAGAAATTTTTAAAAAGGCACGTTAGAACAGTACGTTACGTACATAGAGCAAATTATACGTGTCTGACCATGGCCAGCTACATTAACATTCACTGACGTGTAGGTATGGCCGTTTCAATTCGACTTTTAAAAATTTTGACAGTACTCCCCTCAGCACCTCTTGTGAGTTTTTAAATAATTGCAGTTGTCATTAAGTTACCGTTAGTAGTTTTGTAGTATCTTTAATAGGGAGCGCTGAGGAGAGTACTCCATGGCATGCTTTTTCGAAACCGAATTTTAGGCGAATTGAAACGGCCATACATACACGTTAGTGAATGTTAATAGAGCTGGCCATGGTCTGACTTTTAGAAAATGAGGCTTTTGTGTGACAGTACAATTGACGTTATTGGGAACACGGGTTCTAAATAACGCCAGTCTTAACATGGTATTTTACTGAATGATTTTAATTGGATCAAAACTTTTATGTGGGCTTAAACTGCTTATATACGTACCGAAAATTATGCTGACACCAACAAACATGATGTTTTTAACAGATAAATAAAAGCTCTTTAAATATTCAGTGACTTCTGTTAATTTAGCGACCGAAACCATACGTTGAAACTTATGATTGAATAAAACGGTTTTATATGGTACGTTCTTTTCTATGGTAGGAACCTAAAACACTGCAATGAGCAAATTTTAGATAGCTTTCCTAGAACAAAAAAAAATGGTGAATGGCGTAATTGGGGACATAGCGTTATTTGGCTAACATACCTTATTTCATTGAATGATTTTAATTTAATCAAAACTTTTATATAGGCTACTTATACGTACCAAATGTATGCTGTAATGTTTGTAACAGATAAATAAAGATATTACTCCTTAAATATTCAGTAGCTTCTGTTAATTTCGCGACCGAAACCATACGTTGAAAATAACCACACCTTATGTTTGAATAACACAGTTTTATATAGTTTTATATGGTGCGTTGTTTTCTATGGTGGGAACCTAAAAGGCTGCAATGAGCAAATTTTATATAGCTTTCCTAGAATTCAAAATAATGGCGCATGGCGTAATTGGGGACGTGGCGTTATTTGGCTCACATACCTTACTATATTGTGATGTAAAATCTATTGTCTTTTGTTTTTTTTATTTTTAAAAAATTCTATTATTTCGTTTTCTTTGCTTTCTCAACATTCTTTTCATTTTTTTAAATATTAATCTATTAATTGTGTCGTAAAATCGATTGTCTTGTTATTATTTTTTATATTTTTGTTATTTCGTTTTCTTTGTTTTGTCACCAATCTTTTCAGATTTATTATTCATCAACTTTCACGTAAGAAAATGCATCTAAAACATGCATGCAATACAACGTTTTATCCACAATCACCACATTTATGGAATCAGAATGAGTGAAATTTAATTAAAAAATATTCGTATTCGTAAAATGAAACGTGACAGGCTTTGTTGTCATACCTACTGGTTGCTATGGTACGTTGTTTATTATTATCCAGTAGTGGAATAAAGTAACTTATTCCATTAGTGGATAAAAGGTCACTTTAAATGCTTCATAAGTGCTAAGTGGATAAAAGTCTAATTATAATGTGATAGTGGATAAAACAGTTTTATATAGTTTTGTATGGTGCGTTGTTTTCTATAGTAGGAATCTAAAACGCTGCAATGAGCAAATTTGATATTGCTTTCCTAGAATTCAAAATAATGGCGCATGGCGTTATTTGGCTCACCTACCTTACAATTTGCTTTGAATAAATTAAATAATCGCATTTATGCATACTATTTTGAAAATGAAATCGTAGACCGTACCAGCTGCTAAATAATCATATGAATATTATTATAATTGTACGATTGGCAACATTGGTTTTCGACCAACCATTTCTATTCTATTCTATAACCGATCTATTTTTTTTAGACAGTTTCTGATTCAATCTAATTTCTGATATAATTTACTGGGTGATATAAAATGAGATGTCAAATTTTCTCTGGAAACAAAAAAGTTCACGTTTTTTGTTCCAAAGTACCCTTTTGCCGAAAATTCTGTCCAGAATCTTATCCTAACCATCAAATGTGATACATCATTGTAATCAAAAAAGTAAGCTTCATTTAATACTATAAAAATACAAGGTGGCGTCCATAAAAAAAAAGTTTAATGTCGTTTATTCGTAATTGACGACATGACAAACACGACGGCATATTTAAATTCCTTATAAGAATTAATTTAATCAAATTCGTATCTCTTAAGATAACCGAGATCCCTACGGTTAGGTTTGAAAAACGGACACTGTGTATATTGGTTCTAGTTTAGTACAATGAAAATCGAATACTGAAAATTTTGTAAACGTTTCTACTAAATAAAAATCCTTATAAATTACTGGTACTTCGTGTACAGAGGAACTCCCACACGTTATTAAAAATATCAAGCAATTTTACTAGTGCTACTCATTTAATGGTTTATGGTGTAATGTGGTTGTTGATTTATCTCTCGCTCATTCTATGCCTTTAAAATTGATAGCTCTATTTGATGTTACAGTTTTCTTTGGTTTTATTTGGAAATCGCCCATGCGACATATTCTGCATGCTGAGATAATCTCGTGAAGGGCAATTTATCTCCTGCGTGCGCTACACAAAATTCTGTCAATACACGAAATTTGCATTAGCACAACACAATGCTAATATCGGTAAGATATGCCCGGATGGAAAAATACGTGTAACTAATAAATACGTTAACGAGAGTGTTTTATTCTTGTGTTCTCGTCTCCAAAGTGGAAAATAAATTTATTCATTAATTGTGATTTTATGTGAGTGCGTATGAACTGTACATATATCAGTGTCGGGGTATGGGTTTTTTTTTGTTTCGCGAAAGTTATAGTGAGGAATAATATGAGGATAAAAGAACTAAAAACTAAGATATAAAAGCGCGACTACCGGAATGTGAATAATGTACGTTTACGTCTTGGAATATTAACGAAACTACTTAATTTTTCAATCTGTGATAAACGGTCTTAAATTCAAATGTAAAACTCGTATGCATTATAATAACTTGATTATTAAAGTTCGAATTTGTAGGCACTTAAATGGACTGAGTTATGTCCGTCATTTTATAATAAAAAAAACATATTAATGATCGTTTTAGTTACATAGTTATTGAGCTTTTAGAAAAATAAAAATAAATTGTCAGTTTCCAAATCAAAATCCTCTTAAGTCTTATGTCTGAGGTTTTTGAAGTCTATCCGAAAATCTCTTACTCATTAGAAGAGCTATTGTGCTTAAAATTTCCTCGTCGTAAGCCCCTTTTTTTCGGCCATTTAAAGACCTAGCCAAACACGTCAAGACTAGAGTGCCTTTAATAAGAGTGAAGACATACGTGAAGTCAATTTCTATTGGTCGCAAGCGATTTTCAACCTTATTTACCAAGGTCAGTAGCCATTTTTGTGCTAGAAATGGGCATGTTTCAGAATTTGCTCTACCGGTTTAATTTCTCAACCACCGGAGCATTCCAGACTTCACTGGTTGTATATTTAATGATGCGTTGGTAGGAGCCCCAGTTTAATATACCCATTACATTCGATGAATTGTGAAATGGCCTACGTAACCTACGTGTATGTGTACCACATACGAATATTTTGAGGTTAGTAATTGTTCCTTGTTTTGAGGTAGGTTAATTAAATTAGTTAAACTTAATTATTCAGTTTGTATGTATATACAATCCGTCTGCTTTTTATTTCAATACGGCTTTGTAGTTACAGAAAGAAAATAGTAACGATAATAGTCATCTAAGTGCTCGAATGCGTTTGTAAAATAACCTTACTAAAGGCAAGCCCCTTTTTCCAGGAACTAGAAACTTGGCCATAGGTAAAGATCACAGTTATTTTGGAGTGAGCTAAGACTTTCTCTCGTAGATAGTAAATAGGAGAGGTCCTTTAATAGTTTACAACGCAAGCCTTTAGGAAAAAAAAATAATAAATTGTGAGTCTCCAAACACAAAATCCTCTTAAGTCTTAAATCACTGGTTTTGGAAGTTTTTTCCGGAAATTTCTCGACCATTGGAAGAGCTTCTGTGCTTTTCCCCAATCATTGGTGATGATAAGGGTTAGGAGGATGAGATTCCGCTTGCAACAGTCTGCCTGGTTCGCCGCTTATACTATGCATGTTTATGTACGATCATTGCGCTGGCTCATTTCTCCAAAAGCCTCGGACGAAATTTTAATTTCATCGCGTAAGAAATTGTTAAATTTAAACAAAATTTCGTATTTTAGAATTAAAAATTAAATAAATTAAATTAAACACTACATGTTTTTTGCTATTGCAAATTATGCATGCGATTATTTGCTATTCCCGTATCGAGTGCACTTAGATGTGACGCTCTTGCCAGCGCGAGCGGAATCCGATCCGCCTAACCGTGGTGATGATAGAATGAAATTATTTGACAAATTTGAAAAAGTTGGTGAACTGTGACTTCAAGGATAAGCCCCTTTTTCCGGCCATTTAAAGACATGCAGAAATACGTCAAGACCATAGTCATCTAAGTGCTCGAATGCATTTGCAAAACATCCTTACTGAAGGTAAGTCCCTATTTTCAAGAATTAGGAACCATTTAAAGACCTGGCTAAATACGTAAAGACCATAGTCATACTGGCGTTAACTAAGATTTCCTTGAGGGCAACCTAAGTGTCAATGACGGCCAATTTTCAAAACTGAAGACAATCCCTTTCTTCGGAAATTAAAAATAAATTGCCCAATTCGTAAAGACTAGTCTTTTTGTAGTAGTCGACGACTTCCTTAAAGATCACCTAGGTGCTCCTCCAGTGCATTTGCAAAACGTAGGCCCAGTTGTACAATTCGAGTTTAGCTTTAAGCGAAGCTTAAACCCATAGCAACGTCCATTACAACTATGGCCCAGTATTTCATTAGAGTTAAACTTTAAGCTTCGTTTTATTTCTACGGAAACAATTGTCTTTACAATTATTACTATGGGAATAAAACGAAGCTTAAAGTTAAACTCATGAAATACTGGGCCTATTGTGAGCTTCGGTTTAACGTTAAACTCGAATTGTACAACTGGGCCATAGTCATCCAAGTGCTTAAATGCATTTGCAAAACAACCTTACTGAAGGTAAGTCCCTTTTTCCAGGAATTAGAAACCGTTTAAAGACTTGGCCAAATAGTGAAGATCACAGTCATTTTGGGGTGAACTAAGACTTCCTTAAAGGCAACTTGAGTGCCAATGATGGCCATTTTGCAAAACGTAAGGTAATCCCTTTTCTCAGGCACCATTTAAAATTTCGCCCAATTCGTAAAGGCCAGTCTTTTTGAGACAAAGGAAGACCTTTTTACGTTTGCCATAAAATACTTTGAAGACCTTGAGATCTGGCCGAAATCGTAGATCTAATCCTGAAAGAAGGAGGCGATATTTTTTCTAAAGAGAGAATAGGGCCAAGATCCCAGAAATGCAAGTAAAAGAGCGAAAAGGGTAAACAACTTGGATGGGGGGGGGGAAGAAAGGGCAGTTGATTTATTAGGAGTTCCGTCCTTATTAGGAGGGCTACCTTTTGGCTGCTCAGTAAACCAAATGAAGAACAAAAAACTAGGCGAAGAATCCATTTGGACTCTCTTAAGAGGGCTTTCTGCTCAGTGAAAAGAAGTAAACCAAAAGCCACAAGAAAATAAGAGTTCGAAGAAGAAGTAGAAGGAAGCAACAAAAATACATATCCAACAAAGCAAGAGGATGAAACTTTCACATTAAAAAAAGCTGAAGAGTCTCCTTTGGGGTCTCAAGGGGCTCTTTTTTGACTGTTGAGTGAAAAGTAAATCAGAAACAACCACCAAAAAAAAATAAGAAAGAAGCAGGACGAAGTGAAAAAATACCAGGCGAAACAAGCAAGAGGATGAAGTTTTCACTTAAAAAAAATTGAATGAAGAGTCTTCTTTGAGGTCTGAAAAGAGTCCTTTTTTGAATACTTTCCTAAAAAGGAAATTGAAGAAGAAACAGAAGGAGGCGACAAAAATATCCCTTTCCCTCTTAGGGCTTTTCTATTTCTCTATGGGGCTCTAGGCAAAGAGTTTCCTTTTCGTACACTATCATGACATTACCCATACCAGGAATATTCAAATTTTTTGAATTTTCTCTCCCTGCGGAACCGTATTGTTTACATTTCCAAAATCCGAGCCCCTTTTGTAATTTTCGACTGTGAGGTGGCGGCATCTGTGCGAATCCCCCTTTTGGTCCCACTTGTTCAAGTTACTGGAGTGACTTAAGTAGCCTACCCCCAAGGGATTGCGAGGTGTTTTTGGACTGGCTCCGCTACCTTGCGTGGGTGAGGTTCTGAGCGTTCAGGGTCTTTATCGCGTGGCTTATTTACTTAAACATATCTTAAAGGTCACTTATCGTAAGGAGAGTCGGTATTTTGGCTAAAGTTTGCCGCTTGAGCCCCTTATTGCCTGAGATTGTATATATTAACAATTAAAGCGTGAAATTCTTTCGTGTATAACCCTGACGTAATTTTATTTAAATTAAAAATTTATGAATTTCAATTTTCGGTTGTTTACAAAAGCGTTGCAGCGCTGTGAGGTTAGCTGAACACGTCCATGCCTTTAAAACGTTTTGGCAAGCAGATACGGATTTCTATACACAGAAAAAACAATTCGTAGAAATTAATTATACGGTTATTACCCATTTTAGGCATAAAATAGGCAACAAACCATTTTGTAGGTGCTTTTAAAGGCCATTTTGTATGGAGCGATTTTTAAAAGCGATTTGTCGCAGCAATTGCTCGCGGCGAGTAATTGCCTCGTATAAATGGTAAGTCGCTCGTGCAACTTCTCGCAAGTAGTAGTCGCATATGCGATTTTTTAAATTAGAACATGTTCTGTCTGCATGCGATTTTTCCGTGCAATCTAGTTACTTTTCTAGTAATATCTAGGTGACAAGGTGTATCATCAACATAAATATTTTCAGGTTATTAGTAATTGTATAGTTACACATTATACCGCAAGTTTTTCCAGTTGGTACTACCGATTATCAGCAATGAAGTTGCTTAGTATTTAGTACTAATTGTAAGTAGTAAGTGCTTAGTGATTACATTATGCAATAGAACGCTGCAATAAAGTATCGATTGCTGCGATCGCTCGCAGCAAGTGCGCGCTGCTATTAATTGCCTCGTGTAAAATTAGCTTTAGTTATAAAAATAGGCAAATACTTAACGTAGAGCAAAAATAGGCACTTAGGCACGAACAAGTACACAATATGTTATTCTAATTAAAATTGTAATTTAAATGTTTAAAACTTAATTGCCTATGTTTTTCCTGAAATAAAATTTTAAGTAATTGCCTAAATATCCGGGCTTTATTGATTATATCCTTACACAAACACTTTGATAATTTCAATTAACGTTGTTCAATTTTATTTTATCTGTCAGAAAGTTTCAGGCTAGATATATTATTTAGGGTGTACAAAATATATAGAATTCGATGTTGTTTCCAATCCATTGACCTCTGATATTTTTTCCGAAGAATAAATGGACACCGCAAGCCAGACGACAAAAAAAGATATATACGATATAGCCTGCGGGATATTATTATATTTCGTTGCCACTCGAAGTTTTCATGTTCCTTCCTTCTTTATACACTTCAAGACTTACTTGCGCGGAAGTACATTTCTGAAATCCGGTAGGTACGACTTATTGAATATAAAAGCAGCAATCAAGTACGTTGAAATATTTGATAGAAGTGTAATTATTATGCTAAGCTATACCTATTGACAGTAAAACAAGTTGTTAGGTATGCCAGAGTTTTACCACCCCTGAGATAGCATCGGATTCGAATAATGCCTTTAGTAAAACGTAAGGTTTCAAATCGGTTATTGTTTGTTAAATTTATTCAATTGTTCGGTGGTTTCATGAAAATAACTAAAATGTTAGCGCCATGCCATACAAATCTATGTAAATCGGAGGCGTCTGGAGGTGTGCGAGGAGTCATGGTTATGGAATTTAATGGTTAATAATAAATGTCAAACTTCGCTAAGCAAGGACTAATTTTAATATAAATAGAAATTTGTACTTATAAACAAATTAAAATTATAGCAAGAGTAATTAAGAAAATAGAAATGAAATAAGAAGTTTTGGTAAGGCGAAAAAAGAAAGTAAAGTGAAGAGAGTGGAATAGTCATTTTTTTAAATAACTTTAGTCGTAATTGCTTCAGTAATTAATATTCACCTAAAATAGTTCAACGTTAAAATAGGTTACTTTTAATAAGAACTTCCAAAATATTTACGAAGGTGTTTGTGTAATAATTACATCGTTGTTAATTGTTCGTGTGAGAAAGAGGTCTTAATTAATTATATCTGCATGTGTGCGTTGTAACGAAAAATTAAGTAATTCGTGAAAGAAATTTGAATGAATAATTTTAATAATAATGAAGAACGTCCATCGCTGAAGTTATTTTTAGAATTTATCTGCATATTTACCGTTCTAAGGTTAAAGTACCATTATATTTCGTAATTACTTTTAAAGTATACTTGAAGATCACTTACATGTATAATTATGTTAAATTAGTTGTAGAAAAATTACCGCCAAAAATAATGACAGTATATCGCAATTAAAAAACGATAATAAGAAAAATTAAAAGATCTAAGAAAAATGAAAGAAAAAAGCTAAATGTTGTATTTCATTAAGAACTTTGAACAAATTATAAAAAAAATCATTATTTTTAAAAATAAAAGTCGACCCAGTTTTGTTTATTTAAAGAATTTTTTTTATGTTTATGTTACTTTTTTAATAAATTTTCTTTATTTCTCGATCGTCTTTTGTTTTATTTTACATCAAAAATTGCACAGTTGTCAAATATCTAAAATATATCTTAATTTTAGAAAGTTGACCCAGTTTTGTTTATTTATTTAAAATTTGTTTTTATTTCTCGATAGTCTTTTGATTTATTTTACTTCAAAAATTACACAATTGTCAAATGTCATAAAATATTTCTTAATTTTAGAAAGTCCAACCAGTTTTGTTTATTTGAAGAGAATTTTTTATTATTATTTATTTATTTATTTTTTATTTTATACATTTTCTTGGTTGATGTATTTAATCGATTGTCTTTTGTTTTACCCATCTAAGGTTTTACCTTACGTCAAAAATTGCGCAATTGTCAAATGTCTTAAGATATATCTTAATTATAGAAAGTCGACCCATTTTGTTTATGTTGCAGAGTTGAATGGGGAAAAGCCAAAAACACTCGTTCTAATAGAATGTTTTCATATTAAAACGAGTGTTTTTGGCTTTTCCCCATCCAACTCTGCAACAGGTTACAGGCCCAGAGATCATTAAAGTGTGAAATTTATTCTTGGTTTGCCATTAAGTGAGAAAAAGTATTTAAAAAGTAAAATAGCTCAAACGATGAGATTCGAAACTTTAAACAAGAACAACTATGATACATGGAAGTTGTTCATGGAAGCATTGCTGGTTAAAAATGATTTGTGGCAATATGTGAAGAGCGTGAAACTCGAGATCGTTGAAGGTGACGAAGAATCGGTGAAAGCGGCGCGTGAGTCAGAAAAAAATGATGCAAAAGCACGTTCGGACATCATTTTGTCCATTAGTTCAAGCGAATTAAAGCAAGTAAACGGGTGTACGACAGCTCGATCAGTGTGGTCAAAACTTGAAAACACATATCAATCGAAGGGACCAGCACGAAAAGCGGCTTTGTTCAAGCTATTGAGCCTGATGAATAAAAACTAAGCAATTGCTTTAAGCATTGACTGATTAGCAAAAGCAAAAGCTATAAAAGCAAATGCTTTAAGAAAAAGCAATTGCTGAATTATTGAGCCTTATGAATAAAGTTTAAGCAATTGCTTTTTCTTGAAATTTACTAGTAAATGCTTAATATCTAATGAATAAAATCTTTAGCAATTGCTTCACCTTGTAGCAATTGCTACGACACTAAGGAAAAGCTTATAGCAAAAGGTTCTCCTTAAAAATTTCTAGTATTTGCTTAATGTCGTATGAATAAAGGTAGCGATTGCTTTTTCTATTTAAGCATTTGCTTAAAAATTATTAAGGTTCCTCTGCCCCATCCTTGCATTTGCTTAAATCAGTTATAATTTCGTATTTATCGCATTCGCACGATAATAATGGCGCAGTTCTTTATATTCGTAAACAGAAAAACTATAAAATATGTAACAAATACCTAGAAGAAGATTATAGAAAATTGCGTCAGTTTAACAGCGAAAACATTTGGTGACTTGCAAACTATTTTTTAGAAGATAGTGGCGAGAAACGTGGTGGTGCATTGTTAATTATAGAAAAAATGAAAATATTTCTTTATGTGGTATCCGAGCCAAACAACCCTTTCTAAAACCTATACGTTTGTTATGAACAAAATTTCTTTTTGCCAGTTTTATTTCAATCAAACTTTCTTTCACTTTTCCTTTCCTATTTTTCTTGCAACTTGCCTAGTTATAAGGGAAACATTAAAAATTTTCTTGTAGTTATCAGTTGTTACTTGTGGAAGGACGGTTTAAAATGATGATAATAGAAAGGGATGAATTATCCTTTACTTTCTGTTATCAATTTTACAAGGCCCTCGTCAAAACACTATGTTCTTCTAGGTGTCTCGAGGAGAGTAAGAGAAGTTCTATTGTTATGCCCGAACTAGGTCTTAAGACCCTACCATTAACACCACAGTAATCAACAATTTCACTTCTTCTCCTCACTCTTTTACTGAAATTTTAATCAGGCCATAAAGGACCCAAGTAGCAATTTCTTTGTTTGTAGGTATCTGGTTTGAGCTTTTAGCCAGATAATTGCTATTACGCCCTCTTTATAGGGAATGAGATTTCACTACATATAATTTTCGGAATTGACGAAAAATTACACTCTTTCTTTTAAGAATGACATTGACTTGAAAATAACGAGAAAATTTATATAAATAAATATATTAAGAATAAGTAAACAAATATAAATTGATTAAGACAATTTTAAAACTGATTACGTACATACAACACTCAAGTCAGATTATTACTAGAGATCACAAATGTGAAATTTAAATCCAATTTATTAAAAGTGATTTTATTTTCCTTTAATTTTTTAACAAAAATACTTTAAACAAAAATATCTTTTTGTCTAACTCGGTCTCATTACTTCTAACTATCTCGATCATTAATTTGTATTAAAATGAGCACCGCTTCGATAACGAATCTAACGCACATGTACCTACTTTAGCTATGTAGATATGCAAATCTGCACAAGTCGTCCTAGCAATTGCTTCAACGAATCCGGAAAGCTAGCAAATGCTTAGGATTTTTATTCATATAATAATCCAGCAATTGCTTTTTCTTAAAGCATTTGCTTTTACAGCTTTTGCTTTTGCTAATCAGTCAATGCTTAAAGCAATTGCTTAGTTTTTATTCATCAGGCCCATTATATGAATAAAAATCCTAAGCATTTGCTAGCTTTTCGGATTCGTTGAAGCAATTGCTAGTATGACTTGTGCAGATTTGCTTATCTACATAGCTAAAGTAGGTACGTTAGATTCGTTACCGAAGCGATGCTCATTTTTAATAAAATGTCGGATACTAATGATCGAGATAGTTAGTAGTGATAATGAGACCGAGTTAGAGAAAAAAATTATTTTTGTTAAAAAAATTAAAAGAAAATAAAATCATTTTTAATAAATTGGATTTAAATTTTACATTTGTTTAATTTTGTGGTCTCTAGTAATTTGACTAGAGTCTTGTATGTACGTAATCTTTCTTAAAAGGAAGAACGTAACTTTTCGTCAATCCCGAAAATTATACATATTTATTTATTAACATTCCAACCATAGATCTCAGAAGAGATATTGGCATCGTCATAGAAAAGAGGATCATAAAAACTCTTTAAATTCATAAAAACAGTGTTCCAGCAGGAATTGTCTTAGTTCTAATTTAAATTTAGACATTGATTTGTTAGTGGTAGTAGTGGCGGGCAAGGACTGAAATCTCATTCCGTATAAAGAGGGCGTAATAGCAATTATCTGGCTAAAAAGCTCAAACCAGATACCTACAAACAAATAAATTGTTACTTGGGTCCTTTATGGTCTGATTAAAATTTCAGTAAAAGAGTGAGGAGAAGAAATGGAAATTGTTGATTTCTGTGATGTAATTAATTTTGGGAATTAAGACCTAGTTTGGGCATAACAATAGAACTTTTCTCTTACTCTCTTACTCTTACTCTTACTCTCGTCGAGACACCTAGAAGAAGACGAGGCCTTGTAAAAATTGATAAAGTTGAAAGTAAAGGATAATTCATCCCCTTTCTGTTATCATAATTTTTAATCACACGTCCCTCGCACAAGTACCTAATAACTGATAATTACAAGGAAATTTTTAATATTTCCCTTACAACTAAACAAGTTGCAAGGAAAATAAGCAATATAAAGGAAAAGTGAAAAAGAAAAGTTTGATTTAAACAAAACTGGCAAAACGAAATTTTGTTCATAACAAACGTATCGTTTTTAGAAACAGTTGTGAGTTTAGAAACAGTTGCTTGGGTCAGATAGGGTCACAAAGAAATATTTTCATTTTTTCTATAATGGACAATGCACCACCACTTTTCTCGCCACTGTCTTCTAATAAATAGTTTGCAAGTAACCAAACGTTTTCGCTGTTAAACCAATGTAATTTTCTATAATCTTCTTCTAGGCATTCGTTACGTATTTTATAGTATTTATGTATACAAATATAAAGAACTGCGCCGTTATTATCGTGCGAATGCAATGAATAAGAAATTATAACTGATTTAAGCAAATGCAAGGATGGGGCAGAGGAATCTTAAGAATTTTTAAGCAAATGCTTAAATAGAAAAAGCAATTGCTACCTTTATCCATGCAATATTAAGCAAATACTAGAAATTTTTAAGGACAAGCTTTTGCTATAAGCTTTTCCTTGGTGTCGTAGCAATTGCTACAAGGTCAAGCAATTGCTAAAGATTTTATTCATTAGATATTAAGCATTTACCAGTAAATTTCAAGAAAAAGCAATTGCTTGAACTTTATTCATAAGGCTCATTGGCAACGCAGAAAATGCAAAACGGTGATGAAGTACGAGTACGTGAACATGTCAAGCAATTTTTTGACATAGTTGATAAAATAAACGAAATTGGTGTGGAAATAGACGTTGACTTGCTTGCGATTATGCTATTATCTAGTCTTTCGAGTAATTTCGATAACTTCAGATGTGCAATAGAGTCACGGGATCAACTACCAACACCAGAGACACTTCGTATAAAAATCATCGGAGAAAGTCACGTTCGTCGAAATACCACGCGAGGTTCTACATCGAGTGCATTATTTACGGAGAAACATTGGAGGAAACCAAAGCAGAAATCAAAAAAGAATACAACGCAACCAAATAAAGTTCGAACATTCAAATTCAAATGTTACAGATGCAATGAGCTCGGACATAAATCAGCAGAATGCAAGAACAAAAAGCGACAGTCAGCAAAAATTGCAGAAGACGTTAGTATGTTCAGTTCGGAAGCATTTTTGGCCGGAACGAAGAAAAATTTGAACAATTGGTGTCTGGATAGCGGTGCTACGTTACATTTTTGTCAAAAATTGCAAAACTTCGGAGAGATTTTAAACGCTAAACAAGAAAAATTGAAACTCGCAAACGAAGGTAGGATTGACATTGTGGCAGAAGGTACTGCTTTCTTAAATACAAGCGTTAATGATGAGGTGAAACGGATATCTCTGAAAGACACGCAATTAGTTCCTGATCTTCTACGAATTTACTATCCGTTGGCAGAATCACTGATCATGGTTTTAACGATCTTTTTGACAAAGAAAAAGCAGTCGTGATGGACCCGGATGAAAGCGTCAAACTATTAGCACAGATTAATATCATAGCAGATACGAAACTGTTTGTCGGCACCTTTGATGTTGTGAGTCGAAATTTTTGACCTTCAGCCATTTTGAAAAAGGTGTGCTACCTTTTGATTGAAAATATTTTGCATAAGCTCATGTAGTAAAGTTTGCTGATGACTTATTTTCAATAAATCTGTTTTGGGAATGCGTATTAGCCACTTTCCCATTACCCACTTTGCGCAAGCAAATGAGCACAAAAGCGCAAAAATCGCCATAATAGGACTATTACCTTTCGGAAAACTAAATAACGAAGTGGTTTCTTCTTTTCAATTTGTTCCATCGTAAACGATGGAATAAATTAATGCAGTAATAAATTACTGCATAACATGTAAAAAATATCACATTTAAAGTTAACGTCAAACTGGCACACCTTTCTACAAAGGTGACTTGTTAAAAATAATCAAATCGGCAAGTTTCGTATCTGCTATAATATTAATCTGTGCTATTAGCAAATAAGATTAATGGATTGTGTATATCGTACGTAAATTTGAAGAGGGTGCTTATGTCACTGATCAAAACCCAAGTATTGACATAAAAAATACTGTATCGACACATAACGATGAAGTACACAGAAAGTTTGGTCATTTAAATTCCAGAGACTGCCAGAGACCTTCGGCAAGCCATACGTCAAGGTCGAGTCCAAGGTGTAAAGTTAGAAACCCCGACTAATGTCAATAGCTGCCCTGTGTGTCTCGAAGGAAAGATGGTTAGGAATCCGTTTCCTATGAAATCTGAACGAACTTCGGACGTAATGAGCCTGGTGCATACTGACTTGTGTGGACCTATGCGAGTAGCTTCACATGGAGGTGCTAAGTATTTCATTCATTTTATTGACTGCTCCAGATGGAGCGCAATTCGTTTTTTGAAAAATAAAAGCGATGTATTTCAGACAATCAAAGACTTCATCAATTTGATGGAAAATCAGACGGGAAAGAAAATAAAATGCATTCAGTCAGATAATGGGAAAGAATATGTAAACGCATCCGTGAGCGAATTTTTGGAGGAGCGTGGAATTATTCGAAGATTACTGTTCCCAATAATCCACAACAGAATTGGGTAGCTGAAAGGCGTAACCGAACACTGGTGGAAATGGCGAGATATTTACTAATTCAAGCAGGATTGCCACCACAATTTTGGGCCGAAGCTATCAATACAGCGAATTATTACATTCGCAACAGATTGCCGTCAAAGACACTGTGTGGGAAGACTCCCTGAAATTCTTACTGGAAAAATTCCCGATATGTCGCACCTCAGGGAGTTCGGGAGTGCCGTGTTCGTGCTGAAGAATAAAACAAATATCGGCAAATTCGATTCCCATAGCATCCCTGGAATCTTCGTTGGATACTCTGACTCGTCGAAAGGCTACTGAATTTGGTTGCCGGACGACAAGACAGTTATAACGCCAAGAGATGTAAAGTTTATAAAAGTTGACGAAAAGCCTGAAGAGAAATGTTCTGCATCGAAACACGATTATGTCGACTTAGATCTTACTCATCGCCTCAACAACAATCTTAATCGAAGACCTGAGATATTAGCCCGACGAAACCGTAGTCGAAAATGCGGAACTCGAAGAAAATATCGAAGATGTACCAGAGAAAGATATCACGAATGAACAAGATGAAAACACAAGAAATTCAGTTTCGCGTAGAAGTCATGGTAGGCCCAGAATTATCCGAACTGAGCAAAGAGGAAGATCCAGGAAAGAGTACCAAATTCAGTACGAGGAAGAGGTACATTTGGTGAATGAAGAGACGTTCTTATCCGAAGTACCAATGAAAGAGGCATTATCGAATCCAGAAGTGAATGAATGGAAGGCGGCTATGGCTGATGAAATTAAATCCATAATTTCAAATGATACATGGAATTTAGTTGACCGTCCAAAAGATTCAACAGTGATTGGATGCCGCATGATTTTGCGGAACAAGATGAATCCAGATGGAAGCGTTCAGCGACATAAAACTTGCCTGGTGGCTCAAGGCTTCAGCCAGAAGCCTGGTGTGCACTTCAAATGAAACATTCGCCCCCGTGGCACGGCTTAGCTCGATTCGTTTACTGGTGAGTTTAGCTGCACGTTACGAAATGAAAATTCAGCAGTTAGAGTTTACTACAGCTTACCTCAACGATTTTCTTTAAGAAGAAGTTTATATGGAAGCACCAAAGGACTTGGCTGAACTATTGGAGATAGTTATCCAGAGCGATAAAGATGAAGTTATTAAAAGAAAAGCTACCGCGATGTTACGGAATTTAAGTACGGGAAATAAAGTTTCCTTCCTAAAAAGAGCACTTTATGGTTTACGCCAAGCGGGAAGAAGCTTGAAGAAGTTTTGAAGGAACGTGGAACTGTACCCTCATCTGCTGATCCTTGCTTGTATCATATTGGCAAGGGGGAGAATATCATACTGATGGCTGTTTATGTAGACGATGTACTCATCGCGTCCAAGGACCAGAGAAAAATTAATAATATCATCGAAAACATCTCTCAGCACTTTAAAATTAGAAATCTGGGAGAAGTCGGTTTCTGCCTAGGAATCCAGATTACCCGTGAAGGAAACGAGATTACAATGCGACAAGGTAGCTACATCGACGAGATCCTCAAACGTTTTAAAATGGAGGAATGCAACACTGTTAACACTCCTATGGACACGGGAATGAAGTTGGAGCTAGAAACTGGAACACAATCCGAAGAAGAGAAAAATTTACCGTATAGAGAACTTTTGGGATGTATTACCTACCTCGCAACTTCGACAAGACCTGACATTGCGTTTGCAGCCAGTTATCTTGGACAGTTTAATTCCTGTTACAGAGAAGTTCATTGGAAGGCGGCGAAGAGAGTCTTAAGGTACCTGAAGGGAACCAAAGATGTAGGCCTGACTTATCGTGCGGATTCTGAATATCTGAAAGGGTACGTAGATTCAGATTGGGGAAATTCCAATATAGATCGACGATCATTTTCTGGATTCGTTTTTTTTGCTGAGCAAATCTGCAGTAACATGGGATTCCAGAAAACAAAGAACTATTGCCTTATCAACTTGCGAAGCGGAATATGTAGCATTCGCAGAAGGTACGAAGGAAGCTCTCTATCTACAACGTTTCCTGAATGAGCTGGGATTCTCAAACTTAGGGAAAGTCACTATTTTCGGTGATAATCTCGGATGAATCAAGCTGGCGGAAAATTCTACATTTCATCAGAGAAGCAAGCACATCAACATCAGATACCATTACATTCGTGATGTGTTGAAGGAAGGGAAAATCAAAGTCAAACATGTTTCCACGTTCGACATGGTTGCTGACATTATGACTAAGGGACTTCCAAAGGAAAAACATTTGAGGTGTTTACGGATGGCTGGCATATCCCAACAAGATACGATTCGAGGGGGAGTGTTGGAATGACGACATAATTACCGCGACTCGTATCCTTCATCGGTAGTGCAAGATATTCAAATATGTACATTAAATCGAGTAGCTCATTTAATAATTGCAGATACAATGTTACTATTGAAAACAATTATAATTTTGTCAATTAGAGTTTCATTAGAATAATATAAAAACATTTTATTAGAACGAGTGTTTTTGGCGTTTCCCCATCTAACTCTGCAACAGTTTACTTAATGAGAATTTTTTTATTTTCATGTTATTTTTCTTAATTTTATAAATTTTCTTTATTTATTGTTTCTTATATTTATCGTGATTTATAAAAATAACCCTGATTTTAATATTATCACATTAATGCACATTTTCCTTTTTACAAATTATCGTTTTTTATTCTTTTTACAGATTTTTGTGTAATATTACATAATTATTTGTTACAATAAATATTATATGCTTGAGATTAGGAATTCGGTTTAATTTTGTTAAAAATCATTTATTTTCGTTGCTTATAATATAAAACGTTTTATGCTAAATCTTACCCCTATTATTGTCAAGTTATCCTAGTGTTGACCGTTGAAAGAGGTAATTTAGCAGCAATTTGATTCGTAGCTCAAAACGGGGGAGGGGGGCGAAATCAAGGTGGGAGTGACATATCTGTAGTAATAGTACTATCTTACGGAATCGTGGACGCTGAGTCCGAATCTGAAGAGCGTTTCTGCGAAATGGCTTCAGACGTTTATTATTAAATAAAATAAATAATAAATGTGACTTTTTCTGTGTGGACAATTCAACAACCACACGGTTCGTCTGAATACAACTTTACTTTGAGAAAAATGTCCATCTTTAATTTTTGTTTTTATCAACTCTTAACAGTTTTCTTTATTAAAAAACATTAACCATTAAATCTTCGCACGACGTGTTTTCTTTTAATTAAGAGTTATTTCGAAATACCTAGCTCTTCTTGGTATTTCACAAATTGTATTTACAAAACAAAAGAAATTAATAAGCAAACAACAATATTTTTGTATTTGTGTGCTAACTATACATTTCAGCTTACAAATGAATGCTATTGTATCTAACGGAGTTCCAAAATTTTGACGGAGAATCAGGAAGAGTTCTCACACTTTCTTAAAATCTGCAAGTGCTACTTCAAAAGCTTGTTCACTAAATTATTCTAACTCTGGTTCTCATTTAGAATTGCAGAATTCTTGAAGATGGTGAAATATGGCATGGTGTTAACATGTTATATCTAATTCAATGAAATTCTGCCGGAATTGATCGATTGGTCCTTCAAAATCAGATGCTATGTTATTATCAAAATATAACTTAACAACCAGTTTTAAACTTGATAAACACTTGACATATTTTAAAAAGTTAATTGAAGAAATGGAACGTAAAAGGTCAATTTTCGAAAGCAATTAGCGACCGGAATTGCCATTAAAAGAATCTTCATGGAGGGCTTCCCGTTGTACAGCGATGACCATTGAAATCGTGACCTCTGCATGCTAACCTCGCCCTTATTGACTTGCAGTGGAAACAATGGCTATCGTACTCTATCGTACGGCTATCGTTCCCCCACTCATATGTGGATATTTGAGAAAAAAATTCTTTTTAAAGAAGCGCGGAAGTTTTATTATTTTTAATATGAAGCTTTTCAACAGGATTTTAAATGAAATTTCACATTAAAAAAAAATTCTTTGAAATTTCAATGAAATATCAAAAAAATCAAAATCTCAAGTCACAGTTTTATTTAGAATTTTTTTTAATACAAGTGCAAATATTGTACAGTTGCGGAATTTAAAAAAGCATAAAAGTCTTTAGGCTTTATTTTGCAATATTAGAATAGTAAAGCGATCCATGTTTAATTGACATAACACTGATAATTAAATCAGGTCACTTTCATTTTTAGGAGTCAAGAAAAAGACTGCATGGTGCTTTTATTAACCCCAAATCTTTCGGGTAATCTTATTTATCACCCTTCTTCAATATGTAAACAGTTATTTGCGTTTTTCGGCTAAACTTAAATGCGGCATGATAATGTCGATCTGTCACTTTGACAATAATTTTGACTTATAAAGCGAAAATAATTTCAAACAAAACCAAGTTTACAGCGACACGTTTCGAGCGTATGTATGCTTTTTAAATTCCGCAACTATACAACTACGGACAACACATTTCGGACTGTCATTATACTGACATAAAAATATAGAACAATCCCTTACTCTCATTTTGATTGATATGTGACGCAGATTTTAAGAAAGTATTGAAGAGATATGAAGTCCCAAAAAGTCATCCTGATTTTCCATAAAAATTTTTGAACCCCGTAAGATTGTACAATAGTATTCATTTGTAAGCAGAAATGTTGTACAGTTAGCGTATAAATACAAAATGATTATTGTTTGATTATGAATTTCTTTATATACAATTTGTGAAATACATAAAAAAAGCCTACGTATTTCTGAAGTAAATCTTAATTAAAAAAAAACTCCTCGTACGAAGATTTAAAGGTTAATGTTTTCTGGTAAAAAAGTCTGTTAAAAGTTGATAAAAACATAAATTAAACATGGACATTTTTTTCAAAGTAAAGTTATATTCAGACGAACCGTGACTACTGAGATGTATCTGAAAAACTTTATTAAAAATTAATATTCATAATCTTATCCCACTTTTAAGGAAAACGCTTTCCAAAAAGTCCTCGAAAGTCAACGATGTTAATTAAACGCCGTGCCTTCATCTCCTTTCTTTCTTAGAAATGGAAATACGAATCATGAGGAGCAATATTAGGATTTTAGGGGGTAGTGATACACAGTTGATGCTTCTACAGTGCAAAATGCAGATGCAATTGTTGCAACATAAGCACTTACCTTGTCTGGATGAGGTTTCCAAATTTTCATAGATTTAGAATTCGGAATGTGATCTTTTAGTAATTGAGGTAAATAAAATCCCATTTTGCAAAAAAAAATAGTAAGTAGTTCACTTTGGTCATATTTTTTTTAGTAATCTCAATTTGTCCAAGTTTTGCAACCTACACTATAGGGGTTATCATAGAAGGTTCAGAAGAATCATGTTCGTGTTTGCATTCAGACATTTTTACGAGACATTATTAAATCACGTACAAAGTTGTATTTCACGTCCATATGTTTTAAACGTTTGTGTTCCCATTTTTCAATGCACTTAATAGTGGACTGGTTGTCTTCATAAATGGTAGGAACACCGGAATCGATTTCCAATTCTTGTAGAAGACGATGCATCCAAAGAACATCAGTACATACATTTGCAAGAGAAATAAATTCTGCTTCACAGATACTTAAAGCAATAGTTGATTGTTTTTTAGTAGACCATGACACTGTAGATCCATACACTTTAAGCAAATTTCCCGATGTTGAGTTGCGGTCAGAATCATTTGCCCAATCTGCATCAGCGTAGGCCACCAAAGGAGTATTATTATTTTTTGGATAATGTAAAGTTAATTTTGATGTTCCCTGAAGATAACGAAGTATACGCTTCAGAGACATCCAATGGGCATTGGTTGCACAACTCTGGAACCGGCTGAAATAATTTACAGCGTAACTAAGATCAGGACGGGTACAAAGCATTAGGTGCATCAAACTCCCTATAAGTTCCCGATATGGTTTAACACCAATTATAGATGTTCCTTCTTCTTTCTCTTCAGGAGGTTTGAGTTCCATCGGCGTCTTAATAACCTTACATTTTCCATATTAAATTTCTTCAAAAGTTTTTTGATATAAGGATGTTGGCTGAGATAAATTCCATTTTCATTAACTTCAATTTTTATCCCTAAGAAACAGTGTAATTTTCCCAAATCTTTCATCTCAAACTCAGACTGAAGAGTTGTTTTAATGTTTTCTACAGATAGTTTGTTTGTACTACATAGTATTACATCATCAACCAAAATCAGCAAATATACTTTTATATTGCCAATAGATTGATAATACAAACATGGATCGTTTTTTGAAGGAATGAAATCAAGAGATTTCAGAAAAATATCTAAGGGCTGGTTCCACGCCCTTGGTGCTTGTTTAAGTCCATACAGAGATTTTTTAAGCCTACAAACGGAATCATCATCTGAAAAACCAGGAGGTTGTTGCATATAAACTTCTTCATTCAGACTACCATGCAAAAATGCGTTTTTAACATCCATTTGACAAGCATACAAATTTCTTTTATTAATTAAAGCCAATAATATTCTTACCGTAGTCAGACGAGCTACAGGGGCATATGTTTCTTGATCATCGAAACCTTTCTTTTGCTGACACCCTTTTATTATCAACCTAGCTTTGTAGCGATCCTTTTTTCCGTCTTGATCTCTTTTTATGGTAAACACCCAACGACAAGATAAAGCTCGTTTTCCTGTTGGTAATGTTGTAAGATCCCATGTATCATTTTTCTTAAGAGAACTCATTTCTTCATTCAACGCCTGCAACCATTCCTTTTCATCAGGTCTTCCCTGGATATCTTCAAAAGTTTCCGGTAAGTCTTGAAGATAACTTTCGGTATTCATAGCTAAGGCTATATAATCTTTAAGATAACTAGGCTTCTTACGAATACGTGAACTGCGACGAAATCTAGCATCGTCAGTTTGCAGTAAATCAGAACTTGAAATTTCTTCATTTGAAAATATATTATCAGCTCCGCCTGAAATTGAATTCTCTTCTGGTGAATTCTCATCCTGTTTAATAAATAGTTGATCTTCATTATTCAGTGAATCACTTTGTTGACAAGCAGTCAGACCATTACTCCATAATAACTTTTCATAAAAACGCACATCACATGCAAGAACAATCTTTTTAGTAACAGGGTTCCACATTCTGTAACCATTGGGACAATAGCCAACCATGATGCACTTTTCGGTACGACTATCCAGTTTTCCTTTGATCAACTGACCTGGTAAATGTACAGGGTGTCTTACAAAAAACGCCCCAAGCCATAACTCCTTTATTTATGGACTAATTTTAAAAAACAAAGAGGCAAATGAAATGAGACTAAAAACTCTATAAAGTTTGGTTAGTAAAACTTTTTTTTTAAATTACCTTCATGGTCAAACGACTGTCAACTTTTATTTTTTAAATGGCTCTGTATATTTTTTATTATTGTATCTCGTAGAGCTACTTTTTCTAAACTCGATAGTGTGCAACACTTTTAAGTTTTGACCAGCAAATATTGCAGAAAACATTAATGAAAGAATTGAATGTACAATTGTAAGTTGGCTGTGTGAAAAAAATTCACGTCATTTCTTTCTAAACCATGTACTTTCTGAGGAATGTAGGGATGAAGTTTGTGCTTTTTCAAAACATTCTGTACAGTAACTTTTGATATTCCAGTCAAACTACCAATTTCGATTATTAAAAACACCATAGTGTGTGTTTAGTTTCATTGTTTTTTAATTATCTTCATAGTCAAACGACTGTCAACTTTATTTTTCAACACTACCGTTAAAATTCCTTCATTGTGAACACATAAATTAACACTCTAATTTCCTTAATTTAATTTTGTTACGTTAAGTCATTGTAAACGGGCGTTTATTGTTTCCTTAAAAAAACAGATTTATCAGGAAGTTTGGTTTATTAGAGTTTAAAAGTTGTACAAAATTGTTGGTTACAATGGATAATAATCAGTTGATTGACTTATAGCAAGTTTATTTTGAATGCAATAAGAACAGCAGTCAAGCAGTGCGACTCTATAGAAAGTACATGGTTTAGAAAGAAATGATCCTGAGCGAAGACAGGTTTTTCTAAACAAAATACAAGAGGACCCAATTTTTTGAAAAAGGATTTTTTGTTCTTTGCATGCGCAAGTACATATTTGCAAATTATTAGTGGTTGTCTAGGTTAATAAAGGATAAAATTATTTTGCTCAACTCGAGGATTCAAAGACTACACTCACTATCCTGTTTTAGAACGCTGTTGATTGAATATACTTAACAGAGTTAACCTTAAAATGGAAGTTGTCGTCAACTTAAGAAAAGCAAATTAGAAGAATTAGCCATACGCTTACATTTCTAACAATGGTTCCAACTTTTGTTAAGTGATTAATTTTGTTACGTTAAGTCATTGTGAACGGGCTTTTAGTCATAAAGCAAGAAGAACTTGACAGTTTTAAACAATAACTGCAATAAACAATAACGCTCAATGATATTGTTTTCACTGCACACTTGTACATTTTTATAAAAAACTCGTTTCGCGTAATAAACTATTTTCTTTTACAAACGCTATTAAAAATTGAATTTTTAACCATGGCATACTTCAATTAAAAATGTAAAATTATGACAGACGCGTATTAAAAGTGATTTACTTTTAACGCTAGTGTTAAAAAATAAAGTTGACAGTCGTTTGACTATGAAGATAATTAAAAAACAATGAAACTAAACACATACTATGTTGTTCTTAATAATCGAAACTGGTAGTTTGACTGGAATATCAAAAGTTACTGTGCAGAGTGTTTTGAAAAAGCACAAACTTCATCCCTACATTCCTCAGAAAGTACACGGTTTAGAAAGAAATGACGTGCATTTTTTTCACACAGCCAACTTATATTTGCACACTCAATTCTTTCATTAATGTTTTCTGCAATATTTGCTGGTCAAAACTCAAAAGTGTTGTACACTATTAAATTTAGAAAAAGTAGCTCTACGAAATGCAATAATAAAAAATATACAGAGCCATTTAAAAAATGAAAGTTGACAGTCGTTTGACCATAAAGGTAATTTTAAAAAAAAGTTTTACTAACCACACTTTATAGAGTTTTTAGTCTCATTTCATTTGTCTCTTTGTTTTTTAAAATTAGTCCATAAATAAAGGAGTTATGGCTTGGGGCGTTTTTTGTAAGACACCCTGTACATGTCCGATACATCCAAAAATACGCATTTTTGATAAATTTGGCCGTCGTTTGAACCAAACTTCTGCAGGAGTTGTCTTTTCTAAAGCAACTGTGGGACATCTATTTATAATATACACAGCTGCCATTATGGCTTCTGACCAAAGATTTTTAGAAACTCCAGCACTCAACAGCATACATCTCACATGTTCTATAATCGTACGATTCATACGTTCACTCACTCCATTCTGAGAAGGGGTATACCTTATTGTACATTCAAATTGAATTCCTTTCGATTCAAAATATTTTTTCATGGATGTCGATAGGTATTCACCTCCCCTATCACATCTAAAGCGGCTAATTTTAGAGTTAAAATGTGCTGTTGCTAAAGCTGCATATTTTTTAAAATATTCAAACACTTCAGATTTTTCTTTTAATACAAATGTATAAGTGAAGTGGCTAAAATCATCTATAAAACTTAAAATATATCTTTTACCATCATAAGACATTGGACTAATTGGTCCTATTAAGTCACTGTGAATCAACTCTAAAGGACGTTTGGCTCTTACCCGATTTTTAACATGAGGTAGCCTTGTCATCTTACCTTGTATACATAATTCACATTGCAATTCAGTAGTGGTTAGTTTTTGTTTATCAACATCTGAAATTCCGTCTACCAAATCACATAGACTCTTCAAACCAGCATTTCCAATGTGACCTAATCTTTTATGCCATAAAGTAGTTTTATCCACTCTAGCAACACTGGCCTGAAGATTTAAAACAGAAAATAGTACAAGATACATCTTTTCAGCTTTAGAAGTAACTGCAACAATATTTCCATTCTTCAGTATTTTCGCAACTCCTTCTTCAAAAATTATTTTACAACCATTTGCATCCAGACGTCTAACAGACAATAGATTATGCTGAAGACCTGAAACAATTAGAATCCCCTCTAATTTTATTTTATTAACTTTGCCACTTAGTTTAAAAGAAGCACAAAGATCACCAATTTCGTTGCCTTTAACGTTTCACCCAGTTTAATATCCACAGCATGAGTAAGAGGACGAATATTCGTTAATAACTTGCGATAGGTATCACAAACCATATGTTCTGTAGCACCCGAATCGAGATACCAGGATATAATTAATGTCATATTTTGATCTTCTGACGTAGTTGCAACCAGGCTGAATTCGGATTCTTCAGTTTCAGCAGTTTGAGCTTTGTTTCCATTTCTATTCAACTTCTTTTTCAGTTTTCGACATTCTGATTTCATATGACCAAATTTCTTGCAAAAATGACATTGAATTAGACTTCGCGAATTTTGTTGACAAGAAGTGTCAGTACTAGGTTTTTTGAATATCGTACTTGAGTTTTGGAAAACATAGAATGGGAATTCGAAGATTCAGGAACAATACCTTCTGAATGACGTTTTCTTTCTTCATCCATCAAACGATTCTTTACAAAACTCAATGTCAATTTTTCATTTAGCGTTTCGAGAGCAGTAACTACAACACTGTATTCATTTGGCATAGTTATTAGAAGATGACACACAACATCCATTTCTTCCAATGTCGCACCCGTTGATCGCAGTTCTCTAATTAATTTGTCAAATCGATTGAAGTGTACGTCAAGAGTTTCACTAGAAGGCTCAAACTTCATTAACAAAAGGCTTTTGCGAATTAACAATTGGTTTGCCATACCTTTTCTAGCGTAGGTATTCATTAGGGCACACCAGATTTCATAGGCAGATTCTTTATCTTGAGCACATTCCAAAATATTGTCAGAAAGCTTTTGTACAATTTGGGATCTACACTTCAAATCTTTTTTCTTCCATTCGTTATATTCCTTCAGCTTTTGGGTTTTTACACTTGCAGCGTCATCATCCTTAGTGATTACCATAGTTCTATAATCAGCTACCACAAGATCTATCAAACCAAGTTCTGCTAACAGAGTTTCCATTCTAAACTTCCAACTTGCAAAATTTGACCCATCAAACAACGGAATACGGTATTTTTCTTCTTCAGTCATCGTAAAATGTATCTTGGTACGGAGGGACCGTCTTCTAAGATAACTTTTAGAAGTTAAATTCCAATACCAGCAAACAACTTTTACGGATTAGTATCTTCAAAAAATGTTTAGTTAATATGCTGGGCCCGTAACCTGTTGATGGCAGAGGCAAGAAAATAGGCAAAACTAAACACTTAGAAAAATACGTCAGTCTTTATTAACTCTGTTTTTTACATAACAACTTACGTAGCCAACTACTCGTAATAATTATGTTAATGTTAAATTGCATTATTAACAATTAAACCATGTCGTATGCAGGCTTTTGTTGAAATATAATTGGCGTGCAATTTGTTTGAACGCAGCAACGCGTAGAATGGCAAAAACGTGCAAAGATTACGCGAATTTATTCACCTCGTGTTCTCTTAGCAGCTCGCGGTATCATTATGAGTAATTGTTGCACTGCTATGAATTAAGGACGCTTTAGGGTTTTCATTATACGCTCACAGTTGCATCTTTTATGTGCTCGAGCGGTTAATGGAGATGCGGAGTTTCTAACTTCGCAGAAGTGCGCAAAAACTTGCTCCACGTCACTGGCTTTCTAGTTGGACGGATTCAAAAAATTAGATCCGGTAAATCCTGTAAGTCCAATTTTGCAGTTTTATGTGTTAACGTTACGGGTCACGCTCGGGAAGGATTATGATGCATTTTTGTAAATATGGTTGGCACCATTATAGTTATGCGTGTATCTGTAAGATAGGTTTAGTTAAATCGAAATATCTTTGAAGTAATTTATTTTGAACGTAATATAAAAGGCGTTCAAAAATATTTCTAATTAGAGTAGGTCAGTGATATGTATTTACGCGTAAAGAAATAAGCACCCCAATTCTGTAACTCATAACAATATTGCCAAGTTAACAATATTGTTAAGTGATATATTTTGACCAATCAGGGCTTAGATACAACGGATTTCTATGTACTGATTGGTCAAAATATCTCACTTAACAATATTGTTAACTTAACAATGTTGTTATGAGTTACAGAATTGGGGTAAAGGTATCTTTTTTTAAATTTCTCCTCGCAGTTGGCCGTGAATCCTTAGTTGTGAACCAGCCTTGCTTGAAACTGACGTATATCATAACCTAACTTTTCTTATTGAAGAAAATGTCAAAGTTCAAAAAAATCTTTATTAACAAATTTTATTCAAAATTCAAAGTAAAATCAAAATAGGTGATCAAAATGTCCACCAATTTCATCGAAACAGGCTTGGATTCCACGTAAAACTCCTTTGCTGCCGTTCAAGAGCATATGAGGATTATCGTTATTTCCCATTATTTGACTGAGCGGAGTTCTTGCCGATTCATGCACATGCACTTCTTCAGTCCTTTTTGTGGGACCTTCACCTTATTAACGTAAAATACAACCTGTCTCTCGAAAAAGCTTAACCACCATAATTCAAAGACGTGCGAAATTTGTCATAAGGGAGCGAAAGATTCGGATATTTTTAAGAAAACTCATGAAACCAGTCCTGAATAGACTAGTGCCACTTGCCTTCAATTTGGCGGCCATTTCGAAAATAAGATGCGATCATAAAAGTTGAATGCTTTGGAAAGAAAACCATTTCAGAACGTTTTATAAATTTAAAACTGGGTTTATGCTATTTCATTTTCAAACGTCAAGTCGATTGAGGCTGGTTTACAACTAACAATTTACGGCCAACTACGAGGAGAAATTTTAAAAAAGGCACGTTATTTCTTTATGTTTCATGTAAAAAATATGTAAAAAATTGCATTTGATTCTTCAACATGTATCAAATATTTTACTGCACGTACAGTACCGTACCAGTTAAATAACATTTCTTAACTTTTCAAATTTTATTTATTTACAAAAAACATCTGTCATTTACAAAAACATTTTCGAATACTCTACACATGATTATACATTAGATTAGAGGATACTGTAAGTTCTTTATTACTTTTAAGTATTCAATTTTATTATAATTCTTTATCTTGAAGGTTGTTGTAATTCTACTGATGATGCTTTATGCGAAACCGGTCTAGAAAAGAATAAAACATGTTTATTGCAGTACAAGACTTTTCTTATCACAAATTAATTAAAAATGTAAAGAATGTAAACAATGTAAAGAATTAAAAATGAGGTTAGTTTTTGAGTTGTGTTCTTGACTTGACAGAACTCACTGGAATTCTGAGCGAATTGAAATTAATTCGCCATTTTTTTCGCACTCTGGTTATATCGATCAAAAATATATTATTTACGTTCTTTACATTTTTTACATTCTTGACGTAAACAATAAACTGAGTAAAGAATGAATACTTTACATGTAAAAAAATTGGGTAAAGAATTTACGTAAATTACACGGCACATCACTGGAGTAGGCCATGGAAAAAAAGGTCACGGTTTAATCTTGAACCATAGTGTTTATAAGTAAATAGGGGCATTCAACGGACGCAATCGATTCACAGTCGATTTATGATTGCATACGGTTTAGCGTTCAACGCATCTAAATCGATTCAACATCGATCATGAAATTGTTCATCGTAAAAATTGTACGCAATTAAATATGATGTTGCAGTTTGTGTCATGTGTGCGAGTTGTTCATAACAGTGTATTGTTTATTTCAGTTTTTTTCCAACCCTGGCTCGATGTAGGCAAATACGGGCGAAGCATCACGTTGACATCTACGTAACAAAGCTACAATGACGATGTAGCAAATAAAAAAATTACGGTCGCCCCTTGACGAATTAAAGTGAAATCGCATTCTCATCCTCAGTTTGGTAGCTAAGACCCGCGGAATAGACATTAAAAGGCTGACCCTGACGAATAAGATACAGGTCTAGTCGTCGGTGATTCGATTACAGATTCAGACCAATGAAGCAAAGTTACTTCATCCCCGTTACGGAAAAAGCCCTATAAAAGCGAGGACGCTAGCCGTTCCAGCTCAGTGTCTCCTGTGCAGTCATTGTCAAGAACATTCACAAGCCACTTGTGCAGCCATTTTCAAGACCATCCGCAAGCTTCTTGTGCAGCCATTGTCAAGAGCATTGGCAAGCTTCTTGTGCAGCCATTTTCAAGAACATCCACAAGCCTCTTGTACACCATTGCCAAAAGCATTCACCAATGTCACAACACCTCTTGTGCAGCCATTGTCAAGAGCATTTAGATGGCGTCTCTGATTGACTTTTTTATAAGTGACGTAAGCTAAATTATTTCTGATTCAGTTTTATTTTACTTTTGGATTTCCTAATGTTTTCCGCATCAACGAATTAATCAATTTATTTAAAAAAATATGTATACTTATTGCTGTGATATTACTTGAATCAAAATAATAAAAGGAAGAATATCAAAGAGAGGAATTCAATTCTTCAAAAGTTTAATAATTTCAAATTGTTTTTCATAAACCATTCAACAACAAAAGCATCATCTGAAAAGAAAATTATATTACAAAAAAATCATATAAAGTAAATTTCAAAATTTAAATTAAAAAGGAGTAATGAAGTAAAATTCAGAGGGCAAATTTACTTTAAAAGTTACAAAAATTTAATTCAAATCAACAACTCTTTGAAGAACGTACCGGAGGAAGAAGTGAAGTGACTCCAGGATATCCAAAACAGCATAAATTAGTTTTCTAAATTTCTGAACAAGGTTCAAGGGAAAATGAAGCTTCCAGCGAGGAGCTGGCTGGTGAGACTTCCCAAGAGCGGCAGAAAGGGTCGTATACTTGCTGGATGGAGGAAGAGTGAAGGTCAAGAGGTCAAAGGTAGAGGATGTCCAAGTAAACTACGCGGAACTTCTGGAAAAACATTTAAAATTATAAACGTCAAATGAATGTGTTTAGGATTTTTGGATTTATTGTTATCAAAATTTGAATATTGGTTTGTAAAATTGTGTTAAAAATTAATTATTGTACTTACAAAATGTTTAGATTATAAGAAAACTACTATTTTGTAACAAAATTAGATAAAATAATACACATGTCAAAAGTAAAAGTCAAAATTATGACATTTGAGAAAAAACGGTTATATGATAAAAAATTTAGATAAAGTGATGGTTGCCATATAACGAGCGTCTAAATAAAAACCTGGTCAAGTGGGTTGTGATCGAGAGTTTATCCATTGCATTTACATAGCAGAATTACTAAATGTAGCCTACTTGACCAGGTTTTTATTTAGACACGAGTTAGGTACAGGCTGTTACAAATTCGAGGCTCCCCATTGGGATTTCGGAAACGGTAAGAGATATGAAGTCAGTTAAATCAGGGCAAATGCTGAATAATAATCCGTTCTGAAAAATCTTCTACGATTTGTAGTTTTTGAAATATTTCCAAAAAACCAAATTTTATTTTTTATTTTTTTCTGAAGTTATTATTACAGAGATCATAACAAAATTAATACATTCTGCAGGTACTTTTTTGGGTTCTTTACGATGATATCATTAGATTTTACTTAAAACGTTTCGTCTCGTTCTGACCATCATCAACTTCATTTTTTTATTGGCGCTACATTGGGTTTTAATACCATTGAATAGATCTATTTTTTAAATGTTTTTCCTTATATCACACATCCCTATTTAATAATTTGAAACAGCTATAAATGCAAGAAATTGTTGAAAAACGTGGTATGCAGTGAAAACAAATACAAAAAAAGTTTAATATACCTTCCGAGTTTTATTTCGTTTATCACAAATGCAGATTTTTGAAATTTTTTTATAGATATAAAAATTAATGATTGGAATCCATTAAAGACGTAAATTTTTAAAATGTATTGTGCTAACAACAATTTAGTAATAGCAAGAGAAATTTACTTCCAACAATATCCAGAAAAACGACGAAGCAGTAGTGAATTAGAGTTATAATTTTTATTATTCAAGCAAGAAAATATCACAAAGAATTATGTCTTTAAAAACTCTCATTCTTGTAAATTTAAAAATGTATTGTGCTAACAACAATTTAGTAATAGCTAATAGCAAGAGAAATTTACTTCCAATAATACCCAGAAAGATGCCATCCACACAGAACAATGTTTATTACGTTACATAGAAACATTGCACTTTATGGATCTTTTCATAAATCTTGAAGGACGTATCGAGATCGCCTTAATGATGATGAGAATGAGAATAAAGAATTATTAGAAAAGTTATTTGTTCCTTCTTTTTCGTATTTTGTTGTTTGCGTATTTCCAGATCTCCTTCATTTTGTTAAATTATAGAGCTTTCCAAAGAGAATGTAAGACTAAACATTATTTTTTGATTATATGCCAATCGCATCAATCTCAGTTAAAAACATAATGTGACCTCCGACTGCGAGCGGCAAAGCTGTTTCACGAAAGCTAAAAAGAGGTAGTCCTTAAAGTCCTTAAAATTTATCAATCGATTGATCGGCATATACTTATATTTTTATACACAGGAACGTAAGGTGTTAATGCATACATAATGAGTTATGATATTTTGCACGATCTGTCTAAAATTATTTTTAAAAATGTCTTGGCCGAGTAAACTTAATGTACAATTGCTGTGAAAATTAGTTCTTTAAGAAGAAATCCGCATCAAACGAAGTTCTAGAAATCGCAACTGTTTTAATTGCATTTCGAGTTCAAGCACCAATTTTGTGCTCCGTGTTAGTTACACATACGGCATTGCCAAGGCCGATGTAAATTAGCAATGCAACATCGCTCCCATGAATGTCCGTAGTTATTTTGAGAAAGAACTGGTTTACATAAATTTATAACTTGATGGTTGTACATGGCGAATAGGACGCGATTTAAAAACTCGTCTATATTTATCCCATTATTGCACACCATAATCATTAGCATATCATTAACACCGGTACCAGTAATTACGGATCTAATAGAATCTATACCAAACTGCTAGACTGTGTTTGCTTACTCGAGTCTCCTCTGGAAGGAAGACTTTGTATTTTTTAAGCAAGTTCATACCTGTTTTCTGGACACTAACTAAAAATAAACAGGCACTGGCTTTCAGAACGTTTCATATTGGCAAAAAGAACAAGATTTAGCACGTAATCTCTTCAACTAATATTAAGCTGCATTCATCGCATAATTTATTGCTGTTGTAACGTTAAAGCGACCTTAGATATATGATTCTATACTTCCATACAAAATACCTAATAAACTATGACACCGACAGTAGGTTACTTTTATATGACCATTGAAATTATTACATGTCGTTTTTTATTCAGAAATGTAGGTAAAGTAACATACAGTTATGAACATGAACACGTAGAAACAATTAATTTGGATACATCATCGTAGCCTATGCTTATACGGAGGTGAATTGACAATGAATAGTTTCACTGTAGTCTCGTTTTGCTCTTAGCATGTACGAGAATTGATCCAATTTAATTCCTATATCATCACTTGATCTTTTCAATTCAAAAGAAGTTTATATCATTCAATTATTGGTAATTGAATACCTGTAACACGACACAATAAAAATAATGCATTTCATTATGATACGCCATCGTATTTCATGGATTACTCTACGTAGCTATTTCGCTTTTGTCATATATGAAGTAAAAAAGAAGAAATTTCATAAAACATCATCTAATTCAGTTCCATTATATTTATATTCACAAGTATTGAACACCCATCAATCATGTAAGACTGTAATTAATTGTGTAGCATAAAACTGAGATATTCTTAGTAATTGACACTGTATAATAGTTTTAACAAAAAACAAATTGGCCTGTGGGATGAGAAATTTTAATCTAAATAAAAACTACTAAATTACAATTCAGGAGTAATCTCGTCTTTTTTTTCTCGTATAAACCTGATATAACATATTCTGTACAGAGTGCATCATTGGTATGGATTGCTTCAATAGCTCTTTAATATTTGATTACAAAAGAAAATTATCGCTTATAATGAGTTTTGTATTAGTAAATTATTTCCACATATACAACATGTTCCATAAGTTAACAGTTAAGGTGCTATTGGACAAACCCAAATGATGTACCCTGTACACACTTCCGCTGTGCTCATTTCATATAAGCCAAAACAACAAAATATTATTCAACTGAATTCGGAAAAAGTAAAATACATTGAAAGATAGAAAGGTAAAAAAGTTTAGTTGTCAAGGTCAAGGTACTATTGCGAGATAAATAATTGGTACGGTTGCTTTGTAAAGTAGTTTGAATTTTCAAAATTTTAGCATATTGAAATGCTCTTAAATCCTACAATTAAGACAACATATGAAAAAAATTATTATTTTATGGAACCACCATTCTGTTCCAACACATCAGCAAACTTTAGGCTCATTGATTCTAACAATGTTCATGTGGAAAATCTGCCGTACCAAATATTTATCTCGCAATGGTACATGTTGTTACTTTTGCAATTAAATTAAATTTGGAGGCAGCTATTGTTAGCGTGAGCCTGAATCTTTCAGAAAAGTAATGGTGAAAGCTCTTGAGGCTTCAAACTCTTACAATTGTTTAGATCTTTTTTTTAAGTACATGTGGGCTAAAGTTGCTGGGTTTGCACATAACATAATTTGAAGAAAACTATTGACTAGCGTGAACCAGAAGTTTCTGATTACTTTAGAATTGTCAAAAGTTCGCACTGATCAAATTTACATACTTAATATTACTAGTGATGCATAAGATGCAGTAGATTTAATGGAACAAACGTATTGAGTAATTTGCCTTAAACTTATGGTCAATTATTCACTTCAGATTTCTGGACTGGATTATGCTGGATTATTTCACTTAAAGAACGGGCAAAGAAGAGACCGAGCTATGCACCTTGAAGTTGTTACCGACTTACGAAGAGAAACTTTCATCATTGGAGCACTTCAACCTTCTGGAAACCAAAAATCAATATTCTGGCAATGGTATCAATTTTGTTGAAGCCGAAACGAATTACAATGTTTAAAGAACTTCCTGTTCAAGCTCAACACAGACATTAATAATATTTTAATGAACGAAAGTAATCGAGTGGAAACTGATTCTAGCAGACCTACCACACATATAGGTGCTAGTGGCCACCTATGTGTGTGGTAGGTCTGCTACAGCAGGAAGTTTCAGAAAGGTTATTGGAAATATAATTTTAACAGCAGACTCTCATCCGTTACGTTCTCTAAGTTCTGTTCCAAAAGATCTGAATCTATTGACTTTTGCCCACTCTTAATAGGCAACTCTATAAATATGACTTTACAAGAAAGCTGCTTTCAACTTTTTCAAAACTTCTGGATGGAATCGGGAAAATCTTTGCCAGCTGTAACAGAAAACAAAATGAAAGTCATCAAGACCACTTACTATTGCTATCATAAAAAACTAGGACAAGTCTTTTTAAGCTGTGTAAAACTGCTACCGACCATAAATTTAAAATTATTTGAAAGGGTCACTCATTGTCAATCATACCTACAGCAAATATTGTTTAAAATGCTAGGATAGCTGCTTTCATAGAAAAGGGTGTCACAGTTAGACAAATTGCTCAGAATTTCAGCGTTAACAAAAATACAGTTACAGACTTGACAACAAAGTAAGATTCAATATAATAAAATAATGGAAACGCATGGCTACTGGATTCAAAAGTTGTCCTAATTTTTTATGATATCGATAGTACCTCCTTAACATTAATTGATGGGACACGTACTATCGCGGCCTTAAAATTTCGCATGATTCAATTTTCCACTGTAAATATGGCTTTCTTTAACGGCTTGTCAAAAATAATCATTTTAAGGGCCGTTTTCATAATCGAGCTAAAGGAAACTTTAATTTAAAGTCACTGTAAGCATAGGAAAACTAATGTGTTTTCATAGGTTAAAGTCACTTTAAATTTAAAGTTCTATTATGAAAACGGCCCTAAACGTCAGATTTCAAACGTAATGCTAAAGTTCTAGCATCACAATTCCAAAATTACATGCTTTCTGAAGGAGAGAAGGGTTTTGCAATCGCAAAATTAGAAGATGGTTGTTCGCTACTTTTATTGTTATTTCAGCTCTAATACTTTACTATCTTGCTATTCTTAAAATATAACCAAACCATCTGACTTTTGGTTAAATGTCTTTAGTGTCAAAATTGAGGAAAGAGCCTGTTCTACAGAACTATAACTTAGAGAAATTCTGGCTACTTGATAAGAAATCGTGCAAACTTTTGAGGCCCCGATAGTACTTCACTTCCACTATGGCAAGGTCGAAATTCCAAGAGTTGCTGTGTTGAAAACTCAATATGGTTCATACAGAGGGCGGTAACCAAATTGTTACGTTTCAAAATCTCGTACGAAATAAGATGGCAACATTTGAGAATTTCGGCCAATTTACAGTTTATTGAGGCAACCTGCTGTGGCGCAGACTCGAAATTATTGATCGCCCTATGTGAATATCTCGATAACTAACGATTTCTATTGGTCGGTGCTGATTTCATTCGCGATCACTCGGCGTCATCTTCCTTCGTTTTATTTCACGGCGTCACTTTTCGCCTAATTGTGCTGGTGCATATATCGTGTGTGTGAATTATCGAGGTTCTTGCTGAGAAATATCAGGAAAACTTAGTCGGAACTTCACAAGACGCACCGCCAATGTTTGCCCAAGGCTTGACTTTTCATTAAATTCATTCATTCATTCATTCATTCATTCATTAAATTCAGGTAAATTCTAAGGAAACGGCTGACGCCATTTTGATTTCTAATTACGTTGTTTCTTCTTTACTTCAGGATTTTACAGTTTTTTCTTTTGGTTTTCCCCTTTTATGTTTCCGAATGTGTCAAATGACTTTCCAATCCACAGGCCTACTATACTTTGAACGGATTGGAAAGTCATTTGACAAATTAGGAAACATAATTGACAAAAGGGGAAAACCAAAAGAAAAAAACTGTATTGTCGTGTACGCTATTCGTGTACATCTTCTTGTACAAGTTGGTATTTTCATAGGTATGTGAAATACACTTTTCGACCTCGGTTATTTAATCAGCCCTTGGAAGCAGTTACGAAGACCGGCCAAAAGGAGGCGGTACCTTCGTTCATTCAAACGGGATCCATAATCGACGTTCAACGCCAATTTCGACGAGAATCTAATATTCCTCGGCGTGGTAGGATTCCTTCGCGCAACACAATTTTTCAATGGTATCGACGGTTTAATCAAATTGGAAACGTGAACAACATTTACGGCGGTACTCAGAGAACAGTGCGTACGCCAGAAAATATTGAAAGGGTACGTCAAGCGGTAACTTGAAGTCCAACGCGTTCAGCAGCGCGTCAAGCAACAGCATTAAACATTCAGACAGAAATGTTGTGTTGCGCCAAGAAATCCTACCACGCCGAGGAATATTAGATTCTCGTCGAAATTAGCGTTGAACGTCAATTATGGGTCCTGTTTGAATGAACGCCGTAACGCAAAAAATACGTTGCTGTACGGGCTACAAATTCATGGCTACTAAAACTGCATAACATACCGAATGATTTTCGCATTATATTTTTCCCCAGATTATTTTGGTACTCACACCACAGCGCTCACAAAACCGTCAGTACCTATTGCCGGACCCTATTATAGGGAGTTTTTGCAATTACGTTTTCGTATTAAACGTATACGTAAATGACCTTCAGCTTTAACGTTTACGTTAAGGTTTTTTGTATGACGGACTACGTGAAACTTAAGTTCATCACGTACGGTGGCGTGCAAAAAAATTGCGTACACCCAATTCTTGTTGTATTAAGTCGGTCTTAATTTATAATCTGTCAGTGTCAAACAATAAAAATGCCGAACTGACACAAACAGAATCAATTTTAATACTCTCTTGGAAAATGCATGACGAATATGGGCAGTGGCGGATAATTATGGTCTAAATAAAAGCACTCTTACACGAACAGAGAAGATGTAGATAGAGGAAGAAATTGTAAGTAGAAAAACAGCTTTGGGACGTTAAAAAAATTCAACTCATGAGCAAGATGAAGCCCTCTTTAATCATTTGAGGTAAAATCCATCTCAAACAATAGGAGACCTCGTTATTTGTGACAAACCTTCCGGCATTATGGTCAACTGCAGGTCGAAGGATTGTAAATTCTGATTCAAAGAATTCGACAAGTGCCAAAAAAATAGTATTGATGGAAGATCAGAAGCTGTCACGCTTTCTATTTTACTTGAATCATGATAAGGAAGAATTAAGCCAGGATGAAAATTATTATGCCTGAAAGATTGGATCGAGTATTAGAAGCTGATGGAGAAGAGATAAAATATTGAACTTTATATTTCCTTTATTCATAAATTCTATTTTGTAAAAATAAATGCACCTCTGTTACGTTTGTTTCCTGATACTTTAATAACAAATTCGCACTTAAATAAATCGTAACAAGAATCTTAAATTCTCAGTTTATAACCTACATTGTTGATTGTTTGTCAAAATTCACAAAATACCGATTTACAAAGCCAAAAATAGGTAAAAACTCTGTTACTTGATTTTGAAGGTGTACGCGATTTTATTGCACGCCAGTGTATGCAATGACGGTCAATTTAGGAAATTTGACATTTCAAAGCTTTGGAATATGTTATCGAAAGTCACAAAACTCAGATTTGGTATATAAATTAAATAACAATGACTGCAACCAAATCTGACAAGACAAAATTCTATGATTTACTTTCTTGATTCACATTCACGTTTACGTCGACGTAATATGATGCAAAAACTTTCAAAGTGTAAATTACGTAAATTCCTACACCGGGGTTAATAAAGTTGACGTTAAAGGATGACGGGCACGTGAAACGTAATTGCAAAAACTCCCTATAATGTACATACGTGATTTTATTAGTAGTGTTATGTAGGCGAGGTGTATTAAAAACAAGCGCTCGTTACTCGAGTTACAAAAAAAACAGAAAACATACAATAATAGTAGTACACTCGCGTGCAATAAAATCGCGTACACCTTCAAAATCAAGTAACACAATTTTTACCTATTTTTGGCTTTGTAAATCGGTATTTTGTGAATTTTGACAAACAATCAACAATGTAGGTTATAAACTGAGAATTTAAGATTCTTGTTACGATTTATTTAAGTGTGAATTTGTTATTAAAGTATCAGGAAACAAACGTAACAGAGGTGCATTTATTTTTATAAAATAGAATTTATGAATAAAGGAAATATAAAGTTCAATATTTTATCATTTCTCCATCAGCTTCTAATACTCGATTCAATCTTTCTGGCTTAATATAATATAAGATTTCACCAATAATTTTCATCCTGGCTTAATTCTACCTTATCATGTTTCAAGTAAAATAGAAAGCGTGACAGCTTCTGTTCTTCCATCAATACTATTTTTTGGCACTTGTCTAATTCTTTGAATCAGAATTTATAATCCTTCGACTTGCAGTTGACCATCATGCCGGAAGGTTTGTCACAAATAACAAGATCTATTATTTGAGATGGATTTTACTAAAAATGCTTAAAGAGGGCTTCATCTTGCTCATGAGTTGAATTTTTTTAACGTCCCAAAGTTGCTTTTCTAATTACAGTTTCTTTCTCTAACTACATCTTCTCTGTTCGTGTAACGGTGCAGCCACATTAACGTTTAACGTCACGCCTAACGTGATTTTCAAAGTCTAATTTGACTAGTTTGGTGTAGTTTTTACTTGTGATATGATAATATGGAAAAGAAAACAAATTTATAACGAGTAATTTGATATTAAACTTAAGTGTAACCGCAGATTTATGTCAAATTAGATGTTAAAAATCACGTTAGGCGTTACATTAAATGCATATGTGCCCGCGGAATAAGAGTGCATTTATTTAGACCATAATCATCCGCCACTGCTCTTATTCGTCATGCATTTTGTAAGAGAGTATTAAAATTGATTCTGTTTGTGTCAGTTCGGCATTTTTATTGTTTGACACTGACAGATTATAAATAAGACCGACTTATGCCCAGTTGCACCAACTTTTTAAGCAGAGCTTAAATTTAAGTTATGTTTAGAATGTGACATTTAAATATGGTCAGTTATTAAGTCAAATACATTCTGATTGACATTTAAACTTCAACTTAAGTATCAATTAGAATGTGACTAACATTTTGCTAAATCTATAATTAATGTCAAAGTCTAAACACCACTTAAATTTAAGCTCTGCTTAAAAAGTTGGTGCAATCGGGCGTTAATGCAACAAAAATTGGGTGTACGCGATTTTTTTGCACGCCACCGTATATTGTAGACCGAGGCGGTAAAGTGCTCGTTTTCCAGATCGAGAGAAGATATGGACAGGCGAGGCGAGGAGCCGAGCCTGGCCACTTTTCGAGACTTCGAAAACTGCTTTACCGCCATGGTTTACACATTATTTTTTTTCCTACACAACATTATAATTAATTTTGTTAATATCACACAAACGTTCTTTTTCTCGAAGTAAAAATATTAAAATTGAGTTACTATTAAAATTATTATAGGTGTTTTAAAACACAGTGTTGTGTGACCGAGCGGTCAAGACGGTGCGGTGGTTTAATAGGGCACTTTTCAGAATTGACCGGTTACTCCACCGGTAGACATTTTAAAATTCTAAAATCCACTGTAAAGCTATAATATGTTATTTTAGCTATAATCAGTTATTAACTTATATATATTATACAGTTATTAACGTATATAACTGTATTATTATTATATACTTATTATAGCTATAATAACATATTACAGCTTTACAGTGGATTTTAGAATTTTAACTTATTGTATGGAATGAATTAACCGGTTAATTCTGAAAAGTGCCCATACAAGGTTATTAAAGAGAGAAGGTTGCCTGGTAACTCGTGGAGTGACGTTCAAAGTTACCAGGCAACCTTGTCTTTTAGTAACCTTGGGTTTAATACACCAGTCTCTTCGGGGGCATGGGTTCGAATCCCACCGCTGTCGAGTTGTTTTTTTTTCTTGATAATTTTAATCCTTTTTAAAACCAAATACCAGTGGAATTAAATAAAAAAAACTTACGTTTGTTAATTTTTTGATGTCGATGAGAATGCATTCCAGAAATTATTGTTGCGCCACCTAGTGGTAAAGCCTCGTAAATTATTTTCTCGGCTAGGCATTTATGTTCATTTTTCCGGGCTAGCCGTGGAAACGTTTGCTTTCTCCTCTCTGATGAGCCGGTAAAATTGAATTTTCTACTAGTGTAGGAAAAAAAGATTTGTCAAACTGGAAAATTCTCTCTCATTTTTCCGACTTTGAGTACAACATTTTGGTGACGAGGATCAGAGAAGGAAAGTTGTGAATGGCAAACAACGACCCGCAGAATAAACCAGTGGTTGTTGCATCAATATTCGATATTACGAGACCCACGGAATGGCCTCGTTGGCTGAAGCTTTTGAACTTCAATTTTACGGCAATGATAATAGAAGACGAGTATCTCAAACGTGTACATTTCTTTACAGTTTACAACATATGGGGAACCGCTATAACTTGTAATGTTTTACATCCACGATAAGTGGACGAAGTGAAATATGATGAAATTATTAAACACCTCACAGCCCATTTTCGACCCCAAGTAAATGAAGTAGCAGCATATTACAGATTCCATCACTGTAATCAAAAAGTAGACCAATCAGTGAGTGAATTTGCAGCAGAACTACGTCGTTGCGGTTTTGGAGCAAGTTTAATAATATGATCCGCAATCAACTGGTATGCGTGATGGAGGCGTTCGCACAAGGCTTCTTAAAAGACAAAATCTCGCACTACAAGAAGCTATAGAAACAGCTTCCAGAGGTGAAACAGCTTTATTACACGTCCAGGAAATGTCACCAAATTCAATGACAGTTAATTACTCGAAAGACTTCTGTCTGTGCTTCTGTCAATGAGAATGCATGAAGGCGACGACGTCAGAGATTTCGTATCTGAATTTATGGACGTTGTAAGTTGTAAGGTACGGAAATCGAAATTAATGGTGTTAATAACATAATAAGTCAGGTCTTCCTTCTTTACTTTTGTTTTGTTTTAATGACAGTTGGCATGTAAAAAAAAGTGTGTTAAAAAAGTTTCCCTTAAAAATTGTAAAAAGCTTTGAAAATAAACGTTTTAGGCCCGATTTATTCACCTCCAAGTAAATTTATCTGGTAATTTATTTCCATAGTAACAATTGTGATCACAATAGTTACTATGGGAATTAATCACCAGATAAATTTACTTGGAGGTGAATAAATCGGGCCTTAAAGTAAAGAGTTTAACAATATCAGAAGCGGGATAAAACCAAATAAACGTCGAACCATCTCCACCTGGTGAGATAGGAGAAAAAGTTGCCGTAGCCATTGGACAAGGGTGAGGTACCTCAAGAATTCGGTGTGTACACTTGTATTGGAAATATATCGTTGACAGTTACCTGTTTGTTGTATTACAAATTGTCTGCTAGTGAGTTGTAGAGGAGTCTTGTTGGAGTGGTATTTTGGAGTTTGAGCGATTTGAATTCTTGCATCACATTATACAATACTCAAGATATCAACAATGTCCCAGCCGAACAATACAATGGACTACGAAGTAGTCAATGATCCTGATAATGAAGAAAGTACACATATATACGTCAGTCAGGCAAGGTATTTTCCAAATATGCATGTTGTGTTACCAGATTTTGACCCTGTGAAAAACAATATAAGTATTATGTCTTGGATAGAGAAAATGGAAGATTTTGGAGAGATGTATGATTGGGATTCGGTGACAATACGACATTGTGCTATTTCTAAACTATGTGGCGTAGCAAAAACATGGAAGGACAGTTTACCCTGTGAAACAAGAACGTGGGAACAATGGAAAACACTACTAATGGAAACATTTTCAGCAGAGGAAAATTTCATTAGCTTAAGGTTGGATGCTCAGAATTACAAATGGAAACAAAATCAAGATATCGTAGAATATTATTTTGAAAAATTAGCAAAATGTAACAAGTGTGGCATGAGTGAAGTTAGAGAAGATTGAATGGATTGTTCATGGATTAAATGATGACCGATTTAGAGATTATTTAGGACCATTAAATAGATACCAAAAGGTGAATTAACTTTTACCTGATTTAAAGAGTGGTACAAAATTTATTCATCGAAGCAATATGAATAAACTACATAAAGGTATTTCAAATAGCAATAAATTTAATACTAATTTAAATGTCAAACCTAATCAGTTAACTGTAAGTGGTAGTAATGGCAAGAACAGGAACGTCGGTTGTTTTAGATGCAGCAAACTAGGACATTATGCCAGAGACTGCCCTTTGAAAAAAGAGAAGTCGATTAATAATGGAGATGTTGTAAGTAATAAAAAAGCTAGTGTACCTGTGAATAACTCTGTGTTAAACATTGGCAACGAACAGTCACATTTAAAGTATTTTAAAGATGGTTCCATAAATAATAAAAAAATAAGATGTTATGTGGACTTGGGAAGTAGCTGCGTAACCATGAGAGAAGACATTGCAAAAGATTCAGGATTTTCATACTATGAAGTTGATACAGAACCCTTAGTAGGATACGGAAATGGTTTAGTAAAACCTTTAGGACTGTTTACAAGTATTCTTACTATCGATGGAGTATCTGTGAAAGTAAAAATACATATAGTACCTAAAGATTGTCAAAATATTGTGTTGATTGTGGGTCATCCTTTCACCGAACAACCACATGTTATCATTACAAGTAGAGTTGATCAGTTAAAAATTGAAAACTGTGATAGGAGTGAATTTTGTCAGCCTACAAAGTCAGTTTAATCACAAACGAAGAAACTGTGATTCCAAATAATTACTTAGGTCACATTTCAGTTTCTAGTAATCTTCCAAATCAAGAATTGTGTATTGAAGGAGGAATACGTGAATCAGGACATGCAATCCCAAGATGCCTGATACGAACCGACTATGAAGGAAATTCAGTCTTGCCTATCATGAACATTTCCGGTGAAGAATTAAAAATTGCAAGGAATACAAAAATAACACGAGGTGAAGTTTGTATTGAAAATATAATCAAACGACAGGTGAATCAGGAAGCTATTGACGAAAGTGAAGTAAACACGGAACTAAAAGATGATGAATTAGAAGAACTAATGAATGTTTTAAATGAATATAAAGACATTGTATCAAAAAACATATATCAGTTAGGACTCACTAATAAAATTGAAATGAACATTGAACTTAATAGTGAGGTGCCTGTGTTTTATCGACCGTACAAACTGTCAGTTAGTGAACGTAAGCAAGTTAAGGACATAATTGAAGAATTGAGAGATGCAAATATAGTCGAAGATGCAAACTCCCCATTTCCAAGCCCGATCCTACTTGTTAAAAAGAAGACTGGAGACATAAGGTTATGTATCGATTACAGAGGTCTAAATAAAATAACAGTTAAAGATCATTATCCACTCCCAGTTATAGATGACCAGTTGGACTTGTTAAAAGGTAAATGTTTCTTTTCAACCCTTGATCTTTGCAGTGGTTATTACCAAGTACCATTAGCAAAAGATGCAAAAGAAAAGACAGCCTTTATTACCCCTGATGGACATTATCAGTTCAGTAAAATGCCATTTGGGCTATGTAATGCTCCTTCTATGTTTCAACAGCTAATAAATACTGTCTTAGGATCTCTTCGTTATGATGTAGCTTTAGCCTACTTAGATGACATTATTGTACCATCAAATACAATAAGTGAAGGTATTCATAAACTGAAACTGGTGTTCGATTCTTTGAGAGAGGCAGGATTAACTCTGAAATTATCAAAATGCTATTTTTTTTATGAAGAAAATAGAGTACTTAGGATATGAAATTTCAGAATTTAGCATTCAGCCTGGCAACAGAAAATTAAAAAGTTTGGTAGAATTCCCGACACCTCATGATGTAAAGTCTTTAAGAAGTTTCATCGGTCTAGCAAGTTACTTTAGGAAATTTGTCAAAAATTTTGCCATCATAATGAGACCATTAACTGATTTGCTGTGTAAAGGCTCTAAATTTCTTTGGGGAAAGTTACAAGAATCTGCATTTGTTGAAATCAAAAAGAAATTGTCAGAAAAACCAGTGTTGACAATATATGATCCAAATGCAATCACAGAAGTCCACACAGACGCGAGCTCTCAAGGAATTGCTGTAGTTCTTTATCAAATACAGAAAGATAAACTTTTGCATCCTATCTCGTATTTCAGCAGAAAGACTACAAAAGATGAATCAAAGTATCACTCATTTGAATTAGAAGCTCTTGCTGTAGTATATGGATTAGAGCGATTTAGAAGTTACCTTATAGGTATACCGTTTGTCATACGAACAGACTGTAATAGTTTGAAAATGTTAGCAAACAAGAGAGATCTCAATCCTCGCATTGGAAGGTGGTCTTTCAGAATTTAACTACACGATCGAATATCACAAAGGAAGTAGTAATGTTGTTGCTGATGCCTTAAGTAGAAGCCCTGTGGAAGATGCTGTTGATACGAATGTAATTGGTTTACCAGTTTTAGGTATAAATATCGATAGCTGCAATGCAGAGAGATAGTAAGGAAATTCTTGCTGTACGAGACAAGTTAGAGTCAGGTGATAGAAATGCACACGAGAAATTTACTTTGATAAATGGCAGAGTATATCGCTGTAAGAAAGGTAGATATAGACTGTATGTTCCAGAAGAATTACGATGCCAATTGATAAATGATACCCACAAGACTTTGATGCATTTGGGAGTTGAGAAAACCCTGTCAAAGTTAAAAGAAAATTACTATTTTCCAAAGATGAAAGAAGCTGTTACTTCATACATACTAAGATATACCAGTTGCTTGTATTATAAAACACCAAGAGGTAAACAACCTGGATTTCTACATCCGCTGGACAAGGGAAGATATTTATTTCAGAGCATACATGTTGATCATCTGGGACCTTTTTTAGCTTCTTTTGATTCAGAAAATAAATTTGTTGTAGCGGCTGTTGACGGCTTCAGTAAATATACTGTCCTGAAAGCAGTAGAAAATGTTGGCAAAGAACTCACAGTAATATTTGTTAACGAATTTATGTCACATTATGGAAAACCTGAACGTATAATTAGTGACCGAGGTACTGCATACACATCTGATCTCGTTGAAGAGTTTTGCAAATCCTACGATATCCAGCACGTGAAAATTGCGTCAGGATCGCCACGTTCTAATGGTCAAGTGGAGCGCGTAAACAGCATGATTATTTCTTGTTTAGCAACTAGCACCGAAAGTACTGATGGAGAAGATTGGTGTGCAAAACTATTTGAAATGCAGTGGGCAATCAATAACAGTCGGCATTCCGTTACGAAGAAGACACCAGCAGATATAGTTTTTCGATTTGTCCCAAGAGCATTTCATAATAATGGATTAACTGAGGAGATTATTGAATTAAACAGAAAACTAAGTGTAACTGAAGTTGATAGCATGACAGTGGAAGAGTTATTAAAAGAAAACAGTTTGAAAATGAAGGAGGCTTTTGACAAGACAAGAAAGAAGGCGTATGAGTTCAAGAAATATGATTTAGTCTTAGTTAGAAGTGATGCCCCAAGTACTGGATCAAGTCGTAAATTAACTCCAAAGTATAGAGGCCCTTATGAAATTGTAAAAGCTGTTGGTAATGATAGATACCTAGTCCAAGATATTGAAGGAGAGCAACAAAGTGGACGACTATACAAAGGAATCATTGCAGTTGATAGACTCAAATTGGTGAAAAGTGATTGTGTAGTATGATTTATTTTATTAGCAATTTAAATGTTTTTCATTTATTTCATTTTCATTTGTTTAAATTTTTAAGAATTTTGTTTGATATGTTTGTAATCTAAATATTTTATTTTATTAGTTTCATAACGAGGACGTCATTAATGTCAGGAAAGCCGAAATGTTAATAACATAATAAGTCAGGTCTTCCTTCTTTACTTTTGTTTTGTTTTAATGACAGTTGGCATGTAAAAAAAGTGTGTTAAAAAAGTTTCCCTTAAAAATTGTAAAAAGCTTTGAAAATAAACGTTTTAAAGTAAAGAGTTTAACAATGGCGACGTTCTGACAGTCATACTCCTTCATTCTTTGCCAAACAATTTTGAAAATTTTTGCTGTGCCCTTAAGTCCCGAGACAGTCTCCCCGGCATCGATACTTTAATGGTGAAGATTATCGAGGAAAATGATGCCAGACAACACAAGGATGGAAATACAGGATCAGGCGCCATGTTCGTGAAGCATCGTTCCGGTGGGTATGTACAGTAGCGGACAATAAAATCCGGGCAAGAATTTGACAACCCGTTCGTATTTAGACAAATTTGGTAATTCAGGCTTTCATTGAGAATTACTTCAGAATTACTAGTGACCTTTTGTATAATATGTGTTAAACGTCAAAAATGTTAGAGTGAGGTTTACATTGTACAAATGGTATGCCCGGATTTTATTGTCCGCTACTGTACCACAGCACCAGAGAAAAGGAAAAGAAGAACGACAGTCAATGCATTTCATTTTATTCAACCTTGCAGAAATAGCCTGATTTTAGCATGACCAGCTCCATTATCATTCACTGACGTGTATGTGTGGCCGTTTCAATTCGCCTAAAATTCGGTTCGGAGAAAGCATGCCGTGGAGGACTCCCCTCAGCGCTCCCTATTAAAGATACTACATGGATACTACAAAACCACTGACAGTAATGTCACATAACGTAATGACAACTGCAATTACTTAAAAACTCACAATAGGCGCTGAGGAGAGTACCTGTCAAAATCTTTAAAAGTCGAATTGAAACGGCCATACATACACGTCAGTGAATGTTAATGTAGCTGGCCATGATTTTAGTCTCTGTTTAAAAATACATAGGACCCTCATAGGACGTTCCTCTACTAGCTATTAATACATTTTCTTTTTTGATTATATTACATGGAAAGTAAATAAAAGACAAAAAACGAATGTAATAGTATATTACATATAGAGAGTTGTAAATAGCAAATTACACACGGTGGAAAATTCGCGCATGAGCCGCGCAGCGGCGAATGCAAGTAATTCCACAAGTGCGTAATTGCTTTATAACTCGAATTTTGTACTACACTTTATCTACGACCACAAAAATTACCTTCAAAGTAATCAGCAATGACACTTGCAATTTCGACGACTGTCAACCTAATGTGATGCGGCTACGTAGATCTAACTGCAAATGTGCGTAAAGTAGGTGCGTTGTGCGTTTTTCTTACTTTACGCACGACGTTTGTAAATACCCGCTTACTTAGTTTATGTGTTGTACGTAATTCGTCATTTACAGTAGTGGTCGTAGATAAATATAATTATTTTTTTACGAAATAAATGTCAAATTGACATCATAAATTCTGCACAAGTCCTTATACATAATAAATGTTAAATATTTACCAAACGGAGCTTCACACAATAAAAATGTCTTTCGTTTCCTTTAAAACACTTCTACGAACTAAGTGCTGTGTATCACATTCCTTCGATTTCAGAAAAATCGCGTTTCTTACGAACACTTGTACGTATTTGGATCACGCAATTATTTTCAGCAATCTTAAATTCCTGAATTTACAGACATTACTTACATTGTCTACAACACCTTCACTGGAACCAGTTTGTTTCTGACCAATTTCTTATAGGAAAAATATCGCACTACTTGAAACTTGAAATTTCAAATTTAATTTCTGACTACTTTCTGACGCGCAACCAGTTTCGTCAACGACAAGTGGGTTGATTTTGATTAAATTTTAATACTGCCATGTGACGGCCACTCGTCGAAAAATAACTGTAACTTCTTAGGGGTGGCCGTCAGATGGCGCCACTACAATTCGAATTTTTACTTCCCTTTAGCCATGGCCAGCTCCATTAACATTCACTGACGTGTATGCATGGCCGTTTAAATTCGCCTAAAATTCGATTCCGAGAAAGCGTGCCGTGGAGTACTCCCCTCAGCGCTCCCTATTTTAATAGGAATACTACTATGTGTTAATATATTTTTTAGATAAGGGGAGGCTATGAAAAATAAAATCAAGAGTCTTAGCTTGATTCGAAACTTTTATTCTGACATTTGCTTCCTGACCCCTGTCAAATCTGTTAATTGTTTAAACGCTCTTGAACACTATAGTCATTGGTCAGCAAGCAATCCAACGGCATTTGAAATTGGTCGTTATCATGTTAAAGAGTTTTAACAAAGCCTTATGTATTCAACTGGAAGATTTTTTTTTCATCATCAAATGTATCTTGACGTTTCAGTTTTGACATAAGTAAATTTTATTAAGCTACGACTTAGGTTTTATTTTTCATAGACTCCTCTAATCTAAAATAGTTAGGGCCAGTTTCATAATCGAATTTAAAGGAAACTTTAAATTTAAAGTCACTCTCAGATGTCAAAACAAATATGGAAACACATTTGTTTACACATCTGAATGTGACTTTAATTTCAAAGTCTCCTTTAAATTCGATTATATAACTGGCCCTTATTTACGAACCGAGTGCGGGAACACATTTTTCCCGCGTGAGCGCAGTTTTGAAGCGCGAGCGACGTAGGAGGGAGCGCTTCATATGCGCGAACGCGGAGTAATGATTCCCGCAAAAGTTTCGTATTATATTTTTTGAAACGAATATAAAAATTTAATCGGAAATACTTTCATATAATTTCATGTCATGGCAAACCAAAAATGTAAAATTAAGCAAGCCATGCTTCAGTATTCAATAGATGATACTGTCAAATTTATTGGAATTTTTTGACGATTTCTCCCTTTTCTGGGCCTGTTAATAAATGAAAGTTGTTGTAATATAGTATTTTTTAAACTAGATTTATTATTATCAACACTGATTTATTTAAGAATGCTCCAAAGGGCCAGTGTTTTTGACGTTGTTTCCTGGTTACTCGACCGGGAAACAGTGTTTCCCGGTTGACTATTTCGTGCGTAAAACAGTAACTAAAGTGCGATGAGTTCAAAAAATATATTAACGCATTGTATAAAACTACTGATAGTAACGTAATGACAACTGCAATTACTTAGAAACTCACAAGAGGCGCTGAGGGGAGTACCCGTCAAAATTTTTGAAAGCCGAATTGAAACGGCCATACATACACGTCAGTGAATGTTAATGTAGCTGGCCATGCTTTAGCTGTCCAGGCCCTACAAAGCACCAGCAGATAGCACTACCGGAAGTCGACGACATGAGGACAGCTGATCAACTCCATGAACTAGGATCAAGTGCAACTTTTGCGGAAAGAGAAACCACAAGGCTGCTAACTATTTTAAGAAAAACAAAACCGATAGCCAACGAGCAAATGCCGCGGACGATCTACTTTTCGCAAGCGATAGCGCCTCGAGGGTTACCTCACGGTGCTGTGATAAATCAAGGTTGGTGTCTCGATAGTGGGTGCACGTCACATCTATGCAAAGATTTGAACCTCAAGTCAAGAGGAGGGTACAACTGAAGATGTGCCATCGTCCTCCACTTCAGTTTTTCCAAGCAAACCACAGCGTGATCGGCGTCGGCCCAAATATCTTGCCGAAAATAGATTTTATATTATACATTAGATTTGCCTGTGCACCTAAGTTCGTTCTAGTTACCTTATGTCAAGGATACTAAACTCTTTATAGGATGGCTCATTCCCTATGCTGCAATGTAAGCCCGTTCCCCTCCACACGTGACGTCACTAACGCCGCCTTACTTAAATTTCCGGATGGTGGCGTTTTACGTAAAACAAACATTGTTTGAAATTTGCACAACAGAGAGTTTCTAACTCTTAACAAATTATTTTCGTATTTCAAATTTCAGCAATTTCATAATTTCTTTCAAACACCGTTTAATTGTCACAGGTCACAGCACATTTATAAAACGTTAGTTCCATAAAATACCTGGAGATGTCGTGACCAAATTTTGAATTCGCCAGTTCTTAAATATATTTTTGTTTTCAAATTGTAAATTTCTTTTTAAAATAAAATTTTATGTTTGCAATAAAAGCTGCAGTCTTGTTGAAACGATGGGAATGGAAAACAACTCTCATCGTGGCCTAATCCCGGCGTACAAAACCGCGCTCTCTAATCTGTCCTCGTATTCCCCTCGCATTCCTCGACGCGACGGTAGGGAGGCCCGTTGGCTACGTCACGCGTCACGGCAGACGGATTTCAGAGATTGAGCCATCCTTATACAGTTAACCATCCTTGACCTTATGTTACATACATACAATATGTTTTACTCCTAAAAAACTGCGGGTGTAGGAATGTTATGTACGCGAGATGTATTAAAAACAAGCGCTCGTTACTGGAGTTACAAAAAAAAAAACGGAAAACATACAATAATAAATTTTTTTATCAAACTGGAAAATTCTCTTTCATTTTTCCGACTTTGAACATAACAAGTATCATAACGTGCGTCTAGTCGTCGGTGTGTACAAAAATCCTGCGCATGCGCACTGCACTTCATTCGCACTAACCTTGATTCGCACCCTCGCGCGTTGTTTGTTGAACTACGGATCGAATTCACAAACGTTAAAGTTTAACGAATGATTAGAAATAATTATTGTTATGGTTTTAACAAATGTATCGACGGAGTTAATCATTCGTTAAACTTAATCAACGTTTGTGAATTCGATCCTACGTAATTTAAAAAAATGCTACGAGTAAATATTATAATATAAATACTATGTGTATTTTAAAAATGCCATAAGGCGTGGCTGTGGAAAAGAAAATTCATGTCTTAGCTTCATTCATTTACTTTAAATTCTCAGTTTTGGCATGTGTTACATGCCAAGCTACGACATGAGTTTAAATTTTCATGGCCAACCATTATGGCATTTTTAAAAAAATACACCGTATTTTAGTAATAGTAACATTTCATTTTAGCATGGAAAATTAGAATTTTCATCAAGGGACTTCTTTTATAACTGAAAACTAATTAAGTATATGAAAACAAATACACATTTTATTAACAGAGGTAATTTATTAATTCAGAAAATTTAAAATAAATGATTTATTTTACTTTAATTATTCGTCTTACATACATATACATAATCCATATGGGAATTATAAACCATGAAAACTAGGAACACATTTTCAAAAATAGTAAACTCAGTTGACGTAATGTATAAATATTAAAACATAAACAAAATAATAAATTTTCATAGTCTAATAAGAAGTTAATATAAGTTATACGGTGTCATTCATGAAGTTCGTAACAAATGGGTTTTTTTAATTTAATTTAATATTTTAAATTTTAAAATAGACGAAATAATCTTTTTTAATTGTTAAAAACGCAGTGTAACAAAGATGTGTTTTTTAAAGCGAAATTTACTTTCTTTTTTCTTTTGTAAAAAGTGACCTATCAAAGTAATTTTTGATGTAAAGTAATTTTCAGTGATAAAATCAAAGAACAACATCATATTTGTTTATCAAGCAATAAAAACAGCATCTTAATTCTAAAACCGCAAAACAAATTTATATCGAATAAAAAGTGTATTTAAAGTACCTACCTACTTACTTTACTCTTAATTCATAATTTTTGCAAAATATGGTATTTAGATACTGCAGATTGTTGATTACAAATTTTAAGCCAAATTTTAAATGATCAGTTAGATTTGATTGTCTTCTTTTTTATTTTCATAGATGCACGAACTAACTCTAGCAAAATTTTTCCAAAACGTCAATGATAAAAATGTTTCCCATATCGTTACGAATTTTATGGATGGCAGTATAATATGTACATAAATACAGGGTGCTCTAAAAATGGCGAAGTAACGCCATTTTGTGCTATTCAGGGACACCTCTGAGCATGGGAAAAAATTCTACCTGCTTTTTTTAAGATAAATAAATAAATAAATAAATAAAACTTTATGTAAAGATACAATTTATTTATCTTAAATAAAAATTATTGTTGAACATCATTTTAAATATGTCTTTCATTACAAAAATTGTTGAAATTTCAGAATTAGTAAAAAATAAATATTTCAAATTCCAATCTTATAACCTCCATATCACAAGATAGAATTTTTTAAACATTTTTCCCATACTTAGAGGATGTCCCTGAATATTGCAGAATGGCGTTGTTTCGCCATTTTTACAGCACCCAGTATAAAATATATTTTATAATTTTTTATCTTCGTATTTCTTCAGTAACAAGAGAGAAAGCTATCCTTTGTGATTCTTTATTTGTGGGTTTCTTAATAAGTTTTGATTCACATAATTTATTCCTTAAATTGGATTTTTTCTTGGTTGACCAAAGCCTGCGCTGAATCTCAATTTTTTTATTATCGGAATTGTACTTGAATGTGATAGCAATTTTACATTCTGTTTTTGAGATGCAGCTAATGTTGAAGGTAAAGGAGCTATTATTTTTTTCACAATTTCAAGCTCTGATAGTGAATTAATTGTATTAACATGTCTGACGAACGTATTAATAATTTCTGCCTTCTGTTCTTCAAGCGACAGTTTACATCCTTTTTTAGAAACTTCCTCCAAAATAGCTTCTTTTTCAGTATCTTCTTCAACAATATCTATATAAAGTTTATTGCTACTTATGTTTTCATTCATAGTTTCCTTAGTAGCTAAAATTATAAAAATGCAATAATTACTCATTCAAATAATAAATACCCAAGAAAAAACAAGTTACTTTTGTTAGGGTTGCCATTCATCATTAAACAGAAGGTAATATATACAGTGACTTTCATAAAGTTCGTAACAAATGGGAAACATTTTTATTATTGACTTTTGCCAAAAATTTTTACTACAGTTGGTTCATGCATCAATCAAAATAAAAAACAACATAATTCCATCTAACCAGTCATTTAAAATATGGCTAAAATTTTGAAAAATGGAAATTCGCGAAAATGAAAAATTGCCATAATTCAAAAGTTATTAATCTTTTCCTACTAGAATCGATGCACTCAGATAAAATTAAGTATAATCAACAACCTACAGCGTCTAAATACAATATTTTACTAAAATTTTGACCAAAAATAATTTTTTTTAGAATTTCATTTTATGTGGTTTTAAAATTAAAATACTCTTTTAAATCCTTCAAAAACAGGTATCATCTCTTTCTTTGATATGTGTTAACTAAGATAAATACCACTAATATGAAAGTATTACTTCAAATCGGACGTCTTTTACAAAAAATAGAAATTTCGCTATTAAAAACACGTCTTTGTTACATTGCGTTTTTAACAAATAAGAATAAATTGTTTCCGTTTCTTTTTTGCGTAATAGAAAGGCAAGATGTAAGTATGCTCTTTTGTACAAAAAATGTCATTTACAGCATATTAAATGCATACTTCTGGTATTTTGAAAAATATTGTGAATTTTCAGCGATAATCCGTAAAATAATATTAGCCGTGAAATTAACGTCAAGCGAAAACATCAGTTGGTTCGTTGATATTTCTTGTTGAGTCAACTTTATCTTTAACCGAATATGTATTAAGATTAACTTTGCTATGAACAAGAAATATCAATGAACCAACTGATGTTTTCGCTTGTTGACGTTAAGTTCAACGTCATGGCTAACACTATTTTACGAATTTTCGCTTAAAATGTACAATACTTTTCAGAAGGCCAGCAGTATGCATTTAATATGCTGTAAAGAACATTTTTTCTATAAAAAGAACATATTTAAATCTTAGCTTTCTATTATGCAAAAAATAAATTAAAACAATTTATTTTTATTTGTTAAAAACGCAATGTAACAAAAACGTGTTTTTAAAGCGAAATTTCAATTTTTGTAAAAGCGTCCTATCTAAAGTAATATTTTCAGATTAGTGATATTTATCTTAGTATACACAGATCAAGGAACGAGATTATATTTGTTTTTGAAGGATTCAAAACAGCATTTTAATTTTAAGATCACATAAAACAAAATTCCAAGAAAATGGATTTTTGGTCATAATTCTAGCAAATTATTGTATTTAGACACTGTAGGTTGTTCATTACACTTAATTTTATCTGAGTACATCGATTCTAGAACAAAAAGATTGATAACTTTTGAATTATCGCAATTTTTCATTTTCGAGACTTTCTATTTTTCAAGTTTTCAGCCACATTTTAAACGAGTAGTTGGATGGCATTGTGTTGTCTTTCATTTTGATTGGTGCACGAACTAACTGTACTAAAATTTTTTCACAAAAAACAATAATAAAAATTTTTCCCATTTGTTACGAACTTTATGAAAGTCACTGTATGTTGCAACTATTAATTTTCAAAAAAAATTGTTGCAAATCGGTTTTGATTGCGGTGGAATCCTCGAGCATCCTCTGTACAGCTGTTTCGGCCCTATTTGAGGCCTCGTCAGCGTAGCTCGAGACTTCCACTGCAAAACAAACCGACCTGTCCAATGTTATTCGCAAATGTGATGTACTAGTAATGAATAGTTTCAATCACTCTACAGAGGATGCTCGAGGAATCCACTGCAATCAAAACCGATTTGCAACAAATTTTTTTAAATCAATCAATATGCTTTGACAGCACGCTTGGCCATCTTGCATGGAATGATTATTAAGTAGCAAACTCGCTGCAATTTGTCATTTCCAATGCAATTGTAGGTCAAAAAGTGATCGCAGGATGTCGCGATTGAAACTATTCATTATTAATTTTCAATTAACAACCTAATTCAACATGATGAAACAGGTATTTCAAATTGCTTTACTACTTGCAATTCAAGTCAATACTCATTACTCATGCTTTAAAATACGAAGATTATTTGAATTATGCTGCATGTACACCTTCACCAGCCAGAAACACATTTTTAAAAACCTGTATACATACTGTAATTGTGTATTATTTAGTATGGAATTATTCTTCTGACGTCAATTCGATATTTCAGGAGCTACATAAATAAATAAGAATAAAATGCATTTCGTATTAATGTCAATGAAAAATTTCTTAAAGTATGTAGGAATACTTACTGTTTGAACTAACTTGGGATTTCTTAAAATTTGCCACAGTATGAATATGCTTACACATATTGAATTTTATACCCGAGTCTACGCAGGTGCAATGGTAGTCATGTATGCAAATTTGGCATTCTTCACAAACTAACTGACAATTAACACAACTTCTTGTTAGCTCTTCTACTACATATATCTCATGAAAATTTTTAGAAGTCACTTCCCACCCATTTTCAGTCTGAGAAATTAAACTTTTATCCAAACTTTCCATATTCTTATGTCGTTGTCTGATTTCTTTGACTTTTGAAGAAATTTTTCCTTTATGTTTTGAAATTAGCCTATCAAACAATTTGTCCCGAACTAGTTTCATAATTGCATGTATAGCTTTGTCTAATCTTTTTACCCTTCTTCCTTTTAAATATATGTACTTCATAGTTCTGTGTAAACTTTCAAGATGCATGTTAGTATTTACTCCAGCATGTAGTCGATAGGCATAAGCCCAGTTCTCTGATGTATGAGAGTACGTATGTTGGAAATATTTTATAAAGTCAATAACTTCAGGGTCTTCAATATGCAGAAAATTATACAACATTTTTTCAAAAGCACACATATCTCTTTCTTCTAGTAACGTCCTCACTTGTTTATATGTCTCAATCTAAAATATAATTTAAATAAATCAATTCAACTAATAACTAACCGCATATTTTTTCATTTTCATTCACTTTTACATTAACGTTTTTGTACGTAATTTGGCCGCGCGCCGTTAATGTAAAAGAGAATTATACTGAAAAAATTTGACTGCTTTGTCAAGTCTAATGTCTTTATACATTGTAGTATGATATTTAAAATGCTAATCTTTTCTTATCCTTGCGCAGGGGCCTTATGCTAATTTTTCTTTTTAGTATGGGTGTCTGCGTTTTTTTTTAATTTCAGAAATTATGCTGAGGTTCACTGCGTTTTTTTAATTTCAGAAATTATGCTGAGGTTCACTGCACTTTACAGTTTAGTATATATGCATAAAGCTTTTCTTGTTATGTAGAACGTGCTACAAAGAGATTTTTAAAAATTAAAATTTAATTTATACTTGTTCGTGTAAAATTTCAAGGTTACGTATCTCAAAAATTATGTGTATTCACACTATTTTAAGATCGTAATCGTGATCTAATGATTTATGCATCTACAGGATATATAAAGGAAACCTACATAAACATTAACCATATTGAAATTTTTACTTAGAGAATTCAAGTAGTTTAAAACGTCAACACAAAATTATAACTGTGATTATAACGTGTGTTTTTTTAAAAATGCCATAAAGGTTGGCTATGAAAATTAAAACTCATGTCGTAACTTGACATCTAACACATGCCAAATCTGAAAATTTAGCGTAAATGAATGGAGCTAAGACATGAATTTTATTTTCCACAGCCAACCCTTATGGCATTTTTAAAAAAACACACGTTACATATATTAGTAGATACCAGAGATTTTTTTTATCGTCTGAAATGTCATTTCATCACCTCCTACACCGTTTAAATGTTTTTAAATTCAAATAACAATCCAATACGATACACCCGCTGACCCGGTTAAAAATTAAACGGCCACTTTAAATCAAACGAGAAACTTGTGTAGTGCGCATGCGCAGGATTTTTGTACACACCGACGACTAGACGCACGTAGTATCATAGTTATGCCGGTTCGAAGACATTTTGTTATGGAGAATTAACGTTACATGCCAAATATGTATGTATGGTTGCCTATCGTCGTGGCGTGCTGGGCGCGAGGGGGTAGTACTATGGAGTGCGGAAGGCGAGCTGACTGGAGTGTAGGGACGGCATAGTCTGTACCTATGCCACTACAATCGGGTGGAGGCGAATGGACCACCAATAATGTGTATCCAGCGTGAATTTTATTTTAAAGTAAAGAATATATTTTAAGAATGTGTCATTCCTACTTCTTCTAATTGCTTCGTTTGTATAAATTTGTATAATGTGCTTAAAAGTGGAAAGTAAAAACAGATTCAGAGAAGGCGAAGCGTTTAACTTGCTCATCTAATTAATTTATTTAATATCAAGTGTAATAACAGTTAGCATACAGTTATGCCACAAAAAGGGATTTAAAATGCAATCTTTTTTTAAGTGTCCTGTTTCAAGAGCTCCGTATAATTAACAACTGATTTTAGAGCTTAATGTTTCCGGTCCGCACGCCCGCTCCGGCTCAAATAACACGAAGCTGTCTTCAAACTGGAGCGCCATATTTTTCCGAGAACAAAGTTCATGCTTCTTTATAAGACATCTGATATTCTGAAGTGGGCTCAGCGAAGCGTGTAATGCTAGCGGAGGACGCGAGAACATCCGCTTTACGAAAAAAAGAATCCTGCTGCTATGATTGTTCATAAATGCAAAACTACTTTACGATGCACAACGAGATATTTCTTATAAAACTGCACGCAATGCATCTAAAATATGTTTGACTACGGAGAAATTATATTATTTTTATCTCCTTTCATCGTACCTACTTAAAGAATCAACGTGATTCATTATGTCAGTATTTTAGAATTAACGATACTAAGGGCGAGTTTAATTTTTCTCATAAAACATTACGTGTAACATACAGTATGATTATTTTTATTGTTATGGCGAGTAAAGCAGGAAACGCTGAAAGGTTAAAGTGACTACTAATAGAAGTCAAAACTCAAAATGATATGCTTACAAACACCGGCATTGTCTCTGATAGTGGAGCACTTTTCTCACAGATTGTCTGAGTTAATACGAGAGAAATGTGCTCGTTAAGAATCGCGTTCGTCCAACAAATGTATGTACGTTCAACTTTGAATGTTAAGACGACTCTTGCTAAAGGAAACAAGATCGCAGATAAAAACGAATATATACCTTCCCGAACTAATTTTCTTATCGCAAAGACACACAAACGGTGGGAATATGCGCATAATAATGCGAAAGATGCAAAGCGCGCCTATTATGTTCAATTTCCTCACAAACAGAATTTAAATTACTCCAAATGGAAACCATTTGTGCAGAAGTGAACACAGTGATTTTCAATATGCAAATTAAGCTTAAGCTTCTCTGCATTTATCTATATAGGTGCGTATGTACTGTTAAGATATGTGATGTAATTTGACACACTCGAACCTCATCATGGAGCTTTTCCATGCTTCGGAAGATATATTCATTTAGTGGTCATGGCAACTTCAGAATCATCTATCATCTTTTCTATCAAAACATATTAGGGTAACCTTCTTCTTCGTCTTTGTGGGACTCATAAAGTATTGAACGCTCCTCGTAACCATAAAAAATTGTACTCGTACTATACTTTTCAACTTCAATTTCGGAAAAAGTAACATTAATTTCAGAAAATATGATTTTAATTTCAGAAAAAGTAAATTTAATTTTGGAAGTAGTAAGTTGAATTTCGGAAAAGGTAATTTCAATTTCGGAAAAAGTAAATTTAATTTCGGAAAAAGTAAATTCACTTTCGGAAACAATAGATTCTCCATTTTATGGGATTCTATATAGGTATTTCCATCCTAGTGTTTATGTTTGAATGTTATTTAAACACAGAATGGCCCACCGAACATTTCCAAGGCAGTTTTTAGTCCTAGGATGGAAATACCTATATAGAATCCCATAAAATGGAGAATCTGTTATTTCCGAAATTGAATTTACTTTTTCCGAAATTAAATTTACTTTTTCCGAAATTGAAATTACCTTTTCCGAAATTCAAGTTACTATTTCTGAAATTAAATTTACTTTTTCTGAAATTAAATTTACTTTTTCTGAAATTAAAATTATGTTTTCTGAAATTAATGTTACTTTTTCCGAAATAGAAGTTGAAAAGGTATAGAAACAATTTTCGTGTGATTAATCAAACATCCTGACTTTTACTTCCTGACAGGTGCAACTCTACTGGTAGACATGATACTCACAATTGGTTGTAGTTTAAATGTGTATTTCTTGGATAGTGAGATGTATCAGACGAGCTACTACGAAAACGGCAATAATACGTTTTAGCAAATGAGTTATTTACATTTAGCGTTTGCATACGTAACGGTTAATCTCTGGCTAAAAAAATTGAGAAGACAAGAAAACGTAATGAATACATTCAACACGGAAGGCCTAATTAATAAGCGAACGGAAGAACACATTTAATTGCAATGTGATCTTATCCATCCACATTTTTTGTAATTCAATATTGAGAATGTAAATTATATTCTAATGTTTGTAATTCATAAAAGAGTGGTTACTATAATAAATATTAAAGATAGAAACATACAGGGTACCGAAGCTAAACTTACTAATTTTAAATTCTTCCATTATTTATGACTTCATTCTTCGAATGACTCATGAAATTTAGCGCAAGTAGCAGGCAGGCGCAACCGAGTGTATTCTGCACAAAGAACGGCATAACAAGCAAAAATGGTCTCTCTCATATAAATTATTTATGTAGGAGCCCATCAATTACTTGTTTCAGATATCATATGACTAGATAGTATCTCAACTCAATAATACGACTTAAATATTAATCAAGGTACCATGTAAACCGCTCCTTCAAGATTAGGATCTCCGTTCGTTTCCTTTATAAGGGCTCATATGACTGCTCTAAGGGAAATAAATGACTGAACGATACACATTAAAAAAAATAGACAAGTAATACTCCTAGTTAGATACTCCTAGTTGAGTTGAGCGATTTCTGGGAAATATTTGTTAATTACCGAAACAATTATAGATATAAACGTATAATTAGAACTGACTGGGTGGTATAGCTTTTGATGGACGTTGAAAAATTCAATAAGACTACGTAATGAAATGAGAATTTGTTTATTAATTCGAGCTCAAATTGGACTGATAAAAAGTAATTAATAACGTTTCATTTTCTCTTTGTTTTATTAAACAGCATCAGCCAATGCAGTTATGTGTACAAGAGAAATAAGTGCTTAAGACACAAGCTTAAATTTTAATCCTGGCCTAGTTTGAATTTAAAAAAAATATATAGGTATGTCGATAATTGTTGTTACATGCAAATAAATCAATAAAAAATAATTGAAGACGTCAATTACATGAATTTTATTATTGCATTAAATAAAGGCATAGGCGCATTTTTGTCAGTTAAGTCGTGGTCGAGTTGACAAGGCATAAAACAATTTGCGAAGTGACAGGAATGATGAATGGCGTAGTTATTGTAATATCTCTTAAGAGAAACAAATTACAGCAGTAGTATTTACAACGTAATGATTACTATTACAATGGTGTGTCTAAATTAATTAGATTCTCTTTATACTATCGATGGTTGTAGCTAACAGGTTCTGGTAATTTTAATTAATTAAATTAACAAGTTTTCTTGTTTGGTGATTTATGATTTCTGAAACAATTCTTCACGTCACGCACTATTAGAAAAGTAAAATAACCATCTGAAAGAATAGAACGTGTTCTATCTCCAAACTATATCATCTGCAGTCCAAAAATTTCTTGTAGAAATTGAACCAAATCTTGTAAGTACAAAAAAAATAGGCTAGTCTAAAACGGCCTTAAGAAAACATTATCTTTCAGAGACGTTCCTATTTATATAAAAAAAAAATGTAGAAATTTATGAAGTACAGCATCATACTATATTATCTTGTCTGAATTCTAATTTAAAAAAAAGCGCATTGTAAAGTAAAAGTAATACAATTAAACTTATGAATTATTAACGAAAATCTGAAACTGGCTTTGAAATTCTGCGAAATACTTTATCGACTTCAGGACAATATATCAGGCTGCAACCTCGGTACATCACTTCTCGAATACACTCGCTATAAATCTACGAGACACCGATACTCCCCGCCGAGTAACATCAGCAAACAAACAATTTACATTATGCTAATAATTAGTATCATATTTCAGGTTGCACTGACAATCAACTATGACGTAACATGATAAAGCATAACGGTGCATTTCGTGCCGTGATGTTGGTAATGTCCATTGTCATAGAGTGCACGGTATTTCTAGAAGCTTCATCCCAAAGTTGCGAATTGTTTGGTGCTTCTTCACTCATAAATAAGTAATGCTTTTAAGTAATCCGGAATTCTATATTCTAATCTCAGAACGTTTACAATAATCGCATACGAATTTGTGCGCTTCGTTTTGAATACACAAAGTCTGACTGTAAATAATCGCGTTGAATAATTTTAAATTTATGGTATTCCAGTTACATACGTGTAAAGGGACATTTTTAAAACGTCTCGCTTTTCGAAGAAGTCTATTACTATTGCAAGTTTCTCACGAGAGAAATTATATTTAAATAAGAACATACCTCGATTAGGTAAATAATTTGCAATAAACCATTTCTTTTGGAATTAAATTTAATTAAACGAAAAGCTGCTGAATGACTAAATTATTTTCTGTTAAAATAGGTGTTGTCAAAAATTCGAGCTTAACTTTGTAATGTGACGATAAATAATGTTGGCTGATTAAAGCTCACTCCCCATAAATTTTCGGAGGCAATCCCATATTTGCATTCAATCTCACATGGTAGTTGGTGCATCTCATTTTTGCATAGAACGAAGCTTCATATTGTACATTGGCGGTTAATGCGAGTTCTCAAATTTCAATAAAATTCTCTGGCAGTGAGGTATCGTTATATAAGCTGCTGCACTGAAGCGTTAAATCATATTCGGCACGACAGTCTAACTCATAAAATATGAATAATAGTGGCAGCTGCAACTCCCCCTGTTTAAGGATAATCGATAATCGATATAATTTGCACATTTGGTGATAATGTCGTGTGCAGTACACTCGAAGGGACATTTATTGGAAATGAAACGATGTAGCATTCGTTAAAATAAAATTTTTAGTACACTGTTGTTGTCTATTTTGAAAGCCGTTTTTGTTAAAATTTGCCATCTGAAAGCCTGCAGGCGACTCAAGCATGAACGTTGTCGTCATATCAACGCGTGGTCATATCAACGTACATAAATAAGTTGATCAGTTGTTTTACGAAATATAATGTTAATAACTTATTACTCTTCGGTTGAACATTAAAGCAGTTCTGAAGCATTCTGTGTCTTTTGGTATAATCAATACTTCTGCTAAAATATAACCAAGCACTTCTGCTAAAAGTTTTTTACACTCCCCTACAAGATTTGGTTCAATATCTTTAACAATTTAAATTTTACGATATCACTCAGTACTTAAATTGTATCATAAATTGGATTGAATCAGAAATTCTCTGGAAAGAAAATCCGGACAATAAAATCCGGGCAAGTATTTGACATATCATGTCTATTTAGCCAAATTTGGTAAATCAGGTTTTTATTGAAGTTATGTTTCTGTCAAAACGTAAAAAAGGATTTGAAATGTCGAACTTAATAAACTGCAATTTCGCAGCAACTCTTCCTTCTGTCCAAACTTCATTTGGCAAAGTCAGTATTTTTCCTTTTTGAATGGAAATATTTTGTCCAAATACAAAATAAACCAGAACTATTAATAGTGAAATTTGTATTAAATGTCAGAATTGCAAGTGACATATACCAAACGTCACAAATTTGAAAGTAAAGTTTTACATTGTAGAAAAGACGCCCGGATTTTATTGTCCGCTACTGTACAAGAAATAGGTAGTCGAAAACCAATGCTGCCAACCGTACGATTATAATCGTATTCATATGATTATTTAGCTTTAGCAGTTAGTACGATGTACGATTTCATGTTCAAAATCGATTTTTTTAAATTGGTATATAATAATAAATAATAAATGAAATAAATAAAATAAAAATTGCAAATAATGAAAAGGAAAATGGAATGACAATCATAATATTTCTGGAAAATCAAAAACAAAAAAAGAATAATAATAAGTAAAGGCAACCCGCTTACTTGATTAGTAATAAGTAAATGCAACCCGCTTACTTGATTAGTAATAAGTAAATGCAACCCGCTTACTTGATTTAAAATAAAAATTTTAAATTTTTTAAAATATTTTTTTTTAGGTATGTATTGTGGTACACGGTTGAAACGAGAAAAAAAATGTTATTTAATCATACAAAAATCCAATATGGCGTCCATTTAAAATAAGAAAGTTACTATCAATATCTTGACAGCCGCCATCTTGAATTTTATTTAACTTTTATACGAAACATTTTTTCATATCTTTTATAATTGCGAAGTTATTGGACATTAAAGAAAATAGCGATTTTCAGTTTTTCTGCGATAATATCTGAACTATTCGGAATTTTCAAATTTTCTCAACGGAATCTGAATCAGCACATAAAACTGTAAAATATTACCCATTTAACCAAATCTCTATCTGCACTAATAAGAAAGTTACCCATGGTAGCCTACTCAATCTGGGACACACTGTACATTTACGAAAGGAAAAGAAACAAACACTCAAGAAACCTGAAATAGTTTCTTAATTACAAAAAATCGTAAACAATTAAAAACAAGAAAAAATGAAATTCGCAAATAAAGAAAAGAAAAAAGAAACGACAATCGCAACATCTACAGAAAGAAAAATCAAAGAAACAAAGATGGAAACAATCAAAAACAAAAAAGATTAAAAAACATTTTTAACCATCGAGAAGCTCAATCGAAATGGAAAAAAATCCTAAAGAAAGTAAGAAAAATAAATGATCAAAATGAAAAATAAATAAATAAAAACTCAAAATGAATTGTAGATTTAAAATTTCTTTAAAAATAATTAATAATTAAAAGAAACACAGAAATCTCAAATTGCTGAATTTCTGAAAAAGTGGTAAACACGATCCAAAACAAGAAAAAATTAAGAATGTTTTCGACGACTCGAAAAATCCAATAGAAAGAAAAAACCAAAATTTCTGAAAAAAGAAAGAAAAACAAACGACGATCGTAATATTTCCGAGAGAATGAGGAGCGTAGAAAACTATTGATCATTTAATATCAGATAAAACAAATAAAAAATGGAAGAACGTTATCGAAATAGAAAAGATAGCTAACTTCAGAAGGAAAAGAAAAATAAATGACAATCACAATACTAAAGAAAAAGCGACGGAAAAACAAATGACGATCGCAATGTTTACGAAAGAAAAAGAAATCATTTCAGAAATTGTAAACAAAATAAACAAATGATTGTATGCAATGTAAGTACCACGCGATCATTTAAATTGATAATTAGAGTAGGCAATGAATTTTGAATTAGATTGGCAGCACTAACTGTTGACAGCTTACTTTGAGTTTGAATTGTCAAAGTGACGCTTCAAAATGTTTAATTAATTGCCGGTGGCGAACACTTTGAACATTTGCTATGGTTGTCACTAAAACTGTTTCACTTCCTTTAAATTAAAACGATTGAACCCGATGAGAATCCTAAAAACGTCAAAATATTTACATAACCTATAATCTACACAGCGAGTCGATTGGCAAGGTGCACAACCATATAAAAATTTCGCCTACTTTAATTATAAATTTAAATGATCGCGTGGTACTTCCTAATTTATTTCTAATTAATTTAGCGACCGGTTTCGATTGTTATATCATCATCAGGCCTAAAATACAAAGTTAAAGAAGTAAGGAGAAGTATACAAAGAATACATATTGTGCATTTGTATGAAATCAAAATATAAATGAACAAAATTGCAAGTATTGAATGTGAGTAATGTGTTGTACAATAAGTAAGGTTATGTTTAATTAATATTGAAAAATTGAAACTTACTGAATATATGAATTATCGCTAATAAGCTGAATTTTTATAGGTATGGCTATTATGAACAATACTCACCACTATCGTCAAAATTGAAACATAAATTTGAAAAACAACATTCGTTGGAAGGAAGAAGAAAATATACTGAAGTGAAGTTGGTGGATCGTGAATGACAGTTAAGAAAGAAATGAAGTTAGTAATATAGATGTTATGAATTATTTTAGATTCGTGTAAATTGGTTTAAAATGTAGATTAAAATGATCAATTTATTTAAAGAAATAATGTTTTGTTGTTTTTTTATATTATGTATATATTTCATATGCTTCTAGGAGAGTAAGTTTGAAATTTTTATTTTGTTCATGTAGAAGTTTAGTTTTGTTGTGATCTAAAGTGTGACCGGTTTCATGTAAGTGTTTTCCTACATTAGAAGGTATTTTATTTCTAGTATGTTCATTTATTCGTGTTTTTATGTTACGTCCTGTTTCACCATTGCAAAATAGTTGATAAACTCCACTTTTATCTAGTATGTTTATTTTGTTTTTATTGTTTTGTAATTGTGTTAGGATGTTTGTTTTTTGTGTTGATATTGTATTTATGTTATGTTTGTTTAAAATTTTTTGTATTTTGTAATTAATAGTTCCTTGGTAAATTAAAATTTTGTACTTAAGTATTATTATTTTGAGTGTTTTTATTATTTGATTTATGTATAATTTCATTTTGTATTTTGTCTATAATGTTTGGATTATAATTGTTATTGTAAGCCATTTGTCTGATTATGTTTATTTCTTTAATTTTGTTTTCTGTTGTAAGAGGAATATTATTTATTCGATTAAGATAATAGTTAAACCCTGCTTTCTTGTGATTTTGAGGATGTTGTGAATTGTTTGGTATGATAATATCTGTTTGTGTTGGCTTGTGATATATATTGATTTGTAATTTGTTATTTATTTTTGTGTTAAGTCAAGAAAATTTATTGTACTATTATTTTCTATTTCTAAAGTGAATTTTATATTGTTATGTAGATTATTTATATATTCATTAAAATTTTCTAAAGTTTTTAAATCACTTGTCCATATACATATTATCAGGGTTTGAAAAAATCATGATTTTTATATAAAAGTAAAAAAATCGGATTTTTATGATATATATCATGATATATATCAAAATATAAATCAATAATTCGATTTTTCAATTTGTAGTTGTTTACAAATAAAGTTGTCGGTTCGTCTTATTACATATTTTTATCATGATAAAACAGTATCAGGCTCAAACAAAATTAATAAACAAGCTAAACACAACTTAAATTCAGAATCATTGTTTTGGTAGTTCCCAAAATGTTTACCATCTTCCCCATCCAGTTTAAATTTCGCTTTTTTGGAGCTTCTGAATTCATACATTTGAACATTAAAGCTAATTTATTTTGTTTTTTATAATATTTCATAATAGCTGTACTTGTACTTACTCTGTCAATTTTAAAATGCGAATAATAAATATCCTGATATACTGGGTGTCCGGTAAAGAATGGGCCAAACTTCAAGGGTGGCTTCTTTGGATCAAAATAAATCGATTTAGATCAATTTATCTTGGTACAATTTTGCTTCATTAAAAAGTTATGCCCTTTCAAAGATAATTTTTTTATATCAATATTTTAGCAAAACTCGCTCATTTTTGGAGACATTTAATTGTAATTTGGCATTTAGAGGTTTCTTGTACTGCTGAATCTGAATATCTGCTTATTTTTAACGTAACGTATAGAGGGCCCTCTAGAAACCCTGACATTCTCTTGTTTATTGTCGTACTTTTTTTTACGTGAATATTTTAAAAATATGTTTCGTTTTCTTTAAAGAACATTTAATTTACTTTCAAAAAGGCATACTTGTCACATGTCGCTAAAGTACACCAGTTTTGAGAAAAATGGCTTTGAATGTGAAAATGTTGAATACTTACTACACCATTAATGCTACTGCAGGGTGAAAAAACAATTACCTAAAGTTGCACTACTTCGTAATTTACTTAAAATTGAAAAAAATTACAATTCTACATTTAAATCAACGATACGTTACGTAAAAAAATCTTATTATGTTTGCTATGGCCGCGTATTTCACTCATAGTTTAACTTTCAACTCCAGATTACTCCTATAGTAACAATTATAAAAACAATTGTTCCCATGGAAATAAAGTTAAGATTAAAGTTAAACTGTAACAGAAATACGGGTCTATGTGCCTGATTCAACGTAGACCTAAAACAGTAATATTCAGCATTATCATATTCAAAGCCATTTTTCTCAAAACTGGTATACTTTAGCGACATGTAACAAGTATACCTTTTTTAAAGTAAATGAAAAGTTCTTTCAAGAAAATGAATATAATTTTAAAAATATTCACGTTAAAAAAAAGTACAGCAATAAACAAAGGAATATCAGGATCTCGAGAGCGGCCCCTATATGTTACGTTAAAAATAGGAAGATATTCAGATTCAGCAGTACAAGAAACCTTTAAATACCAAATTACAATTAAATATCTCTAAAAATAAACGAGTTTTGCTAAAATATTGAAATAAAAAAATTATCTTTGAAAGGCCATAACTTTTCAATGAAGCAAAATTGTACTAAGATAAATTGATCTAATTCAACTTATTTTGGTCCAAAGAAGCCACCCTTGAAGTATGGCCCATTCTTTTCCGGACACCCGGTATATCAAACATAAAAATCCTGATATATATCATGATGTATATCAATGATATACAGGCTGAGTCCAAAAAAGCGCCTACGCGAATAGCGTCGGTATTTATTGTCGTATTTGAGCGGTGAAATAATCAAATGGAATGGCAGAAAAAACTCTAAAAAATACCATATCTTGCGTCTTTAATACATTTAAAACAGCTGCATGACAGCTGTCAACTTTTGTTTTTTAAATGCAATGGTATAATTACTGTAATACATTTCGAAAAAACTTTTTTTTCTGCGTTCAATGATGTGCCTCAATAAATACTTATTTTTCAAAATAATAGAAGATAATAAAAAGATATAAATAAATTATTAACACGAAATGACGTAATAAACAGTTGCCGAACAATAAATGATACCTGTTTGACGGTAAATAGCGTAGTGTCTATAAATACTTCCTCATAGGCAAACAAATGACGATAACTGCCAACATTTTTCTTTATTGTCAGCAAAAACAAAACAAAAGTATTGACAGTTGTCGTCATTTGTTTGCCTATGAGGAAGTACTTATAGACACTACGCTATTTACCGTAAAACAGGTATCATTTATTGTTCGGCAACTGTTTATTACGTCGTTTCATGATAATAATTTATTTATTTCTTTTTATTTTCTTCTATTATTTTGAAAAATAAGTGCTTCTTGCGGCACATCATTGAACGCAGAAAAAAGAGTTCTTTCGAAATGTTTTACAGTAATTATACCATTGCATTTAAAAAACTAAAGTTGACAGCTGTCATGCAGCTGTTTTAAATGTATTAAAGACGCAAGATATGGTATATTGTAGAGTTTTTTCTGCCATTTCATTTGATTTTTTGACCAGTCAAATCCGACAATAAACACCGACACTATTCGCGTAGACGTTTTTTTGGACTCAGCCTGTATATCATTGATATATATCTTCAAACCCTGCATATTATGTCATCAACGTATCTTTTCCAGAATTTTATGTACTTATTATATTTATTTGTGTTAAGTATTATTTCTTCTAGATGATCTATGAATATGTTTGATATGAGAAATGCGTGAGGAGCTCCCATTGGTAGACCGTCTGTCATTTTGTAATAATTATTATTAAATTGGCAGTGTGTATGTGTGGTAGTTAATTGAAATAATTTAATAATGTTGTTTATGTCTTGTGTGTTGGTCATATTTTGTTGTAATATGTTTTTTATTATATCACAAAATCTTTTAAGCGGACACTAAATCGCGCACTATACACTTTACGTTTCACCGTCGTTCGACAGCTTCGTCAGAACGACGGTGAAACGTAAAGTGTATAGTGCGCGATTTAGTGTCCAATTAAAAGATTTTGTGATACAAATTTCATCGGACAAGAACCAACTGTAAATATGTTTTTGTTATGTCTAGAGTTTCGTCTATTGGAATATTTGTGTATAAATTAGTGATATTGAACGAAATAAGAATATCTGTATGATTTAGGTTTATTGTGTTAAGTTGATTGGTGCTGTTTATTGTATGTTTAGTTTTGTAATTTGTTATTGAATTGAAAATATTTATCAAAATTTTGTTAAGTTTGTATGTGGGCGAGTTTATGGAATTAACTATTGGTCGTATTGGGTTATTAATTTTATGAAGTTTAGGTTGTGCATATAGTCTTTACCAAGACTGGGGTTCATTGGAATAAGATTCTTAAATTGTTTTTCGTCCATGTATTGAAGTAGAGTGTTTTTGGTTTCTTTTAATATTATTTTGGTGTTGTTGATTAGATCACCAGTAATGTTTCAAGTGCTCGATAGCGTGAATGCGTAAAGCCAGCCGATATTTTTATTTTGTGCCTTTAAAGTGGTAAAAAGTGCGGTAAAAATTTCGTTCGAGTGCTACTCACAAACTCAAAGACACCCTGCTCGCTGATGAAGTCAATTTTTTTAAATTAAATGGATAGTCTCGTAGACTTATTTAATAATTTCACACCAGCTCACCGTTTTTAACTGGAGAACCTTACTAAAAACTTTGCTATATATTTTTAGTCTACCAAAAACTTGAAACGTTAGTGGTATTGATAGGATATAAATACGCGAAATAATTTTTGTTGTAACATTCCGGACTTCGCCACCGTTTTAGAATAAAATCCACCAAGATGTCAACCAGTAGCATTCAAACACGCTTAAAGAAACAAAAATCCCTTTATGATCAAGATCCAAAAAAAGGGGAAATAAAAGCTACAAAAAGGTACAACAATAGTTACATCTCACTAAGCCATGAAGAAGCGGAAGATACAAATAAATGTGAACTAACCGTGATGGTTACCACTCTGAGGAACAAGCTTGCAAGTGTCCAAAGTGCAAACCAAGTGTTGGAAGACAAAATTAATTCCTATCAACGTGAAATAGATAAACTACGTCTTGAAAACAGATCCCATCTAACTTTAATAACCGAATTGAACACAACTATAGATACTCTTTCCCGGAATTTTATAATGAATAAGAAGTTGTTAAAAGATGGTGTAACTCAGACTGATAATTTTAAAGTTATGCGTGAAAGTGAATCCCAAACAAATAAAAGAGAACTATCTTGTGTTGGTCAATTTCCTAATGCTAAATATGACCGTTCTCTATCCAATACGAGCAAACCAAATGCAGCACTAAGAAAAACTACTGATAGCAATAAACCTAAATTATTAATACTCGCGGACAGCCACGGAAGAAATGTAGGTGAAATTTTCGGTACAACTTACGGAAGTGATTACAAAGTACTATCTATATTTAAACCAAACGCTACTTTTAAACAAGTGACGAATGATATAAACTTATTAGTTAAAGACTTCACCAAAAATAACTTTGTGTTCGTCATGGCCGGCACTAACGATTCTATTGGTCATAATATACGTAGGGATGTTGAATATGTGTGTGAATGTTGTAAAAATACCAACTTACTACTTAGTGCTCAACCCTATCGATATGATTCACACAGCACTTTCAATCACTTTATTTATAAAGAAATATACAGATCTATAATGTTGTTAACGCCTCACAGAAGTCAACTAATGTTATCTTTTTGGATATAAACACGATTTTAAATAGAAATGACTTTACTCAACATGGTTTACATCTAAATTTCAAAGGTAAACTTAAACTCTGTAAAATTCTCAATAATAAACTAAGAAACTTTTATACGCAACATAGTGCTGTAATAAACATTACTTTAAATGATGATGCCGCTGAGGATGCTACGAATAATGTTACTGTTGCCGAAAATTTAAATTCTTTTTTAGCCCAATATTCTTCGACAAAAATCTAACTTGCGGATCTGTGCTACTAATGTCACTAAATATTAGAAGCTTAAGACAAAAGGTATCTCACCTTGAATCTCTTTTATTAGATGTTGATTGTGATTGTTCAGTCTTGACGACTTTTTGCGATAGAATGAAGACGATTATTCCATAAATTTTCTTTATTCGAAAAAACTCGTGGCTTCTTTTTTTTTATAATGTTTACATCTACCGTTTTTTTGTTTACATTGGCCTACTCATTATTACATGCTAAATATTACAAATCACAACTATTTGTACAATTCCGCCGCCCTTGAAAGGTTCCCTTTCAAAATACATTTAAACAATATAACAAATAGTAAGAAAGTAATCAACCTTTTACAATCTAATACATTATTCTAAGGGCAAGATACAAATTTTTGTTAAAGGGCGCTGATAAATTCCAGCATGAGTTCTAACACTCACAATTCTAATTATATCATCTTTTCCAGGATGAACTTTAATAATTCTACCTAACCGCCAGTTCAAAGGTGCTACATTATCGTCCTTTACAATAACCATAGTGCCTATTTTAATGGAAGAATCTTTTTGAGATTTCCATTTTTGCCGTGGTTGTAATTGAGTCAAATATTCTGTCGACCAACGACGCCAGAATCTTTGCCTCATTTGCTCTAAAAGTTCAAATCTATTTAAACGATTTGACGGTGTATTTTCAATATTTTCACTGGGAATAGAAGTGAGGGCTGTCCTATTAGAAAATGTCCGGGAGTTAATGCGGTTAAATCAGAAGGATCCTTGTTAATGCTATTAAAAGGTCTAGAGTTTAAACATGCCTCAATTTGTGTTAATAATGTGCTTAATTCTTCAAAATTCAATAATGTTAAACCTAGTACTCGGTTGAGGTGAAATTTCGCTGATTTGACGGCAGCCTCCCAGATGCCACCCATATGAGGAGATGCAGGAGGTATAAAACTCCATTTAATTGATTGTGCTGATAAAAAATCATGAACTTCGTTTTCTTCATTTTGTATGAATTTGTATAATTCAGATAAATGATTACTAGCTCCTACAAAATTAGTTCCTCGATCTGAGTGTATACTGATGCACTTGCCCCGTCTAGCAATGAATCTTTTCAAAGCATTAAGAAACATATTAGTGGTTAGATCTGAGACGAGCTCAAGATGAACCGCTCTAATTGTTAGGCAAATGAAGACACACATATATGCCTTTCCAGTTTTATTTCGACTCAATTTAATCGAAAAAGATCCAGCATAGTCTAACCCGGTATGACTAAATGGACGCGCCGGTTGAACCCGTTCTACAGGCAAATTACCCATAAGAAAATCAGCCGTTCTAGGGCGAACTCTAAAACAAACAATGCATTTATGTAAAACCTTACGTACAGTATTTCTCCCTGAAATGAGCCAGTATCTGTTGCGAAGTGAACACAAAACAGCCTGTGGTCCTGCGTGTAAGTTCTTTAAGTATTTCATCTTAATGATTAAATTAAGTGAGATTACATTTTATTACCAATTATTATAGGATGTCTTTGAAAATAATCAAGTACAGCTTCTTGAAGTCTGCCACCGGTTCTTAATATAATCCTTTAGAATCAATAAATGGATTTAGTGATAAGATTTTGCTTTTAGAAGATATAGGTTTCCCAGACTTCAGTGTCAAATTTCTTCTTTAAACTCATCTAATTGTGACATTTTAATAAGTACTTCCATGGCATGATCAATTTCTTCTACAGTTAAACAACCTACTAACTTGGTTTTCGGTTTGTAAAGTATTATTTTAAATCTGAATATCCATGCAGTAATTCGTTTCAGTCGATTCAAAGAAGAAAATTTAGATAATAAATTCAAAGGGTTCCGTGACTGCTGTTGTTAATGTAACAATGGGCTTTCTTTTTTCAGGTATATCTTCAAATGTAATGTTTTGTTCATCACTATCATCTGTTGAAAATTCTTCCTTCAAAAACTTTGGACCATTCCACCAAATTGAGCTTTGTTGCAAATTATTAAAGTAGAACCTCTAGATAAAATATCAGCTGGGTTATAATCAGAGCGCACGTGATGCCAGTGCATAGTATCTGTTAATCTTTGTATGTCTGCTACCCTGTTAGCTACAAATGTATTCCATTTATTTGGTTCACCTTCTATCCAAGCAAGAGCAATTCTTGAATCTGTCCATAAATGTACACCTGTAATGATAACTGTTAATGCTTCTAAAACTTCTTTACATAACTTGGCTAAAAGTAAACAACCACATAATTCCAATCGAGTAATGTAATCCTCTTTAAAGGTGCTACTCGCGATTTTGCACATAATAATGTTGTTTGATATTTAACAGCGCAATTATTTACACTTTTCAAATAAATACATGCACCGTATGCAGCTTCGGATGCATCGCAAAACCATGCATTTCTAAAATAAAAATTTTGACAAATTGCTGGACGAGGAATTTGTAAATCATTACTCTTTTAATTTCATTACACCATTCCATCCATTTTACGTGAAGTTCTCTTGGCAGATGTTCATCCCAATGTGACTTTGCTTGCCATAATTGCTGTATAATCAATTTAGCCGTTACTACTATCGGTCCAAGCAATCCCTAATGGATCAAATATTTGTGCTATAGATGATAGTATCGATCTTTTTGGTTACCTTCAACGGAATATTAGGCATATCAATTTTAAAATGCAAAATATCTAATTCTGGATTCCATCTTAAGCCTAAAACTTTAGTACTTTGACCAATCGTAACTGATGGTTGACTTGCTTGTTTAGAGTCGTCACATATAGATTTACTATTTGACGTCCATTTCCTTAATTCAAATTGTGCAGATTGCAATACATTTTGTGATGTCTTTTTCAATAATAACAATTCCTCTTCAGTTTGACTACCAGTCAGAAGATCATCTACGTAAAAATCTTGTAATATTACGTCGTGCGCTTTTGGATAGTCTTCTTTGAGATCTATAGCAGCTTGATGCAAAGATCTTATCGCCAAAATGAAGAACTTGCTTCTCCATACGTGACTGTTCCAAGTTCATACCTTTCGATTTCCTGTGTGGGTTCCCATCTCCAAAGTATGCACTGCAATTTTCGTTGTTCCTTTTAAGTTCCACCTGTCGATACATCTTGGCAATGTCGGCGGACATAGCAAATGCGTGCTGTCTAAATCTCACAACAATGTGGAAAAGTTCCTGTTGAATTTTAGGACCTACATAAAGAACATCATTGAGCGATAAACCCAGAACTTGTTATACATGAAGCATCGAATACAACTCTTAACTTAGTGGTAGTACTTTCTTCTTTTTATTACAGGATGATGAGGCAAGAAATATGTAGGAAATGTAGAAGATTCGACTTTATCAGTTATTTTTTCGACGTATTGACCCAATTTAAGATACTCTGATATAAATTCATGATATTGTTTCTTTAATTCCAAATTTCGATTTAATTTTCTTTCTAACATAAAACCTTTTGTATAATTTCTGTCAGTCTCCTAAATTAATATACTCATCTTTTAGAGGCAATTCTACCACAAACCTACCATCTTTATTTCTCGAATGTGTCGTTTGAAAGTGTACTTCACAATATTCTTCTTCTCTTGAATTATGCCGTGTGTTTGGAATTTCTTCCAATAACCAAAATTTTTCCATTTTTTCATGTAACATCGCGTCTTGATTAAAATAGCATTCAACCTCATTCTGTACTTCATTTGATGTGCAAATTGATCCAGAAATGATCCATCCTAATTTTGTTTTCTGCAATACTGGATGTCCTGCTGTTTTCTTGATTTGATCTGTGTACATCAAATCCCAAAATATCTGTGCACCCAAAAGAATATCAATATTATTAGGAATATGGAATTCAGGATCTGCTAAATATATTGATTTTGGAATTTTTAGTACATTTAAATTCAATCTCATTGTTGGCAAATTGTCTGTAATCTTGTCTAATGTCAAAAAAGATAAATTTATGGAATAATCTTGAAATCTGGACTGTATGCATGTTTGTACTTGAGTTGAAGAAAATGTGTTTGTTTGAACTATACCTTTGATTCTTGTATTAATTGATTGATACTCCAATTGTAATCGTTTGCTTAAATCTTTACTAATAAAATTTGCCTGCGAACCGGAGTCCAACAGGGCCCTAGCTTTATGTAATTTACCAAATTTATCTGTTACTAAAACAACAGCGGTTTGCTAACAATACCTGCGAAATCTCACCTGCCGAACAACAAAAGTATTTCTGGTTCATCTGAAGTTCGTTTATCTTTTCAAAATTTATTTCATTGCGAGCTAATGAGACCGATACATTTGAAAGATTTTCTTTTGTGTTTTGGTAAGTAAACCAGCGTTAAGGTTAACTATTTTATTATGGAAATGCAATAAAGTATTGTGAAATTTTCCGCATGTTTTACATGAACCAGATTGACATTTAATACCAGGCTTTAAACAATTGAAGCATAATTTTAAATCTTTTGCTTTGGGATGGATATCTGTCGTGCACAGTAAATGATTTAAAATGAGAACATTCAAAGAATTTATGCTTTTCACTACAAATTGAACGTGTGCGTTCTCCTAAAGAAATGTATGATCCTGTTTGAAGAATTTAATTTTTGCTTCCAGCTATTTCACTGACTCATAATTAAATTTACTGAAGTTACCACATTTTGCTCTAGAAAGCGCTTCCAAGAATGAAATCTAGTCTTTAAAAATGTCATCAAATCTTCTAACGTAGGCAATTCACTCTTGTCAGCTCTTTTAGATTCCCATTCCCGCTTAGTTACAACATCAAATTTAGGCAATAATATATTAATCAAAAGAGTATCCCAATAATAAACTGGTTCCCCTAATTTCTCTAATGATTTTAAATGTTGTTGAACAGAGTCATACAGGTGTTGTAATTCTACATGTGATTCTTTTGTTATGTGGGGTCTATTTATTATGGATTGAACATGATGTTGCACAATTACCTTTTTATTTTCAAATCTATCTTTAATTAATTCCCACGCAACTTCATAATTTTCATTTGACAGATCAAAAAATTCAATTAATTTTGCCGCTTTATCTGTTAACACTGATTTCAAATAGTGTAATTTTTGTACCCCATTTAGCATTTTGTTTTCATGTATAAGTGACGTAAAAATATTTTTGAATGCCATCCATTTTTCCCAACTTCCATCAAACTTAGGAACCTCTATAATAGGCAATTTGATTGAACTTTGCTGAGTAAGCACATTAGATTGAAAATTGAGATTAGGTTTAGTAACTTGTTGATTAACAATTGGATTCATTATGTATCTGGCTTTTGCAATTAATGAATGAAATTTATTTTCAAATTCTTCGCGTTCATCTTCTTGCTCTGTTTCATCATTAATAATTTCGATTCTTGTCTGAACTTTATCAAAATCATCCCATAAAGTTTCAATTCGTTCAATGCGAATTGGAATTTCAATATTTTTTGATGGATCTTCCTGACATTTGTCTAAAAATATTTTGAATCTAGTTAACTGAGACTTAATGATAGATCTTTTACGTCTTAATTGCTCTAATTCCTCCATTCTAATTTTTACTATTATGCAAGCGATCTATGAATAAATTGTAAAAACCAGATATCACAAATGAAATGTAAGTACTGTTTATGAAACACAATACAATATAAACTTGCTATTCTACGAATTCCTACAAATGTAAGTAACTTTTTTTTGAATGTACCTACTCTTGATGTAATTAAATGAATACTAATCCGATGAATCCAAATTTGCTGTGGCGATGTTCAATTTAAATGCGACGTGCCGCTGCCTCTTGTCTTCTATCCCGCGCTGACGTCTGGTACTGCTTGTGCCGCACTGACACTTGGTACTGCTGTGCCGCGCTGACGCCTGGTACTGCTTGTGCCGCGCTGACGCTAACTGCTTCCTATTGCCTGATACTTGTTGCCAAAATGTTGCCTTTTGCGACGTGCCGCCGCTCGTGGCCTAGGATTCTGGCTGATGCCTTGTTGTGTATGACTTGCCTGATGACTTGCTGTCACCCTAGTCTTCGCGTCGTGCCGACGCTTTTTAACTTGATATGCAGTAACTCACTAATTTCTGCGCCGTGCCGACGCCTCTTTACTTACTGCGACGTGCCGCCGCTTCTTGAATTTGACGATATGTCTTCAACTTGATTTTTCTTTTGTGATTCGAACCAATTACCCAAAATTGTCGTCGAATCCGGCTCGTATGGACCAATGTTCAGTCTTGACGACTTTTTGCGATAGAATGAAGACGATTATTCCATAAATTTTCTTTATTCGAAAAAACTCGTGGCTTCTTTTTTTTTATAATGTTTACATCTACCGTTTTTTTGTTTACATTGGCCTACTCATTATTACATGCTAAATATTACAAATCACAACTATTTGTACAGTGATGTTTTATGTCTAAATGAGATATGGCTTGGAAAGTCTGAGATTGAAATTTACAATATAAATGGCTTCAATTTACTCAGTTACTACTGTCGTACAGAATATAAAGGTGGAGGCACTGCTATATGGACGAAAGTTGGTGTTTCATCAAAGCCCATTGATTTGTCAGTGTGCGATTATAACAGTCACCTGTGGGTAATAATAATTTGGCTCTCATTACCCCAGACAGCATTAATAGTTTAGGTATAAAAATTAGAAAAAAAGCATAGATAAACGAGAAATCAAATATTAGGAACATAAAATATATTAACAACCCAGTAATATAAAATCAAAATATTGTTCAAAAAATAGTGTTTGACTACTTACTTTCTCGATTAAAGATGACGAAAAATAACAGCACAAGTCTTAATTTGAAACAAGTGCTCATGTTATTACTACGCATTCTTTTTCCGATAAACGGATATTTCATGCGTCTTGGGCGGGAAGGGATACTGCTTTACCCAATTTCAAATTTTTTCGTTTGTTAGTTATACCTAAACCAGGCTGGCTCTTATTGCCGGAAGGCTCTCATTACCCCACAGTCCCCTACCACAAGCAAGATTAGCTGAGGCAAATCGGACTCAATTTTCTTTTGCGGAGGGTGAGTGGCAATGGTTTTGACGGCTCATCATTATTTCTGTCCATCTTTAATCCCCATCACAGTAAATTTCTTTTTAGGATTAATAAGTATTAAGTATTAGCAATGTCATAAAATCTTCCGAAATAATATAAATTTTTAATATTGTAATTAACAAGGCAAAGTCTGAAGTACGGAAAAACGTCCCTTAATCTACTTCGTAGGTCCTGAATATTGAATTAGCTCAGGTCTCACCGTTCGCGTCCGCTCCACTTTAAATTATTTAATGCAATATTACGATGACGGCAACATCTGCATTAGTTTTGCTTTTAGAGATGCAGATAATCTATGACAGACCTTACACTCTCGTAACGAGATTATCTTAAAACGCAGGGGTTCCGGGCAAATCCTGTTTTCATCTCGAGCGTTGCAATTTAATCTGATGACTACACTGAGAAAAATAGGACCAAAGAATACGTTTATATTAACAAGAATTCCGAACATTTTATTCGGATTCGCATTAAAAACCGACTCAGCGTACTACTGCAAAATTAACACTAGTGGTTTGTTGTTTAGAGTATCATTTCCTGTCATGATAAAATTACCGGAGTAATTAACAAAAAGTCAGACATGACATTTTATTACTAATTTATTCAGCATAATATTTCATTATACGGTTTATTATTTTAACAATACGTATTATGCAGAATGATAATTTTACATTCTTAAACTTAAACAGTTTCATTGTGCTAAGAATCATGATTAATTTAGAGTAAGATGGATCTTATAACATGACAACATTATACTTTTATTTTATCGATAGGAATGATGTTTTATCAAAATCGCAAAATTCCATTTTTCTCAGTATAAGACACGAACCTGCTGGATTACTTACTTTATAAGCGTACGAATTAACCAAAAATTTCTTTTCTATTATTTCATTTTTCAAATAGGTACGTAATATTTGAAAACACAGGGTAGGTTAAAAAGGAAGAAAACAGAAACGGTTCGATGAATACGAGTATTAAATTCCCAGTACAGATGCATGCAGATTATTATAAGTAAAGGCTTGAAACTCATAGGCAATTGAACCAATTTCAATAACAGAAAAAGACTTTGTTCCTACAAGAATTATTTAATATAAATATTTTAATTTATAAAAGTGAGATTACGTCATATATGTCTACAAAAACGTATTGCACTTTGAACTCAAATACAATACAAGTATTGTATTCATTGCCATTTTTTTTCTCTTTAGCATATCATAAGATTATTTATAGCGTCTTTATTAATCCCATTGTCCCTAGAAGATGATGATGATAGTATGTAATTTAAAATAATTCTAATAATGAAGGTTGTGTAATTATGATGATATCCGAAACGGATGTCGGAAATACGGAATTACTTTCGTTCGTACTTCGTCCTGTAACAATAAGACGCGTTCATAATGGAAAAAAGAAGGTTGTTGTAAGTCACGAATTCTCATTTCTTGATTCAACGCATCGTCAGATGCGAATCGTTTACTTCCTTAAATTTAAAACTTCTATAATGATGTGTTATTTAATACGAAGTATGTACGTCAGATAACTCTACACCAAGTGTGAGAGAATTCTATGGAAAGACTGTATCTGGTACATACCACGTTACATCTTTGTTTTTATACTTACCTATTTCATATTATTATTATTCTTTTTTCATAAAACATAAGTAGAACCCGGATTTTTAGGCACTTAAGAAGTTTAAATCGAAAAATTTAGCATTACATTTCACATAGCATTACCGCTTATGACCTCAAATTACTGCATTTATAAGAAACACCCAGTATAAAAGAAAGAGGAAAAAGTTTTGGTGTCCGCTAATGAGTAAAGCCTGAACTTTTAGGTACTTTAAAAGACTAAATTAGGCAGGCAAATAGGCAGTTAATGTCTAAGAAACAGGCATACTTTTAGGCAGCCTAAAAAAATTTAGGCGTTTAATAATTTCACCTTTTGCGTGGTTTTATAATAAATAAAATATATTAATACTTATTTTAGTTACATGGTCATTTATTAAAAAATCGGAGGGAGGTTCTTCTGAGCTTATGGAACTGTACAAGTGAATTAAACACATAATTCGCTCTAAGGAATGTCTTGTAAAAACACGCTTTAAATAGGGGCCTAAATCGGCGTTTAAGTGAAAAAATACAGACAGTGCATAAGACGGTTTCCTATTTGATAGGGTAGACCGAGGGCTCTGTAGCAGAGGACCTCTTTACAACTTACCCCTTTAGGGCTTTTCTATTTCTTAGGCGAAGGGTCTTCTTTTCGTACACTGCCATATCACCTACGCCAAGAATCTTTAAATCGGAATACCCACTCGCAAAAAGGGTACGACGTTAAAGTTAAAGAAGAAGCAAAAATAACAATTTTTAAATTTGAACTAAGATATAAAAATAAAATAATAAGGAGGACACTTCTGTTCACGAAAGGGGTTCGGCAAACATTTTATAAATATTACATGGATATGAATGTGAAATTGGAAACGCAACCGTTCGCGAAAATGACATGAACATTAATTAATTTCTTGAATTTTCTCTCCCTGCGGATTGTTCACATTTTCAAAACCCGATCCCTTTTTATAATTTGCGACTGCGGGGTGGCCGCACCTGAGCGAGTCCCCATTTTGATCCCGCTCATTTAGGTCACTGGAGTGACTTGCGAGGTGTTTTTGAACTGGCTCCGCTACCTTGGATGGGTGAGGTTCTCGCGCGCTCAGGATCTTTGTCGCATGGCTTATTTACTTTAACATATCTTAATGGCCACTTATCGTATCCTCTTCTGTTGAGTCAGTCTCAGTATTATGGCTAAGATTTGACGCTTGCAAGCAAGAAATAAATCACAAACTTCAAAAACAATAGCCTGTCAACAGAATAATTTGATTACGGCGATTTGCAAATGTTTTGTTTTTAAAGCACAGGTAGGGTAAGTGAGGTGAATGGCGACCCCCTAAGGTTTTTTAGAAATTGCTAGCCTGAATTTTTTATTTTTCGGTTTACTACTAAATCTATCTAATAAGGTGGGCGCCACACCTTTGTTTTCTATGTTCTCTTATGTAAGATATCAAACCAGCAACATAAACGCACCTTGGCGCTCCGAAGTCGCAACATCACGGTGAGAGGCTGATTTGCGATTTCGCCGCCGCACAGTGGGGCCGATGATAGCAAAAGTTGGCAGAAATTATTTACTACCTTAAATCGTATGAGAATTAAAAATACAAATAACTTTTGCATGAAAAAATATTCAAAACTATTTTTTTTTGTATAATGATAAATTTAGGGGAAAAATACATATTTAAGTATAAGTAATTTGCTTCATTTATCAAATTTCTGTATTTGCCTGTTAGCAATCTTGTGTGGACATTGAGCCGTTGCTAAATAATAATGATAATATTTATTTCAAACGCTGTGATATGCAAGATTTGAATAGTGTTAAAAAAAATAAACAAAAGAAAAGTACCGGAAAACAAGACCGATGAGAAGTTAGCAATAAAATTCCAGCAATAAAGTTATAAAATTTCAAAACGCTTTTGCCGCTAAAATAACGATCACAGATCAATAATATTTAATCCATTGCAAAGGGTATAATGTGTACATTCTCCTTGTACCAAGAAATTGAAGAAATATTTGATATTAAGTTAAAAACCACTATTTAAACCACCATGAGTCATTATTCATGTAACACACTAAAAAAAATGTTTTCAATGAAAATTTTCACGCAGTCACAAAGTAAACACCTATATCTATTCAATAATGCCTTTGGAAAGTTTTAGCCGGTCGATTTTAATTAATTACAAATAAATTAAAAGTACACTTTCACGGTCATATGATAATAGTCAAATTAGACGCTCATATCTGATTAACCAACATCTGCATAAACATTTTCTTTACAGAATATGAAAATACACGTCGAGATCTTTCGTTTTAAGTGAATTCTGGGTTTTAGCCGGTTGATTTGAAGTAATTAGAAATTAATTAAAAGTGTCGTTCTCAGCCGCAAAACAGTACTAGCTTGAAACGCTGAAATCTCATTAACCAAAATTTGCATAAACATTTTCTTTGCAGAATATGCAAGTACACATCGAGATCTTTCATTTTAAGTAACCTCTGAGTTTTAGCCGGTTGATTTGAAGTAATTAAAAATTAATTAAAAGTGACGTTTTGAGCCGTTAAACAGTACCAGCTTGAAACGCCCATATCTCGTTAACCAGAATTTGCATAAACATTTTCTTTACAGAATATGAAAGTACACATCGAGATCTTCCGTTTTTAGTGAACTCTGAGTTTTAGCCGGTTGATCTGAAGTATTTAGAAATTAATTAAAAGTGACGTTCTCAACCGTTAAACAGTACCAGCTTGAAATGCCCATATCTCGTTAACCAGAATTTGCATAAACATTTTCTTTACAGAATATGAAAGTACACATCGAGAGCTTCCGTTTTAAGTGAATTCTGAGTTTTAGCCGGTTGATTTGAAGTAATTAGAAATTAATTAAAAGTGACGTTCTCAGCCGTTAAACAGTATCACTTTTAATTAATTTCTAATACTTCAAATCAACCGGCAAACTGAAGATCTCGCACTGTGAAAAAATGTTATGCAGTCTGTGTACTCTTCGTCACTGTAATTTCTGGTACTCAAAAGTCGAATGTTTCCGATACTGAAAAATGTTTGTCTGTAACTGGATATGGGCATTTCAAGCTGGTACTGGCGTCACGGTGTTCTAATTGCGTCAACCGATCGATTCGCAAACGGAAGATCTCGTCTTATTGCAAGTGCAATTCTAGTTAACGGATATGGGCGTTTCGAGCGGTACTATTTTGCGACTCACGCGCAGTGGTATTTCACTTCAATCGGCAACTAACTCGAGTTCAAAACTGGAAGATCTCGTGTCTCATATTCGTAATATTCTGAAATGATTGAAGTTTCAGCGTTTCAAGCTAGTACTGTTTGCGACTGAGAACGTCACTTTTAATTAATTTCTAATTACTTCAAATCAACCGGCTAAAACCAGGTCGCAAAACGGAAGATCTCGATGTGTACTTTCATATTCTGTAAAGAAAATCTTTATGCAAATTCTGGTTAACGATATATGGGCGTTTCAAGCTGTACTGTTTTACGGCTCAGAACGTCACTTTTAATTAATTTCTAATTACTTCAAATCAACCGGCTAAAACTCAGAATTCACTTAAAACGAAAGATCTCGACGTGTACTTTCATATTCTGTAAAAGAAAAAAGTTTATGCAGATGCTGGTTAATCAGATATGAACGTCTAATTTGACTATTATCATATGACCGTGAAAGTGTACTTTTAATTTATTTATAATTAATTAAAATCGACCGGCTAAAACTTTCCAAAGGCATTATTGAATAGATATAGGTGTTTACTTTGTGACTGCGTGAAAATTTTCATTGAAAACAGTGTTTTTAGTGTGTTACATGAATGACTCATGCTATTTAAATAGATTTTAACATATCAATATTCTTCAATTCTTTGGCCTGAGAAAGGCTGTACACATTACTACCCTTTGGAATGGGCAGATTAAATATTGATCTGTGCTCGTTCTGCTGAAACCTGTGTTGAATTTTATTGCTAAACGGTAACTGAAGTGTGTATGAGATACTTTAACATTTGAACAACAAATTATTTCAAGATAGAGATAGTGAAAACGCTTTAATAACACGTATTAAAACTAAAAACGAAAAAATTAAATAATTAAATTAGATTAGACACACTTAGGGTGGGTTTACAGAAAGCAAATCAAATATTTAATTTCGAATTAAACTAATCACGATTAAGTTGCCATAAAATTACATTGCGAACTGTCAAATTAACAACGTCATTAAAATTTGATTGCAATTAAATTTTCATAAACTGGCCCTTAAACTCTACAGTAATATTCATAAATAATATTTCGAGTGTATGCTAAATTATAAAGACATACATACATGAGGGTATTCGGAGAACTATTTCCCAAGTTATCTGTTTCACAATAATAAATAATGAATTAAAGTAAGTAATCAGTGTTATTTTCTTGAAAATGTAAGCCAAAAATAAAAAATATTTGACCTCTGATTTTAATCAAATTACCATGCCGTATCCAGTACCTATGCTTTCAATGGCAAATAGCAACATAATTGAAATGTAACTTCGAAATGGTCTAAGTGCCACAAAATTCAATTTCAAAATTTTTATACCAAAAGAGTTGGATTTAGCACATCGACCCCTTTAGTACAAAAATCTTGAAGTTGAATATTTGTGGCACTTAGACCATTTAGAAGTTACATGCTTCCATTTCATTCAAGCAAACTATTGATAAAATTTGCACATGTCCAAAATTATCGCTATCATACGACCTGATTGGGTGGTTTTTAAAAATTTAAGAGATTTGATTGGCTTATACAGTATGAGCATAAATGATTGAGGACAAGTTGAATTTCCCGCGTCTTTATCTAGTAATTTTACTCTTTGTGTGTGGCCGTCCTGAAATTAATTTTTGTTCAGTGTCGCCTGTGTAAATTTTGCAGCCGGCTCCAAGAATTCATAAGACAAAATGGGGCGCGTTTATCTAATGTAACTGTCAGTAGTTATTGCCGCTTCTTGTATTTAAAATAAACAAATTACTTGCCTATATTTTTTGTATGCATTTGACCAACTTAAGAAAATATTGAAGGCAGGAAATTCAACTTGTCCTCAAACATTTATGCTCATACTGTATATTCTGAGGGAAATAGTAATTCAAATTATATAGGATTCTAAATTAACATTAAAATAATTCAAATGAGTAAATTCAAGATTTGATTCAGGAAAGCACATAAAAACTCCTTTTGTGAAGATACATGTATTGCAAAATTCATTTAATAATAATTTAAGGCCTAATTTTAAATCAAACTAAATTTTAACTATGTAGACAAAAAGAAATTAAATTTAAACATTTGATGAAATCAAACATTTAATTATATCGAGAAAGTAGTAAATGCATTTTTAATGTGTTGGGTGCATTTAAATTAATATTTGATGGACTTCAAAATCAAGATAGTAGGAAGCACAATGTCAAATAGTTCCACCGCGGAAAAAAAATTTGAAATTTGATGGCGCTAGTGAGCCACACGGAAATGCACAGGCTCAGCATACAAGATTTGAATACAATTCTTCTTGAGTTTTTTGAATTTCCGCCATCCATAATTATAAATGTACATCATACCTGACTATCATTGGAAATAGAAACTTTCATATATTAAAAAATTAAATAAAAACGTGTTCAAATTAAAATATGTTATTTTTAGGTTCAACAACCAAATTAAATAAAAATATTTTCAAAGACAATATTAACTCAAAGAAAAAGTATATAAAATATTGTCAGATATTTTATTAATCAAAAACTAACTACACTAAAATTATATTTTTTAGATATCTAACTAAAATATTGAAGAAAATATGAAAGAAAATATAGAAAAACTATATATTTTTAAAATCAGAAAAAAAATATCTTTTATAATTCGAGGAAATATACTGGGGGTTCCATTTAAAATAACGAAGTTGGTGCTCATTTATTATCTTTCCGATCGTCATTTGTTTCTTTTTTTAGTAAATTCTGACGGTTCAGATAAATCCATAAACTTTTGTATTTAACTTTTTGTATCAAATAATAAAGCACGTAGGTGACCTAAATATAAACATACAAGTCCTATTTTTGAGATATTCTACTTTTGTCACGATTATTTCAAAATGGCGCAAATATGCGCAAGTTTTATTTATATTCTGAAAGCTCACTTCATTGATGAACATGGGTGATCAAAATTACAGCTGCCAAATGATGACAATAGAACTAAAAGTTTACACATTTGGAAACTGGCCAAAGCATTCATTTAAGATACATTCAACTGAATGTATTATATTAGATCTACATTTCATTCAGATTAATCATGTATTATTAAAATGAGTGAACTTATCATTTAATACTAATATAACATTAAAATTAAATTTATTACAATTTATAAAGAAATTCGCAAAAAAGTGTGAACATGTGTTATTTACAATGATGAAGCTATCACCCAGAAAGCACGATTTTATAATTTTTGTTCACGGCTAGTTTGAAATGTATGGTGCTAGTTAGCTGGATACAGATGAACAAGTTTATTGGCTATCCCCTTAATATGTCAACTTACATTTACCATGCTTTTTGAAAATTCGAATTTCTGCCAAGAAAAAGCATATTCGGCCCCACTGTGCGCCGCTGCCATGCCGCGGATTTTGTGTTTTCCATGTTCTCTTATGTGAGGTGTCATACCAACGGCGTAACCGCACCTTGCCGCTCTGTAGTCGCAACATGCAGGCAGCGTCTCAAGTCTCAAGTCTTAAGTTCAGACTTGCGGCGCGACCGCAATTATGTTCTTTCGTTTTATTTCTTTAGTTCTTGGCTAGTGATTGAGGAGCAAAAATATTTGACACCGAAAAATTAATTTTATTAGTACACTGATAAAAATTAGTAGTAAACTTATACTATTTTTACATTAAAATTCAACGTTATGTTAAATGAATTTTTAGTACTACATAGAATTCTATGTATTATTACTTAATAATAGAAAAATAACATGAAATTGTGATGTAAAAATGATGTAATTTTACTTTCATTTTTAGTAGTGTAGAATCGTCTACAGTGATGTCTTTTTTTCTTTGTTTTATTACCGCATATGTTGAATCTTCAAAAGGACATCTCGAGTTAGCCTTGGAAAAAATATCATATGTCGTAGTTTATATAATCAATTTCTTATATGTCAGAAATTGATTTTATTAATCTCAAAATGTTCATATGTGGACAAGATCTAGCTTTTAATCGTTAATTTCAGTTGTTGGCGACACATATTCGTTGGTGGAAGTGGCTGACCCAAAAAGATATTTTGAAAGTAATATCTTCGTTCTTAAGAGAATACATTAAAATAAATTGTCTGACTTCAGTTCCTTAGCATAACATAAATTCCCAATTTTGACAGTTCTTGTGATAATCACAGCACCTGTACAGTTCAATCTACGATACGTACTTTTGTTTCCAAGGCTAACTCGAGGTACTTTCTTGTTGAAGACCCGATATAATACACAATATTTTAGTTTGACTCAATTTTCTAGGCATTATTTCATAAGACCACCAAACTAAGCAATGGAACGGCCGAGTAGAAAATCAAATAAAGTGTTTGTCCCTTAGCGGCGGTCGCTATAATGTGAACAAAATACAATATTTTCTATTTAAGCCACAGCGGCAAAGCCGCGCGGTCAAACCGCAGGTGTATCGCCAGCCTAAAAGAAGTCTGAACTATTAATATGTAATGTACTTATTAAAAAACTTACAAAAATAAAAATTTTCTGATAAAAAAATAAAATAACAGTTCCGGCAGGTATTACTTGCTAGATGGGGGAATCCCAGCCGGATGCCAGCATTACTCCGTTCAAAATATAAAACCTTTTTGTCATAAAATAAAGAGGTTTAAATTCTTATTAAATGTCTTTATGGAAAAATGATAATAATTCTCTTCACAACAATCAAAAATAAAATGCTTTTTTTTTAATTTGTGCAATCTTTATGTGCCCATTGTCCACAAACGACATAACTCAACACGTTTTTCATCGTTGCACCCTGCATTTATGCGGCATGTCTGTAGAGAAATGCAATATTTGAAATCTGCATACGACATTGGGTTTTGGGGTAATATTGACAAGCCAACATTACCCCCAAATGTAGAGTACAGAATATGAATCGTCTGTACTTGAGTAGAATAAGTTATGAAACTTCTACGTTTAGAAATCGAAACTACATAAAATTCTGTACTAACTGAAGCTAGGAAGATTTACTATTCGTTAAAACTGCAAAAGATATAAACCTTTAAAATCTGTTATATGTAATAACAAACAACGTTAAAACTAATTTTTATATCTAACCCCTTTTCATTTGCCTCTATGTGGCTGACTCGGTACCAACTGTTTAACTGCAATGTTGAAGGTCTATTGTGACTTTGTGACGCACAATTTTCAAAAATGTTTCCATATTGGAAATATCAGGTTGCCGGTATTACCCCTGGAGCCGCTATTCACCCCATTTAGCCTACCTTTGATGATTTTGTAAAAATCAAAATATCTTTTTTATTTATTAATTTACGAAAAAATGACAAACAATTTTAATTAAGAATTTTATTCTCAATCTATTGGTAAAGTATATACTGGGTATTCCATTAAAAATATATATACACTGCGTTCGTAAAGTATGGAATAAATTCATTTTCTACGAAATAAACGATTTTTATGTAAAATCCTGAAACAGGTCGATTTTTAATTAAAAAATGACACTATTTTAGCGGAATTTTGCATCTCCCCCTCCAACCCCCTCCGAGTGACAGTTGCCCCTTTAAAATTTTTAAATGGAATAAGGGGACATGTGGTACCTCATTTGAAAGGGCTTTTCATTCTCTATTCAGTAGTATAAGAATTTTTTTTAATTCCTATTTTTTTCTAAAAAGAATAATACATTTTAAAATCAACACACAAAATTTTAAAATGAATTATTTGGATGACGTTTTCCCCAATAGATGGATTGGTCGAAGGGGGGCAATTGAGTAGCAGGCTAGATCTCCTGATCTAACATCTCTCGATTTCTTTTTATGGGGATTTCTAAAAAGTAAAGTCTCCAGAACTAAACCAAACAGTCTTGAAGAACTAAAAGACAGAATAAGAAATTAAATACGAGGAATCAGTCCGGAAATAATCGGCATGAGTTTGAATTTCGTCTTGGTTATTGTCAAGAGGTAGGAGGAGGACATTTTGAACAGTTTCTTTGATATTGGTGTTATTACTTTTACTTCTACATTGATTACATACATTAGTATCTATAGTTTCTATTCGTTTTCATAAAGAATTAAAAAAAAATTGGAATTAATCAAATTACCCTGGAAATGAAATGTTTCAGATGAACGTCAGCAACGTTTGTACTATTGTCATTAATCAAACGGTTTCCAGTAAAATTTTGTGTGTTGATTTTAAAATGTATTATTCTTTTTAGAAAAAATAGGAATTTAAAAAAATTCTTATACTACTGAATAGAGAATGAAAAGTTCTTCCAAACGAGGTATCACATGACCCCCCATTCCATTTAAAAATTTTAAAGGGGCAACTGTCACTCGGAGGGGGTTGGGTCCTTATTAATTAAAAATCGACCTGTTTCAGGATTTTACATAAAAATCGTTTATTTCGGAGAAAATGAATTTATTCCATACTTTACGAACGCAGTGTATATTTTTGACTTTATCTTATAAACGTGACTTTTAATTATTTTTTCGACTGCGTTGTTGTAATCAGCGTAAAAAGTACTACTAGTTTGCTAATTTAACCCACTTTATAGCTTTTATAATAACGAAGGTAGTAATAGTGCCGACTTAAGTTTGAACAGGCTGTATAGGAAGTGTGTTTTCATAAACATCTTGCTTCTGTTTTTGCTATTTTGAAATTCCTATTATAAGGTACATGCATTAATAAACTAAAACCTTATAAAGGTCTCCCAATAGTAAATTCGTACGGTGTACGCTAATTGGCCGGAATAATGTTTCAGAAATTCATTCGCAGTGCCGCACAACGCCGCATAATTGAAAACGCATAAATCATGTTGGCTGTCATTCGAAACGGTCATTTAAACAAAATTACATCTTACATAAATTTCTACTTCCTCATTACCAGCGCAAAGCAGGATTATGTCAGATTTTTATTTATATTATGTTATTAACCGTGTATTTATTTCTCTTCGAGGATGCTTTTTTACGTCGCCAGAACGTGTGTGTGTGTAGAGTTTACAAGATTTGAAATTTATCTAATAGTAATTAGTATATGTATACTTACGAAACATGATAAATTTAATATAAAAATTGCAACATGATATTAATAAATAGACAAAATAATAAAAAAATAATTCTGCTGACTCAATTGTTTCTATCAGTCTTTTAGTATTCCCGTCATTCAGGTATCCGTATGTAATATATTCATACTACCAAAAATGCCGAATTTGTTGGATGAGCAATCTAAATTTCGATGTAACACGTAAAAGTAATGATAGGTATGTATGAGAGTTACGAGGTCACATAATACATTTGCGGAAGTAAAATGTTGTCATCAGTACTTTATAAAAAAAGAAAAGACCAAAATCATTTGTTGTTAAGTTTCGCATACTCACCACACCTCACTCATATATCATGAACCTTAACATTCTCTGAAAAGCAAAACTGCGCCGTTCAAAATAAATAATTCTTCTTTACCTAGAGGCAATTTCCTATTGCCTGTAGCACATCCCTGAGTAGTATCATCGCCAGCAAAATATTTGACTCATTATGGCACGATTTCATAATAATATAGTTAATTGCAAGTTGTGAATAAGTGGTATAATTAAACTATAGGATGCTGCGGTATTAACGGTGATGGCGCTAAGTTATTTATTGTTATTCGTTACTTAAGAGTGGTTGAGATCTTTGTTTCTTCACTTATCGCATATCAATTCGTGATATCGTAATCATTTATATATAGGATTTGACGAATTTTCTGAAGGTCGTGATCAATGTTGGACGTGCATACGTGTGATGAAAAGCCTGGATAAGTAGCAAGAAGAGTTGAGTTTAATGAAATTACTATAATAATCCTTCTCTACAATTTCTTAAACCATAAATAATCCCATTAAACGCGTAGCAGTTGATGGCGCAATTTTATTCCGTAGATTAAATTTTCAGGTAATTAATATAATCGATTGAGCAACACATATCATTATACTTTCAATAAGTGTTTCAACGCAATTTATTTATATTTTCAATTTAAATATTAATGGCGCAACCTGTATTTAGATATTTTACACTTCAAGTACGGTTTTATTTTGAAAATAATTTCATTTGCAACTTATTTACGGTGATACTACTTGTAGTCGTTTATAACGCGGTATAAAATGAATGAACACACCGGATTATAAATTACTAAAAATCGTTTTAAAACATACCAAGCATTAATAGTTCCTTTTATTCCTACCTTAACTTTAAGAAGCACACATAGTAAGGGCCATTTTCATAATAGAACTTTAAATTTAAAGTGACTTTAACCTATAAAAACATATTAGTTTTCCTATACTTAAAGTGACTTTAAATTAAAGTCTCCTTTAGCAGTATTATGAAAACGGCCCTCAATACCATTTTTTTTTAAATTAAATACTTATGTAGTTATGGTTCTATTATCTGTTATATAAACATCCACGAAAATATTTAACACGCTGTGTTTTTCGTCACACTTGTCAGACAGAAAAGTACCAACACATACGAAAATAACGTGCTTTGCAAATGTTTCACGATTTCGGTTACAAAATACGTTTTAAATTGCAAATATGTATTCGGGCGACTAGAGGTTAACAAGATTTACTGTTATGCACTTATTATGCCATGATCCGTTTTGGTTCACTAGACATTAGGTTTGAAAAATCCACTGACGACCTCGTCTGTCTCTATTTTTATACCCTCGAAAAAGTTCAAACAAGCAAACGCTCATAAAACGCTGTACAGGAAATGCTGCGAAAAAGGAAAACAAACGTAATATGTGGTACCTACTTCTGAGCAGAATATACTTTGTTTCAGTTTACTTAATTGTTTTTATTCAAAGAATTATAACGTATAAATATCTAAAGGTAGTTAAATAAACTTAAATATGTAAAGTTATACAAATTTTAACATAATCTTAATAATAAAATTTTAAAAGGCCTGTTTTGAAATGTTTATGTTTAAGATTAAGTGCATTTTAAGGACATTGGACATGTTTAACTACTAAACTCGGCGATAATAATAATAACATTTATATATAAATTTAATTATTATTCTTTTCCTTAATTGTTATTAAATATTTTCGCCCGTGTGATTCATTCACAGCTTTTCCTAAAATAAAAATGTTCAATTTTTAATTAAAAGTTTTCTTAAAAATGGTTGACTTCGACTTCGATAAAACCTTATCCATTTATAATTTTTAAAGTTGGTTCTTGTCCGATGAAAATTGTATCACAAAATATTTTTCACTTCTGACGAAGCTGTCGAACGACAGCGAAACGTTAAGTGTTTGTGCGCAATTTAGTGTCTGTTTAAAAGATTTTGTGATACTTATCCATTTATTAATAATAACCTCAAATAAAAAACGAAAAATATCAATTCAAATTGAAACATTAAGTACTTCATTTGAATTTCCTTTTACAAACACTTTTAGTCGATGTATATTTGATAGCTTTTTGAAGAATAATTATTTTAACTTTTAAATCAAATTTTAATCAAAATGGACGTGTTCAGCTAAACTATATGCTGCAACGCTTTTGTAAACTGCCGAAAATTGAAATTCAAAACTTTTAAATTTAATTAAAATTACTTCGGGGTTATTCATGAAAAAATTCCACGCTTTTATTGTTAATATAAAGAATCTCAGGCTATAAAGGGATCAAGCGACAAACTTTAACCAAAATGCTGACTCTTCTTACGATAAGTGGCAATTAAGATACGTTAAAGTAAATAAGCCACGCCTTTAAAGACTCTGAGCGTATGAGAACCTCATCCACACAAAGTAGCGAGGCCGATTCAAAAATACTTCACAAACCCTTAAGGGTAGGCAACTTAAGTCACTCCAGTGACTTAAATAAGCGGGACCAAAAGATGTCGCATCGCAAATTACAAAAGGGGTTCGGGTTTTGAAAATGAAAACAATCGGTTCCGCAGGGAGGGGAGATTTAAAAAATTAAAATTAATGTTCATCGAGTTATTTTCCCGAATGGTTGCATTTCCTATTTTCACATTCATATTCAAGTCAAGTAATTTGTGTTCGCCGAACGTTTTCGTGTCTCCCCTAAGTATTTTTTTTTTACATCTTTGCTCAAATTTAAAAATTGTCATTTTTACTTCTTCTTTAACTTTAACGTCGATCCCTTTTTGCGAGTGGGTAGGTATTCCAATTTAAATATTCCTGTGTGAAACCATTTTTGTCTATTGTTTTTTTCTATAATATGCGTGGGTATAGAAAATAGATCATGTTCAATTTTTTCAATAGTTTTTTCATAAACCCATATGTGAACCCATTTTTGTCTATTGCTTGTGCTTTTTCTATAATATGCGTAGATAAAGAAAATAGATCATGTTCAATTTTTTCAATAGTATTTTCATACCATTTTTCAAAGTCATCTTGATTCTGAAATACATACATATAAATAGGACATCACACCCTAGAAGTGTGTACACTAACATTTTGCCGTAGCAATGACATCTGAAGACTTGTTCTGACTGCTACGGTGACAAAATACTGTTTCATATTGGAACTAATTTTCACCTTGCCTTTTTTTAGCAAAATAAAAACGCAAACCGGTGAAAAAGTACTACTAACAAAATATTATTTTACATATTTTATTACGTATCGTAGAAATCAGAGCCACATGCCTTGCATATGGGCAATTATTTTTAACAGGGGATCTATACATATTTTTTCCTGCGCAATATTTCGTTTTCTGTTACAAAAGAACTTCTTCAGGTTTTATAAATTCCTAAATAATTTTTTTTTTGCAAATTCAGTCAGTCTTGGAAGATGGCATCTTGATTTCAAATGTTCTTATATATTTTCACAGATCTCTTAACAGCAATTTAAACCATTTTCACCAAGAAAAGATTTCATCTGGCCAAGCCTTTTTTGTCTCGTTCGTGCAGCGCATACAGCCCTTTGTTTTGACTTCCTTTAGTTTCTCTTTCAACTTCCCCATCAGTGCAATTTTCTGATTCACTATATTTATCATTTATATCGATTTAAGCAGATTCAAGAATTTCCGTCATTTTTTATTTCGTTACGCAATTGCAAGAAGGATTCTAACAGATTTCTTTCGAAGTCCCATTTACCGAAGGAACAAACATTTTTCGTCTTCTTCTTCGCCCTGATTTCCTTCATTTTTCCTTTCGACTTCCACATCATTGCAATCTCTTAATTTGCTGGCTTCCCTATTTAGGATTGGTTAACTAATAATTTCAAAGCCAGAGTTTCCGTGCACGAAATTGAGTTTCCTTGCATTGCTGACACAAGCAAAATGGGATGATTTATTTTTATGTTTTCCTTCGTGTATGATTTGGTTTATTTCAATATTAGCCGAGATAAATCGGACTCCATTTTATTTTGCTGGAGGATGGGGTGGCAGTTTCTAACTGGTTTTAACATCAAGCATATAGTGTAACTAGACAATGGTTCGCACTTCACTAGTTCTCCTTGAATTTCTATAATCTCAGTTTCGGTCAATTACCAGTATGCGTGTTTCTTTAAATTATTTATTTACTGCAACCAAAGTTTCTGACGATAATGTATACGTGATATTCAATGAAAAGCTGTAGTTTCTCTTTCTTCACATTTAAGTTAAACATTATGTCATACACCATTGTATCATATAAACAAAAATACCCGATAATTCTAAAAAAAAAAAATTGCGGGTTCCTTGCCAACAGTTAACAATTCAGGGATACCATGAGTAATATCGAATTTTAAAAATAGCCATGACATAAACCTTCACCAGGATCTGCGAGATAAGTTATACCTGTATGTTTACCCCCCATCTTAAGCGACGACCTCTGGCTCGTGAGTAATTATTAGGTCACCTTACAACCTGTTATCCGACGTAATTGATTTTATTCATTGACTGCTCAAACAGCACGCTGGGAACGCAAAGGTGATAGTGAATCTTACTCGGAATTTGGTTACTCATCCGGACACCTGAGAACTTATAACTTATAACACGTAGATCTACAAACATAAATATTTAAGACAAAAATAAAAGTGCATGCGATTCTACACACTCTTTATCTTCTCCTTGCCGTGGGTAGTAATAAACTCAAAGGAAACTTTCCGGAAACTTTTAGTCGATTAAGTAATTAAATACTATAGAAAATATTTTAATCAACTTAAACTAGTTTGCATTATTACTAACATATAAATTTATAAAAGGAAATGAGCGTTTGGTGGCACGCTTCTACTAAAGATAATGAGGAAGTATTGATAAGTATGCATTTTATTATCGCCGCTTCCTTGTGAGTATTTCATGTTAAGTGCTGCTGCACATTACTAAAAAAATTTAACTCACTTCAGGATATTGAGCCTGATGAATAAAAACTAAGCAATTGCTTTAAGCATTGACTGATTAGCAAAAGCAAAAGCTATAAAAGCAAATGCTTTAAGAAAAAGCAATTGCTGAATTATTATATGAATAAAAATCCTAAGCATTTGCTAGCTTTCCGGATTCGTTGAAGCAATTGCTAGTACGACTTGTGTAGATTTGCTTATCTACATAGCTAAAGTAGGTATGTTAGATTCGTTATCGAAGCGATGCTCATTTTTAATAAAATGTCGGATACTAATGATCGAGATAGTTAGTAGTGATAATGAGACCGAGTTAGACAAAAAAATTATTTTTGTTAGAAAAATTAATAGAAAATAAAATCATTTTTAATAAATTGGATTTAAATATTACATTTGTCTAATTTTGTGATCTCTAGTAATTTGACTAGAGTCTTGTATGTACGTAATCAGTTTTAAAATTGTCTTAATCAATTTATCAATTTATAATTGTTTACTTATTCTTAATATAGGTATTTATTTATATAAATTTTCTCTTTATTTTGAAGTCAATGTCATTCTTAAAAGAAAGAATGTAACTTTTCGTCAATCCCGAAAATTATACATATTTATTTATTATCATTTCAACCCTAGATCTCAGAAGAGATATTGGTATCGTCATAGAAAAGAAGATCATAAAAACTCTTTAAATTCATAAAAGCAGCGTTTCAGCAGGAATTGTCTTAGTTTTAATTTAAATTTAGACATTGATTTGTTAGTGGTAGTAGTGGCGGGCAAGGGCTGAAATCTCATTCCGTATAAAGAGGGTGTAATAGCAATTATTTGGCTAAAAAGCTCAAACCAGATTGTTACTTGGGTCCTTTATGGTCTGATTAAAATTTTAGTAAAAGAGTGAGGAGAAGAAATGGAAATTGTTGATTTCTGTGATGTAATTAATTTTGGGAATTAAGACCTAGTTTGGGCATAACAATAGAACTTTTCTCTTACTCTCGTCGAGACACCTAGAAGAAGACGAGGCCTTGTAAAAATTGATAAAGTTGAAAGTAAAAGATAATTCATCCCCTTTCTGTTATCATAATTTTTAATCACCCGTCCCTCGCACAAGTACAAGTACCTAATAACTGATAATTAAAAGGGGATTTTTAATATTTCCCTTACAACTAAACAAGTTGCAAGGAAAATAAGCAATATAAAGGAAAAGTGAAAAAGAAAAGTTTGATTTAAATAAAACTGGCAAAAAGAAATTTTGTTCATAACAAACGTATAGTTTTTAGAAACAGTTGTAGGTTTAGAAACAGTTGTAGGTTTAGAAACAGTTGCTTGGGTCAGATAGGGCCACAAAGAAATATTTTCATTTTTTCTATAATTGACAATGCACCACCACTTTTCTCGCCACTATCTTCTAAAAAATAGTTTGCAAGTCACCAAACGTTTTCGCTGTTAAACCGATGTAATTTTCTATAATCTTCTTCTAGGCATTCGTTACGTATTTTATATAGTATTTATGTATACAAATATAAAGAACTGCGCCGTTATTATCGTGCGAATGCGATGAATAAGAAATTATAACTGATTTAAGCAAATGCAAGGATGGGGCAGAGGAACCTTAATAATTTTTAAGCAAATGCTTAAATAGAAAAAGCAATTGCTACCTTTATTCATACAATATTAAGCAAATACTAGAAATTTTTAAGGACAAGCTTTTGCTATAAGCTTTTCCTTGGTGTCGTAGCAATTGCTACAAGGTCAAGCAATTGCTAAAGATTTTATTCATTAGATATTAAGCATTTACTAGTAAATTTCAAGAAAAAGCAATTGCTTAAACTTTATTCATAAGGCTCATTGTACGTTTAACTGACATAACTGACTGCTGAAATTAATCGCCTAAAACGTCGGCCGGCCACTCATGACATATTATGGAATAATTTATTCCCACCCGATGCTTAATGTCTTTATTTATTTATATATTATGATAATGTAATGGTCGAAAATATTCCGCAAATATTTGTTTTGTATACATTTCGTTAAAGACTCTATTTCAATTAGTTTCGATGTTTGAGCACATTTTGCGCGCACACACAACAGCTTTTAGCACATTTTTATGCGAAAATTCTACGTTCGTGTATGATTAAGTAAATATTAGTTTAGTTATGAAACTTTGCTTCCTTATTATTTTATTATTAGTAAACCATTGCAACTATTATCTGCAATTGTCGAAGGTCATTTTTTTAAACTGTCCTTTGTTAATACATGTATGTATTTATGTAATAATTTGATTATAACCTTTGAGCAAATAAAAATCAGATTAGAGCAGGCGGTGCAAAGAAAATGTATGTCTGTGATTAAATAAAAAGTCAATAAATTTGACAGTCCATGAATGTATTACATTAATTAATTCAGTTAATCACAGACATACATTTTCTTTGCACCGCCTACTCTAATCTGATTTTTATTTGCTCACTTTTTATTACCTGTTTTAAGAAGTATCAGAAAAGCCCAGATATTTAGGCAATTAAATTTTAAACGTTTAGATTACAATTTTAATTAGAATGAAATGTATATTTTTTCGTACCTATTTTTACACTATTTTAAGTATTTGCCTAGTTTGCAAATGCTAGCACAAATCCATTTGCGCAAATTGCTTGAGCGTGAAAACGGACCATAAGCGCCAACAAAAATTTTTGTTTCCTATTTTATGCCTAACTGTATAACTAATTTTTATGAATTGTTTTTTCTGTGTGTGGAAATACGTTTTTGCTTGCCAAAACATTTTAAAGACACTGGACGTGTTCACCTCAACTCAGCGCTGCAATTCTTTTGTAAACTTTAAAAAACTTTAAATTTAAATAAAATTGCTTCAGGGTTACTCACGAAAGAATTTCACTCTTTAATTGTTAATATAAAAATCTCAGGGGATAAGGGGCCCAAGCGAAAAACTTTAACCAAAATGCTGACTCTCCTTACAATAAGTGGACATTAAGATACGTTAAAGTAAACAATGCTTATTCGACGATTGTAAAATCGGGCCTAAGAGTCAGAGTACATAATTAGGCCCTGAGTTGCCTTTGGGCACAATAATTTAAAGCATCCAGAATGGCATATATATAGTTTAGCTGTGTATGTTGTAGCTGAAGTGGGGAGAGAGAACAAGAAGAATTCTTCTCCAGCAACGAACGAACAACCTACTTCATCTGGGGATTTCGAACCGTCGCGTCGGTATATATTGTCGAAAAGTCTGGGTAAGATCCTAAGAGTTCTGGAAGACAAACGCGTATTAGGTCTTGATTAACCGCGTATTAACTAGGTTGCGTTGGAAGAATGGCTGGGAAGTTTCCGATAAGAGAAGGAATCAGCCGGTGGATACGGATGCTTATTGGTTTCTTCATGGGGTTTCTGCGGTTGTAAACATCAGGTCGGAGGGTCCCTGATCATAAGGTGGTTGAGATGCGTCAGGTTAGCAAGTATCCTTGCAGCATACGAAGATAGGAATCTCTGCCTACGATAAGAGAGGGCGCAGAATGCCAGAGTCAGAAACTATGCTCAAGATGGGGCTCGTGTAAAAAGCTCCCATTGCTCAACGGACTGCTGCGTTTTGGACGATGTCAAGGGACTTGAGACGAGAACGAGAGGCCGATGAGTAAGCAACACACCCGTAGTCAATTTTCGTTAACACTAAAACTATGCGTTCACTTTTCCGCATCGTACGCATCGCACGAATCGGATTTTATCCTGCTTTTGTGTTCACATCATAAGAGGCGATCCGTCCGATGCGAAACAGTGAACGCAGATACATTTAGAATAATGAAAAGAATGAGTTTTTATGGTCCGTTTGCTACGTGCAATGCGTACGATGCGGACAAGTGAACGTCTAGCTTAAAGCTTTACAGAGGCGCAGCAAGGTCTCTCTGTCCGCTCCCCATTTGAAATTAGCTAATACTTTGATGAGATTGATGGTCTTCCGACAGGACGTGACTAAGAGGTTATTATGACTTCTCCAAGATAAGTCGAATGTCAATCTCAAAAAAGTAACTGAGGGAACATATTTGACTGGAGAAGATTTAATCGTGAGGCGTGGTTCACGGTGAGATCTCCGCAGGCGGCAGAAGTGAATACATGATGATTTCACAACTGAGAATTTAAATCCACGTGCATCATCATTCCCAACTACCATATCAATTGCATCCTGAAGACTGCGATTGTACGACTGGCGGGCGGGATCTGACAGAAATATGACAAGGTCATCTACGTATATGCATTTTAAAATACTCGGATGTAATCCTTCAGTTATCCCATTTACGGCCAGAAGAAATAGGGTCACACTAAGATTGGAATTGCCTATATGTGCCCTAAATGTACGGGTTTTTAGGAAGGATTGGATGCACCGTGCAAGAATGCCTCTTAGGCCCCAATTGTATAATCTCTCGAGGATACCAAGTCTCCAGGAAGTGTCGAATGCCTTCTCGAGATCGGAAAAAACGGCAGTAAGGTGCTGTCGACTGAAGAGGGCATCTTGGATAACACTTTCAAGGAAGGCAAGGTGGTCTATTGTGGAGTGGAACTTTCTGAAATCTGCCTGATGTTTGACAATAAGCTGATTGCTTTCCAGATACCAAACTAGGCGATTGTTCACCATTTTCTCCAAGATCTTGGCTGAACAGCAAGTAAGAAAAATAGTACGATAACAGGTTGTTAGCAACGGATCTTTTCCATCTTTAACCAACGACGTAATGATGGCCTCACTCCAAAAAGGAGGGTAAGAGCCTTTCTCCCAGATAATATTAAAGAAAGTAGTAGTCTAAGCAGGGCAGTTTCAGGGAAATTGCGAAGGAATGAATACGGTATGTTATCAATCCTGGGCGATGAGTCTTTGCAGCTCCTGAGAGCGGAATTCAGCTCAGTTAAAGAGAAAGGGTCATTATAAGGTGCCGAGTGATCAGGTTCAAGATCCAGTTGTAATTATTATTGTTATCTTTAAGAGAAAGTTCATTTAAGTTGTTATTTACAATAAAATAAAAAGTTTGTTCAGTTCCTTACGGTTTTATACATCAACTACTGTTTATTTTCACTTCACCTTACGTAATTTAATTTAATTTAAGTTTATTGCATTAATTTTTAGCGTCACTCAAAATATTCAAACTCTTGTGTTTTATAAAACTATGAACTCAACCTCGCGTACTCTACTAGACTCCATCCCAATTTAACGTTGCTCATATTTATGAACTGTCTTTAAAAAAACTTGAAACGGTTATACAATGATAAATACAAACATTTTTTGTGAAAACGCGAATCTAAGTCTAATACAAAAAATTGCTTTCTAATGATTATCCCACATATTCGTGCTTGATCTTGAATGAATCGCCATGTAATTCTGATTTTAGTTATCAAACAAATAAAACCGTACATGTTATTAAATCGGCTAAAGACTTGCTCCTGGTCTAGGAGGTTTGACTTCGGAGGTGCAAATCCTCCACGATGGTGTACATTCATCGGAACTGCTTTCAGACTAATGTGTGTGTGTCAGTCTTGTGATGACGACTGCATCTTTTAATCGTTCCCCTTATGTTTGTTTTTCTTAACCAAAATTTGTGTTTCAGTAATAGCAACATTTATGTTGAAATACCTTGGGATCATAATTTTTTTTTTAATATGTAAAACTTAGTTGATGTATGATAAATTACGAAGTAAATTACAATTAATAATCAAAATCATAAATACAAATAATATTTTGCTACAACTTTCAAACTTCAAAACGAAAATAACATAGCAATATGTAACATTTATTTAAAAGGCACCTATATACGGGGTGTGTTCATTTTAAATAGCATTATTTAAATGACGATAAAATATTAACCGGATAACAATGGTGTTAATTAAGGCATCTCTATTCGAATATTATAGGTGATAGAAATCGTAATAATCATATAATAACTTACGTCAAAGTTTCGACCGGTTAACCGAAACAATTATTATTTAGAAATCGGATCTTTGCATTACTCATTTTTTTACAATTTGTCAGCACCAGAAAATTACTCTCACAACCTTAATTGCTTATTAAATAGTAAAAAAAAAAACCTAGCGGAAGACACTAATAATTCCTCGACTATTGTGCCAAGGTTTGAGGAAGATTTTTCAACGAACATAACAGCATGTTTGCTTGATTATGGCGATGATAAATAATCGATTTCAGCTCCACTAATTTTCGATTGACCTTCAATATCCTTCAAAACTATTTAGATTCAACGTTTTAATTAAAAATTACACGCTGGTGTAGCGAGATAAATGATTTCCACATTTAGAAAACCGCACAGATTCTATCAGCAGTGATTCATTCGTTTCATGACGGCTTATTTATTAATTTTATTCACTATGAGAAACGCTTCCGACACGAGAAATAATACACAATACCCCTGCTTCGTACTTAAGTACTTCTAAATGTTACGTTTACTAATTTTCATTTGAAATGCCATTTTGACCTGCGAAATACCGTTTAAAATAAGTTGGACAAGTCTTAAAATACAGTTGTTTCGTCGTCGATTTTTAACATTAATCGTCATAACCTGATAACTTCAATTAAAATAGAGTCACTACAATATATCCTTTAGATATTTAGTAATAGTAATGGGCCAATTAAAATATCTATTTCCTTTGAACGTCTTCGATTTTGTTTCGTTTTAAACAATAAAAAGAGAAACAACTACGAAGATGGGTTTCCATTGTATTCGTAGATTATGTTTTATAACGAGGAATGATGTACAAAAAGAAACAAGTATTAGAACGAATGATTAAGTTTAAAGCCCCCCGTTGAGTAGTCAAAATATTCAAGTAGCATTCCTGTGTGTCCAGGGGGTTGGGGGATACGATTCTCGACTCTCGACTGGGTTTTGGGACTTGCGCTCGCTCGCCTATGAATAATTTAAGAATAAATAACACTGAGTACAATGGAAATAAAAACTGAAAAATTACGAAAAGTAAGTTCCTGCTTCAAGAAAATACAATGCCTAGTAGATACGGGAGGATTTAAAGTTTATTAATAGCATAAATTATTGTATATTTTCTTTATGGAGTAATACGGCCGTATTGTCAAAGTTTATAAACAATTTTTATTCTGTAAAAAAGTGACATTAAGGAGAACCCATTTACGGCCAAATCAAGAAATACAGAGCGGTTACAATTTCTCTTTAGAAAAATGGTAATACATATTAGCAAATAAATTATGCAAAAATATTAACAATTCATTTTTATTCATAGTTTGAGAAAAAATGATGTTGCGTTAACGCAACATTGGCCAGATCCATTCAGTTTTGTTTGTGATATTTTTGAAACAATTTGCTTGCAAATGTAATGATAATAACAGACACCATTTTTCATTTACAAAAATAGAGCTTTTAAATTTCATTTGTGTTCTTATTTTATCTAGATATCATACGCTGCCTCAAACTGAATTGTATTGGTCGGTGGAAGAAGACAAAGGAATGGATATTGTGAAAAACTACATGAGCAGAAATAAATTTAGAAATATCAAAAGAAATTTACATTTGAACAACAGTAATCTTGATAAAGGCAATAAATTCTCAAAGTTGAGGCCATTTTTTAATTAAAAAAATGGTCTCGACTTTTAATTTTTAAAAAATGTCTTCTTCCACCGATGAGTACAAGTCGGCTTGAGGAAGCGTATGATATCCAGATAAATAAGAACATCAATGAAATCTAAAAGTTCTGCTTTTCTAAAAAAAAAATCGTGTCTGTTGTGAGATATTGTACACCAAACGACGATACTTCATGCCGAACAAATAGAAGACGATGAACGAAATAAATGCAATTATAAGAGTGCATTATAACAGCTTTATAAAAACGAGTGGATTCACAGACGTCCTTGTCGATCTTTCCATGGCTAATTTTCTGATATACCGGGCAAAATCTCCATCCTTCAGATCGCCTAGTGGCCTAGCTCTTGCAGGATTTAATAATTAGTTAAAAATTTACTTAGCAAATCGTTTTACTGTTACAGACACTGCAAATGCATTTTGAACGCAAAATTTATTACGCAGACTCACCCAGGTTTTAAGGATTTAATTTAAACTGAAGCTTGCTTACTTTAGAAAATTTATAGTTTAAGATCCCGACAATCTTATAATAGCCCTATTCAAGAATCACCATGTACGTCAATTTCACAAAAATAGCTAACAAATTTGAATATCTTTTCATTAAAAACAAGCTAAAGGAAAATTAGTAAATTTTATTAGAACGATAATCATTTATAACCACAAATCTTAATCACAAATTTCATCGGACAAGAACCAACTGTAAACACAAATCTTAAGTTTACAATTTACTCATGTTATTGTATTTATACTTTTTTTTTCTTGATTACTTAATCGAGAAGCTTCTGCCAATTACAACATGTGTTTTTTTAAAAATGCCATAAAGGTTTGCCATGAAAATTAAAACTCATGTCGTAGCTTGGCATCTAACACATGCCAAATCTGAAAATTTAAAATAAATAAATGGAGCTAAGACATGAATTTTCTTTTCCACAGCCACCCCTTATGGCATTTTTAAAAAAACACATAGTACTTACATTAAATGTGTTTCCTTCATTTTAATTTTGATAGGGCAACAAAATGAATAGAAAATTGGCTACAAGCGAAGAATCATCAGACAGAAATAATAGAAGAAGTGATCTAAAACACATCTCAATCAGTAGATATGAAAAAACGTAAAGGAAAACAACGGATGACTAAAGAAACGAGCAGTTAATTGAAGAGGAAAAAAATCTAAATAAGAAGGCAACAGAAAAAGACAATGCAGTAAAGAAAATGGCTGGGAAAGATGATATAAAGATAATGAAAAACACAAATACAAAAACAATAAAACGTAAACTTGAAAATAATTCACGAAATAGAAAAAACGCCAAATCTAAGATATAGAGGTATATATGGGGGACATTTAAAAGAGCGAAATAAGAATGTCTTAAAACAAAAGGAGCAGGATTAGTCAGAAATAGATCAAGCAGGAACACTTTTATCAAAAGAAATTTACTAGAGAGTATTATGCGGAAATGTGGCAAAGTTGTTAACGAGAATATTGCTGGAGAGGTATTCCCCGCTTAAAGCAGGGAATACACGATCCCACATGTCTTAACACATGTACGCGCGTACATGTTCGCCGAACATCAACGTGCGTGTGTTGGCCTGAAAAACGCTTCGAACATGTACGCACATACAAAAAGTCCGTCGAACTTGTTTTCTGATTTTCCTGAAAACAAGTGCATGCGTTGATGTTTGCGCGTACATGTTCGACCGTGTGGTTGCCAAACGCACATGTTCGCCACGGACTTATTCAATGCAGTGCGTTGACATCATGCATACTCTTTTCCACAGCACCTCGAAACAGCCAATTTATGATTTTTAATAAATAACTTTTCGGCAATGTGTGGTGGCAGTACCTGCAATTGGAACTATTAAACTGGCGACTTATCACAGCTTTATTTATTATTATTTTTTTGTATTTTTGTTTTACTATAATAGCGCACGCCACTGCCACCAAACATAACTCTTCGGACATCGTCTTGGTTGATAACTGGACTATGATGTCTTAAGACAAGTTCGATCGTGTGTAGTATGGTACCACGTGACGTTGATGTTCGGCGAACATGTACGCGCATACATGTGTTAAGACATGTTGGATCGTGTATTCCCTACTTTAGAGAACACGTACATATAAAGGGTGACTGAAAATCAGAAAACAAATTCGACGAACTTTTTGTTTGCGCGTACATGTTCGAAGCGTTTTTCGGGCCAACACACGCACGTTGATGTTCGGCGAACATGTACGCGCGTACATGTGTTAAGATATGTGGGATCGTATATTCCCTGCTTAAGAGAACACGTACATATAGAGGATGACTGTTAATTAATCCGACAATATGAAACCATGATATCCGAAAGTATGGGAAAATGTTCTTTCTACTTTAGTTTTCGAGAAATAAATAATGAATTAAAAATTAGCCCCAAAACGACTTCATCATGAGCAGCGAAAGTGTTAAGAGGAATTTCACGTCAACTCCGTTTTTCGGTCAACGCCCGACGCCGCACAGTGGTCAGTTTTAATTATTTGGCGCGAAAAAATTATTTTATATTGTAATGATTTGCCGACAGTAGCCAGCGTCCGTCTGTCTCTCGCGTCAACGCCGTCTAGTCGACGCGCCTTGGGCCAGAGAATTCTGACGGCGGAATAAACTATAATAGACTTTCCGGCGCGTTCCAGGCGATTCCCGAAGAAAGAGCCAGTTTATAAAATGTACACGGCCGGAGGGTGGAGTCAGTTCGATTAGAATGCAACGTGAGACAGTTCGAAATTAAAGTGGCCTGATAAACTTTCGCTCGGCTGTTGAAATAAATTACGTATAAGTCTGTAAATAAATTATTGTTAAATGTCAGTGTTAAATTAGTTTGCTTGTAAATAAATTAGTTATTAACTATTTCGTGTTTTGTTTTAAAATAAAAATTAATGAACCTTTAAAATCGTTACAATATTTTTGAGTTGTTCATATCAGTTCTATAGATAAAGAAATATGGATACCATGCAATTATTCGGTATTTTTTCTAAACATTTGCGACATATTGAGATTTAGGGTATCAACAGGTTTCTTTGAATAATACACGAAAAATAATATGCCAGAAGTGAATAGTTTATTAAGTAATATACACAGCTAGGTATGTAGCTATGTAATTACAAACATAGAATGTAAAAAACACAGTACGTAAGAAGCACTGTATACAGTGTGTATAAAAATTTGGAACACTTTAAATATTTCCTAAAATATTTTCTTTTTGCAAAATGTTCTCACATGTCGATTATTACTATAAATTTGTCATATTTTAGACTAGTTGATTTATGTGTACAGTGGCGTACCGTTGGGGTACAAAAATAATTTTAATTTTTTTAAATGGAAACCCCCATTTTTTATAATGAATTACAAAAGTGTATATTTTTGTACGAATATCTACATAAAAATTTTATAGAGTCATATAAGGAAAAGTCAAATATGGCACACCTAGTGATACCAGCTACAACGTTGAAAGAAAGGTCATAACTTTGGAGATTGCAGGTTATTGCACATTATTTCAGTGTACACTGAAAAGCCAATATATACTTGAGATAATACAGTGGTAATTATTACCAATACGCGCCAATAACATCATTTCTAGTCTGTCACATACACAGATGGTCTAATCAAGACTAGGGATACGGTTTATTGTGAGTAAATAAAGGAGAGGCTCATTGAAACTTGTGTGGAAGTGAAATAGAGATATTACAATGTTGCGTAAGAAGGTAGGAATTCGACCGGCGCTAGCGGCCGGATTGTAGTCCGTGTTATCAATCGGCAACGTCGATTGATGTAGCTATTTCGTTTACTCATGCGCTTTTTACTATTCTATCCTTCATTTACTCACGGAAAATGCATCCCCAGTGGTCACTGGGCCAACGCGATATGTACAACAAACACGGCTATAATTTCGTTGTGATTACGAATGTCACCGAAATCTTTTTTAACTACTCAAATTTAGAATTACATCAAATTTTAAAAGGGAATACACATTTTATTGACCCATGTGGATTTCTGAAAGAAAACCACATAAAACTGAACAAAACGTAGGCTGACCCCGTACGCTTATTAAATCCGATAAGATTACAGTCCTTATCGGGACGGACTCTACGCTTGCGGATCAGTCGAATTTTTTTGGATACTATGCTAGGGAGGTTGTAGGCTTACGTTTTCCTAGGTTTCAATTTTTAAATATGAAATTATATTTAAGGTTCTTGCCGCGCCAGATAATGAAAACTGACCACTGTGCGCCGTGAAATACGAACTACAAAATATATGTTTGACAAATGCATATGTCGTAGCCACTTGCCGTAAATTAGCACTTCGTGTAAAGTCTAGACAATTCACGAAATGCAGACAGATAGCGTAATGCCCACCTTTAAACGATTTTTTACAGCAACTGTCTAAAATATTTAGCCTCTTCATGAACTGCTACCAGCCATTAGGTTTATGCTGTAACGCCGAACAATTACGCTACCGGTCTAATAATTTTAGACGCTTCATGAAGTGACTAAAGCTATTTACGCCACTGCTGAAAAAGCTGCAGATTGGCATTGTACTGGAGAAAATAGTACTCCTATTTATTCATATTATACCGAGAGATAATTAAACTGAACACTGAATAAGACAAGTTAATGAAGAATAAAAATATACATTATGCATTTATTTATTTATTAACACATGGAAAACTTGTATTGCACAAATTATTACGCACTGGGCGTTTCCGAAGGAAGTGCAGAACTGAAGAATATCAAATATATTTTGAACATTACAATTAATATTTTGTTAAATGTTTAGGAGGCGACTCCGTATTTTTTCATTAAAATCAAAGTGTACTTACAATTTATTTTTGGCAAATTCGGTTTTTACAAGTAATATCGATCAAGTTTCTCATAAAAATCTGTTTTCTGCGTATAACCATGTTCTTGATCAATTCCAGACATTTTGTTAAATATCTTTCACAAAATAAGTAATGGAAAATAATAAAAGAAGATTAAATTAGCAAATAAATTTACTTTATCTACGACCACTACTGTAAATGACCAATTACGTACAACACATAAATTAAGTAAGCGGGTGTTTACAAACGTCGTGCGTAAAGTAAGAAAAACACACAGCGAGGACATTTGCACCTACTTTACGCACGCTTGTAGTTAAATCTACGTAGCCGCATCACATTAGATTTGACAGTCGTCGAAATTGCAAGTGTCATTGTTGATTATTTTAAACTTGAATAATAAGGTAATTTTTGTGGTCGTAGATAAAGTATAGTACAAAATTCAAGTTGTGGAATTACTTGCATTCGCCGCTGCGCGGCTCATGCGCAACTTTTCCACCGTGCGTAATATGCTATTTACAACTCTCGTTATGTAATATACTATTACACACTACCAACGAGGAAAAGCAGAGAAAGCCAGGAGAAATACGTTTCTACAAGTTCGTGCACGATCCACTCACTTTTCAATTACGCTATCCACATATACAACTGTAGCCACTTCATGAAGTATCTAAAATTATTAGACCGATAGCGTAATTGTTCGGCGTTACAGCATAAACCTAATGGCTGATAGCAGTTCATGAAGAGGCTAAATATTTTAGACAGTTGCTGTAAAAAATCGTTTAAAGGTGGGCATTACGCTATCTGTCTGCATTTCGTGAAGTGTCTAGACTTTACACGAAGTGCTAATTTACGGCAAGCGACTACGACACATACAAATCACCTGAAGCAGGTTATTCATAGCAAAGATCACAACGGCCCCACTTTTAACACATACTTTGACAGGTAAACAAATAAATCGCTAAAACTAAAAACAATTTAAATATAGTGTTAGTGTACTACTAATTCCTAGTATTTTTCTTTCATTTTAATTTAAATTTTATTGTAAATAAAGTATATTTCCACAAGAAACGTGTCTTTAATCACTAGAATTTAAAACATAATCAGTAAACTCATTCGTAATCTGTCTCCATTGTTAATTATTATAATTTCGTTTTGTGTGTGACGAATTATTAACACAAATCTATTAAAAGTTTAACAAATTCAAGACGCGTTTGCAACTCCACTGCTGTGTTTTAGGGCACTTTTTGCATTATTTCGTCAGCTGGTTAAAGCTGTGTATAGACTAGACAAAGAACGCGATTTGCATCGTCGTGCTCTCGTAAAAATTCCGCACGAGGACGTATAGTTCAGTTGTTCGAAGTCGTCAGTAAACAAATTTGGATATAAAATATTACGTCTTAACTGAGCACCAACAGCATTCGGATCGACCCGAGGTCGCACGCCGCGCATCGCAAGGCATGCTGTCTGTATGCACTAGTATGCTATGGAAGGTCAAGTTTTACAAGCTTTGTTCTGAGTAAATATGGTAAAACGTTTATGACACACGTACGCTGTGAATTTGGCGTTTTAGTCTAAACATACCTACTTTTTAGGATAAATTTATAATTAATTAATTACAAACTGTTCCACAGATTTTTTTATACATTTTCTCGTAATCCGTGACATGCACGCGATTTGATCAAAAATTCTACTCATAATACTAGGCGACGTTTAAAACAAATATATCCTAATAACAGGTGATCAATATCTTTTCTAATCAAGTCACCTATGGAAATAAAATCATGTGTCTTTTATTAGTTCATTGTTTCAAATGCCACTTGAATTACATATTTATATTGTATTCCTATACAAAACGATAGGAATGCAATAAAAATATGGCATTTGAAATAAAGAACCAAACAAAAACATAATTTTTTCCATAGGTCACTTGATTAGAAAAGATATTGATCACGCGTTAGTTTATTGTCTCCGCGCGATAACGAGACGAAAGATTTTACTATCAGCTAGCTGTCTGACCGTGCATTGACCCCTGCGATCACCAGATCTAAATCCTAGCGAATTTTGTTTGTGGACGAAGCAGCTGGTATATTCCGCTCTAGTAAATAATCCGTACAAATTAACAAACAATTATTTACACAAATATTTGCGAATTTGTTACCCCTATTTCATACGCAATTGCAGTTATTTTAGATTTTACTAATAATTACCTATCGCGTAAAAGAAACAACTAAGAGTTCCGATCCCAGCTGTTAAACGTGCAATAAACCGAAATTGAGATATGTGTCAAGGTCGCATCGTGTAATAATCAAATAGTCCTACTATACTGCTACGTTTATAAAACGTGGCGTCGTATTTCGTACGCAGTGCCGCAGCTTGATTTTGGGGTAACTTTTTAATTAATTATAAACTGTTCAAAAGAATTTTTTAAGCATTTTTCTCGTAATCTGTGACATCGATTCTCTTGTGCGTTTTTTTTTGTCGGAACAATTGTCATTCGCCCTGTATAATTAAGAACAATACTAGAGCAAGCAAAATGCAAGAAGCCAAGAAATAGAGAAATTTGGATGGGCATAATACAAGAAATAAATAGAAATGAATGAGCTGATTCAATTAAACTGCTGTCTTAAGAAATGCGCCCTGAATTCACTTCATTAGGAGAGGAATAAAATAGAGAGATCTAAGTGAAAATAATTATTACATTCCCCATTCTTACTGCTATGTTGCGTACGCACATAAAACTTTTATATGAAATTTTTAGTTAATGAAAATAAGTTATTAAACGAATAAGGATTTCGTAATGAACATTACGAGTGCCGATTTTGATTAAATTTCTGACAATATTACCGACTTACAAAACCTAGGTGTTGTAATTTGATGAACACTTACACATTAATTTTCATAGAATTCCAGCGTAAAAATTAAATAGCATTCCATTATTATGTAACTTTAAGCGCAATAGCAGATTTTAATGTGAGCAATAAAACCACCGGACTATCTTTGAATGTTAATCAATCTTTCGAGAATTATTAGGAATACCGAAATTTGTACAAATATTATTTCACGCAGTGATCATTTACATAAACACGTTTGGGTCTTTTACTTACACTAGTAAACGACTGCTTGTGCAACATGTAATTTTAACGGGATTTATGAACCTTGGCTACAATTAATTTACTATTTTTAAAATTCAATGTATTTCAGCTCTATTATAAATTGTAAACTACAAGCAGATGTTCTAAAATTTTGGTAGCGATGTGTAAAAGTGTGTTACAGATATCAAAAATATAACTGTTTTACGGATTTTTTTATGTGGTTACATGTAGCAAATTTCTGGCGCAGTTATTTTTTTACATAAATATAGTAGAGTAAATCTCTAAAATACTTTTGAAATTAACAAGAGATCTAACATCAACACGATTAGATTGGCTATATCTGATCGTGTTAATCTGTAAATTAATCGTGAATACCGTGCGCACGTGGATCTTGATATCAAATCTTACCGACGCCCACTTTGTTGCCAGCACTTACACTTCACGCCAAATGAAGAAAGGAAAAGAATTTGAACAAACAATAGTCGATTAACACGTACAAGAAAAAAATTACCGCATTCTTAAGACGACAGTTGCAAGTTACAGCAAGGAAAATTGAATTGTTCTAAGCATTGCCTTTGTTGGACGAGCCATATAAGCCAAACTAACTAGCTTTCTTCTTAATCGAGTAGAACGAAATCTTCATTCATTCTGTTCAGAGAAGGAACTTTACTTTTCATTTGTAGGTAGGTACGCTTTATAATTGTGGTTATTATTCTTCAACAAGAATGTTGCAAATTACTCTATTTATTACTGATCTTAATTTATGAAGATTCATAAAAATGTTTATTATGAAAAAAATATATTAATGCTTGTTTCGCACCCAATTGTTCATAGCATCATTAGGTAGTCTATTTTAATTGTAGATATGAAATGAAACTCAAATTATATAACAAAGTAAACCTCTTAAAAGAAGAAGAGAAGAAAGTAGAATTTTGCATCTTCTCCTTATGCCATGGAATATTTCCTAAAGAACAAGAACGTAACAGCGGCGATAAGAAGAACAGTAACAGCAACAGCCCAGAGGTATTCCTTTTGTAAGAAAGAGGCATAAGAAAGAAGACTAGTGACGCGGTACAACCGAAAACCAGAAGAATATTGTTCATGTTCTTATCATTTTTTAAAGACTACAAATGTATTAAAATCAGCAGAGAAAAATTAGGTTAATCATCTCAGTGGTAATCCTGTAGTCTTTTACAACTAGGCAATACTCAACTAGGAACTTCTTCTTTTGTCATTGAATTTACGTCCTCAGTACTGAAATACGAGGGGAGATTAAAATGAAATATACCTAACCAGAAAAGTTACAACACATATACGACCCTTCAACAATTACAACACTTAGCCCAACGCTTCTCCTATAACTCGAGACCGTCCGAAAAAAAATGCTTCCGGTAACTCTTCGAAAAAAAACTTCATCTGAAAAAAATCGACGTCTTCACAAGTGTTTCTTCAGCTTAGAGAGAGGTAATGGGGTCCGTCGGAGCTAGGCCAGGGTTGTCTAGGGGGGTCTCGTAACTCAACAAAACCGCAGTTGTTGATTCCTTCCTGAACTTTGTCAGCATTATAGTTTTCCGTTTAAATTATAATTACGGGGAAGTAAAATATCCAGCTTGGATAACGAATTTGATTTATTGCGTTACGCTTCAAATTGCGGGCCATAAATCCGAGACACTGTCATTCATAGCAACTTTGTTAAAGGTATTATTACTATGTAGTATTTGATTTGCGGTTGCTCGTAACTCTCACATGTGTTATGTCAAAGAAAAAAAAATCGTTCCACTTTGTAACATCATCATGTTTTACCGTTGCACTTAACAACCGTGTTTTCATTTATCTATTTATTTCGTATCCGTTAATAAATAACGTGTTAGTAGATGTACTCCACAATAAGTAAGACATAATCAAAATTTGAATTCTAAACTTAGATAGGAACTTTTTTCTTTGCAGTCTTTGTATTCAAAATGCAATAGTTCTGATCTACAGCATCATCACATTGCTGCCCTATAGGTACTACATATAACATGCATGTCTAAATAGTTCCTTACTTCCAAAAATTTGGTGCCAGTTTCAGTTAATTACCGGTACGGGTACGATTAACCTTATGGTTTTTCAATGATGCCATTTCATATTGACTTCATTGTGGGATTAGCATCCTTCTGTAAATAGATGTAATATACTTTGATTGACTTAAGATGTCGTAAATTTTTTGCACATTGTTCACATTAGCTTGAATCATAACTTCAACAGATTGGTCTTTGCGAAAACTAGTAAATTGCTTAAACCATCATTCAAGGTCTTTAGTAATCACGTTTTCCCAGTTTAAAAACATATTTGTGATGTGACTTATTAGAAAATGATTTCATATATCTGCACATAACAATATTTATTTATATTTACAGTTGGTTCTTGTCCGATGAAATACTGAAATACGAGGGGAGATTAAAATTAAATATACCTAACCAGAAAAGTTACAACACATATACGACCCTTCAACAATTACAACACTTAGCCCAACGCTTCTCCTATAACTCGAGACCGTCCGAAAAATCAATACCTAATACCTAATACCTAAGGTTCATGTTTTTTGTTATATGCCGATCGTATAGATCTGATTGTGAGTTAAGAAAATGTACGACGAAAAAACAACATGACAGAAACCGCAAGGCCGTTCCACGAAAGTTAGAAGGAGATAGTTATATAAAAGTTCTTTGACTTATCGATCAATCGGTCGGCGTATAATAAAAAAATTGGAATGTATGTGCTCTGTTGTATATTTATTTATAGCCTTATGTGCCCATAAAATATGGGAATGTTTTTCTTTCGATCTTCAACTTAACACTTCGTGAAGTTTAAATGTTTTTAATTTTGTAGTAGACTTTAAGATAACAGGAAGAACATTTTTTCTCTATATAAACACCTCTTCACACTTCTTCAGAAGTTGGTAATCCACAACCATATGCTGCTACCAATTGTTTTACAACTCAAATATATTAACAAGGTCTACTTGAGTTAATATTTTATTTCCTTTATTGACAGTGTTATCTAAATGTTTTCTAAGCTCGAGATAAGAACTTTTAAATTTGCGGGAAAAAACAAGGTTATGCACACATCGAAGGCCTGCGGGCAACAGGATATTTCACTTTACGTTTTATTTATGTGTTATAATACGTGGAACCGTCATTCAGAACCTCCTAATGAATGGTTCTTAACTACAAAAATTACTACCCAAACAAATTTTACTTATGGCAGAGCAAATAACGAAAGTGCTTAAAATAGTAAATTAATTTCGCGTCCATTAGGTGACATTTCTTCATCAATCATATTTAAAAATATCCGGGACAGGAAGGTCATCGAATATATTCTTAATAACGTTATGGCCGAAGTTGACGAAGTTTTGATTAATTGCTTGGACTTTAATTTGCTTGAACTGTATACATTATAAAGACAGGAAGCCTAGTAAGTAAATAATTAACATATTTTAATTTCGTTGTAAAAAAAAATTGGAATATATTAGGAACCAAATCAAAAGTTATTAATTCGAAATAATACTTTATTTCTTCGTTCATGTTTTAGTAAGTAGTAAAAACGTTGGTTTGTAATTCACTTTGCATTACTAAATCCGTAGGCAATTTGTATTTATTTCTGGTTGTTCTTTACAAAAAGAAAATTGCAATCAAAATATAAATAAAATACTTTTGGTCTAACCTTAATTTATAAATCGTGCGTGTCTTATGCGAATACACCTGTACAACATGCCTTTGGCCACCGCCAAACTACCGTTTGCTTTGGGAAGCACTATTCCAAGTATTCGGTTCTTTTTTGATTAAAAAAAAATAAGTACTGTTCTATAACTTAGCGTCCATATAAAAACAAAAAAAAAACATATTCCATTAAAGGAAAAATTTCAATCCTGCCAATTAATGACCATATTAATTTTATGATAGTAAAAATAACGGATCTTCAAATTATTAACTTAAATCAGATTCTTATGGGAATGAATATCTTAGAATCTAGCATTTTTTTCTTTTAATTGTGTATGTGACGAATCAAAAATGTCTAAAATTTCGCGATTCGAATTGCAAACTAGCTGCCCCAGTGCTGGCTTGGCGCCGATTCTGCCCCTGACCTCTCGACCCCACGGTCACGGTGGTATTGACCTCGTATCCAGGACCGCAAAACCAATTTGTCCTGGCCTGTTCTTCCGCAGTCTGGCATCTCTTGTTACCTCACGTCCATGTAGGGCAATCTAGGTTATGCTTAACTACTCTTTATTTATTTGTAATATCTGGTTAAGATATTATTATACTTACTCAGTCACGGTGGAGACTTTTTTCTTTCATTAATAATTTAATACCTGCCTGGTTCCCCTTAAATGCAAATACGTGTTATACGCAAACAATTCGCATGAGAATTGCATGTTAATGTGTGAGCAAGTTACTATGCGGACGTAGTCTTTTTAATCGGGTTTAGCTCGGGTTGAGTGAGCTAAAAAAGGGCCTAGGAGTGTGACACCAACTAAACATTATTTTCATTTGTCTTCGTGAATTTAAAAATCTCTAAAGCATGTTTGTCCATCTACGCCAGATTCTGCTCTTAACTTATAACAAAACGGCCCTTATCTAACCAGATAAAATAAAACTTAATCATAAAATGAGCACGGCCCAAATGTTACATGTTGGTCACATATGGGATCATGTTGTTTATCGTATGTGTTATACCGGATGGGTCATCGAAAACGCAACAGACTGAATACGTCGATTTTAAGTCCAAGGGGGACACTTTTGTATCCTGTACTCAACTGTCGTACGTCATCCTCTCTAAAATGATCAAATGAAAAATGAATTAGAGTTGGCGGTGCAACCAAACATGCATGTGTGCATCAAACGTTCCTTCAATCATTTTTGACGTTTCTCTTTGAATTGAACCTTATTAATTTGAAATTAAGACATCCAAAGCAAGAAAAACGTTTTATTTAAAAAAATTAAAGCAGATGCGTAAAATGACCACTGTCAACGAACAACTGCGTGATTACATTAACCAGCATCTCCGGCGTGTTTTGTCACAATTGATTGACAATTAGGGCCAGTTTCATAATCAGATTTAAAGGAGACTTTAAAATTAAAGTCACATTCAGATGTGTAAACAAATGTGTTTTCATATTTGTTTTGACATCTGAAAGTGACTTTAAATTTAAAGTCTCCTTTAAATTCGATTATGAAACTGGCCCTTAATAACAAGTGTCTAAATAAAAACCTGGTCAAGTAGGCTATATTTAGTAATTCTCTTATGTAAATGCAATGGATAAATTCTCGATCACAACCTACTTGGCCAGGTTTTTATTTAGATGCTTGTAGCGCGATGAGTAGTTCTATCGACTAAGGTGGCTGTTTATATTATTATTAAAAAAAAGTAGGTTTGTTTATAAGATGTTATGTAATTTTTGACAGAGAAAATATATAGAAGTTTTCTCCTTAAAAGTATTATTTTACTTTATCACACATTTGAAATTGCTCGAATAACTTTTATAACTGTGTGTTATAAATTGGCGCCCAACTTAAGGACCAGTGCGTGTGATAAAGTGTAAGAAAAAAAAACAGTTATAACGTCGTTGTCAAAAGGGAAAAAATTTCCGCGACGCAGTGAACGCGTACGAGAAAAAATGGCGGCTCCAATTCAAATGACGCAAGAACAGTTACAAATGTTGATAATGTCCATGAAAGCAATATGGCAAGATCAAGAGAGTACAAGACAAATTATTCCCATGCCCTCTTCAGGCAATTTTGTTAAATGTACGACGAGGTTTGATGGTCTACCAGAGTCAGACATTGAAGCATTTATATCAGCGGTGGAAATTTATAAAGATTGCGCAAACGTCAATGATGAAAATGCATTACGCGGTTTACCAATGTTATTGGAAGGCATTGCTGCGACATGGTGGCAAGGTGTTAAAGCGACAATTGACAATTGGGATGCAGCTATTAACTTAATGAGACACATGTATGGTCCAAAGAAGCCCGCTTTCCGAATATACCGAGAGATTTTTAACGAAGAGCAAAAAGAAGACATCCAAACAGATATATTTGTTTGCAATAAAAGGTCTTTGTTTGCTAAATTGAGTAAACCTCCTGATGAGGAGATACAGCTAGATATGGTGTATGGATTGTTACATAGACGAATCAGACAACGCGTTTCACGAAATGAGGTAACCACATTTAAAGAATTGTTGGGTAAGACAAGAATTGCTGAAGAATCTCTGAGAGAGACAGATGAAGATAAAGGGAAAAATATTTCTACACATGTAGAGAACGCGATAAGATGTAAATTCTGTCGTCGTAAAGGACATATGGAAAGTGAATGTCGCAAGAAAAAGGAGAAGCTGGATTCACCGCAAATCCAGGGCAGTAAAACTGTTAGTTGTTACGGCTGTGGAAAGCCCGGCTACATTCGCAGTAATTGCCCGGATTGTAGGACAAAGAGCGACGTCAAGAAAACTGCCCAAGCGGACAGTCTTGATTTTTACAGTATTTACACGAAATCGATAACTCCAAAAAGATTTAGACCACACGTGAAAATACGAATCGGAAATTTAGTTGGTTTGGCTTGCATCGACACAGGAGCGAAACAGTGCATTGCAGGATACAAACTGTATCAGAAACTGTTGGTAACTGGTGCAAAGTTCACCAAACAAAACATTTGGTTGACACTTGCTGACGGTCAAAAACATCAACGTGAAGTGCTAATTACAGATGTAGAGGTAAATATCTGTGATCGAATCATACCCACAACATTTATGGTGTTATTGGGTTTTGAAAATACCAAAACGCTTTTAGGAAATGATTTTCTAATCGCTGCTGGTATTATTATGAATTTACGAAAACAAAAGTGGTGGTTCGAAGATGATAAAACAAACATTTCGTACATGTTTGAACCAGAACCGATTGTAGAGGCAACTGTGGCACTATCCACGATGGATGTCAAACTAAGAGACGGTGAAGCTGCACATCTGAAACAAAGTGAACGACAACTAATTAATGAGCTACTTGAAAATAATAATGATATCTTTGAAGCAGGGGGAGAACCTACTCCGTTTGCTGAACATCATATCGATACGGGTAATCATCGTCCCTTAACAACTGCAGCGTATCGAATGTCTCAGACGAAGAAAGATCTTCTACACCGCGAATTAAATAATATGCTTGAAGAAAATATTATTGAAGAGTGCGAATCTGAATGGTGCTCGCCTGTCGTATTGGTACCTAAAAAAGATGGTAGTGTGCGAGTTTGCATAGACTACCGAAAACTTAATTCTATCACAACAGTTGACCGGTATCCATTACCCAGAATGGATGATCTCCTTCATAGTGCTAAACATACTCCATTAATGAGTACAATTGACTTGAAAGCTGGTTATTGGCAAGTACCTATGTGTAAGACTGATAGAGACAAAACCGCTTTTATCACACCTTTTGGATTATATCGATGTTTGCGTATGCCGTTTGGTCTACGAAACGCACCAGCGACATTTCAAAGACTGATAGATCGATTTAAAGCAGGACTGTGTGATTTAATGATTTTAGCTTACTTGGATGATTTAATTGTGTTATCGCCTAGCTTTACTAAACATTTAGAAGATTTGCAACAAGTGTTCAACAGACTTAAAATGTTTAAATTGCGCGCAAATCGCGGAAAATGTTACTTCGCGTGTGAAAAAGTAAAATACCTTGAACACATAATTACTTCTGACGGTATTCAAATTGATAACTCAAAAGTAGACGCTATAGTAAATATGCAAGAACCTGAAAATGTCAAGCAAGTGAACACGTTTTTACAGACCTGTTCGTGGTTCCGACGATTTATTCCGAGATTTTCTGAAACTGCGAAACCTCTGAGTAAGTTATTGAAGAAAAATAGCAAGTGGGAATGGTCTACGGAAGAACGGAATGCTTTCTTAAAGCTAAAAGATCTATTAGTTACCGCACCAATTCTACGCCAAGCTGACGAGACTTTAGCATTCATGTTGCGAACTGATGCCAGTAGTTATGCAATCGGGGCAGTGTTGCTCCAAGGTGAAGATGCAGATGAAAGACCTGTGGAATATGTAAGTCGACTCCTCACAGCTGCTGAAAGAAATTACAGCACAACTGAGCTTGAGGCATTGGCTATCGTATGGGCTGTAGGTAAATTCAGAGGCTATATAGAAAACAGTGAGGTAGTAGTTTGTACAGATCATCAACCACTAAAATGGCTGATGGGTTTAAAATCTCCTACAGGACGACTTGCGAGGTGGTCTTTATTACTGCAGCCATATAATCTTAAAATCGATTATACACCAGGTAGAATGAATAGGGTAGCTGACATGTTATCACGACCTACTGGCGATTCTACTATTAACCAAGAAGGTGTTGCGTGCATAGCTGCTGTTGATTTTCCTGTACGTAGTGCAAAAGAAATACGCGAAGAACAAATGAAAGATGAAGAAATTGTTAAAATAATAAACTGCTTTGAAGATGTTACCAATGACAATGCAAGTTATTGGACCGACAAGGGATATATTATGTGCAATGGTATCCTGTATAGATACGCCCCAGAGCAGGACACTGAAAGTGCCCAACAAGTCGTGCCGAAACACGAACGACAGAAGATATTACTTGAATATCACGATGCATCAACCGCGGGTCATTACGGAGTTAAACGCACGTTAGACAGAATAGCCCAAAGGTTTTATTGGACTGGAATGCGACAATACATCACAGAATATATAAAATCATGTGCTGATTGTCAACGTTACAAAGTAACCAATTTAAAACCCCTGGTTTATTACAAACACCGGCGATATACCGAAGATTCGAAGTGCTTTCCATTGATTTGTTTGGACCCTTACCTACAAGTAACAAAGGAGAAAGATGGATATATATAGTTGAAGATGTAACTACTCGCTGGGTCGAATTGTTTGCCCTAGTGCGGGCTAGTGCGGAAGAATGCTCCAAAATACTTGTAGAGGAAGTATTTCTACGCTATGGGATTTGTCGAAGAGTAATAAGCGATAATGGTGTGCAGTTTGTAAGTCGTATTATGCAACATGTAACATATTGTATGGGAATACAACAAGTTCTTACGCCCGTTTACCACCCTGAAGCCAACCCTGTGGAACGACGAAATCGTGACCTCAAGACACAACTGGCGATATTGGTTAAAAGTGAACATACGCGTTGGCCAGAGATGCTACCAGTAATAAGATTTGCAATGAACAGTGCTTTGTGTCAAACCACAGGTTACAGTCCAAGTTGTTTAATGTTTGGAAGAGAACTTCGGACACCAGATGATGTGAGACGAGATATGAGGGCTATCATTGAAAGCGAAAACTTCGTTCCAGAAATAACCCCGTATCTACTGCGCATGGTGAATACAATGCGAGATGTTCGAGACACAATAGAAAAGAACAAACCAGAAGAAAGAATTACGCAGATAAGAAGCGAAGAGATCCAGGAACCTATCAAGTAGGAGAATTTGTATGGGTAGCGACGCATACTAAAAGAGATGGAACTATGAGAACATCTAAATTTGATCCTAGACGCGATGGACCATACCTAATTGGGAAGGTATTCTCTCCAACCAGTTATGGAATCGCAGCAATAGCAACACCTAGTGTGATACTAGGCAAGCAGCATGTATCAGCACTTACGCCCTACCATGGACCAGATCTCAAGAAAGCCAGTCCGACGGTACCAATTAGGAAAAGAGGTCGCCCTAAGAAAGGAGATGTTTAGTATACGAAAACTAGACATCATCGTATACTAAAGGGGGAGAACTGTAGCGCGATGAGTAGTTCTATCGACTAAGGTGGCTGTTTATATTATTATTAAAAAAAAGTAGGTTTGTTTATAAGATGTTATGTAATTTTTGACAGAGAAAATATATAGAAGTTTTCTCCTTAAAAGTATTATTTTACTTTATCACACATTTGAAATTGCTCGAATAACTTTTATAACTGTGTGTTATATGCTCTTTATTATTATGTTGCTATCCAAGACGTCATGCATCTAAATTCCAGCGCCTACTCTAATTCGTTTTTATATTGATCACTGATTACCATGAGTGGCACATTATTGAAAAGGAAATTTTATAAAGAATTCAGTAATATGAAAATGTATACCCCAAAGATCGATCTTAACCTCCTGAGGGGGATAAAATATTACGTATGACAGCTCATATCATGAAAACTAGCAAAGCAAGACAGAAAAGTGTCTGACTTGGATTAAAAACCGACGTATTTCAATGTTTCGTTTTTTGAAACAAATATTTTCCTGGAAGATATTCAGTCTGTTCGTTTTCGGTGGCCCACCCGTATATCTGAATCGATTGTCTTTTGCTTTTATTGCTGTTTAAATTTTATTGTTTCGTATTTTTTTTAAATTCTATTATTTCATTTTCTTTTTATTAAAAAAATATATTAATCTACTTAATTGTGTTGTACAGGGTGGATCAATTTCGATGTCTCTTATGGGCATCTCTGTAACTATTGACTTTATCTCTAAAAAAAGAAATCGAGACTTGGCCACTAGTTTTTTTTATCTCTTATAGTTACAGAGATGCCCATAAAAGACATCGAAATTGATCCACCCTGTACATATAAGCAAATCAAATCGCCGACAGAAAACAAAAAAAGTGTCAATTGCAACACGAAAAATTAATATGACGAGAAATACATATATATTGAAATGAAAAGAATCAAATAAAAGTTTGATTTGGTTTTCAATAGTTTCGCGCCGAAATCGTCGATTTTTTTTCATTTGTTATCAGCTCCCTTTTTATTTACAGAAAGTCTTTTGATTTTCAGCCGAATGAGAAATAATAATTTTCCACGTTAAAAATTTGTTAATAATTTAATTGCGTTACGCTGCAGTTATTTCAATTTTCTTTTTATCATTGAATCCAAATCTGATACGAATTTTTTTAAGTGATCCACTTCGCTTGTTGAGCGTTTATTCATGTTTTGGATAGATGTTTCACGTATACTTAAATGTGGTTCAGAAATTTGACTAACCTACAAAACATAAAGGACATAAACAAAAACATACGAAAATCAAAACTAATAACTTGCAGGAAGTTCTCCTAATAACTTAAGTGTAGGTGTACAATAACAAATTTCGAAGAAATTGTTGAAACTTATTATTTCATTTTTATCTTAAAGTCTTCTCTAGGAACTGTATTTTTGTATAGAATCTCTATTCTCTTAAGTACGTGACCTGACAGGTAGCCTCATGTTCTATTCTACACTAGATTAATATTTTTATAGTTCAAGAGAGTCTCTCATGATACACTAGATCAGTGGCTCTCAAACTTTTTTAAAGCGGAACCCCCTTTTGGTAACCCCCGTACTTAACTTCACTCATATTTAAACAGCACGGCTAAATAATTGGGAACATCTGTTACCAAATACCTATGTTGGCTAGCGCCATCTGCCACCAAGTAACTTAATTTTTGCTTTATCGTTAGCGCTGTCTATCACCAAGTAATGAAATTTGTTATTTGCGCCATCTCTGAGCAAGTAGCGCAATTTATTTCTTTGTTCTTCATGTTTCCACCAAATTCGAGAGAGTGCTAGATGACACTGGTGCCTTCTAGAAATTTCAATTTAGCTTTATACCGGGTGTGAGTTACAAAAATGCCTCAAGGCACAACTCTGTTATTTATAGTCCGATTTGAATAAGCGAAAAATCATATAAAATGACTCCATAAATAAATATGTAGTACCAATAGATTAGCATTTCACTTTGTTTTAGTGCCAACTGTTATGCCAAACCATGGCAACTTTTTTTCCAAATGGATATGTGTATCTCTTTTTATATTGTTTGATAGGGATACTTTTCTGAATTCATTAATATGCAATAAGTTGATGTTGCTTAAATATTTACTAATTTAATATAAGTTTAAGGGTTCACTTGGGGAAAACAGTTTGGGAATCGGTGCACTAGATCATTGCTTTGATAGTTTATTGAGCTATCTTTTGTAAACATATCGGAGATCACCCTATTACCTCTCTTTTTGGCTAACACTTATGAAGGTCAAGTAAAAAGCACGTCAAAAGCAAACATTAGCAAGTAATATCACGCAGCAGTATAATATACTGTATAATATACTGAGTGATATTACTTGCTAATATTTGCTTTTGACTTGACCTTTGTAACATTTTGACATTTTTAGTTATTTACAACAATAAAATACTTACTTACATTAGATAATGGTTTACTGGACTGTCTCGTGATATACCGGATCAATGCTTTGATAGTTCACTACTACCTCGTGATAAAATTAGCCAGAATATTTATAAAGACTCTCGTTCCTTTATCCACATTTGGAATCCTGAGCTTCAGAGTATCTTGTTTTGGTTTCTTTCATTATTTTTCTATCATGGGGTTTACAAGCACAGTCTTCTTTTTATTTTGTTTTTTTTTTTACGGACCATATTAATTTGGTCATTGTTTTTATTTTTAAGATGACCTCAGTCTTTACGCTTGTTCCTCGGATTTATTCTTAAGCTCCTTAAGGCGTCGGATTGGAGTTTTTTTTGTAATTGCTGCATTATCAATTTTTTCCATTCCTTACGGTCCTACCCTAACCGTTTCAATTTATATCAGGTTTATACGTTGCTTATCTTCTGACTCTTCTGTTCTCTTTCACCAGGTTTTCTCCTTTTCCATTTCGCCTTCTTGTCAGTTTCCAATATTTTTCTTGTCAACCAATTGGGGATCTATCCTCATTATGTAACCATACCAACCTAATTGCCTTTAAATACCTACTTCATTTCCGCTATTTCGAGTTGGGCTTTTTTTGCCAGAGGTAACCAAGGTTCATATGAATGTAATAAACTTGGGACTACTATTGCATTATGGACACTAGTCTTTATCGTCATCTCAGTCTTCTTTTTCCTAAAATTCTTTTATTAGCAATTTCTGTATCCAAACTTTCGTCGTTTGTTATAATTGTTCCCAAACCCTCAAAGCTAGTTACTATTTCCTGTGTTTCCTGTTCGCTCGATTTTCATTTCCTATGTTGTTAATTATCACCTTTCTTTTAATTTCCTTCTTTAGCTTCTCTATTTCGTTTGCCTAGACGTCAACCGTTTATTACATATTTCTTCCAGTCTTAGTACAAAAACGTTTGCGTACAATTTTCGTAGGAATCAGCTTTCTAAATCCAATCAGATTTTTTTCCTTTCGCATTCTTTACCAATCTATCCCTTACAATTATGAAAACTATCGGGCTCCCTTGCTCTTTTCCATTTTTTACTCAAAGTACTCAGTTGTTCATCCATTTATAATCCATTCACGATCTTTTTAGACTCATGGCCGTATGCACAGACAAATCTCAAGGTGGACTTGATACTTAAAGCTAACTTCATATCAAACTGTTCGCCGTATAGTTACATTGTTCAAAGTAAAGGTTTACTTTGGCTTAAGTCTAAAGATTTGTCTGTGCATACGGCCATCAGAGTAGGCCATGTTAGGGTGACATTTTTGTTGGTACCTCCAAGGAGAATATGTTGTTACGGTCGCTTTAGTAATTTAATTGTTTTAAGGTTACATTTTTGGTTACATTTTCGAAGTTGTATTTCCTCCCGTCGGCGCAGCGTTGCACCTCGGGCATTTGATTTCTTATCGATTCTCTTTACTCAATCCGACTTCCCCCGTGTCGGTTGATTGTTCAGTACTGGCCATGTTTGGTTAATTTTCGCTGTTGGAACCTGAATGTTCTACTTCTGATCAAACGCACCTATTTTGATTTTGGTGTTTCGCAAGTTTTGAAAGCCGTTTGATACGGTAAGTTGCTTTCATCGTGTTTAAAATGGCCACCGTGTGCACGCTGCGTATTTATTTTGTAGGCTTTCTTTATCGTACTTTGGATTTCTATCGTGCCCTCGTTGACAGGCGACATCGTCGTACTTGGACGAACCCCTTCGTAACCGGCGGCTTCGACGCTGGCCTCGCGGCAGTTTCTCGCTGGGAATTTTCCAGATCCGAGACGTCATTTGTGTCTGTGACGTCATAGCAGCTTTAACACCGACTTGAACGAACAGCTGGCGCTAGTGGTTGACCTCCAGGTACTTGACAGAATATTTACTAATAGCGTTTTCTAATTGTCAAACGAGTGCGAAACGAGTGCAATGTTTGTATTCCAATGAGATTATTCGTTCTGGTGTTGTTGTTCTGTTGCATAGAAATTGCACCAGTGCACTGTTTTCCCGCACGGTCTATCATAGCTCGTGCCAGTTTCAGCGCAGTTAAATTTCTAGGTTAGGTTAATGTTTATTGGAAACAAATTATTGAAAGAGTATAAAAATGAATATTCATCATGCAATGGAATTTTTAACATCATCATCATCAAGCGATGAAGAAATATTGGAAGCCATAAATCAGACAAACAAAAAGAAAATATCAAAAATAGGGGGATTTATTAATGTTATACACACATCCCAGCGAAAACATGTACGTTTATTCAACGTTAATTTCACGTTGTGACGGTGGAAATAACGTTATTCGTTGAAAAATGCAACGTTGTTTTTTGGTTGAATTAGCAACCATAATTATACCACGTTTGTATAACGTGTTTTTTAACGATCAGTTAAATATGGACGTAATTATAACGTGAAATAAATATGTAATAATTTTGTCTTTTTAAAACGTGATTTATACTATGAGTAATTGCAATGTATCTACCGTACGTTGATTACCATATCTTTTCAACGTTAATTCAACATCTACTATTCTACGTAATAAATAAGAAAAAAATTAACGAAACTAATACGTTAGATAAATCATAATTTACAACTAAATTTTTAACTCACGTTTTATAACGTTATTTTAACGTATACCGAATAAATATGCGCCACAAAACGTGATGTTGACGTTAGAAAACACTTAATTTTACAATGATTTTCTACCGTGTTTCACACCTTTGAATTCTAATTTTACTAAAAATCTCTGAAATGTGAGGTTCTTCTCCATACTTGGCAGCTTTGAAATGAAACGAACCAGGTATGAAAAATACTGCTGATTTGCACATACGAGTCAACCATAACCTCTTTTTAAGTTGACGTAATCTGTCAATTTTTTTTAAGTTTGAATTTGATGCCCAAAATCTGTGATTAAAAATACTAAAGAAAATTACGATTTGTAAAAAGATTCTTGGAACAGGTCAATTTTTATTTTTAATGACGCATATTACAAAGGGACTTTTTTAACTTTTCAATTATTTGGAGGGGTGAAACGACCCCTAACTATGTCTTTTTTTTAATGGAAGGATATGTTGAAAAAATTGGGAATACAGCTACGTTTTATTTTTTTATTTTTCTTTAGCAGTAAAAGGTAAAAAATAAAAAAAGAATTTTTTTACTGTTTAAGAAAAATTAAAAAATATAAACGTAGCTGTATTCCCAATTAAAGCTTGTTCGATTGGGAATACAGCTACGTTTATATTTTTTAATTTTTCTTAAACAGTAAAAAAATTCTCAACATACCCTTCCATTAAAAAAAAATACTTAGGGGTTGTTTCATCCCTCCAAATAATTGAAAAGAAAATCTTGAAAAATTGAAAAGAAATCCTTTTATAATATGCGCCATAAAAATAAAAATTGACCTGTTCCAAGAATTTTGCTATAAATGGCAATTTTCTAAGTTACAGAATTTATTCCAGTTAAACTTTCCACTTTGTATAATTGTTAACGGGGTCACTTTGCTGAACTACAGATAATGGATTAATTGCGCGGGACAGTCGATTGGGGACCGAGCGGGAAGGTGGCCCAATAGCGAAGGGTGCTCAATAAAGCCTAAAAGTGGTGCGGTGGTTTTTCTGAAGAGGACCTTCCTTTTTAGAGCCGAGAACCGGGACAAAAGTAAGCAAGTCTTTGTTATTCGTAAGCTTCACCCCCAAAGTGCCTTTAGCCTATACCTGGACGAAACCGTGTACCGAGAGCTACGTGTACCCCAACAGCTGAATTTATTGCAAGCGCAAAGAGAGCGTGACAATATTGCGGTGTTTCTGAGCAGCATGTAATTTTTTTTAAATTTTCATAAAGAAATAATTTTGTAAATAATAAAGTAAATTGAGAGTACTGTATTAAATGTGTTTTGTCGAATATTTTAAGTTAGTGTAAATATTTTTAGAAATAGGCGATTTAGAATTACATGTCTATTATAAATAAATTATTTAGAATTTTTGAAATGTATATACAAAGAAAATAAGCTTAGGATTGTAATAATTAGAAAAATTGATTTAATGATGTTATGACAATATGGATGTTGGAAGCAGAGTTGGGAAAACTACGTGTAAAAAATATTTTCTACATTACATTACGTCTAAACGTAATTTTTATGTAGTTAAATATAATTTTTACACGAGTAGTTTATGTGAAATGTCACATTTTTAACCTCAAAATTGAATATTCATTTGACGTATTTCAAGTTTTTCAAGCTTTTTAATGCTTGAATAAAACAATTTTATCTATCTTACATCAAAATAGATATTATATTGTGTATAAATAATTAATTATAACCAGAAAATGAAGAAAATGGAAAACAACGTAGTTTTTACAGTAGTTAATTCAATTTTTACGACGTAGATAATTACAAAATCTACGCGTAATTAATGGGTATTTATACGTCTTATTATCTACGTCCCAACCCTGGTTGGAAGGAAACTGTAGGTAGTAAGGAGTTCGGAAATTGAACGAGTGAGGGCGGCGCGTAGCTATTGGAAGTTAAAGTCCCCGGTTCGGCTTTATACCACAGCCTCCGTCGGCTTTACGAATCAGTCACCGAAGCGATACGGAAGTGAGGTCACCAATTGGCTTAGCGGTCTAGCCTAGCCGGCTTGGAAAGTCGTGTCACTCGGCGGCGTGGGTTCGAATTCCACCATTAGCCATGTATGTTTGTTCAGTCTAATGATTTAGACCGACCCAGCTTTAATACACGTCGTAATTAACTGATTCAACGTTACACGTGGACATTGCCGCGACATTTTTTCGTTGTTTCAACGTAACCATAACACACGAATTCAACGTTTGTTACATGTTATTCTACAACGTTTTTTATACGTATGTGTGCACTGGGATTTAACGTTGAAATAGACAAATGAAATGGACAAAGACGTTTAAAAGAACTTGATTCGAGCGTTGTTAAAACGTATCAATAACACACGAATTCAACGTTGATTAATTGTTATTCTACAACGTTTTTTACACGTGGACAGAGACGTTTAAAAGAAATTGATTGCCGCGACATTTTTTCGTTGTTTCAACGTAACAATAACCTATGAATTCAACGTTTGGTTACTTGTTATTCTACAACGTTTTTTACACGTACGTGTTTTCGCTGGGATGGTCTGATCAAGAAGTAAGTCTCTTGTTTTAACACTGTCAGTTTATTAATTATAATACCTATTTTTAGTTCAAAAGAAATTTCAGAATGGATCGTTCAACTGCAAACCTTATTATTGATCATTATATGAAAAGTCCTTTGAGTGCAAAAGAAAGTGACCATGGAGGATTAAAACACATCTCTAGTGAAATAGAAATTTTATCTTTTATATGGTTTGCAGCCAATAAATGTTGTTTACGAGATGTATCCCAAAGATTTGGTATTGGGATTAGTACACAGTATAGAATTAATTTAAGAGTTACACAGTTTTTATTTTCAATTGCTCCTGAGATCATATTTTGTAAAAACATTAGATGAAAAAGAAAAGGAATCTCTTGAATTTCAAAAATTAAAAGGATTTCCTAGAGTTTTAGGGTGCGTAGATGTCCCAATTGTTACACCGGCACATAAATTAAAACACACCTATGTAAATCGACATGACATACCTTGTATTACATTGCAAGCTATTTGTGACCACCAGAAACGGTTTGTAGATATATTTGTTGGTGCTCCAGGGAAAATTCACGATGCCCGAGTATGGAAATTATCAGATATAAGTAAGAGAATTTCTGAAATTTGTGGTAATCATTTTCATATTTTGGGAGACAGTGCTTACCCTATAAGAAAATGGCTTCTTACACCATTTAAAGATTTTGGTAATCTTGGCCAGTAGGAGAAAAATTATAATAAAAAACATTGTGGGACCAGAGTGGTTATTGAAAATGCGTTTGGTTTGTTAAAAGGACGATTTAGACAATTACAAAAGATTGAAATGCAGAAATTGGAAAAAATCTCAAAGTTTATCATAGCGTGCTGTGTATTTCACAATATTTGCATTGACAAGAAAATCTGCTTCCAGAGAACGAATATGTTAATGATTATTTTAATCATGTAAATATTATAGAAGATAATGAAACAGATTTAAAAACTGAGGGAGAAAGAAAGAGACATTTTATCAAAACATTCATTTATTAAGTGCAACAAATATGCAGAAATAATATAATCTATCACAATTTACAGTTTATGAACGATGTAAAAAATCATACTTATCCAAACTTGTAATACAATATACAGGCTGAGTCCAAAAAAGCGCCTACGCGAATAGCGTCGGTATTTATTGTCGTATTTGAGCGGTCAAAAAATCAAATGGAATGGCAGAAAAAACTCTACAATATATCATATCTTGCGTCTTTAATACATTTAAAACAGCTGCATCATAGCTGTCAACTTTTGTTTTTTAAATGCAATGGTATAATTACTGTAATACATTCGAAAGAATTTTTTTTTCTGCGTTCAATGATGTGCCGCAATAAGCACTTGTTTTTCAAAATAATAGAAGATAATAAAAAGAAATAAATAAATTATTAACACGAAATGACGCAATAAACAGTTGCCGAACAATAAATGATACCTGTTTTACAGTAAATAGCGTAGTGTCTATAAATATTTCCTCATAGACAAACAAATGACGATAACTGTCAACATTTTTTTTTAGTGTCAGCAAAAACAAAACAAAAGTACCGTCAGTAATTGGTATAGGGAAGTGTATAGCTAATTGAAAGATACTTTTATGGAGCATCTAACAACGATATAAAAATGACACCGTTCCATTAAAAAAACAAAAGTTATTGCCTTTCAACTGTTGTCGAAATGGAAATAGTTTTACTGAATCCTTGTTTAATGAAAAGTAAAGTTTGTTACGGCGGTAGATATCTTCCACTTAGCTCGCAGCAGCACCACAATATCTGCTTTCTAACACTCTTCGTTATTGAGATATTAATTATCAAAATTTTATCCGTATTTTCCAAAAACCGTATACAAAGCTTAATATCTTAAAAACTATAGAACTTAGGTATAGGGAACTCTTATAAAACTTACCCTAAAATAACCTGACAAGCTCAAATTCGTTATAAAATATAGGGTGTTCCATTTAAAATAACGAAGTAACAAATCGTACAGCCAAACTGGGACATCCTGTATATTCAAAAATAATTTTAAATTATGCGGAGCTTGAAAGGATGATACTTTTGTATAAAACATTTTTTCATATTTTCAATAGGAACGACGTAAATGAAGAAACCCGGTTAAATGCCACAGACTGTATAAGGGTCAGTTTTATAATGGAATTTAAAGGAGACTTTAAATTCAAAGTCACTTTCAGATGTCAAAACAAATACGAAAACGCATTTGTTTACAGATCAGAATATGACTTTAATTTTAAAGTCTCCTTTAAATTTCATTATAAAACTGGCCCTAAGTTCATTCTTTCTTTTATCAATAAAACCAAGTGTGTGTACATCTTTACTTTGTCGTTTCTTTTGGGGAATGACTATTAGGGACGGCCCTGTTGGTCTAGTCAAGGGGTCACTGGGTGTATTGTGCTCTTGGTTGGGATATTACTTGGCTGGCGCCCCTAAATACAGAGTGTACATTAATGATTGAAAGGCGTTTGAATTTGGCGCGTTGTCGAATTAGTAATTTTCGTCTTACAAGATTGGTATTCATGCTGGATATGTTGAATTTCGTCAGTAGCGTGCGTGTGTTGTATTGTTTACGTTTTGATTTCCTTATTTTATTATTATTGAGTTAGTATTAACGAAAAGGTTATTTTTATTTCCACTTTTGCTGTCAGACATTTTTCATTGGTAAGTACAGCCATATAACAGGAAATAAAAATACGTTTTAGGTTAGCGATGGTTTTCACGGACCTGCACAATAAATTTATTGTTGAGGCCTATTTTCGGTCGGGGATACGCAATGAACAAAATGTGTGGAATTATTCTTATCAAAGTTGTCACCAACAATTTCAAGAACAGTTCCCTGAAGTGGTATTCACATATGATTCTTTTATGCAACACGTCCGCCGTATAATTCAGAGATTTCGTGAAACAGGCAGTGTTTCTAAAGGAAAATCTACAGGCCGGCCCACTGTTCTCACCGAAGAAGTCATCGCAGATATTCATCAAAGAATGGATGTAAGTCCGAAGAAGTCTTTACGGTGTTTATCGGCTCAAACGAATTTATCACTTGGTACATGTCAAAAGGCTTGCAAGAAGGTTCTACATTTACATCCATATAAGATAACTGTAACTCATGAGTTGCTACCTCTTGATTTGCCTCGTCGAGTGCAATATTGCCAATGGTTTAATGAGTTCTTAAATAATGGCGATATGTTAGACATAACTTTCTTCAGTGATGAAGCATGGTTTCATCAGCGGTTATGTAAATTCGCAAAACCGTAGAATATGGTGTGCAGAAAACCCTCATATTTTTGAAGAGACTTCATTACATCCTCAGAAGATCGGTGTGTGGTTGGCAATGTCAAGAAGGAGGATCATTGGACCTATTTTTTTTCAACACAATATTAATGCACTCGCATATCAAGAAACAATTTTAAATCCTTTCATTGAAGAACTTCATGACGATGAATTACAACGGGGTTACTTTCAACAGGATGGAGCTACAGCCCACACTGCACTGACAACGTTGAATCATTTGCAACAGTTCTTTGGGGATAGGTTAATAAGTAGGGACAGATGGCCTCCTCGGTCACCAGACTTAACCCCACTTGATTTCTTCATGTTCGGTTTTTTAAAAAATAAAGTGTTTTCAGAACGTCTCCATACGTTAGAAGAATTACAAAATGCTATTACAGAGGCTGTCAACAGCATCACTCCAGAAACACGACACAAAGTTTTCGAAAACATGAAAAGAAGAGTAAATTTGTGTTTGGATTCAAATGGGGGACATTTTGAACAGATGTTATAATTTTATTTTATATCTGCTTTACTTTTTATATTCTCCATATCAATGTATGTAATTAATAAACGTAAAATAATTTCTAATCACTAATAAATTGTTTTAATAATATATAATTTTATGTGCCGCCCATGGTAAAACAGAATAGTATGCAGTACCAACTTTTACAAATAATCTAATGGGCGGGTAATTCAAACACCCTTCAATCATTAATGTACACTCTGTATATTTTGCTAGCTCAACTAACGTTTCACCTTCGACACCGCTCTCCGCTGATCTGTATTTCCAGCTGGCCGAGCCAAGAGACTGTCTGTCCCGTTTAAGACTCTTTACCGTTCTCCTGTTTGGGGACAAATGCTGCAGTCCACCGATAGGTAAATCTGTTTCTGCAGGTGAGTTTATTGCATACGATTACCGTTCTAGTTCTTGTCTACTTCCGTGCGGTAACTCAAAACTTGTTACCACCGATTAATTTGACCATTAAGGGGGCGCTCCAATGTGCAAGGTGGTAGCAATGTTCCATTTTAATTTGACGGTAATATTTTTTAAAACTAAAGCCCCTGTCACATCATTAGTTAGTTTAATAAAACTGGACTAACAAACTACATCAATGACGTCAAGACTTATCAAATTCGTTATTTCGTCAAACTGCGCTGTCACACTAGCACTAGAAATTTGACCAAACTTTGAGGTTAAATTTTTTTTGGAAATCGTCACTTTAAAAAAGTTACGCAGAAATGGATAGAAAAAAGCAGTGGCAGAGTTAGCCTTATAGGTTAGGTTAGATGTTAGACTTCCGTTTCGAATCTCTTCCTGTGTGTCTAAATCTACCAATCATAAGGCAAATTTGATCAAACTGACTGATGGATATAGAGGCGCCCCTAAAATTTAGAAAATTTGCTCAAACAGCTTCCATGACTTCATGTGATGTCATTAGTTTAGTTTGTCAGTCCAGTTTGATCAAAGTGACTAATGATGTGACAGGGGCTTAACACCGAAAATCATTGATGATTGCTTCATGTCATCGTAGAGTATAAGAAGCAATGTAGTCGATGGGACTGACATTAAAGTGTCAGAAGTTTACATTTGTCACATTTTGAGTTCTATCAGAATTCATGTACATAGGTACAGTCGTGTTCAAAAAGGTGTTGTGCAGCTACGTTTAAATATCTTTGCTTTTGAGCGGCAATTGGTTTTTCTATTTTTGTGTTCAATAATATTATTATTGCCAGAAATGTATATGTAACAAAACTTGTACAACTTTTTCAACTTCATCATGAATGCACATACAAGTTTACACAGTACAAATTCTGTACAACATTTTTTTGAACACGACTGTACATATTGCTACCATAAAAAACTAGGACAAGATTTTTTAAGCTGTGTAAAACTGCTACCGACCACAACTTTAAAATTATTTGAAATTGTCAATCATTTCTACAGTAAATATTGTTTTAAAAGCTAGGATAGCTGTTTGCATAGAAAAGGGTGCCACAGTTAGACAAATTGCTCAGAATTTCAGCGTTAACAAAAACACACTTACTGACTTGACAGCAAAGTAAGATTCAATATAATAAAATAACGGAAATGCATGGCTACTGGATTGAAAAGTTGTCCTAGTTTTTTTTTATGATATCGATAGTACGTATGTAACTTAACGAAAAAAAAGCATGGCTCTCTAGAGTCTAAAAAGATCGTGAATGGATATTATTGTGTCGATTCTGCTCGTATCTGTAGCAACCGTAAGAATTGTAAACCTGTAACTCAGTTAGTAAAACATGGGATTTTGAAGTTCTATGGAAGGTATGATTTCTCCCAGATCCCCAGGATTACTCGTAAGTCTCTGTGGTATTATCTTATAGACTTACAAGAAATCGTATCATATTGAGAACTTCAAAATTCCACCTCTTAATAATTGACTTACAGGTTGACAGATCTTACGGTTGCTACAGATATGAGCAGAATCGCTCCATTAGCTACAGTGCGTTAATATATTTTTTAGATAAGGGGAGGCTATGAAAAACAAAATCAGACTCTTAGCTTAATTCGAAACTTTTACTCTGACATTTGCTTCCTGACCCTTGTCAAATCTGTTAGTTGTTTAAACGCTCTTGAACACTATAGTTATGGGTCAGTAAGCAATCCAACGGCATTTGAAATTAGTCGGTATCATGTTAAAGAGTTTTAACAAAGCCTTATGTATTCAACTGGAAGATTTTTTCTACTATCGTCAAATGTATCTTGACATTTCAATTTTGACATAAGTTAATTTCATTTAAGCTACGACTTAGGTTTTACTTTTCATAGACTCCTTTAATCTAAAAAATTTATTAACGCATTGTATACTATTACTTTTTGTATACACTTTTTGTTATTGCTATAATTTTATTGTGGACCTCCAGTTCTTTCAGTGTTTTCCAAAATTCCTGCTCATTGATCTATTTGACCTAAACGTCGCGTCGCCTGTTCCTCTTCCAATAATTTATTTGTTATTTGTTTTCTTAATATCTGCTTACGATTCTTTTATATACTTTAAACCCCACAGGTGACGTATAGCGTATGGTTAGGTAATTGTCACAATCTGTGTGTTCACCTTTTTATAAATTGGGAGATGAGATTCTTTTCCCAATGTTTAGGTAAAACTTCCTCATCCCATGCTTATAATAGGCCATTTTTGTTTCTCGTTCCTCTTACGTCTTTCTTCTTCCTTCCTCTCGTATTTCTTATGCTTCCCCTTGAAGCATCTTTATAAATGTCGTTTCATTTCCAAACTTTTCCTAACTAACCTTCTTAACTCCTTAACTTAAAATGTTTTAATTTAATTGCAAGGGATTAGAACCATTCATTCTTGTTGGCATGAGAAAAGATGAGAGAAGAGAAAAAACAGTTTCACTTTTCATCAATTTTAGAAACCATGATAAATTCGCAAATTATGTAAATTTAATGCTTTGAAAAAAATTATCAAAATTGTTATTTACGAAAATAATATAATGTGTTTGGTCATTAAAATAATTATAGAGTGAAGCTAATATTTTTTGGAATTAACGACTTAAAAAAAATTAAGTAAACATGTTGTGAGCAAAACTCATCCACACGGCCCCCTTATTTTGCGTCACCGATTTATTTTGGACGTTTACTTGTATTATTTATTTATAAATATAATATAATCAGTGTAGTATTCTCGCCGGTAAGTATTTTGATTGCCGAAGGTCGCAAGTTCTTCGAAAAATGTATATTTACATATTTATTTCGTGAGCAGTTGTCATGCGGGTATAATCCCGCAATCGTAAAGATCGCAAATTAAGTCCACGTATCAGGTTAATATTTTCCCTCAATGCAAAATTATAGTAGACAACTGAAAAATAATTTATGTGCCATAAAAATTGCATCATAATTGTTTGTTCATTTTTAATTTACGAGTACATGTCGCTAGAAAACTGTTTTTGCCACTTAATTTATGCCTGCCTGCTACTGAAATGTAAAAAAAAAACTGAGAAAATATAATTGTCGTTAATTGGACATTAAAAAGATGATTACGTTTTACGAGTGGCATACCGGGCATGTTTGTTTAATGTCTGAATTTATTTCTCGTAAAATGTTTTACACGGGTTGTAAATTAACTAAACGAATAGCATCGGATTATTTGTAAAACGAATGATGCGATTTGATTTTTGTATTACAGCACAATACCTTTTGTATATCTCTTACGATTATGTTCGTATTATGAAAAAGAAAAAAATAATAAATAATTAAATGAAACGTAATGTATTTAATGTATACATACATAACAATTTCTTTTTTTGGTGAAAAATTGAAACTCCACACTGACAATGAAAAAAACAATACTATTATTTAATAAATTTTGAGTCTCTTGTAAAAATTTAATTCAGTAAACAATTCATAATTCTTGAAAAATCAGTCATGGTGTAGAATAAAAAAGGAAAAAGATTTTCAGTGTTTTTAAAAAATACCATGAGATTAATTAAATTCAGTATAAACGCAGGTGGTAAAAGGTCGATGTTCCGAATCGTTTATAATCGAAATTTCGATTTAAAAATATATCAACGCCAAAATATTCAATGTTTCAATTAATTTTTGATTAATCGATTTTTTTGAAGTCGATTATTTATTACTTCGGTGAGATAACTGATGCTGAGAAGGTTTCGAACTGTAATTGGGATTTACTGTCATTTCAGATGGAATGGACCCATGTAAATACGCTAATAACCTACAAACAAATTCATCTAATGCAATAAACACATAAAGAAATAACAAACCTCATAACTCGTAACAGATCGATTTTTTAAATATATAAACGGGTCGATTTTAAAATTGATATTTTTCAATAATTAATATCAAAGATGGCCATCGCTAATTGGAATAACCGATAGCGTAACGTTGAAAAAGTACGTGATTTTTAAGCAATTAACGAAATTGTTAACAATTCTTATTATATATATTTAAGATCCAAAACATTTTTTAATTTTATCTATAAGTTGAAGAAGTAAACTTTGAACTCCTGAATTTATCTAAATAACATAGAGCAATGACTTAAATATGGTGTGCACAATATTTTATAATGAAACATATAATTAAAGTCATTTAAACAAATTAACACTTGCCAGTAATTTAAGAGTGCAATAATTATTATGAAGTACATACATGAAGCGGTACCCGCATATTTTTTCAATTAATTTAAGTGTTTAAAAACGGCGACTGCAAACTAATTCGATAAATATTGGCCATCATGTTTGTTGTTAATGACATCATTAATTCTTTCTTTTATTCAAACCTAATAATACATATTTCTTGAAACGTATTTGTAATTTATAATTATCCTCCGGAAAATTTTTAAAATATACATAAATTAGAAGGAAAAAGCTTTTACTGTGTCACCAGAACTTAAACATGGAAGGTATTAAAGAAAAGAGGAATTAAGACACAAAAGACACAAACATGTAAAAAGAAAGCAGAAAGAAAAACAAATGTATAAATAAAATGCATACAACCGATGGTAATATTTTATTTTATGTAAAAAAATTGCCGCTTTCCTCTTTGTGAATTTAAATTAATACCGAGACACTTTTAATGATTGAAAATTATTTTATTAGATTGGCAACACTTTTCAATGTTTATGTTGGTGTACTGGATTTTCAAATTCAAAATTTAGGTTAGTGCACTAGATTGTCAAATTCAAATAAATTCGTTTATTGTCGAATCAAGAAAACCAAAAAATCAGATATTTAATTATCACAATTTGTTACCAAAATGGTTTTGAGCACAGAACAAAATACATTTTTAGTAATGGCTTATTTTCGAAGTGGAGTACAAAATGAAAATGGTAAATGAATTTATTCACAGCAGCAGGCCTATGACGATTTTATTGAAATTATCCTGAACAACAAATTGAGTTTCGTCTTTTTTCACAATACTGTTTTAGAATAGCCGTCTTTCATTTACAACCTATTTGAACGCGAATCGATTCAAATTCACTTAAAAATCACTAACTGCATTCCATTTACGATTATTCAATTGGTGATCAGTAGACTGCGGAAGTTTAGGCATTTCAGGCACTTAAGGCCCGATTTTACAATCTTATGACGTAGGAACATTAAAAGATATTCTGCGAACAGTTATTCCGTCCTTATTCCACGATTGTAAAACTGGGCCTAAATGTAAATTCGGTACTGCCTAAACTTCCGCAGTCTAGTGATCAGTGATGAGGAAGTGACTGAATTTTCCCTCCCGCACCCCGTATTGATGAAGCTGGTTTTTTAAATCATTTATCAGTGTCATGTGATTTCATACGTATTTTAAGGTTATGTTAATTTTAGTTCCAAAATTCATTCCTTTTATGAGTCTCTCTGTTCACTTTAAAGTTAGTTCAGTTCAAAATCAAATCGATATGATTTTGAGTGAAGTAAATGTAAATGGAGGACGGCTAATAATTGAACGTTTCTTGCAAACCGGTAATGTAGAAAAAGGAAAATTCACTGGTCGCCCCACTATAATAACACCCGATATTGTACAAAATGTTAATGACATTGTACAACAGAATCCTCATGTTTCCTACGAATCCACTCGGAAGATCTTGAAAAAAAACACCTTCATTTCCGGTCATACAAATTTTCAATGGTTCAACAACTTCACCTATCCAATTTTCTTCAACGAATTCAGTTTTGTCAGTGGTATAACAATAATCTGCTAAATAATAGTGACCAACAGGATATTACTTTCTTTTCCGATAAAGCCTGGTTTCATCTCTCTGGGTTTATCAATTCACAAAATTTCAGGACTTAGTCAGCACATAATCCGTTTAATGTGATTGATGTAAAGGCACTACATCCACTTAAAATTGGTGTTTGGGTGGCAATGTCTTGGAGAAAAATTATTGGACCAATATTCTTCCGGGAAACAATGAACGCCTACAGATATCACAGACTTATATTGGAACCATTTATAAACCAGTTAGACGACATTGAATGAGCAAATGGCTATTTTCAACAAGATTCCGCCACTATCCACACAGCATGAACCACAATAAATTATTTAGAGGAGTTTTTCCCCAGGATGTTTAATCAGTGCTGGTTGGTGGCTTAGTAGATCACCCGATTTGACAACCCTGGACTCTTTTTTATTTCCACATTTAAAAAATACGGCGTTCCGTAATCATATTAACAATTTTGAAGAATTACAGCACGCAATTGAACAGGCAATTGCAAATATCAGACTTGAAACGTTAATTAATATATTCAATAATTTATCTCAAAGGATTCAGTGCTGTTTACATGAAGGAGGCCAACATTTTGAACATTTGCTCTAATATTTTATTAAACCCGGACTTTTTATTTCCTTATTTAAATAATTTGGTGTTCAGAACACGTAGTAAACAATTTGGAAGAATTACAGCAGGCAACCTAAAACTTTAATAATGTCTTCAATAATTATCTCAAAGGATTCCTCAGTGTTCCCAACATACTAAATTTGCTTCAATCATTAAAAGTCACTCGATATTTTCATTTATTTACAACTTACCAATTGCATATTAAAATTCAAGTGACCTACACAAACGGCGTTGTGAAAGATAAAAACTCGTAATTACAGATAAAATTGAAAAAAAAAATTATTTTTCAGAAATACGTGCATCCAAATAAAAGCAACGAAAAATGGAACAAAAAACATCGACAAAAAGAAAGAAATTGTAAAATAATAAAAGAAACACATCATAAAAATAAAATTATTTAAAGTAACGAGCGTTCAATAAAAAAAAAAACGGTCAAGTTAGCTGTGACACGCTTTTGTTGTCACGAACGTTTGTCGTGATTAACTTAATTTATATTTTAACTTTGACAAGTTAACGGCGGTTTACCTTGTGTCAACAAAACTCGAAAGCTATCCATTTTGGCAAGTATTTTGTAAATTTCTGGAAATTGATGGAAATTGGACGTTTTTTCAATTGAACACTCGTTATTAGGTAATAAATAAAAGCAACAAAAATCAAGCTTTATAAAAGAATGAAAGAAACAGAACATAGAAAATAAATATAAATGTCTTGTTTCTGACAAAAAAAATGGAAAAGCACGAAAGGAACAGATCATAAAAAAATAGAGTTATTTAAAGAATTAATAAATAAAGAAAAGAAACTTCAAAATTAAAGCAAAAGAAAAGTAAAACAAAAATCTTTGATAAAAGAATTGTAAAAAATGAAAAAAAAGTTGATGAATAATAAATCTGAAAAGAATGATGACAAAACCAAGGAAACAAAATGAAAAGAATGTTGAGAAAGCAAAGAAAACGAAATAGAATTTTTAAAAAATAAAAAAAACAAAAGACAATCGATTTTACATCACAATATAGTAAGGTATGTGAGCCAAATAACGCCACGTCCCCAATTACGCCATGCCCCATTATTTTGAATTCTAGGAAGGCTATATAAAATTTGCTCATTGCAGCCTTTTAGGTTCCCACCATAGAAAACAACGCACCATATAAAACTACATAGGCATATAAAAGTGTGTTATTCAAACATAAGCTTTTTACTTTCCATCGGTATTTTGCTCTTTAATATAGCTCAATACTATTTATTCATATTACTTTTGTTTCACTGTTGTTTACCCTTCCGTAGCCCTGGTGTTTGTCTTTTATTAGTCACCCTGATGGGCCCCTGGGTGCATTGTGTCCTTGTCTATTTTTTCCCTGATCGTTTTCTTTACACTCTTTTTAAAATGAATGTATGCTTAAATTGCGGTTCCAACGACAGAACTAACACTTGTACCATCCAATGTGATGGTTGTCAAGGTATTTAGCACCTTAAATGTGTTGGGATGTCAGAGAGTGACATGAAAATGACCAGAGCAAAATCAAAATCAATAAAAGTTGTATGTAATTCTTGTAATAGTAACATGATGCAATTTAATGACTTAAAGGCTTTAATTCTTACTATTCAAAATGACTTTGTTGCATCACTGGATAAATTACGTTCGGAATTTGAAACTCAATTAAACGATTTAAAAGGGTCACTCTCCCATCAGCATTCTCAGTCGCCTGCTCTGTTTGAGGATGTTGTTCAAGAAGTGACAGATCGTCAGAGTAGGAAGACTAATATCATAATTTACGGTATTAAAGAAAACCCTGGCGATATTAGCAATGCTTAGAGGACAGATATAGATCGCTCCAATGTTGAAAATATTTTTTTGGCAGTTAAACCGTCCTTTCAGTGTAATAGTTTAAAAGTTCGGAGATTGGGTCGCTTCAATCAATCCAACGCACGACCCCGTCCTATAAAAGCCTGTTTGGATAACGAAACTGAGGTGCGTGATCTCGTTTTTCAATCCAAGGTTTTAAAGAATACTCCCGATTTAAAACACATTTCTTTTTCTTTTGATAGAACGCTTAGGCAAATAAAATTGCATAATGAAGTTAAACGAGAATTAAATGACCGAATTGCTAATGGCGAGCAAAATAATAAAATACGCTTTGTCAATGATGTCCCCAAGATCGTTCGTTTAAACTAAATTCTTCACCCAGATGCAGATCATTGGAATGTATAGTAGGTATACCTGAATGTGAGAGGACTAAGGACTAAGACTATTGGGTTTTACAATGCCATTTCTTCCAGTGATTGTGATATCGTTGCTATTACGGAATCGTGGTTAAGTGATGATGTGCCATACAGTGAGATCTTTCCCGATAATTATGTCGTCTGCCGATGTGATAGAAATTTTGTTGCTACGGGTTTGTCAAGGGGAGGAGGTGTTTTACTTGCTGTGAGAAATGGTTTCAACTCCTCCAGTTTGGATCTATCAGCTCTCTTCGATGCTATTGACATCGTTGGAGTTAAATTAGATGATGGTTATGGCTACACGGAGAGAATTACGTTGTAAAAGTAAATATAAATATAGTAATTTTTACAAAAATTTATATTACTATATGTGACAGCAAAATCATTTTATTAACTTAAAAACATATTTATATTAACTGTTATATATTTAAATTTAAAAAAAGGATATTCTAAAATGGCTAAAATATAAAATATAATATCGTTTAATATATTTATATTTTAACATTTATATCTACGCACGGATAAGAAGCTACGGGATTCACAAGATCACCAACCTTTGCAGCTGCACCAAAAAAATAAGTACTGGATTTAAGAAAAAACGTATATTAAATTACAAATTTTATAAAAAAAAATTGTGCAAATCGGTTTTGATTACAGCGGATTCCTCGAGCATACTCTGTACAGCTGTTTAAGGCCTCATTGGGCCTTCATCAACAGAACCGTAGCTCCAGAACTCCACCATAGAAAACATAAATAAATTATGTTATGTTGTGTTGTCTATGAACTCCACTGCAAACCAAATCGATTTCTCCTAGGTTATATGCCATTGCGATGTGAAAGTAATGAACAATTTAAGTAGTGACATCTTTCGATCGCTTTTTGACCTACAAATTTTATGTTGTAAATTTTATATCTGCAGGCCGAACTCATAAATGTTACAAAATCATATGCTTAATGTAATATAATCGCATTCTCATTTCTTTTAAGAGAAAAATTTACTTGCTTTACTTAAACAATTTTGCTACTTTTAAAACAATTTATTTTATTATTAATGATACTTTTTTTACAACACGGTTTTTAATATACATTTTTCTCAGTGTACAACCTTATACTCTTCGTTGTATATATTCCGCCGTCAGTGTCATTTGATCATTTCGCTTTGTTTCTCGATGCTTTTAATTCACTTGGTTATAACATGAATGATAAATGTATTAATCTTAGGCGACTTTAATTTTTCGAATTATTTTAATGATGTGAACGATAGATTTTGTATTGAGTTTAAATAACTTTATGAACTTTAACAATTTTTCTCAGTATAATTCTACTTCTAATACTTTTGGGCGCATTTTAGATCTTGTGTTGTCCAATGTTAACTGTACAGTTAATAGAGAACTCAACTCTTTTGTTGAAGAAGATGCTCACCATCCAACACTAGCTATTACGTTCAACTTTGGTACATCACACTACCATCAATTTGCAACGAATAATCAGGTTAAATCTTTCAATTTTAAACGCGCTAACTATCCTTTACTTTATGATAAACTAGCAAATATTGATTGGTCACCATTAGAAATAACTGATGACGTCGAGGGAGCATCTACTCTTTTTTATGATATGTTAAACCAAGTGTTTAGTGAAACTATTCCTACATACACTGTATCATCACGTAAATATCGCCATTATCCCCCGTGGTTCACCAAAGAAATTGTTTACGTATTAAATTTTCTTTATTTAAGCGCTCTAAAAAACATAAAACAGCATACTATTACGAACTTTTCAAAAGGTACCGTTCTGATGCCAAGAATCTTATTAATGCATATAAAAATTTCATATCGGAGACTGAAGCTTCTATATCTGTTAATCCAACAAGATTTTGGTCCTTCATTCAAACCAAAAAGAAAAATACCAGAATACTAGGTTTACTGAAACTCAACAATCGTGAATTTAACTCACCTCAATCCATTGTTAACGCGTTTGCAGAATATTTCGATTATGTTTATACATCTTCTAATCCTAGTAACTTGCCTAAGACACAGGACGCAGTAGATTGTTCATTCTCGTTGTCTTATATTTCATGTGATGAAATTGAAGCCACCTTAAAACGATCCAAGAACACTTTCACGACTGGTTATGATGGAGTTCCCAGTTTTATGCTGAAAACTGTGCTACTATCTTTTCTAAACCTTTGCACCATATATTTAACTTAATTTTACGACATTCTATATTTCCTTCCGTTTGGAAAAAAGCTTATATTTGTCCTGTTCTAAAAAAAAAGGAGACCCAAGTGAAGTGAGTAATTACAGGCCAATCTCCATATTATGTAATTTCTCCAAGATATTTGAATCTATTTTATATAAACACATTTATTCCTCAGTGAAAAGTTTTATTACACCATATCAACACGGATTTATGCAGGGTCGTTCTACAGTAACCAATCTTCTTTGCTTCACCCAATTCGTATCATAGGTCATTGACAACAGGGGACAGGTTGATGTGATTTATTTGGATTTCCAAAAAGCATTTGATCAAATTGATCACTACGTTCTTCTAGATAAATTATCTGCATTTAGTTTTTCGCCATCACTTTTGGATCTACTTAAGTCATACCTCCTGAACCGCGAACAATGTATTAGATACTGTAACTACATATCGTTTCCCATTAAGCCATCTTCAGGGGTACCTCAAGGCTCCAATTTAGGGCCTCTATTATTTTTACTCTTCATTAATGACATTGTTAATGCTGTGCAATGCGAAAAATTTTTATTTGCTGATGATATGAAATTGTACTCTTCGATTACTTCACTTGAGGATTGTTATCTGTTACAAGAAAGTATAAACGCAGTAATAGAATGGTGTCAGCAATACCGCCTATCTTTGAATGTCACTAAATGTCAAACTATGACTTTTACGAAAAAACATACACCAATCTCCCACTCTTACAGTATTTTTAATACAATTTTGAAGTCAACCAATACTATTAAGGACCTGGGTGTGTCTTTTGATTCGAAACTTGCTTTTGTGGATCATATTAATACTATAGTAGCTAGTGGTTTCAAGGTTTATGGTTTTATTAACCGTAATTGTAAAGAATTCAGCATCAACACTCTTTCTGTCTTATTTTTTTCCTTAATAAGATCTCGTTTAGAATATGCTGCCCTAGTTTGGTTCCCTATGTATCATATTCACATTGACCACATTGAAAGTCTGCAAAGAACATACCTCAAGTTCTTATCTTTTCTTACTGATGGTATTTATTCGATCAGAGGTAATGATCACACTTTGCTTCTTGCTAGATTTCACTTCGAGTTACTTCAAACTAGAAGAATATCAGGTGCAATTAAGTTTCTTTACAATTGACTACATAATCCAGTCGATTGTCCTTGGCTCTTAAGTAAAATTAATTTTGTAGTACTTAGGATCTTTTCGCGTTCATGTTTTACGGTTTATTGTGAAAATAACAGATCTAATGTATTGTACCGTTCTCCCATTTCTATAATATGCCAGCATTTTAATAACATATCAGGGCTTTGTGACATTAATGTTGTAACTTATACATATAGTTATATATATTTTTCAGTTCTCTTTTCCATGCACAGTACTTTATTTTTATATTTTCCTGGGTATTATACCTGTTGGAAGGTAAAGGATTTATTATTATTATCATTATCATTATCATTATCATTATCATTATTATTATCATTATTATTATTAAGTGTGGTTATTTTCAACGTATGGTTTCGGTCGCTAAATTAACAGAAGTCACTGAATGTTTAAGGAGTAATATTTTTATTTATCTGTTACAAACATTGTGTTTGTTGACATCAACATATTTTGGTACTTATAAGTAGTGTAAGCCTATATAAAAGTTTTGATCCAATTAAAATTATTCAATTAAGTAAGGTATGTGAGCCAAATTATGCTACGTCCCCAATTACGCCATGTGCCATTTTTTTTTGAATTCTAGGAAAGCTATATAAAATTTGCTAATTGCAGCGTTTCAATAAAATACCATGTTAAAGACTGGCGTTATTTAACCTATGTTCCCAATAACGCCAATTGTACTGTCACACAAAAGTCTCATTTTCTAAAAGATAATAATGTCAGACACATATAATTTGCTCTATGTACTGTTCTATTATGTCTATAGATTCAGTTAGGTTAGAATTTGAAATATTTTGAAAAATGGTTTAGGTGCTAGATTCAATTAAATTAAGTATGGCGTTACTTAGTACAAGTACTTTATGTAAATTAATAAACTGAGGTGTGAACTGTGAGAAGAAAACAAAAGAACAAGATTTTCAAAAATATACAGGGTCTCCCAAATAGAGTGGCCTATTAAAAGTTTTCGGGGAAGAAAATATACAAAAATTCTGAAAATTACTACACTGCCCTAATGGAAAACGATCTTTCAAATTAAAATATTTTCACTTTTATATCACTTCCGGTTATCACCGGAAGTCGACGTTAACTTTCTTATTTTAAATGGAATGCAATACTTTTTATTACAAATTCTGATTCTACACATTATTCTGAATAAAAAATGTTGAGGCTTCCCTATACCTAAATGTAACCGATTTTGAGATATCTTCAAATTTATTTAAAAATTGTTTTGGTGACCTTTCATTTAAGACAATGCATTTACGCCAATTTCAAATTTAAAGATTGAAGTGACATGTCGTTTAAAAGTATAATGTTCAGACTTTCAAATCATATCCTAATTATAAACAGATTATAATTTAACGCAAATTGAAGCAAAAAAGATTAGAGTTTTTTAAATTTCAGTAAAAACTTATACTTCTTGGTTTTGATAACTGTAATATTGTCTCATTTTTGAGCTAATCGACCGGTGATTATATTTGTGGAGGTTTTCTTCAATGAAATCTCGATCCTTTTTTTTATATTTAACGTTTTCGGGCCCGGCCGGGCCCGTCTTCAGTAAGAGGTGATGAGCTCCTCCGCGTTACGAAGTCTCCCTGATCTCTCGTAAGGCGGAGGGGCTCAACACTTCTTACTGAAGACGGACCCGGCCGGGCCCGAAAATAATATTAAAAGAAGGACCGAGATATCATTGAAGAAAACCTCCACAAATGTAATATTGTCTATTATGTAACTTTAACCAATGACTTAAGTTTAGTAACACCCTATATAAATTAGAAAAATGAGATTGTTGTTTGTTCCGATTGCAGATATCCACCGTGCTAACCATCACTAGTGAGAAGTTATATGCAGAAATAAAGAATATATTTCGAGTTGAAGAAAATATATCGCAACAGAAGTAGGGGTAACACAAGGGAGAATACTCAGTCCATTACTTTTCATAACACCAGAAACAGACAAGTGAAAACGGTAAGGGAAATGGATTTGGATCGTAATAAACAATGCGGACGGAGGGCAGGTGCGAATAGGATACAAAGTCACACTCACCGAATATTATCTATGGGGATGATCACTATACCATACGCTTAGACAAACGTTCACCACAGTGATTTAAAAATGTAATAACAAGTGTTCGAAGATTAGCGAGACATAAGCGAGCTCGGTGAAGAAGTGTCCGCATTAGCATGTCGCGATTAGCACGAATGCTGTCGATGGCGTTGTGTATACTCAATTCATAAGCACACTATTACGTTATGGCCACTTATGGCGTCAAATTTCTGCACTTATTTAAAAAACACCCGGTATAAGAAAAAGAGAAAAAAAAATTGTGTCCGCTAATGAGGGAATAAACGATTTTATCGGAGAATATAAAAATACAAACGTAAAAGTAATTTATCATTATAATGACTCTTTTATATGCTATTCATTAAATATAAATATTGCCGATAATTCCTACATGGCGTTAGCAAAATCGCACCTTAAATAACAGCTTTAAAAATAATAATTTGCATAATGTACATAACAGTATTCGGAACTTTTGAGAGTTGCTGTTACATAATAACAGGCGTTACGAGTTCAAGGTTGGGCCTGGAGTGGACAGACGAAAAACTAATTTTGCAAAAACAGGCGGGCCATTAAAAGTACAAGTGTATTCAAAACATCCAGAGGTCCGGATGATTACGGCCGAAATCTATGGAATGTGCATCCAAAGAAATTTAATTTCATTGAATGTCTCACGGCGAATAACTGAAATCGATTACGCGGTTAATGAACTAAGAAAAATTTAAAACACTAACTTTTTTTAAACTACGTACGCGCACCAGTTCGAATAGTTTAGTTACAGGTGCAACGGACTCTATATGTTACCTTACAGTATTGTACCTATTTACTACTAAAGGGTCTACAAACATATTAGGTGCGTTTTATTGCAACGTTCGCGTCAGCCGGTAGAAGTAAAACGTCGTTTTATTGTGCTGCTGGTGTCCACTGGTGGCAACTTTCTCTACCGTCGTTCAAGACGGTAGAACACGGTAGAGAGGGTGGGGATATGTCATTTCAATTTGAATCCATCAATTCGTCTTCAATGACTCTTTCCTGTTGTAAAAATCGAGTTATTATCGGAAACGGTATTTCACCGTTTTCCATTATTCCGTTAAATCAAGACGAAGTAGTATCACTTTGACAGCTGAAGGTTAAAGCGTAACTATTATCGTTTTATTGTAACGCATCTACTGGCGTATACTTTTGCCACCGGTAGTGCACAATAAAACGCAGCTATTAACACAATATTAATAATAAAATGGCTATTTAATTTGGTGTTATGGATTGAATAAATTCTGCTGCGAGTCAACTAGATTGCAATGGAATCCTCGACCATCCCTATGTATACGTAGCTATTTCGACCGTAATTGGAGTTTCATCGGCAGAAGAGATTTCCACCGCAATTTCTCCCACCAGCGCAAACTGCGACATCGCACAGCCGAATAAATTAATAAATTATTATTGTTATTATTATTATTGAAGAGGAATTTACATGAATACTTAGTAACTTAAACAGTTCATGTTTATGAAAAATATAAATATAGGTTTCCTATTTCTAATGATAAAACAATTTCTCAGTAGTCCTGAACAGGTTTAAAAAGATTAGTTAGTTCACTTTCGTAATCCTTAATTGTCTACGTCATTTCCGTGAAAATTTATCATACGTGCCAAGCCATAAAGTCCAACAACAAAAGCAATAAATATAATTACAGGCACTCTTGGGAATTAAATCTATCGAGTGTCCTTTCTTATAGTGTGGAAATATGTGAATGGTTGTAACTCATGCTTTTTTTCCTCTTCGTTGAAAGTTATAGGCAAAAAAGAAAAATGTAAACAATTGATACCGGTTTGCGAACCTTCCTTTTGAGTTTTCATTAAAAGAAAAAAGCAACGCACTTTCATCATGGGAAGTTCGTTAACACTTTTCGATTTAAGCTATTACAGCAAGTGCTTATTTGGAAACTCTTATAAATTATCTTAAATCTTCAAGTATTCCATAAGGATTTAGCTCTACCATTATAAGAATTTATAATTCAATTTGTAATAAAAATTTGTTTAATTTATTGACGAGTATTGGTGATATTGTGAGTTCGTGAGCACTGCTCACGACCACGAGGCGTTAGCGATCTAATTTCAGTGTTAAATTTATTGTATTTCTTATTGAGAAATAAGTACTTAAACTAAAAATATACGTGAACCGAACCATCTGCTGGTGATAGTTAAAACACATAAATAAAAGATAGCAAAAGAATAATTACAAAAAGATAACGCATTATTTCATAGAAGTTATTTCACCGTTACGTCCAAGTTATTTAATAGTTATCTGTTGGTATTAGTTAACGACTTGACGATGTTATTTCCATGTTTGCATTCTGGTTTGAAATTCTATGGAAGCTGGTCTCTTGAGAACACGGCGGACTCTCGGTCCCTTAAGGCTAACACATTTGTACTAATGCAACGTTACAGCAGGTATATGATTATTTTATTCGTTTTGCATTCGAAAAAACTATTAAGTAATAATCATTTATTATTGCACTCCTTCATGCAACATACATTCTTTCCGTCACCGAGGAAGATAAGTTACGTCTATAGCAATTTCCATAAGGCAAGGAAAAAGTGAAGAAACGTTGAAATTAACTGTTTATAACTTTTTTAAATGATCCTTGAGCACAGTTTAGAAATGCAGTTAAAATTTATTAAACCATACAATATCTAATAATTTCAGATAATTGCAATATAATTATTTTTTTCTACTAGAGTTTGGAAAACTTTAACATTTGAATACTAAATTGAGTTAGGAAAAGTGGAATATTTCCTAACGAGGGCGGAAATAATATTTCAACGCTGAAAAGTTATATTGTATCTCTATAGTAACGAAAGCAGAGCAATCTTGCCTCCGCTTTTTTTAAACGTCAAATCAGAACATAAATTATTAAAATTATCCAAATTTAAACTCTAGTAGAAAAAATCATGTGCGCAACACGTAGGAAATCCATTTTTTCCGTACACGGCTTGCCTAGTACGGAAAAAAATGACACTTCCTAACTTGTTGCACAAATAGCTATTTCCTCAAAAGCTAATCAAATATGACGATTCTGTCTTGCATAAATAAAATAAACACCTACTGCAGGTAAAAAATAGAAAGCAATAATTCACAAAATCTCTCTACAATTTATGAGGATGACAAAGTGCAGATGTAAGAAATTCCTCGATTGTTCGTCAGAGAGAAGATACAAAGCTGGTTTCGGATTTTATTTTTTGCATCGCAGCTAAAAACAAAGCATAATCGACCTTGGTCTTTCAAGCTTTACTGCTTTTATTCGCCAAGATTCGCCGTGTTCTGCATGAATCATTTCAGGAGCATATTGTTGTTAAATGCTTAGATCAATAACACGTAGAAAGAAGCGGTCATCATCAGCAGTTCAAATATTTTTGATGTGTAACGTTAATTAATTGCGAGGAGGTTGCCTTCAGTTAATGAGTTTAAATGATTTTTTTTTATACGATGCCTGAAGTTCTTTTTTATATTTAAAATTCCATGTGTAACTAAGTTCTGTCTTTTTTTGTTCAATTAACTATTCATCATCATTTCTTCTAATTTAAACATAATTCATACTTTTTTTTATTATTTCATGCAAACAATTATTTTTATTGTTATTTTCTTCAATTACAATTACAAATTTGCATTGCTCTGAAAAATTTATTACTTATATAATACTAATAATAATATAATATACGGATTTATGTGCATTTTAAATTTAAGACAAAACATAGGCAATTAAGTTTTAAACATTTAGATTACAATTTTATTTAGAGATGTATATTTTTTCGTGCCTAGGTGCTATTTTTTACACTATTTTAAGTATTCGCCTAGCTTAAGCGACTAAAAAATCTTTTGTTGTCTATTTTATGCCCGCAGGCCAGCAAATTGTCAGAGCGTAATTTAAGATCTCCAAACGGCCGGCTAACTCTTTGAGATAGGGGAGTCGTACTTAACTCCAAAAAGTACAGGGACAATTTACTAATAAAATAAAATTTACCAATACAGCACAATTGTCTTTATTTGCTATAATAAGTGGCACGCTAAGAAATAAAAATCAAAATAAAGAAAACGCATAGTTAACGTCACGAGGTTGTCAAATATCAAAACGCGAAAATTCGGTACCGACTTTCCGTTACAGAGTCAACGTAAATTTACAAACCTCGGTAACAGAAGGTTGATTAATTTATAAGTTAAATAAAAGCATGCACTACCGCAATGTCATAATATAAAAATATTCCGACCTTGATTACATTGTCCGGGGCACACACGGCAGCTATCGTCGTCGATATCCTGCGAGTATCAAATCCGACGGAGGACCGCTGAAGCCAAGAAGGCGTGTCGTTATGCCCGGCGACCTCTCTCGTCGACAGTTACCAACAGCGGTCGGGTGAATTCAAGTCCGGAGCGACGAGGAAATAATGTGCGGAGAATGTAACCTAGTTGTCAAACTGACCTTACGGTAACTTCAAGATGGTTGACGTTGGCCCCAGATTTTACTACGAAGGTTTGGGTAGCCAAAGGAGGTTGCTCGTAATACTTGTAATAAATAAAAGAGGAAAAATACAACCACGAGTATAGAACAAAAGGAAACCTAAAATCTAAAAGAAAAGAAAACATGCGTTACACTCTGAACCACGCCCAAATACACGCCATATTTACCTAATCTCAATCTGCCGGGATTAGGCTTCCACAAGCATTAAACAATGCTTATAAATGCAGGGGTGACGATTTGAAAATCCGGTAACCCATTTACCGTTAATCTTTAATTAAGGTGTTTTCAGTCTGTTGAATTTTCTAGCACAAAAACCACAACACAACGTCCACCCTCTGCAACGAGCCACGATGGAATGGAAAGGCGTACAGAATTTTCGATGCATGTAAGATATAAAGAGGGGGGGGGGGTGATAAACCAAGACAGTTGACTCGCATAGGAAATGAGGGAGACAACAACAATTCCGTGTTGTGTAGTAAAGACTCTCGTTTATTTGCGCACAAAAGAAACGCGCATGGCAGAATAACGGACTGTTCGTGTTCCTTCGCAATACAGGGTGACCCAAAAAACTGAGAAGGATTTTAACGCGATTTTCACCCGTATTCAGCGCTGCAACGCGTTTGTAAACAGCCGAAAATTTAAATTCAAATTTTTAATTTTTAATGAAATCACTTCAGAATTATTCACGAAAGGATTTCACGCTTTAATTGTTAAGATAAACAATCTCAGGCGCTAAGAGGCCCTTTCCTGACTTTCCTTACGATAACTGACCATTAAAATACGTTAAAGTAAATATGAGATAATGACTCCGAACGTGTGAGAACCTCACCCACCCAAGGTAGCGGAGCCGGTCTAAAAACACCTTGCAATCCCTTGAGGGTAGGCAACTTAAGTCATTCCAGTGACCTAAATGAGTGGGACCAAAAGGGGAACTCGCACAGATGACGCCACCTCGCAGTCGCAAATTACAATAAGGCCTCGGGTTTTGAAAATATAAACTATACGGTTCCGCAGGGAGAGAAGATTCAAAAAATTTATTAACATTTTCGCGAACGGTTGTTTCCAATTTTCACATTCACATTCATGTGATTTTTATAAAATGTTCGCCGAACCCTTTTCGTGAACAGAAGTGTTCCCCTTATTATTTTATATATTTTTATATCCTTGTTCAAATTTAAAAATTGTTATTTTTGCTTCTTCTTTCACTTTATTGTCGACTTCTTTTTGCGAGTGGGTATTCCAATTTAAATATTCCTGGTATGGGTGATGTGATAGCGTAGGAAAAGAAGACCTTTCGCCTAGAGCCCCATGGAGAAATATAAAAAGCCCTAAAATGGAAAGCTGTAAAGAGGTCCTTTGCTACAGAGCCCTCGGACTACCCTATTAGACAGGAAACCATCTTTAGCACTGTCTGAATATTTTGACTTAAACGCCGATTAATGGCCCCTATTTAAAGCGTATTTTTACAATACATTTCTTACGGCGAATTATGTGTTTAATTAACTTCTATGGTTCCATAAGCCCGGAAAAATCTCTACGATTTCTTAATAAATGACCATGTAACTAATATAAACATTAATACATATATTTTTTGTATTGTAAAACGACGGAAAAGGATAAATTGTTAAACGCCTACATTTTTTTAGGCTGCGTATAAATGTGCCTATTTCTGAGATATTTGTCATCCTAATTTAGATTTTTAAGTGCCTAAAAATCCGGGTTTAGTCATGAGTCATCACCACAAAAGAAAGAGTTAAATGCATTTCCACTGGAAATTTGACTGGTTTGTACCTACCAAAGATTTAATGAAATGCTTTTAATTTGTGGATGTGTGTGTATTGAAGATGCAGCTTAGCTGCCGAAATACGTATCTACGTATTTATTAATTAATATTCATTTATGAAAAGGTTAAATCGCGACATCCTGCGATCACTTTTTGACTTAACATTCAACAACAACAAATTAAAGTACAATGTGTCAGGGTTATTTCTCGAAAGTTGTTATTAATGACAGCAACAAAAAATTTTTAACCAGATACTAAATAATCTGAAAATAAGTAGGTATTTTAACGTTGGCACAGTGTCATTAGATATCTTAAACACTGCCGAAGAAACAGTGTGTTAATTGTTAATTTGAAATTCTGAGAAGGTCTTGTGTGTCGGCACACAGTTACAGACCTCTAACAAAATCCACATGTGCGTCGTCCGCATCTCGAAAGTGTTCCCATGTAAGGAGGCATAATTCGAAACATTTTCGGCTTTTAATTTACGAAGTGAAATGCAAGTAAAAAGTTAATATTTTATTTTACGGCTATCAAATAACAAAAGCACGACGTTCTAAAGCGTTTAATTAAAAGATTTAATTAAAAAAAAAGGAGAGCACAAGCGAGACCCGTTTATCAATTTAGATCGATGTAATTAGCAGTTTCGGGAATGGTTCCTTAGAATTGATTAACAGTGTACCATTGTCTGGCCGTATAACGCGGTTTAACCCTATAGTTAAGTGCAGTAATTTCCAAGTCCCGAATTCCATTCGTGACGAAGCATGTGACTCAACAGCTCTCGGCAATCTGCAAGAAGAAAAAAGTGTCTTAACGTTACTCATGATAGCTGGAAATATAAAAGCGCGGTTTAAACATATTTGCCACCCTGATGCGTTCTTTATCATCAATGAACATAATGGAAAAAAAGGAGACTAACATCATAAGGTAATTTTGGACATGAACATGCAACTCTATTTGTATTTGCAAAATCAAGAAGATATAAATTTAAGCTCATAGTACAAAATAACTACATTGCTTTTTGAAGATCCTTATACAGGATTTCATCTACCTTAAGAAGTCTTTTTGTATGGGATCCATGGTAATAGGTAATTAAGTTACACCAATTTACAAATAAAAATATATATTTTTTTTAATAAAGCGGATATACATTTTTTTTAACGTGAAGTAAAATTTTTGGGCAACACTGGTTGAAATTAATACCTCTCTTAATTCCTTATATTTCTTGTTATAAATAAATTCTATTTTTTATAAAAATTAGTGAATCTATTTGCTATTCATGGATCTTTTTTTTTCTGTTAAATAAAGATGACTTTTATAAATATTTGTTAGCAACTTTCAGCATAAAATGACCACAACATGCCATTAAGCTGGCGCAAAAACTGGATCGACGACAATAGAAATTTTTAAGAACATCGGAGAGCAACTGGCCTAATTGGTGCGTTTTCAGTGATGTTTATCGTCGTTTTTATTCCAGAAACTCAATTAAGTATGGGCCACGTGTAGCCGAATTAAGAAGTTGCTGGATCTTCGTCGAAATCGGCACGTACACGCCGTCTCGTTTCGTGCAATTAGCCGCCCGTAAAAACGATAATTTGCACAGGATTTTAGTTTACATTGACGAGATTTTCATTTTAATTATAAAACTTGATGTGTTTTTTGTAGTGCAGAAATTCAAAGAAGAATGCAATACGGCGGCGCATTTTCAACTAAAATTCGGAGAAAAGTTGCAAAGTTAAAAAATTCTCTGTTGCTCACGTAAATAAATATACAAAGAATCATACATTCATCATTCTAACTTGAAATAATTAAGTTTGTTATAATAAACAATCATTGCGGTGTTTACTAATAAGTTGAAGGAATAGACGTAATATATATTTGATATTTTTGTTTTACAATTTTGCACATATAATTATCATTTACAATTACAAAATTTTTATTAAATTTTTCTGTAACCATTTAAAAATTACCTTTTCATTACAACGCAGTAATTGTTGTTTGTTTGTTTGTTTGAAAATTGTATTATTAAGCTGTTAGGTACTTAATGAAGCAGTAATAATAATATATGTGTGTATAAAAATGTAATTATTATTTTTTTCCTTAATTATTATTAATGATTTTTGACTTGTGTGATTCATTCACAGCTTTCGAAAATTAAAAATGTTCAATTCTTAATTACAAATTTTCGTAAAAGTGGTTAAGTTCGACTATTTAAAAAGTAACCTTTTCATACCTTATCCATTTATTACACTTGATAATAACCTCAAATAAAAAACCAAAAATATTAATTCAAATTTGAACATTAAGTACTTCATTTGAATTTCATTTTACATACACTTTTAGTCAATGTATATTTGACAGCTTTTTCAAGGATAATTTTTTTAACTTTTAACCAACTTTTAATCAAAACGGACGTGTTCAGCTAAATTAAATGCTGCAACGCTTTTGTAAACAGCCGAGAACTGAAATTCAAAATTTTTAAATTTAAATAAAAATTACTTCAGGGTTATTCATGAAAGAATTTCACGCCTTAATTGTTAATATAAATAATCTCAGGCGATAAGGGGACCAAGCAACAAACTTTAGCCAAAACACTGACTTTTCTTACGATAGGTGGCCATTAAGATACGAAGAAGCAAAAATAACAGTTTTTAAATTTGAACAAAGATATAAAAATAATATATAAAGGGGACACTTCTGTTCACGAAGGATTCGGCGAACATTTTATAAAAATTACATGAATGTGAATGCGAGAATTGAAAACGCAACCGTTCGCGAAAATGACTCGGTGAACATTCATTAATTTTTTGAATTTTCTCTCCCTGCGGAACCGTATTGTTTACATTTTCAAAACCCGAACCCCTTTTGTCATTTGCGACTGCGAGATTGTGGCATCTGTGCGAGTCCCCCTTTTGGTCCCGGTCAGTAAGGTCACTGGAATGATTTAAGTTGCCTACTCTCAAGGGATTGCTAAGTGCTATCTTACGTGGATGAGGTTCTCACACGTTCAAGGTCTTTATTGCGTGGCTTATTTACTTTAACTTTATTGTCGACCCCTTTTGACGAGTGGGTATTCCAATTTAAATATCCTTGCTGCATATATATATAAAGAAGCCCCATAGAGAAATAGAAAAGCCCTAAAAGGGAAAACTGTAAAGAGGTCCTCTTCTACAGAGCCCTCGAACTTACCCTATCAAGTAGGAAACCTAGAAATCCGGGCTTTACTAATAAGTAGCTTATGCTTATAAAACCTAAACAACGAAAGTTTGACATGTGATGTACTGAAAAAGCCTTTGATCAAAAGTCTTTTGTAGTCTTAAAAAAAAGGAAGCAATAGCGAGGTAATAGAAATAAAATGACAAGGATTAGTTAGAAACTAATAAAATCAGATGGTAATAATAGCGATAATTTTGATCTGGAATTGCCCGAACGTAATGCATCCATTGCAAATGCGCAAAGAAAGCGTGAAGTGAACAGAAATTACGCAGTAAACAACAATATCTGACGACACCAAGGCCGAGGAAGGACTGTTATTGCACTTAATAGTAACAAAGCGATTTTGTTGGAATTTCCGCAGTTCTAGAAAGTCGATCGCGTATTTATTTCAGAAAAATACTACGACAAAAACTTTAAAATACACGAATCTTATAATAATATAATTATTTAATTTAGTTTCAGTTAATGTTTTATATTTTTAAACGGTTCTTAATATAGACAGATGTTCAGTACAATACTGGAAGATCGCTCACTACATTGTAATTTTTTTGAAAACACAGAAAAGTAGATAATATAGTAGTCTTTTGTTTGGCGGTTTTAGGGTTGACAAATCAAAATTTTATGAGATTGTTGTTTATCCATGGTCTGTATAACACTTATCAATCACATTCTGACCACAGTATACTTATCAATCAGTAGGGACAGCTCGTGTCGGCACCTTTGATGTTCATACTACCGTTTTCAGAGCCAATATGGCCGTTACCATGGCCAGCAACATTAACATTCACTGACGTGTATGTATGGCCGTGTCAATTCGCCTAAAATTCGGTTCCGGAAAGCATGCCATGGAGTACTCCACTCAGCGCTCCCTATTAAAAAGATACTACAGAACTATTGATAGTAACGTAATGGCAACTGCAATTACTTAAAAACTCACAAGAGGCGCTGAGTGGAGTACCCGTCAAATTTTTAAAAGTCAAATTGAAACGGCCATACATACACGTCAGTGAATGTTAATGGAGTTGGCCATGCCGTTACTGGCGGGCTTTCATTTTATTGCTACTAGATGTCACTAGTTGAAAAAATGGCACGAATAGAAATGATTGCAAGCAAATCATAGAATGCGATGTTGTTTTACACAACTTCAGACTTTCTACACAACATAAATTCATTATAATCTAACAAAGATGGTTTTCTGTTCAATCTTTCTCATCTCTCCGCATCCATCACACAAAATGCTGAATTAAAAAACGCCCGCTTAAAAGCAGTTGATGAATTCACCGGTGCGCCACACGCGGCCGTTTGTCGAAAGTCCGCCAGTTTTCGCACATGCGCACTCAGAAACTGTAGTTCCAGAAACCCCTAGCTGTCCCTACTGATTGATGAATATACTGTCACCCATCTGTCGTTCACCCAAATGTCGTTCACCTAAATGTCGGTCACCCAAATGCCGCATTCACCCAATTGTCGTTCACCCAAATGTCGCACTCACCTATTTGTCGCTTGCACCCAAATGTCGTTCACCCAAATGACTTCACCCATTTGTCGTTCACCCATTTGTCATTCACCCAAATGTCGTAGACCCTAAAACGTCATACAGGCTGTTACAAATTCGAGGCTCACCATTGGGATCTCGGAAACGGTAAGAGATACGAAGTCGGTTAAATTGGGGCAAAGTTGCGTATTTTGGTGCTGAACAATAATCCGTTCTGAAAAATCTTCTACGTTTTGTAGTTTTTGAAATATTTCCAAAAAACAAGAAAACGTAATTTTCCTTTTTATTTTTTTCTGAAGTTATTGTTGCAGGGATCATAACAAAATTAATACAAACAGGCACTTTTTTAAGCTCTTTACGATGATATCATTAGATTTTACTTAAAACGTTTCGTCTCGTCCTGACAATCATCAACTTCATTTTTTCTTATGGGCGCTACATTGGGTTTTAATACCAATGAATAGATCTATTTTTTCTGATGCTTTTCCATATATCACACATCCCTATTTATTAATTTGAAACAGCTGGAAATGCAAGAAATTGTTGAAAAATAACACTGCAAAGAAAAACATGTATGCAGTGAAAACAGTTTTATTTCGTCTATCACAAAAGCAGATTTTTGAAAAATCTTTAGATATAAAAATGAATGATGTGAATCCAAGAAAGACGTACATTTTTAAAACGTATTGTGCTAACAACAACAATTTAGTAATAGCAAGAGAAATGTACTTCCAACAATGACGATGACGCAGTATTTAATTAGTTTCGGAATTAAATTATACATTTTTATGATTAAAGCAAGAAAGTATCACAAGAAATTATGTCTTTAAAAATCTCCCATTCTTGTAAATTTAGAAAGGTATTGTGCTAACAACAATTTAGTAATAGCAAGAGAAATTTACTTCCAATAATACCCAGAAAGATGCCATCCACACAGAACAATGTTATTAAGTTAGATAGAAACATTGCACTTTATGGATATTTTCATGAAGCTCGAAGGACGTATCGAGATCGCCTTAATGATGATGAGAATGAAGAATTTTATTAGTAGAGGTAGTTAAATAGTTATAAAATGTATAAAATTATGAGACTACAAGAAAGAATGTTTCCTCGAGCAGTAATATCTTTTAAGAGCTTAAGCTGAGTTTTCTAAAGACATACATAATTTAATTTGATATTTTCTTGCTTTAATAATAATAATAATGTATAATTTAATTACAAATCTAATCAACTATTGTTTTGTAGTTGTCTTTCTGGATATTGTTGGAAGGAAATTTCGCTCGTTATTACTAAATTGTTGTTAAAACCACAATAAATTTTTAAATTTACGTCCATTCTTGGGTTCAAAAACATTCATTTTTAGATCTAAAAATTTTACTGAAATCAGCTCTTGTGATACACGAAATAAAACTCCGAAGGTATGTCAAACTTTTTTCGTTTTTGTTTTCACTGCATACCATGTTTTTCTTTGCAGTGTTATTTTCAACAATTTCTTGCATTTCCAGCTGTTTCAAATTATTAAATAGGGATGTGTGATACATGGAAAAGCATCAGAAAAAATAGATCTATTCAATGGAATTAAAACCCAATGTAGCGCCTATAAGAAAAAATGAAGTTGATGATAGTCAGAACGAGACGAAACGTTTTAAGTAAAATCTAATGATATCATCATAAAGAGCTTAAAAAAGTGCCTGTAGAATGTATTAATTTTGTTATGATGCCTGCAATAATAACTTCAGGAAAAAATAAAAAAGAAAATTACGTTTTCTGGTTTTTTTGAAATATTTCAAAAACTACAAAACGTAGAAGATTTTTCAAAACGGATTATTATTCAGCACCAAAATACGCAACTTTGCCCCAATTTAACCGACTTCGTATCTCTTACCGTTTCCGAGATCCCAATGGTGAGCCTCGAATTTGTAACAGCCTGTATAGACTTAAATTTAAACTCTTCTTAAAATTATGGTAATACCGGCCATAAATACTTGAATACGAAATGCTACCTTGTGCAAGTATTTTGAGGTGACTATCAGGTTATATGGGTAAAAATATTCGGAACATCATTTATTTGGAGTCGCTGAGTGTCCAATACTATATAAGATAACATAAAAAATTAATCTGCTTTTAATAACAGAATTTTTATAGTGAAATAAAATTAGATTTTCTAATGCACAAACTACACACTTGTGCAAGTACAGTAATAAATTTGCGAATACGAGTATTAAAAGTTGGCGACAATCTATCGTAGAACTCTATTTCTTTTTATATCGTTCTTGAACCGGACCTTCCGATCCCTGGGTCGTTATATTTAATCTGGTTTATTTGATGAATCAACTTGGCGACTGCTTGGTAATGCAATATGCAGCCGGAAATTCTCTGAACGCAGCCTCATTTCAAAGATCAGCCCTGACTTATATTGGAGAAGCAAGGCATTTGTTTACATAATTTTTAAGTGAACGTATTTCCGCCGTCGCGTCGCTTAGGCGAGGTTGTATCGAATTTAATTTACGTATTGGGCTTATTGATTTACGAAATTGCCGATTTCTTACATAAATATAATTTGGGGGCTTACACGTTGTTTAGTGACCAACAAAATCATGTCACAATAACAAATGTCAAGCAATATCACGATGAAAGCTATTAAAAAAAACGTCATAATGACATCTATCGGTCACGATGGCGACCGTCAATACAAATAAGACCGCCCCTTAACGAATTAGAGCGCAACCGCATTCGTTTCAGATAGCATCGTGAATCTCATTTTGAACAACCACGAAAACCAAACACAGAAAGACAAATAGAATGCAACTTGATTAACACAAATTCGAGCAAGCAAAGAGACCAATGATACAGAGGTACTTAATCATCGCCACAAAACAAGGGTATAAAAGCCAAAACGCATATCGTGCATGATAGTCTTCGCTACTGCTGTAATAGTCTAGCGATACTCACTCGCTGGTACTGCAATAGTCCGGAAAAGCATATATTTCACGAATTAGTGCTCTAATAGTCTGGCGATACATTTCACACGCTAACTACACATACTCGCCGCCGACATCAGGTTATTTCATTGATGGATCGAAGAGACAAGGGAAGTCGGTACCAAAGAGACATCTTAAAGAGTTTTTTCATCGAGCACAGCTGCCTGTTCCGGTTTCACCTCTGCCGCCTACGTCTTCCCCGAAGAAAAGGTGCCGATTATTTTCACCATCATCACTACCAGTATTCTGCAATACAAGATGACCTTCACTGAGCTTGGCCCGTAACAATTGTACAAAAATTCACCATTCACATGTGTTAGAAGTGACAGAAATGTCAAAATTTTAGGTTAAGAAAGCGCTATGTAAATAGTTAAAATGTCGCACGCTTGAACTGTAGTTTTGCTTAGGCCAGTTAGATTATTTAGCAGGCCATGTTTAAAAAAAAATATATTGTGGATGCGGCGGCCCGCAAATAACCGCTTAAACCGCACACCGCGATTTTACAGTGTGCGGGCCGCCGCGCAATGTTCTAATCTGACAACACAGATTTGAAATAATAAAGACGTAGAAAGCTCTCGACCATCGACCACTTGCGGTGGTGCGGCATCCATGGCCATGGTCAATACACAATGTCGATTTCTTCATTATTTGCAAAAGACATTTTGTTGTTTTTTAATAATCAATTCACTTGACGTAATGTTAACTGCACAAGGCCAAATTTCAAACTGACCTATCTTAAACGCACCGGAAGTCGGCATGATCGTGATTGTGGCAATAAATCTACATTAAAAGAAATACCAAGGTTATTTATTACGTTCTCTGGATTAGTTTACAAACTCTGTCGTCCATTTGCAAGCAGTTTTCAAACGGTTTTGCAAAAATTTTCAACTGCAATTTCTCAAAAACAATTAACTTTTGGTTAAAGGACATCGATATCATTACACAACTATTAAAGTCACCTGGTATATTAATGACGACTCTATTAATTTATACCTACAATTTTGACAATAATGAATATCTTCTTGCGATATAGCTGAATGCATCGGCAAGATCTCAATGACCTATATGAATTTCAAATTTCTTTTTGAACATGTCCCAAAACTTCTGTTTTGGAGATCATGCATTTGCATGCAACACATAAGCGTTATTCTTAGAATAACGTGACGTAGGTGTGATGTAGATATGGAGGAACATTAAAGGATATTTGGCGAACAGTTATTCCGTTCTTATTCCACGATTGTAAAACTGGGCCTTAAAGCTAACTTCATATCAAATTGTGCGTCGCATAGGGCCGATATTTCAGTTGTGGATTAACTTTAAGCTTCGCTTTATTGCCTTAGAAACAATTGTCTTAACTATTGTCAATAACAATTGTCTTAACTATTGTTTCTATGGGAATAAAACGTAGGGTCAAGTAGGGTAAATATGCAACACGCAAAAATTAGGGTAAAAGTGAAACAGCCTTGTAATTAATTAACAAATGAATTTATTCTGAAACTGCAAGTCCTATTATTTAACTTGTAGATTTATTAAGAGAATATAAAAATATGAAATTGTTGCTGCAAATGTTGTACTGTCCGCGAGGTATTTTCGAAATGGGTATGAAAACATATGAATTAAATTTCATATTTTGTTGTACAACTTTCCATGTAAATGCAAAATAAATTGCAGTTTCAGCTTTATATTGATTTTGCACAGAGCAAATAGGTCACAGATCATAATGCCCTTTTCGTTTTATTTTTCCACTAGTTTTTTTTTAATAGTAATTTAAATTTTTGTGAAAAAGTGAAACAACATTTAGGGAAAAAGTGAAATAGCTTGTGGGAAAATGTGAAACAATTTTATGCAGGTTTGTGCAAGATTCAACAGGACTTTGTGCTACGTGCTGTGAAAATGTTAGGAAATAAGTTAGCCGGATGTGTGATTTTGGCCAAGAAACTTCTTGAAAATCAGTGACAGTTTCAGTTAAAAATTAACAATGCCAAGAAATTATATAAAATTATAACGTGTGTCTAACAATTATTGTAGTCCTGGGTGGCTTTATAGAGTCAAACATTTTTAAGTAATTATTGTTTCAAATAACATTAAAACATTAAATACGTAAAGAAACATTTATTTGTTGTCTAACAGTCAATATTTGAGACTTCAATTCAACGATGCGAAGTAAAAATCGGCATTTATGTGTGATACCACAGCCCCCCAGGACTACAATAATTGTTGGACGCATGATATTATGGTAGTTTTGATGTACCTTTATTATTTGTAACAAAATAATAAACTTTTTTCGAGCTTAATAAAGTCTTACTGAAATCTTTTATTTCATTCACATGCGTTTTGACGTTAATTTTAAAAAGTAAAGCACGCGGCACATGTTTTCTATACAGTTTTTCTCACTCGTTTAATTTTTGCCCTGCAAATGTCAATAGGGTCAGTTAACTTGGCCCCCCCCAGTAACGCTTTTCAAAGTTTTTTTGCACCAAATGATTGCACCCTTAATGCACCCTTATGCATCACCAAAATAAATTTTTGCACCCCTTCAGGAGAGAAACTGCAGGCAAATTTCACTGGGAGGGGCCAAGTTTACCGTAGCCCCCCCCAGTGAAAATTTTCAAAGTTTTTCTGGTGCACCGTGTTGCACCCCTAATGCACCCTTATGCACCACCTTTTTTAACTTTTGCACCGCTCAAATAGCTGAGAAAAAAAATAAAATAGAAAATCAGCTAGCCCCCCCCAGTGAGAATTTTCGAAGTTTTTTTGGTGCACCGTGTTGCACCCCTAATGCACCCTTATGCACCACCTTTTCTAGCTTTTGCACCGCTCAAATAGCTGAGAAAAAAAATAAAATAGAAAATTAGCTAGCCCCCCCCAGTGAGAATTTTCGAAGTTTTTTTGGTGCACCTTATTGCACCCCTAATGCACCCTTATGCACCACCTTTTTTAACTTTTGCACCGCTCAAATAACTGAGAAAAAAAATAACTGAAATAACTTTCTATTTAATTTTTTTCTCAGCTATTTGAGCGGTGCAAAAGTTAAAAAAGGTGGTGCATTAGGGGTGCAAGAAGGTGCACCAAAAAAACTTCGAAAATTCTCACTGGGGGGGGCTAGCTAATTTTCTATTTTATTTTTTTTCTCAGCTATTTGAGCGGTGCAAAAGCTAAAAAAGGTGGTGCATAAGGGTGCATTAGGGGTGCAATAAGGTGCACCAAAAACTTCTGAAAATTCTCTTTGGGGGCTAGCTGACTTTCTATTTTATTTTTTTTTCTCAGCTATTTGAGCGGTGCAAAAGTTAAAAAAGGTGGTATAAGGGTGCATTAGGGGTGCAACACGGTGCACCAGAAAAACTTTGAAAATTTTCACTGGGGGGGGCTACGGTAAACTTGGCCCCTCCCAGTGAAATTTGCCTGCAGTTTCTCTCCTGAAGGGGTGCAAAAATTTATTTTGGTGGTGCATAAGGGTGCATTAAGGGTGCAATCATTTGGTGCAAAAAAACTTTGAAAAACGTTACTGGGGGGGGCCAAGTTAACTGACCCATGTCAATATCACGTGTAATTTGGGAGTTTTTAGGTTGTTTCTCATTTTCCCATCTTTGTTTCATTTTTTCCCAAAATCGAGGTTAAAAATGAAACGCTCTTTTTATTTATTTTTGCTAAATGTATATCTAATTTAAACAAAAAACATGCATAATCAATAAGATCATCTAGTAGGAAAATCAGATATTTCAATTTGTGTTTTTAAGTGCCCTAAAAATCGAAAGTTGTATATTTTGTTGCATATTTACTCCACTTGACCCTAGCTTAAAGTTAAACCATGACTGAAATATCGGCCCATAGTTACATTCTTCAAAGTGAAGGTTTACTTTGGCTTAAGCCTAAGATTTGTCTGTGCATACGGGCATGAATCTTGAGCTGTCAGAAAAATGTTGACTTAATTTATTTTGCTGCGTACTATATTGATAACCAACTGCCGTTAGAGATCCGGGACGATCCTTCTGCTTATAATCTCTCCTCGCGATCATTTCTCTTGGATTCTTTTACTTCTTAAACATTTCTTGCATATACAGGGTGATTTTAGAAAAGGTGTCCTGCAGGATGAAATTTCCCGTAATCCCGCAGATGTTGTGCAACGGAAGCAAACGTTGTAAAATGTGTGGCTTAACACAAGGGGAATCTTCCATCCACAGCGTACACCCGAATTCTCCATAAAGTGTTACAGCTCATTTCTTTCATTCCTGTTCTGAATACCCCCTGTATATGCATCGCCACCGCCCAGCCTTCATTTCTGTTCCGAACACGCCCTGTATATGCGAAATTCGACGTGTCGGATCATTCCTTGGACCGCGTCGTTGTACACATTGCAGTCAGTGTAGGAATACCCGTATTTCGCCGGCGTAATTTTCTTAAACTTTCGTTTTAGCATATTTCTATTAACAGGACCTTCTTTTATCTAAACAAATTCATTTTATATAGGTAATCCCTCCTTAATTGAGTTCAAAATCGCGTGTATGTGAGGAATTGAACGAATTATAGCGAAGTTCTACTTGGACGCGGTATTATGCGTGACCTTTGTCCTTTCAGCCGATTGGTTCCCGCTATTACTAAGAAAGTTCCCCGGAGGAAGGAATAGACGGTGTCTCGCTTATTTAGAATCCTTCCTTGTTTGTCAAACGAGAAATGTTGCGCCATTGTCAGAACGAAACTTGCCGTCTCTTGGGTCACACTCTCTTTTCGTAAATATTTTTATGTGTGCGTGCCATTACATCGAAGGGATGTTAGTGCATATCTACGGCTAATTGCCGACTCTGATTAGACCCAGGTGTAAGACGGGAAAACCGCGTATCCCGTGGGTGTCACAGCTTCGTAATAGACCGAGGTAAGTTCCATACGCAGCAACTCTCGGTTTGACTTATGTGTTCGTTTTATTTCATTTCTTATAGGCTTTTCTCGTGAGCTTTTCTCGTGAGCTTTTAGCGTGAGCTTTTAGCGTAAGCTTTTATCGTAAGCTTTTATCGTGAGCTTTTATCAAAAGCTATCATCAATCGTAGGCTTTAATCTGGAACCTACATCAAGAGGTATTTCTCGTTGGGTGCATCGCGAATTACGGCGGTGAAGGCTCCCTCCCTCGCCCCTCTACGCGGAAGCCGGCACATTACAAAGTGCCGCGGCGGCATCGACGCAAAGACACCGACAAACACGCCGAACATCAAAGGAATAAAGGTCGGAGCGTTTTGATTTCTTCTCGTAGTTTTGAGCGATATTTCGCGGATTTTATTTCGGATCCATTGCTTTAATTTTGTCGCAATAAAACTTGCAACTTATTGCATTCTCTGGCATTTTGTGGCATTAGTGACAATTTGAATTATTTTAAGATAGATATGTAGCGATTTCGGATCCGAAAAGTTAGGTAATAACGTATTATGTCTATGGTCTTGTTGTGTACTTAGATCGATCGACTTGCGTTGAATTTGTTTTATTTTATTTTTATTTGTGTTTCTAGCAATAAAAGTGTTCATGTTTTGGACGTAACGTGTTTTCTTAATTTTTCACGCGTTCCCTTTCACAAAAAATTAAGTGGCGCCTGTTTTGGTTTGGCCTTCGCGTTTTGGTTAGAGAACCCCCCCCCCCGTCCCACTGTGCTGGCTGGCAACATTGGAGTAAAGTTTCGCTCCAATGTAAAACTTCTGCCTATCTACGCAGGTAGGTAGCAAAAGTAGACCCACATCCATTTTTTCCGCATTCGAAAAATTCACCATTTTACATAACCCATTTCACTTACAGCGAACATTACACTACTGAGGCAGTGAGGCATCGTGTTAAGGTGTTAACCCAAATAAATGCACGTGAGATTATCCCGTCCCCCTTCCAGGAGCTTATCGTAATTTTCGGGAAAATTTTTGATTAACTGTTTCTCGAAAACTAAAGTACAATTTTTTAAAACTTTTTCCTGTAATCTCAGATAACGATTCTTCTACTGGTTTCATTTTCTCGGTCTATTTGTCAGTCACGCTGTATATTACTGATGCCGGACCATTTCTGAAAATGCAAAAACTTCTATTGGAAAGGAGATCAAATCATGATTTGCTACCTACCTTTTTGTATAAACCCAACTGACCCTATACAGGGTGTCCACCGAGTGCCGCGGTCTTCTCTACCGTCTATAGTATATAAGATAGAAAAAAAATTCAAACGAGCTAAGAAGTAACTCAGTCAGTTTTACTTCATAAAATTATTTTTGGCTATACAGAGTGTTCAGTAACTGAGAGCCATACCAAAGTTATATTTTTTTAAATGGAACATCCAGTATATTTTTACATATTTCGAAAGTACGCATAACGAATAGGTAATAACCAAAAATTTAGGAAGTTTTACTTAAGAGTTTGTAAGATATTGACCTTTATGTGTAAAAAATTGCCATAATATGAGTGCTTATATCTTTATTATTTATTTACATTTCGTCTTGAATTTTTGTAGGTACTCAATAAAATATCTGTTCTACAGAAATTTCAAAACAGCTTCGGTCTATCAGTTATTATGTGTACAGGGTGTTGAGTTTTGCAAAAGATAATTTTTCTCAAAATTTTCAAATGGAACACCTAGTATATCTAGACTCTCATGAAACACTGTTTTAATAAGCTTTCATAAAACGGCAAATGTATTTGTCTAAACTGAAGAATCGTGAGACAAAAATTAATAATTTTTCTTTCTTTCAATATTGACGTTATTTAGTCTTTCCGACCGGTTCTTCTGTTTTGATTTGCTGATAAATCAATGAATATGTTTTATTTTTTGTTCAAAGTATACAATTGAATATGTTCCTGTTAAACTAATTCCTATTTTTCTTTATTTTGAAAATATTTACGTAACGTTATTTTAATAACATTTTTACTGTATTTAATGTTTCCTGGCGTTTAGAATCTTTCTTTCATCTTTGAAAAACTCTATAATCCTGGTGTCTTCTCGTAGGATAATGCTGCGAATATAATCTTGATGCCAAAAGACAGTTTAGGTGCCTTTTCCTAGTAGGTATGTCATGTCACGTAACTCTTCATTATTAAAATGCATCTTGTTATAAAAAAAAATACAAAACTATAAAAGTAGTGTTATCTACTAATTGAATAATTGTTCTGTCAATTAAAAATTTATAGCAACTGTTTTCCTATGTTCTAGCAAACGGCAACGTGATTCTAAATTTTATTTTTTAAAATGATTATTATAACGTTATTTAGATATTTTCAAAGTACTTCAATTACTTTGAATAAAAAATGAAACTTATTCATTAATTCATCAGCAAATCAAAACAGAAGAACCGGGGCAGAAAGGCTAAATAACGTCAATACTGAAAGAAAGAAAAATTATTAATTTTTGTCTCACGACTTCTTCAGTTTAGACAAATACATTTGGCGTTTTATGAAAGCTTATTAAAACAGTGTTTCACGAGAGTCTAGATATACTGGGTGTTCATTTGATAATTTTGGGAAAAATTTTCTTTCTCAAAACTCAACACCCTGTACACATAATAACTGATAGACCGAAGCTGTTTTGAAATTTCTGTAGAAAAGATATTGTATTGAGTACCTACAAAAATTCAAGATGAAATGTAAATAAATAACAAAGATAGAAGCACTCACGTTATGGCAATTTTTTACACTTTAACATCTATATCTTACAAACTCTTAAGTAAAACTTCCTAAATTTTTGGTTATTACCTACTCGTTATGCATACTTTCGAAATATGTAAAAATATACTGGGTGTTCCATTTAAAAAAATATAACTTTGGTATGGCTCGCAGTTACTGAACACTCTGTATAGCCAAAAATAACTTGATGAAGTACAGCTGAGTTACATCTTAGCTCGTTTGAACTTTTTTTCTATCTTATATACTATAGACGGTAGAGAAGACCGCGGCACTCGGTGGACACGCTGGTATAATTTGCGATCGCTGGAGAAAACTCTTCGCTGTTGAAGAAATATGGTATTATGCCCAGCTCAGGGGAGACGGGGTGGGCTACAATTTGATTGTCGGTAGCTCGATACCTGGATGTAAAAAAGGGGCGCCACCTAGCGAATATGAGTTCCAAGTAGTACGGTGAAAAACGTGGAACCGCAAGGACTGCACACCTAGTTAAAAGCGTTCGAGATTCCCTCAGATTTAATATCCGCAAAGCGTAAGTGTTTGTCAGACAGCCTGTATATAACACAACTATCGGTCACCCTGTATATTGACAATAAATAAGAATACGAAAAACGGTGATGCAGTGTTTATTAATACGCAACAAAATTGTGGCCCAATAAAATGAGAGAAACGCTCAGCCACAGCCATCTTTACATAGTAGCCATGGTGAGAAATGTGGCAACAGCGCATCAGCTGATCGCGGGAGGTCTACTACAACGAATAAAAACGTGCGCTCTTTTATTCAACATGTTGACACAACAATTCATCAAGTCAATCTTTTTTTCATTTATGGAATGTTTGATATTAAGATTTTGTGTTCTTATCACTTGATAAAGCAACAAAGAAATCCATGAAATCGTTCTAGAGTACCATCCATCTAGCGTTAAAACAGCATTCAATCTTAATGATTGTCAATCCAACATATTGTGGAATAAAAGAACGCACGTAAATATCATTATATTTCATTGCTCTACCGCTGTGTGCCTCGAATTTTCAGAACTGCTGCAGAATTTAATGAGTTATTATTAAACTCTCCAAAGGTCAAGCCCGAATGCATAGGCGCTTCGAAGCCGCGAATGGCAGATCGAATTACGACGCTGCAAACATTATTTCTTCGATATAGTGAGAATATTTTGATCAACTTTATCACATTTTATTTTGTTATTTGCTGTATTTTTGACCATGATATAATTAAAAAAAAAAAAACGAAAACATTCGTTTAAATAAAACTCGTTATATCTATGCATCACGCAGCCGTAAACAGCAGTGGATCACAGATCCAGTGCTGTTTACGAGCGGCATAACGAGTTTTATTTAAACGAATGTTTTCGTTTTTTTTTTTTTTAATTATACTCGTTATGCTGCTCGTAAATAGCAAATAACAAAATAAAATGTGATAAAGTTGATCAAAATATTCTCGCTATATCGAAGAAATAATGTTTGCAGCGCCGTAATTCGATCTGCCATACGCGGGTTCGAAGCGCCTATGCATTCGGGCTTGACCTTTGGAGAGTTTAGTTATTATCTAACAACACTGAAAAATTAGAAAAAAAAATGTTTTATTACATATTATGCATGTAATAGGTAGTAACGTGTCAATTTAAGATTGGTCTTTTCATCTACCCGTTAAAGTTATTGGGCGAATAACTTGATTTTTTGGAATGGTTGATTGATTTTTATGAATTGTATTCATGGTAGTTATCCGTCACCCAGTTTATTAAGAAATGGAAAGACCCTTAACGGAGTTGCTGTTTCATCGTTGATAAATTGAAATAATACAGTTAATTTTCACACCACCCGAGAGGTTAGTGTTGGCGCTTTACTTCTTTTAAGGGGTAGTTCACCTGTAGTCCAAAGGGCCAAAGCCCTACTTTCCAAAGAAATAAAGTATTATTCAAAAAATAAATAAATAAATATAAAACGTTTGCTACATTAGATGCACCTGAATATCTTGATGGCATTCAATCATTGCCACTTGCCAGGAATAGAAGTTATCAATTTTTGTCGTAGATTTTCATCTTTCAGAAATAGAAACACACAAACATAGAAATAGGAACACTCGGGAACACTCAAAGTGCTACTGTGATTCGACTTGCAATTTGGTACATTACGAGGCATTTGAAAAATATAAAGTATGCATGTACTTATAAAACAAATCCCACTAACAATAAGTGAACTGGAGTATTTCTATTTCATTAAATTACACGAAATAATCCGTAGGCATGAGCTGTTCTCCATGACATAACCTCCACACTTTCATTTACTATTTCAACAAAGAAACTAATCCAATTTGGCACTAATACCATTTGCTGTGTTCTCAGTAGTGATTACCGCACCTCTGAATGCTAGAAGTAATCAAAAACTAAGTAAAAAGCAATCACAATAAACAAAATCCTTCACTAGAACGTCGTACAAATCTAGTCTGATAGACCTCCCGCAGTGATGCCGCGTCGACGCTGCGCATGGCTAGAATATAAAGACGGCTGTGGCTCAGCATTCAATTACAGGGGCGGCCTTAACAATATGCCCGAAAATAAGTTCGTTACGTTAAATAATTTAAAAATTACAAGGCGTCAACTAACGCGAAATCACCGCCGAGGATATCCTGTACGGCTCTCAAAATAACGTACAATAACTTCTATCGGATGGACAGTAAACGCAATTACAAGTACGAAACTTTATAAAATCATGCAATTAAACGCAGACTCTTAAGGGACCAAGGCCTTCGGCAGGCAGAAACGGTATCATGAGGCACCGAAGGTACTCAATAATAATTAATTTAAAAACACGTATCAATAAAAGACAGAGAGTTAGTACGATACCACACTCGAATCCCACCAATTCTACGTTACGTTCGGTCTGCAAGGGGTCTGTAGCACACGACACTGGCTCTACCCAAATCGGCAGCTCCTTCAGGGGTTCCAGAGCGACGAACGACGGCGTTTCAGTAGAAGAGCCTCTCAGAATCTGCGGTATACTCTGCGGTATAATCTCGTTCGGGGAAATCCAAACGGTTACGTCAAGGTCAAAGTTTAACCCTCACCACTATTTCTCTATGGGGTCTATGGGGCTTTAGGCGAAAGGTCTTCTTATCGTACACTATCACATCACCCACACCAGAAATATTTAAATTGGAAATACCCACTCGCAAAAAGGGGTGGACGATAAAATGAAAGAAGAAGCAAAATTAACCAGTTTTAAATTTGAACTAAAATATAAAAATAAAATAATAAAGGGGACACTTCTGTTCACGAAAAGGGTTTGGCGAACATTTTATAAAAATTACGTGAATGAGAATGTGAAAATTGGAAATGCAAAAATGATAAGAACATTAATTAATTTTTCCAATCTTCTCTCCATACAGAACCGTGTTTTTTACATTTTCAAAATCCGAGCCTCTTTCGTAATTTACAAGTGTGAGGTGGTGGCATCTGTGCGAGTCCTCCTTTTGGTTCCGCTCATTTAGGTCACTGGAGTGACTTAAGTTGCCTACCCTCAAGAGATTGAGAGGTGTTTTAGGACCGACTTCGCTACCTTGCGTGGGTGAGGTTCTCACTCGCTCAGGGTCTTTATTGCGTTGCTCATTTACTCTAACGTATCTTCATGGCCACTCATCGTAAGGAAAGTCAGTATTTTGGCTAAAGTTTGTCGCTTAGGGTCCTTATCGCCTGAGATTGTTTATTTTAACAATTAAATCGTGAAATTCTTTCGAGTAATCCTGTATTTAAATTTAAAAATTTTAAATAAAATATACAAAACAGAACATGAAACATTCTTTGTATTGTTAATTAAGGCCACTTTGTTACTACATTTTAAATTACTAATAACGTTATGTGAATGAGTATGAATTAAATAATTTTAATGATTCCTTGTTTTTAAAAATAGACACCGCAGTGTAACTAACATAAGAGTCGCCGGCAGCATTTGTGTTTTAAGGTTAAGTCCATAAAAATGTATCCTAGGATTTACCAGCTTTCTTTTTTTTTAAATAAAACACGATTATTAATATAAAAGTCAGAGCAGAACTGTTAATTGTAACAAAACGTAAGAAAGAAATCTATGTTTATAGGTTTTTATATCACGATGCCTTCAGTTACTCTAACTGTTTTGCCTTGTTCTTCGACAATGACCAAATCACGTCCACTCTAAAAAATTAATCGAATATTTCATGCCATAATTGACGGACGTCTTTAATTTCTTCGCAACGGTTTTCCGCGCCTGCATATTTCTGTACTTATGAAAACTTTTTTTGTGGGCAATGTCGGAAGAAAAAAAAAGACGTGTTCAATTTGACACAGCCTATTAATGTATGACAACGTTCGAATGTATACTACCTATAAGAGTGGAAAAAGAGTAACAAAATTTAAAAGGTAATAGAATTTTTAATAGGCCGAAAACGAGATAATGGCCTCCGGAATATTCCTAAAGATGTAGATAATTGTTCCACGAAATTCCGAGCCTGCATTTCGTCCTCTTTTTTCCCCGAGAGCAGCATCACCAAATTAAAGGAAAAAATTAAAATTTCCCATTCGCTTTTCTAATTAAGCTTTCAAAAATTCACTATGGGGTGTAATTCAATTTATGAAGATCATTTTGTTATACGTAATTACCTTTCATTTTTAGAATTTCTTGGTGTAAGTGTGTGTGCTAAATGAATTTACATAAACGCACAGCCGGAGGCAAATTTTACGAGTTGAGGAGCGGCATTGCAGACCCCATAAATACGAGGGTATGCTTAAAATCGCACTTGTTTAAGTCTTGTTTGCATATGTATAACCGCTATGAGATGTACTCTTCTCATGCATATGGTTTTTAAAAGCAGTAACTTTACTACAAAGAAGCTGTAACTTTCTTTATGAAATTTTATTAAAACCACAAAAAAATTCAAACTATATTGTGCTTTTACGTCTGCAGAGACATTTTCAATCAAAATAATATAGATGTGTTGTGATGATATCCTTAACTTTTCCTACGTCCAACCTCTTATAAATTTTATGGAGTGTAATTACCCTTTTTCTAGAAACTGGTCTCGTAATAATTGATTTGCATTAAAATGTTTTATCGGTAACTTAAAGTGATTGCTCGTAACAGGTTGACTTTATAATGTTCTTGTATAATTTGTTCATTCAGAAAGCAATGACTTGAACAAAAGAAAATAACAAATCAGGATGACACGAATAAAGAAACGCAGTACACGTCTGTCATCAATCATTTGTTTATGGTTCTCATTTCATTACACGAGCCGTATTTTAGAGCCATGAGTGAACCTTGACAGCATCGCAAGGTTCAGTGGCAGGTTGTTCTCGATAATTGCAATTCGATCGGTTCGTTCATAAACGTACATTCCTGCAGCTCTTTACTTTTATAATAAACTAACGTATCTATTTCTAGCGTACTAATGAATGAGCGTGTGATTAATGGTCTTGATTAATTATGTCATTTGATTTGCTTGTTAGCAGACGATAGATATCGAGCATAACTGCTAGATTTCACACAGATGTAATTCAGAATTCAATCAAAAGATTGACGATTGATGCGGCAGAGAATGAATAAAAATCGAAAAAAAAAAAAAAAATGAAAATTGAAACAAAGCAAAATCGAAATATTGAGAATAGAATGAACAAAAAACGAATGTCGATTGTTTTCCGCAGAAGTCCTAAAAAACGTACTCTTTCCTTTTCAGAAGGCTTCCTCCGAAAAGTCTTCTCGTCTTTTCCTTTCATTATTCCTTTTTTTGAATTTTCTTTTATTCTTATTTTCGAATTCTTTTTTGGGACAACGCAGGCGTCCCGCCGCAGGTTCTTCTTTTTCTTTCTATCGATTTTTAAAACTTCTTGCATTCCTTCAGAGAAGGGTCTAGGACAATTTGCCATCGCCGATTCACCGTAGGCAATTCGCCGTAGGTAGGTACAATTCGCCGTCGATAGATTCGCCGGCGCGGCGGTAAATTCGGCATCGCTGATTCGCCGTCGATAAATTCGCCAGCGGTTAATTCACCGTCGGTAGTTTTAAAATAAATAAATCATTTGTCATTAATGATGCATGTATATATTATTTACATTTAATAATTAATTAAAAGAAGATACAATTTTGTAAATACGGTGTTGAAAGATGAAACTTCGTAAAATTTTTAGGCCAGTCGGAATGAACGAAATAATTTAGACCTAAAGAAGTAAGATAGAGAGGAATGAAAACAAACTGCGATCGATTTCAAAAAGGAAAGCGAATGACAAGGAATAAAGGAACGTGAAGCAAAAATAAAAACACACAATTTCGTAATGAGAACTAATAATACAATAAAAAAAAACTTAATTTAAGAACGAAATAACTTTTAAGAGATAAAATATCTCTGTAGTATCTACTAGTGACGGGATAATTCGAATTAATAATAACCGGTCATTCGATTATTCAAGTAATAATTCGATTATTAAGTTTTGTAATTCCAATTAAATATAATCGGTAATTCCAGAAATGTGGTAGAAATTAGGTTCGAGTTTCGGTTGTACGGAGAATTCAGAAACGTTTAAAGAAAAATTAAATTAATTAAATAAAATTTGCAAAAATGTCAGCTTCGATACATGCGTTCCCAAATATTTGGAAAATATGTTCAGGGAGGTTTTCAGAGAGAAAACTAACCCTATGTTCATAAGGCAATTTTTGTTTATTTTAGTCTCCTGAATACATTCTCCAAATATTGTAACAGGTGATCAATATCTTTTCTAATCAAGTGACCTATGGAAATAAAATCATGTGTCTTTGATTAGTTCATTATTTCAAATGCCACTTAAATTACATATTTATATTGCATTCCTATACAAAACGATAAGAATGCAATAAAAATAATTCAAATGGCATTTGAAACAATGAACTAATCAAAGACATAATTTTTTTCCATAGGTCACTTGATTAGAAAAGATATTGATCATGCGTTATAAGATTACAGTCCATTTTAATTTATTTGAAACCTAAATTATATGTTATAAGTTGAAATTGTGAACGCGATGGCGAATTGGTCCGACGACGAATTGGCCCGACGGCGAATTGGTCCGACGGCGAATTGGTCTGATGGCGAATTGGTCCGACGGCGAATCGTCCCATTCCCTTCAGAGAATCGTCGATCTTCTTTTGTTTCTGGATCGCTTTTTTGATCACGTTTCCAAGTCATTAGTTTCGCTTTTTTGTTTCTTTTCGTCGAATTAATTCTTCGTATTTCATCTATTCCATTAAAAAATCAAAAGTTTTCTATTTTCGAAAGCTTCCGTGGTGTTCTTTTGCCTTTTATTGCTTCTGCATTTAAATTTTCTTTTGTTTTTATTTTGTCGAATTCGTTTTGCTTTTCTTTTGTCGGTTTTTTTAGGGGTTTCGTGCAGTTTCTCTTGTTTCGATATTTTTTTAAAATTTTATTTCATTTTATTTTTATTCATTTGGAGAATCGTCCATGTTCTTTTGTTTTTGGATCACATTATTCCCATATGATTCGTCTTGCTTTTCTTTTGTTTTCTTCTTTCTGTTTGTTTTTTTTTTGTCTGTTTTTTTTTTAAATAACAGGCGTTCCGTGCAGTTTCTTTTAGTTTCAGTTGTTTGTTTTTAAATTTTATTATACAATGACTTTCAAAAAGTGTGCTACAAATGGGAATTTTTTTATTATCGGTTTTTATTTAAATTTTTCTTGACGCAGAACACTTCTGCATCCCTTACAGTCAAATTGGAAAATGTCAGATGAAATTTATCTTGAACGGTATACAGCGTGGACACCCAGAAATGAAGACAGCTTAATAGTAAAGTACCCTTATTTTACAAGATACAGCAAAATGTCATAAGAATAAGTTGTTCGGAATTAAAAGTTATAGCTAAATATGAAATTACAGCATTCTATCTCAAAAATAAAAAATCACAATTTATTGTGAACCACTCCTTACACACACTACATTAGGAAATACTAGTTGGATTAAAGTGTCCGCCAAAGTAATATGAATAGGATACCACGAAATGTATTCTTATTTCTCAATTATTTCATTTGGTTCTGAGTAATTATTTCAGTGCGTTCCGAAACTTTGTGCTTTCTTGTAGCACACTTTTTGAAAGACACTCTATAATCGGCTGGAGAATAGTCAATCGTTTTTTGGATAACATTATTTCCGCTTTTGTTTTGTTTTTTTTTTGTCGATTTTTGTAACGACGTCGATTTCTCTTTGAATGCCAGTCGCTTCGCGACTTCTGAAGGTTCTTTAATTTTATTACACTCACCTGGAGACCTATCGAGCTTCTTTTGTTTTGGGATTACATCATTCTTGATATTTCCATGTTGATTATTTTGTTTTTATGTTGTCTAACATTATCGTGTTTTATTTATTTTTTGTTGATTTTTTTCATTATCTTTTCTTTGTTCCATTATTTCAGAATTTAATTTATCAATTTCATTTTTTAACATTCCATTGAAGGATCGTCTTTTTAAAAATTTTTCCTTTATCTCATTCAAGTTTCAAAATTTGTAACTGAAATTGTCGAGTACTCTTGAAATTGAGCGTCACTTATGTCTGATTCAAAATTGTGGTTTAAAAATTAAAATTTTTGATATCTTGCTCTCAATAAAAGAATCAACTAAATGTAAATAGCACAATTCTTTTCTGACACCACCCAAAATGTTTAAAAAATTCTAACAAACAGTTTACGATTAATTAAAAATTTACCATAAAAGCACAGTATAGCGCGACTCTCATGAAAATATTAAATTCGCGCATAACATCCCGCGCAAGGTCTGAGTCACAATCTCGGGATGCAGAGCTCATTCATTCACGGCTCTGGTGCCAAATGGATCTTTATAATTATGTTAATATACATTATTTAGGCCTTGTTATTTTTTTACCACGTCCACTAAACACTACAATCCGGCCCTGGTGTGTGAGCACGTGTAAATTTAAATTTACAACAAAATCGCTCACACTTAAAGCAGAACAAACAATTCGATACATCCCCTTTAATCAACTCGATGAAAATCCAGTAAAGAGATCAAAGTGCCGACAAGCGCTACTGTATTCTTTATACTGTGATAAAAGCGTGCTACGGCGCGGCACTGCGAACGAAATACAACTCTACGTTTTATAAATGCAACAGTAAATTGGAGTGTAAAGTTTTATGATAATTATTTTATTGACTACAAACAATGTGACCTTGAGACACATCTGAATTTCGTTTTATTAAAAGTTTAACAGCTTGGAATGAAAGTCTAAATTTTGTTTCTTTTACATGTTCCAATTAAATAATGATTAAATTACTGGGAATGTTTGGAAATTGAGAAGCTCAGGCAGGGTTAGGTACTAGAAAGTAATGTAGGTAAAATTACTAATGAGAAATTATCGTAACGATCACATTTCCAAGGAATCGCTTAAAAATATCGGTCTTCTTCGAAAATGTGAAACGCTTTATTATACCTGTAATTCATCGCCGACATTTTTTCTAATTGACTCACAATGAGCTTATGAATTAAACTTCTCCATGAATCTTCTAGCTTTCTTTTGAAGAACAAAAATCCTAGTAACTTACATATGTCGATAACCCCTAACAAGCTATGAAAAAGTGAATAATGTCGTATCTTTATGTGTCAGATCTTGTATTCTTTTGTTAATTAGTCTGCCAAGTAGTAGAGTAGACATTTTATCAGGACGCCGCGGCGTCCTGATAAAATTCCGGTTGCAAATGAGAAGATGATAGACTCAGAACATTCAAATAGGGATAACAGGTCACAAATGTGTTTTAACTTTTTATGGCGATGTTAAAGTGTAATAACATGCGCATATGTATCGTAAAAATGCCGTAAAGCCGAGGAGTCTCTGTCGGCGTTTCTACCGGCTTGCTATATGACAAAATCATGCAAATAAAACTGTGGCTACTTTAAATCTCATTTGCGATTATTCCAACCTTTTCCTGATTTTCAAAGGAAACCTAATTCGTGTTGTTTATGGGAAGACTCTAATAAATGTCTGCATACTTTTTATTTCTATGAGACTTATTCTATTCAACAAAAACAAGAACCATATCAAATAACAACAAATAAAAACAAATATCTGATTGTTAAGCATCAAATAATCTGAAATATTATATGAGTATCAATACAGAGTGTTCCAGTTAAAACTTTCCAGGATATTATGCAGGTAAATAACCTAATACAAAACAATGAATATAAATAATGTTAATTGTTATGTATTGATTAAGTATTTACTCTTGTTAATTTTTTTCTTACTAGCAAACAGCAATAAAATAATAAATTCCTAGGTGTAATTTCGCATAAAGCATTCGTAATAAACAAATCCAAATTTTTTTTCAAAGTACGAATGCGTCTTGTGTACACAGCTATAACTATTCTTCAAATACGAATTATGTCGAAAGTTTAAGCACACATGCAAGGCGGATTATTTAATTATAGAGAGGCAATGTTGTATTGCAGCACGTAAACGGACATAACTGTACCTACTGCGAAAAGTTATAACTATTTATATATATTATCAAAACTACATGTTCATATGGATTACCGGGCAAAGTTTAATTAGATGTGTTTAGACTGCTTCAATGCATACCGGACAAGTTAAATAAAATTTATGTAATATCATTTGTGGTTACTATAAACGGAAGACCTGATATTTAATCTTTTAATAACAACCATTTGCTTGGCTATACAAATACTGATTACACGAGCAAGATGGAAATCAAGTATGTAGTCAATCAGCGAAATACATACGTTTATTAAACAAACAAATTGGTATCATTTTAGAAGGCAGCGGAGCTTATACATCAAACGATCACTAATAAATATATTATTCGCGTTTTGACTTTATATTGAATATTTAAAAATTTTAATTTTGTTACGTGTATCACTGTAATTCATAAATCTTAAATTATGTTAATGTGCATCTTTTGCTAAATTATAAATTAAAATTAACGTTCTGTCTTTGTGCTCTCCACTTAAAATAATAAATATTTAAAAGCTTCACATAAATTTAATAATAAAAACTTTTTATACGAATTAGTTTTATTGCGTCTTAAATCTTTTCTATGCCTATAAAATTATTGACACCGTCTCGATTCTTATACAGGAAATATTTAATAATGTTTGCAGAGATGTCATTGACTGTTAATTTAGTTTCCTGCTTGTTTGAACTTCGTGAGTGTTAGCACTTGACATTGCCTGTGCATACAGTGGACGTTGCGAGAGCGGATTACTCAAGAAAGCATTTCCATTTAATTATTTATGTAATTATAATTGCTCGGTGAAAAGTCAACTGAGAAGTTAGAGATCGCCGAGATAATTTAGTTGAATGTGTTTGATTTAACGAAATTCCATTCGCTCATTTGAATATTCCGCGTCCTTCCTTTGTATGTAAATTTGCATAACATTACCGATTTTATTTGTAAAATCATTAACGTCGCATAACTCATACACTCAGGTAATTGTAACATCCTCTAATTAGAAACGTAAGCCAGACGTAATTAATTCATTACATGTAAAAACAGTTCCGAACTATTTATTTATTACTTGAACTACCAGTCATAATTGTCTACAAATTTATACCTACACACGTTTTAACGTTGCACGTGTACAGTTATAGCTGCATAATACAAAAACGTAACATCTGATGAGGACTATGAGAAAATAGGAAACTTACGAATAGGAAATTGAAGAAATATTATTAATATAACTTGCTTGCTACAAATAAATCACTTCATATCCACAGTTAATTAAAAAAAAAAAAAAAACAGAACTCATTTCAAATCATATAAAGAAAGCACGAATTATTAGGCACCTAAAAGGCAGGCAAATAGGCACACTTTTAAGCAACCTAAAAAATTTACTCATTTAATAATTTCTCCTCTTCCGTCGTTTTATAATAATTTAATAAAAAATATAAATATAGGGTGACTTAATTAACCCGACAAAATGAAACCACGATAAAAAGCGATGTCCGAGAGTATGGAAAAAATGTTACAAATTATTTCTACTTTAGTTGTCGAGATATAATTAATCGAAAAATAGACCTAAAACGATGATGCGCCTGTGGTTAAAAAATAGAGGAGCCGAAGAACGAAATAAATGCCCTCATAGAAGTCTTATGGTATGCACGCCGGCGTAGCATCGATCGTGAACTTAACCTTTAAATGGAATTTCACGTCAACTCTGTTTTTAAGTCAACGCCCGACGCCGTGAACTACAAAATATTTACTTGAAGCGAATTGCGACGTCATGCTCTCGTAAAAATTCCGCACGAGGAAGTATGCTCCAGTTGTTCGAAGTCGTCAGGAAACAAATGAAATATTACGTTTACGATAGCGTTCGGATCGACCTGAGGTCGTACGCCGCGCACCCCGAGGCATGCTGTCTGTATGCAGTTTAACACGTCTGCTATGGAAGGTCAAGTTTTACAAGCTTAATTCTGAATAAATATCGTATAACGTTTATGACATACTTACGCTGCGAATTTGTCGTTTTAGTCTAAATATACCTACTTTTTTTGGGTATATTTATAATTAATTAATTACAAACTGTTCCACAGATTTTTTATACATTTTCTAGTAATCTGTGACATGCATTCATGTACGCGATTTAATCAAAAATTCTACACATAATATCAGCTACCTGTCAGACCATGCATCTGCAACCACCAGATTTAAATCCTTGCCATTTTTGTTTGTGGACGAAGCAGCTGGTACACTCCGCTCTAGTAAATAATCCGCACGAATTAACAAACAATCGTTTATACAATTATTTGCGAATTTGTTAGCCTTATCTCATACGCAATTCCAGTTATTTTAGAAATTATTGATAATTACGTCGCGTAGAGCGTGAATGAAACAATTTAGATTTTCGTTCGCAGCTATTAAGCGTGCAATAAAACGAAATTGAAATATGTGTCAAGATCGCATTGTGTGCAGGCAAGAAGTTTATAAAATCACAATCATAAGATTTATAAACAATTTAAGTAGAGACATCTTGAGCATACTCGAGGAATCCGCTGTAATCAAAACCGATTTGCACAAAACATTTTTTTAATAAGATTTATAGTCCTATTATACTGCTGCATTTATAAAACGTGGCGTCGAATTTCGTATGCAGTGCCGCAGCTCGATTTTGGAGTAATTTTTTAATTAATTATAAACTGTTCAAAAGAATTTTTTTAACATTTTCCCATACTCCCGGACATGCTTCTAATCGTGATATCAGGGCTCTGTGGCAGAGGACGGACTTCTTTACAACTTTCCCTTTTAGGGCTTTTGTATTTTTCTATGGGCCTTAGCCTAAGGGCCTTCTTTTCGGACACATATCATCCACACTAAGAATATTTAAATTCGAATACCCACTCGCAAAAAGGTGTCGTGTTAAAGAAGAACCAAAAATAACATTTTTTTTTAAATTTGAACTCAGATATAAATAAAATAACAGGGGGGGGCACTTCTGTTCACGAAAAGGGTTCGGCAAACATTTTATAAAAATTACATGAATGTGAAAAGTGGAAAGGCAACCGTTTGCGAAAATGACATGAACATTAATTAATTTTTTGAATCTTCTCTCCCTGTGGAACCGTATTTTCTAAACCCGAACCTCTTTTATAATTTACGACTGCATCCATGCAAATCCCTCTTTTAGTCCCACTCATCTAGGTCACTATAGTGACTTAAGTTGCTAACCCTCAAGGGATTCGAGGTGCTTTTTGATCGGCTCCGCTAGCTGGCGTGGGTGAGATTCTCACTCACTCAGGGTCTGTATCGCATAGCTTATTTACATATCTTATTGGCCACTTATCGTAAGGAAAGTCAGTATTTTGGCTAAAGTTTGTTGTTTACAAAAGCGTAGCAGCGCTGAGTTTAGCCGAACATGTCCAGTGTCTTTAAAATGTTTTGGTAAGCAAATACGTATTTCCACTCAAACATTTCAGTAATTACATCTGATATTTTGTAAATATTTATGTTTCTTCTCTGCATTCTGAGTAGTCTAATTTTAATATTATACGTTATTTCGTCGTAAAGGGAGCGGTCATTAGCATGGCTTTAATAAAATATTCGTTTTTAAGTTGTACTAAGTGCATGTTTTATTCAAATTACAGATGTTTCGAACATTGGGTTTTTTAAAATTGTGTTTAGTAAGAATTTACACATTTATTGCATGTTTTGTTTACGATTTTAAATAAGTAAGAAATTGCACAGGAAGATTCTAATAACTATATTAAAAAAGATTAATAAAAAATGAAACCTCTAATTTCGTTTTTTGTTGCTTACAAGCAAATATGTATTTAAAATAATTGTATTTTTTCTCGGAAACTAAACCGCCTGCATAATAAAACATGTTTATTTTTTTGTGTTAGCTACTGCAAGCGAGTGACATGTGGCACGTAGTCTCCAACATTAACAGCATCCTGTAGAGTAAATACTGTAACTCAATATGTTATCTTAACCCTCATGTTATTTGCACCCACATGTGGATTGTGTAGCAATTATACTTCCTGCGCCGCCTTTGATCTTTAAACGTTCATACTAATAACGGTGGTCTTGTTCTACTTTTTCATTGGCAATTAAACTTTTAAAGATTCAGTCAAACTACCCTCATGTAATTTACGACGCTCGAAAATAATCTCTCACGATCGTTTCCTACGGGGGCTTTTTACTAGCTTGTTGTGGTGCTGGAATCTTATTTTGTTTTGTTATTGGGTACACCATACGCAGTGTCTTATTGTTATTAGATTACGAAAGGAGGATGTCTCCTTTCTTTTTGGTTACATAATTAAAGTTGATATAATCGCTTAAACACATCGACTAATTATACACTACACCCACGTGTTTGTCTTGTGAAATTACCAGCTAATTGTGTAGGTAGGTACTTCGATAAAGAACATCATGAACACTTGCAACTTTCAAATTCACTATTTTTGGATAATTTTATATTTTACGAATTCGAAGACACATGACACAAGTCATCATCATCCAAGACTACTGTAAAGCGAAAAGCTTTAAAAAGAAAATAAAAGAAAAATAATATTTGCGTGTAAATAATTTTGTTCTTGGTGTTTGACTTCACGTAAACGCAGGTGAAATGTATTTAACTAATGGTTTAAATGTGCCTACCTGTCATTAAATATTAACATAAACCGACATTATTGATCGGCTTGGACTTGGGCATTAGTTGAAATACGGATAAGTTATCATCACGTCGCGTAAAAGATTAAAGAAATAATTTGCCGCCTAATGTGTTGCAATGATGTCAAACGTCAAGAGGACCGTGTCCAAAACGGCCGTAGGAAAACAGTAAGGAAAGTCTCGATGCTTCCAACAGCGCGGCAAAAATGAACCCGAGACTAACGAACTTTAAGAGCTTTGTTAATAGTACAAAAACAATTATACGAAGTCGGTTTAATGAGCGTATTTTCTAGATATAATAATTTCTTCTTCCTGTGGTTACGAATAACCATTCTTACGGAACAAAGCAGAAGCAGCTATAATTTTAGAATATATTTATAGTAAACCTATATTTACACAAGTGATTTTCACTGAACATTATATTATTCCTACATTATTATGCTGCCAATTAAATAATGTCAATAAAGTTTTCAAAATTTAAAGGAGCTAAAAATATTATTGTTCTTACTGCCCTAGAATCTCTTATTTTCCAAAAATGAACTTTCGTGAAACTATCCTGAAGGTAAGTTTCCGTTATGTAATGTCTAGGTCCAAATATTTTGACTTACCTTGCGGACTTACAGTAAGCAAAAGATCACTTCACCAGTGGATGAAAGACCAGCCAAAAATTTCTTTAATTCTTTAAAACATTTCCTAGTCTGCATCAGTCAGCAGAAGGTAAGCCTGTGAGTGGAAGGCCGGGATCGAAGAAGCTTCTTCCGTGACCTCGACTAAGTCTAATACGATTTCAATGTGTTTAACGACCCCACTGATTCCGTTTGGTTTAACAGATCTGGTTTAAGGTGCTCTTATTTGGGAAGACAAGACAAGAATCTCATATTGGTGACCAAAGCTGATTGCGGGGGATCCAGTCAGGTAGGGTTTGTCTCTTCGAGAATCCTACTGAATCTAGCCCAGGTACTACTCTACAAATCTAATGAGAGCTTGTACTAAAAAGGACAAGAAGGCATGCAACCTCGAACCATTTTGGGAAAGAGCAAGAAGGCTAGTTGGGCTATTGCATCTTCAAAGCTAGTTTATGCCATTCTTGAATTTTCTAAAGAAGCACTGGAAAAAGAATTCATTCCTTCAAATGCACTGCCCCTATATTAACAATTTAGAGACAATAAAATCAAAAGTAAAGAAGAAAGTCAGTTACTAATGTTTTGGGCCATCACGATTGTTTTCACACTCACGGACACTACGTGGCTTGGAAATCCTTAAAAGTGCCCTAAAAACTGTCCCCAACGGAAGCTTGTCTTACAAGTTAAGACTGTAAATCATAAAATAATTGCTATTTACACTGTTTGTTGCCTCTGAAGTTTGTGGTTCTCGAGGTATATTGTTGAGTCGTGTGCCACACGTGCTCAATTGGCGACAGATCAGGAGATTGAGGAGGCCATAAGAGAAGAGTGGCATGGGCTACTTCTAAAGGCCGTTTTACATTGACAATTTATTCATGAATTAATTCATGAAGTCGCTTCATGAAGAAGTTGGACAAGTGTAGGTGATGCACCAAATTTGACGTCAAATAAATTCATGAATTTCTTCGTCAACTTATTCACGAACTACAGCAAGTTCTATTTTTCGTCAATATTTGCGTGAATTTCAGGGGTACCAACAATAGAAAACGAAGGTTATAGTATTTATTTGCGCGTGGCAGTGTTAAATCGTTTGTAAATTCTTTTGCTATGGTGGTAATACCTATAAATGGCCATTAGAATCAAAGAAATTCATGAATTTCTTCACCAATGTAATACGAAATGCGTTCATGAATAAATTCACGAAGAAAGTAATGAAGAAGTTCATGAATTAATTCATGAATAAATTGTCAATGTAAAACGGCCTTAAGAAGTCTAAGATTACCTCTAGCTACATGTGGACGGTCATTGTCTTGCTGAAAAATAGTAGGGTAGAAAAAGGGACTCTATGACATCATCTACATAACGTCGGGCAGTCATGTTGCCATAGACACTAAAGGAAATCTGCTGCCATACGCAAACCATCAAACCTACAACTCTGTTGACATGCCGTTCTACAAAAGAAATCCATTTTTCCCGGCGTCTTCTCTAAAAAAAATCGAAACTCATCATTGAAGCTTGACCACAATCCACTCTGCATTCTGTAGTCAGGGGAAGTATCCAAAGTGGTCGATATGATCTCAGCCCGAACGAGCGTATTATATTGTAAACTGTTCGTAATTGGTGAGGTCTGCCAACATAACTGACCTGCAATAGCTCGTTTTGGACATATTGGATGTGGACGTAAGATCTCTTAGAGCTAGCAACCGAAGACGATGGTCTTGGCGCTTGTAGTGGCTCTAGCTACGTCCAGTATCTCTAGCTTCTCGCCAACATCTCAGAACTATTACCTCATTTCTATTGATCCTGTCGCGAAACGACAAACCGGATCTAACGATTCTTCCCCTATTAAGATACAATTTTAAGAGCACTTTAATAAAAATAGCTTCACAGAGGATGATTTCTTCATGATTGATGTCATGGATCAGAGACCTACAATGTGTTCAAATCTTATTTCTTTGCAGTCTAAATTCCAGATGCATCCAAGTACTTATGAAAAAAGTGAAACCGAGAAAATCCAAGTCACTCTAGAAAAATTAAAATTGAGGAAGAATAATTATACAAAGAACTCTATGAATTAAATGTTGGTAAATATACTTGAGACTTTAATGGTTAAATATATGGTAGTTTCACAGATTTTGTCGGCTTACGACTTAATTGATAATTCTCTTCCAGTTTGTTCTGTCTTTCTCTCAATTTTTCACTTTTACCTATCCTTGGGCGCTTCTTTACTTCCGTGAATGATCTAATATATTGGATAATCTTTTGGGTCCAATCCTCTCTTAATACCTGGTATGCTTTGCATCCTACACCTCCTATTCTCAGCTACCCATTTAAGTTGCTGCTTTCGTGGCTAATACAACTCCCTCAAATTGTTTTCCCTCAAAAATTCTTCTTAAAGAGCCTCGCTGCTAAACACTAACTCTTGTATCTCCAGCTCTTATTTCTAAATATCACTTGTCTTCTTAAAGTAGAAAGGAGTAGTAACGTTTAGTACAATTTATTTAACTTTGGCAACAAATTCTTAATATCACTTGTCTTCTTAAAGTAGAAAGGAGTACTAACGCTTAGTACAATTTATTCAATTTTGGCAACAAATTCACAATCAACCGAAATTCTTCTTCACTCTTCTGCCGAAAGTTAGTCAGGGTATACTCCTGCTTGGCCTAGATAAGCAAAAGAGACCCTCAGGCACATACCATTAAGTGGCAAAAAACAACTTCTGAATTTTAGGAAAAAGGAGACTTCACAGCCAGTTGAATGACAGATGGAACATCGCTTATACCTAAGTGAAATCTTTTAGAGGCAAGTTTCCTTTTAGAGTTGGGAAAGCATATCCCAGTGAAACAGGAGAAAGTTAAACCTACATTTTTAGTTTGCAATATACTCGTAGTTACGTACGACTTTTCCAATAAAGTCACATTCTGCATTAACGTCAAAGACAATTCAAATTTGAATGCTAAACATGTATTTAGAGGTTTATTACTTAAGTAGATAGGTATTTGGTACCTTGACTTCAATTCGCCTTGTCATCAGGTGTATAATATCTAAAGAATTTTGTGCCACTTGGGAAACGAAACACCTTGAATTTTTTGTTCAAAAACATATTTTAATCAGAAAAAAAAAACTTGATTAAATTTACACCAGTAACACGATAAAACATGTAAATTACATCATCATTAAAGCTAGAAAGTAATAAAATCAGCGAGTTGTGATGTGTAATTAAACAGTCGCTAAATATTTAGTGATCCATAACGATCATCTCCAAGGTTACGAAAGTCGCACACTTCCTAACAAATCCAGGATATTCATTAAAAAAAATTCTTTGTTATTTTACGTGCCACGATAATATGTATATAGATGACACACATCTCAGGTGCTCCAACCACAAGACTTTTTCACCATTCTTGAGACGCAATTAAAAGGCAAGGATGAACGCCACATTTATCTCCGGTAACGTAACGCAGTAGCCTTTGTGAAATTATTAATTGCAGATGAAATTAATATTCAGAAGTTACAAGCATTAGGAGAAATTCGTTTCCTTTATACAGTAGATGAAATATTAATTTCACTGACATTGTGCAGTTTGTGTACGACTGCGTTAAAGACCGTACAAATTTTTCTGTCACGGTGTACAAGATGCATTCAGTCGAAATCTACAATGCCATTAAACTAATTCCAGGTATTCACAATTTTAATAAAAATCTGTAGACAATATAATCGCGAGGAGCAGAGGGACCACGGCCACAGCAAAAGTTCTCGGTAAAAATGACGCAAAGAAAAATCAGACTCTATAGAATGAATATTTATCGTTGATCATATTTCGCGGAAGTCGCTCTCGAAAAGCGTTTTACGCCTGTAATAATAATTACAGAAGGATAAGGTGTACATTTCGATAATTGTTAAACCTAATTTTAAATCACTCCTCAAAACTTTACCGCTACTCTTTACAATGACTTTATTTTAATTACACTGCCAGAACTAATAATTAATTTACAGAATTGATTGATGAGTTTGTTATCCTTTTAATTTGTTAATTAGTCAAGCCATTTGGATGTTAAAACCAGGGACTTGAAACCGAAATAATAAAAATACCGGTAAATGAAGGAATATTCTTACCGAAATTAATTTCAATACCGGGATTTGTTACACGTCCACAAACCGTTATCGTTATATTACCGATATTCTCATACCGAAATAATATTTTGATTTTGTAATTCTCATACCGAAATAATATATCGGTATTTTACCGGTAATTCTTATTTAGACGAATTGATTTATCTAGTTTATGCGTTATGCTTTGTCGTTCCTCTAATGCGCTCTTATGAACCAATATTTTTACATCAAACACAAAATTTTCAGTGGGGGGTTAGCTAGGTTTCTATTTTATTTTTTTTTTCGAACCTAACCATGAGCCTAAAAATGGTAGTGCATAAGGATGCGTTTGGGCTGCAACAGAAAAATTTCGGAAATGTTCACAGGGGAGGGGATTCTCAATTGTGGATAAAAATTTGAGGATGATTAAAAACAAAAGATAATTTTTTTCATTACTCAAAAGTCTTACATGTATATGATTTCACATTTACCGATAAAATACCGGTATTTATTTCGGTAATCCGTTACCGATATAACCGAATACTTACAGGTATTTAAATACCGTTATCGAAATATAATTTCGGTTTAAGGATATGGGTAATTTAACGATAACGGTATTAGTGATGTTTACAAATACCGGCATCAAAATAATTTCGGTGAAAGTAACTAGTGAAATAAAATACCGGTATAATACAGGTATTTCTCATACCGATAGAAGTCCCTGGTTAAAACCACCACAAATTCATCCGACAAGACATACAACCCCTCAAAAATGGATAGTAGGCAATCTATTCTACTTCCGTGCTTTTAATATATTATTTATGAAAACATGAAGTTATTTCTGATTTGATTGATGGGTTGCCTATTCAATAAAATCTTCAGGGGTCACGATTTAAAATGGTCTTCTGTATAAAGACGTGATAATCCAAAGTAAAGGGGGGAAAAGGACGACCAATTCTCCAAAGACCCCAATAGAAAATAAATTTTGGGCATTTTGAGTTTCAATTGCGCGAACAGAAAACATTGTCAGATGAAGCTGATGGAGTGACCCTGAAGATACTGGACTCTAAGGGCCAGTTTACAGAAAATTTAATTGCAATCAAATTTTAATGACGTTGTTAATTTGACAGTTCGTAATGTAATTCTTATGGCAACTTAATCGTGATTAGTTTAATTCGAAATTAAATATTTGATTTGCTTTCTGTAAACCCATTCTAAATGTTATTTCCAGTTAAGCAATGGTGTTTGTATTGCCACTAGTAGTAATAGTCAATTAGGGCGCCAATAGCTTTAAACTTTTCAACTTCTTTCCATGGATTATTTCGTTTTTAGGGGCCTTGCAATAGAAATTATCGATGCCGTAATACATAGGAGTCGGAATAACCTATTATAAATTACCTTCTTTATTTGATTTCGTTTTCGGCGCATCTGCTTTTTATAACAAAGTTGTTACAGAATAAAAATCATTTTCGGTATGTACTCTTTGTGAACTGAATTAATTTTTATGTAAAAACTATGGTGAAAATACACAAACAAGGTGAAACTTTAAAACGGATTTGCAGCAGTCAGTCAGATTTTAACCAATGAGGAATCAGCCGTGGTTCTCGCGTTTATACCATACCTAGTTTTAGCTTACACTTCAATGGCAAGTATCCCACCAGATAGACGTCGTGCGTAACGTTTCACCTATACCGTGAATTTATTTTAACACAAAACATTGCTGTTACGTACGAATCTGAGAATCCATAGCAACATTTACAATTTGTAAATTAAACTGTCCTTTTTAAAATAGAACATAAGGTGACAGCTGTCATGAATCTGTTCTGTTATCAGTGATTTCAATATACTTGTACTACAAAATAATAGCGACTCTTTCAATTACATTAGATAAGTTTATTCTTATTTAAAATAAACAAACTTAAAACATAAGGAAAACAGAAATTCTTTAATTCAAAACAAACACAACAAGTTTTTAAAAATATCTTCATTTACTTCCATGCAATATCCTAAACGATTATAAAAGTTGTTAATTGCACTAGTTACTTGTCCAGGGGTAATTCTTCCTGATATATTTTCACTAACTTTCTTCGCCTGACAGATGTTCCAAATTAAAATGGACAAATTTTATTTGATATGACATTAGAAACCCCAACGACGACGATCATGCAACGGCATTTTTAAAAATTGGTGTTAGTTTCCATAGTAATATGAACAGCAATGTTTCATATTAAAATAAAATCACGGTATAATTCCACCGTGGTAAAAACAAAATAGAATTTGGAGAACTGTACCCGAGGAGGACCATCGCCATCAGCAGAACGAGAGTTTGAATGTGTACCATCTATAAAAGCTTCCATCAGAATCTTTAATAGCCCCAGGTAATAAAAAATAAATGTTGGCATAGAAGAGTAGCATCGGCATGACCTTGATCAAGTACACGTTTTCATGCAACAGCAACCATAAGTAAACTATCAGTGACACATTTGGTTATCGGACTCTCTTTCCTCTCTCTGATTTTCTTCGAGATCAAAGTATATACCCCGACGCTATGCATAAAGATGATTCTCCAAAAAAAGTACCTCAAGCATCTACTAAAAGACGCTAGAATTAGAACAACATTGAAAGATGAAAGAAACCTGTTAATAAAGATTATAGAAGTGAGGAAAACGTCAAGCATCATTAAATATCCAGTAGAAGATACTTAAATAAGATAATATTTTGGAATACAAAATAAATGACGCGTGTTGAAAATTTTGGACGAGCCAAACAGTGTAAAGGAAAGGCGGAAGAACTCTCGGAAAAAAAGAAGAAACTGACCCTGAAATTAGCAGGGCTAACTCTGAAGATTGAAATTATGAGAATGAACAAGGCCTCAGGGTCTTATTACCCGACACATTCTTCTCAATGGAGGAAAAGGCAGGTTGCAGAAATTACAGCGACTAGTATATGGAGAATAACAGGTGGTATATACAGGGTGCGTAAATAGTATTGCACCAAATAGAATTATGTAGAAATGGTTTGACATTTAGATTTGACGTTTGGTGGAGTTAAATTGTACATAAATCCCCATATTTTGATATTAGTTTCATTTGTATTGTGCGACTGGTGTTTGTCAGAGGCATTGAATTTTTTTAAATGGCAACCTAGGTTTAGTTTGATGCCATTTGGCAGGTAATTGATTTAGAAATATAATATGGTATATCATAAGCTTGTTTATTCTAAAATAACGAATAAAATTAAAAAATTAAACAAATACTTCAAGTGAATAGAACAAAAAAAATTAAACAAGAAAGTTGAGTTACTTAATTGAAGAAAATCACAATAACTGATCAAATTGTTCTCCATTCACTTCTTGACAATATCTAAGTTTATCAACAAAAGCGCCCAGTACATTCTGCAGATATGCCTGAGGAATGTTTGTGGTCCCAATTTTAATTCGAGCTTCTAATTCATTTAATGTTGTTGGCCTATTACGATACACAACACTTTTCAAATATCCCCAGAAGAAAAAGTCCATGGGAGTCATGTCTGGAGACCTAGGAGGCCAATGGCCATTCAATCGGACCATTCTGTTCAATCCATAGTCATGAGAAATTGTGATTTAAAAATGCACGAACTTGTTGACCGAAATGCGATGGAGCACCATCTAGTTGATACCAGACATCTGGGTGCAAGGCTTGCGGATTTGTTGGATTTGTTTTAATCTCTTTTATTTTTGGTACAATTCGATTTTGTAATAGTTCCAAGTAATCCACAGATGTTAAAGAACGGGCCGATGACGTTGCCGTCCAGTATCACACCAAACGTTAAGTTTTTCTGGAAATTGCGTGTTAGTTTCCAAGTTGACATGGGGATTAGCAGGGTGCCAGTATCTACAGTTATGCCTGTTTACAGAACCATTTAACTTAAATGTAACTTTGTCTGAAAAAACAATGTTTCTTACAAAATTTTGATCAGGTTCAGTTCTTTCTGTCATAATTTCTGCAAATTGAATCCTGCGATCAAAATCGTCTTCTAAGAGTTCATGAACTAAATGTGGTTTGTAGGGATGATACTTAGACCGCTTTAATATTTTTCTTATTGATCCTTCAGACACATCATGATCTGCTGCACGTTGCCTGATTGAGGTTTGTGGTGTTTCACGAACATCCAGTAAAATTTTTAATGTAATGTCATCATTTGTTGCTGTTTTCGGTCTTCCGAGAATTGGACGATTTTTTACACTTTTTAGTTCAACAAATCGTTGCACTGTTCGTGGTACTGTAGATCTGCTGATAGGAGGTCTGTTTGGATGACTGTTTGTAAAAGCGGTAAAGAGTATTAGAAATTGCTAAAATTGATAACAATCAATAGATAACACAGAAATGTTACTTTTGAATTAAATTTTGAATAAGTTTCGTTTATTTACAGCCCTTTGTCCAGAAAATGTTCCCTCTACAAAGTTAATTTGGTTTTTGAATTTTCTTCGTTATTTTAGAATAAACAAGCTTATGATTTACCGTATTGTATTTCTAAATCAATTACCTGCCAAATGGCACCAAACTAAACATAGGTTGCTATTTAAAAAAATTCAAAATGGCTGTCTCTGACAAACACCAGTCGCACAAAACAAATGAAACTCATATCCAAATGTGGGTATTTATGTATAATTTAACCCCACCAAACGTCAAATCTAAATGTCAAACCGTTTCTACATAATCCCATTTGGTGCAATACTATTTACGCATCCTGTATGTACAACCCCAGAAGGCTTGCTAGATCTATCACCCCTTCACCTACAATTGCAGAGTGAAGATCTGCAGACTTCTTTGAAGCTAAGATAAACAAAAAAATTAAAAGCCGAGTGATCAAATAGGTCTTCCCAAAACTCTAATCTTTTTGCGAACAGACCTATCTTTAGAATTTTTAACTTTAACCATATGTGATAAGGAATCAAGTCACATTTAAACTTTTTAAGTCACCATCTGCTTCATTCCTATTGAACTATGTTACAGTTCCAAAATGATGTAAGGAATATGTTGACAGTATTCGAAAAATTTAGTCAATTTAGAATTTATTGTGGCAACCCTGATATCCGAATATAGGCATACGATCGTCACGTCACATGTCCTAATGAGGATATGTTCTACAATAGTGGTTTTTGATTGGTTGAAGCTGACGGCATCCGCGATTATATCGCGTCATCCGATTTATCCGTTTCATTACTCGTTTAACTTTGGTGATGCTGTGTTGCTGTATCTAAATTATATCGGAGTTCTTGATAAAGAAAGATTAGGGAAACTCACATTCGACGTGGTCGAGATATTCATTAGTGCATCGCTAAACGAGAATAGGGTTGATTTCCACTCCCCAGCCAGGTCCTGGTTTATTTAAATTCCAGGTAATATTAGGCTAACGACATGACGCCATCTTGTAATTAATTCTATTGATTCTTCTTTTAATTCAAGCTTTTTCCGTTCGGATTGCATTCGGATATTTCTTGTTGGTATATCTCTTTTGGCATTGAATACTTTTTCTGTTGAATACTTCTTCTTTGGTTACTACCGAAACTCACCACTTTCTTCGCCCTAGGTGTTCGTATTGGCGAAAACAAGGAACGTGCCCGGCTGAAGGGGATGTAATTGCTTCGGACATCGTGCAGAATATACACAAGGAGGCGTGAACGACCTTGATCTTGGTTACGTGAGTTTAATTAATAACTTTTATTAACTGTGTCGTGACGCTGCATTATTTAAGAGCGAATTTCCGACAAATCTTGTGCCTTTAATTAATCGATGTAAATTGTTCTAGTAAAAGTACAACGATTTAGATTTGTACTGTTGAATAGAGTAAATAATTAAGTAGTACATCCGGATGCAACATTTTTGAGTGGTTTTAGTCGTAAATTTCTATGCTACATTCTGTCGCATTGTATTGATCTTTTGTCATTATGTATTTTGTATATTGTATTAATTAAAGCAAATATTATTGTAATTGTGTGTATATTTATGCAACTACGCAGCAGTATCGTTACAAATTTGCTAGTCACAGCACAATTATAGGTCAGAAAACATTCGTGCGATGTCGCGGTTATGTGACACCGTGACACTACCTTCAATGTACAAGTGAGTTAAGAAAATCTCCTGAGATAGTTGCGAACTATCAACGGCAAAGCCGAGATGCTTTGGGAACACTGTCGAGGTTTATGTCGGATCAACTAGGTATTTTGTACCTCCTGGCCCCTATATTAGCATCTGTTTACCCACTTCTATTCTTCACTGTTGCTAGCCGAGGAAAAGCTGATGAAAGATACAGCGCAGACTTGTTACCGATCTAAGTAGTTAAAACAGAAGTAATTCACACTAGAGTTTTGTGGTAGTTAGTAATGATTCTTCCCAAAACTAGTTCAGAATGAGTAGAATTTTTATTCATTGTACGTTGTACATGTGCCTCCTACAAGTGGCGTCCCTTTGTCTTTCTTCATCAAAAACTTGAAGCTTGACAAACAAAGTATTTTGTAGTGAAACTTACGAAGCCTACAAAAAAAGCATTAATTAGATCAGAATCTGGTATACCGGTGAATCAAAACTGAAAAGGGAACGGGAATATACATATACCTAAGGGCCGAAGTATCGGAGGTACTTTTCATAGATTTATGTATATGCCCAAGGGTCTCCCAGAGAAGAAACAACAAAGGGCAAAGGAATTTATCAGCCAGCCAGGCACTTAATGCAAGGGGCACTGAGTACTTATTAGAATGGGGTTTCATCCTGAGTTGGGTGAGAAGTTATGAGAGTATAGCAGCCAATGACCTTGCTGGAACAAGCTCGGGGTTTTCCCTCGATAGGTCCCGAGCTCTTTTCTTATCTACTGGAAAAAATTATTCTGGAACAACATCCCAACTCAAAGACAGGCGAGGACATTTTTTGAGTACTCGCCAAAGTATGCTAAAAGGCTTCTGCTTTTATCCAAAAATGAATTAAGGGCCGCTACAAGATTCTAAAAATGAACTGGCAACCGCCCAATGAAGTACCATTACAAAAATTTGGATTATGTGAATCAGAAGTCGACGCCACTGAGCCATAGGGTTTTTAGGATAATAATTACTTGAAGGATTTAAACAAAAAATTTCTTGTGGTGGAATTTCTGAAAGGTAGGAAAAGCATAGTGGAAAAGTAATGAGTAACTTTTTCCATAGTTCTCGAAAGAGGAGGCGTCTAGAGGGGGATATGGTTGGTCTTGGGGCAATAAAGGGATTTCAAAAACAAATGGACAATGACAAAGTGGTATGTTGTAAAAAGCAAATTACAACTTTTCGAGATCTTTGCAAGGGAGCGGTAAAGCAAAGAAGTTCGGATACTTATCTCATGTAAAATAAGAAGTCATAAGTACGAATAAAACTTCAGCCGATCGTAGAGATGATAGGAGAAGAACACTTTAACTTACGTACCATACCAAAGGGGAATGATTCAAGCCTCTTACATACTTAATTGGCCATGCCGGCATAGAAATATTTGCCATTTTCTGTTTATGTTTATGCAAATTATCTTTTTTTTTAATTTCAAGTCTGCTAAACATCATAACCATTTTGAATTATTATAATCTTCGGGGATCAGGTAGGTACTGACGTTAGAAAAATAAATTATTAAGTAGCTAATTAACACAAAGGTGAAATAATGGATACGGCCCTTGATGTGTACCTAATATTTATGAAGTTGTTAAGGAAGGCATAAGTTATTTGATCGATTTTGAGAAAGTTATAAATTGTAATGGGTTCGTTAGCATTACAGGGTGTCGTTTACAACGTGTATTTATCATTTAAGTTTTGCTAGAAATCAGTGGAGGTTTTTCAATTTGCGTTATGTTTATGAATATCATTGTGCTAACATATTTATAAACAGCGACAGACTTTAGGAGGTAAACAATCAACATGATTGAAGATTCTTTTAATAGAAAACATCCTTATTTAAGTTATTTATAATTTCCGTGTCATACGTTTAATTATACGTATATAAAAGATGATTAGAATCAATCACCCTGTACTAGTCTGCAAAATAAGACGTCCTTGACCCTACCACCTGTCCGGCCTTCTGAGATCATCCTAAAAGAAAGAGAAACCTGGCGGATCTGTGGCACCAACGGTAATTGGCGAGTTGAGTGTTCAACTGTTTTACGTCCTAATTAAATCTTCGCAACATCTCTTGTTCCTTACTCGCTTTCGCAGTTTCACAGGAATATCGCCGTCCCGTTCTAGTCTTAAGAAACGGATGCAGGCTAAAGTGACGTGCGATTGCGTTTCGTTCATTAAATTATCATCATCTTTTATTTATGCTTCCTTAATAAGTACTGTAATGGACGGAATTAAAATTAGAATTTCCAATTTCCATGGTGATCAACTGATACGTACGTTGTATGTACATCAAATCACGATTACGCTCAGGAGATAAATTCGATTTGTTAATGAAGTTAACTTTATAATGTGTAAATTTATTCGCTATAAAATCATTAATTTTATATGCTTCAACACTGTAACAAGCACGTGTAAAAATCTCCGAAGAGGGCAATAACTACCTGCTCTCGGTTTTTCTTAAAGAAAACGTTCTCTTCACTTCCTAGTAATTAACTCGTTCGGGTATTCTCATGACAATATCTTCTCAACGTTTTTCTTTACCTTTCTTTTTAATAACATTAAGTACTTACTTGATTTGTTTCAGCAGTTTTGTAAAGATCAATTAAGTAAAACAAATCGAAATAAAAAAAATGTTTCGATGTGCCTTCGTTAACGAATTATTTATTCAAGAGAAAAAAGTCATTTTATATTTTTCCAAACTTTAAAAACTTATTAGCCTGAAAGTACGAGTGTGTAAAAAAAAACCTTTTTCAATTTTCCAAATGTTTCCGAATTAACGATTAATTAAAAATCTCGTTAAATCCAATTGGTTGTTAAAATTCAATTACATGTTTTGAATTTCTATTAGAATAAATAGAGAAAAACAAATAAAAATCAATTAATTTTTAATTGTCTGAAATTTTCATTACTACACCACAAACAACACTTAAACAAAACAAACTTTTTAACCTGAATGAATAATAATGAAGATTAAATTCATATTTCCTTTAGAATTGTAAGATTTGTTTAAAGCATATTTGCTCCTATTTCTAAACTCACTAAAAGTATACAGGATGTTACCGAACTGGTGACATTAACTATGAATTTTAACTACAGACCGGATTTTAAGTAGAACGCCTTTGTTTAGTTCTTAAGGTTTTAAAGATTTTTTTAAAGATATCTCTTCATTTCATTAGAAATAGAGTCGAATGACTCAAAACAAATAGATATCTTTAAAAAATCTTCAAAAATTAAACAAAGTCATTTCACCTAAAATCCGGCCTCTAATTATAACACATGGAGAAACTAAGCATGAAAATTAAATGCAACTGGTTTCCCAAAATGATTCGAGCAGTACCAGGAGTATCAATTTCATTAGTTGATCTCAAATGATTACATTTAAGGCAAACGCGTATATTACATAACTGTGTCATTATTATTATTATAATCATCAGCGTTAATCAAATTGTGTGTCACACGAGGCATTAAAAGGCAGTCATATGATACAAGCTTTGAGAGTCAAATGTTTCATACAATGTTCATAAAACTTTGACACATTTATGAAAATGAATTACGTATCAGAGCTGTGCCAGGTTATACTTACAAATACAACAAGTACCAGGTGCAAGTAGTACAACAAGAAAAAACGTACTTAAGTAGAAGTAGAAGTATCTTTCATATAATTCCGACAAATACAAGTACAAGTCCGTAGATAATATTTAATTATCAGTATAAGTACATTTTGCACTCAATTGTCATGAAGTACCTACAGTAAGTACAAGTACTTATACATAGAAAAATTATCAAATTTTCACTTACTTTTGCATTATTTTGGGAAAGTAAACAGTACTTATACATTTACTAATATAAGTAGGTACAAATACTTTAAGGCCTTTGGGTATTCAAATATAACTCCTGTCGCTTGTTTCATGTTGTTAGTATAAGTTCTAAAAAAAGTACTTGTACTTATAACCATAAATACGCAAAGTTCTGTTATGCATTTTAATATGTAACTGTCATTTCACCGAGTGTTTTTCTTTTGTTTCGCGTATAAAAATGTCCGCTATATTAGCTAGTGCCTACAACGATTAACAACATTAAAAATCTGACGCCAATTCAATCGTGCTTCATAATTTAAGCAATAGTCGTCAAACAGAAGCAATTTCGCTCTAGAAGATAAGACCAGTTTATCACTTTTACACCAAAGTATTGTAATTTGGAGAATATACGTCTTTGATGGTACAAATCTATTACCTTAATAAAAGATTTCAGTTCAGTAAGACCCTGTATATACGAGAACACTTTCTTTTATGGGCAACGGGGAAAATTGTTTCTACGTTTGTCGAACTTTTGCTCACTTCGAATTCTTCAAATTTACAAGCTACAGGGAACAGCATCGAATGAAATAAAATCTTTTTAGAATGTAAGTAATAAGTACTTTGTACATCATCTTCTTCCCAATGTTGCAGAAGTAATTTCATAAAGTTTTATTAACGGTTGCCGTACATACATATATTCATTTCAAGATTGCATTTGCTTTATTAGTTTGGAGACTGACTTACACTGTCAGTTCAGTGAATATTCAAGCATCAGAGAAGGGCGATCAGAATAATAGCGGGACTTCGGGAAAGACTGCAATACGGCTTTTGTGCAATTCGGTATGCCTTGTCCGTATACAAGGCGGTGCCTTTTGTATGTCAAACAAAACATATCGAATGCGTGACTCACGAATATTAGCAGCATCCGCACGACGAACGAAATTAATCGAAAATGCATGTATGTGTCGATGTAAGTCGAATCAAACTCAAAACGTTAATGTTTTTTTTTTTAGTTTATTTAATCCATTTTTATAGAAACTACAAAATTATTATTTATTACATTTATGTTTTTTTTTTTAAATATGTTACACAATCAATAGAAAAGAGACTCTTTCATGTTTTCTTTTCTTTTATTTTGTAACAAATAACACTTTTATTACTTAAACGTTTTACTAATCACTTATCACCTTCGGAATAATAACTGTTTCAAATTGCCCGTCAGAATCGGCCTTTGTAGTAGAAATCGTTTCCTTCTCGAATTTTCTAGCAAACGTCTGGAACCATCTAGCATTTGGCTCGACACTCACTGGAATAATTGAGAAGGTATATGGCGCAGCTTGGACGTAATAGTATTTTCTAAATTTCACTTCATAGGACATTAGGTTCTGTTGGTGTTCTCCAATCGAAGCAGCAGAAAGTGTGCAAGCGAAAAAAATTATTTAAATGTCAATAATTTATTATCAGAAGATCAATTTGAATTTATTTAAAATTGAGCTTAGATGATGGTGAATTACTCATTGGGATACATTGGTTAACTGTGTTATTCCATAAAATTATGTTCTGATGCCGGCAGGACATTTGAATTGGTATAAAAATAAAAAGAAAAACATCAAACTACTCTCCATAATACCTCTTACATCAGGACGATGTTCACGTGAGAACGTAGAAATGCGCTTGAATTCCTCCGGGAATTATTTTATCCCCGATGTTGTACTTACATAAAAACATTAAGTAGGTACGATCAAGCTTCAAGTTCAATGAGGATAAGCAGTGATTTATTTTTACTACTTCTACGTAGACAGCCTAAAACGAGTTTAGTCAACAGCCACACAATGACGAAATTTATAATCCATGAAACTACCACAGTTTATGAGGAAATATTATTTTTTATGAAGACTTCGGCTTCATATTTAAGACGTTTAGTCTAGTGTACACTCCACTATGTACTGAGGACCTCGTATGTACACACATGGCAATAACTCTCACAATCAGTGTGTGATCTGAAAATGAAAATTAAATGTTTTATGCAGATTACATCAAATATACTCCTTATTTTCGTGCGTTAATAATATAATTCATGATTTTAATTAAAATATTTAATTAAATCTATTGAGTTTATGTTAAACTCTTATTTATTGTCGAAAACCTTTCGTATAATCTCATCATTAAACATCTTAAAAGGGAAGCAGCAAACTACTTTTATTTTCTAAAGTCTTCTATTAATAGACGTACTGCTCGAAGGCAACAGGTATTTATAGTTCAAAAAATAATTTAAAAAATGAACTCTGCTGTCTTTTCGCCTAATTACCCTATCGGATTATGAAAGTTAGCTCGCTCTGAAGTAATTAATTTTCTATTTGTTGTTGCTACTGGAAGATTTGTAATTCGTTTTAGTAAACAGGCAAAGCTTCGTTTGAATGTTCAAACAAGATAATCTGTATTACCTGATTTCATCGAACGTCGACTTAAATTAAGAATGTCTTAAGTTATATTGTAACGTTAAGAGGACACAGTTTAATTCGCTAGTCTTTTCACAAACTTTGCACATTTTTTTTGGCTTGCTTTTGTAACCATAATTTAAAAAAATTTTACTTTGTAATAATAAGTTGTAGAAGGATGAGAAGGACTAAGTTCAGTCTCCAACAAGTTGATTACACTCATTATAAATCACCCCGTATAATAAATGATACCATTTAATACTTTCTCTAGATTATATATAACTGGTACTTAGTTACTTTTTAACATAATTTGCTCGTCCATGAAAGTATTACCTCATATACATAAGAAGTTCATTCACGCACGTAATGTATCACTTTCAATTAAGTGCTCCCATGAAAAAAAAAGATTAACAAATTTACACCGGACGTTATAAATATTTAACGTTACTAAATGAATTTAGAACTGATTGAGAGTGTAAGCAACGTCGTAAGAACGTTAACATCGTTATAATACAAGCAGCAAAGCCGATCGCAAATATTTGATGGCAGCAACATGTGGGGAAATTTTGGCCAACACGTGGTGAAGTGGAAGGCAGAAATTTATCGGCTTAATTACCAGAATTTGGAATATCTTGGGTCAAGAACCTTGGCGAATTTTACGTACGGGACTTTTGGTTACTCAGCTTGATTTAAGAGAGGAAGCTATTAACACTGGCTTCACATGATTAATAAATAAAAGCAGACTCACCTTATTAATGAATCCGATGTAAATTATAAAAACATCAGAAGATGTAAATTTCTTTTATATTTTCTCAAGACAATCTTCAAGTAATATTGACAGTTTAGCCCAGGAAAAAAAAATTGCTACACACATGTTAATTTTAATTACAGGGACAACAAAGACTATTTTTAAATTCTATCGAGGATATCGAAGTAGTTATATTCTATTCAAGATAAGAAGGTAGTAGACATCGCTGCGTTCGAAAGAAAATACACATATGCAATGAACCGTTCATTTAATTCCTTTTTAAAATTTGGCGCGTTTTATATTGCTAGCTGCGTGTATTTTCTTTCGAACGCAGCGACGTCTACTACCTTCTTATCTTGAATAGACTATAGTCATTGAAGACAATCCACATCTGATAAATATTGTGTGTGTACAGACAATTTAATTTGTTTAACGATTAGTTATGTGAATTTTTAGGAAGTCCATACTCTATTTCAATCTCATAAGTTTTTACATTTTATGAAACTCAATCAGTGACAATGACAGTGTTTCCTCTTTCCTGTTTCACAGTACTGGCAGATGTATTACTTCGTTCAAATCAATCTTACTGAGACATAATTGTCTACTTCAACAAATTACCGATCCACTGCCCCGATCCATGTAACATCGACATCTTTATTGCCTATTAAGGATAAATATTATAATTCTTTTAATCCAAGCTACCACCGTGTGAAACTATTGTAAAAATCCATCACTCTATAATCATTAAACTAAACTCGATACAATATCGCCTACACGAGCGCGGAAAATTCGCCCACCTAAAAATTATGTAATCAAACGACTTGCTTTATCAAAAGCTTTGCCGATATGAGTCATAACTGACCTTTGCAAATTCGAAGAATTGCAGCTGCATAGGTGACTCATCAAAAAAGCCGTGCGTTATGCAATCGTATGAGCAGATGGTTTTGGAAAATCACGACGAATCATAGGGCAAACTGGCACACATGTAGGATATTACGTAATCGAAATGACCTTTATAAAACAATATAAAAGGTCATGGCATAGCACGATAGAAGAGATAGCTAGTGCCCATCTTGTCGAGTGCAACTCCACAAGTCCGAGGGCGTAATCAACATTCACAGAATGCGATAGTGTGTGTTGCTCTCCAAAAAACTCGCGTCTACTAACACGAATATCACTTTGGCTCCATGGCTCTCACATGGGCAGTTACATCAAAATTGTTTTTTAATATGTACCGGGTGTTTCAGTGAAGATGCACCAAACTCGGTATGTTGGTAGATATCTGAAAAGAAATAAAAGTTTCCTATAATATATTTTTTTTAAATGAATAAATTTTGAGATAATCGAAGGGAAAGGAGAATCGTATATTTTTAAAACGTACAATAGACGAGAGCGGCCCGAATTCTTAACCTGCCTTAACGTTCGTGTAATTGCTTTATTACCCCATAAACTGTCGCGTCTCAGATGTTATGATGAAACACATTTAGTCCGTTCTGATTCGCGTTGTAGCGAAGAGTAGGCTATTAATCGGTGTACTTTATACTTTTCATTTTTTTAAGTTTATTAGTGTATGTTTGTGTATGTGTTGGTGCGTTTGCAATGGTCGATTTTACGTTTCAAGAGTACGCGCGATTGGCATCACATCTGTACGCGGAACTGTTTCCTAATCGTGAACGACATCCGCATTATCAAATGTTTGTCAGGGTAGCTCAGCGACTACGCGACACAGGCTCTTTTTTACCTGAACAAGGAGTAAGGAACAAATTTGATGTAATTACGGTTTGCATAAATGTTAGTGCGACGAAAACGTACGCTAAATGCACATTCTTTCAAAGTGTTCACCTTTAACACGAATTGCGGTCAAGGGCAGATTTAAAAGCTTCTCATAAATTTTTTCGTTTACGATAGATATTTATTGTCTTCTTGCAGCCGCGTGCCATTCATAAAACAATTTAAATCGCTCGTCTTGTTTCACGGCCGCAGAAATTTAAATCGCTACGGTATTTATGAAAACATTGACTCAAAATAATGCAAATTTCAAGTTGCTCCGATTGCAAAATTGTATTAAAATATTTTGTTTGAAATAATGTCAGAAACGTTTCCCCGAAGTTTGGTGCATCATCACTGAAACACCCTGTATAATAAGTAAATCGGCGGTAATCTTTTTAAACGCTTCTAGTTGTTCAAACGTTGTCATTTTTTTCTATCAGCTGAAGGTGAATTATTTTTAATTTTTCTTTTTCAATGTTTAGCTGTTCCTTGCTCTTGTCTGTCATGTCAGGTTAAATTTGGATAAGTCGTTCGCGATGTAAGAAAATTACATTACTGATTCTGGATTCACTTAAGTGAAATCAACACGAGGGGAAAAAGTGGGAAGAAAAATTCAAAAAATCATTTTCTTGACTATTGTCATTCTTGTTTCCATATATTATTAAAACATTTTCTTCACCTGTACAAATAAAAAAGTTAAGTCAATAATTAAATAAATTAAATAAATAACTTACTAAATACGGTAATAAAACAACCATTGTAATAACACTACGATTAGGAAATACAATCCCCGTTATTTATTTAATTTATTTAATTATTGACAACTTTTTTATTTGTACAGATGAAGAAAATGTTTTAATAATAGATGAAAACAAGAATGACAATACTCAAGAAAATGAACGACTTATTCAAATTTTAAATAAACCTGACATGACAGACAAGAGCAAGGAACAACTAAACATTGAAACAGAAAAATTAAAAATAATACATCTTCAGCTGATAGAAAAAATTACAACGTTTGAATAACTAGAAGCATTTAAAAATATTACCGCCTCGTTAGAAAAGTAATAGAAAGTAACAAGAATGAAAACACAAAAACCACAAGCAGCAAAAGTACACCACATAACAAAATAATTGGTAAACAGCGACGTTTATTTTCGACGGAAAGAAAGAGTAGAGTGTAAACCTGCTTCGGAAGAAATGAATATATCATTGGGATTAAACTCATAGCGTGGCACACAACAAATGCATTTCACCAGAACGTTTCCTTAGGAGCTTCGTACTTCCCGTCTCGTACTCTTAGGCCCGATTTATTCATCTCGAAGTAAATTTATCTGGTGATTTATTCCCATAGTAACTATTGTGATCACAATTGTTGCTATGGGAATAAATGACCAGATAAATTTACTTGGAGGTGAATAAATCGGGCCTTAAACATTTAACTTATTACACAAATTAAAAAACAATTTTGACATATTAAATTCTAAAATAAGATGTCTTGATTTATCGATCGTTTTCATTTTAAATTTCCCGCTTTCGCTTATCTAACTGCGCATGCGGGAGCCATGGAGCCAAAGTGATATTCGTGTTAGCAGACGCAAGTTCCAAAAATCCGTCCGTCTCTCCGTATCTCCGTCTGGTTCACGCTAGTTCGTGTAGATGGCAGCACTCCTTCAGCGCAAGCGACGCCTCGAGGTATTCACAGACCTCGAAGAAATCATACCTTCCTCAGAACTTCAAAATTCCATATTTCAATACAGGTTTACGGATCGTACGGTTGCTACAGATACGAGCAGAATCGCTCCATAAAACATACTTGCTAAATTAGCAAGATCGTTGGACTAAAACGCAACCTGCGTTTCACACAGCACGTGAGATACTTAAAACTTCCAATAAAACTGTATTTAAGTTGAATTTTGCACTAATTCAGTGAAAATTCACGGGAGTGATACGATACGTGTGGCGGATTCAAACATGGCTTGAACACTTGCGGCAACCTGAAATTAATTTCAACGGGTTAAAATGGCGTGACCAATCGAAAAATTATGCTGTAAAGATATTCAAATAAAAGAGCCAATACGAAAACAGAATTAAGCATTTCCGGCGAGAGTTACAGTGTTGTCAGACGACTAGAACACAGCGTCCGTGAAAGCGACGTTGCAAGCTCGCTGCAATGAAATTAAATTGTGCATTGCTCATGCTCAGTAAGATTTTAAACGGTTCAGAACTCGAAATCCTGACGAATGGAACGAACCTATTGTGTCCTTTAATAGTTTGACTAAATTATTATACGCATTCAATTTTGTATCTTGTTTAAATTGTCTCTATTGTTATTTGATAATACTTTACTTTGAGTTATTGTCTACTGTTTAGAATTTCGCTTTATGTCAAATTCCTTAATTTAATTTGTAATTGCTTTTATTCATTCTGAATATGTATATACATTTATATAAATTTTCTCTTTATTTTTAATTAAATGTCATTTTAAAAGAACGTCATTTCCTCAATCCCGAAAATTATATGTAGTGCCGGGCAAGGACTAAAAATCTTATTCCATATAAAGAGGGCATCCATAGAAATCTCTGGCTAAAAAGCTCAATTGCTCCTTGGGTCCTTTGTGATTCGATTAAAATTTTAGTAAAAGAGTGAGGAGAAAAAGTGGAAATTGATGATTATTTTGAGTGGTAATAGAACTTCTTCTCACTCTGGTCGTGATACCTAGAGGAGTCTAGTGTCTCGACGAGGCCGTGTGAAATTGATAAAGTTGAAAGTACAGGATAATTCATCCCCTATCTGTTATCATTTTTAACCACCCGTCCCTCACACGTTACCCTCGAATCCCTGACACCCTGTACATAAATAACAAATTGATGAAAAAAAATGAACGTGTTAGTGCTTCGCATACAACAATTTTTTTTTAATTTTAAATTTTAATTTTCTTAGTGAACTACATATGCATTGGAGATATAAATTTATTTTAAATAATGGTGACGGTGACTTAATGAACTGGTAATAATAATGATGCGATTTGTATGAATGGAATAAGAGGATGAAATGACTACGTTAATTAAAAGCATGCCCCAGGGAGACATACCCTACGCTTGTTATACACATGGCAACCAATTTATTTAACTATAATGTCAGTATCATAATAGTCATCCATTTATTTATAATATTAACATCCAACAGAAAACTATAACTAAATTAAATCACCAAAGGGACTACTTCGGGGTAAGAGATGAATACTATTATTAAATTTGAAATATTTTTGATGTTACCCCATTTTACGCTAAACTATTTGTGTTGTCGTTGTCATTCACTTTTAACAAAGGTGGCAATACTTTGAATATAATTTGCACTCTTCTTCTAAAGTTAAACAACATAGTTTCATATTACTTCAGATTATCGAGGTCCATATAGCATAAGTTTCTGTAAGTTATACAAAGGCTATAATTTTCATATTTGTAATAGACATTACATTATTTGTAAAGTTTGAAATTACTGTCTTTCGTTTCAATGCTAAAAGCATAATTTACACGTTTCCAGTAAAAATATTAATAGTTTGAAGAAAAAGCAAATTGCTTTGCCCATCTCCGAGAAATCTAAAGGTCTCCAAGGTGACAGAATATGTAGACTAAAACCTCCCAGCACATCTGCAAATCATAAGCAGAGGTAATAATGGATATAACGGATCGAAGGTCGTGTGAAGTGATACAATCGTATGTTACAGTCAGATGACGAAGAAAATTTGCGAGTTCTGAACATTGTTAACAAGGCCGCTAATTTCAGACGTCAAGATTGGAAGAAGTGCCTGGAGAGCAAAAAATTATACAATTTGCAATTCAATTCTACATACGTCGACGTATACATGTTACAAATTGAATTGTCTCACGAACTTAATAATGAAGAAAAAATTCTTGTACTTTTAATTACTTGAAATGAATAAATGAGAAGTCTCTTCTTTCGTCAGTTTCATCAAGAATAGTTATTTTTTTGGTTTAGGATCAGTATATATCACGCGTTTTGTCATGAAAAAAAAAATCATCTTGTCAATACCGACAACGTATGCCACCTCTAATCAAAGTGTACAATAGAACGTAATTTGAAACGAGTTTGCATGAACACACGATTAATCAAAAGATCGAAATTGTTTGACTTAGCGAGCGGCCCTCTCTAACGTAATCAATATTGTAAATGTAAAGTTTCTTTTTTTTATTCTTTTTACAACTCATGTAGGTATGTGTACTTACAAATACTTCGGTAGCAGATGAAAGATGTGTAAATGATCGTCGTTTCGCTAAGCGCTGCGGTAAGACTGTGAATTTAAAAGTATAAATAATAGGCACAGACTTCATAAATCAAATTGCGAGTTCACTGCAGAAAACAAATAATTCAGAATAAAGAAGCCTATAAGAAACCGCGCAATGCACAAAACAATGGATAATGGAAATCGAAAACCTTTTGACATAAAAGTGGACCTTGGGTGGTAGATAAGATCGTCGTACATTGTTTATGACCGCATATGAATTTTATAAAAAATCAGAGATGTGATCTACATAAATTCAGGTGCTCAACTACCAAGCGAGCTACTTTTTTAACGTTTTGTTTCAGGAGGATAAAGCAACTCTATCAGGTAGGTGATATTTTTTTTTCAAAACCGCAACGGTTTATATTTAAATTATTTAGTCATTGTTTCATTGTTTTAAACGATGTATATAATTTTATTTTTAGTATATAATTATAATACGCTAACGTAACAATAACTAGCATGTTATTTATGAAGGATATTTATATTGATAAATTTTGAACATCATCAGCTCGTAATTTAATCTATTGTGTTTATTTGTTTGTTTCTTAGAAAAAAAATGTTTGCATACAACGCAGGAAAAAGATTAATTAGAAAATTTCTCTACGAAAAAACTCTATAAGTCCTATCTAGTTATTTAAACTTTTTTAATGAATTTTTAATATATTGTCACGCTAACGTGTTGCCTCCACCGTGTCGCTGTATCGTGTCCAGCGGTTCCCGTTAGCCGTTTAGGGGCATAGGTAAAGCTTGAAAACAATTTTATACAAAATATACCTCTTTATTAGTTTTCTGAATTAATTTAATACTGATGCGGGGAAATGCCAGTCTGGGAAACTTGGCGTCGAGATGTCGGCTGAAGGATGACGCGGCGCGAGTTGCTCCTTGGGGTTGATGCGATGGATGTAGTTGGAGTTACTCGGCGGTGGCTCATGGATCCTGCCGAGTCACGAGGTATCAACAGCAACAGTGTGGATACGTGGACCTTAATGAACGCCTCGAGCATTGCGTAGATCCAGTGAAGTAATGAAGATGACAACGAGAGATGTCTTCAACCTCGGGGTAAAGAGTCGTCCAGAGGGCAGCGATACTGTGGCGATCCGGTCGGTCCTTTTGGACGCGTCAGCAGCAAGGGATGTCTTCGGCCTGGTGTCAGAATCGTCTAGAGAGCAGCCATACTGTGGCGATCTGGTCGGTCCTTTTGGATGAGTCGGCAGCAAGGGATATCTTTGGCCTGGTGTAGATGACTGGTCTGGAGCAGCGGCGTAACGACGTCAGTCGTTCGGTGTAGATAAGGGCGACGCATCTCTTCTAATGAATCAGAGTACCGATTCATTAACATCCAGCCCAGATTATTCATACCAATATTTTGCTTGCATAAAAGTTAAAAGTACAACGATTACACTGAATTTTCTACATCATGATTTCCTAATTGGGAACAAATCGTAACGTAACTAGGACAATGTAAACAATAATTACACGACAATGTTTATGCGGTGGAAATATACTTCTGTGTTGGTGACCCAATGAGTTGGAGTTAACGCTGAATTTGTGATTTCGAAATGAGAATGCAATTACACATTAATTGTAAAGTGTCCTATTAACTTATTTCCGATTAAAAATTATACAAGATTATAATTATTCTATCGTGACGATATTCTTAATTTTAGAATTTGCATTTGCAAAAATACAGCCTCTATTAGACATGTTTGTTAACAATAATAGGCAAAATGTATTTTTGGCGTGAAAAGCCTGCGTTAATATTTATTTTGTTATTAAAATATCTTATGTAAATACTCACCAATTAAGGCAATTTTACACAGGTGCGAAATAAGAGGCATCTTCAAAGAGCTGCGAGAAAACTGTCGTTGAATGTTTGCAAATGCAATTACTACAGTGTTAATGCAGAATATTGTTATAAGTAGACGTTTTGCAGTGCGGCTCGAACATTGCAGCGGATAATGTGTATTCATGACTTAAATAAACTGTTCCAAGTCGTGAGTTAAGTGCAAGCGAATAATTTTCCCGTCGATCTGTATTATCTATTATGTATTTATGTACAACCTGTGTATTACATGTCCTTTTCGGTGATGTTTTTTTTTTTATCCTTAGGGTAAGTATGATCCAATTAAAAAAAAAAATTTAATATTATAATATTAAAAAGTTTGTCTTTCATATTTGAATAATATTTAAGTACTGTTCCGACAGTTTATAATTAATTAAAAATATACCCTAAATGCATGTTGCGGCACTGCAACGCCACGTTTCATAAAGGCAGCAGTAAATTGGAGTATAAAGTTATACGATTATTATTTTATTGATTACAAACAGTACACATCTGAATTTCGCTTTATTACATGTTTAACAGCTGCGAACGAAGTTTGAGTTACGTTTATTTTACAGGGTATAATTAAATAGTATTTAAATTGCTGGGGATGTTTGGAAAGCTCAGATGGGATTACCAGAAATTGGAATCCAAGGAATCGCTTAAACTTATCGATTTTTTTCGGAAATTTGAAACGCTTTATTATACCTGGAATTCACCGCTGACAATGTTTTAACTTATTAACGGGCGAACTAATTGTCAGGCACCCTGTACGCAGCTCTCCTGCTTTTTATATTTGCCAAGAATTCTTGCTCCATCTATCCTTTACAGAATTGTGATGTTGTAACTCAACCTGTGTAAAAGAGTTTTAAAAGACCGAGGAATCATATTTGTTGTTCCTCTTCCGACTAGTATGTAGCACTCTATGTGCAATCATCGTGTTATCCATTCAGTCAGCTCTCGACATGTTACAAGCAAAGCATGCAATTTCAATTCTTGTCTTGGCGTCTGCTTTTTCGTTCCATTTATCATTGGCCAGAAATCTGAATTTGATCTATTTTAAAATGTTATAAAAATTATGCAGCAAAAGATTGTTGATTTCTTTAGAAAAGAAATGAATATAAGGAAAATGGCCCAGAGAAAAAATCTAGGTCTTTGCTCATTGAGTTTTGGCACGACCAATAGTGACTAGGTTTTGGCTTAATCGCTTAACACGATAAAAGCACAAGAAAACGAGCTACAACAATGTTCTAACATGTGATTACTGTAGTATGATTAGTTGGTAACAGGGCATGGAGTCTCAAATCATCAAAGCCATGCCTGTATGTTTAGTTCTGTACTAATTTACTAGATGACACTAGATGGTGCTGTTTAGAAATCTGTAAAAATGCGGAGAAGTACAAATCCCAAATAACAATGCGTGGTGTATTAAAATGGTTAATTACGTTTATAATTGAATTTTAACATCATACTTTGCGTACGAAGGTACTCAACGAATCTATTTTGTGGTCTGTTTAGATACGTGTAACTTTGGATGTAACCTGAACGAATCAAAGCTTTCATTGATTAATAATTACTTTGCTTAGATACGCAATACATACATATTGGGTCCGTTCGATTCGTCAGGATTTCGAGTTCTGAACCGTTCAAAATCTTACTGAGCATGAGCAGTACACAAAATTGGATACAAATTTCATACTGCGCATGATTTGAACGGTTCAGAACTTGAAATTCTGTCAAATGGAATAGTCCTATTAATGACAACGTCAAACAAATTATGGCAAGAACATGTTGCAAAGAATTTTCTTTTCGTCCTTTTTAATGGGCGAAGTATCGCATCGGTTTGCTTTGCACCTCTGGATGCCAACTGGTGGGGTTATATTTTGCCGAATCCGGAGGAATAAGAATTCCACCCACCCATGGTAGGATTTTTTAACGTACTGAATTGACAGCGGGTGAACGGGCCTACGGTTTTACTTCCTATCCGAGAAGAAGGCAGGTTTTTGACTTTTCATTAGCAATTGAAAAACCGACACAGGTTTGCAAATTTGTAAAGAGTTGCCTACTTATTTTATTAGCAAGTAAGTTTTTTTGTTATCATGTTCTACGTTTATTTATTTTTGAAATTTTTGTAATGAATCTTAATGAAAATGCTTGTAGTTAGACAATAATGTTCAAAATTCGAAATTTTTTATTTGTATTCATACCTGAATTGTTACTTATGTTTTTAATATTAAATAATTACGTATTCTCAGCTCGTTAATTTATTCTTGAATGGCTGTGGATCGTATATTTCAAAATTTTAAACAAGAGAAATGAACCCATTATCGCCATATCCTTGATTATGATTTGCACTAATTTACCAGATGGCGCAAAGATACTAGCCTTAGCTGAACTAAATCCTAAATAAACCCTTTAAACTGAGTCCAGACTTGAACAGAACGAACATAACAAACATAACGCGCAGAGCAGAATTCGCCAAGTGTGGACGTGTCTCCGAACCGAACCAAACCCGCCAAATGTTTTCCGAAGCTTGTCGGTAAATCGGAATTGCTTCGGAAAATATTTGGCTCGTTTGTTTCGGTTCGGATTCACGTCCACACTTGGCGAATTCTGCTCTGCGCGTTGTGTTTGTTCTGTTCGTTCTATTCAAGTCTGGATGCAGTTTAAAGGATTTATTTTCGTCGAACAATTAAGAAGAGGACGGAAATATACATTTCAATGTAATAGAAAAAGAAAGAATTTGGCGAATACGCCGAACGCAACGAGCACTTGTTCAGACTATTCTGCTCTGCGCGTACGGTTCGTTCAGTTTGTTCTGTTTGTTCGCGTTAAAATGTTCTAGTGTGGACGCACTTTTAGGGATGCTGAAAACGATTCTGATAGTTACACATCGACGAATACAACGAATTTGTATACAGCTGGATTTGGAAAAGATATTGCATCCTTTAGGCATTGCAAAGGTACAAGTGAACGCATTCAATAAACAATTGAATTTGCCACTTTATGTTGTTCGCACTGACGACATTCCACTTTTTGGTCTTGACTGGTGCCTAGCATTTAATTTACCTTTACCACCAGGTGCAAAAGTTTGTAAGAGTTGTTGACAAAACAGAAAAAAAAATTAAACAAAAACGCTGATATTCGAAACCTACTAGTTAAATTTAAGTATTTGTTTAGTGAGACAATTGGTACCATTGCTGGTCACACTGCAAAAATCCATATGAAACATGATGCGAAACCCAAGGTTTTTAGACCTCGACCAGTCCCAATTGCACTGCAGAAACAAGTGAAAACAGAAATAACAAGATTGATACAAGAAAATGTTCTGGAACCTGTAAACACGACAATAACGCCAATAGAATGGGCAACATCAATTGTGGTAGTTGTTAAATCAAACGGGAAATTACGCATTTGTGGAGACTTTAGAGTAACCATAAATCCATTTGTTCAACATGACGATTACCCATTACCACGTTTTAAGGATGTGATGTCAAAACTAGCTGGCGGAACGATATTTTCGAAGATAGACTTGAAAGATGTTTATCTACAACTAGAAGTACACCCAGACTCACGTAAATATTTAGTGATCGCCACACACGGGTTACTACACCTACAAACGTCTGCCATTTGGTATTTCGTTTGTATCGTCATTTTTCCAGCGAACACCAACTCTTTGAATACGGGTCGACGTTTGCACATCTGCACCGACCAGGGTTTGTTTCCCCTGTGGCTTCCTTCGTGGAGGATCCTGCCTGGCCTTGGGACACCGCCTGCGAACATGTCTTTCTTCCTGGCAATTTTGACACACCAGCGAATTCTTCTGTCTCAAGAATTGTTCCATAATGCGGCGAACATCCTCGGTGGTGGCACACTTCTTGGGCCGCTCTTCTGCAGCAGATCGCACTTTGACGCTGGCGGGTTCCTCCTCTTGGAAGTCGGTGGCCAACGCGGATGTCCTGGGGTGGGCCATTATCAATGCCTGCTGGTTGTCCGGATCACAGATTCCATCCACAAAGGCCTGCACCGTCAAACATTGCAGGAATTCTTCAGGAGCTGCAGGATATGCCAACCGGGCCAGGCGCGCTACATCAGCCTCGAATTCTTGAATACCTTCTCCGGATTTCTGGTAACGGTTTCTCAGCTGCGCACGGTACACCTAATGCGCCTGGCCATAACGCATCTCCAGCCTGTTCAGCAGCTTGTTATAGTCCTCTTGTTCCTCTGGCGGCATCGTTTGTAGCACATCGATAGCGTCCCCCCTCAATGCCACAATTAATGAAACGGCTTTCTCACTGGCCGTCCATCCGTTTCACTTTGCTGCTGCCTCAAATTGTTTGAAGTAGTTAGGCCTACCACACTTCGGGCGTCATTATTTTCTGGTATTTCTGCTGGTGACAGATCCCCGAATATTCATAAACCTGCCATGATTTGTTCGAGATTCTTAATTTTGTTATCCTGCTGGAAGAGTATCTCTTCCACATATTCTTGCAGATTCCTTGTCTCTTCCGATATTTTTAACATTAGTTTATCCTCGAGCCCTTTTGATTGCTGTAGAAATTCATTCTTCAAATTTTGAAATTGTTCCTTTAATTTATCCTCTAATATTTTACTTAAATCTGCAGGACCGCCCGAGATTTCAAAAAGGAATGCTTCCGGATCCTTCCCTGCTTCTAGTAGTACTTGGTGTAGTCTCTGTTACAAGATCGATTTTTTTCCAGAAACTTCCAATTCGCGTTCTTTTAATTCAGTCACTTTTAAGTCTTTCAACAGCACTTTCTTTGTATCCATTGTTTTTTTCGACACTACACTTTGTTTATTAATTTGTTTAAATTTTAATTCTATTTAATTGTTTACTTATTTCCACGAACCTCAAACCTGACATCACTGTTACGTTTTTTTTTTTAAGATTCGATTAATTGTTATTTTAAAACAAAACACAAAATACTTAATAAACTAATTTATTTAAAGCATTAATAATACAACACTGACGAAGCTGTCGAACGACGGTGAAACGTAAAGTGCGCGATTTAGTGTCCGCTTAAAAGATTTTGTGTTACAAAGTAACATTAACACTAATTTATTTTTAATAGCCGAGCGATCTCTAACGCGAACTCTAGGCTGAACACATAGTGGAGCGACGAGCAAAGCAGCAAAGCTGCTGGACTATTGAGAAAAATGGATGTTTATACATTTATGAGTAGTGTTTTTGTTAAGAAAACTTTTATGGGACCAAAAAAAGACTATCAACATCACAACCGTTTTATTTTAGACAATTAAAATACTCATTTAAAAATAAGAATGAAACTTTTCTGGGTTTTCTCGTAGCCGTTCATATAAAAGATGAAATTCTATGAATATCTACTTTTATTTAATTTTCTTTTTCGTTTTTATTTTTCCATTTTGTTCGTATTTTTTATTTTAAGAATACGATTTATTTCAAACTTGGGGCGATGAGCACATTTGTACAGGTTTCGATGAGTGGGGAAACGAGTTTGGTGATAGGAAGTGATAAGGTTGGCTTGCGATTGTGCGAGGGGGAGTCGATTGTCGTTGCCAAAGGGTACTTCACGTATTGGCAGCTGTGAAATTTTCTTTTTTCCAAGGGGGAAAAAAACAGGTTTCAAGTAACCCTTAGTTGGCATTAAAAATTTCCTTGTGTAACGTGTGGCCAAGGTACGTTAATTTGAAGGAGGAGGAAATTTTTTTACTCTGGGAAGAGGATTTTCTATCGATCCCAGCACCACGTTTTCGTTAACGTTTTGGAATTTTATCCAAGGTTAATTTGATATTTTTTAACCAGCCACTGGAGAATCAGGGCGTAAGTAAACTTTTCTTTAGATCGTTTCTTTTTTTCTCTTCAATTGAGTAAAAGTATTTTTCCATTTCTTTAACTTTGAAATTTACTAAGTAAAGCAAGACATTTTATTTCGAAATTATTTTTCATCGTTGTTGTGTCTGTGTCTAACCCTGGAATAAAATCTGGAATTTGTGTTAGTTTCAAATTTATTTTAGGTGCTTTCCAATTGCACAAACGAGTTACTCGGTGCTACTCCGGAGCTGCTCAAATGTATTCCAATTGCACTTTGAACAGCTCGGAGTAGCTCCGAGTAGCTCCTCTGTGCAATTGGAAAGCGCCTTTTGTAGTGGGTTTTCCGTTGGGTGCACGCGGTGTGATCCGCCATTTGTCCATTTTGATCAATTAGAAATAACCCGTCCTGGAAGGGAGAGGAACCGCCGAATTTTCACCCGAACAAATTTCTTCGATGAAAATCGTTGTTGATTGAGGGAGCTGCGCCAATTTGAAGACGCATTCGGTATCTCATTATCCGTGACTGCTGCGCGAGTTCGAACCAAATTGTTTATTATCAATTAACTATTTATTATTCTTTCTCTTTAAACTAAACGATTCCCGTTGAACTCTTAACAATTGAAATATTATTAGTTTGCCTGTTGTTAATTTTTATTGCTACTTGATAATCTAATTAGGCGTAATTACTAAAAGTAAAATCTGCATTTCCTTACCAACTGATTTAAGCCGAATCAAGCTTGACACAGGTTTTTTTTTTCTTTTGTTTCTTTGTTTGACTATTTAGTCATGTTTAAAATTGTCGCCCCAATCAATTTACAATTTCGGTTGCGATGTTAATTGTATTGAATTTTCTTTGTGAATTAAAGTCACTTATAACGAAATTTAATGAATTTATTTTGCGTACCTCAAATCCCAAAGATCTTGATAACTCCATTTAAGTCTAATTACTACCGTAAATGAACCCCAAGAGTATCGTATTTTTATTTCCGTGAACAGAATCACCAAATCGATTTTTGCAAAAAAAAATACGTGGCGTCCAGTATTTTCGAGGTTTAAGCTGCCACCCACCACCACTCTTCGACGCTAGCTGTGGGGGCTTGCAAGGTGATTTTATTGGTTACACTTTTTCTGTTTGAAACTATTGTGGCTTACGTCACAGTGTTAGCTACTCTTTCATCGTTGCTAGCATCACTCGCCGCTTTGCTCTCTGCTACTATCGCTGCTTTGCTCGTCGCTCCACTATGTGTTCAGTCTTCAGCCTAAATGCGGAACTCCTCACTCATCCCCGGTCGCGTGCTTTTATACCCAGGGCTGATTTTCTGATAGCTCCTGGAACGCGACTGAATGTCTAGCGTTGATTCCACCGCCGGCATTATCTCGAAGCGCCAGAAGTTTCTAGCCTAAGACGCGCCGGCTGTGACGCATGAGTCAGACTGGCACCTAGCAGTAAGGAATCGTTACAATACGATAGCGGCTTCGCTTGTAATTGACTTAGAAATTTTATTAAAACAACTGAAAAACATCCGCGGTAATAATTTTTATTCTTTTCTACAGAAAACCGAAAGCAAACTTTGGGGATAAATTAATTGATTCTGCACAAAAAACAAACCGGACTTTGAAAAGAAAATTCAGCGACGAGAGCAAACGAGCAGAGTCAAGTTGGAAAAATTGTTTACCGGGACGGAACTGCCATTTTTCCTCCCTACGGCGGCTTTTAAATCCTTTAGTATAATTTGATATGACTAGCGTCACGTGAGCCAATTAAATTTAAATATTTGTAACCCGCACGAAGCTTCTAATCGAGAAGTAGCTGCTTTCTTCTCAATTTGAAGATTCTGCAAGAAAAGTACTGATTTGCTGATTCATCGGTTTCTGACGGCATCAGTTGCGATAAGAGCGAAGTGTTTTCCCGCGTAACTCTATACTCGACACATTTCTAAATCTCTGCAACCTGAGATTTCCGTTTCGTTTTGAATGTAAACATTTTCTAAGGTATAGCCTCCTTTGTTTCAATTAATACGTGGGAACTTAATTTTTATGGCTTAAAAAAATAATTTTCCTTATAGTATTTCCTGATTATTACACGTCAAGCCCGTTGCTACTGTCAGTAGACTCGACCAACTTGGCCATACAATTAATTTTTTCAAACGAAAACCGATAGTATCAATTTAGCGATATTGATCTCATGTAGGTATGGGTATGTTGATCGATCAGCTCTAAAATAAATTTATTTTTCCAATAACACAGTAAAATATAACGTTACAGTTTGGGATACAATAAGGCATGGGCATGGTGCAAACTTGGCAATATGGCATATGCGAAGGAAATATTAATGCAGTAAATAAATTGATACCTAAAAATGCACCTAAACCCGTGCTTTGCTCATAAGATTTTGGCAAAAAATGTGTTTTATAGAAGATGTGGCCTCCTTCTTAAAAGCGTTCACGGAAAAATGCGCGATAAATTCGGTTGTTGCCATGGCCAGGTCAATCACCAGATAAAAATCTCAATGAAAATATGTGGCATATAATCCAGCAAATGATGGCCAAAAGACCGCGAAAGCCCAGCAATAAAACAGAATCAATGTCAGCTATTATGGAAGAAAGGAATAATTCACCCCAGAAGACAGTTAAATATTTTAATTAATACCTTACCCCAACGACTAGAAGCATTGCAAACGATAACAAAGAAAGCTCACCCACATGTATTTCAATTTTGATTGTGTTAATATTTTTTTGTTAGGTTTTGTATGTTTCATATACAGATGTAATGATTCAAAATGATAATTTTTCTTTTTCTTTTTAATAAGAGGAATATTCCACTGAGAAACATTATTTGTTTTTAGTCAATATTTTAAATCGTGTTTGTGAGAATAGAAATTTATTAATTAGCAACTATCCTCAACAAACACGAACTGTATGAGATTTCTTAATTATAGCCATTAAACAAATTTCGTGTAATTCTGAGCCGAGTCTAGACGAAACGCAATTTTATTTTTATTTTTTTAGAAAGTCATTTAGACTCTAGGCATCCAGCTGTATGTGTTAGAATGCAAATTGCATATAATGACAAAGCAATTACGTTTTCTGAGGCAATTTCGTATTGTCTGCCCGAAGTGCTATTATTTATCTAATGCGCCAGCCTATGAATTAAAAGATGTTTAAAATAACTGGCGTTGTGATGGGATCAGTGTTGCGTCTTAATTTTTATAATGTTACTTGTTTTCTTTTTATTTAATTAACGATTTTTAGATTTCATATTACTAAATAGACGTGTAACGGTCCGTCAATCTTCGGGTTGGTCTGCGGTTGCTGATCGTTGCTCTGCTTGACGGCGGTTCGGGTTTGCTCGTCGGAGTCCAGGTTCAGAAATAAAAGCGTCGATCACTTAGCAAATACAGTTTTATTTACAAAATAGTTCATATATACACGTATCCACAAATTGGAATGTTTTAACTCAGGTAAAACTCACGGACTGGTAAACGAAATGTTAAACTCTCGGACGGTATTTCGGTAACGGTAATATACGGTGTGTCTCGTGGACAACGGTAATATACGGTGTGTCTCGTGGACATCGGTAATATACGGTAAAATACGGCGTGCCTTAAGGACACTATTCAACGGTAAAATACGGTGTGTCTTAAGGACATAAAACGACTACTCAACACCATGCAAACTGTGCATACGTTCTGGTTTCCGCTCCTAGGGTCGGAACAGGTAAGAAAGAGTGAGACACCCACTCTAGGTAAGAGAAAGCGAGACTCCCGCTCCAGGATCAGGAAGTGCGAGACGCCCGCACTCGGGAAGAGAGAGTGAGACACCCACTCTAGGATAAGGAAGTGTGAGACACCCACACTAGGTAAGAGAGAGTGAGACACCCACTCTAGGATAAGGAAGTGTGAGACACCCACACTAGGTAAGAGAGAGAGCGAGACACCCGCTCTAAGATCAGGAAGTGTGAGACACCCACACTAGGTAAGAGAGAGTGAGACACCCACTCTAGGATAAGGAAGTGAGACACCCACACTAGGTGAGAGAGCGAGACACCCGCTCTAAGATCAGGAAGTGCGAGACGCCCGCACTCAGTAAAGGAAAGGTCAGGATAAACAGGAGGAGCGGTTGAAATAACACGATCGTAGCACAGGTTACCCAGCGTGTTGGGGTCGGAACACCGTCGGGAAGATGAGCCGGTGAGCGACTAACTCCTGCGTAAGCTCGCAGCGCGCCTTTATAGGCGAGCGCGTGGAGGGGAGCCCTACTCCTTTCAGTAATCTCCCACTCTGATTTGTACTTTTATGAATCTGCGCGGGCATCCTAAATATACAGACTAAATAACTTAACTAATAAAACAAAGAAAACTCTAAATAAATCGTAACGGAGATGCTACTTCGTTACATCCCCCCCTTTCTTCGGACTGTTGAGGTCTCGACTGGATCGCAACTTCCCTCTGTCGTCGAAGCGGAGAAGCCAGTGTTCTTCCCCTGACCTGATCTTGTACTTTCGGTACCGTATAACATCTTCTTCCGGAATTTCCACCAATGGTCCGGTGGGAATTTTTATCCAAACGGTTGATTTGTCCGGTCTCCGTGGCGTTAAATATAACGGAGAGAGGCCAGGTGGAGCACTGGGGGTCGAGATGGCTGCGCACAGGGGTTGTTCGGTCCGGGTGGTGTGTCTTTCGACGAAACCGGTTGCAACGGTGTGACGGTCGTTCGTTTTTAGGCGAAGAGCTTCTTCGAAGTCCGTTACCCAGTCATCCATCTCGAACCACGTTGCAGGAACGCTGTCTGGAGGAGGCGAAACGGTGGTGTTCGCTCGGGGCGTTGGCTGACGTGCCACACGGGCTGGTCGTTTGAAGCGTACTGACTCCGGTGCCGATGTGGAGGTGTAGCCAGTACGGTCGGGTGGTGGTGGGGTGACCGCTGGGCGTGTTTCGTCTATGGGGACACTGGGCACAGTCCAATACCCCGGATGGCTGCTTGGAGGGAGAACGGCTGTCCGATGCGCTTTGGTGGGTGGAGCGGACTGGAACGCCTTTCGACGATTAATGGCCTCCTCCTTGCTGAGGCCGTGAGTCGCGATGGAGGATGACTTCTTCCTCTTCGGGGTCAGGCGGCTGGTTGAGGAGAATTGCCTGACGTTTCGCGCTGGTGACGGTCTGGGGTCGCGTCGGTTTTCTTGCACAGGCCATTATGCAGTCTATTTCCAGGCTGGTCGATGGTTTGTTTTGTAGTCGCTCCATCCTGGCTGGTCGACTGCTGTCTGAAGTACAATTAGTGCTTTATGGGTAAAACGAGAGGATTGTTCTGGAAGGGTTTGATGTGCGTGCGAAATTAGGTTGAGAGGGGATGGTTTTAGATGTTGGATATGAATGTGACGGTACCATCGGTTATTTTTGTCTTTCAAATCGAAAATCACGGGTGAGACAATTTTTCCTACGACATAGGGCCCAGTAAACTTCGGAGCTAACTTGGCATTTACTTGGGCGCTTTGTTTGATAAAATGTGCTCTCTTTTCCATACTTGTTCGCCTATTCTGGGTCTCCAGTCGCGACGACGTAGGTTATAATGAGTTTCCTGGCGTTGGAAAGCTCTAGCGAGATTGACGCGTACGAGTTCGTTGGCGTCATCCAAATCTTGTTGTCTTCTTTCTGGGTTACGGGTATCCTTGTTACGTATGTTAAACCGGGGCGTTTGTAATTCATGACCGTTATTTAGGTAAGCGGAGTATATCCGATTGAATCATGTCAGTCGGTTTTATAAGCGAAACGTATTTCGTATATGTGTTCATCCCATGCGCTGGTTTTTCTGGGTAAATTGCGCAATCATGGTTTTGACCACTCTGTTGGCTCTTTCGACTGGGTTGCATTGAGGGTGTGTACGGCGGGCACGGCGATGATTAATTCCGTAATCTGCTAACATGTGTACGAACTGTCGGCTGACGAATTGTTTGCCGTTGTCAGAGATTACCTAATCTGGACATCCGTGTCTCAATATAATTTCTTCCTTTATAGCTTTAGTAACTGCTGGTCCGGTAGCCTTTCGGAGGGGTTTCAGCTCTATCCACTTGTAAATAGGTCCTGCATTACAAGAAGCCAGATGTGACCTTTGTGGGAACGGGGTAGCAGCCTACTAAGTCTACCGGACACCGTATGCCATGGGTCGTTAGATGCGTTGGAATGGTGTGAAACCTCCGGTTCGTTGTTGCGACACTTGTAACGGTTACACACACATCACAGCTTCGCACATAGGTAGCGGCCTTTAAACATTCCTGGCCAGTAGAACTTCTGTGCCAAACGGACTATTGTTTTAGCGATTCCGAGATGGCCTGCGGTCGGATCATCGTGTATTGGACAAGTATGTCTTTACGTTCGCTGGTAGGTATGCACTGTTTCCAATCGTCACCTGGTATGTTTTCGTTATAATTGTGCGCTTGTAACATGTCGGTACATTTTCCGTTGCGGATGCAGTAGTCCGGGTGATCGGCGGGTTTGTTCTTACTTTCTTCAAAGTCTTGGAATACCAGGAGCATCTCGGTGGGCGTTGAATAACGCAAATATCTTTGTCGTTTTCGGCAGGCAAAGGTTGTCTGAGAGGCATCGGGTACCGTGTTTAAAACGCCACGACGATATTTCACATTAAAAATCGAATTGCTGGAGTTCAAGGGGCCCATCTCGCGAGTCTTCCGGTCGGATTGTCAGTGGTCTGTAGCCATTTTAAAGACTGATGGTCTGTGATTACGGTAAAGGTGTACCCTTCTAGATAGGCTTTCATTTTGCGTATGCCCCATAATACGGCTAGGCACTCCTTTTCGAGTAGCACTATAGTTGCGTTCAGTTTTACTAAACGTGTGGCTGGCGTAAGCAATTACACGCTCTTCGTGCTCGAGGTTTTGTGATAGACAACGCCTATTCCAATATCACTGGCATCGGTTTGTAAGAAGAATCTCTGGGAGAAATCTGGGCAGGCTAATACTGGCGATTCGGTTAGTTTCTTCTTAATAGTCTGGAAAGCATTTTCTTCTTCTGATCCCCAAGTCCATTTAGAATGTTTTCAAGTAAGTTTTGTCAACGGTTTTACGATGGTGGCAAAATCCGGAATGAAACGTCTGTACCATGAGGCCATGCCGTGGAACCGACGAATTTCTTTAACGTTCTTCGGGGCGGACATAGCGGATATAGCGGTCACTTTTTCTGGGTCGGTCCTGATTCCGTCACGGTCAACGATATGGCCAAGGTAACGCAAACTGTCAACACAGAACTTGCATTTTTCCGGGTTAATTTTCAGATTAGCTTCCCGGAGACGGCGAAAAACTTCCTTTAAATGTAGTATGTGTTCGTCCAGTGTCTTACTGACTACAATTATATCATCCAGGTAGACAAATGCGTTTGGTTCAAGTTCTGGTCATATGACGTAATCAAGTAATCTTTGGAAAGTGGCGGCCGCGGAGTGTAATCCAAAAGGCATCACCTTGAATTGCATAAGGCCTTTTCCGGGTACGGTAAATGCTGTTATTGGTTTGCTTTCGGGAGAGAGAGGAACTTGCCAGTAGCCATTTTTTAAGTCTAAAGTGGAAAGGAATCGGGCGCCTCTTAATTTGTCTAAAGTGGCTTGGACCTGTGGAAGTGGATACGCATCTTTTTCTGTCTTTGTATTGACTTTTCTGAAGTCGACGCAGAAACGGGGTTTACCATCCTTTTTAGGGACGATAACTATCGGTGAGCTCCACGGACCATGGGCTACTTCAATTACGCCTTCCTTTTCCATCTTCTCCACTTCGGTGTTTATAATGGCTTGCATGGCTGGGTTACGAGGTCGATAACGTTGTTTTATCGGAGTCGGATCGATAAGTTTTACGTGGTGACGTATGAGATGTGTCGGACCGGTGACGTTATCAAATTTTTTACTTTACTTATAAAATTCTGGAACATTTGCTTCTGGTTCGAGCTGCTGAAATCTGTGTGGTCAGATATCACATAGCAGGTATTATTGTTGAGAAGTTCCGGAGGCGGCGGAGGTATAGTAAGCTGAAGTTTGCTGATCAGGTCCATGCCGAAAAGTAGCGGTACTTGCAAACAGGCCATTACGGAGAATCTATGCCGAATTATTCTATTCTCAATTTTGAATTTCACAGGTATAGTTCCTTGTAAAGTGATTTCCCTTCCGTCTGCAAGGCACGCTAAAGATTCCGTAAGTTGTTGGTTTTGTCCATTTTGTTGGCACAGCTTAAACACTTCCTCGTTCAAATAAGACCTTTCGGATCCGGTATCGACCAATACGGAGAACATTTTGTTGGCAATCTTGATCCTAGTATATGGACGGGGTTTATAGAATATTTTTATTCTCGGGGCCGGTCCTGGTTTTGTTGCTGTCTGACCACCTCTGGCGTTTCCCGAATGTCTTTGACATCTACAGTCTTTTGTGAGTGTTCCGTCTTGACCACAAAAGGAGCAAAATCTCTTGAACGGTCGACTGCAGTTTCCGCGAAGATGTCCCCTCTGTTTACACCGCCAACAGTGCGTATTGCGGTTATAGGATGAGGCCACAGATGACACGTTTGGGTTGTTGACCCTACGTTCAGCAGGAGGTTCGGTTTTTTGCGTCAGCTTAAGAATATCTTCATACTCGCGGGCACGGTCGATCAAATCATTTGTAGTGGATATTTCGCTGCGGCGTATATATAACATGTATTTCGGAAGCATATTCTTATAAGTACGACTGATTTCTTCCTCTGTTGAAAAGTTTTCGGATCTTCGCATCAGTGTGAGAATGTCTGTAGCGTATCTCAAAAATGGTTCGTTCTCTTTCTGTACTCGGTCACGTATCTGCTGCTCGAGTTGTTCCTGTTGGAGTCTAGGTACGTAGTAACGCTTTAGGCATTTAACAAAATCTTGCCAATTGGACCAAGAAGCTTTGTTATTCCGGTACCACAACAGAGGCTCACCGCGAAGAAGTTCCGGTAGTCCGCGTAAGACGTGTTTTTCGGTGAGCTGGTAGCTTTCTCGTAGCTCCTCAACTCTTTCCAGGAATGATAGCGGATCCTTCCCATCGAAATGGCAACCCCATTTTCGGATCTGGTTGATGGCTTTTAAGTAGTCGGTATTTTCTTGATTATGTCTAGACATAGTCGGTGTCGGTTCTTCGGTTGCTTCGGTTTCCATTTCAGTTTGTCGGGCCGTATAGACTTCCGGGTTTCTTTGTGCCATTTTTCCTAGTCTTTTCCGCAATTCTTCAACTGGTCCGGATGTGTCTAAATTATTAGATTTTAGTTCTTCTATCAATTGTTCTCTTTTTAGACTGTGTATCCACCGTTTCATACTAAATTAGTCACGTATTTTAAAGCACTGAAATTTTATGTCTTCTGTTTTTAAAAATGCACTGGTGTTTACAATTAACGGGTATCTAGTTCGCGAACTAATCACCGGGGTCGGTGTGTATTCTGGTCACTGGAGTCGATGTGTCATCGGTTGCTGGGATTGATGTACACTCTGGTCACTGGATTCGGTTTTTTAACGGTCCCTGCTCGGGCGCCATGTAACGGTCCGTCAATCTTCGGGTTGGTCTGCGGTTGCTGATCGTTGCTCTGCTTGACGGCGGTTCGGGTTTGCTCGTCGGAGTCCAGGTTCAGAAATAAAAGCGTCGATCACTTAGCAAATACAGTTTTATTTACAAAATAGTTCATATATACACGTATCCACAAATTGGAATGTTTTAACTCAGGTAAAACTCACGGACTGGTAAACGAAATGTTAAACTCTCGGACGGTATTTCGGTAACGGTAATATACGGTGTGTCTCGTGGACAACGGTAATATACGGTGTGTCTCGTGGACATCGGTAATATACGGTAAAATACGGCGTGCCTTAAGGACACTATTCAACGGTAAAATACGGTGTGTCTTAAGGACATAAAACGACTACTCAACACCATGCAAACTGTGCATACGTTCTGGTTTCCGCTCCTAGGGTCGGAACAGGTAAGAAAGAGTGAGACACCCACTCTAGGTAAGAGAAAGCGAGACTCCCGCTCCAGGATCAGGAAGTGCGAGACGCCCGCACTCGGGAAGAGAGAGTGAGACACCCACTCTAGGATAAGGAAGTGTGAGACACCCACACTAGGTAAGAGAGAGTGAGACACCCACTCTCGGATAAGTAAGTGTGAGACACCCACACAAGGTGGGTAGAGAGAGCGAGACACCCGCTCTATGATCAGGAAGTGTGAGACACCCCCACTAGGTAAGAGAGAGTGAGACACCCACTCTAGGATAAGGAAGTGTGAGACACCCACACTAGGTAAGAGAGAGAGCGAGACACCCGCTCTAAGATCAGGAAGTGCGAGACGCCCGCACTCGGTAAAGGAAAGGTCAGGATAAACAGGAGGAGCGGTTGGAAATAACACGATCGTAGCACAGGTTACCCAGCGTGTTAGAGTCGGAACACCGTCGGGAAGATGAGCCGGTGAGCGACTAACTCCTGCGTGCTCGCAGCGCGCCTTTATAGGCGAGCGCGTGGAGGGGGAGCCCTACTCCTTTCAGTACTCCCACTCTGATTTGTACTTTTATGAATCTGCGCGAGGCATCCTAAATATACAGACTAAATAACTTAACTAATAAAACAAAGAAAACTCTAAATAAATCGTAACGGAGATGCTACTTCGTTACAGACGGAACAAAATAAAATTCGATAAATTAGCCAATGATACACTTGAAAGACTGTACTGTACTAGTTGACTCTACAGGGTGTAATCGAATAAGTTTCACTTATTAATACTGTAAGTTCTTCATCACATAAGGAATTAATTTTTCAAATATCAACGGTTTTGCTCTAAAATTAAAAAGTGAGTACCACAAGAGCGTAGCACCTCTTGTTTGAAAACCTCTGCTTGTTCGTCAGTGCGTCTGCGGTTTTTATAAACACATCGTAAAACGATAAATTCACGGTCACTGGGTCAGTGTCGCCTGCAACACAATTCGATAACGAAATCTTCGTCTATCTGTTTCATTAGATAATCGATAATAATTACATCATGACATTCCATACTTTGTAAACAAATAACACACTACGTGATGTAATTTGTTAATTTCGCGTGTTAAAATGATGAATGAATGCATATTTTAAGTACATTGATTAGAAGCAAATTGGTGACAGCAGAATTTTGCGGATGCGAAAATTTTTTTGGTTCCGTCAAATAAATAAATGCATTGACTGCACTTAATAAAAATGTGTAGTTTAACGCTTTCTCTAAGTTCAGAAGAACATTCTTAAATCATTTACTGTAATAAAGTAATAAGGTGCGATTTTATCGCTCAAGTGTAACCGTACAAACGTTTATTGTTTAATTCACGTATAAATCACTATTTGCTTTCAGAATATTAAATGATAAACTACGTCTAATAATTGAAAATGCAAATTTCAACACAGTACTTGAACTATCGTAATCAACTAGCACTGTGAACAGGCGTCCACACAGTATCTTCGCGAACTTTAGGAATTTCGTTTGTTTAGTCTGAACGTAATAAAGAATAATAAATTAAGGAATGATGAGTTCGGCATGCTTTTTATTCCAATAATACTTTTAGAATGTGACCTGAATTGAATTACCTACTTTTTTACTTATTGTCAGGTAGAAATCATGATTGTTTTATTTTAAATTAAGGAAATAAATTAATATTATTATGTAAGAATTATTTATTGCGGATATTAGTAAACTTCGCTGAGCCCGGGCTTTAAATCTAAGCCAGGGCTTCTCAAACGTTTTTTGTAAAAACTAAAGGTATATTTTTCCGTATATTATTGACGTTTTCCCAAACATATGTCATAACTTCGCTTCTTTTCTTGTGTATTAATAGTGGTTACAGTGTGTGAAACTTAAATGATTTAATTGATCACATCCTGTATAACGTTTCTTCTCAAATATGTTTACATGTAAAGATATCCACCCACCTCACATTTTTGACTTTGATTGCCTTTTCTTTATTGAAACGATATCAGATTTAAAAAAAACAATGTTATTTGGGATTTCGCATATTCGAAATATAAACATTATCGACACTAACTTGTCTACTGTGTGCAGCAGAAAGTGTCACAGTTGCACTCATTAATACAGAAATTTCTGAGTTTAATTTATCGCTATTCGAATATACTATAGTTGCATCTGCATGCACATAATGTTTTTTTTTTCCGAGAATACGTAATACATTAAATAACTGCAATGCTATCTGTCATGTTTCTAATCAAAATTACAAATCAACCCGCAAATTTATTGGCCTTCTTTCATCCTTAACATTTAAAACATACAAACAGCGCGATACATTAACATATACGTTCAATTTATACATCCATGTTTATTATGGGAGATCACGTAAGATCTTTGACCGAAACGACGTAGCAAGGCAGCACTGATACCAAATGTGTTTTAGGCGCTTTGTCGTTTGTCATGGTGCGTCCAGGCTCGTCGTATATTTGCATTTGGCCTTAAGCGAAAGCCCACAGACGTTGTTGTGTTTTTATTATTACAGGGGCGGTCTAAGTTTTGTGATATATGGCACACGAATGCCCTATAAATCATCGTGTTGCACAAGGTCTTAAATTTAATATGGGATACTCGATTGTTATACAAGTTATGACTCAGGACACTGCTTTGTCACCAAAATTGTTTGTTGCCGATAATGGGTTAGATGTATACAAATCATTTCCGAGTGATTTATTTCTCAATAATGAAAGCAATTTTACATTCTTTTTTGGGGGGGCATCTTCTGCTTTATTTCAAGATGCAGTAAATCAACATCTAATGGAGAACATCACAAAAGTGAAAGTTTTTTTTAATTCACACATTCTACATCAAAACCAACAGGTTTCACTGAGGTTTAAGTGATTTACATATTGCATCTTATTTTGCTAGTTCCTATAGACAACTGAGAATATTTCAAAAAGTATCTGAAGCTAAGTCGTAAGACAGACGAATGTTATAAATTCTTTAAATTTTCAACAAGCACAGACCGTAACAAGACAGATTTCAAAATGTAGTGAAGCGTTACTGTCTTAATGGAACATTTTAAATGTGACAAGTGAGTAAGGAGGGTTGATAGGTCATATAAAATGTATTATTAAAGTTGCGGTGATGGAGTGTACTATAATATATTAATGAGGTTTCGAACTGGAAAGACGCTTAGACTCTACTGTACGTAATCTAATGAGTTTTGTTTTATTTTATTAAATTTTATTAAATAATCATAATAGAAAGTTGTATAAATAAGATCTAGCTTAAAAAAACGACATTTTATCGACTGTATCCAAAATACAGATATTTCAGATTGAGTCTCATCAAAAAATCCTGAAATCCTTTGATTATCTTTCTTTTCAGACAGAAAAATGCCAAAATTGTTAAAAGTCTTAATTCGCTATGCAGTGATATATCGTGAATAGTTTATTTACGCCGTTAGAAATACTAAAAACTAAATACCATGCAAAACGAAATGCAATTGTCGGACTAAGAAGATCGTTGGGTAGAGGAGGTTCTTCAGGAGGCAGCCTGGGTGAAGTTCTGTGCCGTGATGCAGCGGTTTCACAAGAAGTGGAGTGTTCCGCTGACTACAAGGCTTTGGCCGGTTCACGACAACCAGTCCGGAAGGAGACGATGGCCGAAGGATGCGTCTGAAGACTTCTCTAGTTTCAGACGTTGGGTACCGACTACGAGAAACTATTGTGGAAAAATCTGAAAACAGACGACAAAGTTTAGTGAAGTGAAGTGTTAATTTTAGTTTTTAGAGAAACATTGAACAAAACTTTTAATTTCGAGTTAAGAATTGCTTTTTATTTTAAAAAATTACAAGTTTTGAAAGTATGGTAAACAAAAGTTGTTAGATTAGAAAAGTTGTTACATTAGAAAAGATTTCTTCAGTGTAAACAAACGCTGGTATGTACTTACCAGTAAATGAATGTTATGAACATCATTGCTGAAGTAAATAAGTGCTTCTGTAGTTACTTACATTTTAATTTAAGGTAAAAAATAGATTCGGAAAACTCGGAAACATTTGTTTACATCTCCGCCATTTGTGATGTACATGTTTGCCAACACAAACAAATTTATAAAGCCGTATCGAAAACAAACTTGTTACCAACAAAAATGTACTCAAGTGTCGATACGAGTAGTCGCGTTCCGACATTTCTCGCTCGCGATCACTGAGAATGAGCGCGCATGTAAGAGTGGGAAGTGACGGAGACGACGGCTATAAAAGTGGAGGACAAGGCAAGAATGAATTAATTATTGCAAAGTATCGATTAAATTCACGTGAATTTAGATTCTCACCGGTAACCGTCGGTTCGCTCAGATTCAACAAGTCTGACCACGTTTAATTTCTGTTATGCGGAGTAGTACATAATTTGTTTTAAATCCTGTTAAAATTTAAAAAAATAGAGGAAAATAAAACAAGACGATTTATTTCTAATTAAAGATCTTTATTTAAATATTTTTGGGAAGAAAATTTAATTTAAAAAAACCTGAACTTAAAAATTTCACTTAAATTAAGTTTTTAAAAGCAAGTATTTGAGACTGGCTTGAGCGCGAGCTCGTCAGTTCTTGATTATTTAAATAAAATATATTTTTCCTCATAAATAATAAAAATTAAATCAACGAGAAAGCAACCGTGACTTTCTCATAAAAATAGACATTGGTTTGGGTCTAACAAAGGAGGAAATAATTTCACAACATACGAACGCAAGGAATTACTTTGATATTTGGACATAAATTAATGTTCTAAAAATTTTAAACGCAAAAGAAAAAATAAGAAAACCAAAGAAGGGCCCAAACCCTCAACAAAGATTTTGGTAATCCTCCAAAAAGCATCAACAACACAGCATTAATTACGACAACAACGCAGGAGCCAAAGCAAAAATAGCAATTAATTCCAAATTGCCAGCATTAATTTGGCGCCCAAGTGCCCAACAAACATTAAAATCTGAATCAACTGACTGACCATTAATTTGGTGCCCAACGTGGGGCCAAATAAAAAAGAAAAAATTCCAAATGAATTCCAAAAGCATCAAAATCATAGCAATACGTATGAGGCAAAGGTCAATTGTAACTCCGGAAAATGTACGTTTACTTTTCACAAAAAAAATGTTTGAAAAGCACTGGCTGTGATTTAAACGCCCCAGCTGAGCGAAGTTTTCTATTATGTGCAAATGATAAAGCAGTAAACCCGCAGATGTAGTACAATAAACGGTAAGAAGGTATATGGAGATTAGCGGTTAGTGATACGTAATAATGATAAAACATTTACATTCTAATTTTTTATTAGCATTTAAATAATAGAAATGTAGAGTTTTCACAAAATAATTCCTGCGTAATAGTATTAATTTATTTCCTTAATTCATTAACTTAAGGAATTAAATTAAAACAACAATCATGAATCATACCTAACATTAAGTAAAAAAGGTCAGATTCTAAAAGTGCTGTTGGAAAAATAACGTCGATACACATCATCCCTTAATTTATTATTTTATTACGTTCAGACTACACAAACAGAATTCCGAAAGATTGTGCAGATTAACATGTATTCATTCATTCATTGTATTTAATGTATTTTCTTGTCTGAGTATGCAGGTCACTCAGTGTTGTAATGCAAATTAACTAAAAATAACATTCATTAATTTTTCAATCATTTCACAAATTAAATTGCATAGTCTATTCTTGTTTACAAAGTATGGAATATCATGATAGAATTTGTGTCGATTGTCTAATGAAACAGATAGTCGAAGATTACAATACTTTGTTTTATTGATGTAAATTGCTACACTTTTATGAGCAGCAGTAATAAACTGGCTAATTCAGCAATCAACGCGAGTGGATATTTAGAATTTTCTTCCGTTATCGTATAGGATATGGGCTACATTGACCGAGTGAGCATGAATTTTGCTGGAACATTATTGTTTTAGGCAGACGCATGTATATCTAACGAACGAGCAGAGTGAAACTTAATCGATTACACCCTGTATTAATATGTGCTTCAATATCATAGACAATCATGCCTGAAAGAACTTGACATGATGATTGAAAGACAATTAGGCCGACTACACATTGTTCACAGTTATCAGTTATATGCAAATAAATAAATAGAAACATCAACTTTTTTACCTGTTTTTGACTTATACTTGATTTTAGTTAAAATATATAAAAGTATGAAAATATTTGAGCCGAGCAAACTTCGTTTGGATGCAATTAAGTAGAAGGAAAATTAGCTATGTCATTCTGTATGTAGCTCACAAAACGCAGCTCGAAGCTATTTTTACGATTCGTTTTCGAACACGTCGCCACATTTATGCAACTAAGTTGCACATATGCAATACTGTTTAAACACGCCATGTGTTAACTTCTTTAACGCGATTCTCACCACTCGAGGAACAATGGCATCGTCGGTAGTTCAAGGCCTGCGGCGGCTTCGGGGTCACAACATTCGCAATCGCACGCAAGGCCGAGAACGCGGTGTTTTACCTCAAATCAATAAACGAGACTTCGGTGAAAAACCTTAAAATTTGATGAAAATTATTACACATTCGTTATTGTCATATTTCATTCACAATCAGCAAAATCAAAAGCTTATAAATAAGTATATCACGAAATGATCAAAAAAAAGTGTAATATATCTTAATTTTTCTGATATAAAAGCACAATATAAGTTTCAATAATTAGAAGTGACGAACATGTTTTTTTTATTTTCTAATAATAACAACTGAGTTGCAGTGCTAACTGCGAATCTGTATTACTTTGAATATGTATTATTTCTTCCCCCAAAAGTTCTAACATGGTGTGAATCTCACAGGAGGCTTGCGAATACGTTCCGATCTGCGTCTTAACTCCATAGGCTGGATAACTCGATCACTTGTACTGGTGATATTTTCAATGTCTCGAATTAAACCATTATTAGCTACACCAGAACTGTTGACTGAACGGCTATTTTTTTTAGCATTATCAGCGGCGAGCTTGAGTTGTTTGACGAGCAATAAATCATCATTTTTGTTTTCGCAATTTTTTTCATTTAATCGTTTACGAAGTTGATTTTGGTGACGACGGTGGTAAGTGTTGTCGACTTTAACCAAATACATCATTTGACCAATTCGCTTAACAATTGATCCTGTGACCCAATGCTCTTTAGGATAAAACATTTTGATAAAGACTGTGTCATTAGGCGTAAAACTACTTGATCTCTTATTGGACTCTTGATGCTCTGATGGTTTAAATAATGATAAAAGTGTTCTCGGTTGACGTCCATGAAGTAATTCCGCCGGAGATTTGTTTGATTGTGGATGAGGAGTGATCCGAAAAGTGAACAGAATTTTCTCAACTGCTTTGTTCTTATTTCCTCCTCCCCATAAAGCTTTTTTCATAGCGTTCTTGAATGTTCGCACAAATCGTTCGGCTTGACCATTGGATGCAGGATGAAACGGAGCGGTTGTTATATAATAATAATAATAATAAATCTGTTTATTAAGCATAAAGTACAATAAAAAAATAAGAAATAAATATTAATTCCTGAGAATACTAACAAACTTCATGCTTAAAAGGTGTGAGGTCAGATGAATTAGTAAGTAACTTACCATTCCCTGATCTACCCCTCACACCGCAAATATGGAGAAATAACAAATAAATTTTTTCCTCTGACGCGCAGAAACATAAACTAAATTCACTTGCAAAATGACCTAAACTTAAATAGAACTACATAGTATAATGAAAGAAGAACTAATAACAAGCAAATGAATTATCAACACAAAAGAAACAAACACAATACAAAATCTGTAAAATTGCACTATTCCACCACTCAAAACTGACTACTGACCACTGAAAAGCAGGTAAAACAGCCTCGATTTAAATGTGAAAGGTGATAATTGCAAAGAATCATTAGGTAAAGAATTCAAAACATTGGCAATTTGGTATTTATAACATCTTTTGTAAAATTCTGAATTATGACGAGGAATTGTTAAAAGACCTTTGTGTCTTATATTGATATTATGGACATCTGTTCGAAACCGAATCTTGTTATAAAGATAAGGAGGACATTTATGCAAAATGATTTTGTAGAAAAAGATAGCACTATGCAAGCGTCGCCTGTTTTTCATATTAAGCCATTGTAGTTCTTGCAATTTATGTGAAATGTGAGATCTCCGTTTAACACCGCAAATTAGCCTCATGCAACTATTCTGGACTCTTTGTATTCGTAATATGTCTGACGCACACAAACAAGGGCCGTATACACTGTCGCAGAAATTAAAATGCGACAAAACCAATGACTCGCAAAGAAGGCGCTTGATGGACTGAGAACTGACGATTAGCATAGATTAATTTAAGAGTAATGAAGGCTCTTTGAATGATTTTTGTTACATGTTGCGTGAATTTAAGATCCGGATCAAGATATAAACCAAGACTACGACAACAATCAGATAATAACAAATTAACACCATACAAACGCAATTTAATTAAATGAGAAATTTGAGAACGAGCTTTCCTTTTACCAAACAGCATGACATTAATTTTGGCAGCGTTAAGACGCAGACCATGTTCATTTGATATATTTGCTATGCTTTGTATGTCGGTGTTAATCCTATCAAATGCTGCAACAACTTCCTGAATATTAAAGGAGTAATACAGCTGCATATCATCGGCGTATAGATGATGTTTACAGTACTTAAGTGATCCCATTAATTGAGATGTATAAATAGAATACAATAATGGGCCCAAAATTGAGCCCTGAGGTACACCACAGACAGACAGACAGACAGACAGAGAGCCCCTTATCTACCCTGTTAACGCTACGAGCGGTACCTGAGCAAGTTAGCCCTTAACCGTCCCGGGCCCCGACCAGAGCCATCGGATTGAAATACGCTCAATCAACGCGCAGGGAAGCCCACCTCTCGGTGGCTGACACTATAAAGTGTCGTCCTGCTACCAGACTGGTTCGGAGTTGCACGCTCCTCGCCCCTTCTGGTAAAGGGAGACCTATCTAATCTCTACTAGCTATCCAGGCTAGTGCCGGAACTGAGATCTGCAGTTCACACGTCGGGATGGGGTGGACATCATCCCTAACCCAGCATGCGGGCCATCAACCACTACCCCCGTGAGTCCAACCCAGTCGACCGGTGGAGGTCCCCTCTGCTCGCTCCACTCCAGAGGAGGGGAGGGTATCCTCCGGGTTAACCGGTCCCCACGGTACCAGTTTGCTTCACTGGTGGGAAGTTCGGCCACGACCGAACAAGTCGGCCGAGTCCTACAGATTAGGTTACGTGCAACCCAGGCACTGGTGCGCCAACTGAGGACGGTGGGCTCGTCACACCCATAGGAACTCTATCATACGTCCACAATGGTCACCAACGGCCGCAGCCGTTGGATCCACGCTTTAGTAAGCAGGGTTACCCCCCTGCCGGGTGAGGTACACCACAGTGAACACTCAGAGCACCGGATAAAACGCCATTGCAAAATACTCGTTGAGACCTGTTATTAAGATAGTTGCGAAAAAATTTTAAAGCCGCCTGGCCTAAACCAATAAACTGTAAAATGGAAAACAATACATTGTGATTAATGAGATCAAATGCTTTAGTGTAGTCAAGTAATATTAACAAAACCAGTTTATTGTCGTCCACCTCAGCAATTATATCATCAATCACGTTATGCATAGCACTGCAACAACTATACCCCGGACGAAATCCAGATTGCATCTCGGGTAGAATATTATAAGCCTTTAAAAATTCTCTGAGCTGATTGTCTAGAATCTAAATCCTTAAATGACTTAGGGTTTTTATGCTTAGGTAGAGGTATAATACGAGCTTCTTTCCATATCGCCGGAAATACCCCATTAACAATACAATAATTGATAATGTACGTAAAAACGGGCAATAAAAAAGGACAACAAAAAATCAGCAAGTCTATATTTATATTATCAGTACCACATGCTTTACTGGAAAAACTTAAGAGTAGTTTGGCAACAACGTCCTCCGTCACAGGATAGAATTCAAAATAGTGGCCATGTAAAGTGTTACTAACGTAATAATTCACCGTATCGGTAAAATCATTGTCCAAATTATTTAGTGAATCCAAGAGAAATTCATTAATTTTATTAGCATCCTTAAGAGCGTCAGGGATAACGTACTGTTTACTATCCTGAACACCGAGTTTACGTAGCTGTTTCCACATTTGTTTCGGGCTACTGTTAGAAAGAGTTTGATTAAAATACGCTTTTTTTTCAGATCTAACCGCTTCAGTGACTAGATTTCTCAAAGCTTTATAATAAGTCCAGTGCTCATTGCATTTTGTGCGCTTAAAACGCGCCAAGGACTTGTCCCTGAGACTCATCATAAATTTAAGATTATCCGTCATCCATGGTGAATATTTTTTATTAGTTTTAAATGATTTAATTGGCACATGCACATCAAAAAGCGCTGTCAAATTATCATTAAGAAAAACTACCATGTCATCAACGTTTTCCATACGATAAATTATATCCCAAGGAATTGAACTTAAATCAGTATTAAAATCAGTTAAATTTATATTTTTAAAATCGCGATAAGAGACTGATACTGGAGTAGTAATATGAGGTTTAGAAAATGTAGATAAACACCAAATCAAAGCATGATCGGTGATTTCATGAGCGTCAATGATCCCGGAGTCCATAATATCATTATCTTTATTCGTAATTATAAGATCAATGAGGGAAGCAGTGCTGGCAGTTACACGAGTAGGTTCGTTAATAATTTGTTTGAGATTAAGTGATTGCAACAATTCCAAAAACTGAAGAGTTGAGGTTTCAAAAGGCAAAAGTAAATTGATGTTAAAGTCGCCAAGAACATACATACAGTCATAGGACAAAGATATTTCCAATAAAGATTCTTCGAAGTAAGAATAAAAGTGTGAAAAATTGGAATTAGGCGGCCTATATACTACTCCCACTAAAATACTAATAGAATTAATAAATAATTTAACCCACATATATTCAATGAATGGAGTAGTTTCAGACTTAATTAAAGCGTATTTAAAAGTCTCTTTAATAAACATACCTACACCCCCTCCCCTGCCACGACGATCACATCTAAGAAAGACATAATCTGAAATATAAAGCGAATCAGTATAAATTTCATCAGAAAGCCAAGTTTCGGTAACGAGCAGAATGTCAAAATCGTTAATCAGGATGATATCTTTAATCTCTTGAAAACTGCTTAACAGTGATCTCGCATTCAAATGAGCAATTTTTGTGTGTAAGCTACACATATAAATATAATAGACTAAAGAATATGAATAATGTAAATTACCAGTAAGTAATAAATCGGTTGTAATAATTGTTACCTTAATATATTATTAACGAAAATTAATACAATTATTAGCGAAATGATGATCGCCGCGCGACTCTCTCTTCCCGCAGCCGTTCGATATCACCAGGTTCTTTAACTTCATATCGTGAATTAGCGAAATTAACAAAAATTTTACCATTGTACGACCAGGCATTCTTAAAGCCGAACGCCTCAAAAGCCAGTTTTAAGAGATTTAATCTAAACTTTGTTAAATCTTCCCGGACACTAATTTTCGTACCTCTCAATAGTTTTTTTTTAGCGTACACTTCATGAGCAAGATTATGAGTGGTAAATTTTACTATAATAGGCCGGTTGATCTTGTTTGTGCTACCTCCGTTACGCAATGGTGCTCCCGTTCTGTGGCAAACGTCGATGACATTTTTTTGAACCTACATATGCATTTTCTCGTTTAATATAACTAGAATCTTATCTGTAACATCTTCATCTTTTTCCTCAGCAACGCCCAAAATTCTTACGCAACTGCGGCGGGAATATTGTTCGAGTTGATCCACTCTTGATAGAAGGGCCACGTTTTCTGATTCTAATTTAGAAATTTTTGTTTCCAGATTATTAGTAATGTTGTCAAGCTTACGATTAATTGCGTTGAGACTCTCTTGTAAATCGCCCAGATCCGGGCCAGAACTAGTTTTTGCAGAACCACCACGATCTTTAGCAGTGAGGAGCACTTCCTTAATAAGATCAATGTATTCTTCTCTTTGGGCTTTAGTAAATACCATTTTCACTACACAACAGTTGACACTTATATAACTTACTGAACAATTTTGACTTTGATAAAAACAAAAAATTTACGTTAACAACATGCGGTTAAAGAAGAGCGCACAGTTTTACATCTATTCAGCGCGCGCCATGACACTCGATTTATGTGTAATTCCGTTTTCTTCACAAAAATGTTTGAATGCACCGGCAGTGAATTGAGTGCCATTATCGGTTACGATAGTAACGGGTAAGCCTTCTAATAAAAATATTTTTCGTAGCATCTCGATCGTAGTCTCGGTAGTCATGTCCTTGACTTGAACGAAGAAAGGGTATTTGGAGAAAGCATCTACGACGATCAACCATATACTGTTCATGAAAGGACCGGCGAAATCAACATGCACCCGATCCCATGGATGTTCTGCTTTTGGCCAATCTTCAAATTGTTTTCTTGGATTCGGTTGAACATGCTGGCATGATTGACATCGCTTGATGAGATTCTCGATGTCTTGATCGATTCTGGGCCACCAACAATGACGACGAGCAAGTTGTTTCATTCGAACGACGCCCCAATGGCTTTGATGTAACATGTTAAGAACTGCTTGTTGTAAGCTCAAAGGAATAACGACCCTTGAATATTCGTCTGTCTGGAACAACACGACATCTTTCTGAATTGATAAACTGAAACGACGTGTGAAGTAGGCCGTGAATTGGTTGTTATGGACTTCATCCGGCCAGCCATTCTTGATGTTGGTTCGAACCTGGGACAGAATCTGATCTTGACCGGTTGCTTCAGCAATTCGTCTTGAATTAAGTGGAAAACTTTCAACGATTTCATTAAGTTCTTGATTCAGACAGAAGCAACTTTCTTCGCTTTTCTCGAATTCTAAATCTGGTCCTGATGGTAAGCGTGATAAAGCGTCTGCATTTGAATGTGCTTTTGTGGCTCTATATCGTATTGTATAATTGTAGCCCATAAGAAAAATGACCCATCTTTGGAGGCGTTGGATAGACGTAGCAGGTAATTTCTTGCTGGGGTTGAAAATCGTGACCAGAGGCTTATGATCCGTAAGTAACTCAAATTGACGGCCATAAAGGTATTGATGGAATTTCTTTATTCCAAAAACAATCGACAGTGCTTCTTTTTCTATTTGACTATAACGCTTTTCCTGATTATTCATGGTTTTAGAAGCAAAAGCGATGGGACGTTCGACTCCGTTAGGGTCTTGATGTGAAAGTACAGCACCAATGCCGTAAGACGAGGCATCAGTGGCCAAAATAAGTGGCGATTCAGGTCGATAATGTAATAATGTTGTTGCCTTAATTATGTGCCTTTTAAGGGTTTGAAAAGCTGCTTCTTGATTCTTGTCCCATTTGAACGGAACGTCTTTCTTGCGTAGTTCGTTCAGTGGTCCAGCGACCTCGGCAAAATTAGGTATAAACCTTCCGTAATAATTCACTTTGCCGAGGAAAGACTGTAACTCCAATAGATTTTTTGGACGAGGAAGCTTTTTTATTGCAGCGATACCAGAGTCTGAAGGGCGAAGTCCGGAGTGTGAAATAATGTTGCCCAAATACTCGACATCTGTCTTGAAAAATTCACATTTTTCCAGTTTGCACTTAAGACCGCAACTTTCTAGACGAGTGAATAAATCTTCCAAGTTTTTTAAGTGTTTCTCGTCAGAGGGCCCCGTAATTATAATATCATCTAGATAACTGGCACAATTTGGGAAACCATTAATTACCTGCTCAATTAGACGTTGAAAAATAGCTGGTGCTATACGGAGTGTTGATTACGGCAAGTTTCTTCGCGTCTTCATCGAGTTCTAACTGAAGATAAGCATCGGCCAGGTCTATTTTCGAAAACTGCTTCCCGTTCTCCAGTTTTTGAAAAAGATCTTCTGCACGAGGGATTGGAAACTGCTCAACATTTAATTGAGGATTGACTGTGACTTTAAAATCACCGCATATGCGAATAGAACCATTAGGCTTGTGTACGATCACGATAGGAGCTGCCCATTCACTGTAGGTGATCGGCTTGATTATTCCCAATGTATTTAATCTCTCGATTTCAGCTTTAACCTTGTCTTGCAGTGCGAACGGTATCGGTCTGGGCTTGAAAAATTTAGGAATAGCATTTTCTTTTAAATATAATTTGGCCTTCAAAGTAGTACAAGTGCCGAGACCATCAGAAAACAAATATTCGTGATTCTTCACAATATCTTGAACGTTGCTCGGGCAAGAAGTAACGACGGTTGAAGAAATGTCCAACGCATTAATAATTTCTTGGTCATTGAGTTCGGTGATCGTGAAATTGAAGGCTTTAAACCACGGAACACCGAAAATATTGCTGGCCTCATTAGAGTTTGCGACCAACAAGCGCAAGTTTCTCAATTTTCATCCTATGCGAGCTTCACATAGAAACCATCCTTTAACAGGAACAGACTGGTTGCAGAAGGCTTTGATTTTGTTACTGGCCTGCTTCAAAGGTGGGGTACCCAGAGCTTCATATGTTTTGAGACCAATTATTGACGTTGTTGATCCCGAATCAAGCATAAATTTGAATGGGCGACCATTGATTTGCACGTTAGCATAATAACGCTCATCTGGTAGATATGTATTGGTTGAAGTATTGTTGATTTCCTCGGAAAGCTCGCTAGCTGAAGAATTTTTACAGTTTCTAATTGGCTGGATTCTTCTTTCGTTGCTTTTTGATATGCAAACCGAAGCGATGTGTCCTTTACGCTGACATTTGTGACAGGTAGCAGTAAAAAATTGACATGCTGATCTTTTATGATCAATGTGACACCGTGGGCATGAGCGTAGTTTCTTACGAGTGTCAATCGTTGATTTACCTTTGCTGGTCGATTTTGTTTCTGAATGAAGCGATTTTGAGCGGCTTCGACGCTGATTGTACTCAGAAGAAAGTTTGAAAATTTCCGAAGTAGTTACTTGTTCCTCTCCACTGAGTAATTGTTTAGCGGACTGCGTAGCCTCGTAGGTATTCGCGATTGTGAGGACTTCTTCTAATGATGGATTCGAATTATGCAAAGCTGCATGCCGAACTTGTTCGGAGGGTGTCTTCAGAACTACAATGTCTCTAATATGTTCATCTATCATCGAACGTTTGCAGGTATCGTTAGGACAAATATAATTACATTTGCTTGCTAGTCCCCTAAAATCGGCTATCCATTGGGCATGCGTTTGATCCTTCTTCATTGAACCTTGATTAAATTTGTATCTGCCATCAACACGTGGGTAGTTGCTTGGAAGTGATCAGACAACTTATTTGTTAATTCCGAATAAGTTTTGGTGCTGAGGTCTTCTCCGCCAAAAAGTTTTTGCAGCAGATTAAATGTCTCAACTCCAACCCATGACAAAAAATAAGCACGGCGCTGAGCTTGATCTGTGATTTGGTTGGCCTCAAAATGTTGATTGAGGCGAAATAAATATGTATCCCAATCGTCGCTCGTAATATATACCGTGAAAGGAGGTGCATTTCTAGAGACTGGTTGACTGATTGACGTGTGTGGTTGTGATATTGACAGTTGGCCCGAAACAATTTTCATCATTTGCTCAAACATTACTTGTCGTTCTTGTTCACGCTCTGCACGCTGACGTTCTTCTCGAGCAAGCTGCTCTTTACGTTCAAATTCTCTTTCTTCACGTTGACGCTCTTCGCGGGTTTCTCTTTCTTTGCGCTCTTCAATTAAAAATGCCAGTAACGTTTCTAATACGTTTTGATCTCCAGTTGCCATTACGAAGAGTCAGTTATTTCCAAAAGAAATGAAATAGAATTCGTCAGCAAAAAAATTCTTCTTGAGGAACTTGACAAAAATAGAAACCAAAGCACGATTTCTGTTAACTTTGATGATGTTGGAGCACTGTAGGTGAACGTAGACTGCGCCAATTGTAATATATCTTAATTTTTCTGATATAAAAGCACAATATAAGTTTCAATAATTAGAAGTGACGAACATGTTTTTTTTATTTTCTAATAATAACAACTGAGTTGCAGTGCTAACTGCGAATCTGTATTACTTTGAATATGTATGTATTAAAAAGAAAAAAAATAGACCTATTAATCAGTTAATAAGATATTTGGTATTCAGATGTGTCAGAGGTATGTCTTCAACAGATATATTCAATATTGATTGACTTTTGGCGCTTCGCTAACCAAAGTCTAGACTTTAGACAATAGGCAGTGATAAAATTAGGTTATTTTATCATATCTCAATAGCTTGGTAGATAACGCCCTAGTATTTCCCAAGGAATTAGACGTGAGTCGTTACATAATAGAATATCTAGTTTTCTTTCTTTTTTTTAGAAATTAATTTAAACAAACTCATGGTCATAAAATGGAAATTATGGTTTTTATGGCAGAAAATAATTATTTGTAGCAATTACGATTTTCGTACTTGAAACTATTTGTCTGAGAGTGCTTTCGACTGAATTTATGCATACAATATGGTGATGCAGAGGTTCCAAACAATTGAAGTCAATTTTGTAGTAGGTGAGCGTGGGGTAATGAGAGCCTGCGGGCAATAAGAGCCAGTCTGGTTTAGGTATAGCTAACGAACGAAAAAAATTGAAATTTAGCGAAGCAGTACCCCTTCCCGTCCAGAACACAATATGGATACCCATTTATCGCAAAACAATACGTAGTAATAACTGAGCACTTGTTTCAAACTAAGATTTGTGTTGTTATTTTTCGTAATTTTTAATCGAGAAAGTAAGTAGTCAGATTCTATTTTTTTGACAATGTTTTGATTTCATATTACTAGGTTGCTAATATATTTTGTCCAACAGTTGCATGTTTTTAGGTGTTTTATACGTTCGTTTTGAGTGACTAAAATAAAATTTCAATCACTAGCGCAAAATGTGCAAAATCAACAACTATCCATGACGACCGACCACGACTGCTTGACGTTTTAAGTAATGTCACTTCAAAAATATCTTTTCAAGATTCTTTGTTATTAAAAAATGCAACTGTTGGACAAAAGGTCGTATATCACACGTGAACGAAATGCAATTATACACTCGTGAGAATTGTCTCACTCGTGCTTCGCACTCGTGGGCCAAGATTCTCACTCATGTATAATTTAGCATTTCTCTCACTTATAATATAATCTACTATTATGTTTCTAACATTTGGTTTCTCGTTTATCTATGCTTTTTTTATCATTTTCATACCTAAAATATTAATGCCATCTGGGGTAATGACAGTCAAGTTATTATTACCCACAGGTGACTCTTATTATCCCTGATATTATAAAATACACCTAATACTTCAACAAATATGTTAAAGTACTTTTATTATTGTTTTGGTATTGTTCTCAGTATTACATTTTATGTTTTGTTATGAAAGAAAAGTGTATTATTTATTAAAGCAAGTTCTTGTCCGATGAAAATTGTATCACAAATTCTTTAAAACGGACACTGAATAAGCGCACTAACACTTAACGTTTCACCGTCGTTCGACAACTTCGTCAGAAGTTTATTTTTTTTCGCTTCTGACGAAGCTGTCGAACGACGGCGAAACATTAAGTATTAGTGCGCATATTCAGTGTCCGTTTCAAAGAATTTGTGATGTATTATTTATTTTATTAACTGTTCCAGTTATTTATAAGTTTATTTAGGCAGCAGTCGGTTTGCCTTCTTTCATGATTCTCATTACCCTAACATGTGGGCAATAAGAGCCAGTTCCATTTTTATTTTAAATGAATATATTATAAACAATTTAAGTAGCGACGGCCTTCGTCAGCAGAGCCGTAGCTCGAGAAATCCACTGCAAACCAAACCGATCTGTCCAGGTTATTCGCCCTTGCGATGTGAAAGTAATAAACAATTTAAGTAGCGACATCTTGCAATCGCTTTTTGACCTAAGATCAAAAAAATCAAAACCGGCTCGGCTCTGCTGACGAAGGCCCAACTAGGCCTGAAACAGCTGTACAGAGCATGCTCGAGGAATCTGCTGTAATCAAAACCGATTTGCACAAAATTTTTCGAATATATTATAATTTGTATTAATGACAGGAATGATATAGTTACGTCATTTTAATGGTTTCTACTTATACGAGACAGCATAAAATTGTTGAGAGAATACACTTTATATTTTTTAAATACATCGATTTTTCCTTAAGTGGCTCTCATCCCCCCGGCTCCCCTATACAATAAACATTATTACCAATAATCGAGGAGGTTCTACTATATTAATGATTTTTTTAAATAAGTACCATTTAGAAATATAAATTACATACAACGTTATTATGTATAGTGTTAGAACCAGAACCATTCCGTTTCTAACTCAGCCGTGCGCAGTTGGCAAAATCAAACAGACCATAAATCGGGATACACCTGAGTTTACTGAACGTGTTTCCATTCCCAAGGTAATTATTACACAGGAGCAAATGTTTACTTTGTGTATGTTTAACTAAAGGTCTCGCGATATGAAACAAAAGAGTGACAAGTGCAACAACCGGTCGACGGTCTGAACGTTGGTTCCGCCAGCGAAACAGTGCAACATCGTCTTCACTACATCGCCACCGGACTTCTGTCTTCACTTTTAACGCGTTCACGGATAAAGAAAAAAATTATAGAGTATCCTTTTTTGTTAAGTCTACTAAATAGGGAAACACTATACAACGAAGTTTAGTTATATGCAAATATACAAAATATATAAATACAAATATACAAAAAAGGGAAACACTATACAGTGAAGTTTATTTATATGCAATTTGTAGATATTATTTATATAAAAATATTTTCACTATTAATTGAAGGCTTATTAAATATTTATACGTATTAAACAAAAATATATGTACATTATATATATTAATACGTATACAGTGACTTTCATGAAGTTCGTAACAAATGGGAAACATTTTTATTATTGACTTTCGCCAAAAATTTTTACTACAGTTGGTTCGTGCATCAATCAAAATAAAAAACAACATAATTCCATCTAACCAGTCATTTAAAATATGGCTAAAATTTTGAAAAATGGAAATTCGCGAAAATGAATAATTGCCATAATTCAAAAGTTATTAATCTTTTCCTACTAGAATCGATGCACTCAGATAAAATTAAGTATAATCAACAACTTACAGCGTCTAAATACAATATTTTACTAAAATTTTGACCAAAAATAATTTTTTTTAGAATTTCATTTTATGTGGTTTTAAAATTAAAATACTCTTTTAAATCCTTCAAAAACAGATATCATCTCTTTCTTTGATCTGTGTTAACTAAGATAAATACCACTAATATGAAAGTATTACTTCAAATCGGACGTCTTTTACAAAAAATAGAAATTTCGCTATTAAAAACACGTCTTTGTTACATTGCGTTTTTAACAAATAAGAATAAATTGTTTCCGTTTCTTTTTTGCGTAATAGAAAGGCAAGATGTAAGTATGCTCTTTTGTACAAAAAATGTCATTTACAGCATATTAAATGCATACTTCTGGTATTTTGAAAAATATTATGAATTTTCAGCGATAATCCGTAAAATAATATTAGCCGTGAAATTAACGTCAAGGGAAAACATCAGTTGGTTCGTTGATATTTCTTGCTGAGTCAACTTTGTCTTTAACGGAATATGTATTAAGATTAACTTTGCTATGAACAAGAAATATCAACGAACCAACTGATGTTTTCGCTTGTTGACGTTAAGTTCAACGTCATGGCTAACACTATTTTACGAATTTTCGCTTAAAATGTACAATACTTTTCAGAAGGCCAGAAGTATGCATTTAATATGCTGCAAAGAACATTTTTTCTATAAAAAGAGCATATTTAAATCTTAGCTTTCTATTATGCAAAAAATAAATTAAAACAATTTATTTTTATTTGTTAAAAACGCAATGTAACAAAAACGTGTTTTTTTAAAGCGAAATTTCAATTTTTTGTAAAAAGCGTCCTATCTAAAGTAATATTTTCAGATTAGTGATATTTATCTTAGTATACACAGATCAAGGAACGAGATTATATTTGTTTTTGAAGGATTCAAAACAGCATTTTAATTTTAAGATCACATAATATAAAATTCCAAGAAAATGGATTTTTGGTCATAATTATAGCAAATTATTGTATTTAGACACTGTAGGTTGTTCATTACACTTAATTTTATCTGAATACATCGATTCTAGAACAAAAAGATTGATAACTTTTGAATTATCGCAATTTTTCATTTTCGAGACTTTCTATTTTTCAAGTTTTCAGCCACATTTTAAACGAGTAGTTGGATGGCATTGTGTTGTCTTTCATTTTGATTGGTGCACGAACTAACTGTACTAACATTTTTTCACAAAAAACAATAATAAAAATTTTTCCCATTTGTTACGAACTTTATGAAAGTCACTGTATATATACGTATTAAACAAAAATTATTTGTTGTATAAATATTTAATAAGCCTTCAATTAATAGTGAAAATATTTTTATATAAATAATATATACAAATTGCATATAAATAAACTTCACTGTATAGTGTTTCACTTCGGGCACGAGTTCACGGTGACATTTGGGAGACCGCAGCGGAAGCAGTGCCTCTGTTTGTTAACGGGACACTCACGTGAGACATGACCAGTCTTTTTACAATTCCAGCACCTGATGACGTTAGAGGTTGGGCTGGGTTTAGACATTTCGGGCTTACTTTCTTTAGATTCGGTTTTGGTGGAGGGGCCAGCTTGAACATAGGCTAACTCAGGCTCAAGAGTGAGATTCCTTCGTGGTGGGGGGTGTATGCTTCCACAGCTGATTTGCGAACCTCTAATTGCCTACCTAATTTAAGCAGTTGCGCGACAGATGTTATTTCAACCAGGCCTAATTGTTGCTGGTAAAAAGGCGCAAGATTCTTCAACAAAATTTTAATTTGAGCCGCCTCAGGGACATGGACGCCAAGCCTATTAAACAAGTTGGACATAACCGACAGATAAATGCCCATGGACTCATCGGGTCGTTGTGTACGTCGTTTAATTTCGTCAAAAAGTTGATCGCTGTAGTCATGTGGTTGGAACTCGTCTTTGAGAAGTGTCACTAGCTCTGGCCAAGTTTTGCATAAACATTTGTTTGCTCTCAACCAAATCAGAGCCTTGTCTCGAAATAGGTCAGACGCGGAGGCAAAAGGTGCAGCCTCAGAAACGTTACGTGCAACACTTAATTCATCAACACGTTCTAAAAATGCGTTAAGCGATAACAGTTTATTATTACCGTCATACGAAATACCCCATTTCGATACAGGCACTGACTTAATCTCAGCTACGTTGGCCTGATGTTTATTTTGTCTAGTCGGGATGCAATCGTCAATGTCTACGTCAGGTTTCAGATTAATTAATGGCTCGACGCATGAGACAGACATCTGATCGATGTCAAATTGATCCGCGATGACTGACAAGTCAAGTAACGGTGAAGGCGGTGAAGCCGTATGCAATGTCTCACTTGCCGAAGGTAAATCCTGAACCTTTTGTTCAAAAAGGTACGCCATCTCGTCGAGGGTTTTTAGGAAAGCATTCCGTTGCTGAATCTCCTCACTTGTTGTTGGTTGGCTACGTTTAGCCCTGCCAAAAGCATGTGAAAGCTTTGTAAAAATCTTGTCTTTAGTGCAAACAGTCGCGTCACTAGGAAATGAGTCGATTAAACAACGGATCTCAACTGCTTTCTCATTTAATGCCGTAGCATCATCCCCCGAAAGGAATGTTATAAGTTGCTGAAGGCAACTGCAAGTCACGTTCGAGTCTTAATTGACGTCTTAGGTTCGCTCTTTTCTGCGCAGCCGTACCTTCGGGTTGAACACCACATGCAATGAGCTCGTAACTCAGCTCTTCAGTATTTAAACAGTCCGGCAATAGTTTGTACTCCATGGCGCAGTATAAAAAGCAAGACGTTACGGTAAAAAATAAAAACAAAGTGCAAAGCTGGTTTAAAGTAAATTTTGAAAATTCAAATGGCTCGCACGTTGAGGCGCCAAATTTGCTACCTACCTGTAGGTTTGCAAATTTTGTGCGAAGTGTCTTATGTCTCCACACCGCTCGGCATAGCTCGTGGAGGGAGGGTTCGACGAAACCCCAATGCAAAAGGTGGGCAAAAATGATTTAAAATAAAATGCACCAGCTGAGCACACTTGTTTATATTTCGCTTGCTCAAACTTTAAATAACTATAACTCAAACACGAACAATAAATATCAATAAACAAGTAACACGCTAAATTAAATCCGTACCACAGATCTGTGCTTCGGTTACACATACAGTTTAGACGAACAACGCAATTAGTGATACTCGGACTCGGGTAACAATAAACGAACCCCGCAAATACAAAAAATAAAAGGGCTATTCCGACCTTGGCCTCCTAAGATCCAGCGTCAATGTCAGTCAGCTGTTCAACATCAACAGATCGGAGCGTCTTCCCGCGGTGGTTAGCAGAGTGGGCTAATGTTGCGGTAAGCGGGAAAACCGCCAGAAATGACGTCGTCTTGCAGGGCGAGCCTATTCTCAACGACGGGGAAGGCCAGGTGGCGTGGCTCAATTCGTTGACGACAGCCAACTCTGGGCTTCTGCACCCAAGGGGACGACGATATTTCTCACCTAAATAGAACTACCTCCGCCAGCTGAATTGAACTGGGGCTAATGTCTCAAACTTAAGCTTCAACTGAAAGCCTCTACTCGTACTAAAAGCCTAATGGAAGAAAATATGCGTTACGTTTCTTCGCAGTCAGAACAAAGTCGCAAGACATACCTGTTTCGTATTTCGACAACAGGCTTGGAAAGCTGTTTAGCAAGCTTAAAATTCTCTCCTCGTTCGATAATAACAAATCTCGGGATAACCCGGTTTCGTCTCCTTCACAAAAACCAGTGAAAGGGGCACAAAGGAGCTGTACTCACACACGCACAAAATGAACGATGCGAACGGGAGAGCTTGCGATATGAGACTGGCTGCGGATGCATGTCGCGTTCTTCCCCCAACGCCGGTTCAGACAGAAGTCGTTACGATCGAGACAGATTTACCCCGGAAACTAAGTGAGATGGAGCTATGTAGAATGCCTGAAGTAACAGCGGATAGTTAACATCACGCTATGTTGTGAAATATGGTGCAATGCGACGATCGGCACGTAGGCCGTGTGAACGTTAAAAGTTCCCACGATGATACAGGGTGTTCGGAAAATTATTATGAATAACTTGAATGGATTTTTCAACCGTAACAGAATGCAATATAAATATGTAATTCAAGTGGCAATTGAAATAATGACACATGATTTTATTTCCATAGGTCACTTGATTAGAAAAGATCACCTGTTATAAGTTATTGTCAAATCGTATTCTTCAAGTAAAAGTCTAAATTTTGTTAATCTAGATGACGGATTTTTCATTCCAAATAAATAAATTAACATTTTTAATATTTAAAGTTGGTTCTTGTCCGATGAAATTTGTATCACAAAATCTTTTAACCGGACACTAAATCGCGCACAATACACTTAACGTTTCACCGTCGTTCGACAGCTTCGTCAGAAGTGAAAAATATAAACAAGTTGTCAAAATAAAACAAGGTTGTCAACGGAAACTGAAAAGGTAAATTGATTTTTTTTACATAATAAATATTTTATTTTAATAAATGTTAAAAATTGACAGATCTATATTCTATTTAAAGAATCGTGAAAACTAGAAAATGTATCGTTTAAACTTGTAAAATCTGTACGTTTGTTAATAAAATTCGACGACATTTTTATTTTATACATTTCTATAAAACGTCTTTTAAAAATATTAGACTCATAATATAAAATATTAGTGTTTTCAAAATCATAATTTCGATTTTACGATTCTAACTCAACTTGATAATATCCTTGTGAAAGGTTTAAATGTGAAAAATAAATTGCACCTGCTAACAAATCCAAAATTTCCGTAATGTTAGGTAAAGGAAAACGATCATCTTCGATAGTTTTGTTTAACAGCCTATAATCAACAACAACGCGCCACTTCTTGTCACCGTTAACGTAATTTTTCTTTGGGACAATTAATAATGGAGACGACCAATTTGATTTAGTTTCCTCAATAATTCCGTCTTTTAGCATTTTATTTATTTGTTTATTTATTTCGGCTTTTTGAGATTGGGGTAAACGGTATGGTTTGACATAAATGGGTTTCGCGTCATTTTTTATTGTAATAAGGTAGTCTCTTTAACAATATTGGTTATTGTTACAAGATCATTTTCTAAAAGAAATATGTCAAAAAATTTCGCACAAATTTTATGAATGAAGTCTTTTTCTTCTCGATTCAAGTGTTTCACATTAGTTAAATCTAATAATTTGGTAACTCTGTCGAGTGAAATTTGATTACTATCAAAATTATATAATTCAATTTTCGATAACTGGACAGTATCTGGTTTGAAATTTTTAATTTTGATTGGTCTGTCATTAGTATTAAGTATACGGACTGAAATAATATTTGACTTCGGTCTCGCAATAATTCCTGCGGTGAAAACACCTTCTGAAATTTCATTCGGTAAAACAACACAATCTTCATTATTATCAATCCAAAAATGTTGAATGACTTCGCAACGCGGAGGTATTGTAGCGAAAATATAATCATTCATTTCATAATCGATTCTTGCGTTATGTTTTCCAAAAAAATCTGATGCAATTATTCCATTTAAATAATTTCTAAAATCTTTTATGACATGAAATCCATGATTAAATTTATTTTCTTCTAAACATAACTGAACCAATTGATTTTGTTGAACCTGCAATACCATTAATTGTTAGTTGTCTTGAAAAATCTATTAATTCATTGTTTTAAAATTTTTGAAAAAATTATACTAACACTCGCACCTGTATCCAAAAGAAATAATAAATCGTCATTTTGATATTTTAGTCGAATATAATTTAAACCGTTCACACTTAAAATCACATTTTCAGTGTTTTTAGTCTCGAAAAAATTTGCTTTCGTTTGGCATTTTGATGCGTTTGAATCTGCATCTCGATTAAAATTTTGAGAATGGCTGTTGCCATAATTTTGGTCCGAAAAATTGAAATTCGGAGTACGTCTATAATTATGAAATGTTTTGCCATATTGTTGTGAAAAATTTGGATTTTGTTTATTAGGCGGTCTATAATAAATTCATTCTAGAATTAGAACCTCGAAATTTTTTAGTGTTTCCATTTCGGTGCGTGTTGAGATGAAAAGTACTAAAAGAGGGAGGTTTATTCCTCTCTTCATCTAAAGCAAGTAGCAGCACTTATGGCTTCTTTCAACGTCTTAACACTTCGCGATTTAATTATTATCGTTCTTAGTTCATGATTCCTAATTCCATTGCAATTGCTATAAATTCTTGTAGCAATTTTTTCGTTTACGGGGCGCAATGATTTTAATAAATTTTCGTCATTTCCCGCTTGTGCTAATGTTAAATCACTAATGGCCGTTTGCACCAAACATTTAAGCTCAGCTTAACTTTAAGAGTCACTTAGGTCCAGTATTTCATTCGGAGTTTAACTTTAAGCTTCGTTTTATTCCCATAGTAATAATTGTAAGGACAATTGTTTCCGTAGAAATAAAACGAAGCTAAAAGTTAAACTCTCAATGAAATACTGGGCCTTAGTATGTGACTTACACAATGCTGTGTAACCGAAAAATGTCACATTATAAGCACCACTTAAATTTAAGTACAGCTTAAGTGTTTGGTGCAAATGGCCATAAGAAGTTGTTCAATCTCACTACCAAATTCATCAATAGGTTTGTTTTGTTGTCGTGACTGATGTAGTTGACTTGAAAGAGTTGTAGCTGATTTTTGTGTAATAACATTTTCTCTGATATCTTTTATGAGCAAATCTACGGTATCGTAATTTTTACTTAGCCGAATTTTAGCATTTTCAGAGAAACGTGTTTTTAAAACATAATTTATTAAATGTTTTCTACTCTCTGCTTCTAACAATTCTGCATATAACGTGATTGAATATATTAATTTTTTGGTTGTGTATTCAATACCATCCATAGCTGGTAATAAAGAAACCGCAGTTTTTAAATTAAATTTTTCAGCCATTCTAAAATCCCTTTTTAGTCTATCCTGAAGTATACAACGAATTTCTTCAATAATTTTGTTAATGCGCTCGATGTAAGCTTTAACTTCGCGAATTACATCAACATTTGCAACATCTTTACCAAATTCTGTTCTTAAAATATAATTTAACAGAAAATTTATCTAAATCTAGCAATTTCTTTGAAGTATATTCTAAATTTTCTCGTATAACCTTATTGTCTTCTATTCTATTGGTTTTAAATGACTGAATATCTTCAAATAAATTCTTAAACTTAACTAATATAATCACAAAGCAACACTAAACCTATGGTTGTAATCAGATTAATCAATGAAATACACCCCTAATCACATAAATTCACTGATAGCGAATACGTATTTCAGTAACAATGTTACCATCTTCAGCGCTAAACTGTTATTAAACTTAAAATTAGGAATAAAATAAACTAAGCCAAAATAAGAATTTATTGGAAAATTAAAAAACCTAGAAATAAAACCGAACGAAATTTTAGTATCCTTTAATGTCACTTCGTTATTTTCCAGTATACCTGTAAAAACCACCTTAGATTACTTAAAAGAACTGTTACTAGAAAATAACTTCGATAATGAAGAAGTAGAAGAATTATTAAAATTGACTACACCTTTTCCAAGTGTAGTTCAGAAAGTAACAGATTAATTTCAGACAGTGTCAAATGTTTCTCAGATGCAAAAAATGAATTTTAAAAACAGTCAATTGTATTTCAGAAACTTAAAATGTATTTCAGAATGTGCTAATTGTAGTTCAGAAAAGTGAAATCAATTTCAGAAAAGGTGAATTGTATTTCAGAAAATAATGTTATTATATTTATATACTATAGTAAATAAGTCTTGCTATACCTTAGGAACCATTAACAGATTTTTGTGAAATATATACTGTTAGAATTGCATTGAAATAAAGTGAAGAATGAATTTAATAATTGTGGATTTTGCATGATGTCCATGCTAAGAAATGCAGTTATTCGCTATTAACATGCAGGCATTTATAAACTTACAAAAAAAACTTTATTACAAATGATTCCTGATTTACAAATAATGCTTTCAGATTTACAAATGATGCTTTCTGATTTGCAAATGATATTTTCTAAATTTCATATGACGTTTTCTGAAATACAATTTACTGATCTGAACTACAATTGCTACTTTCTGGAATATAATTTACTAATCTGAACTACAATTGATGATTTCTTAAATACAATTTACTAATCTGAAATACAACTGAAATTTTCTGAAATACAATTGGAGAAGGTGTAGTTTATGTATGAACTAAAAATTTTTTAAATTTAATAATGGGTTTTATCAACAAACGGAAGGTGCAGCAATGGGAAATAGCCTATCACCGTTTATGGCAAATCTTTTTATGGGTAAATTTGAAACGGAACTCAAAACCTCTTCAGATTATTTTCCTAAAGTCTGGTCGAGATACGTCGATGACATATTTTGTGTTTTTGACAAAAGTAAATGTTCAATAGATCAATTTCTTGAAACTTTAAACTCTAAATTCGCAACCATCAAATTTATCTATGAAACAGAAACTAACAATAACTACCCTTTTTAGACATTTTAATAACTAGAAATAATAATAAATTAGAATTTAACGTTTATAGGAAATCTACTAATGTTAATAGATTTATTCCCGCGGACTCAAATCATTGCAAACAGTATAAATTAGCCGCCTTAAATTTCTTAGTACATAGGATGCTAACGTTCCCTTTATCAACGGTTAATTATAATAAAGAACTTCAGTAAATTATTAAAATCGCTGCGTATAACGGTTATCAACCCGATATAATCTATAATATTATTAGAAAACAAAAACAAAAATTAGATATTAAGAAAATAACCACATTAAAATCTGATAAAATAGGGGATGTAGATTATAAGAAAATTGTAAAAATGCCGTTTTATCCTCAATACACTAAAGGTTTAGATACCTACCATTTTTAAAAAATTAGGTTTAAAAATAGTTTACACAAACAATAACAACATAAAATCTTTGCTAGAAAATCCAAAAGATAAAGTGGATTCGGAGAATAAATCCGGTATATATAAAATTAGTTGTAAAAATTGTGATCAAATTGATGTAGGACAAACAAAAAGATCATTAAAAATTAGATTCAAAGAACACCTAGCTCATTTAAAATTCAGAAGGTTCGATAAATCCAGTGTGGCCTTACATATGCTTGAAAACAAACACTCGGTAAATAAAATAGAATTAATCAAACAGATTAATAATAAAGGAGATCTAGATTCTCACGAAAGCTTAGAGATACACAGAAACAGATTGATGAATTCAGAGAAAACAGGATCGGTCACTTCCAGCCTGTTCGACCTTTAAGTTTTCAAGGAATCCGGGTTTACACGTTTAATTTAGTATAGAGGGAGAGGGAGTTCTATTTTAGCTTAGTTTATTTTATTCCTAATTTTAAATTTAATATCAGTTTAGCGCTGAAGATGGTAACATTGTTACTGAAATACGTAATCGCTATCAATGAATTTATGTGGTTAGGGTTGTATCTCATTGATTAACTAATATACTCATTTAATAAAATAATGTAGGTAACAATAAAATATTTAATCTAACCTGAATTCACTAGTCACTCATTTGTTCGCATACTTACTTATACACCACCTGCAGCGACGCACTATGGGGCCAAAAGCACTTTCGCGTCTCAAAAATCTGTAACTCTTTTATTTACTGACTTACGTTAATGAAATTTAGTACATAGATTAAGAAAACTATATGCTTTATGGCTGTGATGTGATTTTTTTAAAACTTTTATTTACTTCTTTATTATATATGTTGTAACACCGAAAAGTGAAGATCGCTTAAGGTAAAGTGCCCTTATTTGAAAAGATATATAAAAATGTCATAAGAAAATGTTGTTTAGAATTAAAAGTTATAGTCAAATACAATTAGAGCGATTAATCTGAAGGTTGAGAAATTTAGAGTTCCATGCGAATCAAATAGCGACTACTCTGAAGCTCAGTTTTAATGAACGATTACGTACATAAGACACAATCAACGTGTAAAGTATTATACATCATTGGAAAGGGCACATCTTCTAGTTTCAAAATAACTATATAAACATGTAAATTGCTAACTGCTTTGTTTAATAAAAAAAAACATAAACATAGGTATGTTTAATTTGCCATTTTAAAACTTATCTTAAAGATTTAACTGTCATCGGGATTTGCCGGAGTGGAGTTATTGGTAGGGTATAATAGCGAAAATAGTCCTCTAAATGATAGCAGAAATAACTTTTGCACATATTTGCACCTAACATCAAAAAACAGGTTGAAAGATGGTGACCTACGTTTAGTGTAAGTAGCTACTCGTATTTTGTTTTTAACCACAAAAGATGAACACAACCACTGAAAAGGTAGTAATACTTATTCATTGTCAAAAACCATACATTTTTTTTTCCACCATATCACCAGCAGAAAATCTATTCATGATTAAATATTATTCTCCAACCTGTTTAATTCATCATACATTTCCGCAATGCTGGAAAAACGTCTTAATTGTACCTATCGCTAAAGTAAATAATTTCTAACAGATTTCAAAGATCTAAGACCGATTAGCCTACTACCAATTTTTTCTAAATTATTTGAAAAGGTTATTAATTACCAGTTCAGAGTTTACTTACAAATTAATAATATTATCCCCGAGTGCCAATCAGGATTTCGCCCTGGATACAGTTGCACTACAACATTATTGAATAACTCAGATGATTTAATCAGAGCAACAGACAAAGGCTTGGTGTCAACACTTATACCACTTATACTCTCACGGTGCGGCCACATTAACGTTTAATGTCACGCCTAATTTGACTAGTTTGGTGTAGTTTTTACTTGTGATATGATAATATGGAAAAGAAAACAAATTTATAACGAGTAATTTGATATTAAACTTAAGTGTAACCGCAGATTTTATGTCAAATTAGATGTTAAAAATCACGTTAGGCGTTACATTAAATGTATATGTGCCCGCGACATTAGACTACAGTAAAGCTTTCGATACATTAAATCACAGACTGTTATTATCTATTCTTAATTACGGTAAAACCTCTCATGACGGACACCTCTCAAGGACAATTTTTAATTCCCCAAATTGTTATGTATGTAATTTACATGCATTAATACCTCTATTAGGCGGACACCTCTATAAGACGGACACGGACATTACATTTGTTGCAAAAATTTAATTTTCTTCGGAAATTTACCTCTTTCACACGGACACTTATAAAATGGCAGATGTCTTTTACACCGTTTATTTCAAAAGCCGACAAAGAGCTATCGGTGCTGGTGCCGGTCTTGCTTCGTAGTATTTGTTAGAAAGAATAACCCCAAATAAATATTTATGGTCGGTATTCCGTTCTTAATTTTGTATTCTTAATAATTTAGTAAATGTAGTTACTATTGTTAATTTGTTTATTTATAAAGAAATTGTACAGGTTTTATTCAGTAGTGACTGAACGAACATACACATTATACTGAAGAAATATCGTTAGTTAGGTAAGTGCATATCGGGATGCAACGAAGAAGCGGTCGGCTTTGATAGTTTTACAAAGAGATCGCATCTTTTCTTAACAGTACATTTCAGTGTAAGTTGTCCTTTCGCTTTTTAAACATGTCGGAGAGAAAATTAAAAAAATTAACTATTCGTGAAAAAATAGAAATTATAGATTTTGCTGAAAAAAATTCTTCAAGTGAACGTAACATTGCAACAAAATTTAACATAGGCAAGACTCAAGCTGGAAATATTTTGAAAAACAAAGAAGAAGTTTAAAAAATTTATGTAGGAGACTGGAATTCACAACAAAAAAGGAAGTTTATTAAAACCGAAGGTAAGTCTTTGGATAATGACTTGTGAATATGACCTGATTATGTATAAGCTAATCATTTTATATTTTTTATAGGAGTTGCCGTCGACAGTGTAGTATACGATTGGTTTTGCAAAGCTCGTGGTAAAAATATTCCAATTTCTGGACCAATTATTACGGAAAAGGCAGTAGAAGTAGCAAAACAACTGAATATCGACTTAAAGGCATCCAACGGTTGGTTAGAAAAATTTTGTAAGCGGCATAACATCACTTTCAGAACAATTTCTGGGGAATCAGCTAATGTAAACACTAACGAAGTAGAAGAATGGAAAATAAAATTACCCACAATAATTAATGATTATTTGCCTCGAGACATCTATAATGCAGATGAAACTGGTCTTTTCTATCGTGCATTACCTAATAAAACATTTGCGTTAAAAAATGAGAAATGCACTGGAGGAAAAGCTGTTAAAGAAAGACTAACAATTTAGTCTTGCGCTAATATGCCTGGAGAAAAGAAAAACCCGTTGTAATTGGTAAGCATAAAAATCCTCGTTGTTTTAAAGGATCGCATATTGAAAAATTACCGTTTAACTGGTATTTTAATAAGAAAGCATGGATGACTCGTGAGATAATGACCGAGTGGCTGGGGCGTTTCGACAGAAGAATGAAAAGAGAAAATCAAAAAATACTGTTGTTTCTGTCACTTCACATCCTGCAATTCATTTAGAAAACATTAAATTAGTGTTTTTGCCGCCAAATACACAGCACTTTGTCAGCCTTTGGATCAAGGCAATTAAAAATTTTAAAGTTAAATACAGAAGTTTTTTAATGCGAAGATTATTGTCCAACATGAATGACTCAAATTCTCTTGAACAATTAGAAAACAGTATAACGAGAGTTAATGCCCTGATTTGGACAATAACAGCTTGGAAAAAAGTGAAACCTGAAACAATTAAAAATAGTTTTGGCAAAGCTGGCTTTGGAATAGATAACCTTAGAAATATAGAAAATGAATTTGATCCAGACGATGATGTTCCTTTGTCTCTTTTATGCGATTTTACAAATAGCAAGCCGTTTTTAGAGTACATTCAAATTGACGAAAATATAGGGACGGAATCGAGTGAACTAAATACAGTGCAATGTGTACGTGAACATCAAGAAAATAATGGTAGTGAATTAGAAAGTGACAGTGATAATAATAGCATATCTGAAAAAAGCTTGAACATAAAAAATATTTATGAAGCGTATGAAATGTTAAAAGACATAGAAAAATATTTCGTTCATGCAAATGATTTTGTTGCCGCTGAAAAATCAAGTAATTTAATAACTTACGTGGAATCTCAAATTACAAAAACAAAATTCAATAATTATAAACAAACAAAAATTGGTGATTATTTTCAAAATATATAAGTAAAATTAATAAATATTTCAATAGTTGCTTAGTGTTTATTTAACGTTAATTTTAAAGCCTCTGTTAGGCGGACACCTCTATTAGGCGGACAGTCTGTCAGTCACAGCAGATATAAAAAACAGACCACACCCTTTTTTCCCCATTTGAAATGCATTGACTTCCGGTCCAGTTTTCTGCCTCATCTGAGCCCATGGTAAAGAGTGAGATGGAGCTCCAGAGAGAGAGAGAGACGGGGATAACGTAGTTCGGGCGTCCGTCCGCCAGATGCCTCCGGCGCTGCTGCTATTTTCTTTAGTTCGGAAATTGTCCGCCAGATGGCAGTGGCGCTGCGTCGTCAGAGCGTTAGTTCGGGAATTGTCCGTCGGGTGTCGCCACCGGTGCTTCGCTGCGGATTTTTTTCCTCCGTCCGGAGAGAGATTCGAACCCGTTCCTCGGCGTTCCTGAGCCGTCCACCTAAGCCGCCCGGCCGTTGAGTCAGTTGTTCGTATCCGTTCGAGATGTGTAATATTAACGACGCGACGCGCGGCGAATGATGTCCTTATTTTTTTCGTCGAACACGGATGCGATGTTGGCTACGTCATTTTTTTTCCTCCGTCCGGAGAGAGATTCGAACCCGTTCCTCGACGTTCGTGAGACGTCCACCTAAGCCGCTCGACCGTTCGGTCAGTTGCTCGTATCAGTTCGAGATGTGTAATAATAAAGACGCGCGGCGAAGGATGTCGTTTTATTTTTCGTCGAACACGGATGCGATGTTGGTTGCATCTGGCGGTGTCCATCTGGTGACGAATTGCGAAAGGACGATCGCCGGCGTCCATCTCGGAGACGTCGCGTGTCGGTGAGTTTCTGTAAAAAGAACGACGTGCGCGGGAGCATATAGATCGCTGTACGCAGAGCGGCGGCGGCAATTTCGACAAAATGGGTCCTCGGGGCGTGCGCATTTCCGCGAGCAGAAGCGGACGAAAACGATGTCGACGTGCGTATTAAACAATAAAAGATGCATTTTGCTTACGTATGTAGTTTATTACTATGAAAAAACTTATATTCATAACTTGATAATAAATATTTACAAATTACATTTGCGTTAGGCATGGAACAAATACTGTAATTGTTTGTGTGATGCAGGCAAGATAAATTTCTTTTGTTTAAATTCGGACAGTCAGGATCGGATTCCAGGTTTACGATTTCTATCGCTGGTAAATGCTCTTGGAGGAAATTTGCTTTTTGGTGACCTTTTACGTAGATTCGCTGATATCCGTGTGTAAATTGATGAAGAATATTCTTCACTTGTCTGTAAGGAATGTAACCGTCAGAGTAGCGTAGGTAATGATAATTATTTTCCAGCCGAATAATTTGTCTTTTATGTTCCTTTTTTTATTTGTTGAAAGGAACGTCGGGTGGACCGAATACGAAATGTGCTATGCCACACGCGTCTTTGATTGCCAATTCTTTTGCCACAAAACGTTCCAATTGGAATCCTTCTATATCAATAACTAGCGATTTTACGTTTGCTTCTTTCTTGCTTTCGTGCTTCCGGAGTAGAATAGGGTCGAGAATTTTCGATAATTTCTTAATACGTTGGCGGAAACGGATTCTGTCGCGTGCATTTTGCAACCAGTTATTGTCTTGCTCTTCTTCTTCTTCTTCATCATTCGCATAAAATTCTATTACAACGGCCGGTTCTTTGGCAAATGTTACGTTTTTCTTTATAATTTCACGTACACTCACCACTCGATGAAACAAACGCAAAGACTGAGCGAGAAAATGCACTCGGCCTCTTTCGTTTGGAGTGGAGGGGAAAATAAAAGCACTCATTGTTTAAAAAAATATATTTCAGATAATTAAATACATAAAATAATATATATTTTGTTTAAATTATATCTCTAACTATATTCGTTGCAGGGTTATATTCAACGATCTTGTCGTGGATAATTAGACAATATGCGACCATATCCGCTTTAAATTCCTATTCGCTCTCTAATTCTAATTTAATGTCGACAGTCGAAGATTTTACGGATTCGTTCTGTTTCGAACAGTCTATAACGTAGAGAGCTTTCTTTTTGAATTCCGCCAAATTTAGAATCGGTTCGTTGCCACGTCCGTAATGACTGTTTTGAAAATCTGCGTACATCAGATAAGCAATGCCAAATTTATTTTTACTCATTTCGAGATTTAAATTTTTATGCGGATAACTTTCAGAATTAAGATGTAATTTAATATTTCGAATGTGTGCGTGATCAAATTCTGACGCGTTTTTAGTAGGTTTGTCTTTTCTAGCGTCTTGGAAAGCGACGATAACATACCTAGGTTTTTCTAAATTCGTAGACGTTCTTATTGGCCACACATCATTAATGGTTGGGTGCATGCTTGGTAATTCATGTAGTTCCCATTGTCGATAAGGAATGAAAATAGATTTTGACTCTTGTAGAAACTGTAGCATTTTCAATTTCATCTCGTCATTGAGCGTAATGTGCGGCAAGTGCCATTCGATTTTTTCTAAACTTATGCTTGCCGTTGTCGTCCCCGTACCATGAGTACAATTATTGTCACTTCTGGAGCGAAGTAATATTATTTCTTGTTTAGCGTTCATTATGATTTTCTTGTAGTCCTCTCAGAAGCCGAGTAGAAATTTTAACGGTATGCATGCCATAAATTTATCATCTAATAAAGTCGGATGCTGGTCCTGAAAGGGCACCCATCCGGCCACTTGTAATACTTTACTTTCCGCATCGTTATAGCATAGGTACGCCTTAATGGTAGTTGTCACGCCTACATTTCGAACTTTATCTATTTCCTTCGTTCCTCAAAAGGAACGAATAAGGGTTATTTGTCAGTCGACACTCGCCGGTACCTTCGTCGCTCGGCTTGAAAGTTCCCTCGATGTACAGATAACTTTCGTGCGGATAGGTGTAAATATCTTGATGATTGATTCGTCGTTGTTGTTAAAATTCTTGTACGTCGGAGAATACCAGTGAAATTGCTTCTTAACGATAACTTCGTCGAAGTCGAGTCCTTCGGATAGATGCAACATTACCGTCGATATTTTTCACTTTATAGCCTAAACTTTGCAAGAACAATATATTGCTCGATGTTAACCTTTGGGGAGCTGTCTTCTGAATGATGAATTCTTCGGGCTTGTTTTGTATATTATTACTGCTACCGTTATTTTTGTCGTGGAAACGCAGGCCCATCACTTCACGTTTGCTTTTTCAATTCCAGACTGATTCGAACTTGTTCACCTCTTAAATTTATCGACGATCCGTTCTGATCGAGTAACGACAATGTAATGTTATCGATCTTGCGCACTCTATGTTGCTGGGATTAATATTTATGCTGTAACCGGGATCGACGGACGATGAAAATTCAAAAACCGTATGCGATATCTTTTCGTTGTAAAACGAATCGGTAGCAATGTTACACTCCACACGGATTGTCGTCACCTTTATAATTTCCACTGGTAAATCCGATTAATGTAATAGATTCGATTCTAATATTTTCGGCGAGAAGCCCAACATTCGGCCTATCGAATCTGGTTTTTCAAAGTCGATCTTAAACATGCACTTAATTTCACATTTTAGCGTATTGTTGTTCGGTTTTAGCGAAAGCGTACCGTTTAATTCTGTCTGCAGGAATTTCTCCAGATCCTCCACTTCGTAGGAGCCCGTTGGAATTTCGATAATCTTGCCGTCGCCGTAATAAAATTTGTTATTCTTTCGCTCTTCAACGTTAGGCACAGTATTGTAGATGTAAAGACTTAGTAATCCGATTTGATATTCGTAACGGGGATCCAGTTCGATAGGCGGGTAATAATTTGCCGAAAGTATGCTACTGTTGCCCACCAACGTGAACGTTCTCGACATGACTGCGTATTTTTTTGCCCTCTTTATGTAAAAATTCTAAACATAGATGTCCACAATTGTTGGCGTTGAATTTTTGATATCTCTTGTGATTATTCGACTGCCCTCGAAATATCGAATCACTTCCGACGGCGGCGGAAGATTTCCAAAACTGTCGAAATACAGCACGTGTTTATTTCTTTTAAAATAAGCGACCCAGTGCGTTCCGGGACCGTTTTTCGAATCTAAATTTATTATGCCGCTTTCGAATTTACGAGGTTTTCTAGGTAAATCGTCACGCATAAAGACGCCTCTGAAATGTGGCACGTTTTTGTTTGCAAATTTCGCCAGATGGAAATCGGTCAGGGCTGTTCGGGGCAGTCTATCAATTAGTTTTTTTGTTGTTTCGGTTGACGAATGTAGAGACCGAATCCCTTACGATACGGTTTCAAATATAATCCGTCGCCCTTCTTTCCCAGCGCGATGGTCTCCATCGTTCGATTGTGTCGTTTTGCATCTTCCAACTTCCTTCTCGCCTCCTTAGCTCTGCCAATTGCGTGCGCAATGCTCGCGGATCCTCCAGCAAGGAAACCCGCCGCGCTGAGACCCGCTAACAACTGTATGAGAAACGGTATGACGCCTCCTACTTTCGGAACGGGTATCACTCGAGGTTTTCGAATGTTCTTCTTACCGCCGGCTTGCTTCATAGCAACCTTGGCCGATGCTCTCGCGAGTTTTATAGCTTCGTTCGCATTGTCCAGACGATCGAATTTTTTGACATTGTTGCGAGTTTTCCTGACAACTTCTCCTAAGGCCACTTTACGAGAACCTCCGCCTCCGCCGTGACCGCTTCCGAGTTTTCGTTTGATTTTCATCGCAGAAGTAACAGCAAGAGACGCTATTCTCTCTCCGGGTTTCGGGTCTTTCGATTTAACGCGATTCCAAGCGCGCTCTTCTATCTTCTTGTCTGCCAAATGTCTGTTCGGTAAATCTTTGTACCTGGAGTACGCTATGTCGTGTTCTTTGCAAGCTCGATCTAATTCGTTAATGCCGACGTCTCCGCGTTCCAAACGCTCTTTTAATTTCGTACCGGGTCCGCAGAATTGATAACCTCCGGGTAGATGCAATTCGAACGGTAATTTATTGATGAGAGAATTTAAGAGACCTGCACCACTACGCGCAGTCATTTGGTCTGAGAGACACTGCGGTCAACAGAAGCAGAAGTTAAATTTATATACAGTCGCGTGCGCACGCGTGTACGTGAAACATGCGAATTGTCAAGCAGGCGCATAAGCTTCCCGTAATGAATATGAATTTTTTATGCGAAGAGACAGAATTAAACCGTCATCCTTTATTACCCTCAACGATGAGATGTCTCGTCGCGGGAACGTCAAATTCTGGAAAAACCAACATCGCGATTTCTTTGATCGTCCATCCGAACGGTCTGTCCTTCGAAAATATCTACGTTTACTCCAAGTCCCTGTATCAACCGAAATATCGAGCGTTGGAGCAAATTCTGAGTGAAGTGAAAGAAGTAAACTACTTTGCATTCAAGGACAACGAAGAAATACTGAATCCGGAGGATGCAAAAGAGAATTCGATTTTCATATTCGACGACGTCGCTTGCGATAAGCAGGATAAGATACGAGATTATTTTAGTATGGGTCGTCATAAAAGGATTAATTGTTTTTATCTCTGTCAAACTTACACCCGAATCCCTAAACATTTAATTCGCGACAACGCTAACTTTTTGATTTTATTTAAACAAGACGAGACGAATTTGCTGCATATATTTGAGGACCACGTATGCATGGACATGTCATTCGATCAATTTAAGTCGATGTGTGCTGAGTGTTGGAAGAAGAAATACGGGTTTATTTGCATTGATAAGGAGCATAATATAAAAGACGGAAGATATCGTAAAGGATTTGACAGTTACATACTGATATAAGCGTCGCCGCATCCAGACAATTAAAACAGTATCGAAACAGCTTTACAACCGGTAGCTGATCGGTAGAACAACTGGTTTTAACTGCTCGGAAACGGTGGAAGAACTGGGGCCCGGACAACTAAAACAGCTTTACAACTGCTCGGAAACGGATATTAACCGGTGGAAGAACTGGACCAGACAACTAAAACAGCTTTACAACTGGTTTTAACTGCTCGGAAACCGGCCAATTGGTTTAAGAATGGACAAAAAGAAGAAAATGAAATTAGAAATTATCAAAGCAAGTAAAGCAATAAGAAACAAGTATCTGGCTTTGAAAAGAGGTAAATTGGAACGAGACTATGAGCTGTCGGAAAAGTATAAACCGATCACCAAGTCTCTCAAAGAACTTGAGCGAACGGTAAAAACTGAAAAAGATTCCGCTAATTACTTACCTATAAAGAAATCTGCCGACGATAGCATGGCAGAACCAGAAAGAAAACTGCAACAGCAAGTCGGTCTTCCACAACCCAGTTTTGTTGAATCGGAAGCTGCTGCCGGATATAGTCCGCTTTCGGACGTTGTTCCGCTTTTTTCGGACGTCCAAGAACGACCCAGTTTTGTTGCCGGACAACAACAACAACAGCAACGACGACTCAGTCTTCCACAACCCAGTTTTGTTCAATCGGAAGATGTTGCCGGATATAATCCGTTTTCGTCCGAGGAGGAAAAAGAAATCGATGAAGAGAGAAGACTTTCCGATTACCAAAATTTATATCAAATAATGTCCCACACCTAGAAACGAATACCTTAAGATGTACGATCCACTTCCCAGAGCATACATTGATGGTTTATTACAAGATGTCAATAATGAGTACGACAATGTGTACGGCATTCGCTATAATCCTGTTACGGACGCTTGGCGAATCGGCGATAGCGACGTGCAATTAAAAAAAAAGATTTGATAATTAAAGGTGTTACATATATTGGCACACCGGGGCTTTATGAATTACTCTTTAAAAAGCAACCGATCGGTCATAAGAACGAAGATCTCGAGAACTATCATCATATACTAGATCGCACGCACGCTCACAGAAGAGGCAATGATCCGGCAGGGCAAATAAAAGGAAGTCGAAGTGAAAAATACAGAAATATAATTCAACCGTTGTTCGAAAGATCTCGCGCTAAAACTTGGAGCGGTAAAGAATTAGAAATTGAAAATAAATCGTTTCAGTATACAGGGTGGACCAACAGTGCGTGGGCGGAAGATTGTGGTTTTATTGTTGAATATTTTTAAAATCTGTGTACGCACTAACATACATATGGGTTAGATGCACAATCTAAAATTATTTAGACAAATACAGGGTGTCCCGTAAGAGTGTGGCAACCCTAACTTGTGTTTTTTTAAATGGAACACCCTATATATTATTGCACGATTCGATAGCTCGTCATTAGTGGATGAAAATAATATAGGGTTTTTTTGATCTAAAGTTTATGGTTCTCGAGATATTGATGATTTATCGTTAAAAAATGGCAACATTTGTGACTCTGTAAATTATTTATTTTTAAATATTTGACTTTGAAATTTGGTAAATACATTATCTAACTATTGGGAAATAGAAAGACATGCACAATCGGAAATTTCTTTTAAAACTTTATACAGGATGATGCATTACGCAAAAGACCATTTTTCTAAAAAAAATTAAATGGAACGCCCTGTATGTAATCACACTATTTTAAACACCTTTTGTTGAAGTTTCTCACGGCATAAGTTTTTTTTATGATTGGCTATTAAACATTAGATGTAGGAATTTTTTAAAATTATAAATTTAAAAAACGAAGCTATGATTGTAATTTAATAACGAAAACCTAAAGTTTCTTTGATTCAGCAACAATAACAACAAACTAAAACTTAACTAACAAAAAAACTTAATTAAAACACTTTCTTGAAAATTATTACAGGATTTGTAAATATCAAACTTGCTGCACTTATTTAGAAAGTACTGTCAGTGTACAGCAAAACGTCGACATTTTTCTAATTGTGTAAATGAAAAAAAAAAACTAATTTAAAAGATGTTCAAAATGACGCCCATCTTGCTCTATGCATTTTTGAACTCAGCGACGCAAAGAGTTCCTTACATTTGATAACATTACAGGAGTTATCGATGCAAATGCATTTCTTATTCTAATTTTCATATCCTCTACATTAATAGGACACTCTCTATAAACTTTTTCTTTAATGTGGCCCCAGAAAAAGAAGTCAAGGGGAGTCATATCGGGAGACCTAGCTGGCCAATTCACAGGTCCACCGCGCCCTATCCATTTATTTGGAAATTGTTGGTTCAGCCACTCTCTAACGTTACGATTGTAATGTGGTGGCGCTCCATCTTGTTGAAGCCACATTGTTTCAATTCCGTTATAAGGGATGTTCACCAATAATTGCATGAATTCATTTTCAAGAAAGTGTAGATATAACGGACCAGTGAGAGTGCCATCAAAAAAATAGGGACCAACAATATGTGAATCTATTATTCCTGCCCAAACATTAACGGACCATCTATGTTGGTTATGTACAATTCGTAAAAAATGCGGATTTTCGTTTGAATAATAGTGTAAATTATGTTTGTTTACAGTTCCGTTATTATGGAAAGTCGCTTCGTCAGTAAATAAAATTTTACTTGCAAAATTATTCTCTGCATTAATTTTCTCATTAATCCATTGGCAAAATGTCCTGCGTCTTTGAAAATCTTCTTGAACTAATTCTTGATGTAATTGAATATGGTACGGATGAAACTTATGTTTTTTTATTATTCTTCTTATTGTTGTCTTACTTAAATCTAAGTCATTACTCAACTGCCGTGTACTACATTGAGGATTTTCTACTAGGGAATATATCACATGAAGTTCATTATCTTCTGTCAAATGAGTCTTTTCTCTTTCATGTTTTTCGTAATTAACACTGCCCGTTCGTTCAAATCTTTCAGCAAGATTCATAAAAGATTCTTCACGCGGATGACGTCTCTCTGGATACCGTTCTTTATACACTCGACTTGCTAGTAAGGCATTTCTTCGACATTCGCCCAGAATGTAAATCATATCAATCAACTCTTCTTTATTAAAATTCATTTTGAAATTTAAGTTTATAATAGGGTAATATTTGTTACGTTCTATTTTTGAAACTAATAATTTTATTTCACCCTGTATACCTTTCTCGTTGAATTATTATTTAAAAATTCCTAAATGCGAGCAGTTTCAATTTATCGCAATTTACGGCTTGTTTGTCTTGCCTGGTAACTTTTTGTACTTGGCGATCTTACTCTTCTGGGTCGTTTTTCGCTCCTCGGCAATCGATTTTGGCGTTTGATTCATTACTAATTTTCCGTCTGAAGGTGTGCATGTTTCTTCAGTTTTCCTGCATCTTGTGAAACGATTTCATGATATTTAGTTGAGTTGCATTTAAGTGGAGGTTTAAGAATCATTTAATCGATCCTAAGTGGGATTAAGGAAGCAGGAATTAAACGCACGTTTTTTTTGGGATTCAATTAACGCGCGACTCCCTAGGAGGTTTTGGAAGTTTCATCACTATTTCAGACGACGAGGAACCAACAACACCAGGTATAATAATTATCTTGTCCTTTTATTTGATAATTTGCAAATACAAGTATTTATTTTTTTATTTGGGGTCGTTTTTGTTAGATTTACTTATAGGAGTGGAATATTTCAGGTTCCTTTTGTTATTTGGTGCTGAAACGCCCTTCTCTTCGGTGGGCATCTTATTGTTTTGGAAACTGGGATTTGTCCCTCACCTGATTTTCTTCTCACGAAAGTGGTTGCTGGTTTCGCCGAGCGCTTATGGCTAAAGCCGGTCACAATTTTGGAAACGCCGCTGTGGTCGACTTACACGGACGCTCGTCCACTTGCTTTTTGGATTAAGATAAGTCCGATTTTCGTTTGTTTACTTTTTTTTGGGTTCTCCATTTTCGGGAGCTAAAAGTAAAATTTTTATTATTAATTAAAAAAAAAGAAAAGAAAAAAAAAACAACATAATTACTCTTGTGTAGTTAAGCTCATAATTTATTTATTTCTTATTCACTTAAATATTTTTGATAAAATATTAAGATACTTACCTTTTTTTATGTTGTGAGCCGTGCAGATCTGAACGGTACAGTAATTTCTGTACAATCTTTCAATTATTATAAGTACGCTTGTTTTAACTATTATATTTCGTTGTCTTGTTATGAACCAACTAAATAACATTCAAGTTTATTAAATGAAGGGAATTTCCGAATATTGATGTCTATTTGTTATTCTTTTCCTTTGATCATTAAAAAAAAAAAGAACAATTATTACATATAATAGGAGAACAAAGTCATCAGTTAAAGGTTGTTTTCTCCAAGGAGGAGCAAAAGACCCCCACTCCCAACCCGCTGAGGTGTCGGAGCAGTGCAATTTTCTTTACCAACTTACGGAAATTGCGCTATAAAATTTTTGTAACGCGTAAATCTTTGTTGCTTGGTATAACCGCTTACATATTTATGCTGAACGTTCAAACCGAAGCTTGTCAAACATAATTTGTTTCCATGGACTACTATTTTTACAAGAATTGATATTTCTAAATGTTAAGTTAAATAGAAAATATTTACAAATCCTGTAATATTTTTCAAGAAAGTGTTTTAATTAAGTTTTTTTTGTTAGTTAAGTTTTAGTTTGTTGTTATTGTTGCTGAATCAAAGAAACTTTAGGTTTTCGTTATTAAATTACAATCATAGCTTCGTTTTTTAAATTTATAATTTTAAAAAATTCCTACATCTAATGTTTAATAGCCAATCATAAAAAAAACTTATGCCGTGAGAAACTTCAACAAAAGGTGTTTAAAATAGTGTGATTACATACAGGGCGTTCCATTTAATTTTTTTTAGAAAAATGGTCTTTTGCGTAATGCATCATCCTGTATAAAGTTTTAAAAGAAATTTCCGATTGTGCATGTCTTTCTATTTCCCAATAGTTAGATAATGTATTTACCAAATTTCAAAGTCAAATATTTAAAAATAAATAATTTACAGAGTCACAAATGTTGCCATTTTTAACGATAAATCATCAATATCTCGAGAACCATAAACTTTAGATCAAAAAAACCCTATATTATTTTCATCCACTAATGACGAGCTATCGAATCGTGCAATAATATATAGGGTGTTCCATTTAAAAAAACACAAGTTAGGGTTGCCACACTCTTACGGGACACCCTGTATTTGTCTAAATAATTTTAGATTGTGCATCTAACCCATATGTATGTTAGTGCGTACACAGATTTTAAAAATATTCAACAATAAAGCCACAATCTTCCGCCCACGCACTGTTGGCCCACCCTGTATATACTGGGATAACATCAACGAGCTGGTGGATCGTCTGCAATTGTTGAAGGCTTCTCAACAGGCGGGACACACGGGCCATAATAACGAGATTATTGCGATCATCGAAGAACTGAAAGAAGCCGATGTAATAGAATGAGCGTCGATAAATTCGGCAGATATTTACGCAAAACGAAAACAACTCGAGGACCTCCCGGTTTAGGATTTTCTCTCACAAGTGATAAACATTATGATATCGGGAACAAATGACTGTGCAACGTCGGCTCGAGCATCAATCCAAGAGACGGGACCAATAAAAAATACGTGGACGAGATAAAGGAAAAAATCAAAAATGATTCTAGAACCATACAAAATCAAGTTAGGGACGTGAAATCGAAAATCGAAGGAATATTTCGATCGCAAGCTCTCTACCTCGGCGATCTGAACGAGAGCTAAACGTATTTCAAGAACAAGTGAAGCTGATTAATGTTAGATTAGATAAGTTGGAGCAGCGGTTCGGTGAAGGGCACAGCAATGAGCCAAATTAAACGTGACGTCGTCAATGAGTTACACAAACCTGCGAGGAAAAATTTTTCGAGGAAATCCATAATTGTAAAGTCTGTGGACGATCTTTGGTAAGCTGATCTGTGCGAATTTATTCCTTATGCGCGTGAAAATAAAAGTTATAATTACATTTTAGTTGTCATAGATTGCTTTTCTAAGTATTTGTGGGCGCGACCGGTGAAAAGGAAGACAGGTGAGCTCGTAACTCAAGCTATGCTCGAAATATTGAATACCGACAAGAGGACGCCCGCAAATTTACACACCGACGAGGGAAAAGAGTTCTACAACCAAAAGTTTAAAGATTTGACAAATAGATACGGAATAAATCATTACTCAACATTTTCTCCGATAAAGGCCGCCATGGTAGAGAGAGTTATACGGACAATTAAAGAAAATCTGTACAGAGAATTCAGTATGCGCGGCAAATTTAAATGGTTCGATTTATTGCAAACGATTGTGGACAAATACAACGCGAGCGTGCACAGAACAATAGGCATGGCTCCTAAAGATGTGAACAAGACAAATGAAAAGACGCTTTTAGAAACGGTATACAATAAGATTAAAATTGCGGGCAAAGCGAAATTTCGTGTCGGTGATGTCGTTCGCATCAGCAAATATAAAGGAGTATTCGAAAAGGGGTTTACTCCGTCGTGGTCCACGGAACTGTCCAAAATCGTTAAAATTCAAGTTACTTACCTGCTAGAATACATGTCGAAGCAACCGATTTTGGGCGCCTTCTATAACGAAGAACTCCAACGAGCTAAACACGAAGATGTTTATTTGGTGAAAAATTTTGAGAAAAAAAGGAGGAAAAGCCTACGTGAAATGGTTGGGCATTCCTGAAAAATCTTGGGTTAAACTGTCAAATATTGTTTAATTGTATGAACGTATAGAAATAAATTGATTTGCTTTTTTTTAAAGAAAAATAGTTTTATTATTTAAAAAACACATTTTATATGGCACATACAAATTATCGTTAACAATATATTAAAAAACAGTGCGATACAACTTACGAAAAATGCATGCGAACAATAAGTATTTTCATTATCGTTATACAAAAACAAATTATGATTAAAATCAATTTGCGTTAAGTTGACATATTCCGAGTCGAAAAAATAATCTGCATATTCGTGCGAAATATTTAGCGCAATCTTCCAGTCGCTGTCTTCAACTTGCCGACGACCTTGATGAAAACAACGAAGTTTGTAATACAGCAACGTCTGATCTTGATTTGTTAAATTTACGTCGAACATGTTTGAACCTTTCCATGCAAGCTGAATCCAATCCTCAGGCCAAACGCTATTTTCGTAATCTGTACACACGTAACACTCAGTTATGTTCGAATTATTAATGTTTATATAAAACGTATTGTTCGCAATTACCGCGAAAACAATCGCAGCAGCAAGGAGACCCATTTTCACACGGACGCACTCTCGTCGTCGTTTAGGCACACAGGACACAAATGCAGAGAAATCGGAGGTCCATCCCACTGCGTTTCGCCGGTGTTATAATGTAAATAACAAGGTAATTTACCCTGCAGCTCTTTATCTTGCTTCAAACGATCGGGTAATCGCTCCCAAATATCAATTAAATTTAACGTAGATTGTTGCAGTAAAATGTATCTGGGAATGTAGGGAATTAGATCCGTATCGATATTGCTCAAACCGAAATTTTGATTGTTATATTCCAATATTTTATCCACGATTTCAAGTATCTCTTCTAACGTTTTCATTGCAACTGACCGACGACGGCTAATCCCATTAAAATCGAGTTTTTATATCTCCCCACGTCGAGTTTTATTTTGTCCTCGTGATTTGCCAACAATTCCAGCAAACAATCGATACTTTCTGAATACCATTGCACATTTCCGTCCTCTGCTTTTGGGATTCCGATAATAAAATTACAATTTAATTTTTAATTTTAATTAAGTTTTCATTATCCGGGAGATAAGTGGCGATTAATTCTATAATTTTATTGTAGTAGCCGTTGAACGTAAGTTTTTCGAGCCTTTTGATGCGGTAACCGACGACATGTAATAATTTACTTAATATTTTAAACATAAATTTATCCAATTCTATTTCTGTTTCGCCTTTTATTAAATTATTATTTTCACTTTAAATTTACCTTTGGACTCGATAAAAAATACAGTCAAAGCTCCGTAACTCGAACTCCCATAACTCGAATTTTTCTATAACTCGAAGTTGCTTGCTGTCCCCTGCACTTGCCTAGCGTTTCGCATTGATTTTTCGCTCTCTATTTCGAATTTCCATAACTCGAAAATTTCTATAATTCGAAATAAATTTTATGAACAAAGGACTCACAAAGCTCTATAACTCGAATTTTTACGAGAAATCCCCACCTTTTCATTATCAATTTACAACGTTTCCAGCGACACTGCTTCTGGAAATATTCTACTTCGGATCTGACAATGAGACAATAATTCTACGCACTTCAGTTGCGTCTAGTGTTTCGATTAATTTGGTCGTATTGTCTTTACATACATTTTTTACAATTTTTATAATATAATGTCTAGACGTCAATTTAAGTCTTACAGTTCAACAAAAGCTTGAAATTAAAAAAAAAGTCGAGTGGTGTCAAAAAGAAAAATATTGCTGAAGAATACAAAATACCAGCAAGTATATTATCCACGATTATTAAAAACAAAGCATCGATAATACAGTTTTCTCAGAATACAATTAGAAATCCTTGTGTTCTTAAACACAGTAAATTCAGAATAGTTTTTCTTTATTAAATAAAATTGATCATTTTTATGAAACAAATTGTACCAAGAAAGCTACTCATCAAAATTTAATCACCAATTACTTTAATCGGCAATAAAATTAATTAAATGGTGATCAAATTTTGATGTATGTATTTACTAATGTTTACATATGTTTTTTTTACTTCTTAATAAAATATGTAAATAAATACATATGTATGTACATGTATGTATTCATGTTCTTTAACTCGAATATTCTATAACTCGAATTTAATCTCAGGTCCCTTGGCAGTTCGAGTTACGGAGCTTCGACTGTAATTTGATATCACTGTCGCAAAGCTCGAAATTGGAAATCGTCTTCGTGTCCGCACATTGTTGGCACCTCGTAATTTTTAATTTCAGATGATCTTCGATGCGAGGAAAGTACTCGATGAATTGATTCCACTCGTCACCGTTAAATGTTAAACATTTTGGTTTTGAGCTGTACGTTAGTTTTACTAACGGTTCAAAATTATTCGTTACACTGAGTCCCGTTGAAATTTTTGCAGATCTGCTTAGCTTGTAAGACACCTCGCTAACAAAACGAAAATCACTATTTCGTCTGCATTCTTGCAGAAAACTTTCCAGAAACTCTAACGACGAAGACGATGATGCCATTTTCAGATGTATACTTGCACTTATTTACGCACGTCGCGAGACTAAACGATCGAAAGCAAACTTACGGACTTAAATAAGGAAGAGAGGAAAAAATGTGAGCGTAATTTATTTTAAACCAATAAAAAAAGACGTATTATACACGATGTTTCATAACTCGAAGTGAAGAATTAAGGAACGTGTACGCGGTGATAAAAAATGTTAAATATTTTTGTAAGTTATGAAATAAATATTTTACTTTTTTTATCACCCCGTATAAGTTTCTTAATTCTACGCCGCGAGTTATGAAACATCCTGTATTTTTAATTTTAAATCTAATGCGCACACGTAGATTACCCAATGCATTGCAATTTACTGATAAGAAAAATGCGCCGCGAACTGCAGTTTGTATCATCTGTCCCTACAGAAAACAGTTCATTTTACGTTTTCTCTGTGCGCGTTAATTATGGATACCATTTCGAATATAAATAGTGCTACTTCGTTAAAATCATTACCTATTAAGAAGTTGTCGGAGCTGGAAATCGACCGCAAGTATCCGTTGTCCGATTTAAAATATGTAAAAACGAAATTTGGAGAATCATTGCTGGCGGAAATCGATCAGGAGTTTGTCGTGTTTCTGCCTCGTCGATTTAACAGGGCCATACCCGAAGATAAGATAGGTGACGTGTTGTCTTCGCAATGCGGCTTGATTTACAAAGGATTGGTGAAATTAGCAAGTAAACCACAACCGGCATATGACATTGAATTTGAGAAATATTAAAAATACAAGTAAGTACCAAATTTATTATCTTATTTCAAGTCACTAGAATTATAGTCTCTTTTTTTTCAGCTCGTTAACGTAAAAAATATCAGCTTAATTATAAACATAATTTTAAAATTAGATTATTATTAAATATTGAAATAGATTTACGAGAATATTTAAATGTGTTTCGCTTATTGGATGAGTGCGCCGATAAATCAGATGCTTATAAAATTGCAAAACTAAACAAAAAAAATATTAAAACATTAAACGAGCTAATGAGAAATTGTCCGTCGGTGCACGATAAGAAACAAATTGAAAGCTTAATTGCAAAATTACATTCATTCGACGTAAAACTGGAATTCAAAATTAAAACGTTGCCGATTGGTCGAGGTTTAAGAACAAGTCGTCGTCGTCTTCGTCCCGGAACAGAACGGAGAATTAATAAAATCAACCGAATTCAGTGGAAGGATGTAAGTTTTAAATTAAATGCGTACGTATTTTTTCTATTTTTTTTTTAATTTACAGCTGCAATCTGCATTTAAAAGCAGAATTCGTACCGGAGTAATAATCAATAAAACTCATACACAACCGCGAAGCTTTTTCCTAGACGCCTCGTCTCTGATTAGAACTAGAATCGGAAATCAATTGGTGAAAACGCCTTCGATGAAGATAAATTTGGTATTTTGCGGTGAATTTGTAAAACCTCAAACCGATGTCTCGGAATATAAGTTTTTCAATACCAAAAATCACGTGATCAATATTGGAGCAAATCTAGACGAAATTTTAAACGAACTGTTTAACGAAATCATGGTGCAGGTAAGTTTAAAACGAAATAAGCTGCCAGATATTAATTTTCTTTTTTTCACTTTCTTATCAGCTTTCAGAATTTCAAGAGAAGGATAGCGGTTGGTCGTTATCGGCAATCGTGAATCTAATCGTGGCGTTTTGCAAGTACACGCCGTTGAGAGGAGGAGGAAAGAAAGATAACGGTAGCACTTACGTGGACCTGCCGGACGAACTTCGGCGAAAAAGTAACGTCATATTGAACATCAAAAATCAAGACCGACGATGCTTTGCGTATTGCCTTTTGGCGCACCTATTTCCGGCGAGAAACGGCCAAGATGCGTGCGATCCTTCTACGTACCGTCAAAGTATATACGATTTTTTTAATTTTAAAGGTATATGTTTTCCTGTAAATCTGTGCGACTTACAGAAATTCGAAAACGCCAGTAAATTTATTTCAATTAACGTATACGGTTATGAAAACAAGAGTATCGTGGGTCCACTTTATCATACAAAAAATGTCAAAAACTGCCACGTAAATTTATTATATTTAAAGAAAAGTCAACGCGTAGGTCATTTTTGTCTCATTAAAAATTTATCAAAACTGTGCAGGTATCAAATTTCATCAAATATGCATGTCAAGTTCATTTGCGATCGCTGTTTGTGTTACTTTTCATCCAAGGACAAATTAAATCGTCATGTGTCAGATTGCTCGCGTCATGAGGCCGTAAAAATTGAATTACCTAAAGACGGAGAAGACATTGTTAAATTCAAACAATTTGCAGCCACCATGCCTTTGCCGTTTGTCATTTACGCGGACTTCGAAGCTCTAACGAAACCTATTCATTCCTGTTACAATACTTTAGAAAAAGCATTCACGAACGCCTATCAACGGCACGAAGCCTTTAGCGTTGCATATTTAACGGTCTGTTCTTACGATGATCGACTAAATCATTTTGAAATTTATCGCGGCGAAAACTCGGCTGAGTGGTTCGTAATAAATTATTAGGAGAAGCAACAAATGTTCAAGAAATATAAAAAAATCACGTTACCGTTCCTATGAAAGATTTAACGTTCGAAGAATCTACGGCACATGCAAATGCCGAAAAGTGTGAGATTTGTGATTCTAATTTTAACGAAAATAATGCTAAAACTTATCACCACGACCATTTTACCGGGAACTATATTGCAGCTTTGTGCAATAATTGTAATTTACAATGTCGCGTTAAAAATATTATTCCCGTGACTTTACACAATTTATCTCATTACGATAGTCACTTTATAATAGAAGCTCTGGCAAACGTAAACGACAAAAATGTCGAAATTTTAGCAAACACAACTGAAACTTACATATCGTTCTCGAAAAGGGTAGGCGATGTGAAATTACGTTTCTTAGATTCGTTTCTTTTCATGCCCTCGTCTCTTGAAACATTAGCGAAAAATTTGAAACCAGAACAAATAAAGTTCGTATAAAAAGCGTTTCCGAATCCGGATTCTTATAAATTAGTAACTCGTAAAGGATGTTTTCCCTATGATTACGTGAATTCTGTTGACAAATTGGAAGAGACAAGTCTTCCCTATAAATCCCTATTTTATAATAAATTACATGGCGAAAACGTCAACGATGAAGATTACCAGCACGCCGTAAACGTTTGGCAACATTTTCAATGTAAAACTCTCGGTGAATACGCGGACTTGTATTTAAAAATTGACGTATTTCTATTGGCAGACATTTTTGAAAATTTTAGAAAATTGACGTTCAAAACTTACGGGTTAGATGCGTGTGGATTTTTCACAGCTTCGGGCCTATCATTTTCGGCGGCTCTTAAAACAACAAAAATTGAACTTCCCCTTTTACAAGACATCGATATGATTTTATTTATACAAAAAGGTTTACGCGGCGGTATAACTCAAGTTAGTTCCCGATATGCAAAAGCGAATTCTGTACACATGGGAACCGATTTCGACCCTGATAAGGAAATTAGCGAAATTATTTACGTAGACGCGAACGGACTCTATTCTTACGCGATGACGACAAAATTACCATGCGACAACTTCAACTGGGTAAGTGACGAAAAATTAACGAATCTTTTAGAAATGCTCAGTACGACCGACATTGACTGTTCGATGTATTACGGGGATGAAACGGGTAAATCTTGTATTTTAGAAGTTGACTTAGAATATCCTGAAGATTTGCACGATTCCCATACATTTTTTCCATTTTGTCCGGAACACAGATCCACCACAGGTAAAAAGGACGACAAAAAATTAATGCTAACTTTATGTAATAAGGAGAAGTACGTCCTCGATTTACGCGTTTTACTTCAAAATTTAAAACACGGCTTAAAATTAAAAACAATTCATCGTGCGATAGAATTTGACGAGAGCAATTGGTTAGAAAAATACATTAAATTAAATAGCGATCTGAGGGCAAAATCTACGAACGCTTTCGATAAAGATTTTTACAAGGGCATGTCGAATATGGTTTTCGGAAAACTTATGGAATCTGTACGCAAATACAGAAATATCGTGTTGACAAAGAAATGGAAATCCGCTGAAAAATATATTAGTCAACCAAATTTCAAAAAAGCTACGATTTTCAATGAGAATCTGATCGCAATTGAACTGAACAAATTATCCGTGAAATTTGATAAACCGATCTACGTTGGCATGGTAGTCCTTGACATTTCAAAAACAGTCATGTATAGTTTTATTTATGATTACATCAGAGAAAATGTGGAGCCCTTATTTAATGTCACAGTATGTTACACGGACAGTTTTATTTTTAAGTTCTCTCCAAAACATCCCGAACGCGTCTCGAGTATTTATGAAATTATAAAACGGGATGCAAATAAAATTTTTGACACTTCAGATTACGCCGCAGATGACCCTTTCGAATACCTTTGGTTAATAGGAAAGTTATCGGTAAATTTAAAGACGAACTCTGCGGACAGATAATAACTGAGTTCATTGGAATTAGAGCTAAAATTTATTTTATCAGAGTGGGAAAAGAAGTAAAATTTAAAAAATTGTAGGGCGTAGGTCGTTCAGGAATTAAAAAAAATAACTTTTCAGGATTATTATGACTGTTTGTTTGATAATAAAAAATTAATGTCAAAATTCAATAGCATCAGGTCAATAAATCATCAATTATTAACCGTTACCATAAATAAAACTGCCTTAGATGCTCAAGATGACAAACGACATTACGATCTTGTAACGGACATTCATTCGTTGCCGTTGGGACATTATAAATTAAAATGAAATTGTATGTAATTTTGTAATTATGTATTAAAATTAAACTATATGTAATTTGTAATTATATTGTGTGTTAATAAAGCATTTCGTATTATACATACGTAAGTAAAACGTATTTTTTATTTTTAGAATTTTATTTAAGACGTTTTACAATTATACAGGCACGTCGGCATCGTTTTCGTCCGCTTGTGCTCGCGGAAATGCGCACGCCCCGAGGACCCATTTTTTCGAAATTGCCGCCGCCGCTCTGCGTGCAGCGATCTATATGCTCCCGCGCGCGTCGTTCTTTTTACAGAAACCCACCGACACGCGACGTCTCCGAGATGGACGCCGGCGATCGTCCTTTCGCAATTCGTCACCAGATGGACACCGCCAGATGCAACCAACATCGCATCCGTGTTCGACGAAAAATAAAACGACATCCTTCGCCGCGCGTCGTTATTATTACACATCTCGAACTGATACGAGCAACTGACCGAACGGTCGAGCGGCTTAGGTGGACGCCTCACGAACGCCGAGGAACGGGTTCGAATCTCTCTCCGGACGGAGGAAAAAAATGACGCAACCAACATCGCATTCGTGTTCGACGAAAAAATAAGGACATCATTCGCCGCGCGTCGCGTCGTTAATATTACACATCTCGAACGGATACGAACAACTGACTCAACGGCCGAGCGGCTTAGGTGGACGGCTCAGGAACGCCGAGGAACGGGTTCGAATCTCTCTCCGGACGGAGGAAAAAATTCCGCAGCGAAGCGCCGGTGGCGACACCCGACGGACAATTCCCGAACTAACGCTCCGACGACGCAGCGCCACTGCCATCTGGCGGACAATTTCCGAACTAACGAAAATAGCAGCAGCGCCGGAGGCATCTGGCGGACGGACGCCCGAACTACGTTGTCTCCGTCTCCCTCTCTCTCTCTCTGGAGCTCCATCTCACTCTTTACCATGGGCTCAGATGAGGCAGAAAACTGGACCGGAAGTCAATGCATTTCAAATGGGCAAAAAAGGGTGTGGTCTGTTTTTTATATCTACTAGTCACGATGGGTGTCCGCCTAAGAGAGGTTATACTGTAGTATTGGTTTATTCAGAAATTCAGTACTATTATTTGAATCATATCTGAATAAAAGAAACTAACGTGTTACTCTCCCTAATGATGTCTCGACACTAAGCCCTGTTGTTAGAGGTGTCCCACAGGGATCCATTCTCGGGCCGCTATTATACACGGTGCTGATAAAGTCCCGCAACAAGCTCATAATTTGTTTTTTCGCAAAATCCTGAAATAGGTAAATTTTTAATTTTAAAAAGACACCTTTTAGTGCAAAAATCTTTTCTCGATCGTCATTTGTTTTTCTGCTGTGACGTCATCATTAATTTTTTTAAATGGCAACCCTAATTTTTTTATGCAGATTTTGTTAGACCTTGTCAGCAAAACGGTGACGTAAAAAAGTTAGTACTTTCCACAACAAATTTTTCGAAAAAATAGACGTTACAATTCAAAAGTATAATGTTACTTTATTTTATTTTAACCTATTTTTGAGATTTTCATTGCAGCAAAACATAAATTTTTCAAAAGAATCCCAGACGATGGTCTGGACTATGTATTTTTTTTTTCAAAAAAGTTGTTGCGTAAGGTACTATTTTTTATATTACCATTTTGCTGGCAAAAAAAAACAATTATAATCTGCATAAAAAAGTTAGGGTTGCCATTAAAAAAAAATTAATGATGACGTCACAGCGGAGAAACAAATGTCGATCGAGAAAAGATTTTTGCACTAGAAGGTGTCTTTTTAAAATTAAAAATTTACCTGTTTCAGGATTTTGCGAAAAAACATTAAATAAACAAATTATGAGCTTGTTGCGGGACTTTATCAGCACCCTATATATTATTTACACGTCCACTTTTCATAGAGTTGTAAAAAATTGCAACGTTCACATGTACGCAGATGATACCCAATTATATTATTCTTTTATTTTATCGGAACATTAGCGAGCACTACTAAAAATAAAAAATGACTTGGAAGCTATTACTAATATTTCGAAGCAACACTCTCTAGTAATTAATGCGTCAAAATCAATGATATTACTATTTGGTAAAGCTGGAGATCGCAGTGAACTGATGCGGTATGTAAATCTGAGCATTAATAATTATTACTATTATTATTATTATTATTGCATTTTCTTTTCTGAGTATGCAGGTTACTCAGTTATAAGTTATAATACAAACTAACTAATAATAACATTCATTTTTCCTCAATCATTTAGTAAATTATATCACAGCGTGTTATTTGTTTACAAAGTATGGAATATCATGATGTCATTATTGTCGATTATCTAATGAAACAGATGGACGAAGGTTGCAATACTTTGTTTTATTGACGTAAATTGCTACACTTTTATGAGCAACAGTTATAAACTGTATTAACAATACGTAAAAATTTTGTTATAATTAATTAGTTCAATAATCAACGCGAGTGGATATTTAGAAGCTTCTTCCGTTATCGAATTACTTAAGGGCAACCTTGACATAGCGACAGTGAATTTTGCTGAAACACGATGCGTATATAAAAACCGCAGACGCACGTATATCTCATGAACGAGCAGAGATTTTCAAACAAAAGACGAGGTGCCCTTGTAGTAAGTCAGTTTTTTATTTTCGAGCTAGATCTATTTTCAGAATTAATTCTCTTACTGTAATAATAAGTGAAACTTAATCGATTACACCATATGTAGTAAGTTAGCACTTGAACTTGAACACGATGATTGAAAGTCAATTAGGCCCATTACACATTGTTCACCGAATATTGAAACATTGCCTCTAAAATTTTATTAACCATGTAATTAAACAGAAACGTAATTTTTTTCTTTCCTGTTGGTTTGTTTAATGCATGTAAAAGCTGTCGATTATAGAGTCACCGTCGGCGATCGCTTAATACCATAATGATATGAATATGCAAATAAACCAAGAGAAACAAAATCGTCGCAGAATGTCTGTAATTTGAAAATCTAAAACCAACATGGCGATGCTGGCTGTAAGGATAATTTAAAATCATTACGAAGAAATTCAACGGTAACATCGAAAGTATCTCGGGTAAATACAAGAAAGCAGAACGAGAACGATTCGAACAATTCCATCCGAGGATTAAACCGCGGCATTCTTGTTCTTGGCCACAAAAAATCTAAACTGGATCACAAGACATCGAACATGCTTTTCTGATCCTATATGGCGCCACTCGTTTTCGCCGAAGTGTATTTTCACACGACTCGAATATGTTGGATACGACATAATGCCTGGAAAATACGTGCTCCTTCACGGAGAAGACCTTTCACATCTAATTCGAATATTATTTTATGAAAAATATTCTCTGATTCTTCAAATTATTATTCCAACTCGTGTGAACTTGCACTAAGGAACTATCCTCTCTGTCGACCTTCTTCGCTTTCTTCCATAAAATCACAATTTACAATTTTTGGTTTAATACCCACGAACAATAACAATAAATAAATTAGAAAACGTTTCATATACCTTAATGTCACGCGTCGAACAAATTCACTATTCCAAGTTAAAGTGTGTATTTACAAAAAAAAGCAACTTGTTTTACATGTTAAAAATGTGTTTGTTTCTTCATAAATTCATGAATAAAAATAAATAAATCAATACAACAAAACAACACAGCAAGTCAATAAAACGTGATCCACTCACCGAGTGGAAAACCTCACGTGCAAGTCACATTTCGTCATAAATTGTATAATGTCCCAGGCTAATTCACACTTATTCAAGTTTCTCACGGAATACTTAACTCCACGTTTTTGCATACCAAACTCAACCGAGGATTGGTATAAGTGCAGTGATATCTCCGAATTTGGGCCGCATTATGGCCTGGTACTGTCCCGTTAACGAGATGGTTAGCCACATACCGCAGACGTAAAATATCAATTTATTACATACTATTAATAATAATGACTATTCAATCTGTCATTTTTCAAATATTAACCAACAAAATAGCAGATATTTACTTTCGCAGCCTAGCAACAGCAAATTCCAGCGAGTTTTTTCACTAGTGAAAATGGGCGCGTTTTATTGGCACCATTCTGATTCCGGAATGATCATTCTATGCGTTTTATTGTGAAATTCTGCACCCTTCACTCCAGATTTCCACTCCTTCCCTAATGATGGAGTGAAAAGTAGAGTCAAAAAATATTTGGTTAGGTTCAGTCATAAAAGTGACAAATACCAGTGAAATGAAAAGTGTTTCTTAATATTGTCATCAATTGGTACCAGTTCCTCCCCATCATCCAGGATATATCTGCTAGTACTCATTGTCACAAGAAATTTGTTAACGGTTGTCACGAGCAGAGGTATTTTTTTCTGTCCTTTTGCAAAATTTAAATTTCAGCGCCAACTTGTCTTGTCATATCCACTCTTATCCAGCAAAACGTTTTATTGGTTAAACGATTTTACTTGTTCTAGATCGAGTAGGACATTTGCAATAAAACACACCCAATATAACTGGGTATTCCACTAGTGGTTGCAGTGAGAAAAATTCAAATAACAAATTTATTTACCGGTTGCTATGAAAATGAAATCATGTGTATCGCAGATTTGCGAACTAGCTTTTGAAATATTTTATTTTAATCATTGATTTGGTTCATTGAATAGTCCCTCGAATACCAATCGTAGTCAAAGTTAAATAGAATATTTTTGTGGTGGTCTCACTCATATTTCTCACGCTTGCGAATACTTATTCAAATCCAAGCGTGAGAGACATTCGTGAAAGCACCACAAAAATATTCGACATAACTTTTACTACTCATGGTATTATAAGTGATAATCTTCTCGTTCAAAAGTAATAGCATTAACATTTCAAATTTTATTCTAGCGCAAATTTTTCTTTGCCTTTTCTGTGGCACTTGAAGCAAGCCAAGTTTAAAGCTCTCAGGTAGGGGAGACGTGGGAATGAAAGCCCCTTAAGAGAAGATCAATATATTTTGAAAAATATAAAATATATTCTCTCAACAATTTTCTGCTGCTTCGTATAAGGAAAAACCACTAAAATAACGTAACTATATCATTCCTGTCATTAACAGAAATTATAATATATTCATTTAAAATAAAAATGGAATTAGTTCTTATTGCCCACATGTTGGGGTAATATGAACCATGAAAGCAGGCAAACCGACTGCGGCCTAATTAAACTTGTTTTAACAAATAACTGCTAGAGTTAATAAAATAAAGAATACAATTTTCTTTCATTATACACAACAAAATGTAATATTGAGAAAAATACGAAGACAATAATAAAAGTACTTTAATATACTAGTTAAAAAAGAAGGTGAAAAAATCGTATATCCAACTAAATTACAGTGTTGTTCTTTTACGAGTCCTCGGCATCTTCCACAAGGAAACATACTTTTGTTGTATCAGGAATAATAACAGTCACCTGTGGGTAGTAATAACTTGGCTTTCATTACCCCTGATAGGATTAATATTTTAGGTATGAAAATGCGAAAAAAGCATAGATAAACGAGAAACCAAAAAGTACATAAAAGTCCAGAGACATTAGAAAATGCACTAGATGGCGCTGTGCGCTCTATGAATTTCGAAATTTTAAATAGCAGTGTGCTTTTTTCATTCAGTACGATTGCGAGATAAATATTTGTACGACAGATTTTCCACAAGAACATTAATAGAATCAATGAGCCTAAGGCTTGCTGATGTATTGGAACGGAATAGTGGTTCCATAAAATAATAACTTTTTTCATATGCTGTTTTAACTGTAACATTTAAGAGCATTTCAATATGCTTGATTTGGTTTTTGTCTGAACTTTCTATCTGACTAGGTTCCAAAATTAAGAGAGGGGGAAGGAACTTGAAACTGGCACTGTATATAAAAAAAAACTTGAATTTTAAATCGTAAAATTGCATCATTTATAAAAAAAACTAATTTTCCAAAACAATAAAATTACAATTAAAATTATACGTTTTACTATTATTATTACGTAATACAAAATACTTCTCATTATTTTTATTGTATGAAAGGTTTAAGGAGAGATTAATAAATAAACTTGCTGCATAATCCGCTTCATTAAGTTAAAAGATTAATTTGCAGACATTACAGCTAATGTTGCCCCGCTGTATACAGGGTGAGTTTTTAAGCGCCCTTTCTTCCATAGCTCATTTATAATAATAATAATAATAATAATAATCATTTATTTGCATATAAAACATACAGTTTTTTTGCATCGTCAGGTAACATATGTCACATTAAAAGTATTTGGTGTACAGGTATCACATTTGATGGTAAAAAATATTTACATAGTTTATGATTTAGTAGCTAGTTGCGTTTGTCATAACATTACAAATATATTAAGTACAAAAGCAATTTAACAAGTATCACACTAGATGATAAATATTTCCATAATTTATAATTAAGTAGCTACTTGAGTTTGCCCTCACATTACAAAATATATTTGGTATAAACGATTGTACAGGTAGCAAATGATGATAAAAAATTATGTTTATAATTTAGTGGCTAAAATGAATTTTCTACTATTAAACAGCCAAAATTATATTTGTATCTAAAAATTCACCAATATTGTATGGACACATATCAATAATAACGTTTTTAATAGCGTATTTAAATTTATTACATGGTAATTTTTTAATGTTGTAAGGGAGATGGTTGTAACATTTTATTGCTGAGTTTATAAAGCATTTATGTGTTAATGTAAGTCTGTGTTTGGGCAGTAATAATTGTTCTTTACCTCTTGTGTCAAAGTTATGATTATTATTAAGTTTGTTAAAGGAGTTCTCATTTTCACGAATATAAAGTAAGCATTGATAGATAAATAATCCCGGTACTGTGAAAAGTTTTAAATTTTTGAAGTATTCTTTACAGGATTCCAAATAGTTACAATTTGTTATAATTCTGATCGCTTTTTTTTGTATTATGAATATTTTTTCCCATTGAGTTGAGTTTCCCCAAAAAAGGATACTGTAGTTGATTAAACTTTGGAACAAACCGATATATGCTTGTCGTCTAATTTGAATAGGTGTTATTAGAGAAATACGTCGCAGTAAAAATATTACACTGGACAATTTCTTACTTATTACAAATATTATAGAACGAGATAGAATTTTTTTCTTTCACATGGACATTCTACCTATTGAGCACTATAACCTAAAATTATTTTGATACATACAGAGTATTACGTAAAATAATGGCAGCATGCAGCGGGATTTTTTTAAATGGAACATCCTGTATATTTTCTTATAGAAAGACATAAGACTTGATCCTCTAAACAGTAGTACATAAAATATTTATATTTACTTAACTAACTAAGAGTAAATTAATATTTTGTTGAAAACGGTCTAATTTTCTACTTCTCTTGAAATATTTACTGTAAACGTATTGTTTGTCGTACAGCAATAAAAATCGGAGGGGTTATAAATTAAAGGATAAGGAATAACCTAGATATAAATTCTTTTAGTTTTATTTGTTTTTTCAAATGTTCAAGCCTGTGCAATTGTCAGATTTTCAAACTGCCGTTATTCAATTTTTTTAAATGCAACCTCCCCAATCTCTTTTCACGAATAGACAGTGTTCATATTCCTTTTCAATTCAGTTATAGGTTTTCTGTATCTAATTCGTACAGTTTTTTTGCTATAATAAACTTTTTACATTTTTACTCTAAAATCATTATTAAAAAGTTATTTTACGTACCGTATTTTAATTCCTTTAACACAGCTCCCTCTATTTCATAAAACAGATGGATAATATAATGTTTACAATTAATTACAGACTCTTGTTGCATTATAATCATCGTATTTTTGTTGCAATAGAGTTCTTTTACTTTATTGTAATTAACAATATTTTAAAATTGATTCAATGTAGTTCCTAAGCTTCAGTTGCCCTAATTAACATTTGATTTAAGGTCTGTTCGATAGCTCTGCACTTTTCTACACTTTTAGCACCAACCGCTCCTGACAGAGTGCGATGTATATAATATAACATAAGTAGGAGTGAGAAAAATAGAATATAGGTGTTAAAAGTGTAGAAAGTGCAGAGCTATCGAACAGACCTATAATAAAATCTGACACAAAAAATGAAATCATCAGTGTTTTTTTATTTAAAAAAATTATACAAATAATAAATTTATAACCTAATCATTTTTTTTTGTTCCAGTATTCAGATTTTATTTATTTTTTAATTAAATGTTAATTAAGACAACTGAAGCTTAGGAACTACATCGAAACATTGTTAATTACAATAAAGTAAAAGAATTGTATTATAACAAAAACACGATGATTACAATGTAATCAGAGTCTGTAATCAATTGTAAACAATGAATTTATCTATCTGTTTTATGAAATAGAGAGCGCTGTGTTAAAGAAATTGAAATACGGTACGTTAAATAACTTTTTAATATTGATTTTAGAGTAAAAATGTAAAAAGTTTATTGTAGCAAAAAACTGTAAGGATTAGATACAGAAAACCTATAACTGAATTGAAGAGGAACATGAACACTGTCTATTCGTGAAAAGAGATTGGGGGTTTGCATTTAAAAAAAATTGAATAACGGCAGTTTGAAAATCTGACAATTGCACAGGCTTGAACATTTGAAAAAACAAATAAAACTAAAAGAATTTATATCTAGGTTATTCCTTATACTTTAATTTATAACACTACCGATTTTTATTGCTGTACGACAAACGATACGTTTGCAGTAAGTATTTCAAGAGAAGTAGAAAATCAGACTGTTTTCAACAAAATATTTATTTACTCTAAGTTGGTTAAATAAATATAAATATTTTATGTGCTACTGTTTAGAGAATCAAGTGTTGTCTTTCTGTAAGAAAATATACAGGTGATTTCATCCGATTCAATCCCGATGCATGCTGCCATTAGTTTACGTAACACTCTGTATGTATCAAAATAATTTCAGGTTATAGTGTTCAATAGATAGAACGTCCTTGTGACAGAAAAAAATTCTATCTCGTTTTATAAATGAGCTATGGAAGAAAGTGCGCTTAAAAACTCACCCTGTATACGAACGCGGCATTTTTTATTTATAAAAACAAATTTAATAATTAATATTTTAAGTGAATTTTAGAATTTTAAGAAATATTATTTGCATTTGCAAATTTCGCAACGTAATAATAAATATACATACAGTGTCTTTCAAAAAGTGTGCTACAAATGGGAATTTTTTATATGTGTGTATCTACATACACAGTAGTCCCATTAATCCCACTTAATCCCACTTTTAGGGGAGTCATCTGAAACACATTTTGAAAAGAGCAAGAACTAGAGAACGTTTCTTGTATTTAAGGACCTAAAATGTCCTAATTATTAGTAATATTTCGGTGGCTCTTTATAAATGAAACAAATTGTTTCACAATGTCCGACAAACAATATTCACTATTCATCATTAAGGAGGAGTATTGAGTCCAATATTGTTTGTCAGCCTTTTCGATGAAGTTATAAAAGAAAGCAAACGACTAAATATGCAGTAGGATATCTGAACTTGCAACCTGTAAAATAGAAGCCTGCGTATTCGCACACTGGGAGACGTTCATATATTTGGTTGAGGAATCAATAATTACAGATATTTCATCAAAAACTTCTAATGACATAAGGTGGGTTTATAGAGCTAACTAAGAGTTAACAGTTAAGCATTAAAACTAACAACTTAAGCAATGTTACGTGTTTATACTAATGCTTAGTTATTAGTGAAGTTGTATGTACCCCTTCTGTTTATGCATATATTTTAACTTCACTTGTAACTGTTTAATTATTAATTACTAAACGTTAGTTGTTAGTGTTAGTTACTGTATAAACTCACCAATAGACAAGGCAACATAAATGTTTAACGACAACTATACAAAAAGCTATCAAGCGGGCGCCCAAGTCAATTCCTACAACTGTACCAAAACAGCAAAACAAGCTATTTCCAAAAAGTGAAGTCTGAGGAAAAGGTAGATGACAACCACAGACCAACAATATAAAGCAAGACCAAACAAAGCAATAAAAAAACTTAAAAGAACTACTAAACAACGAAAGAAAACCAAGCAATTCAACAACATCTTGAAGGACTAACCCCTGCAGAATACAGCGTGTAATCGAATAAGTTTCACATATTGTAACCACAACTAATACAAAAGAAAAGAAGCGAAGTTACGACATACATTTGAAAAAAAATTCAATAATAACTCCGGAAAAATATACCGTCTGTTTGATTATAAAGGCCCCAAGCTATAACTCATTTATTTTTGCTTAAACACCCAGTAAAGTGTATACATTCTTAAATGGGACGTTGTTTTCTAGAGAACGAAGTAAAACAATATTTTTTTGGCTACACTGTATAGGAGTCATGACGTCATCGACATTTTTTTTAAATGGCACGATGAAATTTTTTTTGCGAAATACAATAGAACATCCTTTTCTCTTTTCAACCACATAAAATTTTTATATCCTTACATGAGAAAATGTTCGAGAAAACTGAAAAAAACTACCTACATAACTTACCATTTAACATTTAAGGCACGCTAATATTTCTAGCATGCTATGAGTAATTTTACTGAAATTTGTCATACTTTATCTAATTTGGTAAACAATTTCTAAAATACCGGCACTGTCAAACTGACACTGTTTTTTCTACATTCGTAGTAAACCTCTAGCATATCGGCTTCTTCATTAATGTTATTCATTTCTCACCGTTTCAAACTAATTATAAGTCAGATTGACAGTGCCGGTATTTTAGAAATTGTTTATCAAAATTAGATAAAGTACGACAAATTTCAGTAAAATTACTCATAGCATGCTAGAAATATTAGCGTGCCTTAAATGTTAAATGGTAAGTTATGTAGGTAGTTTTTTTCAGTTTTCTCGAACATTTTCTTATGTAAGGATATAAAAATTTTATGTGGTTGAAAAGAGAAAAGGATGTTCTATTGTATTTCGCAAAAAAATTTTCATCGTGCCATTTAAAAAAAATGTCGATGACGTCATGACTCCTATACAGTGTAGCCAAAAAAATATTGTTTTACTTCATTCTCTAGGAAACAACGTCCCATTTAAGAATATATACACTTTACTGGGTGTTTAAGCAAAAATAAATGAGTTGTAGCTTGGGGCCTTTATAATCAAACAGACGGTATATTTAGTTTTTACAAAAAACGTTTGAGAACCGCTGGCTTTGATTTAAAGCCCCGGACGACCCGAACGGCTGAGTGAAATTTACTATTATACGCAATAAATCATAGAGCAGTCAACCCGCAATAAATGTTGAGGCAGGTCATTTATTACTTTCTTACGAAAGAATACGGAGATTCCCAGGTGTTTTTTAAATTAATATTTAAGTAATAGATATGCAGATTTTTCACAAATTTTTGCATAAAAATTGTATTTCCTTAATTAAAAATAAAACTGTAATTATGAATCCTATCTAACAATAAGTAAAAAAATAGGTAAAAATTAATTCAATAAAGGTAACATTCTAAAAGTATTATTGGAACAAAAAGCTCCGAACTTATCATCCCATAATTTATGATTCTTTATTACGTTCAGGCTAAGCAAAAAAAATTCCGAAAGATCGCAGAGGTACTGCGTCTACGCCTGTTCAGTGTCAGCCGATTACGATAGTTGCAAGTGTTGTGTTGAAATTAGCAGAGGTTTTCAAACAAAAGGTGATGCGCTCTTGTGGTAGGTCAGTCCTTTTATTTTCGAGCAAGCACATTGATATTTGCAGAATCAATTCCTTATGTGATGAAGAACTTACAGTATTAATATGTGAAACTTATTCGATTACACGCTGTATACTAACTACTCTCTGTGGAAAGCTACGGGAAAGGTTAAAAAGTCACAAGATACAATTCCGCCAATTAGAAAGAAAGATAGATCATGGGCGAGAACAGATAGGGACAAAGCCGATACGTTTCCTAAACACCTAGCCGATGTTCTTCAGCCATTTCCACCTATAAATCCACAAAAAGAAGAAGAAATATGTAGTTTCATTCCTGGCAACACTATTTGAAATGACACTCCTGATAAAAGCCATACAAGTCTCCGAAAGTTGGACAAATCATTTTAATTCCAAAGCTTGGAAAGCCGACTGAAAGAATGATATATAATTGGCCCATCAGCTTGTTGCCTATCTTATTAAAGCTATTTGATAAGTTATTCCTAACTAAGCTGAAACCAGTACTAGATGAGCTAAATACTGTTATAGAACAGTGGAGACAATAAATAAAACGTTCGAAGACTGCTGCTTTCTTGGATGTATCATAAGCTTAAAATCAAACCTAACTACACCATAATACCAAGTACTACAGTCTTATCTAACAAATAGGCAGGCACTTTACAGTCAAATACAATGGAGAAACTACAAATACTTACCCCATGTAGTCAAGCAGTGTCCTGGGGCCAGTATTCTATCAAATCTTCACCGCCGACTTACCAACCTCACCAGGTACCTTCAGTCCTCTGTTAGTCTCCTCCTACACAACAGTCAAAAGACGCATCAATCGAACAGAAGGTGATGGATATAACTAATAAAGGAGATTTTAACATCAAAACTAGAGAGACAGATTAGAACCAGTACAAGAATTTAAGCACCTGGAGGTAATTCTAAACAGTAAAGGTACTCAATAGAAAACAGAATCAAAAAGCAACAAGGACAATACAACGCGATATAAATATAAGAGCTTTCTGAACAAGAAATGAATAACCACTACGCTGACGGTATAGAGAGAAAATTACAAGCAGCCGAAACGAGGTACCTAAGAAAATTAGCTGGAGCTAAAAATAAGAGAGAGATAAAATAGAAGAAGGCTGGAGGATGGATAAAATAGGTATGTTAAGAAGATATGGGAAGTCAGAAAAATAAGCAAAAATAGAAGAGGATGTCCCAGAACACTTTGGAGTAATAGCATTGCCGAGATACTGCGTAGGAAAAGAAAGACATGGGAGGAAGCCAGAATTATAATCAGAGATGAAAGAATTGGCGTAATTTTGCAGAAACACGAAAGTAAAGAAATGGAAACCCTCGACACTTCCGAATATAAGAGAAACAAGATGATGATGATGATGATTTAGGTATTTTACAATGTATTAAATAGTTTAAAACGATCTAAAAATTAGTAAAGGAGACTGTGGTTTAAGGAATAATTGAAATTAACCTCCGCCCACAATAATTTTATATCCGTAGATACGTATTTCGGCAGCTAAGCTGCCATCTTCAGTACAATTTAAAAAACACTACATGAAATCTAACAGCTACCTACCTAGCTACCTACCTACCTGATCATACTATCTATACTACTAATACTATCTAAAAAACCCAAAAATTAACACTAAAAGAGCGACTGTGGTTTAAGAAATAATTTCCGCCCACAATAATAACAGTCGAAACCTACCAAAAAAGCAAATCAAATAAAACGGAAACGAATATTGGTCTAATATCCGAAAAAGGTTCTTATTCTCCCGAATAAAGAACTTTTGTAAGCATTTAATTCCCTGTTATTTGATCCCACTTGAATTTATCCCTGAAAAGAAATTATATACCTATATATGTATATGTATACAATACACATATATATACATGCACAAATCGCCAAAAAACAACCTACAGATAAGAGCAGATCACACCCACACACTACAAGTTAAGAGCACTTTACGATATTTATCTTGGAGAATCCTCTCCTTATCACATATCCAGGCATTTGCACTGGATATGTGATAAGGAGAGGATTCTCCAAGATAAATATCGTAAAGTGCTCTTAACTTGTAGTGTGTGGGTGTGATCTGCTCTTATCTGTAGGTTGTTTTTTGGCGATTTGTGCATGTATATATAGGTGTATTGTATACATATACATATATAGGTATATAATTTCTTTTCAGGGATAAATTCAAGCGGGATCAAATAACAGGGAATTAAATGCTTACAAAAGTTCTTTATTCGGGAGAATAAGAACCTTTTTCGGATATTAGACCAATACTCGTTTCCGTTTTATTTGATTTGCTTTTTTGGTAGGTTTCGACTGTTATTATTGTGGGCGGAAATTATTTCTTAAACCACAGTCGCTCTTTTAGTGTTAATTTTTGGGTTTTTTAGATAGTATTAGTAGTATAGATAGTATGATCAGGTAGGTAGGTAGCTAGGTAGGTAGCTGTTAGATTTCATGTAGTGTTTTTTAAATTGTACTGAAGATGGCAGCTTAGCTGCCGAAATACGTATCTACGGATATAAAATTATTGTGGGCGGAGGTTAATTTCAATTAGTTTAAAACGATATTCAGGTGTATTCCATAATGCAGTGGTTATTTGTCACTTTATTAACACTGTGCTTAATAATAACTTCTTAACCACTGCTTTTAAATCACTGATTGAAGACGTATTTCATAAGCACACGGTGGTTATTTTATGATTTTAAACATTGGTTAACTTCATTTGTAAAATATTATCACTGTACATAATTGCATATCCTTCATTTCAATATCATTTGCGCTTATGGAATAGCAAAATATTTAAAAAGTTGTTAAAAGCGACAGCACATGGGCATAATTCAGTGTTTATTAATCACTGATATATGGAATATACCCGATTGTCATGATGACAGACAGTGGCTATGAATCACTCATTAAATAACATTGATTCTAGCAATACCATTTTTATAAGGATAGAAATACAAAAGTTACAGATATGCGAATAAACCTAGATCACCCAGTACATACCAATTTTCAGATATACAATATTTATTAGATTTTTTTTTAAATAGATTGCTGTCAATTACAGCTTTTGCAAATGAAAATATTTTAATGTTTTGACTTGAGGCGACAATTTTATTTCCTCTATAGCAATAAAAGTGCACGATATCTTAAGAGTGAAATCAGATCTTAATGAAGAGTCACTTCAATTAGAAATCAATTCTGCAAATTGGTTTCCGCAAAGGATATTAATTGAAAGCAAAGTGAAGATAAATTAAGTAATTAATAATTAATTAACTCTGTTTCGATAAAATGTCCCCTATTTTACGGCAAAGTTTGTATTACGGTGCTTCACATAAATATTGTAAAGACACCTAACGGCGATATCGATCAGTAATAGAATCACGCGCGAACAATTATCATTAACTATGGGCACGAATTTCAATGCTGTAGTTATCTCCTTGGTGAAATATGTTTCGTGGCCTAGAGTCACTTGCCTACAATATTAAATTTTTATTAATATCTGTGAACTGATCCGCTACATTCGTTATTGTAATTGTTAAGACGATTGTTAACAAAGAAGGCCGTAAACAAAAATAGAAAGTTACAAAAAAAAAAACAACACATTAGGATTGTGATGGATCATGAATTTTGAAATTAAGCTTTAGCTGGGAGGGGGGGTTAAATACAGGGTCTTCGTAACTGATTGCAACTCGCGTGAACAGTTGGAAGACTTGCGGCAGCATCTCTTTTATGATCACTGTGTATTTTTTCTACATTCCAGAAAGAAATGTTATAATGCAATCATCTTCACAAAGCCCAATATTTACGATAAATATGAATCTTGGCACAATTATTTTTTTTTTAATTATGAAAAATTTCGTCTTGAAAGAAATAATACAATGAAATCTAGAATTTTCGTAACTGCATTATTATTTTTATTTCAAGTTTGTTGCAAATGGAAAGCAGCTTGCCTAAAATATTTAACAATTGACACATATACATGATGGCCGAGAATCATCTATCCTACTGCAAGAGATACCTAGGACTGGTTTGAAATTTGTACCAGACTAAAGAAATTGGGTAAAGACCTACTCTAGATAAGTTAAACTAGATACTCTTAATGACAAGTTGACGAACATTTAAACTTGAAATGTAAATTATACTGCAATAACAATGGCAATAATAATAATAATAACAATAATGGTTACATATTAATTCAAAAAGGAACTCCGGCGCGCAATTATTTTAACGATTATTAGCGAACACATTACATCGAAATGCATAATCTGTAATCGTGTAACTAGTATTACATGTGCTGTTGGTTTATAGTAATTGGTTTAAGCGACAAAGCGAGCTCAATTAAAGGCAGAGTGAATGAATGAATTGGCGATTGCGTGGGACATGCTCGGCCTCGTGAATATGAATTATTGTGCAGTAGTGATTAAGTGGATTTATGAATATAAACGGCATTAATGATTCGGTACAACGTATTGCGCTACTTTCCTTTCAAAATTAAACACCAAAATTACATCCTTTTTTATTCGTTAAAAAATTCCTGGTTTCTTGTTTCATTTCCTAATCTTACTTGATTACGTAACTTAAGATTAACTGTACATGTGGACTCTAGGCTCTTTATTATTATATGCCGAATCAAGCAAAGGAAATTAAATTAAACTTAATTTCCTATTAGTTTAGTTTTAATTTATTTTAAATCAATTTGCTATTTCTTTTGTTACACTTCTAAATTGATCCTTGATGTTGCTTTTCATTTAATTAACAGAATTAAACGAGAGTAGAGAAAACCGGTCACCAAAGACACATTTCACAGCAAACACACTTCTACAGACTATTTTAATAGAAAAGACCATCGTCACGATTACCGGTTAACATTTCGCTGCAAGTCAGAATTTAACACCGAGTAATTATAATTCATCATTGTAAAACGTAAAAGATTACTTCTTTCGACTAGAATTTTAATGTGTCAAGCTGGCGCACAAAATAATTTCGCACGCATGACCATAAAAATGCGTGGTCCACTTTTTTTAACTCAATTCCTTTGAACGCTACAAGATATTATCTGGTGGCCGCGGGTTTATTTATAGGTTTCTCGCGAACGCAATAACAATTGCACTAGATTTTTTTGTTCTAAAAAAAAAAAAAAAATAGGCAAAATGAAAACTGTGATGATGTTATTCAAGTAGGTATGTATGTCAATTTTTAATGAAACTTGATTTATAAACATACATGCACTTAATTTAGTACAGTGTATAACCGAATAAGTTTCACTTACTTGTAAATACGCAAGAGAAGAAGCGAAGATATGAATGACATCACCTCTCAATTTATGATTTTATTACTTTATTACGTTCAGACTATACAAACAAAATTCCGAGAGGTCCTGCAGATTAATACGTGTTCATTCAAAGAAATAAATAAACACATTGATTGTATTTAATGCATTTTCTTTTCTGAGTATGCAGAACACTAAGTGTTGTAATGCAAACTAACTAAATAATAATAACATTCATTTATATTTTCAATCGTTTTAACAAATTAAATCACATAGTGTGTTATTTTTTTACAAGGTATGGAATATCATTCTGTAATTATTGTCGATTATCTAATGCAGCGATTCTCATCCTTCTTAGCTCCGCGACCCCCCAAATAGTAAATATAAATAAAATTAACATTTCGCGACCCCCCTTCTATAGTTTTATATCGCTGCGTTTATAGCAACGGGTATGAACATACATGTATGACGTGTACATACATGTTTAGGCTATTTTCGCGACCCCCTTTCAATATCACCGCGACCCCCTTGGGGGATGCAACCCCCAGGTTGAGAAACGATGATATAATGAAACAGATGGTCGAAGATTACAATACGTACTTTGTTTTATTCATGTAAATTGCTACACTTTGAGGAGCAGTAGTTATAAACTGTATTAATAATCCGTAAAAATTAGCTTATAATTAATTAATTCAATAATTAAGGCGAGTGGATATTCAGAAGCTTCTTCCGTTATCGAATTGCATACGGGCGACATTGACCGAGTGACCGTTAATTTTGCTGGAGTTTTATTGTTTTACGATGTTTATAAAAACCGCAGACGCACGTTTATCTCACGAACGAGCAGATTTTTTCAAACAAAAGACGATGCGCTCTTATTGTATTTTTGAGCTAGGCCATTCACATTAGTAGAATTAATTCTCTTCTGTGATGAAAAACTTACAATAATAAGTGAAACTTTATCGATTACACCCTGTATAAATGCAATACTATAAAAATTTAATATACTATATTAATTTAATGGTGTATATTTTTTATATAATTAAAATAACATTATACAGAATGTAACCATGGGGATCTCGGTTATCTTAAGAGATACGAAGTTGGTTAAATTAGAACAAGGTTGCCTATTTTTATTCCAATCCATAATATTCAAACAATAGCACATTCCCCATAAAAATGTGCCTTAACGATATCTGATCTAAAAATGCCTAACTTTATTAGTTTTTATACCAAAAATAAAATAAAATCAAAAAACCTGATTTTTACTTCTTTTCGAATATCTTGAAAACCGTAAAAAATAGGTGAAATTTGTTTGAAGATTGTTGATTAGGATAAAAATACGCAACTTTGCTCTAATTTAACCTACTTCGTATCTCTTAAGATAACCGAGATCCCCAATGTTACGCTCGAAAAACGGACACCCTGTACAAACATATAAATATAAAAACCACGAGTAGGTGCTATTTACAAATCTTTGTAAAGATTAAGCTATTGCACGTACAGTGAAATGCAGAAGTACTGTCTCCACAATAAGATGGAGCAATCCATAGATTGCTTCTAACATGAACTGAAATGTGTAAGCATATTCTAAAATTTTCCTAAATAAGTAACATGAGTGCAACAATTATTGTAGTCTTGGGTGGCTGTGGAATCAATCATAAATATCGATTTTTACTTCGTATTGTTGAATTGACGTCTCAGATATTGTAAAGTAATGTGAAAGTGCCACAAGGAGGTTATACCTGAACCAGGCAACAAGGAAAGTGGGAAGAGAAGAGTGAAACAGAAGAAAAAGAGAGATAGAAATATATAAGATAAGAATGGCGTGGTAGTGAACGTATATTTCAATTGCAATTGTAAAATTCCATAAAATAAATAAATAAAATAAAATACAGTCCACTTGTGTTACAAATATTTCATAAACAAGAGTCACTAAAACAGATATTGACTGTTAAACAACAAATAAACGTTTCTTTACGTATTTAATGTTTTATTGCCATTTGAAACAATAATTAGTTAAAAATGTTTGACTCTACAGCCACCCAGGAAAAATTCGTTTATACAATGTGTGACTGACTTGTAATTCAAGAAGACACGATTTCGTATTCCGCAAATGCATTTGGCAATTTGTTTCGCTTTTATAGAATATCAAGTGATTGGCAATTTTTCCCAGAAATCATTCAAATTGAGCACTTTGCGTTCATGCAATGACGTGACAATTGCAACAGTAAGTATGTACTAAATATTCTGAATTGTAATTTTATTCAGTAAACCGATCAATAAAATCAATGAAACCAATTTAAAACCGCTATTTCTTCAATAATTCGTTTGTTAAAGAAAAAATGGAAGAAAGAAACGTTATACAGGGTCTCCTGAATTAAGTCCCATTAGAAATTTTAGGGGGAAGCTGAAGTTTCTGCGTATTTTGGAAACGAAATTCTTGTAAAGAAAACATTGTATTTAAAGCAATAGATAGATATTGGTTGTGTTTTTGTCAATAAATGCAATTCAAAGATTGAGTGAATATTTGTAACATGTGATCCGGTAGCATTACCTGTGGAAATATTTTGTTTTGGAAAACGTATGTCGTAATGTTAAAATTGAGCATAACCTGACTTTATGTCAGCATAACATAAATCATAAAATAACAATTACTAGTCGCTCACAAATTAAGTAATTTATTATATTATAAGATTGGCCCGGGATCACCGGGCAGCAATTCTTGCAGCGATACTATGCGGTAAGGATAGAGCTGAACATCTTTACGCAACAATTTGTGGCACGTTCCCACAGAAAGCTCAATCTATTGTGATAATTGGCGGGTAGAGGTATGAGTAGCATTTTTCATTATGTCTCGCAGTTTCGATAAGCTCGAGATTGACCTGTTGTTTTTCTTCGGAAAAGACCTCCAGTTTCATGAAACAACTGTACACACCATGCAGGTTATTTTCGAGTGTTTTGTGGCCAACAATAACATCAGGAAATTCAACTCTAAACTCTTCCAAGCAGTTTGGTTCTCAGTATACCTATGCCCCATCGATTTTTGAACTATTGCGAAAATAGCTTTCAATCACAAATGTTTTCTGGTCTAATGTAAACACCATTTTGTAATGCAATAAATGTAAAGTAAATGAGTCCTGAAAATAATTTATTTTTGTATAAAAACAACAAAAAACGCAAAGAAGCACGAAAACACTTACTCGACAGTTGACAGGACGAATTACTCTAGTGACAATTCTGTTCGCGGCGAGCTTAAGCTACGACATGCCTTTACGAAAACAAAATGTTTCCATAGCCAATGCTACCGGAATATTAAATGAACACATGTTATGTTAAGGGTTTGCTTAATGTAAACAATGCCGTACAGATTTATTTTACAATTGATTAATTAATATTCGAGTCAATTATAAATTTGTGTATATTTAAAATATTTTCGGTGCTTCCTTGAAGCAATTACATACAGATGCTTTATTTTTTTTTAATTACAATGTTTGAAACAAAACTTATGAAATAGAAATTTAAACAAACATACATCCTAATGTCTAAAAGCAGTTAGAATCTACTAATGCGATTAGCATTTATTATCCACAAAATAATAAAATTAAAATTCGTACAGTATATTCACCTTTGAAGCGAATTCATTGAATCATTGCGGTGTGAAAATTAATTCCTCAAATATTTTCTGCAATTTAGATTATAGGTAGTCATATTGTTCGAATTAATTTATAGTTGAATGCAAATGGAGTAATTTATTGCCTCTGCAAATGATGTTGAACTTATATAAAGCTGTCATCGAAATGTCATTCCGTTATAGAAATTCGACCATGAAAATGTTATGCAATAATGTTGTAAATCGTGCAGCGATTCATGAATAATAAACGGGGATTCGATAGGTTCGGAGACGTGAAATCGAGCCGCCTAAAATTAGAATTTTCGTCGTGGCACGACCTACACATTCTTAAAAACCGAAACATGAATGAAGTCTATACTTTACGACGGCCGCGGAATATCAAATGACGGCTGATGGTCAAGATCACGGGTACATAATCATTTTTACAATATTGCTAATGCTGTTCATGTGCCGGGTTGCGTGAGAACGCCGGAACCCAGTACTTGTCACAAATGCCACGCCCGTAAATATAAACTGTTGCACATTTGCATGACATTGATGCTGTAAAGTGGACTTCTCGATTTACGAAGGTTTGCTGCTTTCCTATCTTCGGGACACAGGATAATTTATTACCACAAATTTATATATCAACGCAGGCATGTTTTAACTTAACCGATAATTTATAACTTTAGCGTTTTTTCTTGACTCATCAAACATTAACATTTTATTTTTAATGAAAGAAAAAACAAAATAATTTTTTAACACAAAATATCTGATTGATGACAAACTCTTCAAATATTTTTATGACACCAAAAATTTCAACCCAAAACAATTTTTTTGTGATTTTAAGAAACCGGTAGGAGAGCGTGGGGTAAAAAGAGCCAGCCTGGTTTAGGAATAACTAGCAAACGAAAAAAATTGAAATTTGGTGAAGCAGTACCCCTTCCCGTCCAGGATGCATAGAATATCCATTATCGCAAAAAACAATAGGGGCATTCAACGGACACAATCGATTTATGATCGCATACGGTTTAGCGTTCAACGCATCTGAATCGATTCAACATCGATCGTGAAATTGTCCATTGTAAAAATTTTGCGATTCAACTGCAATTAAATATGGCGTTGCCGTTTGTATCATATGTGCGAGTTATTTATAACAGAGTATTGTTTATTTCAGTGATTTATTTGAGAAATAACTTAACTGCATTCCCAATATTGTGATATTTCTATTGCTGAGAAGTTAAATACCAAATATTCTAGAAAATAGGGTTATACCGCTCACGCCACCGTTCAGTGTTTTCATGAATCGATTCAATATGATTGTAATCAATCGATTTGTTTGTTGAATGCCCCCACTAAGTAGTAGTAATAATAGTGAGCACTTGTTTCAAATTAAGACTTGTGTTGTTATTCTTCGTAAATTTTTAATCGAGAAAGTAAGTAGTCAGATACTATTTTTTCGATAATGTTTTGATTTCATATAGGCGCCATGCACATCTCTGCGTTCAGCGCCGCCTGGCGTGGTGATTTGTGAATTAGTGATATGAAAATATTTCTTGAGACTCATTGCATGGGAATAATATCACTCTTATGACAATTTACAATTGTAGTACATAATGCTTGAGTTTCCTGGTATTGAAATACATTACCATATTCAAGTTCAAATGTACATTCATAATTTGAAACAACTCGTATTTTCATACCACTAATGCACAATATGGTCATTGGTGGCGCTGGCTTCGCATGCACATGGTTTCTATTACTAAACTTTGTGTTCCCAATATTTGGTTTCGCGTTTGTGTATGCTTTCATACCTAAAATATTAATGCTATCTGGGTTATGAGAGTCAAGTTATTATTATTATTATCCACAGGTGACTCTTGTTCTATTCCTGATGTTATAAAAGTGTTTTGTTGTTGACGATGCCTAGGGCTCGTAAAAGAACAACACTGTAAACTAGTTGGATATGTGATTTTTGCACCTAATATTTCAACAAGCACGTTAAAGTACTTTTTTCGTGTAGTTGACAGAAAAGTGACACAATGTTTAATCATAAATCGCGAAGAAAAGTGGGACTTGTCTTGTTAGCAACACTTTTTTTCATTCATTTTGACGTATCAGAGGTCGAAGATTGATTGATAGCCGATTTCTTCACTACGTTTAACCGAAGGTTAATTTATCTAACAGTTGGAATGTGACGTTCAGTTGGCCGTACACATACTACGGGCCAGTTGTACAAAGTAGGTTTAAACTGACGCTCAACTGAACCAGGTTCAAAGTAAACAAATTCGCATAGGATCTTATGACATATGGCAATTAATGCATTCATAAATAAAACTTGATGCGATTTTGTTCACTCTAAACCTGGTTCAGTTGAGCGTCAGTTTAAACCTCCCTTGTACAACTGGCCCTATGTGTCACATTCTAACTGACAGATAAATTTAATCTCAAGATAGAGCGATGAAGAAATCGGGCATGATTGATGTCACAGATTGATGTTTTATTACTATGTCAACAAATGCTTGACACATCTTGATGTATTATTATTATTCGTCGACACTCTCATAATTTTAGCGTTATTTTCGTCAACTACACGAAAAAATAGCCATGATCTGATCTGATCTGATTTAGGTTAGAAAAGTGAATTTCCATGTTCGTGTAAATTTGATCCACTCGTGATCTAACGCTCACTCGTGAATTCAAACATTTACACTCACTGGAAAACTGACACTTTTCTAAACTTGTAAATCAATATACCACACGATCATTTAAATTTATAATTAAAGTCGGGATTTTTTTTATACGGTTGTGCACCTTGCCAATTGACTCGCTATGTAGATTAGAGGTTATGTGAATATTTTGACGTTTATAGGATTCTCATCGGGTTCAATCGTTTTAATTTAAAGGAAGTGAAACAGTTTTAGTGACAACCATAGCAAATGTTCAAAGAGTTCGCCCCCGGCAGTTAATTAAACATTTTGAAGCGTCACTTTGACAATTCAAACTCAAAGTAAGCTGTCAACAGTTAGTGTTGCCAATCTAATTCAAAATTCATAGCCTGCTCTAATTATAAATTTAAATGATCGCGTGGTACTATTATTATTGTTTTCATATATTTCTTAGTACCTATTACATTTTATGTTGTTATGAAAGAAAAGTGTATTATTTATTTTATTAACTACAGCAGTTATTTGTTAAAATAGTATATTACGTATCAAGTTTAGAAAAGTGAAGTTTTCTAACGAGTTGCGTATACTATTTTTTCGCATTTCATACAGTAACGTATTTTATTAATGTTTAATGTAAGTGACATTAATCACTGTCACAATTGATGGATGAAAAATAATAGTAGTTAGTATAGTCGTAGTATAGAATATTAATTTGATACGTTACTGTATGAAATGCGAAAAACAAGTTTATTTAGGCAGCAATCGATTTGCCTTCTTTCATGGTTCTCATTACCCCATCATGCGGATAATATTTAAGAGCCAATTTCATTTTTATTTTAAATGAATATACAGGGCGTTTGTAAAATAAGTGCAAAAATTTTAACCACATTACCGTGAGAGCACATACAGGGTTAGTTAAAAGTCTGGAAACGGTCATTTATTGCCGCTATTATTCATTTTAGGAAATTATGTTCTTTATGAACGTCTTTTAGGAAATTTTTATCTACAATTGAGAATACTTCAATTTTTTTTTTCTTCAATTGTTTTTGAGTTATGCCTATCTGCGTAATTTTTTTAAATGGAAACTTTTTTTTAGAATTAAGGATTTTCTGAAAAAAAAAAACATTTGTCTTTTTTGTGAAATTGAAAACTCTGGTTCAAATATTTATTTTAGTTAAGTAGATCTAGACAAAATTGAAGTTATCGGTCACAATCTTATCATTAGAAACAAAAGCAAGAAAAATACTAATAAATAACTAAGTAAATTAAATTAAATGTTTAAATTGTCAGGATGCGTATTATTAAATAAATTGCAAACGTCTTGTAAACTTCTACGTCTATCTCCATAACCCAGCATCATAATTATTTCAATTTTTTGACGTTCATTTAAACTCGCCATTGCTAATATTAACAGCAGTCAATTGCACAATTGAATTTGACGTAAACAATAACCACTGATAAAGTTACTCGCTCGAGTTTGTTTATCGCTTACTTAGATGTTGTACCTGACCTGGCGCTAATAAGCGTGCACGACGGGAAATGAATACTTGAAATATTGTTTTTTTTTTTTCAGAAACTCCTCAATTCTAAAAAAACAAGAATGCTATTGTGAAGAGAAAAAATACTCTATCGAATGGTAGAGTAAAATTAACAAGTTTCCATTTAAAAAAATCACGCAGATAGGCATAACTCTAAAACAATTGAAGTAAAAAAAAATTAAAGTATTCTCCATTGTAGATAAAAATTTCCTAAAAAAACTTTCATAAAGAACATAATTTCTAAAATGAATAATAACGTTTCCAGACTTTTAACTAACCCTGTAGAATACGGAAAAAATTTAAAAAAAAATCATAACGGGGCGGAAATTATTTTATCCGCCCCTTATACGACGGTCATGAAACAACAAAAAACTTACGGAACCTGCTTCGCTGATCGTAGGCAATAAACATCGCAGGCGTGACTAATATGCAAAGGCACACTCACTCACCGAATAATATCTGTGTGGAAAAACAGATTCAAACGTTCACTACAGTAATTTACGAATGTTTATGACAACTGTTCAAAGTGGCATCCATCATTAGCGACACACACACGAAACGTTCCTTAATCGCGTAAATGCTGTAAATGTTCTTGCATGTATTTGGAAATGTGTTTCCATAAATCCGCCGTGCTTCTTCAGCATTTCCTGGAGTTTCGCCGTAGATGAAGAACATCTGTTCTCTCGCCGTTCGTGAATTGCTGCATTTTAATAAATAATACTAAGCACAAAAAATAGTAATAGTATTTAGCTTTAACTCCTTCACCAATTTTTCACAAACTAAACTGTTGATCCCAATGGATACGACTTACTGCGACGTAAAAAAAAAATGCTTTTATTAGCCGCCCGAACTCGGCAAAGGTCACTGGGTCACTGCTCGATTGCAGTTCTGTTTTTTGTTCCAACAGATGCTTTCTGCGGTCGAATAAAATTTGCTTTTCTTGACGTACCTCAAAGACATAGACGTGCGATTAATTCTTGCCCGATTTTCAACTGCGATTTTCTCGAAATGTGTAAAACTTTTGTTAAGGACATATGAGTTCAATCGTTGCCATTTATGGTGATGTATTACAGGTTTAAATATTTGCATATAGTAAAAGAACCCCGGTATTATAATTTCCGTTAATGACAGGAATGATATAGTTACGTCATTTTAATGGTTTTTCTGAGACGAAAAAACATAAAATTATTGACAGAGTACACCTTATATTTTCAAAATATATTGATTTTTTTCTTAAGTGGTTCTTATTTCCCCCGTCACCCCTAATCTTCACGTGAGATTCCTAAACGATAATCCTATCGAAAAGTTTAGATCACGAAATCCTGTGATCACTTTTTGACCTAACCCTATCCTCAGTACGCGAGTATATAATCAATTTAATATAAATACAAAGAAATGTCGATATAAAATGATGGAATCATGGAATTTCTTTAAATTACAAAGTAATCGACAAGCGTTTGCAAATTAAAAAAAAAACCTAACCGATATGTAAATATGTATGTGAAAAGCAAAGGATGATAAGGTTAACATTAATAATAGTTATTTGTTATACAATTATTCTTTATCGATGAGTAAAAACGCTCCTTCGTCGCTCATGAATTAATTTTCACGAGTCGATAATTAAATTTTACCGTCGTGTGCAACATTCTATCTTTTTCTATAGCGAACGTTAATTTAAATAATTTCGCAGAAAAATAAAGAGAGCAATCACGTCTCAAAATCGCGTTGTATGATCATGATCCCAGTAACTAGTGTGGGTTGTTGCTATGGTTAACACGAAAATTGTTACTTTATCTACCCTTGCTGTTAAAATTCCGTTTTATCGACTATTTTGAGTTGTTAGAAGCACACTTTAACATTGACTATAGAAAAATAGTATATTGCAGACCGAGGCGGTAAAGTGCTTGTTTTCCAGGTCGGCTGTGCCTCGCCTGTCCACTTCTTGAAACCTGGAAAACTACTTTACCGCCAAGGTTTACACATTATTTTTTTTCCTACACAACATTATAATTAATTTTGTTAATATCACACAAACGTTCTTTTTCTTGAAGTAAAAATATTAAAATTGATTTACTATTAAAATTATTATAGTTGGCTTAAAATACGTTGTAGTATGTGCTAGCGTGGCCGAGCGATCAAGGAGGTAGTTTAAGACACCAGTCTCTTCGGAGGCATGGGTTCGAATCCCACCGCTGCAGAGTTGACTTTTTTTCTTGATAATTTTAATCCTTTTTAAAACCAAATACCAGTGGAATTAAATAAAAAAAACTTACGTTTGTTAATTTTTTGATGTTTATGAGAATGCATTTCAGAAATTATTGTTGCGCCACCTAGTGGTAAAGCTTCGTAAATTATTTTCTCGGCTAGGCATTTATGTTCATTTTGCCGGGCTAGCCGTGGAAACGTTTGCTTTCTCCTCTCTGATGAGGCGGTAAAATTGGATTTTCTACTAGTGTAGGAAAAAAATATTTTTATTTTACTTTGGAACCATATTCAGATCTTGCCTGTCGGAATGGAACTCAATTGCGGGCATAATTTGGCCTTTAGCATAGCCTTTATTGTACAAGGGCTTTAAAGTACACAAACGCGTAGTAACATAAACAAACCCATAGTAACGCAATTTATATAATTATTTTATCTACACCTGTTTCATAATAGCTATATAATATAACTCATTTGGGTTGTATAATGAGACTTATTATAACACTAGTTATATAATGAAAAAAATTATGACTTATTATTATGCGTTTACTATGGATTTGCGCTATAACCAGGCTATTGCGATTTTCGCTTACTGATGGCTTCCGACAATATTTTTTAAATTAATAAAAATAAAAACTATGTTGCAGTCGTAGATAAAACGTTGTATATTACAAGTGGGATAGAGACATCATTATAATATGAGTGCGATGAGTTATCCTGACGAGGGCGTCAGCCCGAGTTCAGGATAAGAGCACGAATATTATAAATAACTATTATGGTAGCAACGTGCACAGCATTCGCATACGATTTAAAAATATTGAATTCACAAATTCTGGGCAAAATAAAATAAAACATTGTAAGTACCACGGGCATAATTGTAGATAGTAGCTCTCGAGCAATGAAAAGCACTTCGCTTCGCATCGTGCTTTAAACATACTCTAGGGCTATAATCTCCTAATTAATAATAATAAAATAATAATAATAATAATTATGTTCTTGATACATAAATATGTAACTATTATGCTTTCTAAATAATGAAATCATCAGAGCAAAATCAAAAGTTATATTTACCGAATAATCTTTGCTTTTTCTGAATTATCAAATATTATTATAATAAGAATAGAACCTCCATGATTAAATAAACGGGAAAATTAAAATATATATATACAGGCTGTTACAAATTCGAGGCTCACCATTGGGATCTCGGAAACGGTAAGAGATACGAAGTCGGTTAAATTGGGGCAAAGTTGCGTATTTTGGGGCTGAATAATATTCTGTTCTGAAAAATCTTCTACGATTTGTAGTTTTTGAAATATTTCCAAAAAACAAGAAAACGTAATTTTCTCCTTTATTTTTTTCTGAAGTTATTATTGCAGGGATTATAACAAAATTAATATATTCTACAGGCACCTTTTTTTATTTACTTAAAACGTTTCGTCTCCTTCTGACCATCATCAACTTCATTTTTTCTTATGGGCGCTACATTGGGTTTTAATACCAATGAATAGATTATTTTTTCTGATGCTTTTCCATATATCACACATCCCTATTTAATAATTTGAAACAGATGGAAATGCAAGAAATTGTTGAAAATAACAAAACAAAGAAAAACATGGTATGCAGTGAAAACAAAAACCAGAAAAGTTTGATATACCTTCGGAGTTTTATTTCATATATCACAAAAGCTGATTTTAGTAAAATATTTAGATCTAAAAATGAATGTTATGAATCCAAGAAAATTAAAAAAAAATTGTCGCCTTAATAACAACAATTCAGTAATAGCGAGCGAAATTTCCTTCCAACAGTATCCAGAAAGACAACTACAAAACAATTGTTGATTAGATTTGTAATTAAATTATATATTATTATTATTAAAAAGCTATAAAATATCAAATTAAATTATGCGCATGTCTTTAGAAAACTCGTATCTTAAAAGATGTTACTGCTCGAGGAAACATTCTCTCTTGTAGTCTCATAATTTTAAACATTTGATAAATAACTATGAATTACCTCTTCTAATAATTCTTCATTCTCATCAACATTAAGGCGATCTCGATAAGTTCGAGTTTTATGAAAATATCCATAAAGTGCAATGTTTCTATCTAACTTAATAATATTGTTCTGTGTGGATGGCACCTTTCTGGGTATTATTGGAAGTAAATTTATCTTGCTATTACTAAATTGTTGTTAGCACAATACATTTTTAAATTTACAAGAATGAAAGATTTTTTAAAGACATAATTTCTTGTAATACTTTCTTGCTTTAATCATAAAAATGTATAATTTAATTACGAAAGTAGTTAAATATTGCGTCATCGTCATTGTTGGAAGTAATTTCTCTTGCTATTACTAAATTGTTGCTGTCAGCACAATACGTTTTAAAAGTCTACGTCTTTCTTGGATTCACATCCTTCATTTTTATATCTAAAAATTTTTCAAAAATCTGTTTTTGTGATAAACGAAATAAAACTCTGAAGGTATATCAAGCTTTTTTTTGTTTTTGTTTTCATTGCATACCATGTTTTTCGTTGCAGTGTTATTTTCAACAATTTCTTGCATTTCCAGCTGTTTCAAATTATTAAATAGGGATGTGTGATATATGGAAAAGCATCAGAAAAAAATAATCTATTCATTGGTATTAAAACCCAATGTAGCGCCCATAAGAAAAAATGAAGTTGATGATGGTCAGAAGGAGACGAAACGTTTTAAGTAAAATCTAATGATATCATCGTAAAGAGCTTAAAAAGGTGCCTGTAGAATATATTAATTTTGTTATAATCCCTGCAATAATAACTTCAGAAAAAAGTAAAAGAGAAAATTACGTTTTCTTGTTTTTTGGAAATATTTCAAAAACTACAAATCGTAGAAGATTTTTCAGAACAGAATATTATTCAACCCCAAAATACGCAACTTTGCCCCAATTTAACCGACTTCGTATCTCTCACCGTTTCCGAGATCCCAATGGTGAGCCTCGAATTTGTAACAGCCTATATATACAGGCTGTCCCAACAGTGTGTTCTCGGGCCGTATCTCCATAACTATTAAAGATACAAAAAAATTTTCTTTTTTAATTTAAGAGATCTACAACACAAAATTATTTTCATCTATACAGGGTGTTTCATTGAAGATGCACCAAACTTAAGGGACACGTTTCTGACATTATTTCAAACAAAATATCTTAATAAATTTTTTTAATCGGTGCAACTTGAAATTTGCATAATTTGGAGCCGATGTTTTTAGAAATACCGTAGCGATTTAAATTTCTGCAGCCGTGAAACAAGACGAGCGATTTAAATTGTTTTATGAATGGCACGCGCCTGCAAGAAGACAGTAAATATCTATGGTAAACGAAAAAATTTATGAGAAGCTTTTAAGCTTGGCCTTGACCGCAAGACGTGTTAAAGTCGAACACTTTGAAAAAAGCGTGCGTTTTCATCGCACTAACATTTATGCAAACCGTAATGACATTAAATTTGCCGAGTCTTAATAATGTACGATAAATAATTAACGCTTGTAACGTTTTTATTTGTTTCTGTATCCAACAATTACTACAATTATGTACAATTAATAAATTGGAATTGTTGAATAGAATTGTTGCTTCCGCCACGCCGGTCTGTTAAATTATTTGCCTATCAGACTGAACTTGATCACATGAGGAAGAAACAATTTCGGAAGCGGGCGAATTACGCAAATGGCAATTACCTTACAACATGTGTTCGAATAATCTGCGTATTCTCGAAATGTGTAATTGCCCATCGCACCACCAACACACCCACACACACACTTACATAATAAACTTAAAAATGAAAAGTATAAACTACACCAACTAATTACTCGCCACTACAACGTTAGTGAACGAACGGAGTGAACGAACTAAATGTGTTTCATCATATCATCTGAGGCGCGACAGTTTATGGGGTAATAAAGTAAAAAACCGAACGTTAAGGTAGGTTAAGAATTCGGACCGCTCTCATCTATTGTACGTTTTAAAAATATACGATTCTCCTTTCCCTTCGATTATCTCAAAACTTATTCATTTAAAAAAAATATATTATAGGAAACTTTTATTTCTTTTCACGATATCTACCAACATACCGAGTTTGGTGCATCTTCACTGAAACACCCGGTACAGAGTGAATCAAAACAGTGGTGCCGGACACAACTTTTTTATTTCAAATGGAATGCCCTATATATGAAACCAAATTTGAATTGCACATAGAATTCTACACATTTTCTGTATACTATTACCTATACCTAAACCTAACCGTTCTTGAGATATTTAACATTTTGTCTAAAAACTGCCATTTGCAGCCGCTATTTTATTTATTGATATTTTATTTATTTTTAACTCTAAGAAAAAGATTTTTGGTACAGATGTAGTTGATACATAAGCTTATCATAAGCCATTATTAAATGTACTTTTATCGCTACAGGGTGGTCATGGTAATAAACAAAATCTCAGAAATTTCAAAATGATAGAACTCAATTTTCTTAAATAGCATGCCCTATATTTTTCTATCCTAAATTCTTCGCTTAATAAAGTACTTTCATTTTTGTTAAGTATGTCTTATACCTATCTGCGATATTTTCTGAGATTTTTAGATTTATTTGAATTATTTCTTTTAAAACGAGTTATTGTCTAAGGTGGCCGTGGAAAACGGCAAACAAATGAACTTGTTGACTTTAATAATTAATTTTCAAGCGACAATAATGTACAGGCATTAGTTAGTTCTAGTACGTGACTCCTTTAAACAGTTATACATTTTTTTGTACTTACGTCATACATGCCCCAAGCTCTCTATGAGCTTGTCAGGAATGCGTTAAGCTGGTTATTGTAATATTCCCCGCTGCGGCTGCGACCGACCTACTAAATGTTTTCCATCGGCATTCGTCTTAAAAACCGGGAAAATGCAGAAAACCTAGTTCGAAGGGGACGAAATGAATCCTGAACACAATCCGATACATAAGTGTTCCGTTTGTCACATATGTACCAGGAGGGGATTCGAACACACACCTATAATTGCCCGACCAACCGTCAAGCCCGTTGCCAGCGGATCCAACCAACTTTGGCTATGCAACGATTTAGTAAAGAAATAATTCAATAAATCTAATAATTCATGTCTTAACAAGTACCCAACAGTCAAACACTTTGAAAAATAATTATTAATGTCAACCGGTTCATTGTTTGCCGGTTTTCCATAGCCACCTTAGACAAGTGTTCGTTTTAAAAGAAATAATTCAAATAGATCTGAAAATCTCAAAAAATATCGCAGATAGGTATAAGACATACTTAACAAAAATGAAAGTACTTTATTAAACGAACAATGTAGGATAGAAAAATATAGGGCATGCTATTTAAAAAAATTATGTTTTGCCATTTTGAAATTTCTGAGATTTCGTTTATTACCATGACCACCCTGTAGCGATAAAAGTACATTTAATAACGGCTTATGATAAGCTTATGTATCAACTACATCTGTATCAAAAATCTTTTTCTTAGAGTTAAAATTAAATAAAATATCAGTAAATAAAATAGTGGCTGCAAATGGTAGCTTTTAGACAAAATGTTAAATATCTCAAGAACGGTTAGGTTTAGGTATAGGCAATGGTATACAGAAAATGTGTAGAATTTTATGGGGAATCCAAATTTGGTTTCATATATAGAGTATGCCATTTGAAATAAAAAAGTTGTGTCCGGCATCACTGTTTTGATTCACTCTGTACAGATGAAAATAATTTCGTGTTGTAGATCTCTTAAATTAAAAAAAAAATTGTATTGAAAATTTTTTTCTATCTTCAGTACTTATGGAGATATGGTCCGAGAACACACTGTTGGGACATCCTGTATATCAAAAATTGCTGTGATTTTAAATTGTTTCATTAAATACCAAACCCGTGTGATATTTACAACAAAAGATAAAAAAAAACATTTTCTGCTATTGTTACCAAAAGCAACCTTTTTGGTAATGTATTTTACGTGTTGTAAAATTGTATATACTTTAGCACAACGGTGAGCTTCCTTAATAAAAGGTGCTCAAAAAAAAAAATTAAACGATAAAAGAGCACTAATGACAGGAACAGTTATAAGTACGCGTAACCCAGTTATCCCAGATTAAGTTTTTTTTTCTGCAGTGGAATTTGCTAATTTTTTTCTTAAAGCGTTATTATCCGCAACATCGACGTTGTAAAATTATAAATTATACAAAAATAGATATTAAATACTTTGAACTTCTTACTAATAAACCAGACAGTTCTCACGGGCATGCATTTATTAAAAAACCTTCCATGGCGAATCTTTATAGTTCTCAAACCTTGACTGCAAGATTTCAAGAAAATTCCATGGTAATTTTATTAAAAAAATTATTAGTTCATAATAGTTTATGAATAACAATAAAAGAAAATAAAATAATTTATATTAAAAAAATGTTAAAAATGAGTTGCATTGGAAACTTTAGTCTGTAATTATTGCAATTAATTTTTTTAATAAACGACATCATTTACAAAATACATCATTAAATAAAATAATACTCACCTGAGTACACCATCTCTGTAACGAAGTTCTTGCTTACTTTTAAAATAATAAATAGTAAAAAGGAATGCAATTATTTATTTATTAATAGTAAAAAAAAACTCCGACATTTTAAAATATTAAACTTAAGCGAATAATTGACAAATGTACTTTATAAATAATAATGAAATGCGTGTATCTACTTTTGAGCTAGCCCCTGTATAAAAACATAAGTTAATTTAAAAAATGCAAATTAATCAATGATCAAATAAATGCAACAAAGCTTATTTAAATTATAAAATAAACACTTTACTTATCGACATATATTTTGTGTACTTTAGAAAAGCCCTGTTCTCTCGCGAAAAGTAAATAGAGACATCGAAGCCAAAACAAATAAATTTAAGAAATGAAAGTAATGAAAACAAAATATTCATTAATTGACATTTCAAAACTTGATTTTATTAATGAATTAAAGCGTCATTAAAAAAATTAAAGTTAATAAAACAAGTGACAGTAAAAGTTTGTTTTTATTTACATTTGTAATATATAACGAACAAGATTCCTGAGCAAAACAATTGCAGTATGTTAACAAATTAATATAAATGTAAATATTTGAAAGTCTACTAATAATAACATTAATTGCTCGCCATTCGTATATAAAGGAATAACACGAATAAATATACAAAAAAGAAGTAATAAGTACATTTATAATAAAATTAAATTTCATGATTAAAATAAAATTACACTAAAATACAATGCGAAGAAAAGTATATAACTATAATAATTAATATAAATAGATTGTATGTGTAGATTGCAACTAAGAAACTAATAGCAATAAAAATAGAAGTATAACGGTACGTAGTTTACATGGCTTGATGGCACAAACACGCAAGATGTTACATTAAAAATATATTTAAGAAAGTGCTGCTTGAGCGAACGTTGTCGTCGATGGAATGCACATTCACAACCCGGTTCAAGTAATCATCTTCAGTTGTGTGAAACCCGAGACGTCTACATCGCTTTCGTGAATTTTAAAGATGCATACAAAAATTAAACAAAAAAATTGAAAACTGTAATTACAAATGTAAAATTTCTGAAATCTTGATTCAAAACATGCTTGCTGATACTACGACTGCGTCAAATTTAGAAACCTATTAACACAGAAAAAAAAATTATAAATATACTTATTATAAAGAACGTTTCAAATTATTTTAAACTCATAATACCGGTTGTAAAGTTATTTATGACCAACATAGCATGTTAAGTATTTTATGAGTTTCAAATAATTTGAAATCTGAAATAACCCGAAACAAAAATATTCCAATCAGAATGTATAGGGTATTCTGAAATGCAAGGTAATAAATAAGAAAAAAATGTTCAAGTAAACAAATTCGAAAGTCCCTCGTTAAGAAATCGTTCTATTCAAATTGTTAAACTCGGAATGGTTGGAAAATTGTTTGAATACTTCACTTTAATTTTTGGGTGTCTTTTAAACTAACATATTCTGCATAATTACAAGCAATTTAATTAATCCTGTGAAGTGATGTTGACACACTCATATTTTTTTTTATTTCAAACTTTCTTTTGTTAAACATTTATTAATAGTTTACATGTATGCGCTCTAAATTCTTCAAAAAAGAAATTTTTCATTTAAAATACCTAACAGAATTCAATTTGTAACTGGAAGTTCCACTAAAGCACACTTTTACTATGAATTTACTTGAACCTTGATACTCGAAATAAGTTTTTAGAAAAAAAAATGATAGTAAGTGCTCAAGCTCTTAAAGAAGGCTTTCCGTGATTTACCCTGTATAGGGTAAATGGTACAGTAATTGGCTAGTAGACAGTGATTGGCCAGTTTGTTTTATTTCATGTGGCTCTTTCGCCTCAGCGTCCCGAAATACAATTATTTATTTATGACCCCTTGTGCAAGAAATTGTCCGTCATGCCAACTACTGTAATACTCTTGGACAATTACTGTAAAAGGTGGCCAATAACTATACAATTTTGCGTTCTGTTACATATTATTTTTTTCTCATTTATCCTTAAGATTTAAAATAGCCGTTGGGGTAAGGAAAAATTCAGCAATAACATATGGAATCACAGGTGGCATCCATTTAAGTTTCTTGGCGTATTCAACGAAATTACCAATTTTTAAATGTTTTCGTATTCTTAATAAGTGGCCAATAGCTGTCCCGTTTACCCTACTGCGTGCACATATAAGTATCATGCTCGTATGTAGTATAGATTTTCTAATAGACATACTTAAATTGCATATAAAATTAATAATTAAAAAAAGTTATTAAGTTTTTATTTTAAGTAGGTAGGTATCCAAACTTAAAATTTAAAAAAATGCAAGTATTTTAAACATTCGTAAGCATTTTGCATTCGGTAAAAGCAAATTTTATAAAAATTATAGTATATCTTATTTTGAAAACTATTAACTATTTCTTGTTTTTAACATCACATCTCACGCCATATAACAAGGCAATAAAAGTGTAGGAACATATGTCAACTGCGCTATATCGCCGTAAACAGTTACCATAAGCATATTCAATAACTACTTATAGTTAAGCTCCGCTTATTCTTAGTTGCACTTATTATATTTTATTTTGAAAATATAGTTGCACTTATTATATTATATATTATATTATTTTGAAAATATATTTTATATATATACAGGCTGTTACAAATTCGAGGCTCACCATTGGGATCTCGGAAACGGTAAGAGATACGAAGTCGGTTAAATTGGGGCAAAGTTGCGTATTTTACTGCTGAACAATAATCCGTTTTGAAATATCTTCTACGATTTTTAGTTCTTGAAATATTTCCAAAAAACCGAAAAACGTAATTGTCTTTTTTATTTTTTTCTGAAGTTACTATTGTAGGAATCACAACAAAATTAATACATCCTAGAGGCACTTTTTTGAGCTCTTTACGGTGATATCATTAGATTTTACTTACAACGTTTCATTTCGCTCTGACCACCATCAACTTCATTTTTTCTTATGGCCGCCATATTGGATTTTAATACCATTAAATAGATCTACTTTTTCTGATGTTTCTCCATGCATCACACATCCCTATTTAATAAAGTGAAGTAGCTATAAATGCAAAAAATTGTTGAAAATAACAGTGCAAAGAAAAATATGGCTTGCTGTGAAGACAAAAATGGCGAGCGAAATGGCGAGCGAAATTTATAGAACAACATTTAATAAATTAGATAAAAACATTGCACTTTATGGATCTTTTCATAAAACTCGAAGGAAGTATGGAGATCGCCTTAATGATGAGGAGAACGAAGAAATATTAGAAGTGGTAGTTAATAGTTATTTATAAAATGTATGAAACTAGATACTACAGGAAATAACGTTAATATTAAAAATATATATTTTATTACAAATTTAATCAACTACTGCCTTATCTGTTTCAATTTTCGTTTATAAAATGTTCTTTTAGATTAACAATGACCCAACCAATTCTACCCGGCAAGTTGCAGATACTGTAAATGGCTACACATCATGTTAAAGTTTGGAGAGCCTTGAAAAAACACAATTACAAATGCTACAAAATACACGTATCGCACTTCCTGGGGATACTGAAAGACAATTAGAATTGTGTCAATGGCTTAGCAATCACTTCAGAAGGGATGAAAATTTTTTAAACAACATTATTTGATCGGATGAAAGTAAATTTACGAATCATGGTTTATTCAATGGAAATAACGAACACATCTGGTCGCTTGAAAATCTAAGAATCAACAGGCCCAGGGTGGTTATTCTCGAACTGGAGGGAAGTGATCGCTCCCGAAAATGACGTCAAAATGACGCATTCCCGAAAGATTTATATAGTTTTATATTTACGAAACTCTACGTCATTTTGACATCATTTTCGGGAGCAATCGCTTCTCTTCAGTTCGAGAATGACCACCCACTTCGAAATCAAGTGAGATTTGGGTTAAATGTTTGGGCAGGAATTTTGGGAGAACAAGTGATTGGACTATTTATTTATGAGGAAAATCTAAATTCCGAACGTTATCTAAATTTTCTTAGAACTGCATTTGAAGAATATAAGAACAGTTTCCAAATCAGTGAATCGAGAATAGGGGAGTAGTTCGTTGGCATGCAAGGTCACCGGACCTTTCTCCACTAGATTTCTTTTTGTGGGGAGTTTTAAAAAATAAAATTTATGCAGAACCAATTAACGACATTGCCGACCTATGAAATAAAATTTTAGTTTCTTTTAATTCACTACGAAGAAGAGACGTTCAACTTGCTATTAACAACATTCGACAAAGAATAAATTTATGTATAGAAAAGAACGGAGGATATTTCGAATATCTTCTCTAAACAATTTGTTTTGTTTTAAATTATTATTCTAATATTTCTTCACACCTCATAAATCATCATTAAGGGAACTTCCATATTTCTTTTGAGTTTTATGAAAAGATCCACAACGTACAATGCTTCTATCTAATTTACTAAACAGTGTTCTATGTGTTTAGCGTTTTTCTGGATATTTTTTGAATTAAATTTGGTTTGATGTTAAGTTATTGTTGTTAACATAATAAATTTTTAAATTTTCGTCTTTCTTGATTTATAACGATAATTTTTATAACAGAAAATTTTACTAAATTCAGCTTTCGTAATGTACCTACGAAATAAAACATCGAAGGCATATCAAAGCTTTCTTGTTTTTGTCTTCCCAGCAAACCATATCTTTGCACTGTTATTTTCAACAGTTTCGAAGATGTATCAAAATGTATTTTTTTCTCTTCACAGCAAGCCATATTTTTCTTTGCACTGTTATTTTCAACAATTTTTTGCATTTATAGCTACTTCACTTTATTAAATAGGGATGTGTGATGCTTGGAGAAACATCAGAAAAAGTAGACCTATTTAATGGTATTAAAATCCAATATGGTGGCCATAAGAAAAAATGAAGTTGATGGTGGTCAGAGCGAAACGAAACGTTGTAAGTAAAATCTAATGATATCACTGTAAAGAGCTCAAAAAAGTGCCTGTAGGATGTATTAATTTTGTTGTGATCCCTACAATAGTAACTTCAGCAAAAAATAAAAAAGAAAATTACGTTTTTCGGTTTCTTGGAAATATTTCAAGAACTAGAAATCGTAGAAGATATTTCAAAACGGATTATTGTTCAGCAGTAAAATACGCAACTTTGCCCCAATTTAACCGACTTCGTATCTCTTACCGTTTCCGAGATCCCAATGGTGAGCCTCGAATTTGTAACAGCCTGTATATTTTATATATATATTTTGAAAATATAGTTGCATTTATTAAATTTTATTTTGAAAATATAATAAGGGCAACTAAGAATAAGCGGAGCTTAACTATAAGTAGTTGTTGAATATACTTACGGTAACTGTTTACGGCGATATAGCGCAGTTGACATATGTTCCTACACTTTTATTGCCTTGTTGTATGGCGTGAGATGTGATGTTAAAAACAAGAAATAGTTAATATACAAATACCTGTCAATGACACAACACATTTTTTATAGCTGATTTAACTTGTTTTATGTTCATGTCAAAATAATAATAATAAGTATCTTAAAAAAATTATAATAAATCATTAAATCTTTATTTTTACAAAAAGAAGAAGAGAATGAAGTGTGTTTAAATCAATTTAGGGATCCACTTGTGTTTTTTTAATTAATATTTCCTGTAGAAAAATTTAGTAATGAATTTAATTAATAAAGAATTGATTATAAAGTAATAAAAAACGTTTCCGAGTAAAACTCTAATATTTTAACATATAAAAAATGTACAATAATTTTATTTAATTGCCATCCAATTGTCAAAAATGGATGTAACTATTCAGTAATATTGAAAAAAAATCATATAATGCATTACCCTCCCAGGTCAGCTCCTGATTTCATTTTTAACTTTCAAGATTCGTTACTCAATTTTAAATTTAAAAAAATTAATACATAATGCTTATCGATACGATGGTTCATAAACTGTTAATCAGAATTTAATTTCAACGAAGATACACATGTACAGTCGGGATTAAAAGTGATGTCTCCCTAATAAAATGTAAATCTATTCTGATCACCATAATAAGCAGGCGGCCAAGCAAACATCGATGCCTATCCGCTTGTCCGCAGTAATTAGGTCGCGGGGGAGACATTACTTTTAATTGTGACTATACATTAAAATAATTTTAAAGAGGAGTTTGAAATTACTTTGAATGTGTTTTGGGTGCGTTGAAAGTTACAGAGGTTACATTACCTGAATTGTGTAATAACGACATTCTCGCAAATTTAGTTCTTCTTCTCTAAGACTGCTAAGACGTTCAAATGGTTCATCCTAATCCTGCCCACTGTTTGAAATCAGGCAGTTCCCTAACAGGAACATCTCTAGCTAATGCCTTCACGCGTAAATTCCTGTCTTCTGTCAATAAAACTACTTCCCTATATAACTTTCTAGGTTCACCTAAGAGAATATCAATTTGCACTAACAACAAAATAATGATAACTACAACATAAACGTAGCGTGCATTTTCTTAACTTATATTTCACGAGTGAGGTTGTTTTTACGGCGACGTTTATGTACGGAAGCGAGTTGTAGGTACAGACGTAGAAGATCGGGTAAAATAGGAACAACTAACTGGCAGAATAAGAAGTGCAGAGATAAGAAAGGAAAGAGACAAAGGTGACGGGAAAATCAGAAAAAATAAAGACACAGCTACTGAGCTGGTTCAGGCATTAGAGTAGAATGAAAAACAGTGGAAGAGAAGTAATTTATATAATGAAAACTGAACATAAGAAACGATGAGGAACGCATAGAATGGTAGGTGAAGTTAGGAATGAGTTTTAGGATGAAAATGAAATTATTTAATTAATTTTTAAAACAAAAGTATACAAAAGAAATTGAATGCTGGAAGAACTACTTGTACGTATTTACTCCAAGTCTTCCAAAACAATGTTCGCCAATTAATTCAGGAAGTAAAACAGCGTACTATAAACATGGTTGAAGGAAAAAATATTCATATTTCAAATTCGCATGAAAATTATACTTTCAAACGTCCAACATAAAATGAACAAATTGAAAAAAATTATTCATAAATCCTACCTTCTAACTGGCGGTCCTTGTTTCCTTTACAAAGCGCTAGACATGATGATAAAATTTTGTCATCGTTTTTAAGAGCTGAATCGCCCGCCGAATCGTCCTCAATGGTAAAAGTCGATGACGTCAGTATCGTGCCCTTGGTGGTAATACATTTCACGGATGAATTCTTAACACTTAAAAATTCCAGAGCGTGCTTGGCCGATTCTGCCACCCGAACTATGTGCTCTGCATTAAGGGTCCCCCTGGGGGTTGGCACCGGTGATTTTCCACCTTTTGCCAAACCCTCCAACTCGTTCAATACTGAAACAAAGAGATATCGTGCACGTGCAAACTGTATTTTTAACCAGTAGTTTAGATCGCGACATCCTGCGGCCGATTTTGTAACAAATTTTTATATTTTTAAAATCTTTAAAGATTAACTCCAAATTCAACGATATTACGAAACTCGATACGTAAAGAGATCATAAAGTTAACTTGCAAATACATTTTCCGTATCAATTTTTTGTAAAAGTAAAAATTAATTTTAAATAAAAAGTATGAATTTATCAACAACTTTGTGGTTCATCATTTAATCTTGAAAAAGGTATCAACCATTCAACGAAACGTCAATTAAGACTTAAGAATAGATGTTTTTCAAGGTAATCTATAGGTAAACATGATTTTTTTAGTAAATTAACAAATCAGATTAATTCTGTCATCATTTCCAGTGTCAAATCAAGCTACATCACTAATACCAACGAAACATCAAATATTAAAGTGATCAAAAATATATCCATGTGACTCAAGGAATAGGGAAGTTGAACTTTAAACCTCAATTGAACAACTTAATCAATGAAGTTGTTATTTTCAAACGAAACAGCAGATGTGATATTAAGTTGTATCTTTAAAGTTAAATATTGTTATGTGTTTATACAGGTTTATTTGCCTCGAGCTGCACGAGTCCTTCGTCAGTTGGTTGTTGTTCTTGTGGCAGTTAATCGTCAACGTTTTTTTTTTTTTCTTTTAAGTATATTGTCTGATCAACACGGAAATATTTTCAGCTCGAGTACACTACATTAAATGTGAACTTATGGCCGTAATCGAAAGTGACAAATATTTCAATGGAGTGAAATTGACATATTTCATTTTCCCTAAATCAAAAATTTTAGACTTATTTAGAAGAGGGTTGGAAATTCGTATATGTAGGTCTTACCGAAAATTTTTGCAAACTCTATTTAAAAAACAAAAGTTATTGCCCTTCAATTGTTGTCGAAATGGAAATAGTTTTACTGGATCCTTGTTTAATGAAAAGTAAATTTTGTTACTGGGTAGATCCCTTCCACTTAGCTTCTAACAGTACCACAATATCTGGTTTCTAACTTTCTTCGTTAATGAGATATTAATTATAAAAGCTAGATCTATATTTTCCGAAAACCATAAACAAAGCCCAATATCTTATAAACCATAGGTCTTAGGTACAGGGAACCCTTATCAAACTTACCATAAAATAACCTGACAAGCTCAAATTCGTTATAAAACATAGGGTGTTCCATTTAAAATAATGAAGTTACACAACGTATAGCCAAATTGGGACAGCCTGTATATTTGAAAATATTTTAAATTATGCGGAGCTTGAAAGGATGATACATATCGTATTTTTACGTTTAAATGCGAATATCTCGAAAAGTATTACATTTAGGTACGTAATCATCTTATAAAAAATTGTTCCATTTTTAAAGGCGAATCAGGTGTTCCATTTAAGAAAACATAACTTTGGGTTGGCACATCCAGACGAAACACCCTGTATAATTGTAACTAATTTTAAATCATGCAGCTACATCTCATCTAAGTCTTAGCGCACACGGATTTTAAGAATATGCAATAATAAAGTCGCTATCTTCCGAATACGCACTATTGGCCCACCCTGTAGAATCAGTAATAAAAAATCGTGTTAAATATTTACAAAATTCAAAAATCCACAATAACAATAAACAAACTTCAAACAAAAAATACATATCATTACCTTACATTGAAGCACTATATGACACATTTAAACACATATTCAAAAAACACAATTTAATTTTAGCTAGCAAATCTGTAAATAATTTAAATAGTACTTTCTCAAATTTAAAAACCAAAACACCGAAACTAAAACAACCTAACGTAGTTTATGAAATTAAATGTTTCAATTGTAATTCATGTTATATTGGAGAAACAAGCCAAAATTAAAAAAACGTCTAGACCAACATAAATATCATATCCAAAAAAATAATCAAAATCATTCAATGCTTGTAGAACATTCATTAGAAAATGACCATAATTTTGATTTTGAAAATACTAATATTTTATATTACGAGTCTAATATTTTCAAAAGACGTTTTATAGAAATGTGTAAAATAAAAATGTCGTCGAATTCTATTAATAAACGTACTGATTTTGCAAATTTAAACGATACATTTTGTAGTTTTCTCGATTCCTTAAATAGAATATAGATCTGTCAATTTTTTAACATTTATAATGTTCAAATTATTTTTAGATTAAAAAAATAAAATTAAAAAAAAATCAAGTTACTTTTTCAGTTTCCGTTGACAACCTTGTTTATTTTGACAACATATTTTTCACTTCTGACGAAGCTGTCGAACGACTGCGAAACGTTAAGTGTATAGTGCGCGATTTAGTGTCCGCTTAAAAGATTTTGTGATACAAATTTCATCGGACAAGAACCAACTGTAAATCTATTTTTTAAATTTATGAAGAATGATCTAAAATTGTTCAGAGCAGAGAATGTGTGTTCAATAAAATGTACCCCTCTTGTCTCCTATGAATAAAACACAGTTTGGACCTAACTTTATACAATTTGGAAAAATAAAATGTACGAAGATCAGTAACAAATAACGAAGATAATTAGACAATGGTTTTAAAATACTTTCACGCTAATCCAGAGAATTGCAAACTAGCAGCTATTTTATTCTTCAATTTAAAGTAATAAATTCATACTTTTTCGTTTTATAAGATCACAAGCGTCCTAAGAGAAGGATGATTAAAGAACTATTAAAATTTGTGAATTTCCACTTGCCAAATTCTATTTTCTTTGGTTGACTACAAAATTTGTAGTAACAGTAATCATTGTTATAATTTCCATGCTATCTTAATAAAATTAAAAATATTTGACCTATTAAAATTGTAATTTTCTATGAATTACATCGAAAATGTTTCATAACTCAAAAACTGTTGAAGTTAGGTATAGGGAATGCTAGTACAGTTCGACGCAGCATTTGATTCCACATACAATGGTGCATTAAAATATCGGTCATTCCATTTGAAAAAAAGTATTTTTCTGTGTTTGAATATCTTCGAGTGGAGCGGTGCGTTTTGGACACCCTGTAGCTTAATAGATTATGCTGATGGAATTTTTAAGAACCTTAAAGCTTCAACTACATATTAGGTATTACAAATAAAATTCCTTCAATAACAGCTGTGTTATAATTTTTTGAAAATCAGATTGCAGAAACCAAATTTCTAAGAAAATTCAAAATACCTCAAAAATGATGCATTTTAGAGATAGGGAAATGTATTGCAATTTAACATATTTTTATATGTAGAATTCAAAAACGTGATAAAAAAATATAGCATTCCATTTAAAATAAGCGAGTTGATAGCGACTTCCGGTACAACCGGAAGTGATACAAAGACAATTTTAAAGAGATCTCTACAGAAAACTCTTGCTCCTTAAATTTCAAATATCTACGTGAACTGCAACCTTGAAAACTTTTAACGAACAGTTTACGTGGATATCCCTGTATAGGGTGGTGATAAAAGTCCCGCAACAAGCTCATAATTTGTTTATTTAATGTTTTTTCGCAAAATCCTGAAACAGGTAATTTTTAATTTTAAAAAGACACCTTTTATTGCAAAAATCTTTTCTCGATCGACATTTGTTTTTCCGCTGTGACGTCATCAATAATTTTTTTAAATGGCAACCCTAACTTTTTCATGCAGATTTTATTGGTCCTTCTTGTCAGCAAAATGGTGATATAAAAAATAGTACCCTACGCAACAACTTTTTCGAAAAAAATAGACATGATCCAGACCATCGTCTGGAATTTTTTTGAAAAAACTATGTATGCTGCAATGAAAATTTGAACAATTGGTTCCTAGGGAACAGATTCAATATTTTTCTTAATTTTTACTTGTTTTTGTTTTCAATTTCAAGATTATCATTAAAATAAAATACATAAAATAACATTTTTGAATTGTAATGTCTATTTTCTTCGAAAAATTTATTGTGGAAAGTACTAACTTTTTTAGATCGCCATTTTGCTGACAAGAAGAATTATCAAAATCTGCATAAAAAGTATTTAAAAAAATTAATGATGACGTCACAGCGGATAAATTAATGCCGATCGAGGAAATATTTTTGCACTAAAAGGTGTCTTTTTAAAATTAAAAATTTACCTTTTCAGAATTTTACGAAAAAACATTAAATAGACAAATTATAAGCTTGTTGCGAGACTTTATCACCACCGTATATTAACGAATACACAAGAATAGCAATTTTAAGACTTGAAACTTTCCGAAAATAAAAATGTAAAATTAAGATATGGATAGTTTTAAACGATTCGATTATGTGCAATTTTGATGCATAATCAAACGCACAAATTCATTATTGAGTATTTGTTGCTTTTGCATCGTAAAAGCGCATTTTAAATGAAATCCGCAGTCCTAAATTGCTTTTAAGAACCACTTAGCCGCAGTTTAATTCGCCCATCGAGTCACACGGCTATCTCACATTAACTGCACTAAAATCACGGGTATCTATTACGGCTATTTGTTTACCGGAAAAATGCTTCAAAAATAAGCACATTATGGTTCATAACGGTCATTACGCCCCATTACAGTGTTGCAGGCTTTCACAAAATATATTAAACCGACAAAAATTGCTCCGGTGCAGAGTAAGTGCCGTACCGCATATACTCATTTTCTGAAATTACTCACCGACTAAGGGTACCATTAGGGTGTATACGTGCACCGATGCTATAGTTTTAATCAAATCTAGATAGTCGATGAAACAATTAGTGTCCGGTATCAGGTACTTCGGGCGCACTTCGATGTGAACACTAACCACAGATTGTTGGAGAATTTTCTGGAAAAAAAGTCAATTTTCAAAAATACAATCATATATGAAGTAATTAACCTGTGAGCAACCGAAAATCAGATTAGAGTCGGCGGTGCAAAGAAAAAGTATGTCTGTTACTAACGCGGCGTTAGGCTGATCTGACAGTTCATGAATGATTAGATTAATTAATTCAGTCAATCACAGACATACATTTTCTTTGCACCGCCTACTCTAATCTGATTTTTATTTGCTCACTTTTTATCATCTATTTATTTATTTACTTTTACAGGAAAAAATCTAGTATCAAGTATTCTTAAATCTTTAATTTTGATTGATTTAATGCCTAAATACTTATTTCTTGGTTTTTACATTACTTGGTGTTCCTAAATTTCTCTGCTTTGGTACCGGTAAGAGATTTTTGATCAAATGGAATTTTTTTTAAGGAAATTAATGATATTTGCATTCCAATTTATCATCTTTCATAAAAATTGTACATCCTATTGCTCATTATATAAATTTCCGTGTTAATTAACTTAACGAATACCATCAATTTAATGTTTTCTTCAGCCGTCAACAACAATTTTAAGTCGTTTTAAATTACGGATTTTTAATCATCCCAGTTCGCCGGCATTCATTAAAAAAAAAAACTAGTTTTTGCTTCCATCTTATAGCAAATCTACACAGTAATTAACTACTTGTGTTGGACTTTTAATCAATATTTCACAGTGACAAGCGAAGTCCCCGAAATAAAATCTTTTCATGGATTAAAAGCTAATTGCGTTCCCAACATATACGGCGAGTACACGGTTAGTTTATATATTCACTTTTTACTTGGCTGCATGTCAATCAAATCCTGTATGTTCGGCGGTTGTTGGTAGGTGAAAAGATCTTTGCATGCAACGGTACGCTGGAAAAAGCTTCAAAAATTTACATCTCTGCATTGTCATCTACATTTTATGGTCGCGTATTCATCGAACTGAGGCTGCGCTTTGTAAAGAAGGTCGAATAACAGTACAATAAAGTTAATTTTTTTCTTTTGCTTTACATACGCGAAAAGCATTTTAAACGCTTCTGAATTTCGTAAGAACCTGTTCGGGTGCATTCCTTTATATGCGATAATTTGTAAAGTTTTTCTCGATTTTCAAAAAATGTAATTTCTTCAACCGTTAAGATTTTAATCAGACAAGATTATTAAAATAATAACAAACAATTTAAGTAGCGACAATTGATAATACAAACTAAAACAAGATTGTAATGAACAGTTGATTTGAATGAAGTCAACTTAACATCCAGATATCAATCTAATCACGTTTAACAAGTATAAATGTGCTATATGTACATTCTTCAATTTTCAAATTGATATATGTACATATAAGAGCATGAATACAATAAACTCTAATTTCATAATAAATTGGTAATCACAAGTAAAATAAAAAATAGGAGTAGTATAAAAAGAGCAAGTTAGATGTCAAATTATTCTACTTGGTTATACATCGAATAAACGGTGCAAAACACAACTATTTGCTACACGTCACACATTTAAAACAAGTGCAAGCAAGATATGTACAAACGTTTCCAACGCAAAATGAAACATACGGTATGCTCCCAAGAAGATAATTGAATCACTTTTGAGGAAGCTACAAATCTTAGTTGGGAAATTTGATTTGAAAATATAAGTCAGCGTTGTAACGCTTTAGCAAACAGCCGAAAGTTGAAATTAAAGAATTTCAAATTTAAATATTAAAATTACTTCAGGGTTATTTACGAAAGAATTTAATTGTTAATATAAACAATCTCAGGCGATAAGGGACCCAAGCGACTAACGTTAGCCAAAATACTAACTTTACGATAAGTGGCCATTAAGATACGTTAAGAAATTAAGCCACACGATAAAGACCCTGAGCGTGTGAAAACTTCACCCAAGCAAGATAGCGGAGCCGGTTCAAAAATATCTCGCAAAACCTAGAGGGTAGGCAACTTAAGTCACTCCAGTGACTTAAACGAGCGGGACCAAAAGGGAGACTCGCACAGATGCCGCCATTTCGCAGTCGCAAATTACAAAAGGGGCTCGAGTTTTGAAAATGTAAACAATACGGTTTCGCAGAGAGAGAAGATTCAAAAAATTAATTAATATTCATGTCAGTTTTGTGAACGGTTGCGTTTCCGATTTTCACATTCACGTTCATGTAATTTTTATAAAATGTTCGGCGAACCCTTTTCGTGAAGAGAAGTGTCCCCCTTATTATTTTATTTTTATATGTATCTTGGTTCAAATTTAAAAATTGTTATTTTTGCTTCTTCTCTAACTTCTTTAACCCCTTTTTACGAATGGTTATTCCAATTTAAATATTCCTGATGTGGGTGATGTGATAGTGTAGGAAAAGAACACCGTTCGCCTAAAACTCCGCAGAGAAATAGAAAAGCCCTAAAAGGGAAAACTATAAAGAAGTCCTCTGCTATAGAGCCCTCGGACTACCCTATCAAGTAGGAAACCATCTTATGTACAATCTGGATTTTTTGACTTAAACGCCGATTTATGACCCCTATTTAAAGCGTGTTTTTTAATACATTCCTTACGGTGATTCAATTACTGGTCTAGTTCCATAAGCTCGGAGGAACCCCCCTCCGATTTCTTAATAAATGCCCATGTAACTAAAATATGCAGTAATACATTTCTTTTATCATAAAGCGACGGAAAAAGAGAAATTATTAAACTGCTAATTTCTTTCGGCTGCCTAATAGTGTGCCTTTCTTAGATATTAACTATCTATTTGCCTGCCTAATTCAGTTTTTTTAAGTGCCTAAAAATCCGGGCTTTAATTATAAATTATAAACTTGCTTTGAAAAGAAAAAGAACCAAACAGTTAGAGAACCGTGTGTTATGGTGTTAGTTTATCTTGTTTGATAACATCTAACAACTGCAACTTTGATGCAGAAATTTTTCCCATCAAGAAAATTAAATTCTGATAAAAATGTTTTATGTTGTAAACAAAGTTAGACATGTGTACTGATTTTAAATTAAATGAATACACTGCGCACGAAGAATAAGTAATATAAAATATATTTAAAATTATAGGTCTGGCTTATTAAGTTGTAACCGTAATGAAACGTCAGTTAATACTAACGGCTAAAGTAGTCAGAAAAATGTTAAATTAGAAAAAAATTGGGTTAAGTTGAGAATGCTTGCCGCTAGAATAATTAGGAATTTCACTGTCTGATAACTTAATAATTACGGCATAATAACATAATCACGGGTTTTGTTAGTCGTCACATGCACAAAACAACAATGGCAGAAATTAACATGACGGGAAGAGTGTTGAAAACCGACACTTCATTAAACTGGAAAGTGGTATGTTACAAACGAGATGAATTACTGCTATTTTACTTAGCGTTTAATAACAACAGGTATACGTCAACTAACATACTTAGATATATGTATTTTTAATTAATTTTATTTGTCTTTTATTTGTAATCGAAAATTACATATTAAAAAGTAGACTTTTTTAAATTTTAGATTTTGATCAGGATTTACAAAAGATTTAACAAATTCACTTTATTCCACAAACAACAACTTTTTCCCAATTTCGAAAATTCTCAGCTTTTGTCACGTTCATATCAAAAGAAAAAAAATTCAGAAATCGTTTTAACAAATCCTTCCAAAATTACTTACGAAATTTTAAATTTATATTTTAGCACTAAAGATGTTTTTTTTTTTCTGATTTAAAAACACATCTTACACATACCGTGTGTAGTATGTAATAAATTATAGTTAATAAAAATTAATGAAAGCTCAGCTATTGAAAGCGTTTTAAATTTACCCATAAATTCAACTGTCCTAGCATCCCAACATTTGTGACCGTCCATGGGAAAACGTACCTTATCTTCCATTTTTCAAAAATCGGGTTTTTTGCATTTTCTTTCAGTAGGAAAGCTGCTCAAAACGACGGTGTTTTCAGATTTTCGATATCTCGATCCGTTCAAAAGATATGAATTTTTAAAGTTGGAACTTCCGAAAAGTCAGTTTTGAGAAAAACGCTGTCAAAGTTTCAAGAACTTTTTCTTGAGGTATTCCCTCGTTTTTCGTCACTTTTGGTTTATTTTTTTGCGTTTTTTTTTTGTCCCTAGTTAATAACAATAACATGAATAACCTGGTTCTTCTTCTACTTTTTCTTTTTAGAATGACAGAATGGACATATTATTAGTATTTTTTATGATTAGAAAGACAGAAAGTGTAGAAAGAATGATAAAAACTACAGAAAAGTAAGGTTACCTAGCCAAAAGGTTCGTCGGGAATTAAGATACGTTTTCTCGAAACTCGACAATGCTTCATTTTTTGCGAGTTTTCGATGTTTTCGAGTATCGATGCATAAAAATGACCTATTGTATCAAAAACTACGATAAATTTTCTATCAAAATCGATTCTAACCCGAAAACATCGATTTTTGACTTTTTTATCGATTTTCGGTTCTCCTGTAAAATTTTCTACGGGAAGATAAGATACGTTTTCCCATGGACGGTCACATTTACAAATGTGAATGTGAAAAATATTAGTAATATTTTTTTTATAAATTGTATTACCTATACAGTAAGTGACAGGCGCCTATCGTCACTTAGTTAATGTTCGTTTACATGGAGAGAGAGATGCACCGCAGTCTAGCTTCAGTGTTATGCGAGGTCTGCGAGGTTTAAATAAAATACTTTTCTATTTCATTTAGAACAGTAGTTAACATGAGGAAGGTGGGAAATTTGAACACTTATTAGAATAGTTTTGATTTTTTTTTAATTTTATGACTTTAGAATTATTATTTATTTCAAATTGTCAAGACTAAAAAGTATTATTATATTTACATTAATTTTTAGAAGTATTTATAATTTAAATACACGTAAATCGATTTTCTTTTGAGAAACTTATATTTTGGATTTCATATTTAATATCCAATTACGAGGAGAATTATTTTTTGTTAATATGAGCTGCTTCTACATTTGCAATTCATATTTAAAGCATTTCCAAAGTGATCTCATCAATTTTCACTTGATGGTAACGACTAAAATCCAGATTAATGTGATCCATCTTCGCGACGGCGAGAGTTGAGGTGTCTGACAATAGAGTCGTGACACGTTCTGTATATTAATCAGAGTTTAGATCGTGATTTTTTACAATTTTCACTTCACTTGACATTTGTGTTAATCAATAGCTAAGGCTAACACCAACATCTGCTTTTGCTAACATTTTATGTCAGAACCGACGCCGACGCGACGTCGGCGTTCATACCTCGAGCCGGTGCCGGCAGCGGAGGTATTTCCGTTAGTTATAAAGGGGTAGAATAAAACCCTCAGAAGAAAAAAGAAATTAGAAAATATCCTGCCTTGAAGAAGATACTGTGAAATATAAATTATAAAAACTACTTAAGAGGCATCAACGACGAATTGGTCAGTGCTACTGATGGAAGTGAGCGATACTAGATTTTTAATGACATCGTTATTTCGATACCAGTGATTTTAAACCGTGAAGTGATGCCAAGAATCACGGACAAGGACAAATATATTTAATGAGATTTTAGCTGCGTTTTATTGTGCACTACCGGTGGCAAAAGTATACGCCAGTAGATGCGTTACAATAAAACGGTAATAGTTACGCTTTAACCTTCAGCTGTCAAAGTGGTACTATTTCGTCTTGATTTAACGGAATAATGGAAAACGGTGAAATACCGTTTCCGATAATAGCTCCATTTTTACAACAGCGAAGAGTCATTGAAGACGAATTGATGGATTCAAATTGAAATGACATATCCCCACCCTCTCTACCGTGTTCTACCGTCTTGAACGACGGTAGAGAAAGTTGCCACCAGTGGACACCAGCAGCACAATAAAACGACGTTTTACTTCTACCGGCTGACGCGAACGTTGCAATAAAACGCACCTAATGAATATTCATAACGTTTACATTTACCTTTGTCAAACAACAATGCAAAAAGAAATGCAGACATTCCAGACCTGATTCTTCATGCATATGCTCATGCTCATAATGTAAATATACCGGATTTTCAATTACAACAATTCACCATTGCTGATCTTTTTATTTTTTTCTTAATTCCTTGATATGCAGTCAGTTGATTTTGGTTCAATTTTTACCAGAATAAATAAAGAACAATATTAATATTAAAAATTAATGAATATTCGATTGGAATACTTTCAAATCTTGCCTTAGAAAATGTGGCCGATAATTAAAATTCTCTTAGAAAATTGAATGAAAAAGAAAATAACTAAAATTTGATCAATATTATTGAAATTGACCTCCGCCGTGTCAATGCATAACTAACCCCTTCTTGCTACACAGTAATTGGTATTCATTATTAAATTTGCAGGTATCACTGAATTCAGAAAAAAATCTCTATCAAATAATATAAAAAAATACATACAGCATGTAGCATTTAACCGGGTTTCTTCATTAACGCCGTTCCTACTGAAAATATGGAAAAATGTTTTATACAAAAGTATCATCCTTTCAAGCCCCGCATAATTTAAAATTATTTTCTAATATACAGACTGTCAATTTGGCTCTACGATGTGTAACTTCGTTGTTTTAAATAGAACACCCTATGCCTATGTTTTATAACGAATTTGAGCTTGTCAGGTTATTTTAGGGTAAGTTTGATAAGGGTTCCCTGTGCCTAAGTCCTATGGTTTTTAAGATACTAGGCTTTGTTTACGGTTTTCGGAAAATGCAGATGTAACTTTTATAATTAATATCTCATTAACGAAGAAAATTAGAAAGCAGATATTGTGGTACTGTTACAAACTAAGTGGAAGGTATCTACCGCAGTAACGAAATTTACTTTTCATTAAACAGGGATCCAGTTAAACTATTTCAATTTCAACAACAATTGAAGGGAAATAACTTTTGTTTTTTAAATGGAACGGTGTTATTTTTACATCATCGTCAGAAGCTTCATAAAATTTATCTTTCAATTAGCTATACTCTTCCGTATACCACCCTATACTGACGGTTGAGGAAATATTTAATATTATTTCATAATTTCTGCATTTGTGGAATCAAAAATATCATGTAGTGTAAGTGTATTTTTAGTACTTACCAAGTTATCAATATTTAGATCACCACACAGACACACACAATTAATATTGGTAATAACTTTTAGAAATAGTTCATTTAATCTTTTAAAAATTGTTACACTCATGATTGGCAGTTGATCTGTACATAGATCGTAATGAGACATAAATTATTGAAACTAATCGCGCAACATTCAAAATCAAAACCACAAGAAAGATCCATCAAATAGCCGACAGTGATACACCTGTCCGCAAGTTCCCTCTTTGCAAAAATGGCGGATCCGCCACAGGTTGTGCTTGTACGACAATAATTACTGATCATTTTATAGAAAAATTTTGTGCAAATCGGTTTTGATTACAGCAGATTCCCCAAGCATGCTCTGAACAGCTGTTTCAGGCCTAATTGGGCCTTCGTCAGCAGCATGGCCGCCTCGCATGGGATGACTCATTATGTAGCGAACTGGCTTCAATCCTACTGCGATGTCAGGTCAAAAAGCGATCGCAAGATGTCGCTACTTAAATTGTTGATCTATAGCCCCTTTATTTCAATAGAAATAGATATATGTTGATCATTTTATAGTTTGCAAGAATAAAATCGTTATAATTTTCGAACTGCATGTGATGCTCAGTAACGCAAAAGAAATCTGGATTAACCCGACTTATATGCAAATCAAGCAATTTAACCCCTTAGCCGATTTCATAAAAAAGTAGATTGTTCTGCCACTTCCGTTATATCAATTATTGTTTCATTTGCGCTACATAATGAGTCGTCACTTATCCTTGAAATGTCCGTTTCTCCAATCAATTGTACTGAATCTTGCGATGTTTCAAAATTTTCCGATCGTTCGTTGATTCTTCTTTCTGCCGGGCCGTCCTTTGTCAGGTTTTATAACACCATCAGTCGATGATCCTTCTTGATTTATGCTTGATTCTTTATTTCGATACTAGAGTTGATATCCCATTCACCAGGTAGTCCGCAATTTTGTCTGCTACTAATTTTTTCCCAAAATGATTCAAATGCTACCCGTGTTTGGTATACATAGATCGGTTCGTTTTTGAATTAATGTCTAGTACGCACACATCAGCATTAACATTCCTAGAGCATTTATTTACAAATTAAATTAATTTAAAGTAAATTTATGTATGTATGTATTTAGTCTTATATTGTCAAGTTACATCTGTATTTTCAGAAAACCATAAATAAAGCCTAATATCTTAAAAACCATAGGACTTAGGTACAGGAAACCCTTATGAAACTTAGCCTAAAATAACCTGACAAACTCGAAATTCGTTATAAAACATAGGGTGTTCCATTTAAAATCACAATATTGCACATCGTACAGCCAAACTGGGACAGCCTGTATATTCTAAAATAATTTTAAATTATGTGGAGCTTGAAAGGATGATCCTTTTGCATAAAACATTTTTCCATATATTCAATAGGAACGGCGTTAATGAAAAAAAAACCCTGTTAAATACCACAGGCTGTAATCCATTTGAAAAAAAGTTGACTATCATTTGACACATTTTGACAACTACCAGTACAATTGTTTTTTCAATTAGAAATTCAAAATGAGTATGAAAATAATTATAGAATCTTTGTTCATTTAAACGATTTAACCTATCTTTAAAAGTAAAAAAAAAAAAAACTAATTTGCTTTGAACTGTTAGCTTTTTCATCGTAGGTGTGGTATATGAGTTAAAATTCCATAATCGGCTGGCGGATTATCACGGGTCGGCTGGCGTCCTTTCCATAATTATTAGAATGTTTTTATTTTGGGTCAGTCGGCCCGCAGCATCGAGTCAAGGACAAAAGGAACCAGACCTCATTTGAACGTGAGCGATTGACGTCCACTTGTCATTCACATCGCCGTCGATGTAACGAATTCCGGAGCGACTAAGGAACCGTTGGCGTGATGCTAGGCAGCCGTATCGTGGGAACGTGTAGGTGTACTACAATACTTCCTAGTCTCCGTATGTCACCGACTGTCTGTCTTATTTGGAATTGTGCCAATCTAGGCTCTCTGAATAGAGGATGATTGGCAATTTCTCTGGGGACTCACTCCCGTAATTCTGTACCGCACCAAGACAGTAAATCTGCCATGGAGTTAAGTAACACCCATGTTCATATTTCTTTAACTTAGTTAATTCATGTTTGCTTAACAAAACAGGTAAAGTTGTATCTCATTTTATAAGATAATAGAAAAGGATGACTCACTTTCTTAGATTTTTATATTTAAAATTGATTTAATACTAAGCCAATTTAATTGTATCAAATTCCGTATTCTAGACTAAATTCAGATAAAGATAAAATGGTCGTTTATGAATAAATGATAAAATCTGCAGGAGTTAACTTCAGTATAATAAACTTCATATTTCATTCGAATAATTATAATTTAATGCATGGAAATTTCATTTAAATTTATTCATGTAGTATTTTAATTGTGCATGTCTTAAAACCGACGGTTTGACAAGCTCAAATGGGATGAAGCGTTTTTTATTATCGCAGAGGGACAAGTCATTTATCCATTTATGAAATTTCGTACTTCCATTAAATTTTAAATAAGATACTTACTTGTACACGCTGCCTGTGCATTTCTTGATGCCTGTGTCTCTTCTCTAGCTCGACCTTTCTGGTTAAGAGATCCCTAATTTCCGACGGTGCGCTGTTTACCAATTTATTTTCTCCGGTGTCGCTTTCATCTTCGCTAAAGCTCTCCACCAACAGTTCATCCTCGTTATTCTAAAATCAATTAATCAATAGGTCTGTGTCTGTGAGAGTGTGGTTAGGATTTCTTACCAGTTCTGGAGGTGAAGGGGGCGAACTCCTGCTGGACGACGTGCGTACAACAGAAACATATACTCCGTAGTCGTTCTCCAATTCTAATTTAAGAACGGGTGGTTCAAGACCACACAGGAACACAGTACCGAAGAATAGCAATTTATTCAGGCGCAATGCAAATTGCGCCGCTTCTATATCAAAATCTTTAGGGACGTACGTGGGATCCTGGACATTGTGCATGAGCGGCGTAAATCCACTTAAAACTCCATCTTCTGGTAGGCGAACTTGCTCGTAACCTGCAAATTGAACAACCGCATAAAGTTACTTTTTTCCCCCTGACTTGTAAAAATGCAATTTACAACTCGTTTTATCACCTCGAATTATGCAAACGATATTCTTGTCGGAGCTATCTTTTTCAGTATCTTTCGAATTAAAATATCTGTTATCTTTGTTTCTACAGAGACACGGTTCCCATAAAATAATGTAAGCAGTTCATTTTCAATAAACATGAAACTCAATAAAATAAATGCGCCTGAATGAGATTATTTCTTGTGGTTTTCTTTTTAACCAACGCTCGATTTATGTTTCCAGCTAGATATCTCTTATAAAGTTACTTTACGTTCATTTTATGATTAAAATCACGTCATAAAATTCAAAAGTAGTTATAGTTTTGTTTTTCATGTACTGTTTTAAAATTAAAACATTGTATTTTACATTAAAATTCATATTTTGCCATATACTTCTTTGGAATTTATGAAATACAATTCATTAGTCATTAGTTAAAAATTATAATAAAAAAATTTATAATAATTTTTGGTTTGGTCGGATAGCTTTTAAAATCAATTTTAAATGTCGACGTGTATACGTTGACAGATTCTTCGGGATAAACAATAATTTGAGAAACCCGGCAAGTCCCGTAACCATAGTTTTGAGATATTCGAAAAAAAATGTATAAGTCTTTTCGAAATCGTAATTATTGGGGAAAATTTATGTGGTTTATTTCCAGGTTGTTTTATGACTAGCCAAAATATAGTTCAAAAAAGATTGACAGAAACTCAATTTTCAAAAATGGTCTTATCGAGTTTCTCAAATAAGTGATTCAGATGCTGTTTCTTTTTTAATTAATAACATTAAAAATAATACTAGCAGAGTATTTTTCCTGTTTTAGATAGTTTTCTAAACACTAAAGTTAACGTCTTCTACAGTGTATAATCAAATAAGTTTCACTTACTATAACCACTATTAATACACAAGGAAAGAAGCGAAGTTATAACATAAGTATGGTGCAAAGGTCATTATTAACTCCGGAAAAGACTACGTTTACGTTTTACAAAAAGACGTTTGAGAAGCACTGGATGTAATTTAAATGCCCCAGCTGAGCGAAGTTTACTATTATATGCAATAAATGATGGAGGAGTAAACCCGCAGATGTAATACAATAAACGTAAAGACACATTTATGATTTTCATATTAAACAATACAGAGATTAGCAGTTAGTGATACGTATGCAATAAAAAATAATGATGAAACATTTATATTCTAATTTTTTATTAGTATTTAAATAATAGAAATGCAGATTTTTCACAAAATAAATCTTACATAATAATATTAATTTATTTCCTTAATTAATTAACTTAAGCAATTAAATTAAAACAGTAATCATGAATCAAGCGTAAAAATAAGTAAAAAAAAATGATAATAATTAATTCAATAGAGCTCACAGTCTTGGAAAAAAGCAAGCCGATACTCAAATATACAATACAGGGTGTTTCATTGAAGATGCACCAAACTTAAGGGACACGTTTCTGACATTATTTCAAACAAAATATCTTAATAAAATTTTTTAATCGGTGCAACTTGAAATTTGCATAATTTGGAGCCGATGTTTTTAGAAATACCGTAGCGATTTAAATTTCTGCAGCCGTGAAACAAGACGAGCTATTTAAATTGTTTTATGAATGGCACGCGCCTGCAAGAAGACAGTAAATAACTATCGTAAACGAAAAAATTTATGAGAGGCTTTTAAGTTTGGCCTTGACCGCAAGACGTGTTAAAGACGAACACTTTGAAAAAAGCGTGCGTTTTCATCGCACTAACATTTATGCAAACCGTAATTACATCAAATTTGCCGAGTCTTAATAATGTACGATAAATAATTAACGCTTGTAACGTTTTTATTTGTTTCTGTATCCAACAATTACTACAATTATGTACAATTAATAAATTGGAATTGTTGAATGGAATTGTTGCTTCCGCCACGCCGGTCTTTTAAATTATTTGCCTATCAGACTGAACTTGATCACATGAGGAAGAAACAATTTCGGAAGCGGGCGAATTACGCAAATGGCAATTACCTTACAACATGTGTTCGAATAATCTGCGTATTCTCGAAATGTGTAATTGCCCATCGCACCACCAACACACCCACACACACAATTACATAATAAACTTAAAAATGAAAAGTATAAACTACACCAACTAATTACTCGCCACTACAACGTTAGTGAACGAACGGAATGAACGAACTAAATGTGTTTCATCATATCATCTGAGGCGCGACAGTTTATGGGGTAATAAACTAAAAAGCCGAACGTTAAGGTAGGTTAAGAATTCGGGCCGCTCTCATCTATTGTACGTTTTAAAAATATACGATTCTCCTTTCCCTTCGATTATCTCAAAACTTATTCATTTAAAAAAAAAATATTATAGAAAACTTTTATTTCTTTTCACGATATCTACCAACATACCGAGTTTGGTGCATCTTCACTGAAACACCCGGTATATACAATACAGGGAAATTAAAAAATAATGATTTGGATGGAAAGCAAAATACGTTCAAACTGTAGTGGAGAAGCAAAATGTTCTTTGAAATTGTGATTAGATAGCAAAAAATTATGCGCACTTGTAGATTATTGATATTCCCGGATAAAAATTGATAAAGAAGGTTATCAATGTTTTATAAAAATAAATTATCTAACAATTGCTGAAGTGTTTATTTTTTAATTTTTATCTGGGAATATCAATAATCTACAAGTGTGCATAATTTTTTGTTATGTAATCACAATTTCAATGAACATTTTGCTTCTCCACTATAGTTTGAACGTATTTTGCTTTCCATCCAAATCATTATTTTTTAATTTCCCTGTATTCCAGCCAATTTTTTAAAAATTTTGTACCTGATTATGGATCTACAAGTCATGCAGAGCTTTTTATAAATAGTTTTTTTTGTGAAATGTAAGATAAACTTTTTCTTCATTTGTATAAAACTTTTTGAGACACACTGTACATATATACAAATGTACAAATTGTACATTATATACAATTTGTATATAATATACTGAACATTATATATATTTCCCAAGTGCGGAAAAGGATATTTACTCATAATATCCTAGAATTTGTATACATATTCAATATACAATATACTTTTTTATCGTAGTATATTATGTACATATACAATATACCTACAAAGTAAATTGTGTGCAGTATAGGGTGCTGATAAAGTCCCGCAACAAGCTCATAATTTATTTATTTAATGTTTTTTCGCAAAATCCTGAAACAGGTAAACTTTTAATTTTAAAAAGACACCTTTTAGTGCAAAAATCTTTTCTCGATCGACATTTGTTTCTCCGCTGTGACGTCATCATTAATTTTTTTAAATGGCAACCCTAACTTTTTTATGCAGATTTTGATAGTCCTTCTTGTCAGCAAAATGGTGATATAAAAAATTGTACCTTACGCAACAACTTTTTTGAAAAAAAAATTACATCGTCTAGAATTTTTTTGAAAAATTTATTTTTTGCTGCAATGAAAATCTCAAAAATAGGTTCCTGGAGAACAGCTTCAATATTTTCGTTAATTTTTACTTGTTTTTGTTTTCAATTTGAAGATAATCATTAAAATAAAATAAAGTAACATTGTATTTTTGAATTGTAATGTCTATTTTTTTCGAAAAATTTGTTGTGGAAAGTACTAACTTTTTACGTCACCGTTTTGCTGACAAGAAGGTCTATTAAAATCTGTATAAAAAAATTAGGGTTGCCATTTAAAAAAATTAATGATGACGTCACAGCAGAAAAACAAATGCCGATCGAGAAAAGATTTTTGCACTAAAAGGTATCTTTTTAAAATTAAAAATTTACCTTTTCAGGATATTGTGAAAAAACATTAAATAAACAAATTATGAGCTTGTTGCGGGACTTTATCAGCACCGTGTATACCCCCAACACTGGCCGTAGATTATAATACATACTTTGTTTTATTGATGTAAATTACTACACTTTTATGAGCAGCAGTTATAAACTGTACTAACAATACGTAAAAATTGGTTTATAATCAATTAATTCAGTATCAACGCAAGTGGATGTTTAAAATAATTTTCCATTATCGAATTGTATGTGCGGACGACATTGACCGAATGATCGTGTATTTTGCTGGAGCTTTATTGCTCTACGATGTGTTTATAAAAACCTCAGACGTACTATATCTCACGAACGAGCAGAGGTTTTCAAATACAAGACAACGCACTCTAGTGATAGGTCAGTTTTTTATTTTTGAGCTAGACGTTTGATATTTGCAGAATTAATTCTCTTACGGATGGAGAACTTACAATACTAATAAGTAAAACTTATTCGATTACACCCTGTATACGACTAAAATGACAGGAGAAAAAAACGCATACTTTATGTACTGCATGAGTTAATTAGATAACATAAAAATTAGATTCTAGAAAGTGAAAAAAGAAGATTACAAATCGAATTAAGCATAGCCAGAACTAGTGACTCGATTAGTTCCGAATAATAAAACAAGCCACAAAATCTTCATAGTGTCATTGAAATGCTGAGGCATTCGCTTCTACATGAGAGATGGTAGTCGTCAAGGGCGTTCCTAATTTCATGTATAGCTATTATAATGATTGGCTTCAATATCTGTGGAAATAACTTGCCAGTAATATCATTCTTGTTTCCTTCACCGCTCAGGAACAACAAGAAACGTACGTACACATTTCTTCAAACACTATTTGTATTAAAAGGACTTTACTGTACTCGTGAGCAGAAGCAGATAAACACCATACCAAAAACTGGAAGATACTTAAAATTATAACAGGTGATCAATATCTTTTCTAATCAAGTGACCTATGGAAATAAAATCATGTGCCTTTTATTAGTTCATTATTTCAAATGCCACTTGAATTACATATTTATATTGCATTCCTATACAAAACGATAGGAATGCAATAAAAATAATTCAAATGGTGTTTCAAATAATGGACCAAACAAAGATATAATTTTTTCCATAGATCACTTGATTAGAAAAGATATTGATTACGCGTTAGTTACTTTAAAACATTTTCTAAAATGGTTTATGATACGTAATAGAATATGTCCTTTGCTTGGTATCACTTGTACCCATTTCGTGAGTCATTACGACTATTATGGAATAAAAACTATAGCAATAATTTCATTCTGGTAATTAGTTTTCATTTATCTTAGTTTAGTTTATTTATTGTACAGTGCAATTAATTGTCTTTGTAGTGTTTTCATTTTTATAATATGTTAACTAAAGTCTACGGTTTTGAACGTGTATTGAAGATACACATGTACACGGAAATCCGTGTAACGATATTCGCGAATTAAATACACGTGTTATTAATTCACGTGTAATTAACTCTTATTCTACGTGTACACGCATATAATTACACGTGTATTTTAATACACGGGTCCGCTAGGTTACCTAGCAACGGATGTGTTTTTGTATTAAATACACGTGTAATGTAACTACATGTGAATCCGTGAAATTAAATAACACGAGTACCCGTGTATTTAAAATTACACGGACTAAGATCATGATGCGTGTATTGCACGTATACATGTATACTGACATACGTGAAATAGAGAGCTCTAATGTTAACATAAAGTCCCGTCACCCCAGTAGGCCTTGGATGTGTAAGGGCACGTCTTTTCTTACAAAATTGAATGACGTTTATAATTTGTATTATTTATGTCCAAATATAGATGATACTTTATTATTAAAATATTTTCTAGTTCTTTAGTAGTTAAGTAAAATTGAAGGATTACACATACATTTACACTTCCATGACCTACCTTTATCAAAAATTTATTTGGATATATGGTATGTGTCACATCAGAATTAGAATGCGACAATATGAAGCAACGTGTAAATCTTTGCCGTCAGCAAAATTGGCACCATTTTCAATAACTTTTTTGAATATGCTTTAACATTGGAATTTTTCGTTAATATACAGTCTGTGGCATTTAACCGAGTTTCTTCATTTACGCCGTTCCTATTGAAAATATGAAAAAATGTTTTATACAAAAGTATAATCCTTTCAAGCTCCGCATAATTTAAAATTATATTCGAATATACAGGATGTCCCAGTTTGGCTGTACGATGTATTACTTCGTTATTTTTCATGGAACACCCTATATTTTATAACGAATTTGATCTTGTCAGGTTATTTTAGAGTAAGTTTGATAAGGGTTCCCTATATCTAAGTCCTATAGTTTTTAAGAAATTGAGCTTTGTTTACGGTTTTTGGAAAATACGGATATAACTTTAATAATTAATATCTCAATAACGAAGAATGTTAGAAAGCAGATATTGTGGTGCTGTTGCCAGCTAAGTGGAAGGTATCTACCGCAGCAACAAAATTTATTTTTCATTAAACAAGAATTCAGTAAAACTATTTCCATTTCGACAACAGTTGAAAGGCAATAACTTTTGTTTTTTAAATGGAACGGTGTCATTTTTATATCGTTGTTAGATGCTCCATAAAAGTATCCTTCAATTAGCTATACACTTCACTATACCAATTACTGACGGTTCAGGAAATATTTAACGTTATTTCATAATTTCTGCATTTTAACATATTAATTAAAATCAGGAGTGAGTATTTACCCAAACTTTGAATCTCTGTTATATTAAATGCATACATTTTGAACACTTATTGTGAAATTACAAGACATCTTAGAATTATTTTGTTGTTCCTACAGTTTTCAAAAGTTTCGTATTTATTTTGGGAGACCAGTGTTTAATGTTGTTAGTTCTTGTTGTATTATTCAAATATGATTAATAAATATTTCGTCAATAATATTTAGAGCGCATTTTATTATTTGACATAAACAAAAAGTTAAACTGAAGTACAAGAAGTCTTAGGGCCAATTGTATGAAACGTAGTTAACCACACAATCAAGTTAATCGTGTGATTAAGAAATATCACTTGAGGAAACTTAACAATACTTAAAAATACCAATCAAAATTATTTCTCTCGTTACTGTTTAACCTATCATAGGCCTTAACAATGGAATTAAATAATCATGTATTTAACAATATTTTATACGACCAGGACCTAAACCAGGACTTAAAAACTTAGCAAATTGACATTTAATTCAAGCCAAGTGTTATGTTTGAATAAATACTTACTCCTGCTTTTAATTAATATCTTAAAATGTAGAAATTATGAAATAATGTTAAATATCTGCTGAACCGTCAGAAATTGCTATAGGGAAGTGTATAGTTAATTGAAAGATACTTTTAAGGAGCATCTAACAATGATATAAAAATGACACCGTTCCATTTAAAAAACAAAAGTTATTGCCTTTCAACTGTTGTCGAAATGGAAATAGTTTTACTGAATCCTTGTTTGATGAAAAGTAAATTTTGTTGCTGCAGTAGATACCTTCCACTTAGCTTGCAACAGCACCACAATATCTGCTTTCTAACATTCTTCGTTATTGAGATATTAATTATCAAAGTTATATCCGTATTTTCCAAAAACTGTAAACGAAGCCTAATATCTTAAAAACTGTAGAACTTAGGTATAGGGAACCCTTATCAAACTTATCTTAAAATATCTCGGCAAGCTCAAATTCGTTATAAAATATAGGGTGTTCCATTTAAAATAACGAAGTAACACATCGTACAGCCAAACTGGAACATCCTGTATATTCGAAAATAATTTTAAATTATGCGGAGCTTGAAAATATGATACTTTTGTATAAAACATTTTTCCATATATTTATTAGAAAAGGAGTAAATGAAGAAACCCGGTTAAATGCCATACGCTTCTTTAGCCTGTAGCGTTTTGATATGTGTCGATTGATTAAGGGTCGGTTTATCGATGCTAGGTTAAACTTATCATTCAGTTTGTTACCAAAGGCAACAATTATGAAAATATACGTTGCTATTGGTAACAAACTGAAAGATAAATTTAACCTAGCATCGATAAACCGACCCTAAATAGAAATATCATTCTGATTAATCAATTACTTTAAGAAAAGACATGCGTTCACACTTACAAAGCCTACTGGGGTGACGGGACTTTATGACAACATGTTACTTTATACTTTGGCAAGTTTTAAGATCTGACTGTTTTGAATGGCATAACATTGTATACTGTCTGTAAATAGATTTATGTGACATAGTCGTTTGCACGGTGGTCAATATAAAAGAGTAAATGTGGTAAAGACAAAGACTGTAACACTCAGCTGTGGGTATACGCATTGCGCAAGCCGACTCCACTCTATTACAGTTTTTGTCTTTAACACACTTATCTTCCTTTATCTTGGTCATAATCAAATGACACAAAAATCGGTTGACTTCACAACATGTGTATTTCAATTTCTCAATGGATTAAAGCAGATAATTAAAATAAAATAAGACCCTGTAGAAGGCTTAACAATTAACAGACGGAGGAAATAATATTACTGCTACTCTAATTTAATTAAAATTAAATTTCTAAATGCACATTCTGAAAATGAAAATTAAAGCTTACCTTCATAAGATTCATTAACAAAAGCGGATGAGGCAGATTGGTCAAGTTTCTCCAAGAGGTTCATGAACGACGCCATCCGATTCCAAGCATCCCCGGGGGCTCTGCGTGTGGACAAACATTAATAACACTAATGAGCACAAATGATAGCGGTGATGTTATTTAAGCTACGCCTGATTGACCGCGTATGATTGATGATTTTAATAACCAAGTCTTTTGCTTAAAGTGCAAAAGCAAGCGCGAGCAGATTACAAATTGATATTGATGCTAGCCACTTTTCAGCGTTAACCACGAGAGGATACCTGCATGTCATTACGCCAGGTTCGCTTATATTATTACAGTGAAAGTTTACGCAAATCATAAAACACTGGGGGAAAAAACCAACCCGACTTTGTAATCTTGAGTCGAAGGGGGTGGATTCCAAACACTACTGTGACAAAGCATCCAATCACACCAAATTTTTACAGCTGGTAATAAAATTTGCACGTCCTGCGGTAAAGAATTCTGTTGTTCAAATTTTGATTTTGAATGTTCTTGAAGTAAAGAAACACATCGTTCCAGTATTAAACTAAACATCTGTAGAGATACGACTAATGCCCGCTCTTGAAGTTCTGATCTATAGCCGCTTTGTGATTGTAATTCGGGATCTGAAAAGAAAAGAAAAGTACAAATGTAACATATATGAAGGATACTATAAAAAGAAACGAAAAAATATATACAGCTTGTATTGGACAGTTTTGGTAATTGCTTACTCTTTATGGTGGTATTCCATAACTTCCTTTATTGCTTTTTATTATATCCCATTATAACCATGCCTCGTAAATGAATGGGATGCATTAGTACTTCTTGGCCTTGGACCTTCTTGGACCTGCGATATTCTTTTTTTTTATCAACTTTTGGTAGTCAACAACAGCAAGTGACCCAAAACAAACGTTGACAAAAGAAATAATATTCAACTTGAAAGCCAAGAAATACCAATGGATAGGCAATAGCGGAAGTTTTGAAATAACGTTGAATGTGATAAAAACTGAAATAGGTAATTAAGAGAAACCACTAATTCAATCTAATCTTCAAAATGTTTGTTCGGAATCAGATTGATTTAATTATTTTGATCATCATACACGGAACTGTCGTGTAAAGAAGGAGTAGTACAAATCATTGGCTGGTAAAAAATAAAATTGAAAATCGTCCATTAAACTGCTTCGCGTTAGATAGTTTAGTTCCAGTCATCGATACTTTAATTAAACGCTTTACAAAAGAGCGGCGCAAAACACCCGCAAAGCAAAGTGAAAGTACCTCGAGCTCAGCGATGCAGGGAAGAGATGAATGTGCTCAAATTCCTCGTTCAAAATTAATCGTTTAGGTGTTTTTTGGACAGGACGTGCACGGAACATCCGACACGTGTTCGAGCAATCAGCGGACAGAATGTCCGCTGTTAAGAATTTCGTAAATGGCGCATTTGTAAGTGTAGAAACATAGAGCGACAACGACCCTAGAGCGATGGCGCGGAACAGGAGGCATTGTTGCGTGCGGAGATGAGCGAGGAGTGGAATTACAGAGCCATAATGAGAGCAAAGTGAAGAAACGGCCTCGTAAAAGCAGCAAGAACGGCCAATGTTCGGCCTTGAAACAGCCTTGCAGGGGTCAATTGCGGACACGAGGGATGGGGAAGTGGAGAAGGGGATGCCAACAACGACGCTACAAAAAAAAACTGAGGAATTACGATTCGTCTTTATAATTACATTTTATAATAGACGCCAGTTCCATACAGTAGTATTAATTCTGAACTTACTTTCTACTCGAAACATATTAACAAATAATACAATAACAATGAATGGATTCTTGTCCAAATAATACTACTTTTCGACTTTCGAGTATACCAAAAGCATTCAATTTAGGTCCAGTTGTACAATTGCAGCTTAACTTTAAGCCAAAGCTTAAACCCTTAACAATTGTTGAAATAATCGTTGTTATGGGTTCAAGGTTAAGTTTAAATTTAAACTGGTATTGTACAACTGGCCCTCACAAACTATATCTTTTAAAGTTTAGTTAGGCTAGTTCAAGGATTAAGGGTCACATTCAGAAACATACTCTACTCACACTCAAATTGACAGTTTAATGTTAATTAAAATTCAAAAACACTTTAATTTTCAATTTAATGATACTTTGACTTTCTATCGTAAATCACTGATGGTCAAAATACCTATACTGACCAGAAATTTGATTATACGAGTAAATATAAAAGCATTTCTCAATTTCAAATAATGTCAAATGTCAAGTTTGAGTGTGAGTTGAGTATGACTTATGTTTCAGAATTTCAACCTTAATGTCGCGTAACATAGGAATGCCCAAAAAAGAAGTCTCTTTAAGACCCAATTGTATAGTTTCAACTTATCTCTAAGCCAGAGCTTAAACCCTTAACAACAATTGTTGAAAAAATCGTTGTTATGGCTTAAGTTTCAGCTTAAATTTAAATGGCATGGTACCATTGGGCCTAAATGATATATTCTCTCATACGTGTAAAAGCTCTATGTTTCATGAAAGTATTAATAAAAAATTTTTACTGGAACATTCCACATAACTTCGCGATACTACTTTTAATACATCATTGGTCCATTGTACCAAGTACACGTGTACTTAAGCTTTTGAAGTTATCTTCTGCAAGCTATAATATTTTCTTGAACTAAATTATGGTTTTGCAAAACACAGCGATGATTACTATAACAAGGAGCACACAATAATATGAAATATTTAAAATCGAATTTCATTTTGTATTGTCAACAAAGCGGGAAAATTTGTATGGCACAGGTTATCGATATCCTATTGGTTGCATCGAATAACTGTAGTAAAAGGCAATTTTCTTCGTAGTGTTCCGATCTTTCCAATAAGTCAGACTAGGGTTTCTCAAATATTCTTTTCCCAACTGCTAGTTGGTGATGGCCTGGACTGCTAGTGTTTCTCCATCAAACGGTGAATCCTCACCACAGCAATCGATTTTTGACAAAAACTACACACATGACACACATGATTTATAGAGTTTCTCAAATAACCGATTTAGGGCCGGTACTTTCATCCCTGATTAACTTCAACCTTTGGTTTATTCCCATGCCTACAATTATAAAGACAATTGTTTCTATAGCAATAAACCAAAGATTAAAGTTAAACAGTGATGAAAGTACCGGCCCTCAGTTATTCAGTTACTAGGGAGTTTTGGCAACACGCTACGATAAAAATGTCGTTACGTCAAAGGCTATTTTGCTTAACAACCTTATGGATGTATCTATATCAGAAATCGAGTTTTAACGTTTAACGTACGTAAATTTTAACGGAACGTATTGCAAAAACTCCCTACTGACTAATAAGGTTTTTCAAATAAACGTACAATTCCTTTCCCAAGTGCTGGCTGATGATGACCTATACTAATGTCGTTTCTCCTTTAAACGGTGAATCCTCAAAGCAATCGATTTTTGACAAAAATTCAATTTCGGCAAACTTGTGACTCATGGGGTTTCTCTAATAATCGACTCAGTTATTCAGTGACTGGCGCATATTCACGAGACAATTTTGTCGAAAACGCTGCGCGGGTTGATTATTTCGTTTGGTTAAGAGGTAGTAGCAATCCAATTGATTTCATATACAGACTTTAGTCACCGAATTGTTTGAAAATCAATCAAAATATAAGCAAGTATTTGATTAATTTGATCTAAAACAAACATTGCAACCGAACATAACAGGCTGCTTCAACATCAATGAGGTCACACCAGGCCTTTTTGTAAACATCTGGATCATATCGTCTTTTTCATGTTACCTGGTATTAAGTTTCCTCTGTATTGTATTTACAGAGAAATACTGCATCACATAGGTAGACAAAATATGCGACTTTTTACAACTAATTTATCACACTCCAATTGTACAAATACCTACTTAATTGCAAGGGTGCATTTTATAACCATCAGAACCAGAAGAAATCACCTGATACATTAATTTTACGTACTAAAAAATGATCTATTGCGAAAAGAGAAAATTCACAGTAAGCCATAAAAAGCTTGAAACTCGATTATTACTCATGGTTTCCATGCGAAGGTAATTAAAATAAACAATCCACTAATACTGCTTAATTCAGGTACATAGAAAGTATCCTGGTCATAAACTGAGTTTTATGACTGATGCATGTCCAGATATTATTAATCATGTGTATCTTTCAGAGATACATTTAAACGCAAATCGCGACAATTAAAGAATTGTAAACAGATTGGTGTACGTGTACGCGTATGCTGAACCATTGCTCGAGGACGTGTCGAGATCGAACAGTCGATCTCGTTTCCACGCATGCAGAACAAGTGCGTGGCCTCATGGCAAATTGGCTCGGTTAATGAGGCCTGCAGCTGAGGTCAGTCGGCGCCAGTGCAAGAATGCTTCTGATAATTATTCCTCTTCACGTCTAACGGATCACTCGCTGTGAGGATGCATCGTACTCGCAAGTCTTAAACCTGTATCTTTTTCTTAATGTGATGCTATTTGTATTCTTATTCAAAATGCTCCTCAAGCAGGTCCCAAGGAGCAAAAAAATTAAATCACACCCTGATTCCCAATGTCTAAAGCAAATTACAAATTTATATTGTTTAAATAAGTGGGAATCTATGCTTTGATGACTAATGGAAGGTATAATTGTTGTGATGGTACGAAAGCAAACGTATTAGTTTTTTTATAGCTTCCGTTAAGTGTAATGCAAATGAGAATTCTTTGCTTGGAAAACTTTAATTAAGAGTCACTTAAACGAAAGTGAATTGGATGGCATCCACGTAGGAAATGAAGATTAACAATCATTATAAATTGTTATCGAACAATTATATGCTGCTTTTACCACATTCATTTGAATCTGACTTCTCCCTTGTTCAACTAAGGAAGAATAAATAAAGACCACAAGGTTACATCAGTCCAAAATTGCACTAATTGAGAAATGGATACTTTGCGATCATACAAATTTTTTATTATATCTGCATCAAAATCTCTGTTTTTAAAACTAAAAAGCGCGCGAAAAAGGGCGCACGCCGTGTTGCCTAGGAACAACATATACGGTGGCGTGCAAAAAAATCGCGTACACCCAATTTTTGTTGTATTAAGTCGGTCTTATTTATAATCTGTCAATGTCAAACAATAAAAATGCCGAACTCACACAAACAGAATCAACTTTAATACTCTCTTAGAAAATGCATGACGAATAAGAGCAGTGGCGGATAATTATGGTCTATATAAATGCACTCTTACATGAACAGAAAAGATGTAGATAGAGAAAGAAAGTGTAAGTAGAAAAGGAGCTTTGGGACGTTAAAAAGATTCAACTCATGAGCAAGATGAAGCCCTCTTTAAGCATTTGAAGTAAAATCCTCCCCAAATAATAGGAGATCTCGTTATTTGTGACAAACCTTCTGGCATTATGGTCAACTGCAAGTCGAAGGATTATAAATTCTGATTCAAAGAATTCGACAAGTGCCAAAAAAATAGTATTGATAGAAGAACAGACTGAAGTATTGATGGAAGAACAGAAGCTGTCACGCTTTCTATTTTACTTGGAACATGATAAGGTAGAATTAAGCAAGGATAAAAATTATTGGTGAAATTTTATATCATATTATGCCTGAAAGATTGAGTCGAATATTAGAAGCTGATGGAGAAATGATAAAATATTGAACTTTATATTTCCTTTATTCATAAATTCTATTTTATAAAAATAAATGCTGTTACGTTTGTTTCCTGATCCTTTAATAACAAATTCATACTTAAATAAATCGTAACAAGAATCTTAAATTCTCAGTTTATAACCTACATTGTTGATTGTATGTCAAAATTCACAAAATACCGATTTACAAAGCCAAAAATAGGTAAAAACTCTGTTACTTGATTTTGAAGGTGTACGCGATTTTATTGCACGCGACTGTACAATCTCCATGTTATCGATTAAAAATGCGATCCACAGGCAACTTTACAAAATGAATTTAAATTTTTATGTCTTTCTAATTTTCACATTTTAGCGCAGGTATAATAAAAAATATCGTATAATACACGTGCATAAGAGCCTTTAAAGCCTTGGTAGCCTTTCAAAAGGGTCTTAACGTGTGAGATAATCATCCATAACTTACAGACATACATATTTAATAAAGAAGAAACTTAATGCGATCAACACTTTGAATGTGAATTCTATTTATTCTTTAACAAAAAAAGAACAGTTATAAAAAATTCCATTACGTAATTTGTTTAAAATTCTGATTTGCAAGCGGCAATTCAAAAATCGAAGACGTACAAACATTTGCAACAAAAAAATTAAAATTTCAGACAAAACACCGTTTACAGACATTGCCATTTTAATCCTGTTTCCCACCTTTCATTAGAACGTGACCAGCATATGCATTTTTTAGTTGCAAACCAATATTACGCTATGATCGATTTCACGGAAAACGGACAACACATCGAAATAAGTAATGTATTTTTTTACCCTCTAGGTTTAACAATCTGAAGGTTGGTATCAAGGATCTCATCTCTCAAGAATTTACCGTAATAAGAAAAATTAATAGCAACGGATTGAGATAATTATGTACTACACTTGAATTTAACGCGTGACAAATTTTCAGAAGTTATTTCCACAGCAATATTTTAGCTGAATACTTATCATGTAGGTATTTAGTAGGGAAGACATCGGGTACCCGGGTACCCGAATACTACCCGTATAATTGTTACCCGGGTATCATTTTTTTTATCCGGGTACCCGTTATTACCCGGGTACATCGGGTACCCGAATAATACCCGTGAAATTATTACTCGGGTATCATATCTTTACCCGGGTACCCGCTATTACCCGGGTACATCGTGCGATTATTACCCGGATATCATGTCTATCCGGGAACTCGTTATTACCCGTGTAATTTGTCAGCACAGAATCTCGGAAAAACATATACCTATCTGTTATTACATGATGAAAACTTGATTATTTTTAACATTCGGACACTCATGTAAAATTCGTGAATCCGTTTATGTTAAAATTTCCAAACTTATACCCGAATTTACCCGGGTACCCGAATTTACACGTGTCAGATCCGGACCTCAGTTTTACACGGGTACCCGAATTTATACGGGTACCCGAGCTCATAAGATTACCCGAGCGCGATACGGGTACCCGGGTAATATCCGGGTAGTTTATTCGGGTACCCGGGTAGCTTAAGCATACGGGTATGTCTTCCCTAGTATTTAGATTTAGTTAAAAAAAATGTGGAGAAAACCAAACATATGTACAGTAAAAAACTAAAAATTAGTAAAGGAGATTGTGGTTTAAGGAATAATTGAAATTAACCTCCGCCCACAATAATTTTATATCCGTAGATACGTATTTCGTATTGTACTGAAGATGGCAGCTTAGCTGCCGAAATACGTATCTACGGATATAAAATTATTGTGGGCGGAGGTTAATTTCAATTATTCATATGTACAGTGTGTAATCGAATAAGTTTCACTTACTCTAACCACTATTAATACACAAGAAAAGTAGCGAAGTTTTGACATACGTATGAGGTAAAGGTCAACAATAACTCCAGAAAATTTTACGTTTACTTTTTACAAAAGAACGATTAAGAAGCAATGGATGTGATTTAAATACCCCAGCTGAGCGAAGTTTATTATTATGTACAATAAATGATGGAGCAGTAAACACGCAGATGTAATACAATAAAGGTTCAAGTAAGTCATTTATGACTTTCAGGGAATTTATAACTCCCTTATTGACTTTTGGAAAAAATCTATATGAAAAGGTTACCTTATTTTTTGATGTTCTATTCACCCTTTCAATCTCCTCCGTACGTTATGAGACACCCAGTATATGCATTGATTGTACAGCTGAATTCAAAAAAATCGGGAAATGTCAAAATAAATCGACACGTTTTTTTCAATATTTTCATAGTGTGAAAATGGATTTATTAAAAATAGGTTAGAATTATTTGACGGTATGTCAGTTCATAGGTAAATAGGTTAATTTTTTTTAAAGATATGTACGTATTGTCAAGTAGACAATTAACTGACAAATGGAACCAAATTTACAACTGGAAAAGAATCATTTCCCTTTTTTTTGAATTCAGCTGTACTTAATGCATTTTCTTTTCTGAGTATGCAGGTCATTCAGTGTTGTAATGCAAACTAACTAATAATAACATTCATTTATTTTATCAATCATTTAACAAATTAAATCACAAAGTGTATTATTTGTTTACAAAGTATAGAATATCATAATATATTTACAGTTGATTGTCTAATGAAATAGATGATCGAAGATTACAATACTTTGTTTTACTGATGTAGGTGAATGGCTACACTTTTATGAGCAGCAGTTATAAACTGCTAACAATACGTAAAAATTGGCTTATGATTAATTAATTCATTATTCAAAGCGAGCGGATATTTAGAATTTTCTTCCATTATCGAATTCCATATGCGGGCGACAAGTGACCAAGAATTTTGCTGACGTATTGCGATGTGTTTATAAAAACCGCAGTCACTCGTATATCGCACAAACGACGGTTTTCAAACAAAAGACGATGCGCTTATTTTTTATTTTTCAGCTAAACCATAAATTGACTTTGCAGAATTTATTCTCTTATGTGATGAAGAACAGTTACCGTCGCGTATTTCTAAATAAGGTTGCGCTAGGGACATTTTTCGAGTTATTCGCAGCATCGGGTTGCGAATAGTAGGCAAAGAAAAAAAAAGTTTTTGTTGTGAGAAATAATTTAAAAACAATTGAAAAAGAGATTTTGTCAAAAAATCTGGAAAAGAAATAGAAGTTTTTTAAGTATTGCACTGCATTTAATTCAAAACCCTCCGTTTTCCTGACGTCCCCAGTCAAACTTATCGCGTTGACTGCCAGATTGTCGCACCGTAGTGTAACGAAAGTGTAACAGAACTCACAGTAATAATAAGTGAAAGTTAATCGTTTTACACCCTGTATATAAGCCAGGTTACAAACTATTTTTAATGTGAATTTAATATTGCCTCTTTTGTAACGTTAAAATTGAAAAGTTGAAGCGACTTGAAATTAGGGAGTTTTTGCAACACATTACGATAAAAATATAGTTACGTTAAAGGCTATTTTGCTTAGCAACCCTATAGATTTAGCCAATCATAAATCGAATTTTAACGTTTAAGGTTTCCTTATTTTTATGGTAATGTATTGCAAAAATTCCCTATTATTCCGCCTTTTTAACGTAATTGAGTAGAGTTTATTAGATTTTCATCAACTATGTCGTCTGCTATTGAAACAGTTTCAAAATCGCAGTTCTTTTGAGATATCTTTTTTTTTAAAGACACTAAAAGAAATTAATTGAAATTTTGCTTCAGTACCTTACCTTAGCTGTGAATTAAATACTGTTAACAACAATAAAACCACTGTACTCTAGTCAGTTTACTTGTCATCCGCACTGTCAAAATTTGGAAAAGATTCATGGTTTTGAGCGTACTTGTACATTTAGTTACTAACATGACAAGTATTGATGCAGAATACAGAATGTTGCTTTAAAACTCAAAAATAAAAGTAATTCAAGCAGGTTCTTGTCCGATGAAAATTGTATCACAAATTCTTTGAAACGGACATTGAATATGCGCACTAACATATTCAGTGTCCGTTTCAAAGAATTTGTGATACAAAAACAAAAGGTTTTTCCTCTCAGAGACATATTTTTTGGCGCTCACTGTATATGAGGAAATTGAAAAAAAAAAAATAGGTTTTTAAATTCGATTGGAAAAAGGGTGACATTTTTAGATTCATTTAATTTAGAAAAAGTGGATTTTTCTAACACGTACGGAAAAGTAAAACTATTACTGTTACTGGTACAGAAGTTTTAAAAAAATGGGTAAGAACGTCTGTTCCATTTATTTGTAGAACATAGTGGAACACCGAAGAAGTTTTGTTTCTACTATGACTACAACTACTTAGGGGTTTAGAAGTGGAAACACAAAAAGGACAAAAGTTTCTCATTTCTCTTCACGTAACAATCGGGAGTATAACAGGTCACCTGATCCAAATTTCTAAATCAAAGACAATATATTTCTGAGAAATTTTTTTTTTTCAAGAAAAAAAAATGGGAAAAATGGTCTGTTCCATTTACTTGTAGAACATAATGGAACATCGAAGAAGTTTTGTTTCTACCACTACAACTACTTAGGGATTTAAAAGTGAAACACAAAAAGTACAAACGTTTTTAATTTTTCTTCATGTAACAATCGGGGGTGCGGTAGACATGGGCCTATGAGTTAGGGTCCTATGAGATACAAGCATCAATTTTGTTTTTGTAATTATTGATACTTAGATAGATCTCAAGGCCACAGTAAAAAATCAAACGCAAGTGAACGGTGCGTTTTGCTGAAAGACTACATAATAATAAACGTATATAGTGGTCTTCAGGTTTTCATGGCCGTCGTTGATGGCTGCTCTTTGATTCTCAGGATCTCTGCCATGTAGAAACTTTGTTGAACTTGACGTTTCAATCATCTTGTCGTGATCTTCTTCAGAAATGAAGTGAAGTTCTACAAACTTTCTCAACGGCAGAGAACCCGAGAACCAAAGAGCAGTCATAACATACATAAGTCTGTCGACATAAGAAAGGTCCTAGACACTAAAAAGTTAGGATGTATCTCAAACCACCCAAATTTTTAGGGACAGTCGGACAGTCCAAGAGGGTCAAAATCGAAAATGTTATGCGAACGGCCAACAATACAGACTTAAAACAGATTCATTCATTTTCACTTGAAATTTGGTGAGGGGTTTATATCAACAAGAGATTTCATTACGTGCTTTTAACTTGTGAATGTGTGTGTGTGTACTGAAGATGCTAAGCTAACGGCCGAAATACGTATCTACGGATGTAAACTAATTATGATCTACTATTCACTTCTTACTATGCTAGTGTTCTTCTTACATTTGAAGATTACTTTTCTAATGCTGGGTTTCATAAAAGACAATTAAAGATAATCATTTGGTGAAGAATAATCATTCCTATACCTTCAACACATGTAACCATAGCAACGTTTACTTTTAACGGATGATTAAATTTAATTAATGTTTATGAAATCCACCATAGGAATACTAGAACGTACAAACTTCACAATGAAAAGTAAATCACAGTATATACGGTATATACAGATCGGTGCACGAATCAAAGAGCAATATAGTTTTGTTTTTCTTTTTTTTTATCAAAACAATATACTACATTTTGAGAGAATTCGTATAAATTTATTTGATTATTTACCTCTTCCCGTTTAAAGATGCCTCTTCGAAGACCTCCAAAGGAATCTTATACTGAACAACATAAAAAATTGTTTCCTGTACAATAAACCAATGTGAATGTTCGGAAATTTTATTCTGAAGGTTTTTTTTTCTAAAAGCGATTCAAATCCGGATTTACAAGTAACTTAATCAAACATCTAACTCCGAATAAGTAATTTAAAATATCATTAAGAAAAGTCATCATTAGCGTGAGTTAAGAGGAAGTCCTAACGATTGTCTGTTTTTAGTCGAACCGAATTCATTAGAGATACACATCTAAATATTTGCCAAGCAATCTCCCGCAGGACGTGTCCTTTAAGCTTTCGCGGATGTTCACCTTTTACGAACGACCTTGCCAAGGTTACGGTCAGTCTCGTCCGGCCCCGGCTTCACGCTTCTAATATTTATATGTGTATTGTTTTTGTTGTCTTGTCCGAATTTACGGTTGCGTTATTATTTAGATTCGGCAAGTATTACGGCACGTACGAAATAAGTTTCGTACAACGGTTTCGTAATTTTTGCCGCCGTGAAATCGCCTCCTGGCGTGCTGTTTTTGTACGCGATCGCCATCGTTGCTGCATCGCACACGGGTGTTATTTATAGAGGACGTATTCTAACTAATCATCGATGTCTCCTACACGTTTCTTCTGTACGCGAACAAGGCCGATAGTGTAGATGTCACTCGTTCACATATCGGAGATCTGAAAGTGCCACCCGCGGTTTCGACTCTTCGGTAAAATGTGTGGGAGTTATAAAAGACCTTGGAAACACACATCTCCACACATATTCTGATATACTTTTGCTCAACCGTAAAATATATGGTCAAGAAATACGATACGAAACCTTATACGCTGCTAGAAATTGTTATAGGTTCACCTACCTCCTATCGTGTTGAACTTTTTGTCATAATTTAACTCAACTTGTTTTTTTTCTTGCAAAACAATTTGAAAGACGGAAGTAAAAAGTGAGCAAATAAAAATCAGATTAGAGTAGGTGGTGCAAAGAAAATGTATGTCTGTGATTAACTGAATTAATTAATGTAATACATTCATGGACTGTCAAATTTATTGACTTTTCATTTAATCACAGACATACATTTTCTTTGCACCGCCTGCCCTAATCTGATTTTTAGTTGCTCACAGGTTATAATCCATTCATTATCTATTTACAATCGAAGTAGGCCGTTATTTTAAGTTAGTAAGTTGGCTATCATAGTAAAATTAGACAGATTTCACCTACGCCAAATTGTGACAATTCAAATCAGATAGATCAACGAAACAGGTTCGAAAAGTAACCCAGCCAAAATTAAAAGTGACATGAATATACCTCGCGATGAAAAGAAAATATCGCAACGTTGCCTAATTCAGACTAACCTTAAAATCTAAATCGACATGATATTCATTGTCAAAATTTAGTTACTTACATGAGTACCACATTCTCATTAGACTTTCGCGGCATACTACGATGGTAAATAAATAATGAATGGATGATACGTGGTTAATCGTTTTCCATACGGAAGTTATTAAAGTTCGAAAATTTTTAGATATTTGTACATCTATTGGAAATAGAATACAACACAACAAAGTTTCCCGCCACCAAAACTTCTTCATGAAAACCTCAGTTGATGTCTTCCATTGAAATTGAACTTACCTTTTTGGTTCCAGATAATTCCCAAGAAAAAAAGGAATTCGTTTCAAGTACTGCATAACCTTGATCCAATTGGTAGCCTGTGCTTGACCACAAACTAAAGTCCTCTATTCTTATGTTGAACTTGTGTTAAAACAGAATCTTTGATGAGGGCTAAGATTTGTTAAACAAATTTTTAATACTTCTTATGAAGACCAACACAATGAGGACCTCATTTTCCAGCAAGACAGAGCCTGTTGGTCGTCATCATAGTATGATGACATTTTTAACTAATTGGCCTGTCTGTTCTTCGAATTTAAATCTGATGGAAAATTTTTGAGGAATTCTTATCTGTAAATGGCCAGTTGCTAAAGACGAAGTTATAGAAAAGTAAAATAAAATTTGAAGGTCGTCCAAAGAGTTTGCTAAAGTGAAGTAAGCCACGAAATGAAAACTAGATCGCTGTCACTGTACTTTCTCGCTCATAACGTTTTCGATTGGCTGCTCCAGAACACTCTCAGCGTATTCTCACCTTAATGCGGCTTTACACTACTCCATTTCAAGATTTGGTTCAATTTCTTGAACAATTTAAATTATACGGAAATTGTATCAAAAATTAAATTAAATCACCGAAAAAATAGAACGTGTTCCATCTCCAAACCATATCTGCAGCCCAAAAATTTCTTTTTTTCCAAACATTTACTATAGGCGCCATGCACATCTCTGCGTTCAGCGCCGCCTGGCGTGGTGATTTATGAATTAGTGATATGAAAATATTTCTGGAGACTCATTGCATGGGAATAATATCACTCTTATGACAATTTACGATTGTAGTGCATAATACTTGAGCTTCCTGGTATTGAATTACATTACAATATTCAAGTTCAAATGTAAACTAATAATTTTAAACAACTCGTATTTTCATACCACTAATGCAGAATATGGTCATTGGTGGCGCTGGCTTCGCATGTGCATGGTCCCTATAGAAGTTGGACCAAATCTTGTACAAGAAATAAGTAGGTTAGTGTAAAACGGCCTTTATTTATTTTTTGAACTCATCGCCCTCTAGTTACTGTTTTTCGCACCAAATAGTCAACCGGGAAACACTGTTTCCCGGTCGAGTAGACCAGGAAACAACGTCAAAAACACTGGCCCTTTGGAGCATTCTTAAATAAATCAGTGTTGATAATAATAAAATCTAGTTTATAAAATACCATTTTACAACAACTTTCATTCATTAACAGGCCCAGAAAAGGGAGAAATCATCAAAAAAGTTCCAATAAATTTGGCAGCATCATCTATTGAATACTGAAGCATGGCTTGCTTAATTTTACATTTTTGGTTTGCCATGACATGAAATTATATGAAAGTATTTCCAATTAAATTTGTATATTCGTTTCAAAAAATATCGTGCGTTCAATAAAAAAAAAACGGTCAAGTAGGCTACAACACGCTTTAATTTTTGTAAAATATTTTGTAAATTAGTAATAAACGTTGATTTTTAAATGTCTTCTTCTAACATCACTCCAACTCAAAAGAGACATTGCAAATATAAATGTTTATTACTAATTTATTAAACTTTTTACAAAAATTACAGCCTACTTGACCGTTTTTTTTTATTGAACGTTATAATACGAAACTCTTGCGGGAATCATTATCCCGCGTTCGCGCATATGAACTGCGCTCACGCGGGAAAAATGTATTCCCGCACTAGGTTCACAGTATATTCATCAATCAGTAGAGACAACTAGGGGTTTCTGGCACTACAATTTCTGAGTGCGCATGTGCGAAAACTGGCGAACTTTCCACAAAGGGCCGCGTGTGGCCCACCGGTGAATTCATCAATTGCTTTTAAGCGGGCGTTTTTTAATTCAGCATTTTATTTTGTGTGATGGATGCGGAGAGATGAGAAAGATTGAACAGAAAACCATCTTTGTTAGATTATAATGAATTTATGTTGTGTAGAAAGTCTGAAGTTGTGTAAAACAACATCGCATTCTATGATTTGCTTGCAATCATTTCTATCCGTGCAATTTTTTCAACCAGTGACATCTAGTAGCAATAAAATGAAAGCCCGCCAGTAACGGCCATATTGGCTCTGAAAACGGTAGTATGAACATCAAAGGTGCCGACACGAGCTGTCCCTACTGATTGATAAGTATACTGTGCTAGGTTCGTAAATATAACTATTAATCTCACCTAATAATAAGGGACGGAAATATTCCGAGAGTGCTCTAGAGCAGGCAATCGAAAACGATGGAAGTTACTAAATTAGAAAGAATAAAATATAGTATCGCTATTTTACAAACTAACCACGAAGTCAAAAGGATAGAGAGAATCTAACAGATTGTTTCCGAACCCTATCATATAAGTCAAATGTCAAACAAATCTAAAGACCCTACTTGAAACCTACTTCCAAATTAATAACAGAAAGCTGTGATAGTTCTTTTAAGCGATGAAGAATTGGAAATAATTAAATTGACACTTATAATCCATTCACCATATTTTTAGATTCAGAGCATGCCATGTTAGGGTGACATTTTTGTTGGTACCTCCATGTTAATTCGATGGTTATATTTTTGAAGACTGACTCCGAAAATCATGGATGATTTTTAGCATTTTGACTTAGGCCCGATTTATTCACCTCCAAGTAAATTTATCTGGTGATTTATTCCATAGTAACTATTGTGATCACAATTGTTACTATGGGAATAAATCACCAGATAAATTTACTTGGAGGTGAATAAATCGGGCCTAGTATTAAAAAGTAACAAGTAATTTGTTTAATGTTATTATTTTACTTTCTTCATGCCATCGTAGAGAATAAGAAGCAATATAGTCGATAGGACTGACATTAAAGTGTCAGAAGTTTACATTTGTGACATTTTCGGCCGGTATTACCAACGTTTTAAGGAGACCTTAAATTTAATTCGTGTTTAGATTGTGACATTTCTGATTGGTTTGTATTTAATCAATCACATTCTAAACACGAATTAAATTTAAGGTCCCCTTAAAATGTTGGTAATAGCGGCCGTTTGAGTTTTATCAAAATTCATGTACGTAACTTAACGAAAAAAAAGCATGGCCCTCTAGAGTCTAAAAAGATCGTGAATAGATATTATTTTTGAGATTATGTATTTAAAGCTGCGGTAAGTAAACGGTCAAAATAGTGAGAATATACCACGTGTTCAATTTTTTTAATCGCTGGTTGGTCAGGTATGACTATTTACTTGTGCTAAAGTTGTAGCATCATAATTCAAAATCACGTGCTTTCTGAAGGAGAGAAGGGTTTTGCAATCGCAAAATTAAAAGATGGTTGGTCGCTACTTTTATTCTGTTATTTCAGATCTCATACTTTACTACCTTGCTGTTCTTAAAATATAACCAAACAAACTGAAAACCAAATGACTTTTGGTTGGTCTTTAGTGTCTTTGAGGAAAATACCTGTTCTATAATTTAGAGAAATTCTGGGTATACAGTGATTGCCAGATAAGTCGGGCCATATGGGAAGTTTTTATTATTGATTTCTCAGAAAAAATTATTCTTTATGAAAGCCCCTGCATCTTCCCAAACTTAAAGTGCACTTACCAAAATTTGAATACCTCTTATCATATACTGTGTTGAGGATTGTATCTTGAAATTGAATTAATAGCACTTGTAATTCTTTATTATTTTATATAACATGTGACACTGACTTTTTTTGTAAAAAGATTGCGCACACTCTGATCTTTTTTTAATATTGAAAATAATCTAAGCCTTAACATATTCCCCCCTGTTGGGAAGACACTTTCCAACGATATACAGGGTGTTTCATTGAAGATGCACCAAACTTAAGGGACACGTTTCTGACATTATTTCAAACAAAATATCTTAATAAAAATTTTTAATCGGTGCAACTTGAAATTTGCATAATTTGGAGCCGATGTTTTTAGAAATACCGTAGCGATTTAAATTTCTGCAGCCGTGAAACAAGACGAGCGATTTAAATTGTTTTATGAATGGCACGCGCCTGCAAGAAGACAGTAATTAACTATCGTAAACGAAAAAATTTATGAGAGGCTTTTAAGTTTGGCCTTGACCGCAAGACGTGTTAAAGCCGAACACTTTGCGTGCGTTTTCATCGCACTAACATTTATGCAAACCGTAATTACATCAAATTTGCCGAGTCTTAATAATGTACGATAAATAATTGACGCTTGTAACGTTTTTTTTATTTGTTTCTGTATCCAACAATTACTACAATTATGTACAATTAATAAATTGGAATTGTTGAATAGAATTGTTGCTTCCGCCACGCCGGTCTGTTAAATTATTTGCCTATCAGACTGAACTTGATCACATGAGGAAGAAACAATTTCGGAAGCGGGCGAATTACGCAAATGACAATTACCTTACAACATGTGTTCGAATAATCTGCGTATTCTCGAAATGTGTAATTGCCCATCGCACCACCAACACACACTTACATAATAAACTTAAAAATGAAAAGTATAAACTACACCAACTAATTACTCGCCACTACAACGTTAGTGAACGAACGGAGTGAACGAACTAAATGTGTTTCATCATATCATCTGAGGCGCGACAGTTTATGGGGTAATAAAGTAAAAAACCGAACGTTAAGGTAGGTTAAGAATTGGGACCGCTCTCATCTATTGTACGTTTTAAAAATATACGATTCTCCTTTCCCTTCGATTATCTCAAAACTTATTCATTTAAAAAAAAAATATTATAGGAAACTTTTATTTCTTTTCACGATATCTACCAACATACCGAGTTTGATGCATCTTCACTGAAACACCCGGTAAATAAATACATTAAATAAGTGAATAACGCTATACTTAAATAAGGTACGTATTAATTATTTGTGTCCTTTGTAGGCACTGGTAAGACACAAAGTTTGTTTACTGCTCTCTTGATAACACCATGTTGAATTTTCAGGATAGCGACTCTTGGAACTTTATCCTTGCCGTAGTGGAGATTGACTACACGTCCCATCAACCAGCGTTGCGGAGATAAGTTATCTTCACGTATGAGAACGAGATTACCAACATCGATCGTTTTAATTGATTTTTTCCACTTTGTCTTATGTTGCAGTTCACTAATGTATTCTCGGTTCCATCGAGACCAGAAGTGTTGATGGAGCCGTTGAATAAGTTCAAAACGGCTCAAAGAGTTTAATTTTGCTTCTTGCAAATTAATGTCTGGTAGTGCACATAAAGATCTGCCTATTAAGAAGTGAGCTGGGGTTAACGGGTTGAGATCATTAGGATCGGAGCTTAAAGGATACAAAGGACGCGAATTTAATGTCGCCTCTATTTGGGTAAGTATGGTCAACATTTCCTCGTAAGTCAAAATTGTATTTCCAATAACCTTTTTCAAGCATGTTTTTACACTCTTGACTCCGGCCTCCCAAAGACCTCCCATGTGTGGTGCATATGCTGGAATTAATTTCCATTCGATATGTTCATTTGCCAGAATGTTAGCTACATCTGTGTTGACATCAGATAGAAAACCTTTTAATGTCTGTAACTCGTTTCGCGCTCCAATAAAATTCGTACCATTGTCTGAATAGATGGTATTTGGTTTTCCACGACGCGATGTAAATCGTCTAAGTGCTGCTATGAAAGTTTCTGTTCGCAAGTCAGATACTACTTCTAGGTGTAGAGCTCGAGTTGTAAAGCAGACGAATAGACACATGTATGCCTTTGTTATTTTACACCCTCTTCCTTGTCTATCCTTTACTTGGAATGGTCCAGCGTAATCTACGCCGCAAATTTGAAACGGATAGTTAATGGTGACTCTATCCTTGGGTAGATTTCCCATCACAGGTTGTACATTTGATGCATTAAATCGATTACATCTTACACATTCATGGACAGTTTTTCGTGCCAAATTTCTTCCACTAAAAGGCCAGTATATTTGACGTACAGTTGATAAAAGTAATTGAGGACCAATGTGTAAAATTTTATGAACATCTTGAAATATTAATTTTGTCAAAATATTTTTGAAGATAGTATTAAAGGATGTTTTGCTTCTGCAGGTAAATCTGAGAGATCTAATCTGCCTCCAACACGTAGAAATCCATCATCATCGAGATACGGTGCCATAGTTAGTAGTCTATGTTTCTTAGGTAATTCTCGTTGATTTTTCAATAATTTGATTGCATCTCCGAAGTCTTCATTTTGTGCTCCTTTTATCAACAATTGCATAGCTTCTTTTAACTCGATAACACTTAACGTCCCACGCTGTCTTTGTGGTTCTTGATGTTTTGTATTATGAACAAATCTCAAAATATAAGCTACTACTCGCTTAAGTTTTTGTAACGTAGAAAATCTGTTGATTAAACTTGAAAACGAATCTTCAGAAGTAAATAAAACCGTTATTCTTTTCTTCCTTTCAGGTAAGTCAATAAAGTTATCAGGTTTGAATTTTGTAAATGTATAATTCATGTCATGTAGCCATGACGGTCCTTTCCACCATTGATCAGAATTTATCAGATGTCTTAGCGATAATCCTCGAGACAAGATGTCTGCTGGGTTTGTCTTTGTGTTTACGTAACGCCAGTCATCTTTATTAGTCATGGATTGAATAATAGCAACTCTGTGTGCAATGAACGGTTGCAGAGTGTCAGGTTGTGTATGTATCCAATGCAGTACTACTTGAGAATCACACCAATAGTATTGTTTGCATTTAATGGTGAAAGAATCGTGTACTTTCTTCATTAATTTTGCTAAGACTAGGGCTCCATAAAGTTCCAATCGCGGAGTAGTTAATCTCTTGAGTGGTGCAACTCGAGATTTTGCACAGATTAAATGTATTATAATTCTTCCATTGCTTGTCGTTGTTCGCAAATAAACACATGCTCCAAATGCTTCATTTGATGCATCAGAGAATCCATGTATCTCCGTTGAAACGTTGTCAGTACAAGTAATGTGCCTTGGTATTTTTAGAGTTGGTAACAGTGAAAGTTGGTTATTGAAATTCAAAAATTCTTCCTTCAAAACTTCAGGTAATGGTTCGTCCCATGTTGCCTTAGAGATCCATATCTTTTGAAGCAGTATTTTTGATGATATGATAAATGGTCCGAGTAAACCTAATGGGTCATATAATTTTGATACAATTGATAGAATCATTCGCTTCGTGACTAGTGTTTCACTTGGAAGAAATGGAATGTCATAACTGTATGTTAATGTGTCCGTATGGCTTGAATGAAAAACGCCTAGAGTTTTGTTGATTTCACTTTTAAATATTGCAACACCCTTTTCGTGGTTTGTTTGATCACTGATTGCATTGACAATCTTCAAACTGTTTGAAGTCCATTTATGTAATGGAAATTGTGCCTTTGCTAAAATGTTCTTTACTTCAAGACACAATTTTATTACATCTTTTTCGTCTTCTCCTCCTGTTAGCATGTCGTCCACATAAAAGTCATGTTTAATAATGTTTGCTGCAAGTGGCTGCAAAGTTTCATTTTCAATGCCTAGTTGGTATAATGAACGTATTGCTAAATATGGAGCGGATGTTGTTCCATACGTTACAGTGTTTAACTCATATGCTTGCATTGGCTTTGAAGGGGTTTTTCTCCACAAAATTCTCTGGTAGCGTCTATCTTCAGGATGCACCAATATTTGTCGATACATCTGTTTGATGTCAGCTGATACCACGTAGGCATGCTGTCTAAAACGTAATATAATCGATAGTATGTCGTCTTGTATGGTGGGCCCATTCAATTGAGTTTGGTTCAACGAAACTCCTGTGTTTGATGTTATTGAACCATCGAAAACAACACGCAGTTTCGTTGTTACATTGTTTTCTTTCAGCACTCCGTGGTGTGGTAAGAAATACTGTGGTGATTGTATTTCTTCAATCTTCGTCATGTGACCTAAATTTTCATATTCGTTCATGAAGTCACAGTATAAGTGATGGAAGTGTGGGTCTGTTGTGAACCTTCTTTCGATTCCACAAAGTCGTTTTTCAGCTACTTGATATGTGTCACCCAAATTGGAAATTGACTCATTGAACGGAATTCTTACCACGAATCTACCATTGTCCTCTCTGGTGTGAGTTCTTGTGAAATGTGTTTCACAATAATCGTTGTTTTCAGCGGGGCTGTCACATAGAATTTCTTCTGTTTCCCAAAATTTCTTCAATTGATTATAAATTTCGTTTGTGATTGCTAATCCGCAGTGTGTAACTGAATTGGTTTTCCATAATTGTCCTGTTACTATCCACCCTAGTTTTGTCGATTGTAGTGTTGGGTATCGTTTTCCTAATATGATTCTTTTTTCGTTTAATATATTCCAGAATAATCCTGCACCGATTAAGAGATCGACTGTACTTGCAACATTGAACTCTGGATCTGCCAAATATATATCATTAGGAATGTTAAACGACGGTATTTCAAAAGAATAAGTTGGAATTGAATCGCAAATTGAATTTATAATTAGGCAAGAAAGACTTGTCTGGTAAGTACTGTCTTGAGACATCAAGTTAATTGTGCAATTGTGATTCACGTTTGAGAATTTTGTACCAATTCCCATTACAGAAATATTGGTTTCCTTTGCCTTGATTCGTAATCTGTCGTATAATTGAGTGGTAATAAAATTGGATTGTGATCCGCTGTCTAATAGAGCGCGGCATAGAATGGATGTACCATCAGCTGCCTTGACTTTGACTAGAGCAGTTGAAAGTAAAACTGTATTATTGATTTCGTTTGAATACAGAGATACTTGATTTTCAGACTTTTCTTCCATGTGTAACAGTGTATTATGTTTCAGGTTACACTTCTTGCAGGAACCGTGTTGACACTTGCTTATGTTATGACCGGTACGTAAACAATTTTCACATAATTTCAGTTTTTCAACTTGTTTTTTCTTTTCAGATATTTCCAGTTTTAAGAAGTCGGAGCATTTGTAAATTGTGTGTGATTTTTGGCAAAAATTGCATTTTAAATCACGTGACGTCACTACAAATCCCGATTGTCTTAGTTTTGGTTTTGTATTTGCATTTGCATTTGCATTTTTATTACCTTCAATTTTTTCCAATAAATCGGCTTTTCTGTTTAAATATTGTTTTAATTCTTGGTATTTAGGTGTGCTGTTTTGATTGACCTCTGATTCCCAATCACGTAGCGTACGATAATCTAGCTTTTTTGTGACCGCATGAATGATGAGGGTGTCCCAATATTCGACAGGTTCTCCCATAATCTGCAGTGATGGCAAATGTTTGTCAATTGTGTCGATCAGTGATCTAATTTGTGTGGCAGATTCCTTTACCACTGCCGTTGCGTCGAAAATTGCATTCACATGGTTGTGTACTAGCAAGCGTTTGTTGTTGAAACGTTCGAGTAGAGAAGTCCATGCAATGTCATAATTTGCAGCAGAAAATTCTAATGAATGAATCAGTTGCGCCGCGGTACCTGATAGTGAGGCCCTTAGGTAGTGAAATTTTGTATGTTTCCTAATGATTCATTATTATGAATCAACGACTCAAAAGAATCTTTGAATTCAAGCCAGCTTTCCAAATTGCCATTGAATTTAGGTAACTGAATAGTCGGTAGTTTTACTGATTTTAAAAATTGTGCCGCCTTTTCCGAAACTTGAGAAATTGCGTCTTCATTGTCTGACACTTGTGTATCGCAAGTTATTGCTAATTGGTTTGCAAGTGAAATTGTATCGAAATAAATTGATTCGAAAGCATCTGCTTCGGCATTGTGATCATCGATTTTGTCATCATCACACTGTTCTAAAATTTGTATGTTTATTGAATTGAACTCATCGGCAAGATTAATCGCTCTTGGAAGTCTTAATTTTAATTGATTTATGTAATTTTCTTTGTTCTCAATAGCATTATTGGCACTATTGACGAACGTTGTGAACGTTGTTAGTTTGCGTTTTATGTCGCCACGTTTTCGCATTAGCGTCTTTAGCTCGCTCATCGTCTTTTTTCCGTTAGATAAAGGTTGTGTGTAATTGTAAGGCGTAAGGCAAGTTTGAATTGTACTTGCACAATCGTACCTTCACGTTGATGGCTGGTTACAACTTAACTGGTCCGGGGTCTTCACGTTGTTGCAGGCTTCGATTGTCCAGATACATATGTTGCAATTTAGCTTTTCGTACAATCCGGCTCGAAGGACCAACAATGTTGAGGATTGTATCTTGAAATTGAATTAATAGCACTTGTAATTCTTTATTATTTTATATAACATGTGACACTGACTTTTTTTGTAAAAAGATTGCGCACACTCTGATCTTTTTTTAATATTGAAAATAATCTAAGCCTTAACATACTGAGAAGATCAAACTATTTGAAATCGGCAAAAGAGTAAAGTACCTTTATTTTTCAAAATACGCGAAAATATTATTTGGAAAAGTTATTAAATTTAATAAAGACATTATTATTATTATTACTCAGAAATGTTACGAGATCTCAAATATGAAATCATGGCTACGCGGTGAAAAAAGAAATTTTCCATATTTTTCAATTTTTCTCGTATCAACGTGTGTATCGTTGAACTTTGAAAGTGTAAAGCTGAACGTTTCTTCAGGTGTGATATGAATATACTCTGGAATTTGTTTTTCGCTCATCTACCAACTAGAAATTATGATCAATAACATTCATACCATAAATCTAACTTTTTTGTATCCAAAATTTTTTTTTTCATCCTAGACAGCCGAGATTTCATATTTAAGATCTCAGAATAATTCTTAATAACTATTCCAAATAATATTTTTATCTACGACCACTACTGTAAATGATGAATTACGTACAACACATAAATTGTAAATACCCGCTATTTAGAAACGTCATGCGTAAAGTAAGAAAAACGCACAACGCACCTACTTTACGCACATTTGCAGTTATTGATTTCTCAGAAAAATGTAATCTTCGTGAAAGTTCCTGCCTCTTCCAAAATTCAAAATGCATATGTCAAAATTTGAATACGTCGACGTCGTGTCATACAGCGAGTGTCGCGGTCTTCTCTACCGTCTATAGTATATAAGATAGAAAAAAAATTCAAAGGAGCTAAGATGTAACTCAGTCAGCTCCACTTCATCAAATTATTTTTGGCTATACAGAGTGTTCAGTAACTGAGAGCCATAACAAAGTTATACTTTTTTTAAATGGAACACCCAGTATATTTTTACATATTTCGAAAGTACGCATAACGAATAGGCAATAATAAAAAATTTAGGAAGTTTTACTTAAGAGTTTGTAAGATATTGATGTTTAAGTGTAAAAAATTGCTGTATTATGAGCGCTTATATCTTTGTTATATATTTACATTTCGACGTGAATTTTTGAATTAGTTAATGCAATATCTTATCTACAGAAATATCAGAACAGCTTCGGTTTATCAGTTATTATGTGTACAGGGTGTTGAGTTTTGCAAAAGATAATTTTTCTCAAAATTTTCAAATGGAACACCCAGTATATCTAGACTTTCGTAAAACACTGTTTTAATAAGCTTTCATAAAACGCCAAATGTATTTGCCTAAACTGAAGAAGTCGTGAGACAAAAATTAATAATTTTTCTTTCTTTCAATATTGACGTTATTTAGCCTTTCTGTCCAGTTCTTCTGTTTTGATTTGCTGATAAATCAATGAATATGATTTATTTTTTGTTCAATGGTTATGGAAATGTAATGTAATTTGCAAATCGGTAGGTATCAAACAAAATGGCAAATGTGACAGTTAAACTCGAGTGATCCTACTGTGTAGATTCTTGTACAGTGATGGAACTGTGACGTCAGTTCCACCGTTGAAGTTCAACGCTTATGTCGACGTTAGTTTAATGTGTGGGGTGTTCCTTCGGTAATTAACGATTGGATTCGAAAATGGCGTGATATTGGATCTATTGCAAACAGAAACTCTACTATTTGTAGGCTTCGAACTGTTTGTAATCTTCAAAACGAATGACTGGTAAATGATGCGCTGCGCTGCGAGGTTCAACTCGTTGAGTTCGGCGATATGCAACAGTATTCAATTTATCAGCAACCAGAATACGAAGACTCTCTAAAAAGTGTCAGTTGTGAATAAGTTAACTGTCCATGACAGACTAAGCAACCTGAAGTTTTGTCAAAAATTTTTTCGACTAATTCGCGATGTTCTAGAAATCTCACATCTTTTTGCATTCACTCCATTTGCCATATTTTCAAATGTTATAAAGTTTATTTTTGGATCTTTGTAAAATAAAACGCGTCCAACGCATTTTGGCGCTCCCAGTACATATATTAAAAACTTTTCTACCCATATAACTTTTCCAGTCTTATTGCAACGTAGATATACTCATCTCCATTGAGATTCAAGGAGCTTGAAAGAATGTCCAAGTATTGATTTTTGATACCTATGCAATTTTGACCATCTGCTATTGTTTTTCTTTTGTTTTACCAGTATATGATACTGATTTCTTTAACTACGTAACAATAAGTAATCAAACACTTAAGGCTAAATTCAGGAACGTTACTCACACTCAACTCACACTCAAATTGACAGTTTGCTGTTAATTTGAAATTCAGAAAAGCTTTAATTTTCATTTTAAGGTTCTTTTAACTTTCTATCGTAAATCACTGATGATCAAAGTACCTATACGGACCATAAACTTGATTATACAAGTAAATGTAAAAGCATTTCTCAATTTTAAATAATGTCAAACGTCAAGTATGAGTGCGAGTTGAATGTGACTGATGTTTTTGAATTTGGCCCTTGAAAGTATTTGTTTCAATTGCAAAAATTTTTGCTGCATTATTTATTAAAGTTTGGCAACATGTTCAAGGGATATACGAGTACATGTGAAAAACGGAAAATTGAAAGAAAGAATTTATCAAAAAGATTCGCTTATCTAAAACACAAAAACAGCAAAACAATGAAAAGAATTATTGCATTCATCGAATATTACTAATACGAGTTTATTCGCAATACTGTTTGGTGTTAAATAACTTTTAGTCTCTTTACAATCGAAATTTCTGAAAGTACAAAAAGTCTTTCTTTCAAATTAAAATTTGCCTGAAGTAAGATGTATAGATATATCTAGTTGGTCTTGGAAAACAAATCATATGTCGTAGCTTGCACTATCCGCAAACTGAATTTCATATTCTTTGGTGGAAGTGGCTATGGAAAAAGATACTCTGAAAGAAATAGGTATCTTCGTTCTTATATCAAAATTGTTTAAATTCAGTTCTTTTATATAACTCAAATTTTCTATTTTGACAGTATCTTCGATAATCATAGTAAGGTAAAGTGGGGCAAGAGCAAAATCAGGGCAAGTGCAATCACAAGCCAACGATCGCGAAATAAATGGAACTTTTGGTAGTTTCTGGCTTAAAACTATTTGTTGGAAATCCCTGATCGTTTTTGTTGACATTAAGAAAAAAAAAGTATTCTACAGTACCGACAGAGTATCAAGTCATCTTGGGAATTACTTTGCATTGATATGTCAAGTGTAACGTGCTTTTTCGAAGCGAGCAGATTAAAATTTAACAATTTCTGATCTGGTTTATTTCTTTAATTGTTTAAATTGAAACTTTTGCTCTTTCCCGATTTGTATTTGTATGTGTTTAAGTAGGAATTTAAAGAGATGATTGCATTTTCCCCGTATATAGGGAAAGTGCAATCACCAAGGAGTGTTTTAAAAAAAAATTTCTTTTTCTATTTTTCCGTCAAATGTGGAAAAAGTTTTTACAGAATTGAAGGCAATTGAACAAAGAACTAAATCCTTCATTTTGGTATTTTTCCTAAATTTGTTTCTATTTTGAAATAAAGCTAGACCTTCCACTATGCAAAAAAGTGATCGCACTTACCCCACTTTACCTTACCTATTTTGTTTCCATGGATAACTAAAGGTATTTTTTGTTGAACACTTGTATAAACAGGGACTATACTTTTAACAACTGTGCAATTTTATACATAATTTTTTACTCTACATAGAAGCTTATAGCAGTATTTATACTGAATTTTCGAACACATACTAAAAACGTAAGGTAAAAATTAGGATAAATAGGATAAATTAGTAAAAAAGGATATTAAACTTTACTTTGAAATTTGCCTTTTTTACTTATTATACAGGGTGCATTATAACTATTAGTAAATATTCACACCAAATGATTTTCTGTTCAAAACTACTAGCCTTTTTCTCCAAAAACTTATTATTTCCAAAATACGGGCGATTAAAGTTTCTTAAATTGGACAACGTTGTGCGTCAAAGTAATTTAATTAGTCCCATTACACAGGCAACGTCGTTTCTTAGCAATCTGAGAGTCAGTCAGAAGCTTTTTTGCTGATTTCTAATCATAATTTGTACAACGTATAGGACACATTGAGTCATTTCAAAGCATTACCTTTCTTAAAAAGAATGTCACATGTATAACTTTGAGTTAAATTTAATATGTGCAAAATATGACGATCTAAGAGTAGTAACTTTCTGATGTACATTTTTTGCAGATGCAATATAAGTACAAATCATTTTTTATTTATATGCAGATCGTATAAATCTGAGTTAAGAAAATATACGATGAAATAACGTGACATGACAAAAGCTGCAAGGCGATTTCACGAAAATTAGAAGGAGATAGTTACATAAAAGGTCTTTGACTTATCGATCGATCGATCGGCATACAGGATTTTTATGATATACAGGCTGTTACAAATTCGAGGCTCACCATTGGGATCTCGGAAACGGTAAGAGATACGAAGTCGGTTAAATTGGGGCAAAGTTGCGTATTTTGGTGCTGAATAATAATCCGTTCTGAAAAATCTTCTACGTTTTGTAGTTTTTGAAATATTTCAAAAAAATCAGAAAACGTAATTTTCTTTTTTATTTTTTCCTGAAGTTATTATTGCAGGGATCATAACAAAATTAATACATTCTACAGGCACTTTTTTAAGCTCTTTATGATGATATCATTAGATTTTACTTGAAATGTTTCGTCTCGTTCTGACCATCATCAACTTCATTTTTTCTTATGGGCGCTACATTGGATTTTAATACCATTGAATAGATCTATTTTTTCTGATGCTTTTCCATGTATCACACATCCCTATTTAATAATCTGAAACAGCTGGAAATGTAAGAAATTGTTGAAAATAACACTGCAAAGAAAAACATGGTATGCAGTGAAAACAAAAACCAAAAAAGTTTGATATACCTTCGAAGTTTTATTTCGTGTATCACAAGAGCTGATTTTAGTAAATTTACATATATTTTTACCATTTCATGGTAAACCCACATGTATTTTTAAAGTATTTTTACCATGATTATTGCTGGCCACAAATAACCAATGATTATTCAGGTAAATTTACCATGAAATTTTTTACAGTGTACCAAATATTTATCTCGCAATGGTACGAGTATAGATCACTGTTTAATTAAATAGACGTGTGGTATGATCCGGTATACGCTTAAAGGTTGATTAGTTCACTCACCTGTCAGTTACGTCAACAGTAGCAAGTTGTTAGTGTATTCGAATTATGATGTTATTAAGAAAAAGAAGTGAAGTATATGCAAAAAATAGTAACTTTCAAGATTTGAACTGACAGTATAATATTTTATTTTTCATATGTCATTAATAAAATATTATTAAATGCACCTTGCGAAAAATGTATCAATCTTATAACTTTTATGGAAGAGGTCTTTCACGCTTGAAAGCCATTTAATTCCTAACAAAACATTTAAAAATTTCAATTTCATTGGGTCTGACGCATCATTATTGAATATCGCGCCGTGGTGCAATTGTACGGTCTCGTACGCGACGGGACGTTGCAAATGAAATACTTGCTTGAACATTAGCATAAACCGGTCGGATATATGCAAGATCTAAAATTATCTTTTCCAAAGAACAAAAACTTGTTCATGTTGAGCCGGTGGCTGTAAATAGACGCGTCTCGGGAATGCACTGCTGCGTTAGACTTACAACGGCACTAATGTAATATCTATGAAAATAACCAAAGATCGACTACGAATAGATAAGACGATAACGTTTCTGGGTTAGTGATTGTTGAAGTCTATCCGCACGATAGAAAATGTCGTTTATTATTAAAAGAAAATTTTAGTTTTACATTTCCTGCCTTCAGAGTTGTGTACAACTATCTTCTTTTAAATAAGTGACATGTAAAGTCATCGCGCGTGTACAATGAGTTCAATGTTTTACGTTATTTGCAAGAAATACTCCAGGCATATTTTCGTAAGAAGGTACTGTTAGCTCTTAGTAGAACTCGAGGCATATTTTCCTGAAGATATCTCTTAACTGCTAATTGTACTGGGGCAGTATATGAACTGCCTTCTATGTAAATTTCTTCCTTAATTTAAAAGGACTCGAAATAGCAGTATTCAGGCTCTAATAGCTTATGCGTTTCCTGAATGTAATGCAACACATTCTGATATTCTTATATCTTTTTTTGTAAATTAACTTAACGTTGTAACAAGAAAAAAAACCAGTAGATAGTCAATACTAATTTTAAGTGCAAAAGTACTCATTGAAAATTGATATATTAAGTACATAGTAAAAACGATGAAATGCAAAAATGTGAAAAGGGTAATGATCTGTGGAAAGCATTTACACATAATCTCGAATGACTATCGGAAGGCAAATTTAGTTCGAATGCCGAACAGGTTTGCTAAGATATACGTGACATAAAACTACAACTAGAAAATGGAATATATTCTCCTAGATAATAGCAATAAATAACAAGACGCTGCGAAGATTGTACAATTTTTGCATTAATCCAACATTTCTGTAACTGTAGTGCCTGTCGTATACGTAAATATTCTCACAATATCAAGTTTGAAATCGGGGTAACAAAAATGCAAAAACGCAATATTAAGTTTTTTGTCAAAAGTGAATACCGCAAGTTTTAAATTTGCAAAAAAGAGATTACGTAAAGGCAATGCAATTTATAGCACACCATATGCAGGTAGAATATAATTTGAAAAGCAAATCGCAAACATTTCTATTTAAATATGTAACAGTTTAACTGTTCAGTTCATCTTGCAATGTCACTCTCATTTAAGTTTCTTTTTACAAACTATAATTTAATCAATTACAAATTTATTTTCAGGATTGTATTTTGAATGAGTGAATAAAATTAGCACAATAATTGTAAATTACATTCTGCAGGTTATAAGAAGCAATGGTCAAATTTTTCAATGTTCGAAAGGTACTTGTATAGACCAAGTCAATTTCTATACGAGTATGAAGACGCGCGTGTACAGATTCAATCTTTTACGTTAAAAAAATGATAAAGAACAGAGAGGTCATTGTACCAAAATTCAATTATTAGACAAACAATATTACTATAGTATATAAGGTACTTAGTAGTTATTATTGTTGATTTTACCCGCTGGAAACGCATCACTCATTTCATAATTTCAAATGTTTGTGCACTTGATTTATTACTCTTTGATTATACTTATGCTTCAAACTCTACTGAAAATATATAGGAGGAGTAGGAAGTTTAACGTTCACTTTCTTTTCTTTCCTCGCATCATCTTCTGTTGTTAACAATCTCCTTGCGATAATGACAGTGGCACGGTATTAAATGATTAAATCGCTTTTGTAACTGAAAGGATGCATGAAACGATAATTTTTTTTTTACTATTTTCAGATTCCACTATAAGTAAAAGATATGAATTTTGAAAATAGTAAAGATAATAGGACTAAACAAGGAAACAAATAAAACATTCGAATTTTTTCTTTTAATTCGAATAAAATTCTTAATCAACATTTCATTGTAAAGCAATCGAATTACAAGCATGTATAAGAAAGTTACTATGCATAAATTACAAAGATATAAAAAGAAATTTTATATCACAAAATCTTTTAAGCGGACACTAAATCGCGCACTATACACTTTAAGTATCACCGTCGTTCAACAGCTGTCGAACGACGGTGAAACGTAAAGTGTATAGTGCGCGATTTAGTGTCCGCTTAAAAGATTTTGTGATACAAATTTCATCGGACAAGAACCAACTGTAAAAATAGAAATTTTATAATAAAGCCGTATCTCTTAATATGAAGCAAGTCAGTCTATGTATGTATAAAGATGCCCATATAAATGAATGTCACACCAGAGCCGCGAGTATGAATAAATTATCTTTCCCATAACAATAATAAATTTTAGGGAATTATAATAGCCGTCAAAACTTCAATTCGGTATTCGAATTAAATGATTTATCATTTGAATACACGTGTATCAGTCAGTTTGTTACGGCTATTGCAAGGCCTCCTGCACTATTATTTCTCCCCTTCCACATTTTCTTTCCGGCGGGGTACGTTGACTTCTCCAGTTGATCTCCGCTGGTCGTTTTTAAAGAATGCATAAAAGTTAATTTATCCGTATCTTAACCCGTCATAAAATTTATCCAGGTAGATAAATCACGCCGAGCTGTAAATGAGTAACGTTCCTTCGATACAAGTTAACTTGTTCGAGTCTTTGTTTCGATTTTTATTGAATTTCTCATTCTGTTCACTGAATAATTTTAAACCTATAACGCGTGTATCTACAAACTGACAGGACAATAATATTTAGTCTTTACATTTGAAAAATATATAGGCCGTACTAATTGCCTCAACTTATACACGTATTGTATATGAAACAACCACATAGAAACATTCTATAGAGTCTAATAATTTAAACTGTAAGGTACCGTTATCTCCATCTGCAATGTCAATATTTTCCAAGTACTGTAAAAGATATTTGCCTTTCATTCCAGAAACAGTTTGACATTTTATGATGCATAGTCAAATTTTATGTTTGCTATTTTCAATGACCTTAATGTTTCTTTTCGTTTTTTTTTACAACAATTTAAGAGAAAAGTCACTTTTTGACATTGCGCTGTTACTTGGCTGTTACGTACGAATCTGAGAATCCATAGCAATATTTACAATTTGTAAATTAAACTGTCCTTTTTAAAATAGAACATGAAATGACAGCTGTCATGAATCTGTTCTGTTATTAGTGATTTCGATATACTTGTACTACAAAATAATAAATTCTTTAATTCAAAACAAACACCATAACAAGTTTTCAAAAATTTCTCATTTACCTCCATGTAATGTCCTAAACGATTATAAAAGTTATTAATTGCATTAGTTACTTGTCCAGGGGTAATTCTTCCTATACATTTTCACTAACTTTCTTCACCTGACAGATGTTCCAAATTAAAATGGACATATTTAATTTGATTATGACACTAGAAACCCTAACGACGACGATCATGCAACGCCATTTTTAAAAATTGGAATTAGTTTCCATAGTAATATAAACAGCAATGTTTCATATTAAAATAAAATCCCGGTATATAAAATGATACCACAAAAAGGTATATCAAGTTTCAAAAACTAATTATGTCACCAGAAAATAGTACAAAAATAAAAATACAGGGTGTAATCGATTACGTTTCACTTATTAATACTGTACGTTCTCCATCACTTAAGAGAATTAATAATGCTAACATAAATGGTCCAGCTCAAAAATAAAAAACCGACTTACCAACTTGGCACAGTTGGGGCATTTAAATCACATCCAGTGCTTCTGACGTTTTCTTTAATAGAAAATAAAAGTAGACTTTTCCGGTGTTATTCGTTTCTTTTCTTGTATATTAATAGTGGTTACAGTAAATAAAACTTTGTATGAATCCAGCCTCTCATAAGGCATTAAAGTGCACTTTACATTATTTGATTTTTGTATTTGATTTTTGTGTTTGATATTTCTGTCTGATCGAATCAAAAGAAACAAACAGTTCTTTGTTTACATCTATTTGACTTTTTGATTGGACTGAACTATCAGTTTTAGTTTGCATTTGTAAGTATAAACATAACCCTAAAAGGATGAAATTTCGAATAGTATTGTTATCTTTAAAAATTGTAACTTACTGACCATGAATCACAATAAGATTTTATTACAGCAACCATCTATCGCTATTTCTGCAACATTTCTGTTGTTGCAAGTACAAACGATAAACTGCGCATGCTCAAAACTCGAATCTCGAATGAAAAATCAAATGGAAATAGACACCGACCTATTTTCAAAAATCAAATCTAAAATCAAATGAAAGATAGAACACTTCACGTCAAACGTAAAATTAAACAGTGTAATCGTAAATATTTCGACATTTGAACAAATCAAATGCAATATCAAATGCTAAATCCAATAATGTAAAGTGCACTTAAGCTCAGTACGTAAGTTAAATTCGATACAACGTCGCCTACGTGACCGCGGAAAAATTCACCCATATAAAAATTATGTAAGCAAACATTACAGCGACTCACTTTATCATGAGCAAAGTGTCTACATTTGAATCAGTTTGATTTATCATGAGTTTACGCTTCAAAGAATGGGGTCGTAACACAGTATACGATGCATAGATAACAGTGGGCGAGCTCGACGCCGCCGCCGCTGCAAGTGCACGGAGCCGAACAATGCGCTACTGCATCAAAGCTCGCGGAAAAGATATGCCGTCTCCGCTTGATCGACTAATGGGCATGAAAAAACTGATATAAATGTAGATTACTTGATCATGAGTCGTGACTGACCTTTGAAATGAGGCTGCGTTCGTTGATAATTTCAAACAACACTTTGAAAAATATATTCGTATTTCCAGAACGAAGACGTAACTACTCCGTTATGTACACTCATTTTAGCCAAGTGTTAGATAATTGGTTATGTACGTCGCAGGTCACGTGGATTAAGATTAAATGAAGACCTGATACATTTCAACCAGGTTTTATTTAATGTTCATTTTCTTTGCACATTCACCACATCCATAATAGCAATTAATAAATTAAATATTGCTCTTTACTTTTCTTATTCCTTTTTTGACATTATTAAATAGTAGACTTTTTAGAATGTGCTTTGCTTCTGCTGCACATGTACACGGTGCTGATAAAGTCCCGCAACAAGCTCATAATTTGTTTATTTAATGTTTTTTTCCCAAAATCCTGAAACAGGTACATTTTTAATTTTAAAAAGACACCTTTTAGTGCAAAAATCTTTTCTCGATCGACATTTGTTTTTCTGCTGTGACGTCATCATTAATTTTTTTAAATGGCAACCCTAATTTTTTTATGCAGATTTTGATAGACATTCTTGTCAGCAAAACAGTGACGTAAAAAGTTAGTACTTTCCACAACAAATTTTTCGAAAAAAATAGACATTACAATTCAAAAATACAATGTTACTTTATTTTATTTTAATGATTATCTTCAAATTGAAAACAAAAACAAGTAAAAATTAACGAAAATATTGAAGCTGTTCTCCAGGAACCTATTGTTGAGATTTTCATTGCAGCAAAACATAAATTTTTCAAAAAAATTCCAGACGATGGTCTGGACTATGTCTATTTTTTTTTTTTTTTTTCAAAAAAGTTGTTGCGTAAGGTACTATTTTTTATATCATCATTTTGCTGACAGGAAGGACTATCAAAATCTGCATAAAAAAGTTAGGGTTGCCATTTAAAAAAATTAATGATGACGTCACAGCGGAGAAACAAATGTCGATCGAGAAAAGATTTTTGCACTAAAAGGTGTCTTTTTAAAATCAAAAATTTACCTGTTTCAGGATTTCGCGAAAAAACATGAAATAAACAAATTATGAGCTTGTTACGGGACTTTATCAGCACCGTGTATAAAGTTTATAATGCCTGGTGCTTGAAGATTAATCTTCTCTGGGAAGTAAGGCACATTGGGGCAGAGATAAAAATATAAATTACCGATGACAGCGAAAACAAAGAACACCTACAACACCCAGCAGACGCGCTAATGAACCCCCCCCCCCCAAAAAAAAAAAAGTCAAAATAATTGATTACGGTTTTCTCGCTTTTAATGTGGTTAGATTATCTAGAAAACCAAATAATGAATTGGGCCTCATTAAATGAAACGATGATCTGATTACGTTAGAAACAACAGTTGCAAGTATATACACAGTTCAAATTAAAAAAAAAAAACTGGATAACGAAATTTTTTTCGGTTTTATTTTCCTGATAAGATGTTTACGATTTTATTTTATTTGAAACAGTGGGCATAACTTTTCAAACTTATTTTTTCTTTCACACCCACAAAGCATGAAAACATATTTGCAAAAAATTTGAGGGCAATATTGTCTTATCAATATTTTCAAAATTTTGCCGTTGTCGAAATCTTCTTATTTATGTTTTTATTAAAGAAATCAGTGATTATGAAAGTCAACTTATCATATACACCATTACAAAATTCTAGCAAATATTTTGATTATCTATTTTTGTTTTATCCGTATAAGTTTATAATTAAAGCTGGTTCTTGTCCGATGAAAATTGTATCACAAACTCTTTTAAACGGACACTAAATGGCGCTTCTTCGGAAGAAGCTGTCAAACGATAGCGAAACGTAAAGTGTTTGTGCGCCATTTAGTGTCCGTTTAAAAGAGTTTGTGATATAAGTTTATATTTTACTATTTCACCTAGTCTTAAAAAAAACTTAATTTTGATAACCATAAATTTAATTAACGTACAGAAAAGAAAACATTGTATTCATTAAGGTCCATTATTCTCAAGGTTTTCAATTAAATTTTGAATACTATAATTTTCCAGGAAGGAAAAACTGTTTCGGTACACGAAAATTACTAATACTGAAAAAAAAATTAACTAGAAAATAATCTATTACGAAAATTGTAAGCCCACCTTTGAAATCTACAACGCTTTCATAACTAGTCATCTTTCAGGGCCACCTGGAATTATTCTTAGATGAACATTGAAACGAAATTAAAGTACGCTGTCTATTCACAATGTAACGCATGCATCAAATTAGGAGTTAATAATAATTTGTTACAACATTTTATCGGCTAATGGGCGATTCTACGGTACATCCGTCACGTATCCAACTGACCACTGCAGTGCGTGTCAAATAAGCATAGACAATTAATGTCATCCAAAATTTAAAGTATGCGTTAAAATAGCTACGGACCCAGCTTCACTTGTCGTAAAATTCAGTTTGGAAATAAACGTCTCAGCGCGTCGAGACTGGTTTTTGAACAGACTAGCTGCTCTCATAATTTATTTCAAAAGCATTAATAAAATAGGCAATGGCAGATGCTTCTTTATAGAGTCGATTGCGTAATTTGCCACCTTACAGTAGCTATTTTTAGGACGGACATTTACAAAAAATTCCGGTTTTTATAACACTATTGCAACCAACGTATCTTTTCAATTCACTGACCTCGCAAAACTTGATCCAGTTAGTCACATTATGCTGGTAAATAACGAAGATGAATTTGCAATAGCAATTCTCAAATGATTTATGTATTAAATTTACCGTATCTAAAATTATACGAAATGTGCTGTACAATAGTATCTTATAATACAAGTGCATAAGAAAGCGTTTAAAGTACGCGTGACGGGTTTAAAAGCGCGACGCGCAGCGGAGCGCTTTTAACAGCGCAAGTGCTTTAAAGGCTCTTATGCACGTGTATCATACGATATTTTTTATTATACCTGCGCTAAAATGTGAAAATTAGTAAGACATTAAAATTTAAATTCATTTTATAAAGTTGCCTGTGGATCGCATTTTTAATCGATAACATGGACATTGTATATGTTGTTCTAAGGCAACTTTAAAACACGGCGTGCTTTAATCGCCCTTTTTCGCACGTTTTTTAGTTTTAAAAACAGAGATTTTGATGCAGGTATAATAAAAAACCTGTACCGGGTGGCCCAACGGTGTGTATTTCTTCTGTGGAGCCTTTAGGAATAACAAGTAGAAAAAAAGAGATTAAGAAAGTTATACTAGATATCACGCGGCACATTTTAAAATTATTTTTAACTATACAGGTGTTTCAGAAAATGGTGGTGCATAGAGAGATAATTTTTTTAAATGGAATACCCCCTATAGTTTTACAAATTTAGATGCGGAGAGTTGATTACAACAATATAAATATATATTGGTTTCACTCAGTTATTTTCGTAAAAAAAAAATTTTTTTCTTCGAAAAACTTATGTTTCTGCCTATGGAGATGACACAGACTTACGAAAATATAACAAAATATTCTTAGGACTTTAGACTTTATGAAAATATGAAAAAAGTTAAAATATCTTTTAGCATTATACAGGGCAAACAGTACTTGCGAAGCACTCAGTATCTCATTTTTTTTAATGGAGTGACCTATTTTAAATTTCAGAAATAGATAGTACTTATACTCATACTCACTTTATTGGTATTATAGCCTTTATAAAGGATATACACGTCACTTACTACCTACTTACTACATCTACATATAGACTACACGTATATAGGTATATACACAGTACACAATTACACGTAATGATTCGAGTTGTCAAGTTGAGAATTCAGTGATAGAATAACAGGTTTTCGATAACAATAGTTGTTTGACGCCTTTTTTAAATTTAGCTAAGTTAAGACTCTGTATTTCCTCCGGTAGCTTATTAAACAATTGTCTACCCATGTGTAAGAATGATTTTTCATATTTTGTAGATTTGTGTTCACCTACTGTAAATAAGTTTTTCGAGCAAGTATTGTAATTGTGAAAATCAGAATTCGTAAAATATTTATGGGCATTTTCTTTAATATAAACTAGAGATTTGTATATAAATATTGCCGATAAAGTTAAAAGTCTTAGGTTGTGGAATGCAGTTCTGCAAGATTCCCTTGGTCCTAGATTGCAAATTAGTCTTACAATTCTTTTTTGCGCTAAAAACACTCTGTTGCTACTAGAAGAGTTCCCCAAGCTATAACCAGGTAGGACATGTGACTGTACGCTAGCGAAAAATACACGCTAAGGAGCTGGTCTCTGGAGATGACATCTTTCAGTTGCATAATTCCAAAGTAAGCTTTGTTTAGCTGTTTGCACACGTGATCGATGTGTTTATTCCAGCTTAATTGTTGGTCGATAAAAATTCCTAAAAATCTTGTGGATGGTACTGAATTAATAAGTAGAGGTGGGCGATACGGAAAATTGTGTATCGAATTTCGATACGATTTCTGTATCGATACGTATCGATATATCGAATATCGATATGTATCGAGTATCGGCTACCGATACGTATCGATATGTATCGAAATATTGATTGGTATGTATCGATATATCGATACGTTCCGAAATATTGAACAGAGGTTTAAAACTTTGGTGCAAAAACCGGTTAAGACCAGTTTTTCAAGTCTCGAGAAAATTGAAATAAACTAAATATCTTCTAAACGGTAAAATAAAATGAATTTAGTTTAAGGTTATTGCTAGGGCTGGGTCGATGTATCGATATATCGATACGTATCGATACGCCAGCTGTATCGATAAACATTTTCAGCTGTATCGACGTATCGAATATCGATACGTATCGAAATATCGGATATCGAATATCGATACGTATCGAAATATCGATACGAGTCCAAATATCGGATATCGAATATCGATACGTATCGATATATCGGATTTCTTATCGTCAGTTTAAGCAATAACGTTAAACTAAATTCATTTTATTATACCGTTTAGAAGATATTTAGTTTATTTCAATTATCTCGAAACTTGAATAACTGGTCTTATCCGGTTTTTGCACCAAAGTTTTAAACCTCTGTTCAATATTTTGAAACGTATCGATATATCGATATATATCGATCCGATATTTCGATACATATCGATACGTATCGGTAGCCGATACTCGATATGTATCGATATTCGATATATCGATACGTATCGATACAGAAATCGTATCGAAATTCGATACACAATTTCCCGTATCGCCCACCGCTAGTTATTGCTTAAACTTATGATAAGAAATCCGATATTTCGATACGTATCGATATTCGATATCCGATATTTGGATTCGTATCGATATTTCGATACGTATCGATATACGATATCCGATATTTCGATACGTATCGATATGCGATACGTCGATACAGCTGAAAATTTGTATCGATACAGCTGGCGTATCGATACGTATCGATATATCGATACATCGACCCAGCCCTATTAATAAGTACACCATTTACACTGAAAGACTCCACCCCTGGCTCCTTCCTATTAAAAAAACGAAGAATAACAGTTTTATTGACATTTAACATGAGTTGGTTTTTGTTGCACCAATTGTTAAAGTTGGATGTCACTTCAGCCACTTTTCGTTGGAGATCTTCGGGGTCTGTGCTGAGCATATCATGGATGTATCGTCTGCAAAAATTGTTAAATGATCAACTTTGATGTAGTGGACTATGTCATTTGTGTAAAGCAGAAAAAGCAAGGGCCCCAGCACCGACCCCTGAGGTACTCCTTCATTTATGTCATAATCCATAGATGTACAATTTTTTATTTTGACACGTAATTTGCGCAGACTTAAATAGGATTGTATTCAATTCAAGACATTACCTCTTATACCCAAGTTATACAGTTTTTCTTGCATGTGGTTTATATTCAAGGAGTCAAATGCGCGTGTCAAATCAAAAAAAAATACCGGCTACACAGAAGCCTTGGTCCAGTTGTTGATAAGTAAATTCAAGGAAACTTGCAACTGCTCCTTCAGTAGATTTACCCGCGCGAAATCCGTGTTGCGAATCGTTGAGTAATTTATGAGTTTCGATGAAAGAGATTAATCTATTGTACATTAGTTTTTCAAGAAGTATGGACAATTTGCTCAGAAGAGCAATAGGGCGGTAGTTGTTAAGATTACTAGCATCGTTTTTCTTAAAAACTGGAGTTATTATCGCGACCTTGAGAATACTGGGAAAGTGGCCTAGTTCAACAGATCTGTTGATTATGTGGGCTAAAGGAGCTGCAATTTGATAAATGATTGCTTTTAACATTTTGCTGGAAAGATTATCAAAACCTGAGCTGTTTTTGTTTTTAAACTTCATAACTATGTTGATTATTTCGGAAGCGTCAGTCGAAAAAAAAGCAAAAGTTTTTGGATTAAATTTGTCAACTGTACAACCTCGAGGAGGCTGGGCTCCGAAGTGTTCCGTTAAGGTGAGGGTCATAATATTAGAAAAGTGGTTGGCGAATAGATCAGCAACTTCATAGGGTTGCGATACTGGTATTCCATTTATGCCAAGGATTATATCCGTCGTTTGTTTTGTGCGTCCAAGTTTGTCATTAATTATTTTCCAAGTTGTTTTAATTTTGTCATTTGAATTTTCAATTATATTGCTGAAGTATTGTTTTTTAGTCGTGCAAATTAATTGTTTATATACTTTTTTTTTAATGTGTAACTTTCATGTAGTAAGGGATCATTTGAATTTCTCATTAGCCAATGTAGATCTTTCAATTCACTTCCTGCCTTGATAACCGTCTCGTTAATCCAGCTGGAATTTATAGACTTCCTTGCCGGTTTGTTGTTACTTTTAAAGATTTTATTAGTTTCATTAATCATCATGCATGCAAATTGTTCAAAAGCATTATCTACTTCATCTCTAGTAAGTGCAGAATAGAAGTAATTCAGATTGACGTTAGAAATTTGATTTCGGAGAGCATTGAGAGTAGAAGTTGTAACCTGACGATAGCCCGTGGAAGGAGAATTACTTGTATCAATTACTCGGTTTGTCAGCTTAAAGCTTAGTATTAGGGCACAGTGGTCACTCATGTGAGACTGTATGACATTAGTTTTACTTATTTGTAAATTCTGTGAATTAGTAATTATATAGTCAATTTTAGTTTTCGATATTCTATTAGTTGATGATGGGTTTATTCTAGTGGGTTCATTACTGGTGCAGCTTAATTCGAAGCTTTCTAACACATCGCTTAGTAACATCTTTCGGGGAGAGTTAGTCAAATAATCAATATTAAGATCTCCGTAAAGAAATAACAGAGGTGTTTGAGCTCTGCACAGAATCAAAGTCTCGATAAAATATTCAAGAAATATAGAAAAGTTACCATTTGGGGGTCTGTACGAGTTAATTATACAATAATTGGTGTTCTCTATCGAGACTTTGATCGCACATACCTCATAGTGCATTTCAACGCAATTACAGCTTACATCTATGTTCTTAATGGTAATGCTTGCCTTAGCGAGAATTAACACACCGCCGCATTTATGGTTTTTGCGACAGAAACTGGCGCAAAGTTTATAACCGGGTAGGTGCGCAACATCAATTATATCTGTATCACAAAATCTTCTAAGCGGACACTAAATCGCGCAACAATACACTTTACGTTTCGCAGTCGTTCGACTGCTTCGTCGAACGACTGCGAAACGTAAAGTGTATTGTTGCGCGATTTAGTGTCCGCTTAGAAGATTTTGTGATACAAATTTCATCGGACAAGAACCAACTGTAAATATCAATTATATCAGTGTTTAACCAATGTTCTTGAATACAGATGACATCGGGAGAATGTATCTTGATGAATACTTCAAGAAGACTCATTTTACTGGACACTGATTGAATGTTAATTTGCACTAACGTGAAGTTGGAGGTTCCTGATGCTTTCGATCCGGTAGCGCTGAGGCCGTTTGACCAAAATTTTTCAATTTATTGAAGAAAAATCTCTTGACTGCTGCCCCTTCTGGCCAAATATTCGGGTCGTACACTTGCTCACAATTTTCTATAGGGAATTCCACTTTAAACGATGAAGAAATATCCGTATTTTTTATTCTGTGACAGTTAAAATTTATACTAGGTGCTGATTGCTTAAGGAAATTTCTTAAATCTTCTTTAGTTGTTTCCGGTTTCATTCGAAAGACGTGAATATATCCTTTCCTCGGCACTGCTTCTGCGGTAGCTACCGATTTATTGCATCCAAAAACTAATTTGTTATTTTTTTTGACGAGTTTGTTTTTCGCCGAATGATTGTTTTCATCTATTGGATGAACTAATTATTTCGCTGAGTCTTGACGGACACGGTCCTGAGTGTTGCTTTCACGTGGTTTAATTATATTCCTTTCCGGAATTTGCCTTTTGGCGCAACTTTTTACCGCATTTGCGTATAGATTGTTTTCTGTCTTCGTTGGCTCACCTTCTCCTGTCCTATCTTCTAATTTCTTGCCCGCAGTTTCGGTGCTGCGAACGAAATTTAACAAAGATATTTGCTCTTTTAGACAGTTAATTGTATCCTGTTGGTTGCCAATTATTATATCCTTCTGTTTCAACAACTCCTTCAAATAGGTTATTTCTAACAAGCTGGCATCCTTGTTGTTCGACTGGTTTTTCTTCGTACTGTCGTTACGCGCAAGCGAATCGCTCGATTTGGCCTCAATGTTTTCACAACAATTAATTGATTTGTTATCGATTATAATGATATTTTTTTCCTTCTTTAAGAGTTCAACGCAACTGTTATGTGACACCGCACTACATGAAACACATTTTAGTCCCGAAAGTGCAATTTGTTTACACCGTTTGCACGATTTTGTCGGAGCACTAGATTTCACGACCGGCTCAGTTGTCGTCATTACAATATTTTTTTGCTTAAGCTTAGCTTTTTACTGATATCAGGTTATATCTTTATACCTTTATTTCTAACATTTGTTTAACTAGAAATATTGTTTTTACTACCATTAGAATTTTCTGGTTTTTAACCTTTTATTTTTGGAAATAAATTATAACCATAAATTTGAAAGCTAAAAACTACATTTCTCTAAGTAAATTTTCATTTAATTTTATTGTTAACCATGCAATAATGAGTAAATATTATAAGTGATCGGCAGAAAGTTGGACACATATGGGAAACATTTTTATTATTGATTTCTCAGAAAAATTCATTCTTTATGAAAGTTTCTAGAGCTTCCCAAACTCAAAATGCAGATATCGAATACCACTGGTCACATACCGAGGAAATAAAAATATTTGAAGTAGACATAAGAGTAAAGTACCTTTATTTTCCAAGATACGCGGAAATATTTGTAAATGTTATTCAGAATTGTTATAAGATCTCAAATATAAAATCATGGCTGACTACGATGAAAAATTTTTTTCACATATTTACCTGTTTTTCTCGTATCAATGTGTGTATAGCAAAACGTTAAGGTGCGTTTAGACTTGAGCACGTACGCACAGAGCATACGCGCACGGTATTCGTTCGCGCTCGCAAAGAGCGTTTAAATTAAAATTCATTTTCCAACGAATGGGCTGATCCAGTTGTTCGCAGACGTGCGTTGAAAATGAACGACAAAATAGCCGCGTTTATTGTGATGTATACTTTCATAAAAAAAAGGAAATTTGAAAACGTAGACGTCGTCGTTGGTGGCAAACGCCAATTTTTTGTAATAGACAAAATAATTTATTAAGCAATTTAGTGTCAGAGTGTCATTATGAGCAATTCAGAGACTTTACAAGAATGACCAAAACCGATTTCGAATATTTGCTCAGCTTGATAGCACCAAAGATTGTCAAAAAAGATACAAGATACCTCGAACATACGCCGCAAATTCAGTGTTGTACAAATTGAGCATTCGCGATCCAATTAATTCTTTTGAGCGTGTACCCGAGACCGACAACAGGCGGATCGCGCTCGCTGCTGTTCGCGCATAGGAAAGCACAGTGAGCGTGCGCGCATAACCGTTTACACTTGAGCATTCGCGGTGGATCAGTGCGTGCGTGCTCAAGTCTAAACGCACCTTTAAATGTGTAGACCTGGACGTTTCTTCAGGTGTGGTAAAAATACAATCTGGGATTTAATTTTTGCTCATTTACTATACAAAAATTATAAATGGGAGGCTAAAATGTTCAAATAGTATAAAAAGAAGGTTTATAATGAAAGAAATGCTAGAAACATAGGTATATAACCTGGTATCAGTAGAAAGCTAAGTTTAGGAACTACCCATTTCTGAAATAAAAAATAGGTCATTCCATTTAAAAAAATGAGATACTGAGTGCTTCGCAAGTACTGTTTGCCCTGTATAATGCTAAAAGATATTTTAACTTTTTTCATATATTCAAAAAGCCCAAAGTCCCAAGAATATTTTGTTATATTTTCGTAAGTCTGTGTCATCTCCATAGTCAGCAACATAAGTTCAACATTCGTAAATTTTTAAGGAATTTTCGAAGAAAAATTTTTTTCTTACGAAAATAGCTGAGCGAAATTAATATATCTTTATATTATTGTAATCATCTCTCCGCGGGACATCCATTAAAAAAAATCGCTTTGTATTTATCAACACTTTCTGGAACATCCTGTATAGTTGAAAATAATTTTAAAATGTGCGTGATGTCTAGTATAACTTTCTTAATCTTTTTTTCTCTACTTGTTATTCCTATAGGCTCCACAGAAGAAATACACACCGTTGAGACATCCGGTACAATTCCAAAATATAAAAATTTACACGATTATTTCATTCATTGCAATGACAATTTTATTAACAACAAAACTATTAGGTATTCCATAATTATTTATATGAGGGGAGTATAGATTTGACATGGACTTTTTAGATTTCTGATTGATAACAATGAAGAATATCCAAATTTACTTCATTGATAAATCTTGGGTGCACAAGTAAATCACAGAAAGCAAACAGGGTGGTAAGAAATAGCGCCACTCAAATTCATCGCCGGCAGATAAATTCAAAGCTGTACCATCAGCAAGCAACCTGATGGTTACGGTATTTTGCGACATTCACGGTCCAATTTTAATAGGTTTCTTAAATGACCGAAAGAGTAGAAATAAAATTTTGGCCTCTTAGGCCCGATTTTACAATCGTCGGATAAGAATTATTATTGGTATAACGTGACGTAGGTGTGACGTAGATATGGAGGAACATTAAAGGATATTTGGCGAACAGTTATTCCGTTCTTATTCCACGATTGTAAAACTGAGCTTTAATAGGTACTTGGGATAAGTTTATATTAAAGAAAGGACATTACTTTAAAAAAATATTATGGGATACTTTCTCAATAGATAAATATTATTTAGTTAGCGTAAATTAAATTTAAAATTCCGATTAAGAATTAGCAGTTATTCATTCGTTCGTTGTCACGGTTACTTGTAACATACCATATACTTGTCATATAAAAAAGTTAATAAAATCTTAAAAACACAAGTTTCTTTCTTCGGCAATTCCTACAATTTGGGGGCTCGTCCGGGATAGCTATAAAGAAGTCGGAATCGCTGAAAAAATAAACTTTGGGCAGCAAGACGCAGTACATCGAAAACGACAAAAGATGACGCGACGAAAACGACACAACGACGTGGTGCTAGCAGGAAAGACGACGACGAAGTGGACTTGCTAGAGGAAGACGTTACTCTGTAGCATATCCTAGTGCTTGTACCTGGTGAAACGTAACCAAACAAAACTTACGACGTATTCAAATAAAAGAGGGTGACTCAAAAAGAACAAAATGAAGAATTTAAGCCAAATACCGTCGATTAAGGCAAATATTAAACTTGCATCCCGTGTTTCGATTTACGCTTTATATAAGCTAATATTTGAAGAAGATGGTGATAGACGCAGTCGCCAAAAAATACGTGAATTTGCTGGATTTACTTTCGATGAAAATTCAGGCGAAACTAGAATTTGCAACTTGTTTTTCGGTCGGTGATCTAACTGCGATGTGTAACATTTTGGGTTTACCGTACACAGGAACGAAAGAACATTTCAGGCAAACAATTATCAAAGGGTTAATGGACATTAATTCGTTAATACCACATGACGACGACGTAGACGAAGATGATGAAGACGAAGAAGAAAAAGATGTCAATGACGAGGAGAATGATGATGAAAAGAAGAAAACCGATGATGGCAGTACAATGAGTACCAGAGTTCACACTGCACGAAGAAATAAGAGTTCAGTTAGATTTGCTTTAAATTTCAAGGACGTCGAAGATTCAGTGCAATCGTTCAATGGAGGTGACTCCTACTCCGTAGAAAGGTGGATAGCTGATTTTGAAGACACCGCTGATCTCTTCGATTGGAACGATTTGCAGTAGTTAATATTCGCAAAAAAATCATTAACAGGTGTAGCAAAACTATTTGTCCAAAGTGAAGGTGTAATTAAAAGTTGGGATACACTAAAGAAAGTTCTAAAGAAAGAATTTTCTTCAAAAATGTCTAAAGCAGACATCCATATGATGCTGAACAATCGAAAAATGACACGCTCTGAAAATATACAAGAATACTACCTTGCTATGAAGGAATTAGCTGCTAGAGGACCAGTTGACGAAAGTATCATTCAATATATCATTGATGGCATAAGTGACGATGTTGTAAACAAGCATGTTTTATTTGGTGCTACGAATTTGACGGAATTCAAAACTAAATTGAAGATCTACGAACAAATCAAGAAGCTGAAGCCGACATTCAAACCACACCGAAGAGAAGATGTGACGGCCACAGTGAGTTCAGAACCGCAGAATCCGAGAAATGGCACATTTGCAAGAAATAATTGGAGATTCTACACAGAAGCCAAAGAAGAATGGAGGACAAAGTTTTCACTGTTTCAATTGTGGTGAAAAGGGACATAAGTCTAATGTGTGTGACAAAAAAGGTTTGGGTAAGAATGCTAGCAGATCAGCTGCTGGAGATTCTACACAGAAGCCAAAGAAGAATGAAGGACAAAGTTTTCACTGTTTCAATTGTGGTGAAAAGGGACATATCTAATGAGTGTGACAAAAAAAGGTTTGGGTAAGAAATGCTTCAAATGTAAGGAATTTGGACATGAGGCGAGTAAGTGTACTGTACGATTTCTAAGCAAATCACTTGCAAATAATATTGAAGTCGAAAATGCTAACAATTTGCCTTCTATAGCAAATAAAATGTACAAACAAATTTTCCTAGGAGGAATTAAAATTGATGCATTGATAGATACAGACAGTCAACACAGTTTGATTCACGAAGATGTGTACTCAAGCATTGATTTTCCAAATTTATCTGATTCCAGTATTGTCCTGCAAGGTTTTGCAAAAGGTGAAGTAAAAACACTTGGATATTTACAAACAGTTGTACATGTTGATAATGATGACTTCCCTGTAACTTTATATGTTGTGCCTTTAGACGCAATGAAAATGAAAGTTATCATAGGTAGCAATTTTTTAAGTGAAGCCGAAATTAGGATTAATAATGATGGTGTATCAATTAGAAATATTGAATCGCAATGTTTCTTAGCTCAAATTAACCAAATTTCAGATGAAACAGACTTAAAAGTCAACCCTGTAGTGAATAAGGAGATGGATAACGAGATAGATGACGTAATTAGTTCTTATATTCCAAAAAAATGTAAAAGTACTGATATTGAGTCAAAAATAAGTTTAAATTGTGAAAAACCTATATACCAAAGTCCGCGCAGACTTCCTGAAATTGAAAAAAATGCAGTTGAAAAACAGATTGCAGAATGGCTTGAAGATTATGTAGTAGAGCCTTGTATTTCAGATTTTGCTGGTCCGGTCGTAGAGGTAAAAAAGAAAGACGAACATAATCAAGTAAAGACCAAAGTATCTCGGGTCGCTCTAAGCAAATCGGCAGTGCCGGTAATCATCAAAAAGTAACAATAAAGGGAAACCATGGCGTTCCGTGGAGTTTACCAAAGAACTGACGGAAGTGATGGGTTACGGAAATGAAGATTGGTCCTCAGACGTGGATGAACCCCAAGACGATGAATCATCTGATGACGAAGATGTCGATTCCGTCGAAGATGAAGACAAAAGACTTCAAAGAATAACGAAGGCTAACACAGACTTCAAGACGAGCTCGATGTTGGAAACCGCAGATATGAAAAACGGTCTGACGAGGACGTCTGCAATTAAAAGGGATCAAGAAAAACAGGTTATCTACCGAATATCTACAGCAAAAACCGAGCTTATGAATAGTAAAAATTTGAAACTTAATAGCAGTAAGGAGAATCTCCACTTTGACAGAGAACAATTACGACAACAAGCTAAACAACGTATTCTAGAAACCCAAGAAGAAAACAAAAGAGGATACAATTTGCAACGACGAACTGCTACTAAATATAAGGTTGGTGACCTTATAGCAATAAAACGAACCCAGTATGGACCAGGAAGGAAGCTGAGAGGAAAATTTATTATTATTGTTATCTCTGTATAAGAAATTCAAGGTTAAATCTCCACTCACCTTGTCCTTAGGAGAATCAATGTGGTAGTAAGTAAAAGAAAATAAGTACAAATTTAAGTACTGACTGGAGCACGTTCTCTAAAAACATTCGTTTGCTTGTTTCGCCTGTACAACATGACTGTTAATTAATACGATAAAATGAAACCACGATAGGAAGCAATGTCCGAGAGAATGGGGAAAATGTTAAAAAAATTCTTTTGAACAGTTTATAATTAATTAAAAAATTACCCCCTAATCAAGCTGCGGCACTGCGTACGAAATACGACGCCACGTTTCATAAACGCAGCAGCATAATAGGACTATAAATTTTATGATTATTATTTTATTGACTTCTTGCCTGCACACAATGCGACCTTGACAGGTCTCAATTTCGTTTTATTGCACGTTTAACAGCAGGGAACGGAAGTCTGAGTTGTTTCTTTTATCTATTAGTAATTTCTAAAAGAACTGGAATTGTGCCTGATATAAGGGTAATAAATTCCCAAATAATTGTGTAAATAATTGTTCGTACGGATGATTATTTACTAGAGCGGATTGTATCAGATACTTCGTCTGGTGATCGCAGGGGTCAATGCACGAAGACAAAAGTATTAGGATACAGTTGTTTTAAACGCCGCTGGTATTACGAGTAGAATTTTTGATCAAAAGCGTACGTGAATGCATGTAACAGCTTACGAAAAAATGTATAAAAAATTCTGTGAAACAGATTGTAATTAATTAATCAATTATATTTATAAATATACCCAAAAAAGTAGGTATGTTTAGACTAAAACGTCAAATTCACAGCGTACGTATGACATAAACGTTTTACGATATTTACTCAGAATAAAGATTGTAAAGTTTGACCTTCTTTAGCAGACGTGTTAAACTGCAGACAGGCAGCATGCCTCGGAATGCGCGGCACACGATGTCGGTACTCAATGTAGACGTAATATTTTATAGAAAAATTGTGTGCAAATCGGTTTTGATTGCAGCAGATTCCCCGAGCAGGCTCTGTACAGCTGTTTCAGGCCTAGTTGGGCCTTCATCAGCAGAACCGTAGCTCGAGAAATCCACCGCAAACCAAACCGAAATGTCCGAGTTATTCGCCAATGCGATGTGAAAGTAATAAACAATTTAAGTAGTGACATCTTGCAAACGCTTTTTGACCTAACATCGCAGTAGGATTGACAAATTGAAGCTAGTCCGCCACATAATAAGTCATCCCATGCGAGGCGGCCATGCTTGCTATCAAAGCATATGAGAATTTTAGAAAAATTGTGTGCAAATCGGTTTTGATTGCAGCAGATTCCCCGAGCAGGCTCTGTACAGCTGTTTCAGGCCTAGTTGGGCCTTCATCAGCAGAACCGTAGCTCGAGAAATCCACCGCAAACCAAACCGAAATGTCCGAGTTATTCGCCAATGCGATGTGAAAGTAATAAACAATTTAAGTAGCGACATCTTGCAAGATGTCGCTACTTAAATTGTAGCTCGAGAAATCCACCGCAAACCAAACCGAAATGTCCGAGTTATTCGCCAATGCGATGTGAAAGTAATAAACAATTTAAGTAGCGACATCTTGCAAGATGTCGCTACTTAAATTGTTTATTACTTTCACATCGCATTGGCGAATAACTCGGACATTTCGGTTTGGTTTGCGGTGGATTTCTCGAGCTACGGTTCTGCTGATGAAGGCCCAACTAGGCCTGAAACAGCTGTACAGAGCCTGCTCGGGGAATCTGCTGCAATCAAAACCGATTTGCACACAATTTTTCTAAAATTCTCATATGCTTTGATAGCAAGCATGGCCGCCTCGCATGGGATGACTTATTATGTGGCGGACTAGCTTCAATTTGTCAATCCTACTGCGATGTTAGGTCAAAAAGCATTTGCAAGATGTCGCTACTTAAATTGTAATATTTTATATTCAAATTTCTTTACTGACGACTTCGAAAAAGTGGATCAGCGGCGAACAATCTCATATGTCGTCGTGCGAAATTTTTACGAGAACGCGACGAGGCAATTCGCGTCCTTTGTCAAGTGTGTAGACAGCTTTAACCAGCTGAGGAAATAATAGAAATAAGTGCGCTAAAACACAGGAAATGGAGTCGCAAACGCGTCCTGAATTTGTTAAACTTTTAATAGATTTGTGTTAATAATTCGTCACACACAAAACGAAAATAAATATAATAATTAACAGTCGAAACAGATTACGAAACAGTTTACTGATTATAAATCTAGTGATGAAGGACACGTTTCTTGTGGAAACAAACTTTATTTACAATGCAATTAAAATTAAAATTAAAGAAAAATACTAGGAATTCTTAACACCGAGATTTAAATTGTTTTTCGTTTTCGCGATTTATTTGTTTGCCTATCAAAGCAGGTGCTTAAAGTGGGGCCGTTGTGATCCTTCGCATAATCTGCTTCAGGTGATTTGCGTGTATTTGTCAAGTAAATATTTTGTAGTTCGCATTTCACTGTGTCGGGCGTTGACCTAAAAACGAAGTTGATGTGAAATTCCACTTAAAGGTCAAGTTCACGATCGATGCTACGCCACCGTGCCTAACACAAAACATTTATGACGAGGATATTTATTTCGTGCATCTGCTAATTTTTGATTAATTATTTCTCGAAAACTAAAGTAAAAAGAATTTTTTTAACACTTTTCCCATATTCTCGGGCAATGTTTCTTATCGTAGTTTCATGTTGTCGGGTAAATTAACAGTCACCCTGTATATGTCTTTTTTAAGGAACAAATTTGTTTTGCATTTTAAAGAATGTATTTTCGTAAAGGTTTATGTTAACAATTGACAAACATTTTCTCAAGATTTCAGATGAAAATAGCGAGATAACATACCTAGTTTATGTTTATTAGAGTTTCTACCAACGATTATTACAAAAACTAACTAAACTAGTTAAACAAATGAAGGATGTATGTTCTTAAATCTAACAGAGGAAAAAGGTCCTGAATTACTATAAAATCATATATTATGCCAATTTGATTTACGAGCATCATATACGAACTTCCACAGAGTTTCATATATACTTTTGATTTCTTTGATCAAAAATCCAATTAAAATGGATGGAAAACTTTAAAAATCAATCATTTATAAATTGTTTCTGTAATCTTCACAAATATAGAAGCGATTTAATTATTGAAAATGATAGGTTCCAAGTTTTACACATTACCTAAGCCCTAATTATTTCGCTTGTCTAAATAGAGTCATAAAACTTTTATACTCAATTTTAATGGTATGTTATTAAAAACTCCATGTACGGCATATTCTGAAAATTGACGTAATAATTTTCAATCGTGATCTTTTTATTCTGGCTGCTGCAGGTTTTTGTGCTTATTTTTTCCGAACCCGTTCGTCGACCGCACAAAAAGCAAATGTACGACATGAATTCGCAAATACTTCTTTCATGTTGTAATTAATTAATGCCAGCCAACTTGTCGTCATTCGAAATATTCAAGCTCACCGAACGCATGTCGGAATGGTCGCATATTAAGGTTTCACACTTTTTCATCGGTATCCACCCGTAAAACGCCTCCTAATCGAACGAATTTTTTAATTAATCCGTTGATGTGCACTCGACCATGAACGCCCATAACTTATAAGCGCACGGTAGCAACAACTTGCTGCTTGCAATTAATTGTTTGTACTAACGGTAAAAATTTATCATGAGTCCTGACTCTTCATTACTTTTGTCTAATTTATCATCAGTAATTTACGAGTTTCTTAATTTATTATTGCACAAACTTATTAATATTACATATAAATTTACAAGAGGATTTCTCTTATTTAAGACTCTTATATTGCATGCATGAATATTTTTTAAAAAAAGATGTAACCAATGTTAAACTTTACAAACTTGCGTACACAAATAAAGAAGAATACTATATCGGGTGTCCCAGAAATGCATATAAAGCTTCAGGTATTTCTTTTCGACATTCTATAAGAGTCCCAAAAATGTAAAAGTTAATTCTCAGGGTTTGGCAGTTTCGGCACACGATACAAAATACGTGGCAAAAACAATTGGTAAACTTGGCAACGTGATTATGTATGCAGTTAATTCGATTTATAGAAGGGCTTCAGATTAAATAAATTTCAAATATCTAGTTGCAAGTACAACGCGCAAACGCCTTAATTAAAAATTTATTTTACTGTACTCTGCTTTGCTGTTTTTAACAATAATCCAAAAAGCAATCATGGGACGGTGAAGTGTGTTTTAATTATGTTCTGTTAATAATAGACTTGCTTACTGAATTAATAACATTTTCCGTTCCGTTTTTAGCTGTTTACTTCGCAATTTTCTGTTAAAAGTGCTACATTTGGAGGGTTCGTACAAGAAAAGTACACTACCCTAGGAACCGCTTTTTGCGGTTTTAGAATGAGGAAATATAGAGGAATAGATTTATCTGAAGCTTTATATGCAATTCTGGGACACGCGGTACATTTGAATTTCACATGTAATCAAAATTTTCAACAGGTTTGATCCTCAATCACTAACAAAGATTTATGAAGTAAAAAAATATTTAGATAATGAATTTCCTTGAGCGATAAATGCAATTTACTGATACAAAGACCGAAGAGAGCTTAATAATTTATTCGATATGCGCTTCTTGCACAATAACCGTCTCACGGACCATGTAATTATATATTTTTCATAATTAATACACACTATTTTGGTAACATTACGTTTCATTAGAATTGATTGCCGTACATAAAAAATTAGAAGTACCATTTTGGAAGTAATTTATTCTTACGACAGGGCCTCTATTATTAACAAATATAATTGATTCTACCGCCCAATGCAATATCGTTAGTGATTTATGAACCTCTTGCATTAACCATGAAGAAATGTAAATTTGTATGAATTACTGACTTTTACAGTCTTCAAAACTAGTTACATCATACATTAAAAAAAAATTAACAAAGGCCGATTTACTTTTCATAATTAAGTACCAAACAGAAGTGTCGTTGAACTTTTATATACTATAGACTATACTATACAGGGTGTAATCGGTTAAGTTTCACTTATTAACAAAGCTGATTTTTCTAAGAAACTGAAAATGTTTTACAATTAACTGTTTAATATTCCAAATCTTGATCAAAAAGCAATTCTTAAAATTAATCAAAATTTAATAGGAATGTATTGTTTGTTTTTATTACTTTGTTGTCTGTAATGAATCACACTTATCCGGACTATCTTTAGGTCACGATTAAAATCAGCTGCCCTCTTTATCACCGATTTCATGCTTATCAAAATCATTCACTACCGTTGTCAATAACACGTGTATACAAGCACAAATAGCTCATAGAAATTCTATTGGCATTAATACGTGTGCTCTTATATGCTTAAATCGGAAATAAAATACAAATCTGGCCGTAACGTGACGCAACACATTCTCACACAAATGCATGCGTTAATGAAAGGAGCTAAATGTTTTGTAAGAAGATTTCAACAGGAATAACCTAGGGCCAATGCGGGATGCTTTGTAACTCTCCAATCACACAAACGCCTATAATAATTCCTGACTTTATAACAGGTTCTGTTACAGATTTAGTGTCTTAAGACGACGACGACGTATTGTTAAGTTTTCAGGTATTCTTCACCTTACTATGTAATTAGTTTTTTTTTTACGTGGGTTTTAGTTTATTATGTTAATAAATTGAATCATGTAAAACCTAAAACGGTCTTGTCGCATATGATGAAATAGATGCCTAACATATAATTTTTAAGTTATTTTAATGCTTACTTAATTTTATATTATCTCAGAATATTTCCAATATATGTATGTATTTAAACTAATGTCAAAATTATACGAATGTTGATGACTTGATAACATAAGTGAATTGCAATATTTCCAAGAACGGTCGAAATTGAATCCTGGAACACTTCAGTCAGTGTTCGCATAAAAAATGAAAAAAGGAACACGAAACCAGTACAACTTCAGCATTGTGCACAAACAATGACAATATTTTCTTACTTGCGAGAAGTGCATAACACTCGAGTGTTTTTTGAGAACGTGTGAAGAGTTCAATACTTTTCTTATTTCTCAGGCCAACGGACCTGGAATATCAACGTGATACGTGAGGGTGCACCAAGATATATTTCTGAACCTGCACATGTGTTAACCTGTTTCATCTGTGAATGAAATCATTATACACTTTCAGGGTGTGAGAAATTCTTTGTTATTAAAACGCTGTGATGTCATCAATCATTGACAAAATATCTTTAAATTCGGTTTATTAATCTGAAGCACTTCACAGACTCGCTTTTCGGTTGTCACTTTAAAATACGACAGCTTTTTACTTTCCTAGTAGCGGCAGAAACCGGTAATGAATTTCTTATCGCGTACCTACTGTTATTTAAATGGCATAGGAAATTACAAAGCTTTCAATCAAGTATTATTGATGCATGTAATGAAATAATTTAATTAAATTGAAGTGACGCTCGAAAAAATTAATGTGTTTTGCACGTTCAATAAATTACTAACCAAGTCTTAACAACTCAGTTTTTTCACCTAATCAATATTAAATTAGAACCAATATAAACTTTTAATTGTTCAGCATAAACCAATATTCTTATTAGATTAATGTAACATGCACGAGCCCTGCGTCAAAAGTATTCGCCTAGCTAGTATAGCTGTTTTTGAAAATAAAATCATTATTAGAATTTAAATGTCGAAACTTTTATTTAAAGATGTATACATTTCTATTTATTTATTATTATTATTATTATTATTATTATTATTCTCGAAAAATACTGAGTAACCAATTAACTGTCTCTTTCTTTACCAAAGAGAGGTAGGCGAATATTTTTGGCGCAGGGCCCGTAAACTTTATTTTCGGAACATTTTCTTTAGAAGTTGAAGGAAGCTAAACTTTGTTCATAAAAAAGTCTGTTTTTATTTGAATGAAGAAAGAGTGAGCCTGACTTCACTTTATAGATGGTTTATTCAATTTCTAAATTGCGAATGTAATTTGTAAATAAGTTAAAAGCACTTACCTTTTAACTGCGTGCTCTCGATTGCAAACATATTTAACGCCAGTAGTTGCAAAAATCTGTTGCATGGCAATGGTACAGGAGAGTGTTGTAGAAGTGCTCTAAATTCTTTCAACATTTGCAAGGCAGTTTCTTGAAACGTTTCCATCCTAAAACAAGACATGTTGATTAAAGGTTATACCAAATCTCTCGATATTTAAGTGAACTATAAATAAGGAGACTCGGCTATAGTTGCGACAATCGGGGAAGAGAAAAGAGTGAATATCGTTTCGGTATCAGTGTTTGCTTGTAAACAGTGAAACTTATTCGATTACACTGTATGTCGTCTATTAACTCACATAAAAAATAAGTTCTGATAATAAGTGGAGTTCATACGAAATAAATGAGATTGATTGAAATTTCCCTTTCAACTATTGTAAATAAATCTGTTTCTTTAGAAAGCACCCGCCACTTCCATCGCATAATTTTTCTTAATTCACCCGTTTCTTGCGGAGTCATTTCACCTTTGTAGCGGCGAAATGTACGCCCTCCACCCATGAGCCGTATTGTTAGGCCGATTATGTTGTCAATTTTATAACTAGATGTTAGCTTGTGCTTTCCATAGATAATTAACTTGATGGATTATATTATCGGGGCGAAATGATTGGCTTGCTTCATTCAAAACCCCCATTGTTCATTTAAATTTAATTATGTGCTGAATTAGGAAGTAATGAATCCACGAGAATATCATTTCATAATTAACATATTTACAAGTCATGAGGAAAATGTCATTTAAAGTAAAGTAACTTTCTTTAGTAAACGCTACGTTCAAACTATGTGGATTACTTTTACTTTCCGATGCTGCCTGCCGCACATGCTTGCACCTGTCCGCCACAGGCTCAGTCTCCACGTCTCATTGTCTACAAATTATGCAAGCCATCCATTGTTGTTTCATGATCACCGATGAATGACTGATTGTCATGGCGGCATTGGACACTTGCATTTTAAACCATGCCGCGTACCACGGAGGACAAAGTATAGTTGCCGAGGTGTTCACTCTCACGGAGAGATTCTTTATTACGGCATATGTAATTTCCAGGGCCTCTTCTCTTCGTTATTAGAAGCTATTACAAGTTGTGCAACATTTTCGTTTGCTTTTTTCGGCAGCGGCGTTTTGTTATTTATTACACGATGCCTGGGCTAGACGTCATTAAATTTCGTTGCTCTGATGAAATACGTGACAAAAGACCCACATGTTAACTACTTTTTCATGTGTTTGAATTAAAGAAAAATTTCTATTTATGTAATTGTATGCCATTCATTCGATAATTAAACATAATTTTGTTCATTTGCTTATGTCCAATGCAATTTTTTAATTTCTAATAATACCAAGTTGTATTCGTATGCAGAAATAAAAAATGAAAGAGTGAGTCAACATGAAACGTTATTGGTTCTTAGAGTTGGTAATAAATTCTTTCATTCAATTCTAACGTCTTTTGTAAGTGTGAGGGTGAGAATGCGTGAGTTTTAGTATCTCTAAAAATTACAAAGAAATATTATAAAATAAGAACAAATTAAGTTAGAATATTATAATTATTTTCTCTTCCGCGTAATTTGTAAATCATTAAGTTCAATTCGTAAGTAAAATTCGATAAAAATTCACTCACCCAAAAAAAAATCATGTAAAAAAACGACTAGTTTTATCAAAGGCTTTGTCATCATGAGTCAGGACTGACTTTTGCAATAAAACTGCATTTGGAGAATATCAGCTGCATATTGCAACATCAAACAATCGCCGAGGTGGCTCATCAAAGAAACCGGCAGTATGCCAGCATGATTAAAACGAACGTTCTAGGAAAATCACGATGACTCGTATGGCAAGTGTTCCACATACAAGATTTTTATAATTGGAATTTCCGGTATGAACTATATAAAAGGTGACAGGGTTTCATGATACATTATCATCAGTGATGTGCATTTACGCATAAAGAATTATTTCTTTATGTTTCATGTAAAAAATAGGTAAAATTGTAAAGAATGTAAACAATGTAAAGAATTAAAAGTGAGGTTAGTTTTTGAGTTGAGTTCTTGACTTGTCAGAACTTACTGGAATTCTGAATGAATTGAATTAAACACATTAATTCTCCATTTTTTGCACACTAGTTATATCGATCAAAATATATTACTTACGTTCTTTACACTTTTTACGTGCTTGACGTAAACAATAAACTGAGTAAAGAATCAATAATTTACATGTAAAAAATTTGGTAAAGAACTAACGTAAATGTAAATAATACGGCACATCACTGATTATCATACAGCTAGTAGTCGTATAGTCGTGTCGTGTCCGAAGGCGTAATTATTATTCGAAAAATATCCTAGACTATGATCTAACTCCGTCGTGTCGTATACATCTCCCAGAGTCCGATGGTGTAATTATTATTCGAAAAATATCCTAGTGTATGATCAAACTCCGGAAATCCGTCCGTCTCTCTGTATCTAATACCATGGTTTGGTTGAGAGAATATCAATTTATTTGCCAATTAGTTTTCTTATTAGAAACTAACAACTGCTTTATTTGATATACAAAATGCTGTTTCTTCTCGTTATAAAGTTAATTTGAATTTATTTTGCATTTGTGTGTTGACCGTATATTCCCTACACAGAGGGAAAAAGGCACGACCTAAAAAAGCGAGGAGAGTCGTGTGTCGGGTGGTCGTAGTAAGGCGCGTCGGTCGTTGTCTATCTACGTTTTCGAGTACAGTAAGAACTTTCTCTAAAGGCGGCCATACATTACATAGCAAACTAGTCAAACGTTTGTGATGTGTGAAATTCGCCGAATAGTGTGTATGGTAGAGCATTTGTCAAACTCCTTCCAACGTTTGCATTCATATACGTTCCGATAGAAGTCGGTAAATGAGACACGAGTCAAAGAAATATTTGCCGCTTGTACAGAGTGGATCAATTTCGATGTCTCTTATGGGCATCTCTGTAACTATAAGAGATAGAAAAAAACTAGTGGCCAAGTCTCGATCTCCTTTTTAGAGATAAAGTCAATAGACTAAACAAAAATTGGCTATCTTCTTTTGTTTTCGAGTTATAAGCCAAAATTGACATTTTTGATTTTTCGTCAATCGCGCATATCTCGTTTGTTTTTACAGATATTAAAAAACTGTTTTGACATTATTAGGACACTTTTTTGAATACAATTCAGTGGTGTAGTTGATTTTTTGATATTTACTTAAATTTTCGAGTTATAACATAAAGTTATATTTTTTTTTAATGAAAATCATAGTAGGCAATGTCACCATTAAATAGAGATTTTTTTTCTGTTTTCAAAAATATATATACTTTGTTGGGTTTATTTCTTACAATTAATAGAATAAAACGCCTTTTTTTATTATTCTTGGGTGCACTCTATTCTTAGTAGGCTGGTTTCAACAAAGGCCGACAATTTTTTTGTTTCTTTTTATTAAATATCAACTCTTGTTCAAATATTTTGACAGTTGCAGCCGCGTAAAGAGAAACAAAGATAGAACGAGCATCCTCCAAGAGTCGCAAAGATTACGACAATACCGATACGATGTGGTTTGGGTCAAATTCGATATTATGTAACTTCATTTAATATTTAAGTTTAAAACGCATTTTTTCGATCAAATATACATTTCATGGGATAATGAACTAAATTATATGTATGAATTAAAAACATCTTAAAAATAAGAAATTTATTGCAGAAAAAGTTAAAGAATATTGAAATGTAAGTAGATCATAAACTCAATTCTTGATATATCACAATAAATAAATTAAAATCTAGAAAATAATATCAAAATAAAATTACAATTTAAACACTGCCGCGCTAAAATACGCAGACAACTCATGTTGTAATCCAACCCAGCTCTATCGGCGGCGGCGCTAGCTTTATATTTCTTATGTTCATCGCAATACCTCTCACTCTTGTGCTACCCAATCATCAAATCTTTGTTAATATTTAATAGAAACAGAAGAAAATTGTCGACTTTTGTTGAAACTAGCCTACTAAGAAAAGAATGCACCAAAAGTAATAAAAAAGTCGTTTTATTGTATTAAATGTAAGAAATAAACCCAACAAAGTATATATTTTTGAAAACAGAAAAAAAATCTCTATTTAATAATAACATTGCCTACTATGGAGTCCATTTAAAAAAATAAAACTTTATGTTATAACTCGAAAATTTAAGTAAATATTAAAGAAATCAACTACACCACTGAATTCTATTCAAAAAAGTGTCCTAATAATGTCAAAGCAGTTTTTTAATATCTGTAAAAACAAACGAGATATGCGCGATTGACGAAAAATCAAAAATGTCAATTTTGGCTTATACCTCGAAAACAAAAGAAGATAGCCAATTTTTGTTTAATTTATTGACTTTATCTCTAAAAAAGAGATCGAGACTTGGCCACTAGTTTTTTTCTATCTCTTATAGTTACAGAGATGCCCATAAGAGACATCGAAATTGATCCACCCTATACATACTTAAATGCGATTCAGCAACATCGTACACATTATTTGACAAACGTTTGGAAAACGTATTCATACTTTTTTCATAGTTTTGTTCAGTTTTGACGATTTAGTGTCTTTATTTATCCAATATGGAGTGGTCCAATAATTTGATTATAGAGTTTTTGACTCTTTATGAAAAATATCCCGTAATTTGGAACCCAAAACAAGAAATTTGGAACCCAAAACAAGCAATTTGGAACCCATGATAGCGCCAATCCAGCACACATTATTAAAGCACTTGCAGCAATAATTACAGTATCATCATATCTGTTTTCCGTCTTCACTCACTACTTTAATTATTATTTTTAAATGTATATACAAACATGTGTGCTTTTCCCACTACGAATGTCAAACTATTAAAATGTCAGGTGATTCGACATATTATTTGTATGGACCACTCGACAAACGTCACTTGACATGGAAAAATGTATACATCACCAACGTTCGACATTCGCCTAGTTTGCCATGTAATGTGTGACCGCCTTAAGAGTATAGCCGGGGACTTCCGCTGTAAACTGGAGACAACTTTGTGAATATAGTGTAAATAAATGTATATAAATGTAACCCCATCTCCCTTAATTAGGACAAGGGAGTGTTAAAATTTCAAATAAGTTATATTTTTTAATGTTACGGGAAATGATTAATATCTTAAAATTTTGAAACCTACTGGCACCAGCAGTTGTTTCCACATAAAGAGCAAATTATAAATTGGCGTTAATAATAAAAATGGCGTCGACTGATGTACTGCGTGCAGGCACAGTATACTTATCAATCAGTAGGGACAGCTCGTGTCGTCACCTCTAATGTTCATACTACCGTTTTCAGAGCCAATATGGCCGTTACTGGCGGGCTTTCATTTTATTGCTACTAGATGTTACTGGTTGAAAAAATGGCACGGATAGAAATGATTGCAAGCAAATCATAGAATGCGATGTTGTTTTACACAACTTCAGACTTTCTACACAACATAAATTCATTATAATCTAACAAAGATGGTTTTCTGTTCAATCTTTCTCATCTCTCCGCATCCATCACACAAAATGCTGAATTAAAAAAACGCCCGCTTAAAACCGAAAACCAAGTTAATAGGTTGTTTAACTGTAGAAGAAATTGATCATGCCATGGAAGTACTTATTAAAATGTCACAACTAGATGAGTTTAAAGAAGAAATTCTAACACTGAAGTCTGGGAAACCTATATCTTCTAAAAGCAAAATCTTATCACTAAATCCATTTATTGATTCTAAAAGATTATTAAGAATCGGTGGCAGACTCCAAGAGGCTGTACTTGATTATTCTCAAAGACATCCTATAATAATTGGTAATAAATGTAATCTCACTACTTTAATCATTAAAGATGAACACTTAAAGAACTTACACGCAGGACCACAGGCTGTTTTGTGTTCACTTCGCAACAGATACTGGCTCATTTCAGGAAGGAATACTGTACGTAAGGTTTTACATAAATGCATTGTTTGTTTTAGAGTTTGCCCCAGCACGGCTGATTTTCTTATGGGTAATTTGCCTGTAGAACGGGTTCAACCGGCGCCGGCGCGTCCATTTAGTCATACCGGGTTGGACTATGCTGGACCTTTTTCGATTAAATTGAGTCGAAATAAAACTGGAAAGGCATATATGTGTGTCTTCATTTGCCTAACAACTAGAGCGGTTCATCTTAAGCTCGCCTCAGATCTAACCACTAATATGTTTCTTAATGCTTTGAAAAGATTCATTGCTAGACGGGGTAAGTGCATCAGTATACACTCAGATCGAGGAACTAATTTTGTAGGAGCTAGTAATTTATCTGAATTATACAAATTCATACAAAATAAAGAAAACGAAGTTCATGATTTTTTATCAGCACAATCAATTAAATGGAGTTTTATACCTCCTGCATCTCCTCATATGGGTGGCATCTGGGAGGCTGCCGTCAAATCAGCGAAACTTCACCTCAACCGAGTACTAGGTTTAACATTATTGAATTTTGAAGAATTAAGCACATTATTAACACAAATTGAGGCATGTTTAAACTCTAGGGGCCAGTTTACAGAAAATTTAATTGCAATCAAATTTTAATGACGTTGTTAATTTGACAGTTCGCAATGTAATTCTTATGGCAACTTAATCGTGATTAGTTTAATTCGAAATTAAATATTTGATTTGCTTTCTGTAAACCCACCCTAGACCTTTAATAGCATTAACAAGTGATCCTTCTGATTTAACCGCATTAACTCCCGGACATTTTCTAATAGGACAGCCCCTCACTTCTATTCCCAGTGAAAATATTGAAAATACGCCGTCAAATCGTTTAAATAGATTTGAACTTTTAGAGCAAATGAGGCAAAGATTCTGGCGTCGTTGGTCGACAGAATATTTGACTCAATTACAACCACGGCAAAAGTGGAAATCTCAAAAAGATTCTTCCATTAAAATAGGCACTATGGTTATTGTAAAGGACGATAATGTAGCACCTTTGAACTGGCGATTAGATAGAATTATTAAAGTTCATCCTGGAAAAGATGATATAATTAGAATTGTGAGTGTTAGAACTCATGCTGGAATTTATCAGCGCCCTTTAACAAAAATTTGTATCTTGCCCTTAGAATAATGTATTAGATTGTAAAAGGTTGATTACTTTCTTACTATTTGTTATATTGTTTAAATGTATTTTGAAAGGGAACCTTTCAAGGGCGGCGGAATTGTACAAATAGTTGTGATTTGTAATATTTAGCATGTAATAATGAGTAGGCCAATGTAAACAAAAAAACGATTCAGATGTAAACATTATAAAAAAAAAGAAGCCACGAGTTTTTCGAATAAAGCAAATTTATGGAATAATCGTCTTCATTCTATCGCAAAAAGTCGTCAAGACTGAACACATAGCTTACAATTTTTATAACATCTCTGGTAATCGCTAACGCCAGCAATCGCCACACCGCACTGCATGATGTAACTGAACTAGTTTAAGGCCAGTATTACACATAAAAGTTTTTTTATAAAGATTTTCATAAAGTGTTTTATAAAATGTTTAATTTATTTAAATTTAATGTTTACATATATTTATAGAATATACATAATTAACAATTTCGTTGCAGGAAACGCACCACAGAAATTTACCGTCCGCCAAATTGTTTTAAAAGTATCAAATCTTTTATAATAAGTAATCATCTATCGTTACTTTTTATAAAAGGTCTTTTATACATACAAGAAATATTTTCTAAAAGAATGCCTATTAGGCCAATATTACACTATAAAAGATCTTTTATAAAATATTTCTATTTAAAATACTCTTATTTTATGAAAGATTGCCTATTACACTGTCATATTTTTTATAAAATATCTTTTAGAAAAGATCTTTGTCTAATGCCTGTTTTAGGCGGTCATATTTTTGTATCAAATTTATTACGAAGTGAGAGAGATAAGCTACCATAGTGAATGTTGATTGGTTGAATTGGCACTTCTCACTCACTTCGTAATAAATTTGATACAAAAATATGACCGTCTAAAACGGACAAAAGATCTTTTATAGTGTAATATTTGCCTTACACTGTCATATTTTTTATAAAAGATCTTTGTCAAAAATCTTTTATAGTGTAATACTGGCCTAAAGTAGGGTTTAAAAGTTAGGTGACGGTATTTTAAATATCACGAGAGCGTAGTTTAAACACACAAAAATGCAATAATATACGAAAATATTTTTGCTAGGCCATCACGTGTTACTCTTTACCATACCACGTGTGTATAAATGACACTACCGTACCTACTTTGAGCGGCGCTAGCAGATTTTGTAGAAAGTAGAATATTTACAATAATACATAATTGATATCTTCCCAAAATTCACTTCCTTTTGAGATTAAAATGTTTAAAATTCAGTATCAGCTTTTCTGGTTTTATCAAATTCATTATTATTCTAACTATAGAATTGAACACATCGCCGACATTATTTTTTTTACTGAAAAAATAGCAAACATAGCAACTTCCCAAAATAAATAAAAACTACGGCGTAACAATTGCAACAGCGTACGAATACCAAATTAGAATAGGAAAAAAATTAGTATTCTCTTCAATAACCGCTTGTTATATCTGGAACATTCCACGGAGTTACTGTTAGCAGCAGCAGCTTAAGTGGGAAAATATGATATTAACGAATTCATTTTCTCATACTAATGGCGACTTAAGGCTGCGTGAAATCAAAAAATGCCGTTCATAAAGTGTAAAACAGAAAGAGCAGCGGCGATTACAGAAGTTAAGTGGAATTTGTTAATTTCACGTAATATTATATAATACTTTTTTTTTTCTTATAACATTGAGCTTGTTCTTTCGTACATCCCGATAATCAAAAAAAGTACTGTTACGAAAACGTATTATATTTTTTAATCAGAACGACTTTAAATGTGCTTGCTGCCTGCATACAGTCATACTCATAAATATTCGATGACGGGCAAAAATTCACTGTTCACTGCTTTTTTTTAAGCACAAAAAAGTAAAATTACTGCGGGCAAATGTTTATGATGCGGCGAAAGTGAACGAACGGTTTATTACTATCTGCGCACCTACATACATATATGTAAAACATCTGAAAATACGAATCATAGATAGCTACGAAAAATATATGTATAAACTATTCATATTTCATCTCAAGATAATATAAATTATCTTTTGATTTTAGTATAAAAACAATACATGTTTCTTCAAGGATATTAAAATGTTCAAACTGTGGAGAACTTGAATCGCTAGATTTAATTAACATTTGATGTGTAACTTGCTTCATAATTCATAAGGTTTGGACTTCAATTGTCCGTTAAAAATTATTTATCACAAAATTTGAATCGCAGTTTCTTTATAACTCGTCAACGTACAATTTAAAATTAGCACAAAACTCAACGCTTCGCTGTCGTTTGACAGCTTCGTCAGGAGTAACAAATAAACAAACATAATTCTTAAGGGAAACTAAAAAGAGAAACGTAAAGGTAATTAGATCTTCTTTTTAAAATACAAATTTAATTCTTTTGTTAATTGTATTTATATATTTTTAAATTAAAATTGATGAAAACTGTTAATTCTAATAATTTTTATTATCAAATTTTATTGGTAAAGTGTACATACACAAAAGGGCGTTAAAGATTCGTTGGGTCATCATATAATTTGGGATCGCTTAAAGAAATACAGTACCGCTGCTTGTCAATTTTGACAAGGGAAATAATAAACTGTAATTGATAGATGTCAATAGTTACGAACAACATGCAAGTAGAATGTCTCAAGAAAAATAATGAACACTAATGTGTCTTAAAATAGAAAAATGCAGTCTTTGTCGTTAACACATTTATACAATATATTTCCTTCTTTGTCCGACCAACAGTGTATCACAAATCAGTTTCCCCATTGTATAAAAAATTAACAATAGTTTTTCTTTACTCTGAGTGCTACAAAAGAAACACAATATTTTTCTCTACTTTTGGCGATGTTACTTTTGACAAGTGTGTCCTAATTCTGCTTGATTAAGGAACTACCACTAATGTATCGTTTATTTGACACCCTGAATTTATGTTAATTTTTTTTAACATTGACTTAAGTAAAATAATAAAACAGACTTAAAAAGAATAAACTTATTTTTAAATGTTGAGGAAATTTCTCTAAACTTTTTGCTTTTCATGCAAAATTTAATGTAATTAGGGCCAGTTTCATAATCGAATTTAAAAGAGACTTTAAAATAAAATCACATTCTGACGTGTAAACAAATGTGTTTTCATATTTGTTTTGACATCTGAAAGTGACTTTAAATTTAAAATCTCCTTTAAATTCCATTAAGAAACTGGCCCTTAAAGTATTAAAGTAATTAGGTAAGTATCTTTTTAGTTACTTCTCCTACAATGTTTTCTCATTCAATTTAGTTCTTTCGGTCCTTATTAACCTATGCCAATACCTTTTTTTAGTTTATAACCAATGCAAACATTAGTGCTTATTTATGTATAGCCTGTGGCATTTAACCGGGTTTCTTCATTAACACCGTTCCTATTGAATATATGGAAAAATTTTATATATAAAAATATCATCCTTTCAAGCTCCACATAATTTAAAATTATTTTCAAATATACAGTCTGTCCCAATTTGGCTGTACGATGTGTAACTTCGTTATTTTAAATGAAACACCCTATGTTTTATAACGAATTTGAGCTTGTCAGGTTATTTTAGGGTAAGTTTGATAAGAGTTCCCTGTACCTAAGTTTTATGGTTTTTAAGATATTAGGCTTTGTTTACGGTTTTCGGAAAATACAGATGTAAGTTTTATAATTAATATCTCATTAACGAAGTGGAAGGTATCAACCGCAGTAACAAAATTTACTTTTCTTTAAACAGGGATCCAGTAAAACTATTTCCATTTCGACAACAAATGAAGAGCAATAACTTTTGTTTTTTAAATGGAACGGTGTTATTTTTATATCGTCGTTAGATACTCCATAAATTATCTCTCAATTAGTTACACTTCCCTATATCAATTACTGACGGTTGAGGAGATATTAATATGATTTCATAATTTCTGCATTTTGACATAAACATTAATTAAAATCAGGAGTGAGTATATACTCAAACATTTTACTTGTTTTGAGTAAAATGTCAATTTACTAAATTTTTAAGTCCTGGTCGTATAAAATATTGTTAAATACATGATTACTTAATTCCATTGTTAAGGCTTGTGGTAGGTTAAACAGTAACGAGAGAAATAATTTTGATTGATATTTTTAAGTATTGTTAAGTTCTCAAGTGATATTGCTTAATCATACAATTAACTTGATCGTGTGGTTAACTACGTTTCATACAATTGGCCCTAAGACTTCTTGTACTAAAGTTTAACTTTTATTTTATGTCAAATAATAAAGTGCGCTCTACATATTACGACGAAGTATTTATTAATCATATTTGAATATTACAACAACAACTAATGAAATAATAAAATGAAATACTGATTTTCCAAAATAAATACGAAACCTTTGAAAACTATAGGAACAACAAAATAATTCTAAGATGTCCTGTAATTTTACAATAAGTGTTCAAAATGTATGCATTTTATACAACAGAGCTTAATAAATTTAGAAAATTGACATTTTACTCAAAACAAGTAATATGTTTGAGTAAATACTCACTTCTGATTTAATTAATACGTTAAAGTACAGGAATTATGAAATAATATTAAATATCTGCTGAACCGTCAGTAATTGGTAGAGGGAAGTGTACAGCTAATTGAAAGATAACTTTATGGAGCATCTAACGACGACACAAAAATAACACCATTCCATTTAAAAAACAAAAGTTATTGCCATTCAATTGTAGTCGTAATGAAAATAGTTTTACTGTTTAATAAAAAATAAATTTTGTTACTGCGGTAGATATCTTCCACTTAGCTTGTAACAGTACTACAATATCTGATTTCTAACTTTCATCGTTAATGAGATATTAATTATAAAAGTTAGATCTGTATTTTCCGAAAACCGTAAAGAAAGACCAATATTTTAAAAACTGTAGGTCTTAGGTACAGGGAACCCTTATCAAACTTACCCTAAAATAACCTGACAAGCTCAAAATCGTTATAAAACACAGAGTGTTCCATTTAAAATAACGAAGTTATACATCGTATAGCCAAATTGCGACAGCCTGCATATTTGAAAATTCGGAGCTTGAAAAGATGAGACTTTTGTATAAAACATTTTTCCATATTTTCAATTGGAACCCGAAGAAACCCGAAGAAGAAACCCGGTTAAATGCCACAGGCTGTATATCTAATCTAATGTACAGGGTGATTCTTGAATAGACAAAAGAGAAAAAAATGGTGAAAGAAAAGCACGAGAAAAATAAATTATTAAAATTAATGAAAAATTATCCTCAAAGTGATGATACACCCCTCAGAGAAAACTCAGGAGATGAAGGAAATGAATGCAGTCATAAAAGTGGTGTATAGTTTTATGATTGCTACGGCGCAGCGTTGGGCGTGAACTTGACCTTTAAACGGAATTGACGTGATCAGCTGAACTAAGTATAAAATAAAGTAAATTATTCTATATAACAATATATCGTGTTGAAAACACTCTCCAAGATAACCAATCAGGATTCAGAGCTGGAAGAAGCGCCCAAGACTGGATGATTTTTTGTCTGAGACAAATTTCTGAAAGAGTCATAAACGAAAATGGAAAAGTGTATTTAGCAGCAGTAGATTAGGGAAAAGCCTTTGATTCGCCTCCAAGAAAATGGATCTGGAAAAGATTTGAAAATAGAGAAATACTTAGCGATTTAGAAGCTGCATTTAAAATTACGAAAATTTAAAGCACTAAAGAATTTAACACGGAGAAAAGAATACATCAAGGAGGGATATTGAGTCTTTTACTGTTTATCATGGTCATGAAAAAGAAGAAGGACTCGAGTCTCAAGAAGAACAAACAAAATAGTAGAAGGATATATGGTTAGAATAAGAAATTTGAGGCAAATAAAAATAAAAGAGTTTTTAAACACAGATGATGTTGGTTGCTGGTGCCAGGAAACGTAAATAATTTAAAAAGAAGTATTGAAGTATGGAAACAGGTTCTACACGAGTACTGGATGAAAATAAACATGAAGAAGACGGAGATCTTGGAAGTATCGAAAAAAGAAGAAATATAGATGGAAAAGACATTAACATGACCAGAAATATGAAATATTTCAGATCCATGATGAGTAGTACTGGAAACATAGAAACAGACGTCAACAATAGAATAAATGCGGCAACAAGAATGTTCAATACGATGAAATCAGTCTTCCTGAACAAAAGGGAAGCCGGTAAGTTAACGAAAATAAAAATATATAAAACTGTCTTTGCACCAATAATGATATATGTCAGTGAATCCTGGACCCTAAAAAACAGATTAAAGTCAAAAATTGCAGCGATGGAAATAAGAATACCTACTTAGAAGGAGTAACTCGAATGGATAAAATAAGAAATAGTGAAATAAGAGAAAGAATGAAAGTTAAATCGATCATAAAAAAATATAGAGGATAGACAGTTAAGCTGGTTCAGGCACCTTGTGCGCACGGAGCATAATAACTTGATTAAGGAAGTCTGGGAAGCAGGTTTGGACAAGAAGAAAAAGAGAGGAAGACCCAAAAAGACATGGAACGAGGAGATTGGAAATATACTGAAAGAAAGGGGCATCACATGGAACACAGCAAAGAGACAAGCACAAGACAGAAAGGAGTGGAAAATATTCTGCTATGATAAGCAGAAATACCCAAACACTTAACGGTATTTTGGGTAACGAATAACTAAATAACAAAATTGTATAAAATAACGATAAGAACGGCACCACTTTGAACACCTGCTTTGACAGATAAACAAATAAATCACTACAACACGAAAACAATTCAAATTTCCGTGTTAAGAATTCCTAGTAATTTTCTTTAATTTTAATTTTAATTGTATTGTAAATAAAGTTTATTTCCACAAGCAATGTGTCCGTCATAAACATTTAGGCTTCATGTGTAGCCAAATATTACGAGTTGGCCTGCCCTTGCATGAGTGAAGGAGTTTAGCCAGCGCAGGATCCGACTTGGGATACGAGATTAGTTTGGTCGTAAACCTCTTTATTTAAATGCTAGGATCCGATATTGCTTAGTCGATAACCTATTATTATTCGACGTGCTGCGTTGCTTATTTAAGGTATAAAATGATGCGAAATGTTTCTTCTCCTCCAACAATGAACTCCGATATTATTTCCAACATTTTGACATAGATTTATTTTAGAAATAAATGTAAAGCGCAAATCGTCTTATTTCCACTTACGTACGTTGATACAAGATAGCAGCACTAGAAAGTAGACAGCGGGGAGCAGAGGGATACCTGTCTTTCTCCACTGTCAAATTGTGTCCCGTGGACACGGGAACGCAATATTGCATAAAGCTTGCGTATCTTTCCCTGCGTTTATTTGTTGGTTAACCATCAAAGTTTAACGAGTTTACGGCCGGTATTACCAACGTTTTAAGGAGCCTTTAAATTTAAATCGTGTTTAGATTGTGACATTTCTGTTTGGTTTGTTTAAATGCTTACAAAAGTTCTTTATCCGGGAGAATAAGAACCTTTTTCAGAATATTAGACCAATACTTATTTCCGTTTTATTTGATTTGCTTTTTTGGTAGGTTTTAACTGTTAATTTTAGATACTATTAGTATGATCAGGTAGGTAGGTAGGTAGGTAGATAGCTGTTAGATTTCATGTAGTGTTTTTTAAATTGTACTGAAGATGGCAGCTTAGCTGCCGAAATACGTATCTACGGATATAAAATTATTGTGGGCGGAGGTAAATTTCAATTAATCATATTCTAAACACGAATTAAATTTAAGGTCTCCTTAAAACGTTGGTAATACCGGCCGTTAGTCCGACTGTCTTCTAAACGGAACTGACACCATCGTGGTTACCTAATGGTCGCATTTTAAATCACGACCACTGTGACCACTCAGCTGATTAGCCAGACAACGTAAAATAACTACGGACTGAACGAATTCGACAACGTCGCCCACGAACTGAACGCAGGGTTTATATTTCTTCAATCAACGATCGGTCAGTCGGTTTTCTTTATGTCATTTATTCGGTTTATCGCTGATGTATGATGAATAATAATCCACTTTGGTAATAAGCAAGAAATGGTGATAACAACCACAATTTTAAACATTTTAATCAATAAACACATTTGTAATCTGTTTGGTTTGTTCAGATTATAATATAATCTTAACAAAGTTTTGGTTCACGTCTTGCAGAATTTTGTTTTTCATATTCTTTTTTTGTCAATCTACTCAAAAATCAACCTGTATGTATTTAGTAATATAGAGGATGATAAGAGAAGAGAAAATTGTATATTAGATAATATTCATTTTTTTTTAATTTGTTTATTATTCAATAGCAGATCAAAACAATTAAAAAGGTATATATGTTTGTTGGTTTTTATCATTCACGTACGTGTTAGAAAAATTTTTTCCGCCTAAGAAATATGTAAAGTTAATCTTGCACTGTCACGTCCTTAATTACATAATCGCACTAATTAGCGATTCATTAAACGACCGTGCAGCTAATTAGTAAATTGATTGGAACAATAGATGATGTGCTTTTCCCCTTAATTAGATGTATCGTGTTTTTAATTGAAAGAGCGTGTGACACTGAATAATATTCATTAAAATTCGATGTTGTATCCACGGGGAGTCGGCCCCGTATCGCACACAATCTGGGAAATCATTGACCTCGCCATCCAATTATTATGCTGCTGCCTTCTGTGAGTGCTCACCTCAACATTATCAGAAGACTGTTAGCGTAACTGTACTGAACGAGTGGTCGGACATCACTCGAGATTTTACTCTCATTTTTTTATTTCGATATTTCCAGTTTTTCAATGGGTAGCAACGCGATATATTTACTCTTTTACACAAAACAAAGGAATAAATTTCATTTTAAGATTAGTTGTAATATATCGGATATTCCACTTAAGATTACATACTTCATTTTATTTTATCTGATTCTATATTTTACAAAATATATATTTGAAACGAGCCCGCTTTAATTCGGATGCTATATCATTTCGTTATTTTAAATTTCGTGAAGAAAAACGCATATTTCTGAAGAAGAAAAAACTATCAAAACCTACTCACCATGTATCAATGGAAAGATAATTAAATAGCCCTCTTTAGAAATGGTAAAGTATAAGTCACAATCTTCTGAATGAAATACTTGACCAACTGCATGTCAAAAACCCCTTGTATAAAAAAATCATTATTATTATTATTTTCATTTTAACATGGGAACTTTTTAATTGGTATTGGAGATAATTTAACAAGAATTATTTACAGAAAGTTTTCCACTTTGCGTCTAGGTATAACGTTAAAATTGATATTTAAATTCAAATTTAAAACAATATTTAAAAAAAAATAGAGAAAACTTACCCAATTTTAGTTATAAGTTTGCCATGAACATGAAGATAGCTAGTCACAAACCTCTTATTCACCTAAAAGTAGAAGAAGAGATTTTCTTTTAAAGGACTCCCAAATCTGAAAAGAATTCTACCTCAACGCTGGTGAGGCTAGCCAGATCTTCTTCTTCTGAATCAAGCTGATAAGGCTCTTGAATTGCAGATGTTGTTCTATGAACTCGACGTCCACCCTCCGGATGTATCCATATTTCTCGTCGCAACGAATTAGAATGACCAACTGGAACTTCAGATTCCTTTTCTTTCATATTTTGTCGAGCCCTTTCTAAACGTTCCTCTCTACGTTTTCGCTCACCTTGTTCATACTAAAGAGGAAACACAGTATTTGTACGCAATTCTCTCATTTTATTAATAACAGATGCATCTCAACCCGATTCTATTTCTGCTACAAAATAGTAATGTCAATTTTTTTATAGTCACTCTTTGAGAATCAATTAATTATTACAAATTCATATAATTTTAAAAAACTTGTATGTATGAAGAATGTAATTTTGTTAGTACGGATCTGTAAAGAATAAAGCTTTCTTTCTTTTTTCATTCTTTAAAACTCGAACGTACTGTATACAAAAAGTGAAGTTCGTGATAACATCTACTTTTTTGTAACTGTGAATGCAGTTGTAATGCAAAAATGTCACTTCAAAGAACATAAATCTTTCAAGATGCAAGACAAACGCACATTAAAAGCAACAAGCAGGCATGAAAAGCGGCATTTTAAATAAGCGGAAATGAAGTGTAAAAAATGACCTACTGTCGTACGTGTACAACGCAAAGCGCACTATAATGAAAACATGAACATGATTTAAGTCTCTAGCGTCGAGGAACGGGGAAAAGTATGCAGCACACGCTTTTCTTTTTTTGTTGTTTTCGTAAAAACAACACACACAATGCGATTTACGAGATGCCATCGAAATAAATCGCAAAAATAAAAGTGCTAACGCATTCTCCAAATAACGCAACGAGTAATTGTTCAGTTCTTAGTAAATGAGTTAAGAATTTTACATAATAATATTACACCTGAACTCTTACTGTACAGTGACCTGCGATGTGCTACAAGATAAATTATACGTACACATATCTGATGTAAATACTGCAGCATTGAAAAAAAAAGATACAGTTTTATTAATTCCAAGTCAGTTCCACGAGTTAATAACTAAAACAAATCGTATTTAACTACATAATTCCAAAAGACTATTGAATATTAATAGTAAGCAAACCTCATCCAAATAATTTTAATTAATAACGTAAATAAATTAATTTGACTTTTTAATATAAAACTTTATTCCTATAAATTTACATTATGTTCATTAAATAACTGGTAATTTTGAATTTCCATAAATCACTTTAACTTTTGTTATTCGACGATTTAAATTTATTGAAGGAATAATAATTAACGTATTTTTTATTAGAGTTATCACTAAAAACTCCGAATAATAGGTTCGTTTATCCGCCAAATTGTATATTACTGCTTGCTCTGATGCGCCGTAAATCTCAATCGGTCGACTGCCCAATTATACAGTGCCGTTTCCGGCTACATGATACACAGTTTTTTTTTTATTATATCGTATAGTGAATTGTTTCTCCGTAATTCGATCGGTTCCATGCGAGCATCGAAGCGCCTCCGCGTTCGGTACTATTTGTTGGGGTCTTTAGTTATCACAAATGCGAAGAAAAAAATACAGTTCTTGTCTTTTAAAATAGAACACTCTATACTATATTGTACGCTAATCAGAGATCTTTTTTCTTTTATTGATATTTGGAAAAGCCGTTTGCGACATGCTTGAATTTAAACTATCAATAAATGAGTGCTCTATTTTATGGAGCGATTCTACTCATATCTGTAGCATCCGTAATATCTGTAAGCCTGGTAAGTCAATTATTAATAGATAGAATTTTGAAGTTCTCCGTATGATACGATTTCTTGTACGTCTATAAGATAATACCTCAGAGATTTACGAGTAATCCTAGGGCCCTAGAAGAAATGATACCTTCCACAGAACTTCAAAATTCTATATTTTAATAACTGAGTTACAGGTTTACAGATCTTACGGTTTACAGATACGAGCAGAATCGACATATTAATTCATATTCTTATGTCAATAAGTTTTTAAATATTCGAATGCATACTGTCACGTGTTCAAGAAATATTTGATATTCGTTTTGAACTTTTATACAGGGTGATTCAGGAGGAATTGTAAATATTTTAGGAGGTGATAGTAACGGTTGTTTTAAGTAAAAAAAAAAACTTTGTATAAACATGTGTCCATTTCTCAATGGTTACGAAGATACAGCTGTTTAAATTTAGCGAGTAAAGATCCGATGCGTGCGTACTGTCAGTGTGTGAAAAGCGATGGTTAAAAAAAAAGTAAATACAAAAAACGAATTGCTCGAGCGCATTAGGAACATTGCTACCGTCGTAAAAGAAAACCTCAGAAGAGCTACACGTAGTATATGTAGTCAGGAGAAGTCGAAAGTGGGTGGGTCGGTGGTGGGATATTTGAAAACCAACTTTAAGCTATTGCTAATAATTATTACTATTTTATTATTTAAATAATTAATAAATGCAATTAGCTTTTGCGAGGCTTTTTGTGGATAACAGTTGTATCTCCGTAACCATTGAGAATTAAATACATGTTTATATGAACTTTTTTGCTCAAAATAGAAGTTACTGTCACCTCCTAAAATGTTTACAATTCCTCCCGGATCACCCTGTATATAAAAGGTGATTAAAAATGTTTTTTTTTTAAATTATTTGGTATCGTCAAAAATACAGCAAATAACAAAATAAAATGTGACAAAGTTGATCGAAATATTCTCGAAGAAATAATGCTTGCAGCTCCGTAGTTCGATCGGCGCCAGGCGCGCATCGAAGTGCCTATGCATTCGAACCTATTTGTTGGAGACTTTGGTCATAATACAAATGAAAGCATTTTTCCAGGGCCTCGTAATTTTTTTAGTATTAAAACAACAACAAATCGGACGATAGTCTATTTAAATTAATTTAATGATACTCCATTTAAAAAACAAAAATTGTATTTCTTTCTCCACTTTGAAAATGCGCATTTGTTATTTTTGATAACTCTATGGGCCAGTTGTACAAAGGCAGTTTAAACTCAAGTTTAACTGAACCAGGTTCAAAGTAAACAAATTCGCATAGGATCTTAAGGACATATGGCAATTGGCAATTAATGCATTCATAAATAAAATTTGATGCGATTTTATTCACTTTGAACTTGGTTCAGCTGAACGTCAGTTTAAACCTCCTTTGTACAACTGGCCCTAAAAGTTAACAGCCAAAAATCCCTATAAATTTAGTAATTCAAAGTTTTTCTTTAGCTCCTAAAATAAAGCCTCTAGTTAGAGTGTAAAATATTTTAAAAAAAGCCTGTACTTTAGGGTAGGTGGGGGTAAAGGTATGCACCTAACTGTTTTTTGGACTTACACGAACCTGTTTAATAGATATGGTTGGGAAAAAATGATGAAATTATAGATTGATTCTTTGCGTATCATGTGCCATACTGAAAACTGTATTGTTGACAGAAGCTTCAAAATTTCAGTTTTCCGAAAATTTGTATTTACGAACGTTTGTCCAACGGGATGGGGCGAATTTTTCCCCTTTTGTGTGATTTTTGAATGAAACAAAAACGAAAACACCAAAGTAAAAAATTTAATAAGATTTATTTAAAAAACGAGCCTTATTACGAGTGAAATTACATCACATTGTTCCTGTAAACAGCCTTTTCTTATTACTTTTGAGCTCTTTACTACTAACCTAGTGGTTATTGCTAGAGTATTATAGTCTGGAAAATTAAACAACACAAATAAATAGGTACCTCCTCTTGAATTGCAGCAAAACTGAAAGCTACCAACTTGGTAGGTACCTAGATACCACTACCATGACTAAGACATGAAAAAAGATAGAAAAAAAAGTCAAGTAAAACTAGGTAAAATCTTCATGACTATGTAGTACTGAAGACATGAGATCAAAAAATACCAAATTAGAAAAGATTCGCTCTTTGGGGAAAAAGGTACGCATGCGAATCTTTCCCCCCAACAAGTATGAATCTTTTCCCCATTTTAATGGCTGCCGAAAAACGTGACTTGTTGATTTCGAGAAAACGAAAGAAACTGGCATTCAAAATTATATTCAAGACGTCGACTTTCATAGGATTCGTCAGTATAAAGCCTAATCCCTGCTAGTATATGAATAGAGTATGCATAAATTGAGCGAAATATTAGATGGAAAAGATGAAAAATGAAGTTTTCGCATTTTTTCCCCAAGGAGAAGCACAACTGAACTGAAGTTCGGGGAGGAGGCGTTGTCTGCCGCTAAGGCACTCAATCTCTGTCTAGGGACACAGGTACTGCCATCATATGTTTTTGACACTGACAGTGGCTATTTGACCTTGAAGAAATTAGTTGTCAAAAATGACAAACTGGAATACTTTATGTAAATCAAGGCGCAAATTACTTTAAATTTCCATTTTATTGATACAATCTGTAAGTTTACAATAAATTTAAGCGTTAGAAAAATATGACATAATAAATAAATAAATAAATTAAAGAACTGTAAGTAATAACCAAAAGAACATACGGTGGCGTGCAAAAAAATCGCGTACACCCAATTTTTGTTGTATTAAATCGGTCTTAATTTATAATCTGTCAGTGTCAAACAATAAAAATGCCGAACTGACACAAACACAATCAATTTTAATATTCTCTTAGAAAATGCATGACGAATAAGAGCATTGGCGGATAATTATGGTCTAAATAAAAGCACTAAACAGAGAAGATGTAGATAGAGGAAGAAAGTGTAAGTAGAAGAGCAGCTTTGGGACGTTAAAAAAATTCAACTCATGAGCAAGATGAAGCCCTGTTTAATCATTTGAGGTCAAATCCATCTCAAACAACAAGAAATCTCGTTATTTGTGACAAACCTTCCGGCATTATGATCAATTGCAGGTCGAAGGATTATAAATTCTGATTCAAAGAATTTAACAAGTGCCAAAAAAATAGTATTGATGGAAGAACAGAAGCTGTCACGCTTTATATTTTACTTGAATCATGACAAGGAAGAATTAAGCCAGGATGAAAATTATTGGTGAAATCTTATTTCATATTATGCCTGAAAGATTGAATCGAGTATTGGAAGCTGATGGAGAAATGATAAAATATTGAATTTTATATTTCCTTTATTCATAAATTTTACTTTATAAATGTAAATGCACCTCTGTTACGTTTGTTTCCTGATACTTTAATAACAAATTTATACTTAAATAAATCGTAACAAGTATCTTAAATTCTCAGTTTATAACCTACATTTCTGATAGTATGTCAAAATTCACAAAATACCGATTTACAAAGCCAAAAATACGTAAAAACTTGTTGTATTATTCAAATAAACCTTTCAATTAGGCTTTTAATCACTTAAAACTTGTACATACAAAATTGTAACACATGTCAGTTATTTATAATTCATTTGTTATAAACAGATTACTATTATCACTACATTCTTCCCCCTTAAAGAGAATAGTCCTTTAAGTAGGAAGGAAGTTTCCTTGCACGTTGAGGGCGCTTAAAATCCAGGTTTGCTTCAGCATCTTTATTTGGCGAAGATTCACCATGTGAAGATTCACCAGATGAAAAAGGGCTTTCTATATTCTCATCACAACAATTTTCAGGAATCAAACTAGGTGGTACATCAGAGGTCTGCAATATTTCCCGATGAGGCGATTTATCTACACTACGGTTGGGAGATTCAGGGAATTCCTTATTATTATCATTAGAGACTTCCAGTTCCTTATTGCCTCTCGGAGCTAATTGTCGTAGAGAGACAGTTGTTTCTGCACCGTCTTTCTTCCGAATAAGAGCATATTCAGGATTTGCCTCTAATAATTCTACTTCTTCGACAAGATCTTCGTATTTGCTAGCTCTGACATTTCTTTTCATAAAGACGAGTCCAGGGGTCAAAAGCCAAGAGGGTAGTGTACTTCCATTTGTAGATCTCCGAGGAAATGACAAAAATCTTTCATGGGGAGTACAATTAGTAGAAGTACATAAAAGAGATCGAACAGAATGCAGGGCTTCAGTTAATACTTTTTCCCATTGAGAAATAGGAAGATTTTTACTTTTTAATGCTAAATTGATAGTTTTCCATATAATTCCATTATATCGTTCAACCTGTCCATTACCTTTTGGATTATATGGTGTTGTGAGACTAGTTGCAATTCCAAGAGTATGGAGAAAGGATATCAGTTCGCGAGAAAGAAAAGAAGAGCCTCTATCGGAATGTATAAACGAGGGTGTGCCAAATATTGAAAACAGTTGTGTAAAACATTTGATAACAGTTGTGGAGCTTATGTCCGGGCAAGCAAATGCAAATGGAAAACGTGAAAATTCATCCACAATTGTTAATATATAACGATTATGAGTTTTAGATGGTAAAGGTCCTTTGAAATCTATGTTTATTCTTTCAAAAGGACTTGTAGCTTTTATGAGAACTCCTTGGTGATGTAACAATTGAGGCTTAACTTTCGCACATACGGGACATTCTGATGTTATTTTTCTTACTTCTTCTAGTGAGTAAGGTAAATTTTTACTTTTTATCCAATGATACATTCGAGTGACTCCCGGATGGCATAAAGAGATATGAAGATCATAGAGTTTATTAGGGCTAACCGCTCCACAGGCTCGAGATAACATATCAGCCTTAATATTTTCTATCCCAGGGCGGTAGATTATTTCAAAGTCATAAGGACTTAACTCTAGGCGCCATCTCATTATCTTGTCATTCTTTATTTTACTAGAAAGTTCTTTGTTGAAGATAAATGAAAGAGCCTGTTGATCGGTTATTAGTTTAAAAGGCTTACCTAAAAGAAATGTTCTCCATTTCCTGAGTGCTTCCATAATAGCCGCTGCTTCCTTCTCAACAGCAGAGTGTACTTTTTCTACTTTTGTCAGTGTCCGTGAGAAAAAAGCCACTGGTTTACCGTCTTGATTTAGAGTTGCAGCCAGTGCTGAATCAGAAGCGTCAGTTTCAACAATCAATGGTAAATCATGTGAAACAGTTGTTACTAAGGCATTTGCTATTTCCTGCTTTATTTTATTAAAGGCTTCTAAAGCTTCAATATTAAGTGGAAATTTTTTACAGTTAATCAAATTCTTGATTTTGTCTGAGAAACGGGGAATCCATTTAGCGTAGTATGCAAAAGATCCTAGTGTTCGCTTCAGAGAAACTGAATCGGAGGGAGCAGGTAATTGAAGCAGAGGAGTAAGCCTATCTGGATCTGGTTTAATTGTTTTATGACTAATAAGGTGTCCCAGGATTTTAATTTCATTTTTGGCAAATTTACATTTTTCTTTATTTATCACAAGCCCATATTTTTTTACACATTGTAGAAATTTTGACAAATTAAGATTATGCTCAGATTCATTGTGTCCACAAACAGTTATGTCATCCAAATAGGAGTACACGCCTTTTAGTTTTTCTTGTGTGATAATGTTGTCAATTATTCTTTGGAAACAGGCTACTCCATTCGTAACACCAAAAGGAATTCTTGTAAATTCATAGAGCTTTCCACAAGCCTCAAATGCAGTAAAAATTCTCTCCTCTGGTAATATGGAAATCTGATGATAAGCATTTTTTAAATCTATAGAACTAAAAATGTTATAGTTAGCTATTTTATTAATTATAAATTCCACATTTGGCAGTGGATATGCATCTAGCAAGGTATACCGATTTATAGTTTGTGAGTAATCAATAACTAGCCTCTTTTTGTGATGATCATCTTTTGTTACCAAAACTTGGGCACGCCAAGGAGATGTACAACCTCAATCAAAAGTAATGAAACGCTCAAAACCGAAACGCTGTAGTCAGAGAGATAAGACACCGAGTGAGATGAAGTCTTATGACGAACGAATGTTTCCGAAGTCCTTCGGAACCCCACAACACGTTGCGCTCTCTCTAACTCGGCATCGTTACACTCTGACTACAGCGTTTCGGTTTTCAAAGTTTCATTACTTTTGATTGAGGCTGTACTTTCTTCGATGACCCCTTCTGACAGCAATCTTGAGATTTCTTTTTTAATAAATTGAGAATCTTCATCAGAGTAGCGTCTTGATCGTGTCGCAATAGGTTTACAATCTGGAGTCAAATTTCGAAACAGGCGTGGTGGCTGAACAAAGGTAGAAGTTGAATTGCAGATCCGGAGGCAATCTCGTCGTCCACCAAATGACATGTCCACACTAGAATGCAATTTCATAAGATCATGTTCTATAAGAATATCAGCACACAATTCTCTTAATGCAGACAATTTAAATTGAGGGTAGACGTTTTCATACAACTGAAGATTAACAATAACATGCCCTTCTAGTTTAGAAGAAAGAGAAGTGGTTGCCATGGAGACTCGTCCATTATCAGGAAATAGTCTGAGTTTATTATGCTTAACAAAATGAAGATTTATGTAGCTATTGGAACTTCCAGTATCTACTAGGCACGTAGCAGGAATATCATTGATTCGTGCAACGATTAATGCCTTCTCCAAGGGTCCAGGTGATATCGAGGCCAAGATTGAAGAAGCAATAGACTTCTTTGTATTCAACTGTGATTTGCAAACCTTAGCAAAATGTCCAGTCTTTCCACATTTACCACATGTTGTTTCTCTTGCAGGGCAATGACTTCTTGAATGCCTGTCAAAACCGCAGAAATAACACTTTATTTTAGTAGATGAAGGACGAGATGTTGCATTTATAGAATCATTTACTTCTGCAGATATTATAGGTTGTGAATTGTTAGGGGTAGGACCTTGCTTAGGATCTGTACTAGTACTAGCAGTTGTATGTAGGTAGTCGTGCTGCTGTGAATACAATTCAGATTGCGTCTGGGCAGACTCCAATGATAAAGCTTGTTTCGTAGCATCGGCGAGATTCAATGTAGAGTTTTCTAACAAACGTTGCCTTATTGTAGACGAGATAAGACCATTAATGAAAGCATCTCGAACATATTCATCCCTATGCTGAGCAGCAATGACACTTTTGAAATTACACTCCTTACTAAGTTGGTTTAAGCATTTGACATATTGTATGATGGATTCTCCTGCTTGTTGTTTCCGCATAGCCAATTGATGTCTGGCAAAAACTTCATTCTTCTTTGGCAAATAAACATTATTTAGTGTAGCAATGGCATTTTCATATGAGCTACATTCATTAATCATTTCGTATACATTATGAGACAAGTAATTAGTTAATATTTTGAGTTTGTCTTCGTCACTAGTAAATTCAGTTAGTGCCACAAAGTTTTCGAAGGTTTTCAACCAGTGTACCCATTCTTTAGAAGCCGTAGGCGTATAAGGATCCGATTCGAATCTGGATGGTCTTAAGAATTTTTCCATAGTACCCTTAGTTATCACTTGAATTATTTAAGTGATTAAAATTGTTGTATTATTCAAATAAACCTTTCAATTAGGCTTTTAATCACTTAAAACTTGTACATACAAAATTGTAACACATGTCAGTTATTTATAATTCATTTGTTATAAACAGATTACTATTATCACTACAAAACTCTGTTACTTGATTTTGGTGTACGCGATTTTATTGCAAGATATTCCAAACTAAAAGTTAATTTTAAACTTATTAATGTGCCAGGCTTTTACTAACGTTTATTAGCTTTATTAGCGACAAATTAACTGGTTTACGTACAAATTTTCATTTACAAAAAAATTTGCGTATACGTACCTATAGGGACCGTGCATATGCGATGACAGCGCCACCAATGGCCATATTTTGCATAAGTGGTATGAAAACACGAGTGACAGTATGATGACAGTTCAAATGTACATCTGTCATTTCAAATGCCCAGTGTGCATTTGAACTTGAATTTTGTAATTAATTTCATACCAGAAGATCAAATAGTTATTATGTACTACAACTGTAAATTGTCAATAAGAGTTATAGTAATAGGAAGAATGTTAAACTTTACAATTATCCAGACAGTAGCAAGAAAATATTATGGATTGAAACATTTAAGTTTGTATGCTGTTTTGAAAGTGATTCATAGATTTCAATATCGATTAGTCATTAAGTACAACGTACTCTATTCGAAAAATGTGCAGGAGACTCAGATGAAATGAAAGTTTGAAGAATTTCATGAGAAGTCGGAAAACAAGTCAACAAATGTAGGCCAGTTTCAAATGCGGTTGATCATTAACGGATGGTTAGTCTTGGTATTGTGAATACATTTACGGTCAGGATACTGATGGTATGCGTTTCATGTGAAGAAGTCAATATAAACAATAGCCCCAACCGATCATCAGACCGACTTCATGTCAAATGCATGTGGATCATGTTTTATACTATTTAACTGGAATACTTTGTGTTAATTGTATTAAAAGACTGATTATATTAGTGATGTTTCTTAAATTGAAGTTTGTACTCAGATTTTTGTTTAATTTATAGCACTTTTACATTAATTCTATGAGTCACTCTCGTTACCCATTTTATTTATACAAATGGGTGTAAAAGAGCAAAAAAGAGTGAATACCTTCCAGTTAGGCAAATTTCCATAAATTTGTGTACGGAGGTCATGCATTTAAAATCCACTGTGTTTGAAAGGAAAAATTTAGAAATAACGGAAAACGCCCATGTCCAACAATAATCAACTGCCGATCTTCTGATGTGTTTTCTGAAATACTGTGCTCATAAACAATAGAATTCAATTTGTAATACATTTTCACATCTATTAGTGACACCACGCAGGATTTGCATAAATTTTGCATATTTAGAAATTGTACTGATCATCAAACAATAAAACTTGTTGCAAGATTTGAGTAAATTTAGAAAAAGCCCTAAATATTTTTAATACAATTACAAGAAATAACAACAAATCTGCGCACAACCAAAAATTTTATTGACCATCAATGCCATGCAAAATTTCTTCCGTAAATACCAAAATTTTCGCTTGGCTATTGAAGTTATGCATAGGATGACTGCGCCTGATGGCCGGCCACTACCAGCTGGTCGTCCACTTACATAAATAAGATTTTAAAATATATTCCAACATCCATTGTAATTGCAAAATTAAAAATTACAGAGTGACGTTAATAACGTTGTTTCATACACTTTCATACCACTAATGAATAAATCACTGCCAGGCGTCGCTGAACGCAGGCATGTGCACGGTCCCTATACATATTTTAGATCAAATTTAAAAACAATTTCTGATATATTTTAACAAATTTAGTTAAAATAAGCAACAAAATTTGTCTTAAGTCAAAAAATACATAAAATTATATGAAATGTACAAATGTATCTATTGCGAGCTTATATTTTAAAAAGAAAAGCTGTATGCACCTCTAGGAATGTTAAACAGTTTAAATTTGTAGCATTTGATTTGTAACGGGCAACACAACATACTTTAGTTATTATCTAGACTGTTTTTAAATTTATTACGCCAAGAAGCGAAAATTGAGCGGAACAACTATCACAATGACAACTAATTTATTCATGGTCAAATAGCCACTGTCAGTGTCAAAAACATATGATGGCAGTACCTGTGTCCACACACGGTGTGTCCACAGACAGAGATCGAGTGCCTTACCTGCCGTAGAGTTCCTGTATATAATAAGTTAGATAAGAGTTGGGCCATGTATGATGCACGCTTTGATTGGTTGGAACCAGTTTCAAGGAGTATATGATTTTATATAATTTGACAATTTAGTTTTGACATTATGCTTAAGTATTTCAGCATTTAATTGTAAGAAAAGAATAAATCGAGGCTTTTCGTATTGTACATTTTCAAAAACATTCAAAATGAAAAGGTATTTGGATAAGAAATGATAAAATTTTGTAAGCATAATGGAGGATGTCAATTGTGTATGTGTATGTGACATCAGAGATGTGACATTTTCAGGATGTAATGGTTGTCCAATTCAAACGAAGAATTCTTAAGGAGGATGTAATTCCAACACTAATTGCAGTAATATTCAGTTTTGCTGCAATAATTATACAGGAACTCTAACCTGCCGCATGCGCTCCTGCAACCTAGCGGCGATCCCCTGAAGTTCCTGGAAGGCACCCAACGTGCACTGCGTACGCTTTCCCCGCTGCGTATCTTTACCCCCTACCCTATTGTCCTTTACATACAAATTTGTAATAGGTACATTTTCTCCGGGGCAACTTTCTCGAGATTAAATAATTTATTATTTCATCTTTACTTATTACCTGATAAGTAAGTTGTTCAGAGAATTATAACAAATTTGTTGTTTTTTTTAATCATTCCAATGAAGTTTCAAACCAACATTAATTACGTAAGAGTCTGCGCAATTATTTCTTGTAAATATGCTACCCAAAGATAATTGTACACAAAAAAAAATCTTAAAAGATTAAAAATATTGTAATGGAAATTTTAATTTAAAAAATAATTTAAATTTTTAATAAGAGTTTAATTAAAAAATTCAACTTTCTTATTTCTCACGCCGTGCCGTTATTTATTACAAGGTAAAACGATTTCTTAAGGGAACTTTTTGTATTTTATTTGATAATATAATCTGATTAAGTGCCTTATCTCTGAAAATATGTATTTTTTCAGCTTCACTTCTTATATTTATATTGACAGAATAATTTTGTCGACTTTCAATACACTGGAAGAGCATTTTTCAACCTAAGGATCACAACCACACGGGTGATCGCAATCATATATCAGAGGATTCACGAAGACGGATTAATATACAGATTCTGTAATTGTTAGTCCAGTTAGTCAAAACTAAATTAGAACTGCAACTCTGTACTACAATTTATCGAGTCTTCAACAAAAATCTACCTCGAGTTAACCTTGGAAACAAAAGTACCTATAAGGTAGGTTGAACTATACAGTTTGAGTGAGGCAAGTAGGTTGGCGACGCATGCCTCGGATGTATTCGGACGGCCGGCCTTGTTTTGCATTGGGAAGCGAAATGATGACCGCGTATTTAATAATTTCATTTTAACTAGGATTTCAATAATTCATGTAAAATATTGTTCTAATTGCCGCAATACATTTGCATAACGCAATTATTATTGTTTGTAATATAATAATGTAAATAAAAAACAGCTCTAAAAACTGCATGCTTCGAATTGAGGCGTGAACTGATACACGCTAGAACCCCCTCTACTCCTCCACGACTTCGTCCGAAATTACTTATATCCACCTAGTTTTAAAATTCTACCTGTATAAGTATTGTGATTATCGTAAGAACTGTCAAGATATAAAATTTAGGTCATGCGAAGGGACTGAATTTAGACAATTTATCAAGTTAACTTAATAATTTAACTTAAGTTACCACTATTGCTAACTTTGTTATTATAAAAGCTAAAAATTCGATTAAATTAGCAAACTAGTAGTACTTTTCACCCTCATTACAATGACGCAGTCAAAAAAGAAAATTGAGCGTCGCGTTTATGAGATAAAGTCAAAAAGGCACTTTTTTGTAATAGAACAGCCTGTATATTATATTACCAATCGATAGAAAATAAAATTCTTAATTAAAATTGTCCTTTGTCATTTTTTCGTAATTTAATAAATAAAGAAGATATTTTCATTTTTACAAAATCATCAAAGGTGCCTGTGCTTTGGAAACAAATCATTTGCAAATCGCGGTAATAAAATTTTTCTGTGACAGACTATTGTTTTTGAAGTTTGTCGTTTATTTCTACTAAAAAAATGTTTTACACGCATCCCGAAAAATCAACAAAAATTATACAATTTTTGTACATTTTTTGTGGTTTTATGTAGAAAAATGATAAAAAATTGACAATTTTTGTAATTTTTTTCTAGATGTGGAAAAACCATTTTTCAGGAAGAAATAAACCACAAACTTCAAAAACAATAGTCTGTCAACAGAATAATTTAGATTTGTTAGTTTGTTCTGCACTCTATTTTTCTCACTCCTATTTACATTATTTTAGACAGGGTGTTCTGCAAGTTCATACAAAAAAATTAATGGCATATTTGGTAACAGATATTCTCACGAATGCACCAAAATTAAACCGAAAAAAAATCAAAAAATTCATACCGACATCCGACAATTCCTTGTGAAATGTTTAGAACCGCTAGACGCAACAGACGGTGACCTTCACCCATAATAAATGTTCGAAGTTCCCCCCCTGCGCGAGACCTAAACATACCGATTAAAGTGCCGTTTAACATACCTGCCCACACATGCATGTTGTGAAAATTAAACATACCATCCCTTGTAAACATTGATTCGTCGGTGAAGAGAATGTTATTAACAAAGTTCGAATTGTCCATCTGTTCCCAGAGTAACCACCGACAAAATCGCATGCGTTGGAGCTAATCTGCGGGAATCAGAGCTTGCACTCTTTGAAAATGGAACGGATAATTGTTACTTACGAAAAATTTGGCAAACAACAAACTGCACAACTGACACAAAGGATCTGCTATTTGGCAAAGGGCAATCTGGGTAGGTAACGCTGTGCATACAAACGTTTTGCAGCCAACGTATTTTGACCACATTCGCCGTAAATTAACAATAACACTACTGGAAAATTCGGCCATGTTTTCAACACTGTTGTCTGCGACGACTAGAGATGTAATTTTTCCGGAAAAATAAAAGATGGAAATTTTCCGATGACCTTTAGTAATTTACCAGAAAATTTTCGAACCAATTATAGTAACGTATTTCTTAAAAAAAAATATTTTTTATAAACTCAGGAGCAAACATTAGTTAAAATAGAACCAAATACTCATGTACAACGGTAATATAAAAAATGAAAGAAATTACAAAATAATGTGTATTCACAAACCAAACTTACGCTCTGGCATTCGCTTATAATTCATAAATTGTACGTACAGGTATTTTTCCGCATTTTGGGCACATAATCTTTTGAAGTTAGGTTAGGCATTACATTTTAATAAATGATTTTATGTTAAACTGCGCAAGCGCAACAAGTAATAACTTCATTAAATTTTCGTTGGAAATTTTCCAGAAAAATTGGTTAGAAAGTTTCTGGAAAATTTCCATTTTGGAAAATTTCCAAATAGGAAAATTTCTGAACCCACATCTCTTGCGACGACCGACGTGCACGTGAGAACTGGTAACTGACCCACTTTAACAGCCGACGCTGACACACCGGCATACTTCTCCGATTGCGTAATTACGTAATAAAAAATAAACCAAGGACTATCAAACGGTTTCATCGTTCGCCGAAAACATTAACTATCTCTAATATTGATTAACCAATTGTTATACAAAAACTGCTTCATTCTATCACTTTTAATGTCAACTTTCACTGGTTTCATTTTTTGTATGAAGTTAAAAAAACACCCAGTATACATACATCTCACTCTCACAGGAGGGGTTGGTGCAATAAGTGTAGAAAAGTGCAGAAAAAACGAACAGACCTTTTGATTAAGGCAATTTGCAAATGTTTTGTTTCTAAAGCACAGGTACCTTTGAAGATTTTGTGAAAATCAAAATATCTTCTTATTTATTAAATAATTTACGAAAAAATGACAAAGGACAATTTTAAATAGGAATTTTATACTCTATCCAGTGGTAAAGTAATATACTGGGTGTTCCATTCAAAAAAGTGTATTTCTGACTTTATCTCATAAACGTGACTTTCAATTGTTCTTTCTTTGACTGCGTCATTGTAGTCGGCGTAAAAAGTACTACTAGTTTGGTAATTTAACCGACTTTGTAGTTTTTATAATAACAAAATTAGTAATAGTTAACAGTTAAGTTAGAACAGGCTGTATATACAGGCTGTCCGTTTTTCGAGCCTAAGCATGGGGATCATCTCTGTTATCTTAAGAGATACGAAGTTGGTTAAATGAGAACAAAGTTGCGTATTTTTATCCCAATCAATAATCTTCAAACAAATTTCACTTATTTTTTACGGTTTTGAAGATATTCGAAAAAAAGTAAAAATCACGATTTTTCTTTTTATTTTTTGCTGTAAAAACCAATAACCAGATCAGACATTGTTAAGGCACATTTTTATGAGGAGTTTAAATATGCGATTATCTTTGTCATGTCACCAAAAATCACGAACAAACGACATTCAACTTTTTTTCTTATGGACACTATCTTGGATTTTTACACGATTGAATGAAGCCTTTTTTTCTGATTACAATGATGTATCACACTTGATGGCTAAGAGTTAGATTCAGGTCAAATTCTTGAAATCATCTGCTCTGCAACGAGTGCCTTGGAAACAAAAGCAATTTTTTTGTTTCTAAAGAAAATTTGACAGTTCAATTCAATTTTAGGTGATAGTTACGTTTATTGTTAATTGCACTAATAACATATCGCTTTTGAACTAGAAAAAACGAGAAATAGTTGAAATGTTTACGTCTTTTATCAACTCGCAAATTAGTTCAAAAATGTATATCTGTAGCCAGCCTAAAGACTTCAAGCGAACGAGAACATTGAACTGAATGGTCATCAGAATTGAACCCTTTAAATTATATTTTGTGATAATGGAATGAATGAGAAGTCTTCTGGCAAAATTTTTTATTAACCACAACCGGTTTCACCTTTTATAAGGCATTTTCAAGTGATTCCTGAAAAATTAGATTAGTAAATAATAATTTCATATAAAATTAACTAAATAATAACTGTATAATATATTAAAATAAACTAATTGTATAATGTATTTGTACCGGGTGTCCCAACGGTGTGTATTTCTTCTGTGGTGCCTATAGGAATAACAAGTAGAGAAAAAAAGATTAAGAAAGTTATACTAGACATCGCGCGGCCCATTTTAAAATTATTTTCAACTATACAGGATGTTCCAGAAAATGGTGGTGCATACAAAGCGATTTTTTTTTAATGAAACACCCTGTATATTCTTATAAATTTGGATGTCCCGGGGAGAGATGATTACAATAATATAAAGATGTATTAATTTCGTTCAGCTATTTTCGCAAAAAAAAATTTTTCGAAAATTCTTTAAAAATTTACAAATTTTGAAATTATGTTGCTGATTATGGAGATGACACAGACTTATGAAACTATAACAATATATTCTTAGGACTTTGGGCTTTTTGAAAATATGAAAAGAGTTAAAATATCTTTTAGCATTATACAGGGCAAACAGTACTTGCGAAGCACTCAGTATCTCATTTTTTTTTTAATGGAATGACCTATTTTTTATTTCAGAAATAGATAGTACTTAAGCTTAGCTTTTTACTGATAACCATAAATTTGAAAGTTCCTAGAGCTTCCCAAACTCAAAATGCAGATATCAAAATTCGAATACCATTGGTCACATACTGAAGAAATAAAAATATTTGAAGTGGACATAAGAGTAAAGTACCTTTATTTTCCAAGATACGCGGAAATGTTATTTGAAAAAGTTATTCAGAATTGTTATAAGATCTCAAATATGAAATAACGGCTGACTACGATGAAAATTTTTTTTTCACATATTTACCTGTTTTTCTCGTATCAATGTGAGTATTGTAAAACGCTAAATATGTAGACCTGGACGTTTCTTCAGGTGTGATATACATACACTCTGGGATTACTTTTTGCTCATTTACTATACAAAGATTATAAATGGAAGGCTAAATTGTTCAAATAGTAGTAAAAACAAGGTTTCTAATGAAAGAAATATTAGAAATATAGGTATATAACCTGGTATCAGTAGAAAACTAAGTTTAAGAACTACCCATTTCTGAAATAAAAAATAGGTCGTTCCATTTAAAAAAAAAAGAGATACTGAGTGCTTCGCACGTACTGTTTGCCCTGTATAATGTTACAAGATATTTTAACTTTTTTCATATTTTCATAAAGTCCAAAGTCTTAAGAATATTTTGTTATATTTTCGTAAGTCTGTGTCATCTCGATAGTCAGAAATATAAGTTCAAAATTTGTAAACTTTTAAGGAATTTTCGAAGAAAAAATTTTTTCTTACGAAAATAGCTGAGCGAAATTAATATGTCTTTATATTATTGTAATCATCTCTCCGCGGGACATCCAAATTTATAAGAATATGCAGGGTGTTCCATTAAAAAAAATCGCTTTGTATGCACCACCATTTTCTGGAACATCCTGTATAGTTGAAAATAATTTTAAAATATGCCGCGTGATGTCTAGTATAACTTTCTTAATCTTTTTTTCTCTACTTGTTATTCCTATAGTCACCACAGAAGAAATACACACCGTTGGGACACCCGGTACAAATTTTTTAGGTTGTCAATAAATAAATTTTCTTATTTAATTCCTAGATATATTGTTTTAAGAAATGCAGATCAATTACACAAATTCCAGTGAATCGATTTAAAGAAATTATCTGAATTAGAAATTGTTTGTTCATTAATTATATTAATAGAATTTATATTTTTGTTTAAAAAAATTTCAAGATTCTCTACAACGTTTAATTTGTTACTTTTATCAAGGTTGTGTAGTAATTTCACATCACGAATGGGGTCAAATGAGTGTGCTGTTTCAGCCAAATGTTTTGCAAAAGTTGAATCTAATTTATTTAAACGTAAAGAGCGTAAGTGTTCATTAACTCGGGTACGCACACCCCATTTTTAGAAAAATAATCTAACTAATCTTTAGAATTTGAAAATATATCTTTGAATGTAGAAATTGTGGAATAGGAAACATTTAACCCCAAGGATTTTAAATATTTTGTGGGATACTATGAAAAACAAAATTCTATCTGTCGATGTTGAGGGACTAGGACAATTCGCCGTCGCCGATTCGCCGTCGCCAATTCGCCGTCGCCGATTCGCCGTAGGTACAATTTGCCGTAGGTACAATTCGCCATAGGTACAATTCGCCGTCGCCGATTCGTCATCGATAAATTCACCAGCGGTTAATTCACCGACGGGTAGTTTTAAAATAAATAAATCATTTGTCATTAATGATGCATGTATATATTATTTATATTTCATAATTAATTAAAAGAAGATACAATTTTGTAAATACGGTGTTGAAAGATTAAACTTCGTTAAATTTTTAGGCCAGTCGGAATGAACGAAGTAATTTAGAAACAAAGAAGTAAGATAGAGAGGAATGAAAACAAACTGCGATCGATTTCAAAAAGGAAAGCGAATGACAAGGAATAAAGGAACGTGAAGCAAAAATAAAAACCGACAATTTCGTAATAAAAACCAATAATACAATTAAAAAAAACTTCATTTAAGAACGAAATAACTTTTGAGAGACAAAATATCTCTGTAGTATCTACTAGTGTAATAACCGGTCGTTCGATTATTCATTATGATTAATTCGATTATTAAGTTTCGTAATTCCAATTAAATATAATCGGTAATTCCAGAAATGTGGTAGAAATTAGGTTCGAGTTTCGGTTGTACAGAGAATTCAGAAACATTTAAAGAAAAATTAAATTAATAAAATTTGCAAAAATGTCAGCTTCGATATATGCGTCCCCAAAAATTTGGAGAATATGTTCAGGGGGGTTTTCAGAGAGAAAACCAACCGTATGTTCATAAGGCAATTTTTGTTTATACTAGTCTCCTGAATACATTCTCCAAATATTGGGTGTTCCTCACAGAACACCCGGTATAAGATTACAGTCCATTTTAATTTATTTGAGAACTAAATTATATGATGACTAAAAGTCATCTGTAAGTTGAAATTGTAAACACGACGGCGAATTAGTCCGACGGTGAATTGGCCCGACGGCGAATTGGTCCGACGGCGAATTGGTCCGACGGCGAACTGGCGACGGCAAATCGGCGGCGGCGAATTGGTGACGGCGAATCGTCCCATTCCCCGATGTTGATGTTGATATTAGAAGTATTGTTACAAATTTGAAATACATGAGAAGAAGTATATTAGAAGGGCAATTTTAATTTAAGAAGACTTAAGAAGAATTATACATAGAACTAAAGGGTGGACAATTTGAGCATCTATTGTAATCGTTTGTTATTTTTAGGCCCGATTTATTCACCTCCAAGTAAATTTATCTGGTCATTTATACCCATAGTAACAATTGTGATCACAATAGTTACTATGGGAATAAATGACCAGATAAATTTACTTGGAGGTGAATAAATCGGGCCTTAATGTATTAGATTTTATTTAGTTATAAACTATGTTCAATAATAAAATGCAAACATACAGAAGTGTCAAATTTTCTTTAGAAACAAAAAATTTGCTTTTGTTTCCAAGGCACTCTTTGCAGAACAGATGATTTCGAAATTTTATCCAGAATCTAACTCAAACCATTATGTGTGATATATCATTATAATCAGAAAAAAAAGGCTTCATTTAATCATGTAAAAATCCAAGATAGTGTCCATAAGAAAATAAAAAGTTGAATGTCGTTTGTTCGTAATTTTTGATGACATGACAAAGATAATGGCATACGTAAATTCCTCATAAAAATGTGCCTTAACAATGTCTGACCTAAAAATGCCTAGCTTCATTGGCTTTTATTTAAAAATAATAAAAACGAAAATCGTGATTTTTACTTTTTTTTCGAATATCTTGAATACCGTAACAGTAGGTGAAATTTGTTTGAAGATTATTGATTGGGATAAAAATACGCAACTTTGTTCTAATTTAAGCAACTTCGTATCTCTTACGATAACCGAGATCACCATGGTTAGGCTCGAAAAATAGACACCCTGTAGAACAAAGATACGACTTTCAAAATATCTTCCACCAACGAATATGTGTTGTTTAACAACTGTTATTAACGAGTCCACACAATGAGGTTAACCGAATGTTTATCCATTTTTGACATATAACAAATTGATTTTGCAAGCTACGACATACGATTTTTTTTCCAAGGCTAACATGAGGTATGTACTTTTTTGTTGATATCTAACTACTGTGAACAAATTCAGAATGTGCGAATACGTTAGCAATTGACAACGGCAATATGAAATATGATTCACGAAATATGTCGTCATCTCACGCCTTACAATACATTGTTGTTTGTTGTTTTCTTTGCGCAGCAATGCTGCATTTTTGCCTTTTAGGCCATTAACCATTCCAGGCAGACACAAAGAATGATCATTAGCTAGGTCTAAGTCAATTTAGACAGCACCAACAACCATGGCCAAGGTAGGATTCGAACCTACGCTACCGAGCGACACGACTTTATAAGTCAGCTCAGCCACCTGACACCCTTTTTTACAATAGTTCTGTTCGTGATACTATCTTAGGGCATTTTTTCTTTTCTCTAAGGCCCAGTTTTACAATTGTGGAATAAGGACAGAATAACTGTTCGCCAAATATCCAACAACCATGGTCAAGGTAGGATTCGAACCTACGCTGCCGAGCGACACGACTTTATAAGTCAGCTCAGCCACCCTTTTTACAATAGTTCTGTTCGTGATACTATTATCTTAGGGAATTTTTACTGTTCACTAAGGCCCAGTTTTACAATCGTGGAATAAGGACGGAATAATTGTTCGCCGAATATCCTAATGTTCCTCCATATCTACGTCACGTTATTCTAAGAATAATGCTTATCCGACGATTGTAAAATCGGGCGTAACTGGACTAAAAATTACATGGACTGCATACAAACAAAAAAATACATTTTCTATAGAATAATGTACAGGGTGGATCAATTTCGATGTCTCTTATGGGCATCTCTGTAACTATAAGAGATAGAAAAAAAGTCTCGATCTCTTTTTTAGAGATAAAGTCAATAGTATAAACAAAAATTGGCTAACTTCTTTTGTTTTCGAGTTATAGGCCAAAATTGAGATTTTTGACTTTTCGTCAGTCATATCTCGTTTATTTTTGCAGATATTAAAAAACTGTTTTGACATTATTAGGACACATTTTTGAATACAATTCAGTGGTGTAGTTGGTTTCTTGATATTTAATAAAATTTTCGAGTTGTAACATAAAGTTATATTTTTTTAAATGGAAATCATAATAGGCAATGCTACCGTTAAATAGAGATTTTTTTCTGTTTTCAAAAATATATACTTTGTTGGGTTTACTTGTTACAATTAATAGAATAAAACGCCTTTTTTATTATTCTTGGGTGCATTCTGTTCTTAGTAGACTGGTTTCAACAAAGACCGACAATTTTCTTGTTTGTTTTTATTAAATATCAACTCTTGTTCAAATATTTTGATAGTTGTAGCCGCATAAAGAGAATGAAAGATAGAACGAGCATCCTCTAAGAGTCACAAAGATTACAACAATACCGATACCATGTGGTTTGGGTCAAATTCGAAATTATGTAACTTCATTTAATATTTAAGTTTAAAACGCATTTTTTTTTTCGATCAAACATGGGTAATGAACTAAATTATATGCTTAAATTAAAAACATCTTAAAAATAAGAAATTATTGCAGAAAAAGTTAAAAAATATTGAAATGTAAGTAGACAATAAACACAACTCTCGATATATCACAATAAATAACATAAAACACAGAAAATAATATCAAAATAAAATCATATTTAAACACTGCCGTATTTAAAATACTCAGCCAACTCATGTTGTAACCCAACCCAGCTCTGACGGCGCTACCTTTCTATCTCTTATGTTCATCGCAATACCTCTCACTCTTGTGCTACCCAATCATCAAATCTTTGTTGATATTTAATAAAAACAAAAGAAAATTGTCGGCTTTTGTTGAAACTAGCCTACTAAGAAAAAAATGCACCAAAAATAATAAAAAAAGGCGTTTTATTCTATTAATTGTAAGCAATAGACCCAACAAAGTATATATTTTTGAAAACAGAAAAAGATTTCTATTTAATGATGACATTGTCTACTATGATTTCCATTTAAAAAAATATAACTTTATGCTATAACTCGAAAATTTAATTAAATATCAAAAAACCAACTACACCACTGAATTGTACTCCAAAAAGTGTCCTAATAATATCAAAACAGTTTTTTAATATCTGCAAAAATAAACGAGATATGACTGAATGACGAAAAATCGAAAATCTCGATTTTAGCTTATAACTCGAAAACAAAAGAACATAGCCAATTTTTGTTTACACTATTGACTTTATCTCTAAAAAAGAGATCGAGACTTGGCCACTAGTTCTTTTCTGTTTCTTGTAGTTACAGAGATGCCCATAAGAGACATCGAAATTGATCCACCCTGTACATATACCAGGTGTCCCAAATTTAATGTTACAGTCAATATTTTCCTTAAACGGCGACATAAAAAAATTATGCGAGTTTTGTAGAAAACGGCTTGCAATGCTGTACAAGATAGAATACTTAAAAGTAAACTCTAAACACTAACCCCTTAGAAACTACCTTCAACCCCATTTTTTTTTAAATAGTACCCTTACATTTGAATTGGCTTCCGATTGGAACTGCGTCACGTTGACTTTTTCTACTGTCGACGTTTGAGACACATTCTCAACGACTAACGAGAAGCAGCAGCTCTGAGGAAGTTCTTCTGCAATGGAAAATGAAACGTCGACACTAGAAAAAGTTAACGTGACGCGGTTCCAACCGGAAACCAATTCAACATGGACTACGACCGCGTAAGCCTGCTTCAAGTTAAATGAGCACCCCCAATTTTACTTGAAAAAGTACAAAGATATTGGCTGTAACACTAAATTTGAAACACATGGTACATATATAGTTGTAGGGAACTATACTGAAAGATAAAACAGTTTATTGAATCAAAAATACTTTTTTCCCTCCTCAAAGGCATTATGTTATGTTCATGTAAAATGTTAATAATAAATAATAAATCAAAATATGTATTCATTTGCCGCTAACACATCTGTATTGAAATACATATTTTTATTTACGATTAATTTATTTTTTTGCCTCAATTTATATTTTATATCTTCCTATAAATTACATTAAATTAAGACTTGTAAATTTTATTATGTTTTATAGCTAAATATTTACAAGATGAGTCTATAAGTGCCTTTTCTGTACTTCGATTATAAAAAATGGTAGAATCTTTTTCAATAAATAAATTAATAAAATTAAATAAATTTACGTCCAAGTTGTCTTTCGTGAACTATTTTCATACGTACATATTTTTATTGCTGCAGTACTTTTATTATTATTAGGTCTGTTCCATTTGACAGAATTTCAAGTTCTGAACCGTTCAAATCATGCGCACTAATTTATATCCAATTTTGTGCACTGCCATTGCTATCTTAATACTAGTCCAGGCCTTTAGGCAGCAAATGTTTTCAGCTGTGACGTCACGGTAAAGGGGTAACTGTCAAGCACATAAATTTATTTCACTTAAAAATTTCAAGCTTATTTAATAAAAATGTAAGTTTTCTTTAATTTATATTACTTTTCTTAACACTACGCGTCTGTAGTTTACACATATCCCTGCGTTAATGTTAAGAAAATGTGTTTATATGAGTTTTAAAAATAAGGTTAAGCGTTAAAAATTTCCGAGGAAAATCATTACAGATCTGTGTGATACTTTGTGTTGGTATTAATTTGTCCAAATGTAACCATTTCTCATTATTTTCACCTTTCCGTCTTCTTAATGCTTGGATCCAACTGCTTAAACCAACGAGCTTTACATTGTTTTGCTGATTTGCGCTTTAAAACGTTTCAATAATAAGTTTAGTAATGTTTTCTAACATAATTTGAACAATATGAGACCGCATAAGATTTTAAAATTAAAATACCAATTTTGGTAGTTATTTTATGTTCGGTTCGTTATTAATCTTTTACGACTTCGTTCTGTGTAAATAATTATTAAATGGACTTACCCCATTCCTTATGGAACAATTTTGTTTAATTTTTCTTTACAAATACTAATAAAAATGATAAAATAACGCATTTTGAGAAACGTCAAACCCCTTTAGTGTGACGTCACAATTTCTGCCTAAACGCCTGGAGTTAATGTCAAAATGGCAATGTCAGTACGATTTTGAACGGTTCAAAACTCGAAATCCTGACGAATGGAACGGACCTTTTGTATTTCCTCAATAATAAATGAATACATAGTATTATTTTTATTTATTTCAAAATGCAGTTACTTTCCCTATATCTTAGTCGCCACGTAACGAAGAAAAAGCAAACTCTTTTTAAACTGTATACAATGTGTAAATGCATTTATGTGACATAGCCTTTTGCACAATGGTCAATCTAAAGGAAAAATATTATAAAAAGTGAGCAAATAAAAATCAGATTAGAGTAGGCGGTGCAAAGAAAATGTATGTCTGTGATTAATGTAATACATTCATGGACTGTCAAATTTATTGACTTTTCATTTAATCACAGGCATACATTTTATTTGCACTGCCTGCCCTAATCTGATTTTTAGTTGCTCACAGGTTATTAGAGTACACATGGCAAAGAAAAAGGTTGCTCTAGCCAACGAGTCTATCACTACTATGTACTTCATTATCACACTTGATACAATGTCTTTAATCTTTGTCCTGTTCATTATAAAATTGATATGTCACAGAAATTAGTTGACAAAGTCTATAAAGATCAAAAAATTTTATTAAATATTTGAATGATTAGAGGCACAAAACTTCTGAGAGTTCATTTTGCATGTGATTTTCATTAAGTATAATTCTGGATTAGTTCCTAATTCCACTAGACTGGCAGTGCAACCTTAATAAAAACATTCAATATCGTTTACCAATTAATTAGCAACTATAGTCAGTTTTTTGTATCAAGTATTAGTCATCTCAAACTATTTCAATTCTATCAAATGTAAATTTCTATTGAGAAATAAATTTTGAGTTACCTTTTTCCTATTCTCATCAAAGAGTGAAATCAAGCTTTCCCGGGCAGATTGCACTGGATTTGAAGACATTAAGCTTCTCATATAATAATACACAGCATCCAACTTCCTCCTCTGTAAATGATATAATCAATCATAAGTAGCCTCAATGTAAAACAGTCTTTAACTTACCGCATATACTGCCAATAATGCTAGTTGGTTGTAAGGTCTACCATTTTTGGGATTAATTTCATGAGCCTTAATGTACCATCTACAACAAATCGAAAATAATTATTTAAACAACCAACAAATGCCGTAAATCCAAAACACTTTAGTCCTAATTAGAAATTAAATGGCCACAAAAAAAATATCCGCATCTGTAGGTACATATTTAGAGTCAATTCTTTATTATTCTATAAATTAAAATAATTAATTATTGTGGACCGAAGTTTTGTTTACTAATATAAAGTGTCTTCATGACTTCTGTTGTTGCTGTTGTTTTTATTATTGCTGACTGCTCTGCCATAAAAACAGTTTCCAAAAGCAAAAGGAGTGAGCATGCAAAGGGCAATGACAACAGCTGGAGCAACAACAAAAGAAGAAATTTCTTGTATAATGTAGGTACAATACTTACTGCCTACATTTTCCATAATTGGAGGTTTCATTAACCTGTTCCCGATATCTAAGTAAGTCACCCAAAAATAAAAATATCTTTTGTGCAGATATCAAAGCCAAACCAACGTATTTTCCTTTCTGTGGGGTTCGGTTACCCAAATAATCGCTTATTTTAAACTTATGTGTCTCCTCCATTCTTTCCAGCAGAAGTTCAAAATACTTAGTGCCCTCGTCAATTAAAAACAAAACGAAACCCTTGTACTGCTCTCGATTGGCAGGATCATTTACGATAGCCTTGCGCATCATTTCTATTATGTTGTAAAATAGTATCTTCCAAAAATGTTGCTCGATGTTCTCGGATTGACAGAATTTCATGTCTTTGCACAACAAATACTCCAAGCTTTGCATAAGGAAATTTCGATATGTTGCTACGTTTCCCCAATTCAATAAAATATGTCCAGATGATATTATGTATTGCAATTCTTTATCTGCTCTGATTATATCTCGAAGTAAATCCGGGTAATGACACTGCTTCCACCTGTCCGAATGTTCATCGTACCAGGCAGGTCTAACATTACCAAACTGATCCGTTGTATACAATTGTGGTGGAGGTGTTTCCGTATTATCAGAAAATCCAGGAATAGACACCCTTGAACTTGAAGAGTGAGGCTTAACTATAATTGGTTTGTTTGGATTATTTGGGTCGTACAGACTTTTTTGGCCCGAGCTTAAAGCCTTTCTATGTATATCTGGATATTTAGGTCTTTCATTGGTCCCCGTTTTGGATTGCTCTTGAACCGGCTGCGGCAAGACGATTATTCCTCCTTTCTTAACTTCTTTAATCTCACACTCCTTGCTCGTCTCTCTTTCAGAATTTTGTCTGCTGCGAATTTCATCTCTCCAGTTCTCGTGCTCACTGCAAGAACTTCTTCGTGCTCTCTCAAAACTAGAATCTCTGCTTGCATTTCTTGAAGACTTATTTCTTCTGTCGAAACTGCGGTCACGTTTATCTCCGTGCCTTTTTGAATCCGGCATTTTAAAATTATCTCTAGAGTCTAAGCTACTGCCTGAATTTTGATGAGTGCGAGTTTGCTCGCGATTTTTGGTCTGATGTTCTTCTCTATTTTGGTATCTTGACTGTTGTTGTGGTATGACTGAGCTTTGAGTGTCAGTACTTCTGTCTCTATGCCTGCTTCCACTTCTAGAATTAAAATATTGATAATATTGATGTACAAATAATAATAATAAATGTTTAAGCATACAAGAGATTATTAGAAATTTATGTTGTGGAAAAAATTAAAACATTCAATATTTACGTCTCAATACAGGATGTTCCATGAGCTATTGCAGAAACTTTAGGAACAGTCTCATTGTCAACAGTGAACAAGATAGTTCTGTAGCATTTTCCTTACAGTGTGTTTGCTAAAGTATGCTTAATCATGAGCATCATAAGAAAATTAAACAAAAGTCGATCTTTCATTTTGTTAATTACAGTAAATAATCGATTCTTTTTGATAATGTATATACCAATTAATTTTCACAACTTTACCCTAATGTAATCCTTTCGTATTCTTAATGAAATTAAAAAAAAAAAACTATATGAAAGTAACGTAATTGAAAAGCTTACCTCTTTCGATTATTTCTTATACAGGCTGTCTTATGAAAAACGCCCCAAGCCGTAACTCCGTTATTTATAGATTAATTTTAACAAACAAAAGGCAAATAAAATGAGACTAAAAGTACTATAAGGTGAATCCAGTTTCAATTTTTTTAAAAATTACCTTCAAGGTCAAACGACTGTCAACTTTTATTTTTCAAATGGCTCGGTATATTTTTTATTATTATATCTGGTAGAGATTTTTTTTTCTAAATCCAATAATGTGCAACACTTCGACATTTAAAAAATATTTTTCCTAAAAAAAAATGAACTAGTCTATTACGCAAAATGTGCTTTTCATAAAAATGTTAAAGTTTGTTGTGAAAACAATGTCACTGAGCGTTATTTTTCACAGTTGTTTCAAACTGTCAAGTTATTCTCTTTGTATGATTTATTGTTTTCTAAAAAAAGCCGATTATGGATAATACTCAGTTGATTGACTTACTCCAATTAAAACATTGATAGTTTAAAACATCTGTGAAAAATAACCTCAGTGACATTGTTTTCACGACAAACTTTAACATTTTTATGAAAAGCACGTTTTGCGTAATAGACCAGTTCATTTCTTTTTTTTTACGAAAAATGTTTTCTAAATATCAAAGTGTTGCACATTATTGGATTTAGAAAAAAAATCTCTACCAGATATAATAATAAAAAATATACAGAGACATTTGAAAAATAAAAGTTGACAGTCGTTTGACCTTGAAGGTAATTTTTAAAAAAATTGAAACTGGACTCACTTTATAGTATTTTTAGTCTCATTTTATTTGCCTTTTTGTTTGTTAAGATAAGTCCATAAATAACAGAGTTATGGCTTGGGGCGTTTTTCGTAAGACAGCCTGTATATGTTGTGGAAAAAATTAAAACATTCAATATTTACGTCTCAATACAGGATGTTCCATGAGCTATTGCAGAAACTTTTAGGAATAGTCTCATTGTCAACAGTGAACAAGATAGTTCTGTAGCATTTTCCTTACAGTGTGTTTGCTAAAGTATGCTTAATCATGAGCATTATAAGAAAATTAAACAAAAGTCGATCTTTCATTTTGTTAATTACTGTAAATAATCGATTCTTTTTGATAATGTATATACCAATTAATTTTCACAACTTTACCCTAATGTAATCCTTTCATATTCTTAATGAAATTAAAAAAAAAGTATATGAAAGTAACATAATTGAAAAGCTTACCTCTTTCGATTATTTCTGCTTTTTCTAAAACATAAAAAAAATGTATTTACATTAGTCAATAACTTGAATAATTTACCTTTTTTTAGATTTTTTAGTAACCGTCGAAGGTGGTACAGATTTTATACTAGTTTCCATTAAGCTTGTAATGGAAGAAGACCTGGTCAGAGCATCACTTAGCACTTCAGCTTCTAATTTATCGTTTAATTCTACCTCTTCACTCCAGTCCTAATTCATATAATTAATAACAAATTTGTGTCAATTGGCGTTTTTGCATTTACAATTGCGTGAAAAATATTTACATTAATATTTTTTTCTAGAGCAAAAGTCATTTAAATATATTGTTCAACTAAAAACTAAACAAACAAGTTTGACAGAGATCAACTAACAATAAAAAATAATTTGAATAGTTTATAAAATAGAGAAAACAATTTGTACTTACCAAAATTGTATTATTAATAGGAACTATAGGCCTAGTCTCTTTCTCTGGTGGAGTTGGCGGTGAAACAGGAGATAACTGTGCTTCAAGACTATCCCTAAATTTCCCAGGAGTCTTTTGTTTTACAGTATCATCACATCTTTCTTGTAAATTTTTGGAGGCATCACTTTGATTAGAATTTCTATCTCTAGTATTCTTATTTAGTCTACTATCATTTCTACATTTAATTTCGCTAAAATTACTATTTCTATCTTCATTACTACATTTATTGCCACGTGATCTATCATTATTAAATCTATCTACGCTTCTTCTACCATCTTCTTTATATTTATAATCATCACCTGCGCTATACATATGAACTGGTGTTTGGGATCTACTATCTATTCTTTGCAGGTTCTCCGTACTGTGTGCTTGTCCGGCGAAAGACGGTGGTGTGGGCAGTCGAGAGTCGAATTGATTTATCATGAACATTTTCTCCGGGGTAATTGAACGATACATGCCAATTTTGCTTTCGTAGTCTTGTTGCAAGCGACCTCTACCTCTAGGTCGATTTCCCGGTAATGTGTAATAATTTAAATTATTATGATGCATATGTTGGTTCTGAATGTGGTGGTGGTGAATGCCACTTGGCAGTGTGGAGTAATTCTGATTATTTTGTTTTGATGTGTAATTATGATGCCCGTGTGACATTTGCGAACCCTGGAAAGTTATGCTGCTTCCATCCCACTGCTCTTCATTTCTTACATAATTTCCTTAAAAAAAAGAAAATAAAGATTCAATAAATTTTTCTAATGTAGGGTAAACTTGCCTAATTCGTACCCCTTAAGAACATATGCCTATAACTTTACGAAATTTGAAGAAAAATAAACTGCAATAGCAATAATAAACTCTTTGTTAACAAAGTCAATAATTTTCAAGCAAGCAAAAACGATAAATTACAAATTCTTAAAGAAACAAAAGTTTTTCAAAAATACGAAAAAAGTACGATTTAAGATCAATGTCTTTCTTTAACGCTGTTTTTTTTTTTGAGAGTCTCATTTACTGTTAAGTTCTGAGGTGTGCTTTTCTTCTTTACTTTAGTGAACTTTTCATGTAAATTGTTTTGTATGAATTTTCTGTTAGAATTTGGATGTCCATAGTTTCCTGGGATAGTTTATTTGAACATGTAAGCATTTAAAACCTCGGAGATACGTTTTCTATTTAAATAGGCACAAAATTCTACAAAAAACTGGCCGGCGGTTAACAGAACCAAAAATAACATTGCAGATAGGTGTACTTTTGCACAAAAACTTGTTTCATTCTTTATCTTCACTAGAATTGAAGCAAAATCATTACGAGTGATGTAAAAGTCTTACTGAAAACTAGTCAAAAACTAATTTTTTCAATAATTTTCCATAGAATGCCTATCACAATAACATGGCTAGGTTAAATCATGTAGTTCACTGTTATTCACAGTTTCCGCTGCTACAAGTGCTTATCACCATTACGGCTTAGCCGGGGCTTACGAGAAATTGTGGAGGTACGATTTAGACGCAGGTAGGAATTAGGCAAGTTTACCCTACCTAGTATAAAGATCAATTAATACATACTGATGAGTATAAAACAAAACTTTTACATTCAAATACTGCAGTACAAATTCAACATAATTTTTTTTAACTTGGCAAGTTCTTGTTTCAAAAACTTGGCAACCCTGCTCAAACTTGCATTTGTATATTTTTCTATTGTAGTTGTCAGATTAGGTGAAATTCCGCTACATTTTAGGCACAATTGGCGCTTAAAAATCTTATAGGCGTTTGATTTTAAGATCGTAGCGCTACCGCGGATAAATCTGAACCTCTAAAAGCTATTCGGAATTTTTGTAATGCACGTGTTTAAGTGAGTACCAATACAAATACAGAAGTTGATTTAATGTAAATATCACATATAACACAATCCTGATACATCATATTGGAGTTTGCAGCTAAGCGTTCGCCACCTGGGGCCTATTGCTTAAAAGTACGGATACAAGTTACAGGTGATTTTTCATTACAATTTGTAAAAATTTGTGTTGCAGGTGTTGCATAAATAAAAAGTACAAACTTGTAAGTTCCAAATTTTACAATTTTACAGGAGGATTTTTATTATTTTACAAGCCTTTCCGAATAGATTTTACAGGTCACAAATTACAGTTTTACAAACAACAGTAAAATTGTGATACACATTGAACGTACCTTGAGACGTATTGCATAAAAGTACAAGTTACAATTATACAAGTTTACAATTACAGGCACTTGTATTGCACTATGTACCATTACAGGTGTTGCACAAATAATTATTAAAACTGCAAAATATTTTTACAATTTTACAGGTCTAATCGACACATTAATCTCAGTTCTACAGGTTTTTGTAAAAGTAAGAAACTATCAGTTACATCTTGCAAAAAAAGTACAGTTTCAAAGGTGACAAAGCTAAACTGTAAGTTATGTGTTAAAAATCAAAATTTATTTTTATGTACAGGGTGGATCAATTTCGATGTCTCTTATGGACAACTCTGTAACTATAAGAGATAGAAAAAAACTAATGGCCAAGTCTCCATCTCTTTTTTAGAGATAAAGTCAATAGACTAAACAAAAATTGGCTATCTTCTTTTGCTTTCGAGTTATAGGCAAAAATTGACATTTTTGACTTTTCGTCAATCGCGCATATCTCGTTTATTTTTACAGATATTAAAAAACTGTTTTGACATTATGGTCATTATGGTCATTATGGACACTTTTTGGAATACAATTCAGTGGTGTAGTTGGTTTTTTGATATTTAATTAAATTTTCGAGTTATAGCATAAAGTTATATTTTTTTAAATGGAAATCATAGTTGGCAATGTCATCATTAAATAGAGATTTTTTTTCTGTTTTCAAAAATATATACTTTGTTGGGTTTATTTCTTACAGTTAATAGAATAAAACGCCTTTTTTATTATTTTTGGGTGCATTCTTTTCTTAGGAGGCTAGTTTCAACAAAAGCCAACAATTTTCTTTTGTTTTTATTAAATATTAACAAAGATTTGAAGATTGGGTAGCACAAGAGTGAGAGGTATTGCGATAAACATAAGAGATAGAAAGCTAGCACCGATAGAGCTGGGTTGGGTTGCAACATGAGTTGGCTGTGTATTTTAACGCGGCAGTGTTGAAATTGTGATTTATTTTGATATTATTTTCTGGGTTTTAAGTTATTTATTGTGATAATTGAAGAGTTGTGTTTATTATCTACTTACATTTCAATATTCTTTAACTTTTTCTGCAATAATTTCTTATTTTTAAGATGTTTTTAATTTATACATATTATTTTAATTTATTATCCCATGACATGCATATTTGATCGAAAAAAATGCGTTTTAAATATTAAATGAAGTTACATAATTTCGAATTTCACCCAAACCACATGGTATCGGTATTGTTGTAGTCTTTGTGACTCTTAGAGGATGCTCGTTCTATCTTTCTTTCTCTTTATGCGGTTGCAATATTTGAACAAGAGTTGATATATAATAAAAACAAACAAAAAAATTGTCGGCCTTTGTTTAAACCAGCCTACTAAGAATAGAATACACCCAAGAATAATAAAAAAGGCGTTTTATGCTATTAATTGTAACAAATAAACCCAACAAAGTATATATTTTTGAAAACAGAAAAAAAATGTCTATTTAAAGGTGGCATTGCCTACTATGATTTCCATTTAAAAAAATATAACTTTATGTTATAACTCGAAAGTTTTATTAAATATCAAGAAACCAACTACACCACTGAATTGTATTCAAAAAAGTGTCCTAATAATGTCAAAACAGTTTTTTAATATCTGTAAAAATAAACGAGATATGCGCGATTGACGAAAAGTCGAAAATGTCAATTTTTGCCTATAACTCGAAAACAAAAGAAGATAGCCAATTTTTGTTTAGTCTATTGACTTTATCTCTAAAAAAGAGATCGAGACTTGGCCACTAGTTTTTTTCTATCTCTTATAGTTACAGAGATGCCCATAAGAGACATCGAAATTGATCCACCCTGTACAGGGATTTTGTTTATATTTTGAACGGTACCTACACATTTTATTATTACATATACAAAAAAAATGTTAAATATAAAAGTTCTAGGAATTTACCTGAACCGCCAGAATTTATTAAAAAAAGAAACAAATGACGATTGGACACTTAACAAATGAGCATCAACTTTGTTATTTTAAATGGAACACTATGTATATTTTCTCGAATTAAGAAAGATATTTATTTCCTAATTCCAAAAATATATAGTATGTCTATATTTGGTTTCATACTTTTTGCGATAATTAAATTTAAAATAAAAAAAATTGCATTTATTTGGATTAATAAGAATATTCTATTATGTGTGACAAGTGCTAAACTAATTAAAAGACGTTTTAGAAGTCAAAACGCTAATATCTAAGATAAATACTTATTATATGAAATAAATTAATAAAAATATATCAAAACAATAAGAATTTCAAACTTAAATATCGTAAAAAGTACGAAACTAAATATAGACAAATTACATATTTTTGGAATTAGGAGAAAAATATCTTTCTTAATTCTAGAAAATATACTGAGTGTTCTATTTAAAATAACAAAGTTGATACTTATTTGTTAGGTTTCCGATTGTCATTTGTTTCTTTTTAAAATAAATTCTGGTGGTTCAGGTAAGTCCCTAAAACTTTTGTATTTAACATTTTTTGATATGTCTAATAATAAAATGCGTAGATACTGTTCAAAATATAAACAAAAACCCTGTACAGGGTTAGTTTTATTAATGTTAACCCCCCTTTATTTTTTTAATTATTAACCGATGGATTTTTATGTAGATTTCACTTATACTATCAGTTTTCCGGTAGCATTTTATATATACCGGGTGGACAAAAAAATATAATTTTTTTAAATGCAACACCCTCTATATTTTTACAAATTTTTGATCCTTGAATCACCCTGATAACAAAAATATAACGCACCAAGCGAGAAAACACCCTTAGCATTGACTTTCTCGAAAAATGCTCGGACAGGCCGATTTTATTTTTAAAAACCAATTCTAATTTTATAATTACCACTTTTGCGCTGTGACGTCATCGACACTTTTTTTAAATGACAGCCTATTTTTTGAAAATGTCATTTGAAAGCATCTTTCTTATAAAAACATAACAAAACAACTTAATAAAATTACAATAAATGCTGAAAATGATCTCCCCCAACCACTTGACAGTGACCAGCTCGTGTGTAAAAACGCTGTTAGTAACTTTTGCGATGGTTCCACGGCTAATGTTATTCATTTCCGTCCTAATTTTGCTTTGTAAGTCTTCCAAATTTTGAGGTCTGTTCATGTAAACTCGACCTTTTAGATAACTCCATAAAAAGAAAACTTACAAAACAAAATTAGGACGGAAATGAATAACATTAACATAACTGTGAAACCATCGCAAAAGTAATTAACAGCGTTTACACACGAGTTGGTCACTGCCAAGTGGTTGGTGGAGGACATTTTCAGCATTTATTGTAATTTTATTAAGTTGTTTTGTTATGTTTTTATAAGAAAGTTCTTTTTTAAAACCTTTGGTTACTAATATCAATCATGGAGCAACTTACCAAAATCTCGACAGAAAGTATTATTTTAGGTTGAAATTTTATTAAGATTAAAAATCACATTTCCATTTTTCAATAATTTTTTTCATTAACATTTTTGTACTCAGAAAAATGGATGCTTTCAAATTACATTTTCAAAAAAATAGGTTGTCGTTTAAAAAAGTGTCGATGACGTCACAGCGTAAAAGTGGTAATTGTCATAAAATTAGAATTGGTTGTAAAAGATGTCTTTTTTAAAAATAAAATCGACCTGTCCGAGCATTTTTCTAAAAAGTCAACGCTAAGGGTGTTTTTTCGCTTGGTGCGTTACTTTATCACCACACTGCATATAAAACGCTACCGCAAAACTGATAGTATAAGTGAAATCTACATAAAAATTTATATGAGACCAATTTTTAAATTTTTTGAATCGGTTAATAATTAAGAAAATAAGGGGGGTTAACATTAATAAAACTAACCCTGTACATAATTAAACAATGTACACTTCTATGCAATAAAATGAACCACTGAATTATTACAGTTTAAAACGGACGTAAATGAAAAATATAAATTTGTCAGAATAAAATATGAGGCAGAGTCAAATAAAAGTCTTAAAAGTGCCCTAAAAACTGTACTAACGCAATCTTGATTACATAACAGATACTTTATTTTTAAAATGGATAAACTAAAATAATTACTTAATTTTATTGCACAACTGTACATATATATATATAATTCGTAGGGAAGTAATGCCGTACTTGTTAGGTAAACCAATTCTTAAATTATTTTTATTAACGGGGATTAACGGCTATTGTAAATAAAATATATTTTTATATATATTTTATTTACAATAGCCGTTAATCCTCGTTAATAAAAATAATCATATATATATATATATATATATATATATTATTTTATTCTAATAATACAGGGTGTCCCAACAGTGTGTTCTCGGGCCATATCTCCATAACTATTGAAGATACAAAAAAATTTTCAACACAATTTCGTTTTTAATTTAAGAGATCTACAACACGAAATTATTTTCATCTATACAGAGTGAATCAAAACAGTGGTGCCGGACAAAACTTTTTTATTTCAAATGGCATGCCCTATATATGAAATCAAATTTGAATTGCCCATAAAATTCTACACATTTTCTGTATACCATTGCCTATACCTAAACCTAACCGTTCTTGAGAAATATAACATTTTGTCTAAAAACCGCCATTTGCAGCCACTATTTTATTTATTGATATTTTATTTATTTTTAACCCTAAGAAAAAGATTTTTGGTACAGATGTAGTTGATACATAAGCTTATCATAAGCCATTATTAAATATACTTTTATCGCTACAGGATGGTCATGGTAATAAACGAAATCTCAGAAATTTCAAAATGACAGAACTCAATTTTCTTAAATAGCATGCCCTATATTTTTCTATCCTAAATTCTTCGTTTAATAAAGTACTTTCATTTTTGTTAAGTATGTCTTATACCTATCTAAGATATTTTCTGAGATTTTTAGATTTATTTGAATTATTTCTTTTAAAACGAGTTGTTGTCTAAGGTGGCCGCGGAAAACGGCAAACAAATGAACCTGTTGACTTTAATAATTAATTTTCAAACGACAATAATGTACAGGCATTAGTTAGTTCTAGTACGTGACTCCTTTAAACAGTTATACATTTTTTTGTACTTACGTCATACATGCCCCAAGCTCTCTATGAGCTTGTCAGGAATGCGTTAAGCTGGTTATTGTAATATTGCCCGCTGCGGCTGCGACCGACCTACTAAGTGTTTTCCATCGGCATTCGTCTTACAAACCGGGAAAACGCAGAAAACCTAGTTCGAAGGGGCCGAAATGAATCCTGAACACAATCCGGCACATAAGTGTTCCATTTCTCACATAGGACCCATATGTACCAGGAGGGGATTCGAACACACACCTATAATTGTCCGACCAAGCGTCAAGCCCGTTGCCAGCGGATCCAACCAACTTTCGCTATGCAACCATTTAGTAAAGAAATAATTCAATAAATCTAATAATTCATGTCTTAACAAGTACCCAACAGTCTAACACTTTGAAAAGTAATTATTAATGTCAACCGGTTCATTGTTTGCCGATTTTCCACAGCCCCTTAGACAAGTGTTCGTTTTAAAAGATGTAATTCAAATAGATCTGAAAATCTCAAAAAATATCGCAGATAGGTATAAGACATACTTAAGAAAAATGAAAGTACTTTATTAAACGAAGAATTTAGGATAGAAAAATATAGGCATGCTATTTAAGAAAATCGTGTTTTGCCATTTTGAAATTTCTAAGATTTCGTTTATTACCATGACCACCCTGTAGCGATAAAAGTACTTTTAATAACGGCTTATGATAAGCTTATGTATCAACTACATCTGTATCAAAAATTTTTTTCTTAGAGTTAAAATTAAATGAAATATCAATAAATAAAATAGTGGCTGCAAATGGCAGTTTTTAGACAAAATGTTAAATATCTCAAGAACAGTTAGGTTTAGGTATAGGCAATGGTATACAGAAAATGTTTACAATTTTATGGGCAATCCAAATTTGGTTTCATATATAGGGCATGCCATTTGAAATAAAAAAGTAAAATGAAAAGTGAAAATAAAAATAATTTCGTGTTGTAGATCCCTTAAATTAAAAGAGAAATTGTATTGAAAATTTTTTTCTATCTTCAGTACTTATGGAGATATGGCCCGAGAACACACTGTTGGGACACCCTGTATATGTTATTTTTACGTTGCCTTTTAAATATTCTTGCTCTGCCTTGAATAATGTTCCTCGCTCTCTGTTGCTGCAGATCTTCATCTTCATCAGAAGAACTACTCCACATATTCTCTAATGCATCGTTTCTCAAACTGAGGGTCTATAGTCTATAGGGTATATAGCCTAAACCATAATGAAATCATTTTATGACAAAAATTCATGTTCATACCCGTCGCTATAAACGCAGCGACATAAAATTATAGGAGAGGGGGTCGCGAAATATTAATTTTATTTATATTTACTATTTGGGGGGTCGCGGAGCTAAGAAGGTTGAGAATCGCTGCTCTAATGGAATTAGATGGAACTTTGTAAAAAAGTTACACACGTAACGAGGTACGTTCAATGTGTATCACAATTTTACTGTTGTGTGTAAAATTGTAATTTGTAACCTGTACAGTCTCTTCGGAAACGCTTGTAATATAATAAAAATTCTCCTGTAAAATTGTAAAATTCATTGGAACTTACAAGTTTGTACTTTTTGTTTATGCAACGCCTGTAACACAAATTTTTACAAATTGTAATGAAAAATTACCTGCAACTTGTATCCGTACTTTTATGCAATAGGCCCCAGATTCGGTGTGTTGCTTTTTTACAAAGTTCCATTTAATTCCATTAGAGAATATATGGAGTAGTTCTTCTGACGAAGATGGATGATTTTTACGGCATTTTTAAGGTTTTTATTTGACTCTGCCTCGTATTTTATTCTAACAAATTTATATTTATAAATTCAGTGCTTCATTTTATTGCATAGAAGTGTACATCGTTTAATTATGTACATAAAAATGAATTTTAATTTGCAACAGATAACTTACAATTTTGAGATTAGCTTTGTCACCTTTGAAACTGTCACCATTTTTGTAAGATTTAACTAAGAATTTCTTACTTTTACAAAAACCTGTAGAATTGAGATTAATGTGACGATTAGACCTGTAAAATTGTAAAAATATTTTACATTTTTAATAATTATTTGTGCAACGCCTGTAATGGTACATAGTGAAATACAAGTGCCTGTAATTGTAAACTTGTACAATTGTAACTTGTACTTTTATGCAATAGGCCTCTGGTGTCAACTAAACAAACCCTTGTATGCTACATAACATCTCGTGTTTTGGCGTCGATTCTGAGTATAGGCGTTTGATTTTAAGATCGCAGCGCTACCGTGGATAAATCTAAACCTCTGTAAGCTACACGGAATTTTTGTAATGCACGTAATGTAACGTAGAGAGGGATAATGAAACAAAAATGGAAACTGAAATTAATTTTTTGACATAATATCGTATGTTAGCGGAGAATTAGCTAAAATTTGTAACATATAAGTGTAAATACATATAATAATATACAGCATGGTCCATAATAGATCTCGCATTTTTTTACAAAAAATTATTAGTTTGCGAAATTAAATTTGGTAGTTTACTAATAAAGGGAACGTATATAAACTTTTGCCATTAGGTACCAAGATTTCTATACAAAAATTCACCAACAAGAATTCTTGATAGAAATTAAAATTTCCGTTTACAAACACCAAAAGCTTACGAATCTAATCGTCATTAAGAATGGAAAAATTAAAAAATGTTTGAATACTTAATCGAAATGAAAAATTAAAAGAACACAAAATCTTGAACGCTCGAAAAGATATCGACAAACTGAAAGAACCAGTAGAAAATTTAACGTTTCTCAGGTGTTAAATAAACTGTAAATTTTCCTGGTACATACATTCTGCATCATTAATTTTAAAGTAATTATTCTCGAAAATGGTTCACTTTAGCCACATACAATAAGTATATCTTTTTTAATGAAAAATAAATATCCTTTAAATTAAAGTTAACGAATCATTTTTTGAATGACTCCATATACAAATAAAACATAGCCAAAAACAAAAGAATGTCAAAGTTTTGACAGCGCCCCCTACATTTATACAGAGAATAAACAAATATTCAGATTCAGCAATACGGAAAACTCCCATATGTAATTTAACTTGAAGGCTTCCGCGGCCGTCGTCCATGTTTGAATTGGCTTCCGGTTGGAACCGCGTCACGTTGACTTCTTCTACTGCCGACGTTTCGTTCTCCATGGCAGAAGAACTTCCTCAGGGCTGCTGCTGCTGATGGTGTTGCTGCTGCTTCTCGTGGGTAGTTGAGATTGTTCCATGGAGAACGAAACGTCGGCAGTAGAAGAAGTCAACGTGACGCGGTTCCAATCCCATATGTAATTTTACAAGTAAATATTTCAAGAAATAAGTAAATTTTCATGAAAAACTGAAGTAAAGAAATATTCTTTAAAAGATCGTAGCTTGTTAACGAAACAAAATTGTATTAAAATAAAATGCTCTAAATTGACCCAAGGAAGCAACTCTTTAACTGTAATCCATTCTTTTCTGGGCACCCGATATAAGAAATACCTCAAATACCTATAGCTGGAATATATGTATGTACAGGGTTTTTTTAAATATTTTACACCCCACCTAGAGCCTTTATTTTAGGAGCTAGAGGAAAACTTTAAATGCAAAAGTTATAGGGTTTTATATATGTTATCTTTTAGGGTTATCACGAAAAACAAAAGCGTAACGCAAAGTGGAGAAATGGAAATAGAATGTTCCATGAGACAAACAAAAATTGTATTTTTCCTCCACTTTTCGATGCGTTTTTGTTTTCTGTGATAGTTCTAAAAGATAATACATATGAAATCCTACAACTTTTATATTTAAAGCTTTTCTCTAGCTGTTACATTAAAACCCCTAGATAGAATGCAAAATATCAAAAAGAAACCCTGTAATAAAAATGTAAATATTTTGTAAGGTCGCAGGAAGTCGCAGAAACTGTTGGTACCATCTTGAAACTTAGTATCGTAGTGTATTAATCTATTATAATATATCTAATATATTAATCCAGCGCGATATTGCGAGAGTTTTACGAAATTGTCAATAATAGATTAAGATTAATAATTTTTGTTTTCTTGCTAAACGGTTCATTGGAGCACAGATTTCATATGTCTAGGATTATGTCCTGAGACATCCTTTTTTAAGTAAAAAGTTTGATGCGATTTGGAAAAATATCAACGGAGAAATTCAAATTTGAAATGTTCTGAATTAAGAATGACATTATTTTCTAGCATTTATGCGGTTTATTTTTAAAGAAATCTAAAAAAAGTTATAAATGTTTTAACATACTTTTATAAGCAACAAATGTATATGAAAAGATTTTCTGAATTTGACACTTGAGTTTCTGACCGATGTCCAAAGCATTACATTATCTCGTTCCACTTTGCGCCGTCACTGTGCGCCGTATGTGTTACACTTTCTGTTAATTTTATTTAAAAGTGGCTCCTAAAACAGTGCGTAACACAAACTGTTGTGTTTTTAGTTGCCATTCTAGAAAGAATAACGATACGGCATTGCATTCTTATTTATTGTCTGCGACTAAAAATGCAGGTTCTCGCACTAACCTACAAATTTGTTACACTTTGCTTAACAAATTGTAGAATATTATGGTTGGCACTTACCAAATGATAAAAAGTATAGATATTAGAGTCTGAAGCACTGTGGTCTGCAGATACAATCAATCCGAATATTACTTACTAATGAACTCAAAACAATAACAATAAAATTTTGTACAAAAAGTACACTTATTAATGTTGTTTCACTAAATATTTTATCACAAATAAATCAAACATAAACAAAAGGCGTTACTTATCTACGGTGGCTTCCTCACACGTGGCCAAGTCTCGATCTCTTTTTTAGAGATAAAGACAATAGACTAAACAAAAATTGGCTATCTTCTTTTGTTTTCGAGTTATAGGCAAAAATTGACATTTTCGACTTTTCGTCAATCGCTCATATCTAGTTTATTTTTACAGATATTAAAAAACTGTTTTGACATTATTAGGACACTTTTTTGAATACAATTCAGTGGTGTAGTTGGTTTTTTGATATTTACTTAAATTTTCGAGTTATAACATAAAGTTATATTTTTTTTAATGAAAATCATAGTAGGCAATGTCACCATTAAATAGAGATTTTTTTTCTGTTTTCAAAAATATATACTTTGTTGGGTTTATTTCTTACAATTAATAGAATAAAACGCCTTTTTTATTATTATTGGGTGTAATCTATTCTTAGTAGGCTGGTTTGAACAAAGGCCGACAATTTTTTTGTTTGTTTTTATTAAGGAAGTGGCTAAACATCCGCCGGCGGAACCATGCATTGTATATCGAAATTCCGCCGTTCGGCGGATGAAAATAACCTTAGCCCTCAAGTCCGCCGAAAGTTCAATTGATTTGCGCAAGAACGGCGGAACATTACTCTAAAAACTAATAATACCGCCGAACGGCGGACTTTATTGAAGAGAATGCTTAATCCGCCGTTCTGATGTGATGTTAAAGTAATTCACTATTTTAACAGTTTTATTTACAAATTTCGAAGTTAACATACATCTGTGGCCGGCCACTTTTAACATGATGTATGTTAACTTCGAAATTTGTAAATAAAACTGTTAAAATAGTGAATTACTTTAACATCACAACATTAGAACGGCGGATTAAGCATTCTCTTCAATAAAGTCCGCCGTTCGGCGGTATTATTAGTTTTTAGAGTAATGTTCCGCCGTTCTTGCGCAAATCAGTTGAATTTTCGGCGGAATTGTGGGCTAAGATTATTTAGATCCGCCGGACGGCGGAATTTCGAAATGTAATGCATGGTTCCGCCGGCGGACGTTTAGCCACGTCGTTTTATTAAATATCAACTCTTGTTCAAATATTTTGACAGTTGCAACCGCATAAAGAAAAAGAAAGATAGAACGAGCATCCTCTAAGAGTCACAAAGACTACAACAATACCGATACCATGTGGTTTGGGTGAAATTCGAAATTATGTAACTTCATTTAATATTTAAGTTTGAAACGCATTTTTTTCGATCAAATATGCATTTCATGGGATAATGAACTAAATTATATGTATAAATTAAAAACATCTTAAAAATAAGAAATTATTGCAGAAAAAGTTAAAGAATATTGAAATGTAAGTAGATAACAAACACAACTCTTGATATATCACAATAAATAACTTAAAACCCAGAAAATAATATCAAAATAAATCACAATTTCAACACTGCCGCGCTAAAATACACAGCCAACTCATGTTGCAACCCAACTCAGCTTTATCGGTGCTAGCTTTCTATCTCTTATGTTTGTCGCAATACCTATCACTCTTGTGCTACCCAATCTTCAAATCTTTGTTAATATTTAATAAAATCAAAAGAAAATTGTCGGCTTTTGTGGAAACTAGCCTCCTAAGAAAAGAATGCACCCAAAAATAATAAAAAAGGCGTTTTATTCCATTAACTGTAAGAAATAAACCCAACAAAGTATATATTTTTGAAAACAGAAAAAAAATTCTATTTAATGATGACATTGCCAACTATGATTTCCATTTAAAAAAATATAACTTTATGCTATAACTCGATAATTTAATTAAATATCAAGAAACCAACTACACCACTGAATTGTATTCCAAAAAGTGTCCTAATAATGTCAAAACAGTTTCTTAATATCTGCAAAAATAAACGAGATATGACGAGATTGACGAAAAGTCGAAAATCTCAATTTTGGCTTGTAACTCGAAAACAAAAGAAGATAGCCAATTTTTGTTTACACTATTGACTTTATCTTTAAAAAAGAGATCGAGACTTGACCATTAGTTTTTTTCTATCTCTTATAGTTACAGAGTTGTCCATAAGAGACATCGAAATTGATCCACCCTGTACATATATCTTAATTTTAGAAAGTCGAACGAATTTTGTTCATTTAATGAGAATTTCTTTATTTTTGTGTTTTTTTTTAATTTTCTTTCTTTCGCGGTCGTCTTTTGTTTTATTTTATGTCGAAAACTGCACAATTGTCAATTCTGAATTTTAGAAAGTCGAACCGGTTTTGTTTATTTAATGAGATTTTTTATTTTGTAAATTTCTCGATTGTCTCTTGTTTTATTTTATGTCAAAAATTGCACAATCGTCAATTCTTAATCTTAGAAAGACGAACCAACCGGTTTTGTTTATTTAACGAGAATTTTTTATTTTCTTTTTAATTTTATAAGTTTCTGGATCGTCTTATTTTACGTTGAAAATTGCACAATTGTCAATTCTTAAGTTCAGAACCTTGAACCAGGTTTGTTTATTTAATGAGAATTTTTTTATTTTTGAGATTTTTTTATTTCATAAATTCTCTTTAAGTACTTCTCGATCATCTTTTATTTTATTTTACGTCGAAAATTGCACAATTAACAATTCTTAAGTTGAGAAAGTTGAACCAGGTTTGTTTACTGAATGAAAATTTTTTTATTTTTGTAATTTTTTTTTAACTTCATAAATTCTCTTCTCAAAATTCAAAAATAAAAATCGCTTAATTAAAATCAGTGGTTTTAAAAAACATGCTTTTGATCAAGTAATTTAAATTAGCTCTACTCTGATTTAAACCATTCTGCTTATAGGGTGTTTTTATATGCATACAGGCAACACGGGAAATTGTTTAGAAGCCTATATTCTTTTAGAATAATCTACCGAAATTAAGAGACATCTGCCGAAGTTTTTCACAACTGTCTTCCGAAATGTACCCTTGCCGATTGGCAGCACTGTCAGAAACTAGAAAAGACATTTCCAGCGTATAGGAATAACAAGGTGCCGACACTCGTCGTCGGCACCTTTGATGTTTATGTACCTAGCTTCTGAACAGAACAGCGGCGGCTGCTTCAGTTAGTAGTTGTAAGATGTCACTGGAGGCAAGTTAAAAAATTATAAAAGAAAAACATGCTTTACCTTTCTAATGCCCGTATGTACAGGGTTTTTGTTTATATTTTGAACGGTACCTACACATTTTATTATTAGACATATCAAAAAATGTTAAATACAAAAGTTTTAGGAACTTACCTTACAGAATTTATTTTAAAAAGAAACAAATGACAATCGGAAACCTACCAAATGAGTATCGACTTTGTTATTTTAAATGGAACACTCAGTATATTTTCTAGAATTAAGAAAGCTATTTTTCTCCTAATTCCAAAAATATATAGTTTGTTTATATTTGTTTTCATACTTTTTACGATATTTATGTTTGAAATTATTATTGTTTTGGTATATTTTTATTAATTTATTTCATATAATATGTTAATTTCTCTTAGATGTTAGCGTATTGACTTATAAATTGACTTTTAATTAGCTTAACACTTGTCACACGTAATAAACTCCTTATTAATCCAAATAAATGCATTTTTCTTTTAATTTTAAATTTAAATATCGCATGAAGTATGAAACCAAATCTAGACAAACTACATATTTTTCGAATTAGAAAATAAATGTCTTTCTTAATTCGAGAAAATATACATAGTGTTCCATTTAAAATAACAAAGTTGATACTCATTTGTTAAGTGTCCAATCGTCATTTGTTTCTTTTTTTAATACATTCTGGTGGTTCAGGTAAATCCCTGAAACTTTAGTATTTAACATATTTTTGTATGTCTAATAATAAAATGTGTAGGTACCGTTCAAAATATAAACAAAATCCCTGTACAGACAAATCTTAGACTTAAGCCAAAGTAAACCTTTATTTTGAACAATGTAACTACAGTTCTTTCGCTCGATCTTTGCAGTCACGTCACACTTTACCGATTCGAGAAACGAAATCAACATATTCCTTTATCCTTATCTAATACGTATGTTAAAACAATGATAGAATTTATAAATTTGTCATTTTGAGTCGATAATTTTCTGACGTAACTGCAAAGATCGAGCGAAAGAACTATATACGACACACAATTTGATATGAAGTTAGCTTTAAGTGTCACTTTTTCCTTAAGTCCACCTTTAGATAATAGGCGTCTTTTTGTGACACATTGATTTGAAACATTTCAAAACGTTTCAAATCAATACATTTTAGTGTTACAACGGTGACGTCACAGACGCAACTGGTTCAAAATAATTGATGCTGGTTTGAACCGCGCTCGGAGCCCGGTTTGAAACGAGTTCGTGAATTTGTGGAGGGGTAAACGAATTATTTGTAGGTTAGGTGACAGACTATTGCATGTGCTATTGCAAAATCTATTAATAAGTAAATAAATTTACATTATTTACACGAATGAATTATTGAAAGATATCTCTGAAATAAGACACAAAGGATGAACGTAACCAAATTTCTTTCTTGTCATCGGAGTGGAAATATTAAAAAAAGTGGCTTTTTTTACTTTTCTGTAAAAAATAAAGATACTTGAAAGAATTTCTTGAATTTCGAAAACATTTGTTAAGATCCGCAAAATAAATGATCTTCCCAAACGTAAGTAAACTTTCAAATGGATACCATTTACCGCCAAACCGAAAAGTATCGAAGCTTATGTTTCAAACAAATGCATTTTCTTGCTATAAGGAATAAGGCATTTACGAAAATTCACCGGGTGTACACCGAATAAACCAAATGCTTTCGATAATTCAACCGGTTACTTTTGTACCGCGTTCGATAATTTACCACGTATACCGAACTCATGCACCTGGTGCATGATTTGTGCACCGAGGAAAGTTAATAGTCCATGCGGTCGGTACATTAAACATAACCTAAAAAAAATTATTAGTTGTAGGCAGCGTTTTATAAAATTAAAATAATTACTAGTTGCAATGGATGTGAAGTTGGAAAATGTTCAAAAATAAAACATCAGCTTCAGATATGGAAAATATCATTAAATATGCTTATTTTCAAATGTTATTATAGGTTTTGTTTGGTTAATTCACCGAAGTTTATCTACCGAAGCGTTTTTAAATTCAGTCAACCGATCTCTGCACCGGTGTATCAGCTGATTACCGATGGGTAAATTTGGTGTACCCACCGGGTGAATTTTCGTAAATGCCTATAGTGACGTCACACTTCAAAACGGTTCAAATCAATGAACTAACCGTGTTTAAAACGTTGGGTCACAAAAAAACGCCTAATGTCTCAATGTCTGTGCATACGGCCATAAATCTTTCGAAAATCGAAACAAATTGACACCTTGGCTGTAAGTTCTTAAGCAGTGTTTCACAACACATCCTTTTTAACCACGACTTTTATAAAAATTGACCACTTTGTGAATTTGATTTTCAATTTCAAGCCGCCAATGTCGAATAGAGTTCCTGTATAATGTTTACATGGTTGAGCCATGTGGATCCAATATCAAAAACCACTTGATTTTTAAAATTATTTTCTCCTGTCATTCTTTATTTATTAATGACAAATAAATTGATCGTATTATTTAAGAAATTATATTTGTAGTTTATAACTGAAGAAGGATATGTAAGAAACATGTAATGTAATACATATTACAGCACAATTTAAAAAGGTAATTCAAACAATTTTGACGTCAGATTTCACATTGCATTGCTTTTACCATTGCAAGTTTTACTGATTCCTCTGCACTGATTCGTTTCCAAAGATTGCGCTTAACGTTTATACTGTAAAATCTTATTCTGAAAATTGCGTGTAAAATACCCAGCTGCTTATTATCGTTTCCTTATCTTGTGATAATTTGGAATTGATAAAATTCGACAGCTTTAAATGAAATATATATTATTAACATTTTCAGAAATTTAGTCTGTATTTTCAGTGTTACTGCAAATAGTGTTGGAATTACATCCTACTTAAGAATTCTTTGTTTGAATTGGACAGTCATTACATCCTGAAAACGTCGTCACATGACATAACACATACACAATTGACATCCTCCATTATGCTTACAAAATTTTAACATTTCTTATCCAAATACCTTTTAATTTTGAATGTTTTTGAAAATGTACGAAACGAAAAGCCTCGATTTATTCTTTTCTTACAATTAAATGCTGAAATACTTAAGCATAATGTCAAAACTAAATTGTCAAATTATATAAAATCATATACTCTTTGAAACTCTTATCCATGGCCTTCTAAATGAAAAGCGAGTTCTATCTGGCCTGCGCAAAAGTGCAGTTCAGGCGTGCTCCGCCAAGCACTACTTATGGGGCGCTTTTTTAACCTAAAATCTTGACAGTTCTGTCACGTGTGAATGGTGAATGAGTTCGTGTAAGAACAATTAATGTTATTATTGTAAAAATTTGAGCATACTGGATATTATTTACGTTAGAATAAAGTGGAGTATTTATGTCCAATTTCGACAACTTAATTTAGCATTAAACTATTACGATTTTAGATTGAAATCTTACCTGTACATACTCAAAATTTCTGTGGTAAGTTACAACATGTATAATAAAGCTTCTTTTCTTACTGTGCGTAATTATCATCGCCCTTTTTAACACGTTTTATTTATGACACGAAAGCTTTTTAAAATGACAGTTTTTCTTTATTGCGCAAGCATACTTCACTCCGACGTGATCAAATGATTTGTGCATGAATCTATAAAGTTTATAGCATATAAATTATGCTGTATTACGGTAATTACAATATTTATTAATTTTGAGTGAACTCACTTTGATTGACAGTAATGACAGTGCATTTCACTCAGTCCCGTCAGTGCCCCATAACCAGCGCCAAAGTGGCGACTTTTGGCGTTTTCTCGAGCACAAAAACTCAAAGTAAATTTTTCAAAACGCCCAGGCCAGTTAGAACTCGCTTTTCATTTAGAAGGCCATGCTCTTATCTAACTTATACAGGAACTCTAATGTCGAACAGAACGTCACACCATCTACTGGTCAAATTGTGTCTCTACTTGTTATTCCTATACGCTGACATTTCTTTGTAATTTTTAGTAGGGATGGGTAATCCGAGTACTTTCTTGGATCAGTTCCAAACCGATCCGATTCCACTGATGTACCTGTTCCAAAGATCAATTCCAGTATCGAGTCCGCAAATTAAGGAGCGCCTAGCCGCCTTACAGACAATCAGAACAAGGACAAGGATAGCTCAAATTATCAATCAGTGGTGCATATCTCACTAACAATTAGAACAAAGCAATATAATTAAAATTTAAAAGTGTCACATAATTGCGACACCATAGGACTATAAAAATGAAAGTGTTTTCGTGTCTATGGGCACATTTCAGAATTAACCGATTACTTCACCGGTAGACATTTTAAAAATTTAAAATCCACTGTAAAGCTGTAATAAGTATATATTAATAATATATATCACAAAATCTTTTAAGCGGACACTAAATCGCGCACTATACACTTAACGTTTCGCAGTCGTTCGTTAAGTTCGTTAAGTGTATAGTGCGCGATTTAGTGTCCGCTTAAAAGATTTTGTGATACAAATTTCATCGGACAAGAACCAACTGTAAATATTAATAATATAGTTATTATAAGTTGTACTGATAAGCTTAATAAATAAAAAAAGAAAACTTATTATAGCTTTACAATGGATTTTAGAATTTTAAAATGTCTACCTACCAGTGGAGTAACCGGCTAATTCTGAAATGTGCCCTACGTAAGAATCGAACTCGGGCCTTATGGAATTGGAGTCCATCGCTCTAACCTCACCACTATTAATACGTACTCTTTTTTAAAAATAATACATAAATATGAAGTAGAATTTTGACTCCGCCCATCTATCAATTGATTGGTTGTAGGAAGATTTGTCCACTTCAGCCAGATTTTTCGCACAGAAGTATGAATAAATGAATATAATAATATAATAGTATAATATATATAAATAGTAGGTATTTTATTACTTTATTGTAGATTACCCCCTAAAAGCATAGTACCAGCTTATAAAAATACTCCTTTACCCTTTTTATTATAAAAAATCCCCGAAAGAGGGTAAAATCCTCCCATCTGGCATCACTCATCCGTACTCATACGCGTACTCGTTTTTCGATTTGCGGTGGATCAGTTCCACCGATCCCAGTGTTAATACCTGTTCCATTGGATCAGTTCCAGTATTGGGTTCCCATCCCTAATTTTTAGGTGGACATATTTTGTGTGCATAAAAAAACAACCTGAGAAATAATTAATTATTATTTCTTATATAATTATAGAGACTCCTTTTTTTATTCCTACCTACACATTAGAAATTCGAAATTGGAGAACCAAATTAACCCGTAACAGGTGACGTGAAAAAAAGTTACACTATTGGTGACCGGGAGTCGGCCAGACTCCTTTCAAAAACTATTTATTTTTGCTTATTTCAAATAAATTTGATAAACACCATATAAATTTGGTTAATAAAAGAAAAAACTAATGTTTAGGATTTTGCGGTAATCCGCAAAACCTTAAACAATTATAAATTAAAATGCACAGTTTTTTACTTTGTTTCACCACTTATTTATTATTTTGGAATACCACAAAGGCTGTCCAAATCGAACTCTTAAACAATTAAGTATCATTAGAGATGGGTCGTTCGCGACTGAACCGGTTCACTGATCCGAATCTTTTAAGAGATCCGCGTGAGCCGAATCCGAAAATTTTAGGATCCGGCTCACGGGTCACGGTTCCTCGCACCAGGCACGACTTGCGAGTCATTTGAACGGCCGGCTAAACCGACTGACCTGCGAATGTTTGAATCACACGGATCATAGATCCTTTTCGGGACTTGAGTGGAGTCTGTGGCTTTGTGCTGTGACATTGTATCAGTATTAGAAATTGTTGTGAAATTAGTTCCAGTTCGACAAAAAATTTTAAAAAATAATCCACAGAAGCTGTAATTTAAAAAAATGTATAACAGTTAGTGGTACTACTGTACACATATTATTTTTTATATAAAATTTAAAAATTATATTTTAATAGTAAATGAATATGCCTACATGTTTACAAAAATGTTGTAATTAAAATAAATACAGTGTTTTAATTTTTGTAAAGATTTTTGAATCCGAGATCCGGCTCTATTGATCCGGATCAGTAATCCGGATCTTTATACTGATCCAGATTCAGTGAGTCGGATCTTGAAAATGATCCGGATTGCCCATCTCTAAGTATCATAAATGTGACGTGAAAAAAAGTTACACTGTTGGTGACCGGGAGTCGGCCAGACTCCCTTTCAAAAACTATTTATTTTTTTGCTTATTTCAAATAAATTTGATAAACACCATATAAATTTGGTTAATTCACTTCATTATTTAAATATAAAAGAAAAAAACCTTACCGCAAAACCCTAAACAATTAAGTATCATAACAAAAATAAAATTATGAAAAAGTTACGCTTACAGTGACGGGGAGTCTGTGAGACTCCTCTTGATTTTTACACCCAAATAACTTCATAATACTAACCCCTATCTCACTGAAATGCGGACTACATGTTTACCGTATCAGCAAATGAAGGTAAGTACATGTCATGAGCAGGGTTGTCAGTATGGGTGATTTGTCGCCAATTGGGCTACCTCTAACATACGTTTTGCGACATAAAATACTACTTAGCGACAGGCGAGTTTTTGGGCTGTAGTGAAGCATAATTTAGGCGATTTGGGCTACTCAAGCTAAGTTCGTTTATTCAACTCCGCTCACTCTATTTACTCTTTTCGTGCTTTTTTCTCGCTTCTACATGTGTCAAACAACTTCGTAATCACTCTAATTTTGTTCCATCTGCACCGTGTGAATAACCGATCTCAGCTTTAAACAATGCTAAAATGAATTGAGAAATCAGAAATATGCTCAGCAGCTCAGGATAATCAAACTTACATGAGTTGTTTTTATTTGAATGTTGGCTTAATGTAGAAAATAGATTTATTTTTTATTATATACTAATCGATTGAAAGGTAAAACAGCTTTGCTTCTCGCAGCCGCAGGTCACGTTGTATTCTTAACTCAGATTGATAAGATCGGCATATAATAAAAAATGTGATCTTTTAGGTAGTGAAGTCCTAAATAGAGAAAATGAAGACTTAAGGCTCAGTTGTACAATTCCAGCTTAACTTTAAGCCGAAGCTTAAACCCTTAACAATAATTATTGAAATAGTCATTGCTATGGGTTTAAGCTTGAGCTTAAATTTAAACTGGCATTGTACCTACATCTGGGCATAAGTGACAGCTTGGAAAATTTTTGGCCTAATAAATAGCCGGCCTTAGTATGTACATTTATAAAGAAATTCCCTAGTGATTTGACATTTGTTTATTCTGCCATGAATATTCCAAACTGCGACCTGTGCTGCGACAGTGCGACTTCATAAGCGATTTTAAGCGCTTCACCGGTAATTACCGGTTAATATTTTTTTTAACTAAATGCTTTCCAAATGCACAGATACTACTCGGAGTTACTCAAGAGCTGCTCCAAGTAGCTTCGAGTAACTCATCCGTGCAATTGGAAAGCACCTCATGTAGCTTTAATTAAAAATATGCGTATTAAAAGGTGCGTTCGTTTATCCATTCCGTGTAGGGTTGGAGTAAAAGTAGAATGAGACGGAAGCTCTTTTGATATAAGTTAAAGTGAGAGAAAAGTGTGAAAAGAGTAATAAATATTGTGAACGGAGTTGAATAAACGAACGCAGCTAAAGTAGGCGATTTGGGCGACATCAGTTACTGTGATTGGCGACTTGAAATGTGAAAATACTGGCAACCCTGGTCATGAGGTGGCGTTAGAATGCAAACTGTGCTAAGGTACTAAATCAACACTCCGTACAGGTAACGCAATCCCATTCCTCTCGTGAGAACATTAAGAAACAAAGATAACAAATACAATTGTCGGAAGTGCAATAAGGAAGACAACAGTTTTAGGGAATTCTATTTACCCCAATGTCACTGGTTTCAATTTAAAAGAGTATTAGGTTATGTCTAGTTAAGTCTGTTAAGTTATTTACCAATCAAAAAATTGTTATTTTAAGAAGTGCAGAATTTTTCTTTCACGAGAAAGGCGGAGTCATTAAATGTCATGCGATAAAAGTTTGGGATGCGATATTTAAACTCAATTTTCTTAACCACCGACAGTAACTTTGACAAACATCACTTCAAATAATATTTCCAACTGTTTTTTTATCCCTAGATGAGAGGAATGTGCGACAAGGATAGATATAAAAAATCACTAAATGCGTTACCTCTATACGAAGTATGTTGATGCAGTACCTTAAACTGTGCAAATGGCACTACTTGCAATTTTCGACGGAGTCTGGTAGACTCCACGTCACCTGTTACGGGTTAAACTGAAAACCTGTACTAGTTTTTCTTAACGATTCCAGTTCAAACATATCTTTAATAATCAATAAAATTTCTATAGTCCTTTAATATTTGCTTTCCTATTAAAAAGAGTAATCAAATTTGGCAGTTTAATAATAAGTGACATCTAAATACTGCACCATGAGCCATGAAATTCAAAAAATACATCTTAGCTTAACTGAAAAATAAGTCATTGCACTTCTTGAGGTTATGTAACATTTACACTGCAGTAAAATTGGTCGCGTTCACCAGAACTAATTGCTTATTTGTACAATAACCTAATTTATTAATATCACAAAATCTTCTAAGCGGACACTAAATCGCGCAACTATACACTTTACGTTTCGCAGTCGTTCGACTGCTTCGTAAAGTGTATAGTTGCGCGATTTAGTGTCCGCTTAGAAGATTTTGTGATACAAATTTCATCGGACAAGAACCAGCTGTAAACTAATTTATTAACATAACTGAAACAGAAGATATGCATAAATTATTAGAAGGTAACACGTAAACAAATCACAATTCACCAGAGTGGGCACAGCAATCACAAACATATCAGAAACGCGTCACAAGGTGATTTGTGTTGGTGAATACGACCATTACAATAGCGCTTTCGATTCGGATGCCCAGTTGTACAATTCCAGCTTGACTTTAAGCTAAAGCTTCAACCCTTAATAACAATTGTTGAAATAATCGTTGTGTGTTTAAGCTTCAGCTTAAATTTATACTGGCATTATACAACTGGGCCTAAGTATTCTTCATCTTGTTTTAATCTCACGAAATAATAACACCACTCTGAGTGCATACTCAGCGCATATAGTGCAATCCAATAATAAGCGCCTCCTTCCAAATTTCACAAGTGGTGATAAAAAATTATTTAAAAAAATGCTTACCTCCCAATTTACTATCCTCTAAAAATTTTTTCTTAAACCTAGGTGGTAGAGAGTCTAAATTCTTTGGTCTTTTCTCCGGTTCCACCCCAATTGTACTATGTCGCCTTCCACTAGGAGGTTTAGAATTAATTTTATCACCCGCATAAGTTCTTGATGTTGGCAGTACTATCGGCTCGACACTTCGTGTGTCTCGCACTCTGTTAAAACTGTTGGAATTTTGATTGGACATTGCACGCGGTTCTGACCCTTGCCTCAAGCTCCTGGCAGACGGGTTAGAAACCGTGCGCCACTCTTCATGACCATCGGAGGCTTCGCTTCTTCGCCTATTCGAATATCGCTTCGATCTCGGTGCATTTATATGTAAAGCTTCCGAGTTATCGTTGCCGTTAACTTGTCTGTTTATATTTTTGCTACTGCCTTTATTGAATTGTTCATCCGATGTTGTGTTATCGTTAGTGTGCGAGTCACGTGCTTGTGCTAACGGTCTTGGCACGTAGAACGTTTGTTCTGGTTTCCTGGACTTCCGCTTGTTATCCATAATTGACATGTCGCCTAATTTGGTGGTTGCAGTATCGACTATCGTATTATCTCTAGGGGAAGAGCCAGCGCTTTTAAACTTCGATTGTCGCTCACTGGGCGTATACTTCGCTTGATTTTGTCTGGAACTGAGGATTACATTGGTGTCTGATTCTGTTTCATCTATTAGATGTCCTGACTTTCGTAAAGGGCCACTACCAGGTCTGTAAATCGCTTGCTGTGGTTTACCGCGCTTCATATTCGAGTTCTGTAAATTATTAATCTCTACAAAAAAAAAAAATTAAACTCGAATTTGTTTATCGCAAAACCAGTCGAGTGTTTTGTATGCAGCTATGTTTATAAACACAAATGTGGTATATAATTAATCAGGTTAAGTTGGCTAGTTTGACAGTTGGTCTTTGTTCTAAAATCGAATATTACATTTTCGTGCTCGAAAAGACTTATCTCTGATTATTTTATGAGATAATGACGATTAGTTATGTAAAATCCTACAAATATTAAGACATAAGGTGACACCTACCACAATCTACCTCTTTTCTGCGTTCTTTTGGACTCGCCATGACAGCGGATGAAGTTTTAAAAACAATCAAATTAGAAATAAAAGTCGATGTGATAAGATTATGAACGTGTCAAGAAAACACTTGAAACTTTTCTCCTGTTGTCAAAATTATGGGTATGATGAAAATCCTCGGGATTTAAAAATTTCACGGCATAGAATAGGCGCCGAATTCAAATTTGCAAAAAGAAAAATGGTTGAATAATTACAAATTATGACGGAGTCGAGCGAATTAAAATTCAATCAGAAACTCCAGGCCGTAGGAACCGGAGGAGCTTTCAAACTCACATACTCCTACGCAAGAGGTGTTGATAAAGGAATTTCTTCGTTACTAGCCGGAGCTACTGCAGTTGAAGATTTAGTAGTCAGTAACGCAAACGTTATTACCGTAATGTAAATTTTACAGAATTTTCTTGCCGTTTCAATTAATTTTTAGAATTTTAGTGAAGGTAATAGGGAATCACTGTGTGTTGCATATTCACAAGACTTCAGTCATATAATTGCTGGTTATACTGATGCTGCAATAAGAAAATATAAAGCACAGACGGCAGAACTTATCCAAACATTTAGAGATGATGAGCTTGAGAACAGTCCCACACCTGTAACAAGTATTAAACATAAACCTATATCGAAAAATTATCCGTCAGCCGACATTATAGTTGCTACATGTAAGTTATTTTGCATGGATACATCTGACATTACAAGGTTCAATTTGTTTAATTTTTTAATTAAAAATATTTCGTGCGATTTTTAATAGCTGTTTTCCCGTTACCCACTTTGCGCACGCAAACGAGCTCAAAAGCCCAAAAATTTGTGAAGCGCACTTTCCAATTGACGTTTCAATGTTCGCGTTTTACGCTCAATATGTCCTTCCCCTGCCCCCTCAAGCAACACTTATGGCGTTTACGAAAAACTGATCGGAGCGGGTAAACTGTAACTGATGTTTACGAAAAATTGATCGGAGCGGATGAACTGCGATCGTAAATGTGAGCGGGGCACAACCGATCATCAACTCGATCAGTGATCTGGTGACTTTGCTGTTTAAATAGAATCACTCAGATCACTGATTGAGGTTAGTAAACTATAACTAAGAATGGTAAGATGTCGATTTATGGACGTTCGAATTTAAACTTTTTCAAATTAAAAATTGAAAGATAATGTATTCAGGAATCAAAATGTAAAAAAAAAATCAGAGGATTAACAATAAACTTTAAAACTATAAGCTTTTGAAAATTCAAAATTTGACGTTTTATGGTAGATTTCCGACGTACGCGGCAGACGTCAGACGGCAGTCGAATGTGCATGGAATGCGGCAAAATCCGAGAAACGTTGAACGAAATATCGTCGCTTTAGGTTCCGAATTCGGGTCTGGTAAAGAATATGTCCATAAACGTTCAACATTTTTTGTGACATAAATAGTTAATTTACCTTACATTGAACGTATTTCTGCAATAAAATTTGCGGATTATCCGTAAATTTCGAAATCATCACCTTTTAAAAGTTACGATTTCTAGGTTATGTTTGATGTTCCATATCAATATTTTCGAACAAGTTATTCTTAAAAAGTGCTGTTAAAGAAAAGGAAAGCCTTTTTCGTGTATATACTATCGATATCATAAAAAAACTAGGACAACTTTTCAATCCAGTAGCCATGCGTCTCCATTATTTTATTTTACTATAATGAATCTTTCTTTGCTGTCATGTCAGTAACTGTGTTTTTGTTAATGCTGAAATTCTGAGCAATTTGTGTAACTGTGACACCCTTTTCTATGAAAATAGCTATCCTAGCTTTTAAAACAATATTTACTGTAGAAATGATTGACAATTTCAAATAATTTTAAATTTGTGGTCGGTAGCAGTTTTACACAGCTTAAAAAAAATCTTGTCCTAGTTTTTTATGATAGCAATAATACATTTGAAGGGAAGAGAAACTTTTGTATAAATACATTTTATTATATTATGTTGCCCATCATACCCGGCAAATTATGAGACTCTATTGCAATAGCCGATAACGCATGATAAATCTATTCTAGATTTACAGATTTTATTCTGCAATTTTCTATTTAGCTTTTTTTCCGAAATTGAAAGATTATGAATGTTGCGAAGTAGAGAAATTAAGTTTGAGCGTTCGTAAAAATTCCAAAAATTCATGCCAGCACTAATCATAAAATTTCAGGGACTATTTCTTCTTAAAGAGGCTACAGTGCCACATTTGGCGATGGATGGATCTGTATATGTTAGTTAAAGTGAGCTGGCCCATCGGGCGTTGGTCATGAAAATGTACCTATAGTTCTATAGTTATTTGGGCATTACACAAATAATTTTTATGGGATTGGCTTTCAGAGGTAGTGTGTTAGGTGTATTTAAATGAACAGCTAACATATTAACTTAATTAACTTTATTAACTTAAAAAGGAAAAGGAAACCTTTATGTGTAAATGTATTTTAAGCAGTGATGTAAAATTACCGTAATTTATAATTTTGGTAAATTACAGGAGTAATTTACCATTTTTTATTACCATTTTAAATTTTCCAGTAATTTATTGTTGTAATAATTTACCATTTTCCACGTTTCTATGTAATATGTAGGAAAATAAACTGTGTGTATGTAAAAGTTAAACTTTTATTGAAAATTTACAAAACTTCAATTAAAAACATCAAATTACGATTTCAAAAAAAGAAATGTAAACTTAATAAAAAATAATTTGTAACTTGCAAATAAGAAAATTTAGTTAAAGAAAGCATTGAGTTCACAAATTCAATTGAGTACACAAATTACAATTAAAAAATAAGCATAACATAAAATTAATGCATGGATGAAACATTTTCTTCACTTATTTTTCTTCAGATGGAAAAGTAAAGTCCATTTATTAACTCGTTTAAAGTGAAGGCATTTGATTCCTGAGGAGTGCAAGGTTCATCTTTTGCAACAAAGTTTTGGGTCCACTTAGATTTCAATTAACAAATAGTAGCTTTGCAGCTCAATCATTTGTCAATATATTTGTTCCTTTGTTATAAATTGTATATTTTGTTTATTTAATCTTAGATTTTATAATTAATGGTATGTGATTTGGTAATTAAAGGTAATTAATTAATTAATGGTAATTTAGAATGGTAAATTACGGATAAATTACGGTAATTTATATCGTAATTTACAGCGTAAATTACGACTAATATCACTGATTTTAAGGGAAGGGACACCTTCATGTGTAAATATATTTTAAGGGAAGGGAAACTTTTGTGTGTAAGTTTTAAGGGAAGGGAAACTTTTGTGAGTAAAATGTCCGTATTCATAGTGTTTCCTCAAGGCTTCCTTGATTGAGGAACCCCTTAGATTGTGATTTTTTTATGCAATTGCCTTACTACAATCCCATTCTAAGGGGTTCCTTAATGAAGGAAGCCTCGAGGAAGCACTATGAATACGGACTTAAGTTTTAAGGGAAGGGAAACTTTTGTATGTAAGTTTTAAGGGAAGGGAAACTTTTCTGCGTATTTTATGGGAAGGGAAACTTTTGTGTGTGTTCTAAAAGGGATGAGAAACTTTTGTGTGTAAATTTACACCTAAATGCTAAATTTGAAACGACAAACTAGTACACTACCCCTGAAAGCCTATCGCACAAAAATTATTTGTGTATTGCTCGTCAAGTAGATAGGTACTATTAAAAAATATTTATGTGCAATGGTTTCTCTCCCTTGAAATACACTTACTCAAAAAAAGGCTTTCCTTCTCTTATCAGCACGTTTTAAGAATAACCCATTCGAAAATATCTATAAAAAACGTTCGAACATAACCTAAAAATCGTTACTTTTAAAAGGCAATAATTCCGAAATTTACGGATAATCCGCAAATTTTATTGTAGAAATACGTTCAGTGTAAGCTAAATTAATTATTTTTGTCATAGAAAATGTTCAGCGCGTATGGACATATTCTTTACCAGAACCATCGATATCTACCAAAAAAGCAGTAACAGCAATCTGAAATACTATACCAGGTGTATCATGATTAACCGGCAGCAGACGAAGTATGGGTAGAGCGCAGGAAATGGAACCAATTGTGTTAACAACGTGATCACCGAAAAGCGGTAGTTACCACAAAAGTGGACGTTAAAAACACAGCGATGGTGCGAGTGCAGCCCTGTGATGTGGCCGTCTTAATCTGTTTATTGCCACCATCGATCACAATTTACAATTTATCGCCAAGTTCGCAACACAGATTAGGGTAGGTCATGGTTAGCGTATTTACACGTACTCAGGACAAAATTGGTTCCATTTCCTGTGCTCTACCACAAGCTGCTTTCGTTTATACCTGTGATTACTAATCATGTAATCGTGATCACAATTCTGCGTGTTCGTTCTCTGTGATTACTTTCTCCCCCACCTCCGATTAAGCGATCATGATTACAATTTGGATAATCACAAGTTATGTGTGATTTTGTATGATTAGATCACATAAACGTAACCTAGAAACATTATCGGTTTCATGTGTTTTGATCAATATTGGTTGATCATATGATTCTGTTCACCTAATCATTGATTCTATGATTGGTTTGAACGAAAGCAGCTACAGAATAACAGAAGAATAGCTTGTCTTAGTTTTAGTGCGCAAACTCGGATCAGCCATGTTCTAAAGCTGTTGTTTATGTTTTGATTTGAGGTTATGAGCGTTGGTTAAGGGTTTCTAAGATTATTGCTATTTATTATTAAATTGTCTCTTTCGTAAACATCGTAAAAACAAAAAAGAAAAGAACATCGGCTTCACGTTATTGTGCTGAACCAAGGTTACAGCTTTTTTTTCCTTTCCAAAAGATAAAGATCGGTAAGTATTAACTGCTGTATATTTAAACTAATTTAATATAATAATGTATTATTGTACATACAGAGCCTTGAAATGGATTTATAGTTGTATATGAGAAGATCTTTTCAATAGAGATTTGTCAAAACTTACAAATACAACTTATGTATGTGGAAAACACTTTGAAAAACATAAATGTTTATTAATATTTGGCAAAATCGTATTCACTCACATGCTGTTCCAACAGTATTTGAAGAAACTGCATTGAAATCAGGACATTCACTTGAAATGGAAGGTAAGAGCAACACATGAAATTAAATGAAGCACAACATGGATTCTGTAATCACTTGTTACTATACTCAATCTTAAAAGATAGAAACAAATGTAGGTGTTAATAATGTTAGTTATTACTTGTACTGTTCAAACAAGAGAATACATGAATGCCATCAGTTTGTTGTCAGGGTTTCGACGCACATTGTTTATTTTATATTTACTTAGAGTTATGTTCGGGTAACCGCAGTGCTATAGTGCTTTAGTAAAGCGTAAACCTGAACGAGGTACATGTGACGTCATTGCCTGCAGCGCTTTCTTCAAGCGGCCGCGATAATCAAGCATGGTCTGTATACGCTACATTACAGCGTAATGAATTCATAACAATCATAACCCCTATGACAGAAAGCCAGTACAGGTAATTTAGAGCACTACAAGCTACAACTTTATGCTGTGCTGTAACGCTGCAAACCTCTTTTCTGCCTGAACGTGACCATTTAGAAAATAAACAATGTAAATTGAAACCCTGACAACAAACTGATTATGTGTATCAGTTTGTACCTTTGATTTTTTCCGTTTGAAACACATTAAAACTTTCAAGCCAAGTAATAAATCGTAAGTTTGACTTCACAAACATTCGTATAAAGACGTTTCTCTTTCAATCTGAACGAGTGATTCTGTAGTGAAACTACATTTCAATAATTTTTGATTTTAGCTTCTCAACGCATTGGAGAGAAAAGTTCCTCAAGTGATAAAGAAAATGTGCAAACGTCAGCAAGAGAAAAGTTCCTCAAGTGATAAAGAAAATATACAAACATCAGCAAGTAAGTTTTGTTTGTAAGTAATGTTATTGTTTATTTATATGTAGTAAATAAAATTTGTTTCTTAGATCTGCGTTTTCTTTCTAAATATTTTCGTTTATTTCTTATTTTTTTTATACAACTTAGTGTGTAGATAAATTATCACTTTCGGATATTGTTTTACATATACCCTACCATTTTCCTTCTGTGAATCTCAAGTAAGAAAGATAAACAAAAAAAAAAGATTTTTTTTTATTATAATGCAAAAGTGAACAATTTTTTTACAATTTAGAAATTTTGATTAGTCAGAAAGTATTAGTTACATTATTTGTGTATTGATTGAACATTGAAAATTTACCGCTGAACAGCTTTACAAAATGGCGCAAGGTCATCAAAACTGGGTACAAGAAGATCAAAGGTGCCGACGGCTTTTGTCCTTTCTGTTATTCTGTGACTCTACCCATACTTCGTCTGCTGCCGGTTAATCATGATACACCCTGTATATACTCCGCATGCGCGTGGCATGTGCCAATGCAGCCAATGCGCCATACCGATAAACATGGATATCGTCCGTAGAGAAAGGAATGGTGAAAATTCATAGAAAAAAAAAACTGGAAAAAGCATACCTTTATTCAAATTAAATGTTAAATTAAATCTTTAAAAATAATATAACGTGCATTTGATGAATAGTAGTGTTAAAACATTTCATATACATCAAAAACGAGTTGAGAGTTCTCATCAAAAGCTATCAAAATTGACGGCCATTAATAATTTCGTAACCTAAAAATTTACAATTTCAAATGCAAATATCTTTTAAATTTATGATTAATCCTCTGATTTTTTTTCACAATTTGATTGCTTTACGCATTATCTTTCAGTTTCTAACTTCAAAAGCTCTGAATTCGAGCGTCCATAAATCGACATCCACCCCTAAGAATAAGTATAGGTATGTCCATAGTGAGTATTATGGACATTATGACATTATACCCTTTCTGCATTGATCGATTCAATTATTAGTGAGCACTAAAACCTAATATTAGGTCTGTTCGATAGCTCTGCTCTTTTCTACACTTTTTGCACCAGCCGCTCCTGAGAGAGTGCGATTTATATAATATAACATAAGTAGGAGTGAGAAACGTAGAGTAAAGGTGTTAAAAGTGTAGAAAATGCAGAGCTATCGAACAGACCTATAACCTCAGATAAGGAATAAATACTACTAACCGCCAACAAACTCGTTCGGAAATTGGTTGATCTGATTAGTAATCCCAATTTACTCTGTCACGTGATACGGCAATTCTGATCACTAATCTGGATCAATTTTTCGTAAACGCCATTATTATTTTTGTGCTCGAAGCACATGTTCCCCCACCTTGAATTCTGTCCTGATACGGTGTCTACAAGAGCTGCTTTCTTTCGTTTGATCCAAACGCAACATAACGCGTTTAGATTGAAAGATGGATGCTCTCTTGCAAATGGATCTTCGTGAAATTTCAATCCCGATCGGTAAAACCATTTCCCCTTTCAATCTTCCATTTACGTTGCGTTTGGATTGAAATGCATTCAGATCCAGAGCGGGTAACGAAAAATTATACGAATCACGATTCAAACTTTTCAGCGAAAGAAAGCAGCTGAGATGACTACAAAACAAATACGTGTTATTGAAAAATAATTACTGTCAAATATTTTAACAAAACACTTAATTAATACCCTCACCATTGGGATCTCGCTTATTTGAAGGGATAGACGGTAGAGATAGACCGTCTATCTCTTCAAATAAGCGAGATCCCCATGGTGAGGGTCGAATTTGAAACAGCCTGTATATCATGATATACAGCGTTGAAACTAAGTAGCGGATAAAATCCATAACTCCGTTAATGTTTATGATGAAGCAAAAATCTAAAAGAGGTATAGCGATTCAAATTACAGCGCATATGAAGAATTCATTTTCAGATATTTCCATCAATTTTTTTTAAGTTGTGACGTTATCAAGATTTTTTTTAAATTACAATCTATATTTTTTATTTCTTATTTTGGGTGGGATTTTTTTACCTGTTTTCAACGGTATAAAATTTTGGATCGATTACATAACAAAAAATTCAAGAAAAACAGTCCCAAAGTTTTTATAGTAAAGTTGAAGAAATGATTTTTTCAAACCCTGTTTGAAACGGATCTACGACATTTGGGTGAATGACAAATGGGTAAACGACATATGGGTGAAGTCATTTGGGTGAACGACATTTGGGTACAACCGACAAATAGGTGAATGCGACATTTGAGTGAACGACAATTGGGTGAATGCGACATTTGGGTGACCGACATTTCGGTGAACGACATTTGGGTGAACGAAAAATTATTCGAATCACGATTCAAACTTTTCAGCGAAAGAAAGCAGCTAAGATGACTACAAAACAAATACGTGTTATTGAAAAATAATTACTGTCAAATATTTTAACAAAACACTTAATTAAACAATTTTTAAAATTCATTTTCAATTTTTGTATGTCACGCCTCTACAAATACGTTCCCGCAAGTTTGTACTCGAAGCTCATGGGTTTAAAACTCAACTGTGACAAGATTGCAAAAAAATTGTCCTCTGACTCTTAGTTTTCTTTAAGTTAAAGTTCACGCCTTTAACACTAAATTTTATAAAAATGGTTTCGAGAACATATACCTATGCAGCACGTATTTGCTTAAAAAGCATGTCGAAATTAACAAGAAACGTTAATTAAAATTTAAATTAGAGATTCAGTTCTTTGAGACGTAATATTAAAAATCACCCCTTCTTTGTTTTGACCGTTTCTGAATTCGCAACCCTAATCCAAAAGCCAATAAATGTCGTTCACCTAAATGTCGGTCACCCAAATGTCGCATTCACCCAATTGTCGTTCACCCAAGTGTCGCTTGCACCCAAATGTCGTTCACCCAAATGACTTCACCCATTTGACATTGATGATAATTTTAAAACGTATTGGTGGTGGGGGCTTGACATCTCTGATATATTTTTTTATCAACATCTCAACATCCATTTTTTCAGTGCATGGAAAACAATCTTATTAAGAATGCAACGTTTGCAATTTAATTTGAAGAAAAGTGAATTGTTTTATACCGTTTTATACAGTGCAAAACATTGCGTTTTCGCGACCCTTTCAAATGGTGACGTCAGAGACTAATACGGTGCAAACCATTCTATGAATTGCTTTCAACGCGAAAATATACCTTAAATACCGCGTTGACTCTGAAATTAAACGTTAATGATATTTGTTAATCGTAGTATCGTAGCCGCAGCCACATTACAGAAAAATCTCACTTAGGTTTTTTAAAGTACCTACTCTTCAAAATGAATCTGTCTGTGCAGTGTTACATTTAAATTTGGCGCTAAAATGTAGCGGCGATTTACTGTCTAGTAATTTCGTTTTCGCACCGTGGCAGCCCTGATGCCCCTTCTTTACGTCGCTATGGGGGAAAACCTGCACACTGTGATTGTTGAGTTTTCATAGGTCATGAAGGCTCCATGTGACTCTCAGGCCACCTGCCATTGGTTGTCGTCGGTAATTCCTACGCGTCGAAGCGGCCTGCTTCATTTTGCAGGCGGGTCACTCTCTCTTGTTGATCGAGCATTGTGCCGTAAGGACGTGTCCTTTCGCGTGTGATAAAATTAACGGATTCCTTGCTCATTTGGAGAAGAAATCAATCGCAGCTTTGCTGGAAAATCATTCGACACTGCCGAACAACGATTGGAGGTAGTTTTAATTTCCGTACCAAGCCTGAGGCTCTCTGAGTTTTCTCAGGTAACATATAACGGCGCATATCGACCGACCAAAATGGCCGCTAACGCATATCATTTCTTCTATGTAGGTTTTTCTACTTGGTTTTCCTACTTGGCCCTTCTATTTGGGCGCAAGTTTAAGCGCAGGCTAATAGACCTGATCTTTTGGCCTAGTTCTCCGGGGACGCTCCTGCCCATAGTCGTATCGAGATCCGATCGAGAAAACCTGAGCCGCCATCTTGATCTAAGCGTATCCAGAACGGGCCAGCTCATTGACGCACCCTGCGGTTGGTAGAGGGCGTTACGATTCACCACCGGTTACCACCGGCCCCTGCGCATCGATTGACGTCACTGACTTTGACGGACGTCTGAATGCGCTAATTCAAGGTTAGGTTTTAATTTTACTCCCTTGTTTGCGGACTTATCGGTCGATAAATTTACTATTCACTCGTGAGGATTAAACCGAGAGTGCGAATCACGAAACACGAATTGCGCTGCGTTTACGTTGATTAATTTAAGTTTAAAATAAGCAGCCAATTGTAAGTGTTTATTAAAAGTGTATATCGTTTTCATTTCTTTTGTGTAATAAACTGTGTTAACTTTAATTACGATTTTAATTTTCTACTTTCATACACACAGTGGGTAATAGTCTCGTCTCTATTTAGTAGTTTCATTTTCTGCACGACTTTGTCGATTGGAGACGTCGACCAGTCGAATTTCGATTAGTTGTTTTTAAATTGTCTTCTGGCGCCCTTTATAAGTTTACCACCGTATAAGATAACCTGCCCCCGTTTCCACTGTAGCTAGCAGGGGCACAGCTGATCTAAGTATCGGCAGACTTGTCACCTGGAACGGTGGTAAGTAGAGACAAGTAGATTTAATTTAAACTTGGGTGACAAGATTTGACGCCCCGACGTGTGGAGGTGACAAGATTTGACGCCCCGACGTGTGGCCTTTTTGTTTGAAAACTCACTTGAGCTGGTGTGTGAAGGTAGAAATAAAATAATATGGATTTAAGATTGCGGTCTGATAGATTAAGTGGCGACGAACTGTCATATGAATTACTTGTTCGTGGAATTGGTGACGATGGTACTGCGGCCCAGAAGGCCGAACTGTTAAAGACCTTTTGCATGCAGAAAAAGAGGCTCGTCTCACGCCTGCACCTTATCGGGTGTCAGTTGTCGATGACCTCATGGCTTTACAAACCAAGGTCATTGAAATTCGTGCGTTGGTCGAAACCTTGTCGCAGACCTCGACTAAATATTTTTATGAAAAGGCTTCTTCAAAGCTCGCTCATGCCTTGGCTCGTGTCGAGAGATGTCTAGCTGTCTCGGAATCCGAAATCAAGGCACGCAATCAAATTCAAACCGAACTTAATAAATTGATCGTGCAATTTAGAACGAAAGCTAATGCGTCTAGAATTAATACGGCCGAAATTGTTGATTTACCTCCGTCGAATGCAAACGCAATCGTTAATGACGTTTCTTTATTGAACTTGCGAGATGAGGACGAGACAAATAATGACAATGACGTGACGGATGATGACGATGCTGAATCTGTTCAATCAGTAGTTGCGGCTCCGGCCCCGAGCACTTTATTTCTTCGAACTAATCAAAATGATACGACCCCTAAACGGTTGTCAACTTTCGAGAATACCCCTGTAAGACAGTTCGACGTTAAGCCAGTTCCGGTTTCGAAATGGAATTTGTTTTATTCCGGCGATAATAAAATCATGTCGCTTAATGCCTTTTTAGAAAGAATGGATGAACCTTGCATTTCTCGTAACGTCTTTGAAGCAACTTTGCTGATGTCTGCGTCTGATCTGTTTCGCGGCAAAGCTCTCATCTGGTTCCGTGCTAATAGACGTCGCTGTCGAACATGGAACGATTTGGTTCATCTTTTGCGGGAGGAATTCCAAGCTCCAGATTTTGATGAAAAACTTCTTGACGAAATAAAACGTCGCACCCAGGGTCCGGACGAATCTATCGGTATTTATGTTTCGGTTATGACAAACCTTTTTAATCGATTGAACGCTGATGTACCGGAGTCTGTCCAGATTAAAATCCTTGTAAAGAATCTCGCCCCCTTTTTATCAAAACCAGCTAGGATTGGTAAAAATTGTTTCGATTGAGCAATTATTAAAGTTAGGTAGACAGATAGAAGCGAGTAAATCCGCAGTCGAATCTTATGTACCACCTCCACGTCGTGTACATTCTTTAGAGCCTGACCTAGCTTACATCGGTACTAGCTCTTCCAATCTTGCCGAGTGCAATACGGTTGCCCCAAGTCCTAAGCAACCAGCTAATCGAAATAAAAGGTGCTGGAATTGTAGAAAGGAAGGACACTATTCTCGTGATTGTACAATCCCGGTACAAAAGCATTGTTTTCGCTGTGGCAAGCCCAATGAAACCACCAAAACTTGCCCAAAATGTTCAAAAAACTTTTCAGCCACACACTAGGAGGTCGTCTAGTGCGATGTTTCCGTTTATCTAAACCGACCACTCCTCAGCATATACAAAATTATCTTGATTTTGTTTTGGCCAGTGCCCAAGGTGACGAACGTCCTTATCTAGAGGTCACAATTTTCGATACTAAGTTTTTGGGACTTTTATATTCAGGTGCTTCCTGCACGATTATCGGTGGACCTGGATGGGAAATTCTTAAAACGTTCGGACTTCCTTTTGTCAAACATCAGACAACTTGCACTGTTGCCAATGGACAACCCTGTTTGAGCCCTGGAAGTGTTACTACCCCTGTTCGATTAAGAGATCGAGTAAAAATTATCGACATTCTTGTTGTACCTGACCTTCCACACACTTTAATCTTAGGTGCGGATTTTTGGCGAGTTATGGAGATTGTTCCCGACTTAAGATCTGGTGAATGGAATTTTCGTAGTGAAGCCATCTGTTCTGTAGAACATGTCACTGCACGCTCTGACCTTGACTACTCTCAACAATGTCAACTTGATGCTACCGTTTCAAAATTGTTTCAAAATATCGACGAAACAAAATTAGGGTGCACCAACCTGGTCGAGCACGTCATCAAAACAGAAAGCGCTCCTATTAAACAACGATATTACCCCATCTCACCTGCAAGACAGACCCTTGTCAATCAAGAGCTAGATAAGATGATAGAATTAGGAATCGTGGAACGTTCTAACTCTGCGTGGTCATCTCCAATACTCCTGGTGCCAAAGAAAGATGGTACAGTTCGATTTTGTGTGGATTTCCGTAAACTCAATCAGGTTACCACCAAAGATGCATACCCCTTGCCTTACGTTTCTGCCACTTTAGACAAACTGCGTGACGCAAAGTATCTGACGTCACTGGATATCAAGTCTGCTTATTGGCAAATACCTGTTGCCAAAGAGTCTCGTCAATATACTGCTTTTACCGTCCCGAACCGAGGGTTATTTCAATTTTGTCGTATGCCCTTTGGGTTGCGTAACGCACCTGCCACGTGGCAGAGGTTTATTGACCGTGTTATTGGTGCAGATTTGGAACCCCATGTGTTTGTCTACCTTGATGAGATCATAATTGTTACTCAGACCTTCGAGAAACACCTCGAGATCCTCGAAGAGGTGCATAAACGTTTGGTATCTGCTGGATTAACTCTTGGCAAGGACAAATGTCATTTTTGCCGGAATGAGTTAAAGTATTTGGGCTATGTTGTCGACCGTAACGGACTTCGTGTTGACCCTGAGAAAGTTGAGGCTATTCTTAAAATCCCTAAGCCTACCACGGTCTCAGAAGTTCGACGACTTATCGGAATGGCGAGTTGGTATCGCCGTTTCATTCCGAATTTCTCTTCGATTCTCGCGCCCCTTTCAAATCTTTTGCGCAAAAACACCAAGTATCGTTGGGATGAAACTTGTGATGAAGCTTGGGAAAAAATTCGTAAGCACTTAGTGTCTGCTCCTGTTCTTTCGTGTCCCGACTTCACCAAGGAGTTCACTATACAGACTGATGCTTCAGATTACGGTGTCGGTGCGGTGCTCACACAACAACAGGCTGATGGTGAGAAAGTCATCTGCTATTTAAGTCGCTCACTCTCTAGAGCAGAACGTAAATATTCCACCTGCGAGAAGGAACTGTTGGCAATGCTTTGGGCCATAGAAAAACTCAGACCCTATATCGAAGGCACACACTTTCAAGTGATCACTGACCATCACTCCTTGTTGTGGCTGAATCGATTGCAGAATCCTTCTGGACGTTTATGTAGGTGGAGTGTTCGACTTCAGCAATACGATTTCACTGTCATCCATCGTAAGGGAAAAGATCATGTCGTCCCTGATGCCCTTTCTCGAGCCGTACCCATTATTGATTCTATCGACTGTTCTGAAGTAAAAGATAAACGATACTTAGATCTTTTAAATAAAGTTAAGGCTAACCCGTTGAACTTTCCGGATTATCGTGTTGAGGGAAACACCCTGTATAAGTTCGTTAAATGTACATACTACCATCTCATCGAAACCGATCGTCAATGGAAGCAGGTCATTCCGAAAGAAGAACGTTTCGACATCTTGCGTCAATGCCATGATTCTCCTACGAGTGGGCACTTAAGCGTTTACAAAACGTACAATCGAATCGCCCAAGATTATCATTGGCCAAAAATGCGTTCGGATGTTATCAAGCACATTCGTCGGTGCGAGACTTGTACCCGAGCCAAACCCGAGCAAAAGGCTCCTGCTGGACGCATGGGTGGCCATTCAAAAATTTGTAGACCTTGGGAGGTCATTAGCATCGACCTTATCGGACCTCTTCCTCGTTCGACGAAAGGAAACCAATATATTTTTGTGGTAACGGACTGTTTTAGTAAGTTTACAATGTGTTTTCCTCTTCGTAAAGCTACCACCCCGAAGATTGTTCAACATGTGGAAGAGAACATCTTTCTACTTTTTGGAGTCCCTCGTATCGTAATATCGGATAACGGAGTACAGTTTAGGTCCCGTGAATATCGAAATCTTTGTCGTATCAGGTTCGATCCTCATACACTTCATACTATCACGCTCAGGCAAACCCTGTTGAACGGGTCAACCGTGTTATTAAAACCATGTTGATCTCTTACGTTTCCCAAGACCATCGTAAGTGGGATTTATTTTTACCGAAGGTTGCTTGTGCGTTGAGGACTGCGCGTCATGAGGTTACTAAGTTGACTCCGTATTTCTTAAATTTCGGCAGAGAGATGTGTCTCAAAGGTAGCCTTAACCCTGAGAAAACCCCTGATTCTGACGTAATTGATGTGGAAATTGAGCAAAATCCGACTGATTTTCAATCCCGTTCTGGCAAGTTTGCTAGATTATACCAAGATGTTCAAGAACATCTCCAAAAGTCCTATGAGAAGTCAAAGTGTCGTTATGACCTGCATAGGCGCAAAGTTGATTTCGAGCAAGATCAGTTGGTATGGCGTAAAAATTTCGTTTTGTCTGACGCATCCAAACATTTCGCAGCCAAACTGGCTGATAAGTTTGTCCGACCTTCTATTATTAATCGTCGAATTTCCACAGACATTTATGAATTGACACATTGTGACGGCAAAGTTTTACCCGGAACTTGGCACAGTTCACAACTTAAACCTAGCCCGATTGAATAATTATTTTGTACTTAACTTTTTTTCTCCTCTCTCCTTTACTCTCTTCTTTCTTCTCGTATCGGCCTGCGGGACGGGTCTCTTAGAATGCTCCCGACGTAAAATTCTGCGTGGAGTAAAAGGCTCCTAAAAGATACAGTTTTTCCTTTTAACATCTGTGGAAAATTAATATTATCGGCCTGCGGGACGGGTCTCTTAGAATGCTACCGACGTAAAATTCTGCGTGGAGTAGAAGGCTCCTAAAAGATACAGTTTTTCCTCTTAACATCTGTGGAAAATTAATATTATCGGCCTGCGGGTTAGTAGCCTCTTAGAATACTTCCGCCGTAAAATTCTGCGTGGGGTAGAAGCCCCCTAAAAGATTCTGGTTTCCGCTTAACATCTCAGGAAACGCACCTTGTATATATTTCCTTGCGGTTGTGTCTGCGTTGGTGTTGGTTGTGTTTATTGTGGTTTCGTGTTTATATCGATGTCTTTGGACATATTATCGTTTTGCGTTATATCGATGTCCTTGAGACATATTTTGGTTTTGTGTGGTTGTATCAGTGTCTTTGACACATTGCAGTTTTCCGCGTTCTCGAAACGCACCAACATTAGTCGTGGGCATGACGCAATTGGAGCTTGGGTGATAAATTTTTCTTCCCTTTCACTTTCGTTTCTTTTTCTTTTTTTCTTATATTTTCGTCAGGAAGTTAGTGGTAGTTAGGTCAGACGATGTCGACGCTTGTCGACAGGCGGACCCTTCCTGTTCCTTGTCTTCCTTTTTCGCTTTCTTTTCTTTTCTTTCTTGTTATCTTTTTTTTGTTTGTTTTTTTGTTATGGTCTTTTATGATTATTGGTGAATGTAAATTTACCCCGAAGTCGTCTCTACGTCAGGACGCAATTTTTCCTTGAGGGGGTAAATTATTTTATTTTGATTTGGTTTTTTACCGCGGTTCTTGACCGAAGTTTTCGTCCGGTTTATATATATCGTTTAGCATCATTATTTCGTTATAGCCGATTTCGCTCGCCAAACCCAAATTGTAGGGTCTCTTCTTCATACCATTTTTCCTTACGTACTTCATTTTTTTTTCTTTTCTTCTCTTCCTCGTTGGATTGATCAGCTCAGCCTTGAGGCCGGGAAATGTTTATTCGCAGATTGCGAGTATTGTGGGATTACCAGGCGTGCTGGATCACGTGAAGGCACTTCCTGCCCTCTCTACTAGTGAGTCATGCGTAGAACGTCTTACGTCTCTAGGTTGCAGTATGGTGTGTTCCGACTAGGTTTTTCTTACCCCTTCTTCTGTCTTCCTCTTCTCCCTTCTGTCTTATGATCGCTCATGTAGGTGTTCCCACTAAATCTTCGCTGGGCTCTTCCAACTTGCCCAAGTTTCTGAAATTTTTCCTTTCAGGAAAAATTTCCTCTCTGGTAAAGGGGGGGTTGTTACATTTAAATTTGGCGCTAAAATGTAGCGGCGATTTACTGTCTAGTAATTTCGTTTTCGCACCGTGGCAGCCCTGATGCCCCTTCTTTACGTCGCTATGGGGGAACACCTGCACACTGTGATTGTTGAGTTTTCATAGGACATGAAGGCTCCATGTGACTCTCAGGCCACCTGCCATTGGTTGTCATCGGTAATTCCTACGCGTCGAAGCGGCCTGCTTCATTTTGCAGGCGGGTCACTCTCTCTTGTTGATCGAGCATTGTGCCATAAGGATGTGTCCTTTCGCATGTGATAAAATTAACGGATTCCTTGCTCATTTGGAGAAGAAATCAATCGCAGCTTTGCTGGAAAATCATTCGACACTGCCGAACAACGATTGGAGGTAGTTTTAATTTCCGTACCAAGCCTGAGGCTCTCTGAGTTTTCTCAGGTAACATATAACGGCGCATATCGACCGACCAAAATGGCCGCTAACGCATATCATTTCTTCTATGTAGGTTTTTCTACTTGGTTTTCCTACTTGGCCCTTCTATTTGGGCGCAAGTTTAAGCGCAGGCTAATAGACCTGATCTTTTGGCCTAGTTCTCCGGGGACGCTCCTGCCCATAGTCGTATCGAGATCCGATCGAGAAAACCTGAGCCGCCATCTTGATCTAAGCGTATCCAGAACGGGCCAGCTCATTGACGCACCCTGCGGTTGGTAGAGGGCGTTACGATTCACCACCGGTTACCACCGGCCCCTGCGCATCGATTGACGTCACTGACTTTGACGGACGTCTGAATGCGCTAATTCAAGGTTAGGTTTTAATTTTACTCCCTTGTTTGCGGACTTATCGGTCGATAAATTTACTATTCACTCGTGAGGATTAAACCGGGAGTGCGAATCACGAAACACGAATTGCGCAGCGTTTACGTTGATTAATTTAAGTTTAAAATAAGCAACCAATTGTAAGTGTTTATTAAAAGTGTATATCGTTTTCATTTCTTTTGTGTAATAAACTGTGTTAACTTTAATTACGATTTTAATTTTCTACTTTCATACACACAGTGGGTAATAGTCTCGTCTCTATTTAGTAGTTTCATTTTCTGCACGACTTGGTCGACTGGAGACGTCGACCAGTCGAATTTCGATTAGTTGTTTTTAAATTGTCTTCTGGCGCCCTTTATAAGTTTACCACCGTATAAGATAACCTGCTCCCATTTCCACTGTAGCTAGCAGGGGCACAGCTGATCTAAGTATCGGCAGACTTGTCACCTGGAACCGTGGTAAATAGAGACAAGTAGATTTAATTTAAACTTGGGTGACAGCAGATTGAGAATTTTTCATTTGCTCAGTTTCAAAATATTTTAAACAGATTCATTAACCAAATTTAATTTATATCAAACTATCAGCACTGTCTTCATCACTGAATGTTAAAATAAATGACATCAAAACATCAAAGGAATTTGGCTTTATTTCTGTCAATTTTTTTAAGTTGCTTTATTTTAATATTCACTGATCAATGCCGTGCTGATAGTTTAATATAAATTGAATTTGGTTAATGAATCTTTTAAAATAGTATGAAACTGGGGAAATGAAAAATTCTCAAACTGCACAAACAGATTCATCTTGAAGAGTACTTTAAAAAACCTAAATTGAATTTTGCTGTAAAATAATTAGGGCAGCCATGGGATTTCCTATGTTACGTTCATCAATGCAGAACCCTGTATATTTGTAAAGTACCTATATAAATACATATTTATTTGCTATTGCTTCTTCAAATGTTTATGTTGGGTGTAACTACTAGCTGATTCAAACTGGTAGTTCAACCAGTGTTGCCAGACGATCAAAATTTAAATCACCAGATCAGCTAACAAAAGTCACCAGTTACTAACCGAAAAGCACCAGCTTAAATTTTTGTGCTCATTGCAATTTCTTTTAATTTTTAACATTATTATTGAAGCTTTAAAAATTATGTGAAATATTTAGGTACAAATTTAAATTTACAACACAATTTAATATTAATAAATTTTTAAAAAAACATTGAAAAGAATGGTGACAAAACAAAGAAAACCAAATAATAAAAATTGAAAAATAATCAAATGGAAAAAAAATAAAAACAAAAGATAATTCATTTTACAACACAAAGTAACAGATTAATAAATTTAAAAATAAACAACCTGGAAAGAATGATGTCAGAACTAAGAAAACAAAATAAAAATTGAAAAATAATCAAATTCAAAAAAAATTATATAAACAAAAATTATTGAAATTTATCTCCGCCCACAATAATTTACATCCGTAGATACGTATTTCGGCAGCTAAGCTGCCATCTTCAGTACAATTTAAAAAACACTACATGAAATCTAACAGCTACCTACCTAGCTACCTACCTACCTAATCATACTACGTATACTACTAATACCGTATGATTTTTAAAATTTTAGATAAAGGGAGGCCGTGAAAGTAAAATGTATGGCGTAAAATTAACAAATACAACAATTTATTCAAAATAATATTTACAAAACATCAAAAGGCATTCATCATTGAACCATATTTTCGCAGTGATGTTAACCAAAACGTACGTATGAGTTAATTTAAGCTGTATGTTTTCTTCTTCAGGGCCTCCCTTTATCTAAAATTTTAAAAATCATACGGTACTATCTAAAATTAACGAAATTAACACTAAAAAAGGAGACTGTGGTTTAAGAAATAATTGAATATTATCTCCGCCCACAATAATAACAGTTAAAACCTACCAAAAAAGGAAATCAAATAAAACGGAAACGAGTATTGGTCTAATATCCGAAAAAAGTTCTTATTCTCCCGAATAAAGAATTTTTGTAAGCATTTAATTCCCTGTTATTTGATACCGCTTGAATTTATCCCTGAAAAGAAATTATACAGAGTGAGTATAAAGTTCCGCAACAAATTCATTATTCCGTAATTAAATTTTTTTGTAAAAAATCCTGAAATAGGTCGATTTTATTTTCAAAAAAGATACTTCTTGACATAAAATGTTTATTTCTAACGTCATTGGTTTTCAAGTGATGACGTCATCGAACATTTTTTTAAATGACGACCTACTTTTTTCTTAATCAATTTTGATACATTGGCTCACAAGCTAAATGACAGTATAAGAATATTGGTACTTTACTATAAAATTTTTCAATAAAAATATCCATAAATTTCAAAAACGCAAATTATATTCTTAAGCAAATTAATGCATAATTTATAAAACCAAGACAACAAATAAATATGACAATTGGTTCAATTGTGACAGTTTGTTAAAAATTTTCTAACTAATATCAAAACTAAGGCCCAGTTTCATAAAACGTAGTTAACCACTCGATCAAGTTAATCGTGTGATTAAGCAATTTCATTGGAGGAAATCACTCGATCACTCCAATGATATTGCTTAATGATCACTCCAATGATATTGCTTAATCACACGATTAACTTGATCGAGAGGTTAACTACGTTTTATGAAACTGGGCCTTAGTTTTTCAATTTGGTAAAATGGCTCGTTTAATTGAAAAAGCACAAATTGAAGTTTTAATAATGGTTGGTTATGGGAATAGACGAAGGACTTATGAAGAAGTTAGTGTGTTGCCAAATTTGAAGAGGCTGGAAGTGTTAAAGATTTACCGCGTAGTAGTCGACCTAAAATAAACGAGGAAGTTAAATTAAATGTTTTGCTTCAAGCTGAAGAAAATCCTCATGATTCCTCAAGAAATATTGCCTTCCTTGAACCATAACATTTATCAAACATTAGTCATAAAATTATTTAAAAAAGAAAAATTTCATCCATACAAGGTTCAATTAATTCACGAGCTAAATGAAGATGATCCAGATCGTTTGCAATTCTGTGAAGACTTTATGTTGCGATGTGATGAGGATCGTAATTTTTTAAATAACAATATTTTCTCCGACGAAGCTACGTTTCACTTAAATGGATCAGTAAACCGCCACAACTATAGATATTGGTCTCGGGAAAATCCTCACTGGACGCAAGAATCCCATAGCCAACGTCAAGGCAAAGTTCATGTGTGGGCGGGAATGATAGGACGTCGTCTTATAGGTCCTTTCTTTTTTGACGGAAATTTAACGGGCACCAGGTATCTCGATTTTTTAAGATTTGATTTGCTTCCTGCTTTGGCTGTACTATTTCCTAACCCCGAAGGTAACGACATACCCCTTGAAACAATTTGGTTTCAACAAGATGGGACTCCACCACATTTTTAGAAGTTCGTAATTTTTTAAATAATTCATTTACTGACAGATGGATAGGATAATTCTAGCAAATTATTGTATTTAAACACTGTAGGTTGTTCGTTACACTTAATTTTATCTGAGTACATCGATTCTAGAACAAAAAGATTGATAACTTTTGAATTATCGCAATTTTTCATTTTCGAGACTTTCTATTTTTCAAGTTTTCAGCCACATTTTAAACGAGTGGTTGGATGGCATTGTGTTGTCTTTCATTTTGATTGGTGCACGAACTAACTGTACTAAAATTTTTTCACAAAAAACAATAATAAAAATTTTCCCCATTTGTTACGAACTTTATGAAAGTCACTGTATATATATATGTCCGTACATAAAACCTACAAAATTAGAGTAAATCAAATAATACGGAACCAGGTATTGGTCCATTATCTGAATTCATTAAATTGTTTTTATTTTTTTGAATAAAAATACTTTCGTAAGCATTTAATTCCCTATTATTTGATACCGCCTTAATGAGTTTTAAATTATCTTTAATAATACTGTGTCCAGTATTGTAAATATATTGGGCAACACTTGATTTCTCAAACCTATTGTACCTATAGTGACTTAAATGTTCCTTAAAACGTGTTAATATATTTCTTTTTGTTTGTCCAATATATTTATTAGCATATTCATTACACTTAATTTCATAAATTCCAGATTTCTGTTCAACATCAACTTTATCTTTCGGGTTTCCCAATAAATTCTTTATGGTATTGTTAGTAGAAAAAGCTAATCGTAAGTTTTGAGTTTTAAAAATATGATTTAAACCTTCAGTGCAAAGTGCATCTAAAGGCATTTTAACAAATGCTAGAATTTTGGACTTGTTTCCTGTGGCTAATCTAAAGTAGATAATATAATTATATTATCTACTATTTGGGGAGTATAACCATTACGAACCGCAACATTTTTAATATATTTAAGTTCTTTGTCGTATCGGGATTTAGTAAGTGGAAATGAGAGTAATCTATCGACTAAAAAATTTAGAGCCGCGAGTTTGTGTTGTACAGAATGTTGTGATTCGTTAATTATAAACCGGCTAGTATTTGTATCTTTACGATAAATGTGGATTTCTAATTCATTTTTGCTGTTTCTAATTACACGAGTGTCTAAAAAGGGAATCGCACCGTTTTCTTCCTTCTTGTATGTAAATTTAATGCTATCAAATTTTGAATTTAATTTTTCTAAAAAATCTTCCAAATTACATTTCTTGGTATCAAGAACTGCAAAAATGTCATCAACATAACGCAACCAAATTCTTGGAAAATACTGATAATCATCTCTTACATCATTTTCGAATTTACTCATAAATAAATTGGCCAAAAACGGTGACAAACAGTTTCCCATTGCGGTCCCTTGAACTTGTTCAAAAAACTCACCATTTATTTGAAAGCAGTTCTGAGACATGCAAAGAGATGTGAGCCTGACGTATTCCTCCAACCTATCTTTATCTACATTATTAACTGCCAGTAGTTCCCACAAGTAAATCAGCGTTTCAGGTATGGGCACACTGGGAAATAACTTGGGAAATAACTGGGAAATAACATGGGAGACAAATTTCAATTATTCCTTAAACCACAGTCTCCTTTACTAATTTTTAGTATAAAAACAAAAGACAATCGATTTTACAACACAATTTAATAGATTAATAAATAAAAAGATCAATTTGAAAAGAATGGTGACAAAACAAAGAAAACAAAATAATAAAAATTAAAAAAATAATCAAATTAAAAAAATAATAAAAACAAAAGACAATCTATAAGATAAAAATAAATAAATGTTACTAAACGTTATAAAATGTTTCTTGCGAGAAAGCACCAGAAAACCCCGATTTTTAAAAATAATCACCAGGTAATAAATAATTCAACATCACAAATCACTAGATCTGGTAATAAATCACCACAAATCAGAAATCTGGCAACACTGTTGATTACTTACAGTAGTGTTGCCAAGTCCCTAGACGTTTGAGCAAAAAATCCCTAAATTTCCGCAACTTGCACTAATGTATGTCGCCATTGTAATTACCGACTTCTTATTAATGGACCTGTATCGTTATTGCGGTTATTGTATATGTTAAAGTATTCATGCACGTAGGCGTACACATCCCTCTACACATTGATTATTTTACTTTTTTTGTGGGAAGAGGAAAATCAAAATTGAATATGAATTAAGTATGGTATAATATAATGAACATATTTACATATTCCATACTTGTAACATTTCAATCCCTCTTTAAACACTTTGAAATGAGTAGTGAGTGACATGACAGCTGATTGTTACTTACCAACTGAAACTAATATATTATAAAGGTGTATTCACAGTTTTGCAGAACTTTTTTTGTTTCCGTTTGATGACATTATATTTTTTGTATAATTTTGTTTTCTTTTCATCTTTACAAACGCTTGTGAATTTTGAGTTTGCTTTCTTAACTTAAATAGTTTTTGAAAAAGAAAAATTACGGGTATTCGGTACGAATTTAGGGAGTTTTCAACTAGCGTCTAGAGGGAAAGTTCATTGTTGAAGAGTTGGCAACACTGGCATGATTCAACTCGTACTATGGTTTCTCTTGTAGCGTTTTTCATTACCATTTTTTCATTTTGGAGCACTCTCAGATAATCTCTATTATTTATTATCACATGAAATTTTAACTAGACTGGAATGCTCTGTCTAAAGCAGTGAATCGAAAACACTATTATTTTATTATACCGTATGATTTTTAAAATTTTAGATAAAGGGAGGCTGTGAAAGCAAAACGTATGGCGTAAAATTAGCAAATACGACAATTTATTCAAAATAATATTTACAAAACTACAAAAGGCATTCATCATTGAACCATATTTTCGCAGTGATGTTAACCAAAACGTACGTATGAGTTAATTTAAGCAGTATATTTTCCTCTTCACGGCCTCCCTTTATCTAAAATTTTAAAAATCAAACGGAATCATGCGTTCAGAACTTCCATGTTTGGAGTTGGCCATCACTTAAAATAGCAAGAAACACGGTATATCTTTTCTTATACTTAATAAAACCTCAAATTAAATAAGTGAAATCGATTAATTATAAATATAACACCGACATACATTTGGCAAACCAACGCCAACTCCAAACGTGGGAGTTACTGGACGCATGATACTATTGTTTAGATGCTAATGGTCTTGTAAAATGCTGGAATCATGATTTTGGACATTGTTTGTACACGATTCATGAGAAGAGACAGACGTATGGAATAACATTTCATCCAAAACTGATCAAGTTCGTTACATTCGGGGACGATTCTAAGCTCTACTTGTATGACGAAGAAACTCAGCTTCAAGAACGTGTATTCTCAGGCAGGTAAAGATTAATAAATAACACGTTCAATTTTTTTAGATGTTATTTGATTCAATTGAATTTATTATGATGCAAATTACTGTATAAAACAAATAGGGTATTGCAAGACGACCCTAGCAAGCGTAAAGGATGAAATTCGGACCTGCATACATTTTTCATCTGGGGAAATCCTCATTTACTTAATAACTTTCAGTTATGTTGCGTAGAATGACCAGCGCAAAGATGAAATCCCCGACCGACATACATTTTTCATCCGGGGAAGTCATTTATTTAATAATTTTCAGTTAGTTTCAACGAAGAAAGAATTAATAGGAGAGAACCTGCGGCAGTGGGAGATGCAATTACATTTAAGGGAAGTTACCACTTTGTGATAGGTCAACATGGCGGTTTGTTAACATCCTTTGTTGAAAAATAATTGCCGGATTTTGTGTTTGTATCTGAGTGTAGAACGAATTTATATGTATATTTAGCAACAATGACGTATACATATACAAACGATTAGGGATGTGGGTTCAGAAATTTTCCAATTTGGAAATTTTCTAAAATGGAAATTTTCCAGAAACTTTCTAACCAATTTTTCTGGAAAATTTCCGACGAAAATTTAACGAAGTTATCACTTGTTGCGTTTGCGCAGTTTAACATAAAATCATCTATTAAAATGTAATGCCTAACCTAACTTCAAAAGATTATGCGCCCAAAATGTTATTTCTGTCATTTTTTATATTACCATTGTACATGAGTATTTGGTACCATTTTAACTAGCGTTTGCTCCTGAGTTTATAAAAAATATTAAAAAAAAAAAAATACGTTGCTATAATTGATTCGGAAATTTTCTGGTAAATTACCGGAAAAGGTCATCGGAAAATTTCCATCTTTTTTATTTTTCCGGAAAAATTACATCAAGCGTATGTAAGTAAGTTCCTTCCAAGTACTTTTCGATAGAATTGTAGAGTCTAGAATACGATTAATATTGTAGGATCTTATTTTGTTAAATTTAGCGTAGTAAACAGTGGTGAACTGTATGGTTTATGGTCGTTCCAGAATTTTGTATAACACTAGTGTACAGCGGCCATTTTAGTTACTACTTTGGACAAGAAACAACTGTTAGTTATGACTCCTCCTATTTATTCTTTCCTCGTAGGCTAGTTTATGTACAGTTTCATCAAAGAACTAAAAGATGGTACTGATGTAAAACATTTAAATATTCTACAGAAAACATTTCCTTTATAAGGAAAAAAAAAAAAAAGAAAAATGAGTATTATATGATTTACTTGCAAAATTTTATGTAAGCTAACTAATGAAATAACTCACAAATGCATGTGTAGAGTTGTTCCAAAAATTTTTTTACGCTTGATTTGCTTTTATTGTTAAATGAGACATTCTTTTAACTTTTCAATTGGCTGATTTTAGCCATAGCCCGGGACTTCTAGATGGGCATACTTCCAGAATATTCGCCTGTTGTTTTCACCCTCACAATCACTTCGAGCTGCTGAGTGGCGGTTGGGATAATGTCGTTTTCTTCTGGGATATGCGACAACCTTTTGCCATAAGACAGATATCGGGAGTCCATATCGGCGGCGATGGAATCGACGTGAGCCCAGCAGGAACAGAAGTAGGTAATAATTTAAAAGACAATTATCTCACGACATCAGTTTCTCATATGTTAAGGTAATGACCAGTGCTTGGCAGAATGAAAATCCTTTGCAACTGTGGGATTATGGAACAGGGAAATTAATTCATAACGTATCACCGGATCCTTTCACTAGTAAAGTAAGTGGTTACCTATGCAGGGTGTAATAGATAAGTTTCACTTATTATAACAATACTAACTACAAACATCAATGGTCTACCTCAAAAATTAAAAAGAAAAACTGATCTACCACAAGAGCGTAAGATATACATACGAATATCTGCGTAAAATAATCAAGCTCCGGCAAAATTCACGGTCACTCCGTCAATGTCGCTCATGCAATTCGATAACGGAAGAAAATTTTTAATATCCCCTCGCGATTATTACTGAATTAGTAGATAAGATGAAGATTAGATAATCGACAATAATTACATCATAATATTCCATTCTTTGTAAACAAATAACGAAATAACACATTATGTGATTTAAATTGTTAAAAAAAATTAATATTATTCAAGTGGCCCCAGGTTGGGCGCCATTTTTATATGTAGTGATTTGTTTTCAATATTTTTGGGAATCAATTGATTATGTATTCTTATTGGGGTTTATGATAGGATCTAGGGTTCTTTGTAGTTAAGAAAAACTTTTCTTTTTCTTTATATATATCGAGGGCGTCATATCAGAAGGGCGTGTCAGCATAGGATTATAATGGCGCTTACACCCTTCTGATATGACGCCCTCGATGTATAAAGAAAAAGAAAAGTTTTTCTTAATTATTGGAGTTTGCAGCTAAGCGTTCGCCACCTGGTGTCAACTAAACAAACCCTTGTATGCTACATAACATCTCGTGTTTTGGCGTCGATTCTGAGTAAATGATGTATCAGGATTGTGTTATATGTGATATTTACATTAAATCAACTTGTGTATTTGTATTGGTATGGTACGCACTTAAACACGTACATTACAAAAATTCCACGTAGCTTACAGAGGTTCAGATTTATCCGCGGTAGCGCTGCGATCTTAAAATTAGGGATGTGGGTTCAGAAATTTTCCAATTTGGAAAGTTTCTAAAGTGGAAACTTTCCAGAAACTTTCCAACCAATTTTTCTGGAAAATTTCCGACGAAAATTTAACGAAGTTATTACTTGTCCTGCTTGCGCAGTTTAACATAAAATCATTTATTAAAATGTAATGCCTAACCTAACTTCAAAAGATTATGCGCCGAAAATGCGGAAAAATACCTATACGTACAATTTATGAATTATAAGCGAACGCCAAAGCGTAAGTTTAATTTGTGAATACACATTATTTTGTAATTTCTGTCATTTTTTATATTACCATTGTACATTAGTATTTGGTACTATTTTAACTATCGTTTGCTCGGGAGTTTATAAAAAAAATTTTTTTTTAAAGAAATACGTTACTATAATTGATTTGGAAATTTTCTGGTAAATTACCGGAAAAGGTCATCGGAAAATTTCCATCTTTTTTATTTTTCCGGAAAAATGACATCTCTACTTAAAATCAAACGCCTATAAATCTGATAAATCGGATAAATCTGAACCTCTGTAAGCTACGCCGAATTTTTGTAATGCACGTGTTTTAGTGCGTACCAATCCAAATACACAAGTTGATTTGATTTAAATGTGACATATAACATAGTGCTGATATAAAAAACACTCAGTATCGACTCCAAAACACGATACGTTATGTAGCATGGCAAGGGTTTATTTAACTGACACCAGGTGGCGAACGCTTAGCTGCAAACTCCTACACTGTGATCGTAAATGATCGAACGTGCCGCTTCATAAAAAAATTTCCTTATCCACTTACTAGATATCATGTACCCAATTTAAAGGCGTGCAAATTAAAATTTCTAAAGGGGTTTTAAATTTATGTTATGTTCACACTAGAGAGCTAAAGAAAATGTAACTTTGGAAAAGTAAATAAGTCAATATTAAGTCTGTGTGTTATCCTGCACTGGTGTACACTTTTTTTTACTTACAGTTGGTTCTTGTCCGATGAAATTTGTATCACAAAATCTTCTAAGCGGACACTAAATCGCGCAACTATACACTTTACGTTTCGCAGTCGTTCGACTGCTTCGTCAGAAGTGAAAAATATTTTTCACTTCTGACGAAGCAGTCGAACGACTGCGAAACGTAAAGTGTATAGTTGCGCGATTTAGTGTCCGCTTAGAAGATTTTGTGATACTTTTTTTTACGAAATATACTTTAATGAAGCCTAAATTACAGTCTACATACAGTCATCACTGGCGCTAGTTTCGCGTACAAAATTCTTGGAAACTCGGGGAAGAATGCGCAGTAGTCTCGCTGTTTCTATTTCTAGTCGTAGTTTGGTTTACCGGCTTGGTTCGGGCACGTTTGGGCAACTGCAAACACTGCAAGATTTTTAATTTAAATTGTTTGCGCCATGTAAGAATCAACGCACGGAAGAATGCGCAGTGGTTGCATTGAAGACACAAAGATCAAAGGTACCGACGCCAAACGAACAGACTGTGTGTAGACACTGTAGACTGTGCCTAAATTCTTTGATGTGTCCATACGGATCATACACATACACATCCAAACTGACGTACCAAACAAACATTTCAAGTTGCATTAAAGCGTACTTTGCGAAAAAGTATGCATTGGTGTACACCAGTTCAGGCTAACAAACAGACCTTATGTTGCATATAACTTTATTATTTATAAACAATTTAAGTAGCGACATCTTGCAATCGCTTTTTGACCTAACATCGCAGTAGGATTGACAAATTGAAGCTAGCTCGCCACATAATAAGTCATTCCATGCGAGGCGGCCATGCTTGCTGTCAAAGCATATGAGAATTTTAGAAAAATTGTATGCAAATCGGTCTTGATTACAGCAGATTCCTCGAGCAGGCTCTGTACAGCTGTTTCAGGCCTAGTTGGGCCTTCGTCAGCAGAACCGTAGCTCGAGAAATCCACTGCAAACCAAACCGATATGTCCAGGTTATTCGCCCATGCGATGTGAAAGTAATAAACAATTTAAGTAGCGACATCTTGCAATCGCTTTTTGACCTAACATCGCAGTAGGATTGACAAATTGAAGCTAGTTCGCCACATAATAAGTCATCCCATGCGAGGCGGTCATGCTTGCCGTCAAAGCATATGAGAATTTTAGAAAAATTGTGTGCAAATCGGTTTTGATTACAGCAGATTCCTCGAGCAGGCTCAACGAAGGCCCAACTAGGCCTGAAACAGCTGTACAGAGCCTGCTCGAGGAATCTGCTGTAATCAAGACCGATTTGCACACAATTTTTCTAAAATTCTCATATGCTTTGACAGCAAGCATGGCCGCCTCGCATGGGATGACTTATTATGTGGCGAACTAGCTTCAATTTGTCAATCCTACTGCGATGTTAGGTCAAAAAGCGATTGCAAGATGTCGCTACTTAAATTGTTTATTACTTTCACATCGCATGGGCGAATAACCTGGACATATCGGTTTGGTTTGCAGTGGATTTCTCGAGCTACGGTTCTGCTGACGAAGGCCCAACTAGGCCTGAAACAGCTGTACAGAGCCTGCTCGAGGAATCTGTTGTAATCAAGACCGATTTGCACACAATTTTTCTTTTATTATTTATGTCACAGATGTTTCTAATACTGTAAAGGTATAAAATGAAAATGTGTTTTGGAGGTTAGGTCTTCCTACGAGAATATATTTATATCACAAAATCTTTTAAGCGGACACTAAATCGCGCACTTTACACTTTACGTTTCGCAGGCGTTCGACCGCTTCGAATGACTGCGAAACGTAAAGTGTAAAGTGCGCGATTTAGTGTCCGCTTAAAAGATTTTGTGATACAAATTTCATCGGACAAGAACCAACTGTAAATATATTTATAATAACACTCAAGACATTTACTGACCTTCCAACAACAACAATATTACGTTATGTTTAATGTGTTATAGCAGAAAGGTATTAAGAGGAGGTTCAATTCATTCACATATTAGTGTGTGTTTATAGTGGAGCGACGAGCCGAGAGTAGAGCCAAGCGGCGAGCAGAGCGACGAAAACAAACTCCTTAACACAAATGAGAGCGTTTATACTAGCGCGACGAATAGCGAGGCTGTTCGACCCTAGCGAAGAGCCAAGCGAAGAAATCAAATCAGTTTGATTTCTACGCTCGGCTCGCCGCTATTGTCCGAAGATTTGCATCGAAAATAAAATATTAAAATGGACATTGAAAAATGTTTCAGGCTATTGCCGCAAATCGTTGTATAAATGATGAAATTCACCCATCTCTCTGCGTTTCTGATAAATTTCATTTGTTTTTCCACGACTGTTAGGAAAACAATCACTTAAATACAGTATCCTAAGAGAGGAATTTTCTAACAGAAACCGTTGCACCCTTTCCTTCGACATCTTAATGTCGACTATGAACTTCTACTAGAAATAATCGCTTTTCTTAAAACGTGCTGCTCTGCTTGCCGCTTGGCTCTACTCTCTGCTCGCCGCTCTACTATAAACACTCGCTTCTTTATTAAACGCGCCGCTCTGCTCGCCGCTTCGCTCTACTCTCGGCTCGTCGCTCCACTATAAACGCACACTTAGAGTTCTTCCAATTGCTTCGTAATTGAAACTATCAATTCACTACGATTTCAGTTAGTTTCATTCACTTAATCACATGTGGATTGATTTTAATAATAATAATACCATATAATATAATGTGATGTCAAGTAATTTAATTAATTAATTAATTAACATGTGGATTTTCGGTGGCCCATATGCGATAATTTTGCGAATTAACATAACCGGAGAGGTGAAACCATGCTTCTTCACTGAAGAATGTTAAATCTAGCAAGTCATTATTGTTAAGGTGGTGATTAAACCAGACACAATAATTTACACTTCTTGGTAAATCTGGAGGCAGCAACTCTTGGACTACGCTCACTTTATAAACGTGCATGTGCAGTTTCTTCTTCAACGCTTTCTGGCATGATCCATATGAAAGAACTAATAAATAAAATCCTTTGTATTCAATACTCTACATATAATCTATTCACTCTTTTTCCTCGTCCCAGTAGGCGAGTTAGGGTGACATTTTTGTTGGTATCACAATGAAACATAAGGCATTTACGAAAATTCACCTGGTGGGTACACCAAATTTACCGATCGGTAATCAGCTGACACACCGGTGCAGAGATCGGTTGACTGAATTTAAAAACGCTTCGGTAGATAAACTTCGGTGAACTAACCAAACAAAACCTATAATAATCACAAAGCAACACTAAACCTGTGGTTGTAATCAGATTAATCAATGAGATACACCCTTAACCACATGAAAGGCCTGTTCGATAGCTCTGCACTTTTCTACACTTTTTGCACCAACCGCTCCTGAGAGAGTGCGATGTATATGACATAACATACTTATGTTATGTCTCCTATGAACTCCTACTTAGGAGTGAGAAAAATAGAGTAAAGGTGTTAAAAGTGTAGAAAGTGCAGAGCTATCGAACAGACCTAAATTCACTGATAGCGAATACGTATTTCAGTAACAATGTTACCATCTTCAGCGCTAAACTGATATTAAATTTAAAATTAGAAATAAAATGAACTAAGCTAAAAAAAAGGAACTCCCTCTCCCCTATACTAAATTAAACGTGTAAACCCGGATTCCTTGAAAACTTAAAGGTCGAAGAGGCTGGAAGTGAGCGGCCCTGTTTTCTCTGAATTCATCAATCTGTTTCTGTTTCTGTGTATCTCTAAGCTTTGGTGGGAATCTAGATCTCCTTTATTATTAATATGTTTTATTAATTCTATTTTATTTACCGAGTGTTTGTTTTCAAGCATATGTAAGGCCACACTGGATTTATCGAATCTTCTGAATTTTAAATGAGCGAGGTGTTCTTTGAATCTAATTTTTAATGATCTTTTTGTTTGCCCTACATAAATTTGATCACAGTTTTTACAACTTATTTTATATATGCCGGATTTATCCTCAGAATCCACTTTATCTTTTGGATTTTCTAGCAAAGATTTTATGCTGTTATTGTTTGTGTAGACTATTTTTAAACCTAATTTTTTAAAGATGGTACCTAAACCTTTAGTGTATTGAGGATAAAACGGCATTTTTACAATTTTCTTATAATCTAGATCCCCTATTTTATCAGATTTTAATGTTGTTATTTTCTTAATATCTAATTTTTGTTTTTGTTTTCTAATAATGTTAAAGATTATATCGGGTTGATAACCGTTATATGCAGCGATTTTAATAATTTCTTGAAGTTCTTTATTATAATTAACCGTTGATAAAGGGAACATTAACATCCTATGTACTAAGAAATTTAAGGCGGCTAATTTATACTGTTTGCAATGATTTGAGTCCGCGGGAATAAATCTATTAACATTAGTAGATTTCCTATAAACGTTAAATTCTAATTTATTATTATTTCTAGTTATTGAAATGTCTAAAAGGGTAGTTTATTGTTAGTTTTTATTTCATAGGTAAATTTGATGGTTGGTTAAGGGTGTATCTCATTGATTAAAACCTATAATAACATTTGAAAATAAGCATATTTAATGATATTTTCCAAATCTGAAGCTGATGTTTTATTTTTGAACATTTTTCCAACTCCACATCCATTGCAAATAGTAATTATTTTAATTCTATAAAACGCTGCCTACAACTAATAACTCTTTTTAGGTTATGTTTAATGTACCGACTGCATGGACCCTTAACTTTCCTCGGTGCACAAATCATGCACCAGGTGCATGAGTTCGGTACACGTGGTAAATTATCGAACGCGGTACAAAAGTAACCGGTGAATTATCGAAAGCATTCGGTTTGTGCGGTGTACACCCGGTGAATTTTCGTAAATGCCTATAGACGTCAGATAAGACGGTTATGTTTATTTGTAATTTCATGGTTATAATTTGAATCCACTGACGGAGATGTTGTTGCCAGCTCGACTAGTGCATATTTCACGGTGCCATAGTCGGTGCTCCTTCGTATAATATTTGGCAACATAGTCAGATTAGTGGTGTGGAATTGTCATTAATATTTTTCATGTCAGATTCTGGCATCTATCAAACTTCAGGGCAGCAACTTAACGAAACGAAAACACGGCCTACTGAAATGAGGATAAAGAGTGAATAGATATTACTATTGTCGTAAATACCTGTTTGATCTGCAAGTTGTCGTAAACTTTTAATCGGACTTGTTTCAAGACGTTGCTCTAAGTTTTCTACAACTTCTTCAGTAAGAATCGAAGGTCTGCCTGTTGATTTTCCCTTATTCAAACTACGTGCTACTAATCGCCGAACATGTTGATTAAAGAAATCTCCGTACATAATTTCAACATCGGGAAACTCTTCGATAAATTCGTTAAAGGAAGCACGCATCGAATATTGCCAACCCCTATTCTCATCACGCTCTCCATTTCGAAAATATGCCTCCAGCAGAAACTTATCGTGTTCAAACGTAAAATTCATAACATGTAATTTTAACCTAAAAATTGTGTAACATTAATCATAAGGTTCGTTCGTTTGTCTGCTCTAATCAGGTTAGAGCAACCCGAGTAACAAAGGCGTGTTTTTTTATTCAGCCCATGGCCTTCTAAATGAAAAGCGAGTTCTATCTGGCCTGCGCAAAAGTGCAGTTCAGGAGTGCTCCGCCAAGCACTGCTTACAGGGCGCTTTCTTAACCTAAGATTTTGACAGTTCTGTCACATGTGAATGGTGGATGAATTCGTGTAAGAACAATTAACGTTATTGTTGTAAAAATTTGAGCATACTGAATATTATTTACGTTGAAATAAGTTGGAGTATTTATGTCCAATTTCGACAAGTTAATTTAGCATTAAACTATTACGGTTTTAGATTAAAATCTCACCTGCATATACTCAGAATTTCTGTGGTAAGTTACAACATGTATAATAAAGCTTCTTTTCTCATTGTGCGTAATTATCAACGCCCTTTTTAACACGTTTTACATTATCAAAAGTCGAAACTCTTTTATGTAACTTGTTGTAATTATTCATAACACGAAAGTGCCAGTCTTTCTTTATTGCGCAAGCGTACTTCACTCCGACGAGATCAAATGATTTGTGCATGAATCTATAAAGTTTATACCACATAAATTATGTTATATTACGGTAATTACAATATTAATTAATTTTGCGTGAACTCACTTTGATTGACAGTAATGACAGTGCACTTCACTCATTGCCGTCAGTGCCCCATAACCAGCGCCAAAGTGTCGGTTTTTGGCGTTTTCTCGAGTACAAAAATTCAATGTAAATTTTTCAAGACGCCCAGGCCAGTTAGAACTCGCTTTTGATTTAGAAGGCCATGATTCAATCGCTTCATCGGTGTGACGTCATCGATGAATGCCAAATAAGCCACCGATGACTACAGATTGCGCTGAATAAAAGAACAATCAGCTGATAAGTGGTGTTGTTGGTAATTGGAATTGGATTACAAATAAATAATTTCTACATTGAACGTTTTATCTTTGTAAGTTAACATAATTGGTATTAACTGTTCATTATTTTCAATATTTTCATTCATTTTAACGTTTTGGTGGTTTTGATGTTTACAAACATAACCCACAGATCATAACCACTAACCTCTACAATGCTCTCTCCCCTCTCTAATTCATTGGTTCATCAGCAATAAAGCCAGATGACTCCGATGAGTTTTAGATTACCTCATCGAAGAATAAAAGACCAGAATGATTACTTTAATCGCAAAATGTATGATGAATATAAATACGCTTTGATGTTTTTCCAATGAGTGCGCTTAGCTCTTTGATGAATAAAAGAACACGCCTCAAGTAAGGCGTTCGTTTGTATTCGAGCAAATGATCTAATAGCGTTTTCGGCTGGAAGAGTTTTAATGCGCACTTATTTTTTTCAGTTTTTCTGCCCGAGTGCTAACTTCTGACGTAACAGAAAGTCGGTGCAGCCGAACACGCTTCCGAATTTTCGGGCAGTGTATTGCGGGTAGGTATATCGTGTTCTTGTAACATAACGTTTTAAACAAAAACGGTGGGAAAATTATTTAACCTACATTTGTAAATACAATGTAAAAGGATAAAGCAGAGTTTCGTGATTTATATATTAAAGTTAATGACAGTGATTTCAAGTTAAACTTAGATCAACAAACATACGCCATAATCTAACAAAATAATAATTTCTTCATCTCCACTCTCATCTGATGATGATTCCAAAAATTCATTTATAAAATCTAGGAAATCCCAAAATTTTACAAAGTCGGCCATATTGTTTTGCACTGAAACTAAAAACTGACTATGCACCTCAGTTGCAAAAAGTGCGCACTGAGTGCAAAAAGGCACTGCACTCACTCACCAGCCGAACACGCAAAACTGGGAAAATGCGAACTCGGAACAGCAGTCGAACACAAAATTATCAACTCAGTTCATAAAAGTGCGCACCAGTGCAACCAGCCGAAAACGCTATAAGACTGTTCGTTTGTTCAGAGCAAGTAACTTGAGATTAGTGCTGGCAACCGAAATCGATTTTTTGGATAATCGGTTAACCGGTTTTGGATATTCGCGGTTTTGGAGAAAACCGAAAACCGGTTATCCGGATAACTCGGTTATTCGAGTATCCAGTTATACGGAAAACCGGTTATTCGAGTATCCAGTTATTCGGATAACCGGATATTTGGATATTATCAGTTTCTTGGATAATCGGAAATTCGAATAACAGGTTATTCGGATATTCAGATATACGAATAACTGGAAATTCGAATAATTGGATATCAGAATGGGTTTTGTTTGTTAAAGATCTTCAGTACTTATTAGAAAAAAGTACATACACATAGTTACATGTTTATTTACTTAATTGCTTTTATTATAACGTATTTGTGGATATCCGAATAGTCGTTTTTGGATATTCGAATAATCGGTTTTTCAAATATCCGAATAGTCAGTTTTTGGATATCCGAATAGTGGGTTTCTTGGATAATCGAAGAATCGGTTTTAACCATTATTTGGATAGCCGATTATATCCGAAACCGGTTTTTAAAGAAACCGATTATTCGGTTTAAATTTTTTCCGGTTTTTGCCAGCACTACTTGAGATCACATCGAGCAAGAAAAGTTGCTCGGTCTGCAGAGGTCGGGTAAGAAGAGTAGAGCAGGAAACATAACCTCTGAATTTAATTTTGGTGCCAATATGTCAATAATAAAAGGTTTCTTCGCGATGTGTAAAATATTTATTATATTTTAGAAGGATCTGGAAAGTGAACCACTATCAATAAACGCATAATAAAGATAAGTCTTCTGTTTTAGATGATTTAATATTTTTTGAAGTTATGTCAATCACAATCAGCTGTTTCATTTTTATACTTGATTGATGTTCGTTTGTGAAATACATTGAACGTTCGAACTTACTCTTGTAGTCACGTGATTATGATCTGACTGATCACACAAACGAACAGACCTATAAATCGAAACGCAAAGCACTTTACTTACTTGTAAAAACAAAGTTAACCGAAAAAATACTTAGGGCCAGTTTACAGAAAGTTTAATTGCAATTAAATTTTAAGAACGTTGTTAATTTGACAGTTCGCAATGTAATTCTTATGGCAACTTAATCGTGATTAGTTTAATTCGAAATTAAATATTTGATTTGCTTCCTGTAAACCCACCCTTAGGTACTGATTTAAACCGTTTTTAAACTGTAAATCGTAGAGAACTCAAATATAAACAAACTATACACGAACGCTACTGATTGCCAGCTGATCTGGAGCATTCAAAAACGCGAAAATTCCCTAGGCGGAAAGTAGTTTTGATCACCTTTGGGTATTTACTTTTTCAACGAGGTTCAGTCATTTACGATCACAGTGTATAAAGAATCCTAGATCCTGTCATAAGCCTCAATAAGAATAAATACATAATCAATTGATTCCCAAAAATAGAACAATTACAAACACTTCTTTAAAATTTTGACATTTGAAAGTGGAGTCAAATTGAAAACAAATCACTACGATATGTCATAACTAGACAGTCTATGTTTAGCTCAATTTGATTTACCATGAGCGTACGCTTCGAAAGAGTGGGGTCGTATCACAGATCACAGTATACGATTCATAGATAGCAGTTAGCGCGTTCGACGCCGCTGCAATTGCTCAGAGTCGAACAATGCGCTACTGCACCAAAGGTCACGGAAGAAATATGCCGTCTCCACTTGGTGGACTACCGCATATAAAAAACTGAGCTAAATGTAGACTCTCTAGTCATAACTTCGCTTCTTTTCTTGTCTATTAATGGCGAATAAGTGAAACTGGTGGACTACCGCATATAAAAAGCTGACTAAATGTACACTCTCTAGTCATAACTTCGCTTCTTTTCTTGTCTATTAATGACGAATAAGTGAAACTTATTCGATTACACATTGTATACCTAGTTATATAAAAAAATTAGTTTACTTCAGAAAAGGACTACTTTTAAAACCGTCAATGCATGAAAATTGAAAATGAAAAAATGTTTTTGAGTATCAATACTTAACTGATTCAGTTTTTTTAAATAAATGTTTTCTTTATCACTTGCTTATACGGGGATCTCGTAAACTATTGGCAACTTAAATTTCCGATGGTGGCGCTGCGATCACCGACAACTGATCGGCGTTTTGCGTAAAAGAAGCATTGTTGAAATCAAGTTATTTTCGTATTTCGAATTTCATAATTTCTTTCAAGCACCATTTAAATGTCAGGGGCGCGTTCGATAAATACGCTCTGGCGATATTATTTTCGAATGGGTTGTCAGAAGAGTTCAGAATAGTTTCACAAAACAATTGCAGCATGTGCAATTATACTGGGTGACATTGAAAAAACTACAACGCATAGTACTACCAATGATTATAAGAGTATATTAAGATACGTAACCCAGTACAAAAATGCGTGACTCTACCTATTCCACACCCCTTCGCGTCTTGCCCTCACTTTAACGGTAAGCTGATGGCTCCCTCTAACGATATAAAACATTGACATGCTAGATAACAACCATACCTACTTTCTAAGGAAGATTATATGTAAATGAGACCACAAATATAACGAGCGGCTAAAATCGTAGATACATGACTTCGTGTGATGAGAGGGCGTTGGGCGCTTAATTTGAATTGTGTGCTAGAGGCATAGCTATGTAAAAATGTTCCTGAATGGTAATATTAATTGGAAATTAAGATATCGAAATATAAATCTGTGTTCATTTGACAGTATTTGATAGCCAAGGCAGGTAAAACAATAAAAGAATATTCCTCTTGGATTACACAGGCCTACAAAAAAATAATATTTCTTTGGTGCGGTTTAATTCATACCAACTATTGATAAGGCAGGTAACATATCCATTGATGTTTTTAATTGAAATCTATCAGCTCTAGTTTTGGCGCCACTTTCATTTTCTCAATTTTTGAATTTTATTCGAAGAATTAGTAAACAAACAACAATTACCGCTTAAATATAATAATTTTATTGTGATGGTTAGTAAGTTGAAACGTTGTTTAAATAATCCCGATAAATTTTGTTATATTTATGGTGAATATACAATGAAAGAGCATCGAGAATCGATATAGAATTTTTTAAACGTGCGTATTTTGGTTACTTCAACATCAAAATTCAGAATCAAGACAAACCGTGGATTCCCCATATCGTCTGTAAAATATGCATTGAACATCTGCGACAATGGGAGAAAAGTAGTAGAAAATCTTTCAAATTTCGAGTACCTACCCAAGATTTGGAAAGAACAAAAAATTACCACGACGACTGCTATTTTTGTATGATCAATGTAATAGGCATCAATAAAAACAATCACCACAAATGGCCACACCTTGACATCCCTTCAGCAAGAAGACCTGTTGCACATTCAGGGACCATTCCAATTCCTGGTGTTCATCAACTGCCACAGTTTCAGGAGGATAAAGATGAAAAGTTTGGTGCTAGCCAGAAAGACAACGTTTCTGACGCTAACAGTGACTACTCTGGACACTCATCCAATTCTAAGTTATTTACTCAAAGTGAGCTTAATGATCTCATCAGAGATTTGGATCTTTCAAAAGAGCGCGCTGAATTGTTAGCATCAAGGTTAAGAGAAATAAACCGTTTATCTCGCGATGTAAAAGTTACATTATACCGTAACAGAGAACAAAATCTCCTGCCGCTTTTTTCAGTTGATGAAAATTTAGTATATTGCAACGAAACTACTAATCTGGTAAAATAACATGGGCTAAAATTATAAACCGAATGATTAGCGTCTTTTTATTGATAGCTCGAAAAGGAGTCTAAAGTCTGTGCTTTTACACGATGGAAACAAACATGCTTCCATTCCAATCGCCCACTCTACTCGTATGAAAGAATACCAACAGATTTCGATAGTTTTACAGAAAATCAAGTACCTTGAACATCAGTGGGTTATTTTTGTTGGCCTAAAAATGGTTAACGTTTTGCTGTGGCAACAGGGGGGCTACACTATCACTAAGTATCCGTGTTTTATTTGTTCGTGGTATAGTAGAGCCAAATCTAGACACTGGATACAAAAAGATTGGCTCCCGAGAGATACTTTGGTGATTGGACAGAAAAATGTAATAATTGAGCGCTTGGTTTCTCGAGAAAAAATCGTCCTTCCACCCTTGCATATTAAATTAGGGCTCACGAAACAATTTGTTAAAGCTCCAGATAAAAATGTTTTTCGATGGACCCCAAATAAGACAACTAATTAAAGATTCAAATTTTGCTGCCTCTATGACTGAGGTTGAACAACTTGGAATTCTTTTGTATTAGTTATGAAAAATTTTCTCGGCAGTTATAAGGCAGATAACTATATTGATTTAGTGAATGAGAACTTAAATCACTTGAAAAATATAGGCTGCAATATAAGTATTAAAATACAGTATTTACACAGCCATTTACTAGATAACTATCCGCCTAATCTGGGAGACCTTAATGAAGAGCAAGGAGAGCGTTTCCATCAAGATATAAAAACGATGGAAGATAGGTAGCGAGGAAGAGCGGATGTTCATATGATGGCAGACTATTACTGGGGACTTATGCGAGACTGTCCAAACCAAATTCATTCCAGAAAATCATTTAAACGACAATTTCTCCATGTAGAATGATGGAATAAATCAACTTTTTGTTAAAATTCGCTTTATTTCATAACTTGTAAACTAGAGCTGATATAGAAAAACTAATGGCATTTTTGTAATCAGCGAACTAGATATACTCAAAATCAGGATTTAAGTCCTGATTTTGAGTATACTTGGTTTACCTTTGGCACCAAAATGAGTGAATTTTTCCTTCGTCATTACTTTTTCGTTCTGTTTGCTCTCAAAAAAATAATATTTTTAGATTGGTCAAAATGATGTTTCTTGAATGGAATTAAATTGTTATTTTCTTTTTAGGAAGGTCAATGGAAAAATTGAATATGCACTCTGGATGCATCGGCCACCAACTGTAAACAATTTTTCATTCATTCACAGTTCGAGGGCTATAAGAAGACGTTGATATCAAAGATATTCCTGTATAATTGTCAAATTATAATATAACCGTGCATAAAATCTCTTTTTTTGTAAAATCGTATCAGAATATAGTATATTGTGTCACAAGGGCAGAAAGTGAGCATTTGCAGCCCGCGGCTATGAGCTGCTAATGCGTTTCTGCATGTGTGACACACAATTGTTTTTCGCCTAGCCCTAAATCAAATTCAAGCTTTGTTTAAAACTGACGTTTAATGAAAAATTCTGTGAAATGTCAAAGCACGCAAATGAAAGTCACTATGTTGCTAGGTTACGAACTATAAATCGTGTTGTTATGAGTTTAGCAGCCCTAGGGCAGATAAACATTATTTTTTTTCCTACACTAGTAGAAAATTCAATTTTACCGGCTCATCAGAGAGGAGAAAGCGAACGTTTCCACGGCTAGCCCGGCAAAATGAACATAAATGCCTAGCCGAGAAAATAATTTACGAGGCTTTACCATTAGGTGGCGCGACAATAATTTCAGGAATGCGCTCTCATCGACATCAAAAAATTAACAAACTAAGTTTTTTTTAATTTAATTCCACTGGTATTTGATTTTAAAAAGGATTAAAATTATCAAGAAGAAAAAAACTCGACAGCGGTGAGATTCGAACCCATGGCTCCGAAGAGACTGGTTTATTAAACCACCGGCTTGACCACTCGGCCATGTTAGTACACGTAACACTGTGTTTTAAAACATCTATAATAATTTTAATAGTAACTCAATTTTAATATTTTTACTTCGAGAAAAAGAACGTTTGTGTGATATTAACAAAATTAATTATAATGTTGTATAGGAAAAAAATAATATGTAAACCATGGCGGTAAAGCAATTTTCGAGGTCTCGAGAAGTGTGGCCAGGCTCGGCTTCTCGCCTTGCCTGTCCATATCTTCTCTCGACCTGGAGAACAAGCACTTTACCGCCATTCACCGAATTTACCGAATTTCTTCACCAATGTAATACGAAATGCGTTCATGAATAAATTCACGAAGAAATTCATGAATTAATTCATGAATAAATTGTCAATGTAAATTAAAGCAGCCTTTAGTTACATAACTTGATTTAATGGGCGTGTTTTTTAATTACTCGAACAGCTGTTTGAGCGTTCGAGTAGGCGAAAAAGCGTTTTTTAATTATATACGAGCAACGAAAGTAGCGTTCGAAAAATCCACAAACTGTTCGAGCTAAGCGTTCGAGCTCCGCAACACGCCCAATACTTCACAGTTTAAAATGCATTTTTTTAAATTAAATATACTTCTCAAGGGATAATGGACTAAATTACATATATAAATTAAAACCATGTTAAAAATTAGAAATGATAAGTGCAAAATTAAAAATGATTGAAATGTAAAATGAAATTATTTAATAACATTCCCTATAAATTACCGACCATACTTAACATCTCTAAATTGGACTCGTCTGTCTCGAATTCGTCTACTGCGCGTAGCCCTACACCTATCTTACAGCGTTTTCGATTGACCGTATTAGTGCGCACTCAAAATATCTTCATCTCGTGTTATTACATGAGGTTAGAAGAAGATGAAAATACACTGAGTGCAACCGGTGCATGTGAATCGAAAACGCCATTATTGTCTGTGTTATTGTCAAAGTACTCTACGTCGGCATATTTAGCGACACGTACCACCAGTGTTGCCAACCGTACAATAATTATCGAATTGTGATAATTTTAAGGACGCGTACGATCACTGCGTACGATAGCTTTTTTTGTACAAAATTTTTACAATAATTTTGATGATTTTTTCAGCAAATTATATAATAGTTTTAATGGTAAGCGGAATAGTATTTTTATTCAATATTTTCAATAATTCATAATTTCATCAGTATTATCAGCTTTTTTATACTATGTTTGTGTTCTGATGTTATATTTGTTTTTAGTATATCATCATTTTTTTACAATATGCCGATCTGAGGCTAAGGCTGTTTCACGAAAGTTAGAAGGAGATAGCTACATAACAATTCTTTGACTTACCGACCGATCGATCGGCATAATGGCATATAATAAAAAAATAAACTGTACATGTAGTGATTATTTTTCAATAAAGAAAAATGTTTTAAATATTGGTATTCTTCATCCAAAAATAACAAAAATTGAAACTGTGTAAATGTACAATAATTTGGAAAGTGAAAGTTGATAATGTACAATAATTTTGGTATACCCGTACGATAGTTTAGTTAGGCAAGGTTGGCAACACTGCGTACCACGTAAGTAGACACGTAAGCAGTTTAAGGCGCTATTTTACTTCGAAGTTTTCGGGCTCTCTCGGCGTTAAACTCTGTTCGATCGAGAAAGGCCTCTTATCACACTATTTATGTGATGAAATTTTTTCTGTTAAGTTATTTTTTCGAAATTCTAAGAATAAAACTAACATTTAAAAATTCGGAAACTTTTTCTAGTCGTTTTCATAAAATACTTCATCAATTAATGCAATCACTTTTGGACTACATGACATTAATACGAAACACATTTAGGTATAGGTATCAGAAATGTATTTTTTTTCCTACACTAGTAGAAAATTCAATTTTACCGGCTCATCAGAGAGGAGAAAGCAAACGTTTCCACGGCTAGCCCGGCAAAATGAACATAAATGCCTAGCCGAGAAAATAATTTACGAGGCTTTACCACTAGGTGGCGCGACAATAATTTCTGGAATGCATTCTCATCGACATCAAAAAATTAATAAACGTAAGTTTTTTTTTATTTAATTCCACTGGTATTTGGTTTTAAAAAGGATTAAAATTATCAAAAAAAAAAAAACTCGACAGCGGTGGAATTCGAACCCATGCCTCCGAAGAGACTGGTGTATTAAACCACCGTCTTGACCGCTTAGCCACACTACTATACGTATTACTGTGTTTTAAAACATCTATAATAATTTTAATAGAAACTCAATTTTAATATTTTTACTTCGAGAAAAAGAACGTTTGTGTGATATTAACAAAATTAATTATAGTGTTGTGTAGGAAAAAAAATAATGTGTAAACCATGGCGGTAAAGCAATTTTCGAGGTCTTGAGAAGTGGCCAGGCTCGGCTGCTCGCCTCGCCTGTCCATATCTTCTCTCGACCTGGAAAACAAGCACTTTACCGCCTCGGTCTACAATATACTATTAAAACGTAAAAGCTAATACCATTAAAACACTTTATGTAAAGTATAGTTTTTATTCGGTATTTTAAACTCGACGTTTTAAATTTTCTAATCCAATTGAATGTAATAAATTTTTTAAAAACCGTCTGCGTAGGTCCCACAATCGTCTGGAGCTTTTGGCCGCTCACCTCTTGTCTCTCTTGTCAAGTCTCATTTTTCAAGAGAGATTACAGATCGCCACATTTTAGCTAATGTTTCACGCCATCTATCCCTCAATTGTAAAATAACGTCAGCGCCATCTATATATCTCTTGTATCGGCGGTCACGCTTAAAGGCGTAAGGCTAGGTATCTTAATATACTCTTATAATCAATGGTACCACGCGATAGAGGCCCATAAATCAACCCAAGATAACAATTAAGCAATAATTCGCAACCGAAGGAAAAATGAGCGTTCGACGCGGCTAATCACGATTCCCCTTCTCAAGTCATGCTAATGAAAACTGAATTAAATCTGAGAGTCTCTGGTTATAAGGTAAAGCTCATAAGAGAAAAAACAGCCGACAGTCGTATTTCTTTGACTGTATTAGATTGTCCATCGAATTCAATATAAAATTAACTTGAACTCTGTGACTCTATTTTAATAAACAATATTCAAAATTTTGGAAATAATTTTTAAAATATTTTTAAAGATATTAAAAATGAATGAAGATAGAAGAGATTTCTTTGCACATTTTTATAGACTCCAAAACAGCGCATTTTTTTTGTATCTCTTAAAGTTTACGAGATCCGCATAGTGGTCCTTTAATTAGTTGTAACCTTGCTGTATAAATGTTTTTGACAAATTCCTAGTTATTTTATGACAAACTCTATAACTTGGAGTTAACGATTATTTACTGTTTTTAGTCTTGATGTTTCTATATTTAGTCACGATTTAACATTTTAAAACATTTTCGTTTATTAATGTGCAAACAACAAACAAAACACGCTACTTTATTTCATTTGTAGGTAAAATATATTTTTACTTTTAATTTGTCTTGTGCATAATTTTATTAGGAGTATTAGTTTTCTTTTGTCTTACTTACAAGTGTAATTTATTTGTATTTTATTTTACTGGGAAATATATTGTTATATTAATTTATTTTATTCTTGTATGAATTTTCAGCTTTATTGTGGAAAATTCGTAGCCAAAGAGTACGCGGTTTGTGGAGGTGCTGAACCAAACTTATTAAGATTAGTAGACATGAAGGGCTTAGGAGTAAGTACAAAATAATTAACTAACACATTTCTTGTAAAATGTAGGCGTTCAAGCTTTTATTTAGCTAACAGAAATTTTCAACCAAATGCAAAAGTTATATTCTATTTTGATTTTCCATTTTGAGTTATTAAATACAAAAAGTTGATAAATGTTTATACACTTTTGATTGAAAAACTTCATTTTTCAAATCGTTGATACCTCCATCAAGAGTGAAAAAATTTAAATTAATTTAATATTACATTATTTTTATTACATTACCTTTTGTCTTTCATAATATTCAATGTCATATTTTGCAGACCATTGCTTCAGTAAATAAATTACCAGGAGCTGTATATTCTATAGATGATTGTCCGTCAAGGAAGATTAAACCTGATAGAAGGGCAAGTAAGAGAGTACAAGAGTCACCTGAAGACGACTTAGGATTACCCAAAGTATTAATATCAAGTTGTAAAAGAATATACCAGATAGACTTCTCATAAATAATTGAATTTATTTTATATTTTTTTGTCTATATTTAAAACAGCTTTTTTTTGTTTTCAATATGTAATAGAACTTATCTTACACTATGGTACAAAAATTTTATTTAACTATCACACATATGCACACAAAAGCAAGAAGGATAGCATATTAACATAATTCTATTCATCAAAAGATCTCTTAAATAATAGGCGTGGTGCAAATGTACAAATAAATTCGTGAACTTAATAGCTAGCATAATTTTCGTGTTAATTTAATTTAATTATTTGTACAGATGCACTAATAATGGTTATGTTGAACATACGCAAGTCTCTGTGAAGAGGTTTTGATTGAACTATTAAAAACACTGTATAAAAAAAGGAAACTCGCCGCAAAGACTTGAAAGTTTTTTTTTAACGCATACACACAAGACTAGATTTCTTGACAGCCAAGTCTAAATTGAGTTCTTCTTACTCTATCGTCCGTGATAATAACTCTAAATGAAAGAAAATTCTAGCACCTCATCTTAGAATTAACGAGCAAATTACAACGTTAGAAATTGTGCTCTATGTGATATGTCACTTAAAAAATAAATTCTCCCCTGCACGTTGTTTTCTTTATTGTTCTTGTGGTCCACTGTTAAATTCACTTTTTTTGGCAGTAAGAGAAAACCAGAAATTAAAAAGGCTTGAGAGAAATTGCGTCAGACAATTGCGAGAAATTTTAAATGGGTACAATTTAAGCAGACATCTTATAGCTTCAATATAATTTTTAATATGTTTTAAATACATATATTTTTAATTTGAGCTGACCGCAATGTTTTCAAGTGGTGATTAGAGTACAACTACAGTTTTTCAACAGCTGTTCTACCATGTCTTAAATCAAATTTAGATTTAGATTTTTATAAGTATCATGTCATTCAATAGCAGCCTTTCATTTCAATGTCGTATGATAAAAGCAATGAGTGTATGTAATCATTTAAATTATGCTGCTAAAATCCCTGAGAAGAAATACTTTGTATTAATTATAGTTCTTGTTCTAATTTTGTATAAAAAAAAGGAAACATCTATGCATGTTATTCCTGGTAGAACAGCTAGGTTACTTTTATAGTAATCCTTTTTCTTATATATATATCTTATCGTTATCACGTTCTGGAGATATTGTATGGACCTTTTGATTATAATTCTTCTGGAAGAAACTTGAAAATTTTTAATGTTAAAAAAGGGATTATTAATTTCCATTGAGCAATAATAAAAATAATGATAATTACTACAAACAAAATGAACACATAATTTTGATACGTAGATAAATACATGAGGTGTGATTAATCAAAGCCTTACAGTCAATTTCTTTGACTTAATCTACAGTTATTTATAAACTAGTTATAATTTATAACTAAAGCTACTTAACTGCGATTATTAATTATTGTAGTTTGCTTTTTTAAAGTTACAGTAAAGATATGCTCTAAGTTTCATTTTTTTTTTGTTTCTTGAAAATGAATTCGTTTTGAATAAAATAAATTATGTATCATAAAATCGATTTAAATAAGCTTTTTATTTGAAATTGTATCCATTTTAAAGCATTTTTAATTTTCACATCGCTACAGTACTTTGGAGAATAGTTCTGTAATTGCAAAATATCAACAAAACTCTACAGCGTTCTACAGTAAACTACCGTGATTTTATTTTAATATGAAACATTGCTGTTCATGTTACTATGGAAACTAACTCAAATTTTTAAAAATGTCGTTGCATGATCGTCGTCGTTAGGGTTTCTGTCATGTCAAATAAAATTTGTCCATTTTAATTTGGAACATTTGGAACATCTGTCAGGCGAAGAAAGTTAGTGAAAATGTATCAGAAAGAATTACCCCTGGACAAGTAACTAATGCAATTAGTTTATAGTTTTATAATCGTTTACATGGAGGTTTTATGTTAAAATAAATTCACGGTATATGTTACAATATCATAACGACAGATACCTAATTGCACCTGCTATTATTAAGGATTTTGTGATGAAATATAATATTAGCTTTGATTAATCTCAATTTTATGTGAAAGATGGTCATATGGTCATTTTATAGATAGAAATAGAACACATTTGCAGCGTCAGAATCTTCATTTATTTTCGATGTAACATTTACAAAAAGCGTCGTGAAAATTGTAGTTTCATTAGGATTTCTTTTTACAATTGCAAAACGATAATGCCGATGGTTTCAAAATCATGAAACGCGCATTTAAAATGTGCCAGCCACATATGTATTTGAAATTTTCTACTTTTTACTTTGGATATTACTACAGTTGATAGCTTTACATTTTTTACGTTACTGAAAATCTGTTTACACATTATTAAGCTCTGATTGTATCCTTTTATGTGTATTACCATCAATTTTTTACCAAATTGTTTTCAAAATGTAACTCAAATATAGCTTTTTTGCTTATATCAAGAACTACAAACTGATAAATATGTCATTGAGTGCATAGGAACGGGAAAAACTGTTATTTTTCGAAGCAGCTACAAACCGTAACGACGAACCTGCTGTAGCATATTATGGCATGCATTAATTTTTGTAATAAGATATCGTAAATCGATATCTTATTACAAAATTACTGGTCTGGAATCGTGAATGACAATAATTCCATAAAATGTTAAATGTTACAACGTCATAGCAAGTCGTCGCAATTTGAAACTGCTCAGAGTACGTTTTATTATTTTATTCACTATCACATTATAATTGGACTTTTATCGACACTTATGAAGCATTTAAAGTGACCTATTATCCTATTAGAGTGGATAGTAATAAACAGCGTACCATAGCAACCAGTAGATATGACAAAGCCAGTTACGTTTCATTTTACGAAAACGAATATTTTTTAATTAAATTTCGCTCATTCTGATTCCATAAATGTGGTGTTTGTAGATAAAACGTTGTATTGCATGCGTGTTTTAGATGCATTTTATCCACGCAAGAAAATGCTAAAATAAAATGCTATCTAAAACACTTATACAATAAATAACTATTATAATTCAACAATTTCAACCTTAGCTTTTATTTTATTCAACAGTAGGTAATATTTAAGAAGATAATTTTTCTCGTGCTCAAAAAACGTAGTTTGTGATCAAAAAGGTTTGACGACAGTTAGCAATTAATTTAGTTCTTTTTTTATAAATAGTATTTTTAAGTTAGTTCGTCAAAAAAATAATACAGGCTGTTACAAATTCGAGGCTCACCAATGGGATCTCGGAAACGGTAAGAGATACGAAGTCGGTTAAATTGGGGCAAAGTTCCGTATTTTGGTGCTGAATAATAATCCATTCTGAAAAATCTTCTACGTTTAGTAGTTTTTGAAATATTTCAAAAAAACAAGAAATCGTAATTTTCTTTTTTCCTGAAGTTATTATTGCAGGGATCATAACAAAATTAATACATTCTACAGGCACTTTTTTGAGCTTTTTACGATGATATCATTAGATTTTACTTAAAACGTTTCGTCTCGTTCTGACCATCATCAACTTCATTTTTTCTTATGGGTGCTACTCTGCTACATTGGGTTTTAATACCGTTGAATAGATTTATTTTTTCTGATGCTTTTCCATATATCACATATCCCTATTTTATAATTTGAAGCAACTGGAAATGCAAGAAATTGTTGAAAATAACACTGCAAAGAAAAACATGGTATGCAGTGAAAACAAAAACCAAAAAAGTTTAATATACCTTTGGAGTTTTCTTTCGTGTATCACAAAAGCTGATTTTAGTAAAAAAATTAGATCTAAAAATGTATGTTATGAATACAAGAATGACGTAAATTTAAAAATTTATTGTGGTCTTAACAACAACGATTCAGTAATAACGAGAGAAATTTCCGTCCTACAATATCCAGAAAGACAACTACAAAACAATAGTTGATTAGATTTGTAAGTAAGTTATACATTATTATTAAAGCCAGAAAGTATAAAATTAAATTATGTATGTCTTTAGAAAACTGGTATCTTAAAAGATATTACTGCTCGAGGAAACATCTTTTCTTGTAGTCTCTAGATAATTTTATACATTTTATAAACAACTATTTAATTACCTCTTCTAAATATTCTTCATTCTCATTATCATTAAGGCGATCTCGATACGTCCTTTTGACTTTTATGAAAACATCAATAAAGTGCAATGTTTCTATCTAATTTAATAACATTGTTCTGTGTGGATGGTATCTTTCTGGGTATTACTGGAAGTAAATTTCTCTTGCTATTACTAAATTGTTGTTAGCACAATACATTTTTAAATTTACAAGAATGAGAGATTTTTAAAGACATCATTTCTTGTGATACTTTCTTGCTTTAATCATAAAAATGTATAATTTATTACGAAATTAATTAAATACTGCGTCATCGCCATTGTTGAAAGTAAATTTCTCTTGCTATTATATTACTAAATTATTGTTGTTAGCACAACACGTTTTAAAAATTTACGTCTTTCTTGGATTCACATCATTCATTTTTATATCTAAAAATTTTCCAAAAATCTGCTTTTGTGATAAACGAAATAAAACTCCGAAGGTATATCACACTTTTTTGGTTTTTGTTTTCACTGCATACCATGTTTTTCTTTGCAGTGTTATTTTCAACAATTTCTTGCATTTCCAGTTGTTTCAAATTAATAAATAGGGATGTGTGATATATGGAAAAGCATCACAAAAAATAGATTTATTCTTTAGTATTAAAACCCAATGTAGCGCCCATAAGAAAAAATGAAGTTGATGATGTTCAGAACGAGACGAAACGTTTTAAGTAAAATCTAATGACATCATCGTAAAGAGCTTAAAAAAGTGCCTGTAGAATGTGTTAATTTTGTTATGATCCCTGCAACAATAACTTCAGGAAAAAATAAAAAAGAAAATTACGTTTTCTTGTTTTTTTGAAATATTTCAATAACTACAAAACGTAGGAGATTTTTCAGAACGGAATATTATTCAGCACCAAAATACGCAACTTTGCCCCAATTTAACCGACTTCGTATCTCTTACCGTTTCCGAGATCCCAATGGTGAGCCTCGAATTTGTAACAGCCTGTATAATCGGTTGATGATTGATGATGGCTGATTTGTCGTTAGTGTAAATTGTTCAGTAACGAGTGGTCAGTATCACAGTATAGTAACAATTCAGTAAAATTTCGCATAAGCACAGATCACCAATCCACTTACGTTTGATTTACAGAAATGAAATTAGCAACTCTTTACATTTATGATACCGCGTCCTAATATGTTGACGGTTTTAAGCAGTATACTGGTAGTCGATCTGACATCGCTCTCTTGTATCCGGTCCCTAATCATGACCTTGTTTACACCCCGTATAATCGTGAAATATTGCGGATACTTTAAGCGGCAGAGTTACAAACGTGATTGTATTAGCTTGGTAGCCATTACTATTTGAAGATCTGACTATGAGCAAATTAGAATTTACCTTCTATTTTGAAATAACCTGGCATTCTTATATGTGTGGGAGTAATTATCAAAATTATTGCTAAACTTGTTTTAAATTAATTCTGACAGGGAATTTTAAATTTACCGCCATGTAAAAGTCAAAGAAATTTGTGCAGTTTAAATACTACTTTAGAATTTACTGTTTCTATTTAAAAATAATAATGAGCTGCAGGATGAAATCAACAATCAACGATAATTTAATTGGAATAAATGATGGAAGTATATGAATCGTTTCAAATCTATACCGTGTGCGTAGAGATCTCGCAGATTAAGAAGACCCTGTCACGTGACCTGTGCTACATAAGCAATGTAAATAGGTAAGCTCAGCCCACAGGTTCTTCTTGCGTTGCGAGATCTCTACATCCTTAATTGTTCCTTTCATGTTATCGTTCCGTTACTGTCTGACAATTACCAATCATCAAGTAACCAACTGAAACGTGTGATTTCTAATAATTGTCTCGTTTGCGTCAGAAAAATGAGTAAACTGGAAAATGTCAAAAAAAAAACTCGTTTTATCAATTTGTACGATATGTCTACAAACGATTTCAAAAAAATCGAGTACAATTAATTTTCTTTGGTTTAATTCGTTCTGGTGTCACTTTTGCTGTCAAAATTACAGATAAATTGCCACGATTAACTGAAAGAGACAGTAAGGACTGTGGCCAAACGTTATATAATTTGGCTAAAAGCAAAATGTTTGAAGAAAATAGAATTTTGGTTTTTTTAAATGCTATGATTTACATTGTTAAAAAATTGTAAAATTTCGCACTCTCGATTTTTTTGCAATTAACTGTACATTCCAAACGATTTTTACACTTTCATCTTTTTCTGTCGCCACATAAAATTACTATTGATAATTAATGGCACAATATAGTGAAATCGCTGACCAGATGCAACTGCTTGTTAAGGGTTAAGCATAAAGTCGTTTTATCTTGTTGTTTGTAACGAGTGTTCAATTGAAAAATTCATCAAATTGTTTTTGATATTTTAATGAAAGAAGATATAACGAAAAGGGGATGACTTCCTAAACCAACTGACGTTTGAATGAATGACAGTTGTCAAAGAAGGGTCTGATCCACTTGCCCAGTAAGCGTTCTTTTCGTTTCAAGTGAATTGATCTTCAGTTGCGCTAGTCTTTCCCCTACGTCTGAAGCGCCAAGAAATTGTTAGAGCAGATCATATCAGCAGACTTCGGACATTTTGGAGCGTTACCATGGGCTACGCAGTGAATGGGCACGTTTCACTGGTCCTCAAATTGCGTAAGCATGGCAACGCTACAAAATGTCCGAAGTCTGGTTATCAATTACGTCTTTTAGGTTAAATGTTTAATAGCATACAAATTTTCTGTTTGCAGATATATTTCTTACGACAGATTGACATTTGAAATAATGGAGAATTATGCCAAAGTTATTTAAATAATTAAGGAAAAAGGTTTATTTACTTAATTTACCACTAATTTTGTAGAGAAAAAAACTGATAAAAAAAAGATGTCATGAACACAAGTTCATTTTGAGCTTCTCAGTGTTCACGTGAATGTTATTTCATTGTCATTAAAACGGCTTCTGATTGCGACAGCGAACTTAAGTTCTAGCAGAATAGCAGTTGATTTTACCAGCAAATCCAACAATGTTATGGCACTGAAAATGTCAAACAATTGAAAAATTGGGTCAAAACCAACATCAAAGTTGCCACGTGGACAAACAGGAAATTATAAAAAAAAATTGATTGCTATCCTGCTAGAACTTACAAGTATTTAATTGTCATTGCATCTGGTCGGAGATTTAACTGTAGTACAAATAAAAACTATCGCTGGCAGGGTAATTACTACCAAATTCTGTTGTTTATAAATTGTTGAAAACCATGTTTTAAACACATTTAAAATTTATAATACAAATATAACTGTATCAGTTTATTAATTCACCTTGTCACATTGCCAACTTGTTATTTTTTTGATAAACTTATTTTTGTGCAATGCATTGTCATATTTCTTAAGTTGTCTATCCTGCTCCAAAATGTTTTGTACAGGATAGAAAGCAGAACATTTGATTCCTAAACAATTTGAATTTAAATTCTGATGAAACTGTTTTAGTATCCCAGGAAAAATTAATTAATAAAGAGCATAATGTACTGTAGTCTATTTTTTATTTTGTTAAAATTTTTTTTCAAAAAGACTGAAATTTCTTGTATATTTGCAATTATAATCCAAAAAGGTCCACACCAGCTGTAACTTTTGCGATGGTGATGTAAACAGTATCGTAAGTGATCTGCCTTTTCAGAACAAAATATTCACAGCCTTACAAAATGAGTTGAGCATTACATTGTATTGTACACAGGGCTGTTGTGTCGTGGTCGAATGTTTAACCTCGCCAAAGGATGACTTTTGCCGTACTGCTGTTGTTTCTTGACTGCTTTCGCTATGACCGTGGCAACGACGACGTTTGGCGTTGGCGAAATCGGCGGCCTCTTGTAATCACTTTCTACATTTTTATCTACGATAGAAACATTTTTATTATAATTATGTATAATGGGTGCATGGTTCTTTTCAACGGAAACCTCGAAACAAGAATGGCGCGCGTTTTTGTGGAAAAGCTTTGCAGTTACTTTTGGCCTCAAAGTTACCTGAGTATCTATGGTGCGTTTTTCTTTCGCACTCACTTCGAATTTGCCAATAAGTTTCTTCAGGTTTAGGTCCTCGCCAGGATCTGAGCTTGTCGGACTCACATCGCCTTTTTTATTTTCTTTTTCCACATGCACACTAACAGGTGACGAAGGTAAACTATTAACTTTGTTTTTGTGTTTGAAGTCATCGTTTAAGTCGCTGTGTGTTTTTGCTTCGAACTCTTTCTTTCGGTTTCTTACAATGCCCGATATATTTGTGTTTTGTTCGTCGTGAGCCAAGTCGTCCGGTATAAATGATTTTCGGTGTATATTAGTTGAGTCTTTATACAGATTTTCTAAATACGTCTTGTGTTGCTTAACGGAAGAACACTGTGCCGTGCTGATTATGTTCGAACTTGAAGAGTCTTTGATTATTTTACCAATATTAGATACGTTTGAGGCAGATCTGAATAGAGAGCACTCATGAGAAACTAATTCCATAGAAGAGCTTTCAGGGGCACTAGCCGATAAGCGTGAAGAACACGTGGACTTTTTTCTATGTTTTACAATGTCAATTTCGGAAGATATGGCACTTGAGCTATTTAAATTTTTATTATTTACATCAACTATTTGGTTTTCAACGTCTGCGACTTGTTTACTTTCAATCAACGTAGTATTTACGGCTTCTACTAATTCACTTTGTGGCAATGTCGTATTTGGCAACTGCGATTCTTCTTCTTTGGACGATTTATCATTGCTATCACTGATTTTATCACTTTCGGGTTTCTTGCATGAGTTTTCTTCTAATTTTTGTTTCGTTCTTTTTACTGTGCCCAAATACCATGGTATGTCTTCCTTGTCATATTGAAACATTCCACTAGAACTAGAATCTAAGAGATCAATGCAGCTTGGGTTCAATACTTTTTCGCCTTTTTCATTTATGTAGTAAGCGGATGCACCAGGTCGCATGTCATACGAGCCCCACGAACTATTTCGTGACGGTAATGTGCGTGTATCACCCGAACCCCAAGAACTGTGTCGCGACGGGGTTTCTCTCATTTCTCCTTGATATCCGAGAACAACCGCGCTGTCATAGGAACTCCATGAATTTTGTCGTGACGGACTATCTCTCGCCAATTCTTCGTTAGATAATTCGGTGACACTTGGAGGTAAAACTGGCGCCTCGGATATTCGATGGTGTCTTCTTTCTTCTCTGTCGAATACTTTATCCAACTGGTTGGAAAAAGGATCGCCATCTTTACGAACGGCGGCGGTTAATGTCTGTGACTGCACTTCAGGAACTATATTATTTTTGCTATCTTCATCAGATGTCACTTTATCATTAATTACTTTACATGAGAAGCTACTATCTGTATTAGATACAACAGTATTATCTCGTTCAGTTTTAAGAACAGCTGATGAAGTCCAAACAGTCTGTTCTTCACTAACACTACTTTGAAAATCACAGGCATTATTAGTTGTACCATTACAATAGGACACTTTAATCGTTTCACGTTCTCCAGGATCCCAAATTTCTTTTTTCACGAGAACTGCCCTTAACATAGTAGGGGGTTGTTTCATCTGCGCAGCCACAGCACTTTCTTCCGATAACGCAACATTTTCACTTTCAGTTTGTTGTTCTGTGTCATTCGCGTTGTCAAACTGTGACGAGAGATTTAAGACTAGTTTTTTCTTTTCAGTTTTTTTCTCTTGCTGCGACTCCAATTCACTAACTCTTTCCTTGACAGAAGTTACTTGCCCCGAATCTTTTTGTCCGGGCAAGTGCATAATTTGATTTGGAGACACACTGTAGGATTCTCCATTATCACAGGGCATTAACATATTTCTTGTCAACGAGACATCTTTCTGAGATGTTTTTGCTTGCTTTTCTTTCAATGTCTTCAGAGACTCTCTTGTAACATTTCTCTGATGCAAATTTTCTAATGACAGAAAGATTGGAGGTGATTTTGATTGACCTAATGGAACTGCCTCAGAAGTCGTCGTACCCGGAGACCAAGACTTCGGGCGAACTCCTAAATGACGTAGATCCGAACCTGACATAGTAGTTTGTAACTTATGACTATTCATCAAGGTTTGTACTATAGGTGTGGGCTCGCTTCCGACTAAAACTCTTTCGTTTTTTGCAACCATACCCGGTGATTTGAGGTTAGTCTCGGATTTAGAGCGTTGTAATTTCTCCTTGTTTTTCATGGCGTCCAAAATACCTTGATAAGTTTCCAATTGTGAGACGAAACTGGTGTTGGGTTTTATGCAGCTGCGCTTGTCTTTGACGTGTTGCATCGCCGTCTTGAAGTCCCAGTCGTACGCTTTCATGGCGTAAGCGATTACAACGGACGCGGAACGGCTGACTCCCATTTTGCAGTGGACCAATACCTTAGAGCCTTCCTTTCTTGCTTTCGAAATGTACTTGAAGGTGTCATCCCAATGTTTTAGTAAATCGGTTTTCTCGTCGTCATATACTCGAATATTTAGGTAGTCGAATGTCCCCGGGAAGAAATTATCAATTTCTTTTGTTACGTTCAAAATATGACCGACCCTAGAAATAAAAATTGAAAAAATAAGATACCATAACTAGGGCTGGGTCGATGTATCGATATATCGATACGTATCGATACGCCAGCTGTATCGATACAAATTTTCAGCTGTATCGACGTATCGCATATCGATACGTATCGAAATATCGGATATCGTATATCGATACGTATCGAAATATCGATACGAATCCAAATATCGGATATCGAATATCGATACGTATCGAAATATCGGATTTCTTATCATAAGTTTAAGCAATAACTAGCGGTGGGCGATACGGGAAATTGTGTATCGAATTTCGATACGATTTCTGTATCGATACGTATCGATATATCGAATATCGATACATATCGAGTATCGGCTACCGATACGTATCGATATGTATCGAAATATCGGATCGATATATATCGATATATCGATACGTTTCAAAATATTGAACAGAGGTTTAAAACTTTGGTGCAAAAACCGGATAAGACCAGTTATTCAAGTTTCGAGATAATTGAAATAAACTAAATATCTTCTAAACGGTATAATAAAATGAATTTAGTTTAACGTTATTGCTTAAACTGACGATAAGAAATCCGATATATCGATACGTATCGATATTCGATATCCGATATTTCGATACGTATCGATATTCGATACGTCGATACAGCTGAAAATGTTTATCGATACAGCTGGCGTATCGATACGTATCGATATATCGATACATCGACCCAGCCCTAGCAATAACCTTAAACTAAATTCATTTTATTTTACCGTTTAGAAGATATTTAGTTTATTTCAATTTTCTCGAGACTTGAAAAACTGGTCTTAACCGGTTTTTGCACCAAAGTTTTAAACCTCTGTTCAATATTTCGGAACGTATCGATATATCGATACATACCAATCAATATTTCGATACATATCGATACGTATCGGTAGCCGATACTCGATACATATCGATATTCGATATATCGATACGTATCGATACAGAAATCGTATCGAAATTCGATACACAATTTTCCGTATCGCCCACCTCTAACCATAACAGTAAGTTAGAGAAGAGAACATTAAATTTTGTCAATTTTGATTAATTTTGGGAATAATAAAAAAGTGATAGTTACCCATTTCTTTGTAATTCTTCATAGTTTGATGCATTCCACTCCGAACCCAAATAAACATGCTGAAAGATTTCAGTCGGGGCGTCCATCTGCCCTAAAATGATCAGCATCTCCTGGTCAATGAACGACTTATACTCGCCCAAATCCATATCCAGATCCTCTTCCAGCCGACTCCTTATGTATTTGCTGGTGACCTCGTCCAGATCGACAGACATCATGATCTCTTTCAGAGTAGAACGAATAACCTTTTCGGTTTCATCACGCTCCCGAGGCTTGGTGCGTACCGAGTCGGGGGATGGCGGACGCCGAGACTCCAAGTTGTCCATTGCGTGCCACTCATTGAGACAGGATCTATCCGATTCGATTCTTTCTTCATAGTAGTTGACCCAAGAGTGGGTCAAGCCTCCTTGGAAATAGTTTTCTTCGCGTGCTTTCGAACTGACTTTATGAAGAGATTGAAGAGCTGACCTGCAATAAAGGAAATATATATTACACATCTACGGGTTTTTATGATTTATTCAAAAGTATTGACTACCCTCAATTTGAACAAATGTTCTTATACAACTTAAACGACTTTGAACTAACGGTTTTCAAATAAACCAATTTTTTATGAAGAAAATGAAATTATATGGGTGCGACATAAATTTGAGATTTTTTTAGAAACATTAACGTTAAATGAGTAGGTTTCGAAAACATTTTGTCCACTATCTGTAAATACGTTTATTCCAGAAAAAAAAAATTCTCGTTAAGTATTAGGTGAAAGATAAATACAGAACGATTTGATAATTGCTTTGCGTTACGCTGCTACTTCCGCATTGGCAAGATATAAACTCGAATATAATTCTGCGAGAATCCAAGGTTTAAAAAATAAAATAAAAGAATAAACGCTCTCTGTTGAGACACTAATATTTACCTAGTAATCTATGAAAGAAAAAAATAATATAAGTTCTTTGTTGTTTAATGTAAAAAAAAGTATTGAAAAAATATACGTCACTTTTGGAATAACTTTTAAAATCATTTTTCATCAAAAAAGAACCTGTGTGGCATTCTGATTACGGGTAGTAATCAGCCCTACCACATAATTTTGTGTGTTACACGAAATTTGGCGACAGTGACAGGACCTGGTGTTTGCTGAAGTGTGCATCTTGTGAGACGGTGATACCAGATTGTTTTACTGACATTTAATTTTCGAAGTTGGGGTGTATGAGTAAAATGGATCGTGTTCTTCGACGATCATTTACCACGATTGCTAACCAATTGTCGGATTTGTTGTCTGCTGAAAACATTGATATTTTAAAATGCCGTACACAGTTGTCAGTTTTGCAACAGAAAAATGACACATTATGTCAACTCAACGAAGAGATTTATGAATTTCTATTGACCGATGTTAGTATAACTGAGCAATTTTTGGATGATGAGATACAAAAGGCAGATGAGTACAAACAATAGTTTATCAATTTGAATTTACGGGTCGAGCAACTTCTTGAACGCTCAATCAAAGAAAATGAAATAAATAATAGTAGCGACAGCAGTTCTGTAAACATGTCAAGTTCAAATAAACGAAAATTTAAGCTTCCACATCTGGAATTGAAAAAATTTAATGGCGACATAAAAGATTGGTTAACATTCTAGAGCAATTTTAAGAAGGTGCATGAAGATGATACCATACCTGACGAGGATAAATTACAATACTTGATTCAAACGATTGTACCTGGTTCACGCACACAAGAAGTGATCGATAGTTTTCCACCAACAGATGCAAATTACCCGAAAGCAATCGAATGTCTTAAATCCCGTTTTGGTAGAGATGAACTGCTTGTAGAAGTATACGTAAGAGAATTGCTTAAGCTTATTTCGAATAAGGGGCTTCATGCAAATGATAAAATTTCTTTATCTACATTATATGATCGCATTGAAACGCAACTTAGAGCACTAGAAACGTTGGGTGTCACAACAGATAAATGTGTTGCGATATTGTATCCATTGGTTGAATCGTGTCTTCCAGAAGAACTTTTGCGTGTGTGGCAGAGGTGTGATTCAAGGGGATCAATTCAAACACGCATTGACAGCTTGATGATTTTCATGAAAAAGAAGTAGAACATGATGAACACATCGCATTAGCAGTAAAGGGCTTTGGTTCTTTTTCTTCTGATATCAAGGATAACAAACCTAAATCCAGAGTGAAATATGACAATATACCGACAGCAGCAGAACTACTTACCTGTGAGAATACGACTTGTGTATTTTGCAATGGAAGACATTAAAGTGAATCTTGCTTTAGAGCACAGAAAATGACTGTACAAGAAAAGCGTAAGATTTTGTCCGACAAAAAAGCGTGCTTTCTTTGTGTTAAACTTGGACATTCAAGCAAAAAGTGTAGACAGAGAGTACTTTGTATTGTATGTAGCCAACAACATGTTACACTTATGTGCCCGCAATTAGCAGTTAATAAAAGATCGTCGAATAGCTGCGATGATACTAAACGAAGCAAATTCGTTTCTGATGAAAAAGCGTTGGCAAACTTCTCCGAAACACGTGTACTTCTCCAAACGCTAAGAGTGAAAATTCGCAATGACAGCAAGATGCGTGAAGTACGAGCCTTAATTGACACGGGTTCGTAACGATCCTATATTTTGAAATCTACTGCAACAGAGATGGAATATAGACCTAAGCGACAGGAAATTATTTGCCATTCATTATTTGGAGGAACTGTGACTGAAAAGAAGGTACACACGTGCTTCGAGGTCAGGTTGATGAGCTTAGATGACAAATATGCTTGTAAATTTGAAGTTCTAGATCAGACAGTAATATGTCGAGATATAGGAACTGTATGCAATGGCCCATGGTTAACAGAGCTGCGAAAATGTGATATAGAAATCAGTGATTGCAGAGATTCTGGACCTATTGAAGTGTTGATTGGAGCAGATGTTGCAGGAAAGTTATTTACTGGTAAGCAACATATCCTCGACAGTGGGTTAGTGGCAATGGCTACACACCTGGGTTGGACTGTAGTTGGAAAGGTTCCGAATAGGAATGAAAAGAAGGATTCAACAATGATCGTTACGGCATTATTTGCGAAGGAAATGAAAGTTGAAGATTTATGGCGTCTAGATATTCTGGGAATTACAGATCCAGGGGAGAAGAAATCTAAACAGGAAATAGAAGAAGAAGTAAAAGACCATTTCAAGAATTCGGTAAAAATTGACGAAACGGGAAGATACGAAGTACAGATGCCTTGGCGTGCAGATCACCCACCACTTCCCGACAATTTTTCTATTGCTAAAGCGAGACTAAATAATATTGTTAATAAATTACAAGCGGAGGCATTGTATGAAGAATATGATGGCATTTTTCAATAGTGGAAACGCATTGGGATAGTCGAAGATGTGACAGATGTGAACGTCTCTGGTCCAGTACATTATTTGCCACATCGTCCGGTTATTAAGGCTACGAGTATCACCACCAAGATAAGATCCGTATTTGATGCTTCTGCTCATGAAAAAGGAAAACCCTGTCTTAATGACTGTTTAGAAACAGAACCTAACCTTATAGAATTGATTCCGCCATTATTAATACGGTTTCGATTGCAGAAAATTGGTGTAATTTCAGATATTGCAAAAGCTTTTTTGCAGATTGGTCTTCAGAAGAATAACAGGGATTTTCTTCGTTTTATTTGGCAGTCGGAGAATGGAAACATAAAAGTCTACCGGCACTAGAGAGTCGTTTTTGGGGTATGTTGCAGACCCTTTTTACTTGGAATGACTACTTTGTTCCATTTATAAAGAATGTTAGCACACCGTAATGTAGAAATTGATTTATATTCTAGTGACACAATTAATAAATTAATGCAGTCCTTTTATGTTGACAATTGCATTACAAGTGTAGGCGATGAAGAAGAACTTCAGTCATTTATTAAGGAAGCTTCTGCGGTAATGGCAGAAGGCTCATTTGACCTTAGAGGGTGGGAGTATACAAAAAACGAATTAACAGTAGAAAAAACTGCTATTTGCTTTCACGACACGAATTATAAGTCGGAAAATAGTTGTGCTGCGGCGCAATTATTTCACATGTTTGCTTTCACGCGCTAAGCGTGCGTATATCTTGTTGGTCGTCGGGGTTGCAGTGGAGTTCTCGAGCTACTGTTCTGCTGATGAGACCCCAACTAGGGCCGAAATAGCTATACAGAATATGCTCGGGGGCCCCATTGCGATCCTGACGACTCGCAACCAACATTTACATGTTTGCGATGACACGTTTTGTCTGCTTCGACTGCCATCTCGTGCGTGTTAGCTTATGAGGCAGTGGTATTGTTGCTATTTGCTTTCACGACACGAATTATAAGTCGGAAAATAGTTGTGCTGCGGCGCAATTATTTCACATGTTTGCTTTCACGCGCTAAGCGTGCGTATATCTTGTTGGTCGTCGGGGTTGCAGTGGAGTTCTCGAGCTACTGTTCTGCTGATGAGGCCCCAACTAGGGCCGAAATAGCTATACAGAATATGCTCGGGGGCCCCATTGCGATCCTGACGACTCGCAACCAACATTTACATGTTTGCGATGACACGTTTTGTCTGCTTCGACTGCCATCTCGTGCGTGTTAGCTTATGAGGCAGTGGTATTGTTGCTATTTGCTTTCACGACACGAATTATAAGTCGGAAAATAGTTGTGCTGCGGCGCAATTATTTCAGTAGAAAAAACAGTTACTCCAGTGCTAGGTTTGTCGTGGAACAAACAATTGGACGTGATCTCAATAAGCGAATCCTGCTGTCAGTTGACATAAGATGACAAAATCACAAGAAGATAGATCCTTTCAGTCACTCAATGAATTTTTGATCCCATAGGGTTCACTTGTCCAGTAACTTTAAAACCCAAATTAATGTTGCAGAATACTTGGAAGGAGAAGTTGCCTTGGGATAAAGAAGTTGATGAGGAAATATCTAGTGAATTTTGTAAGTGGAAACATGAATTAGTAAAGCTGTCTGAAATACAAATACCAAGATGGATAAATTATATCAGTAATGAAAATTGTGATATCAGTCTTCATACGTTTTGTGATGCAAGTCAGGATGCATATGTAGCAGTCGTATTTTTACGATTAGAGCTTGGAACATCAGTTGCTGTTCATTTAATGCAAGCAAGATCACGAGTGGCTCCTCTGAAAAAGATGTCAATTCCCAGATTGGAACTTCTTGCAGCTCTTATTGGGACCAGGCTACATACTACAGTTAAAGAGGCTTTCAAGAACATTTCCGTACAGAGTTATTTTTGGACAGACTCCACTACTGTGATAGCTTGGATTCGTAGAGAAAATGAATGGTCAACATTCATTTGGAATCGAATACAAGAGATATGATTATTTACTTCTGTTGATGCGTGGTATCATATCTCTGGAGAACTTAATCCTGCTGATTTACCGTCAATACAATTGATTAAGTCTCGATGGTGGGAAGGGCCGATTTGGTTATACAAACGTTCAGATGAATGGCCTGTCAGTGAGCAACAAGTTAATGAAGAAGCAGTGAATTTAGAAAAAAAGAAAAATGCAGTAATCACCATGCTGGCTAACGAGCAGTCCAAGTGGTACTACCGATATTTCTCGAGATATAAGCAGAACGTACGACTTATGGGATGGATATTACGATTCAAAAATAACTGTCATTATCCTGAAAGAACTGCCAAAGGAGATTTATCAATGAAGGAATTTCAAAAAGCTGAAAGAGTTTTACTTCGGCTGGTACAACGTGATTCATTTGATGCAGATAAACGCAAAGAAATTTCCTCACTCCGTACATTCACTGATGAAGAAGGTATGAATCGTCTAATAACTAAAATTTCTAATCGTGATGACCAGAGAGATTTCTGCTACCCAATACTACTTCCTTCAAAACACCCTCTCATTGGACGTTTAATTCTGGAGATGCACGTGGAATCATGTCATGCTGGTATACAAAATCTTATGAACATATTGCGTGAATGTTACTGGATTCTAGGAGGCAGAAAAGAAATAAGAAAAGTCATTACAAAATGTGTACGCTGTAGACGGTACAATGCATCGAGTTTTGAGCAAGAAAGTCCATCGAGTACGCGATGCAGCTATTTTCGAAATAGTAGGTGTTGATTTAGCTGGACCAGTCTATCTCAAGGGCAACAAGAAACCATGGATTTGCTTATTTACATGCGCCATATATCGAGCAATTCATCTAGAACTTGTGACAGCCCTATCCACAAATTGCTTTCTGCAAGCATTACGACGGTTTGTTGCACGTCGAGGGCGTCCACATACAGTATATAGTGACTGCGGAACTAATTTTGTTGGGGGCTGAAAATGCATTTTGCAAAATCGATTGGGCTGCCGTGGAAAATGAAACTACTGTGCAAAAAATTACGTGGAAATTTAATCCACCTACAGCTCCGTGGTGGGGTGGTTTCTGGGAACGCATGATCGGCTTATTGAAGCAGTTGCTCCGTAAAGTTTTGGGTAGATCCTGTTTGACTTACGAAGAATTTTTGACTGTACTGACAGACTGTGAATCAGTTATCAATGCAAGACCAATAACTCATCAATCTAACAACCCAGACGATTTATTACCATTGACACCAAATATGTTTCTTCGTGACATTCAAGAAGTAGGAGTCCCTGACTGTGATGCTGTCGACTCTTCAGCATTATGTAAACGAGCCAAATATCGTCAAAAATTACGAGAAGATTTACGTCGGCGTTTTCGAGTAGAATAGTTGGGTCAGCTAAAGCTCTGGTCCACTAAAAAGTCTTGTAGTTCAGTAGAGATGATCAGTCACATCGATTGGAATGGCCACTAGGACGTGTGGAACAGTTGCTGCCGGGTAAAGATAATACCGTTCGACTTGTACGGTTGCGTACGAAATCAGGCTATTTATTGAGGCCTATCCAGCGATTATATTTACTGGAAGGTACGGAAGATTCAAAAAGAAACGAACAATACAACGCACAAGAAAGTAAAACATCTGACAGTAAATATAAGGATTTTGTGCCTGATAGTGTACAGAATCAAGAAAGTGTTAGTAAAAGATATAACAGTGTTAGAAATTATGAAACCCGTAGTGGTCGTATTGTAAAACAACCAGAAAAGTTAGTATACTAATTGTTAATACTGTAATTGTTGGTTTTGGTAATTGTTAGTGTTCTCTGTTTGTTTGGCTCACTCATTTGATTCTTTCGCCAAGGTGGGAGTATGTTGAGACACCAATATTTACCTAGTAATCTATGAAAGAAAAAAATAATAATATAAGTTGTTTGTTGTTTAATGTAAAAAAAAGTATTGAAAAAATATACGTCACTTTTGGAATAACTTTTAAAATCATTTTTCATCAAAAACCTGCATGGCATTCTGATTACGGGTAGTAATCAGCCCTACCACATAATTTTGTGTGTTACACGAAACTCTCAGTCAGCATGAAATTATGCATAGGCGATGTTATTGCCGTATTAAATTGCAAATCTTACTCATTACTATTGAACTTTATGTACTTTCTACCTGTTTCTTTTCTTTAACTGGAAAATGTCAACGTAAATACGGAACTAATGTGAAATATTTTTAATGAACACACTTGTAATAACAGCAAACAAGACACATTATTTTATTTACTGTATGTGACATTGAGATTAAAACAGATAAAAATATTGCCATCCGAAAAACAAGTGTAAAATAAATAAAATTGATTTATTTATTTAATTATTATTGTTTTGTGCAAATAAACTAGGTACAAGTTTCATACTTGAACCTTACAATCATTGCTAAAAATACTTTAGAATATTTTTTATAAACATTCAAAAGTAAAAGTAATGCATGAGCACGAACTGTTAAAAATTATATTTAATCGAAATGTCGATGTATAAGATATATTTTTATCTATCACTACACAGGTGTCCCAAATTGGATGGTATTCTACGGGTATCACTAACCATATATTTTGGATTTCTATTTATGTACAAAAGTATATGTTCCGTTTGTAGCTTGGCTAATATAAAGTTTTTAGATTACTTAATAAAAAATCACGATTCATGTTAAAACGCTATAAAAAGAACTAACATTTTATGATAACTTTAAAAACAAAAATGCTACTCCTATTTAGATTTAAAAAATTTTCGACTGTACCACGCAAACGGTAACAAATAGCTCATGACTATTGAAAGCAGCTTGAAAAAGTAACCCAATAATGCTTCGTTTTTAAATTCCGTTATTTAGTGCTCATTTCCGTCCAATTTGTTGTCTGTAATGAGACAGTTGTCCCAGTTGATGTAATAATTCTAAGTACATTGAATATTAATCACGGCTTAACGTGCCTATGAGGATAAATTGAAAAGTTCTTTAACTTTCAATTAAATCCTCTCGAAACTCAACACATTTGAGCCAATGTTCCTTTAGCTTCTCGATTCTTTGAGGTCTCCAAAAACCGTTTACAGTTTATTTGACCGAAATCCCAAGAATGTTTAGAGTTTCGGGGAAAGTTAGAAGTCCGAAAGATTCAATCAGGCGAATATGTTGGGTACGGAAGGGTTTCAAGCCTTAATTGTGCCAATTCTGAATGAGAAATTGTATTTAAATGAATGCGTGTATTGTAAAACAAATTCCTTGAAATACTGCTTTCAGTTTGTCCAAAAGTGTTGTGCAATATTGTTCGGCTTTTTTTCCTCTTCCAAGATTATGAATTAGCGTCCTCAACTTTGCCTTTTTCGGAATCGATTCATCACGCTCAAATACACTGCTTTGATGCTGATACATAGATTCTTTAAATAAGCTACAATTCAAAAGTACTTGGCGTACAACAACAAAAATTAACACATTTTTAATATCATAGAAAATGTTAACAACTACTATGTTTGTGACTTGCAAAATGCCTGTGACAGATTTCACTTTGTGAATGCAGAAGTAGAGTCACGATTTTTAAATTATACTCACTCCTGCATGCATACAAACATAATTAAAAAAAAACATTATTTCTCTGGCACGCAGACGTAATTCTAGTTCACACAGCGAATAAAACGTTACTTAGAAATAAACTTCATCAGCTTAATTCGTTTTAACTATAGATTTTCCGACAAGATTTCCACGAAGTAATGAAAACATGTGTACCTAACTTGCGCAGTTTGCATGTACTTATTATTTGAATTATTTAAAATGTATCTCTCAGTGAGTTGCTAAATATAAAAACAATGAGTATTTAATAAACGTTGAATTGAGTTTTGATACAATCGCAGCAGCTTGTTGTATAGATAAACTAGCTGACCTTCATGCATTATGAAAATACTACAATAATGTTATTATGAGTACTGTAGGCACGGCACTTTGTCATTGTATGTGCACGCACACATTCGTAATGCTTAGAAAATGTATTTTTTAAAATACTGAAATGAAGAATCAATTAGAAACGTGTCCGCTTGTATACAATATTAGCATAACTAGCACGAATAACCTTTGATATAGATCGGCCGTCGTGATTATAGCGATTGCACCGTCAGACATAGTAGTAGGCGTTTTTGTTGTTTATATAAAATAATAGAATATAATGTTTGATTTTTGATGAGATTAAAATCCTTTTTCACCTTAATTTAAAGTGTAAATTAAGAATCTACATCAATTGGCGGCCCAAACGTGGGGCTTGTGCTCTTTAATGGAAATTGAAGGACCCAAAAGAAGAACTCGTGCAAGATCTCATAGTCAAGATATCTCTTCTGGGAGAGACAATAAAAACCCAGTGGCGCCCAAGACACAAAGCGATAACAGAATGTTATCGGAGAGCGGAGATCAGTCGCAACCCAGTCTCCCATCACTCCCTTGCCTGTATATTCTGGAGCCGACGAAGAGGATCCAAAAGATTTCATTGCCCAGATGGAGGACTGTCTTACCTCTTGAAGCTACCGAATAGATACTGGATCCAGAAAGTCGAGAAACAACTAGAAGGAGAAGCCAAACATTGGTGGTCCAAATATAAAGGTTGCAATCTTGATTTTACGCAATTTCGTGAACGATTGATTTCTCATTTTGACAATGAAGTAGTTAAAATCACGAATTCTAGTACGAATTCTATCAGAAGAACAACAAAAGGTGAATTATCAGAAGCATTCTTATTGAGGAAAGGTTGGTTGGCGGATAGAATTGCTTACAGAGATAAAGATACGTTGATGGTAAACAATATTAAGCGATTATTATTGCCTGAGTATAGGCTCAGTTTGAAATTCGGTCCTGCTTTTCTTACGAAGAAATGTTGAACAGAGCTGTGATTCTCGATAACGTGGCTTTAGAGTCATCACCATTACAAACAACCATGGCTCGGGATTCGACAACGAGAAGTCGCTCTGAGGAATGTCAACCGCCTAAGTGTCAACATTGCCCGGAATATCATTGGCACCGCGAATGTCCCATATAAAATTTGGTTTCCGTGGGAAATCTCAGAAAAATCAGGAAAACTGATTACAGGCCGGGGACATCGCCCTTCCCTGGTCGTAAAATCTGATGGCGAACCGAAATCTCAAAAGACACCTGTCATAGTGCCGCAAGTGAAAAATAGTTTAGTTTCGGACAAATGTCAAACGTCAGTCCCAATTCTGAAATACACCCTCAAAGTGCCGCGACCAAATACTTTTATTCCAAGTGCGTCCGTGCCCATTTTCCAGACAATATCTCCAGAGTTATCTTCCGATTTAGGTCAAAATAAGAGCTTCTCAAGTTCGAATGTTCCAACTTCGATTTACGCACGATTACGCGGAAGATCTCTACCTCGTATTCGTCTGCAGATTGGCGACAAATTAATTGAAGCGCTTCTAGATACCGCAGCAACTCACAATTTTGCCCTGTGCTTCCTTTGCGAGTAAAATCTATCCAGAGCAGTCAACTCGTAAGTTAATCTAGCTGCAAAGGATACATACCTTACTTTGTTAGGACAAGCCGAAATTTCCTATCAAATAGGATACTGTGAATTGTCGGATACATTCATGATTACAGAAGAACTGCGTGACGACTTGATCCTTGGATATCCATGGTTTGAAAAATATGAAGCTATGCTTGATTTCGCCAGAAAAACTGTACATTTTGGAATGGAGAGACGACAAACAATATTTTGGCAGCGAATATCGCCGATTACTCGGCCAACCACTTCTGTCAACGAAGTACAGCATCAAGTACCAGCTGACCTCATCGAAGAATTCAGTCAAATACTGACAGACTTTCAGCAAGTATTTAATCCCGGATCGTCCCAAGAAACGACCAAGACCATCTCTCATGAAATCCGGCTGCAGGAGACTGCTCCCTATCCGACAGAGGCCATATCGATACAGTGACGAGAAGAAACGCATTATCGGAGAACAGGTAGAACAAATGTTAGCTGCAGGAATCATCGAGCCGTCCACGTCACCCTGGAGTTCCCCAGTTGTGTTAGCAGCACGGAAGGACGGTCGCCACCGATTTTGTGTAGACTACCGCCAGCTTAATGCACGAACAATGGACGCTCCAATCTCACTGCCTGTAATTCATGATGCTCTGAGAGATCTTGGAGCTGCCTGCATTTTTACATCTCTCGATTTAAAGGCAGGATATTGGCAGATTCCAGTATCTCCAGAATCGAAACCATATACCACATTTACGACACCCGATGGAGCCTCGCCACCAGTTTCGAGTTATGCCCTTCGGCCTGAAAAATGCTCCTCCACTTTTCGAGACTGATGTCTCAGGAAGTACTCGCCGGTTTATTTCGTAGATGCTGTATTGCATATTTGGATGACATTATAATTTACAGCAGCTCTTGGAAAGAAGAATACATGAAACATTTACGGATGGTGTTAGAAAGATTACAAAGCCCACGGCCTAACTGTAGCAGTCGAAAAATGCACATTTGGAGCTTCTTCGTTAGTTTATCTTGGCCATCGCATTGAAAACGACTGTATTATTCCTAAAGATGAACATATACAACAAATTAAGAGTATCCAAGTTCCCAGAAATCGCAAGCAAACGTCGCTTCATTGGATTGTGCAACTGGTTACGAGAGTACGTACCACGATTTGCTGAGATAGCCGCACCTATGACGGACATGCTCTCATTCAAGAGGAAGTGGAGGTGGACAGACTATGAAAATCAAGCTTTCCAACAAGTTCAGGAAGCACTGACTCGTCCCTTGAAATTACATCGACCTTTGGCTGGACATCGAATGATTTACAAACCGATGCTAGTGGCATCGGAATTGCAGCGGTACTGTACCAAGAAGTAGAAAATAACAAGCGCATCATAGCGTATGCCAGTGCCAGACTAACACCTGCAGAACGTAATTATCATGTTAACGAACAGGAGTGCTCTTTGCTGTTGTTTGGGCTATTCATTCGCCGCTATAGACCGTAAAATAGAAGGTACTCCATTTCACTTTGTACGGACAGTAAAGTACTGACATGGTTAAATGCGACGCGGGATCAACGAGCTAAACTTACACGTTGGGCACTGTTGTTGCAAGAATATCAATTTGAAATTCAACACTGCCCTGGATCACAGAATGAATTGCCTGATGCTCTTTCCCGGAATCCAAGTCAAGAAGATTCTGGAGAAGATCCGCCGTCGTGGGAACGTATGTTGCCACCAGAAGGAAATAATCAACTACTGGAAACTGGAAATTCCAGCACTCATGGCTATACACTCTTTATCCGACGAAATCATGACAGTCCAGAGGAGAGAGATCCTTCAATACAACAGTTAATATTATGAATTTGGTGAACTTGAAACTAGCGACAATCCTCAATACAAGTCCGGTCAACAAAAATTCCATCAACATTATCTAGTACATGATGGTTTACTTTGGTGGAAACATGATTTTCAACGGAAGCTGGTAGTTCCCAGAAATCTTCGAGTCAAGGTGTTAGAAGAATTTCACGACAGCTCAACAGCAGGACATCCAGGACACGATGAAACCTTACGTGCCATTCGGACGCGATACTACTGGCCTCGAATGTGCGCAGCTGTAGCAAAGCATGTTGCGGCATGTTTTGCTGTATGGCATGCAAGAAGGGAACTCGTCAGGCAGCAGCTCCACAGAGACCTCGCGTTCCTCGTCATCCCTGGGAAACAGTTGCGGTAGATATTGTGGGACCCATACCCGGAAACCAGAACAGGGTATCGTTACATTCTTGTGGTGACGGACATCTTCACGCGATGGGTAGAAGCATTTCCTCTGCGTAATGCCACTGCAAAGGAAATAATTCTATGCTAGAAAATGAAGTTTTCTTCCGATATGGTTTTCCTGGAAAAATAATAACTGACAATGGACGTCAATTTATAGCAGGAAGGTGGGTTCAAGCCTGTCGTGCATGGGGAACCGAACCCTACACGCCACCTTACCACCCTCACTAACCCTGTGGAGAGACGTAACCAAGAAATAAAGAAGGTCTCCGTCCTCAGTCTCCAGGGTGATCGCCATAGGGAATTGGGACTGCAAATTGTTTCAAGTTTTATTTCAAATACGATGTCGTCGCAACGCTGCCACTGGTTATACTCCAAGTCAAGCCATGTTGGGTTACGGAGTTACCTCGACCAGGAGAAGCTGATATTATGGGAGGACAGACTAAAATCGACCATGACGAGCGTTTTAAACGAATTCGCCAGCGTCAAGCCCATTATCAGTCAACCATGCAGGCCCGGAACAATTACCGCGCTATAGTGTTGAGATTTAATCATGATACGAACACATCCGATAGCCCAAGGTAATTCTGGAATTACTCTGCATTTTTGCCAAAGTGGGCTGGTCCATGTACTATCCGTGAACCTGTTGGGAGGTTCAATGTATCTTGTAGATCGAGAAGGAAGAATGACGAGGGTTCATCAGGATCAGTTGCGTCTAGCTCCTCAAAAGCAACATCGACCCGATCAAGAAAATAATGAAAGTTCCAGAGAATGACAAGACCACGCCACTGTGAATGATGAAGTTATAAAGAATCGGAGGATAATTGATAATCTTGTTATTTTATTAATTACCGGTATTCCTGGTGCAATCGCTTCGAAAGCGGGGCGGATTGATATAGATCGGCCGTCGTGATTATAGCGATTGCACCGTCAGACATAGTAGTAGGCGTTTTTGTTGTTTATATAAAATAATAGAATATAATGTTTGATTTTTGATGAGATTAAAATCCTTTTTCACCTTAATTTAAAGTGTAAATTAAGAATCTACATCACCTTCAATCTAGTGTTTCCGTAAAAATAGCATACATTCCAATAATCGAGAATTTTTAAATATTTATGTTATACGTTTTGTGTTTCAAAGTTTAGATAAAATTTCATCAAATAATTTCATAAAAATGAGCTTGCTGTTTTCGTTTAAAACATTCGCATTAATTCTCGCAAGTTTTTTTCCATTAGCTAATTAAACATCTACTTACTGTGTGACACAATTACGCAGGAAATGAAAACACCGCAAAATTTCCTTTGCGGTTGGACGAATACAGCGGCTCCCTTTTTACATAGGTCGATGTGGTTTTATACGGAGGATGTTTCACGCAACAATATCAGTGAAAGTGACCGACGATAACGTTCTAGGAAATTCCTACTGATAAAAAAAAACTAACTCAAGAGAATATTATTTTCCTAACATAATCGTACTAATGGGGATCGAAAATAAAATGATCCAGCATTCGGCAATGTTAGAAAAACCAATCTAAGAGATCTTGGCATTTATTAAAAAGAAAAAAATAAAGAAGTACAATTTTCTGTAACTTCATCAAGAGTAACATTTTCTTTTAAATTTCAGGTAAATAATTTTTCTTTTGTATTTGTAGGTACATAGTTGATTGAAACACCTTGTATTATTTCTGGAACTCATCTTTCCAATCAATGAACGCACTGTAAATAAATGTAAAATAGAAACTTACAATATATCAGGTATTCCTTTGAAACATTCATCATTGCTAACCTTTTAATTTTTGAAGCTAGAAATTCGGTAATTTTTATGCTGATTATGAATTTCTAATCAAAAAAGCAATTGCACTACTAGTTGTCAACGTATTTGCACGACCGTATTTTTTTAAATAGCAATGTGCTATTTTTTTAATTCATTCGGTAGAGATATTCTTTCTCTTTACAGCGACGACAAAATTTCTTAAATCTACTTACAAAATAACGAAATAATTCAAGAAAGCCATTTTTGAATGAGTAGGCTATATTTATGTACAAATCAAGTTGCCCAAATAATTGACAAATGATATCTATCAAATGTGAATGTAAAAAATAAATAAATAAAAGAAAGCATCACCGTTAGCATTTTTCTTTGAATTTATATTAATTAGAATGAATAACATTCCATCTCATAGCTTATGCTGTATATGCTATTTTCATTGAAAGATCCAAAATCGTAATGCATTAAATAAATAGTATTAGGAAATTAGTTCAATTCGTTATCTTCAATCCGACATGAACGTAGCCTATTCATCTGAAAATATCTATACTATTTTTTAATCTGCATCATTTTCTTTAATAAAATTGTTCATTTCAATTAATATAAATAATTTGAAAAATTGCGAACGACAATGCATTTTTACGTTTATTTGTTGTTTACGTGCATAGGTAGTTATCATTTGTAAATTATTTGGACATGGCCTACTCATATGAAAATGACTTTTTAATTATGTTATTATTTTGTAAATGATTTCAAGAAATTTTGGTATAAGATCCGGAAAATTGATAATTTTAATTAATAAAAAGTGTGCAAATAAAAATCAGATTAGAGTAGGCGATGCAATGTCTGTGATTAACTGAATTAATTAATGTAATACATTCATAGATTGTCAAATTTATTGACTTTTAAATTAATCACAGACATACAGTGACCGGCAGAAAGTTGGACACAAGGGAAATATTTTTATTATTGATTTCTCACAAAAAATTATTCTTTATGAAAGCCCCTGCATCTTCCCAAACTCAAAATACACATATCAAAATTTGAATACCTCTTGTCATATACATATTTTTCTGAGAAATTAATAATAAAAACGTGTTCATCCAGGAAATCAAAATATTTTAAATCGACATAAGAGTAAACTTTATTTTTCAAGATACGCGAGAATAATATTTGGAATAGGTAGTTATTAAGAATTCTTCTGAAATCCTAAATATGAAAACATAGCTGTCTAGGATGAAAAAAAAAAAGATTTGGACACAAAAAAGTGGAATTTTTATGGTACGAATGTTATTGATCATAATTTCTAGTTGGTAGATGAGTGAAAAACAAATGCCACAGTAGATTCATGTTACACTTGAAGAAACGTTCAGTCCTACACATTAAAAGTTCTACGATACACACGCTGATATGAGAAAAATTGAAAAATATATAAAATTTCTTTTTTCACCGTAGACGGCCATGGTTTTATATTTGAGATCTCATAATAATTTTGAATAACTTCTTCAAATAATATTTCCGCGTTTTGAAAAATAAAAGTACTTTATTCTTATGTCGACTTCAAATATCTTGATCCCCTGAGTATATGACAAGAGGCAGTCAAATATTGATATGTGAGTTTTGAGTTTGGGAAGATGCAGGAGTTTTCATAAAGAATAAATTTTTCTGAGAAATCAATAATAAAAACAATTTCCCATATGTGTCCAACTTTCTGCCGGTCCCTGTACATTTTCTTTGCACCGTGCTGTAATTATAATAAACACCACTTTACATTTCCACTTAGTAAATGATAAAAACAAAGAGAAATGCCAAAGTAAAATTTTAGCAAAAATAAAAACAAATTCTCGATGTGTAACAAAAAGTTCTTTCTCGGTCCACCTTCGTAAAATGCATCACTGGAGTTTCCATTTATTCATCCAACTCACTATCTGCTCATTTCAAAATTTTCCCACCTGCTTACCTTTATTAATTCAAGACACAAAAGTACAGCTTACGAAAGTAAGTCAACAGTCATACAAACTTACAACTACGAAGGCATTAAAATTTCCAGCAGTTTAATTAAGGACTATAAATAGAAAGGTGTAAGAAAAGTCGATTCTAAAAATATTCGACTAATTCCTGGCAATTTTAACAAATGTTGCTTCCATAGCAATTCTTTTGTATTACAATTAAATTGATTTGATTTGATAGAAGAGGATTAAGAGGATTGCTAGAGAAGAAAATATAACAGCGCTGTTCGTTCAGTCTTTAAGGATATTATGCTTAGCTCAACGACCTTCTTAAACGTTTCTCTTACCATCTGCATATTTTAAAAGAGGTAGTTAAATTTTCAGGTTAAACTATAAAATCTCTACAAACAAATAACTTACAGTTTATCAGATTCTATAAAAAAAATGGACAATCTCTGTGCGAGAAAATTTTTAAGTAACTGAAAACTGACTATTTTTTGATACTGAAAAGTTCAATTTTTGTCTTAGAATTCCAGAATCATTTACACTTTGTTTAAAAGTTTTGGAAATTTGGAGATTTTACAATTCTGGAAATTCTTGATTCGAGTGTGGTGATACAGACCACTTATTTAATACAATTCAATTAAACACGAACAAAATTCAATGTTCAGGAATTTGCACATTGGCAATTTTAATCTTAGAACACATGACCTTTTGATAATAACTCCAGCTTTAAATGTACTAGTAGAAAGACCTTGATTTTTTCATTGATAACCCTCGTGATTTTCAGATGACTAACACGCACTGTCTATAATTTCGTTTATTTTGGGCATTGGGTTTTTTTCTACCAAGGTATTTCTTAATTAAAGCAGGTAGATTTCATGTAGTGTTTTTTTAAATTGTACTGAAGATGGCAACTTAGCTGCCGAAATACGTATCTACGGATATGAAATTATTGTGGGCGGAGATAAATTTCAATTATTCCTTAAACCACAGTTTCCTTTACTAATTTTTAGTAAAGCAGGTGCTTCGCTACAAGTGAGCTTATGCCCATTTTAGACATTTCGCTTGGTATGTACGAAGATCCTTATATTTTCATTAAGTGTACTAAGGCCCGATCTTTCCACCTCCTAATAAAGTTCCCGATAACGTTATTTGGCAAATAACTTGATTTTTGTGAATGGTTTCCATAGCGATTCGTAAAGTTATTCGTCGAATAAATTTATTAGGAGATGGAAAGACCGGGCCTAAGTGAGAAATTGTTCAAGGTTATTCTTAACGACACCATTAACTACAACTACTAAAAACAAAAAAATATTCGTCTAAAAAGCATTAGATGTGTATTATCAGAATTATCCGCTTAGGGCCTGATCTTTCCACCTCCTGATAAAGTTATTCGACGAATAATTTTACGAATCACCATGGAAACCATTCATAAAAATCAAGTTATTAAGGAGTTTTTGCAAAACGCTCCCTTAAAATTTGCGTACGTTAAACGTTAAAACTCGATTTCTGATTGGCTAAATTCATAAGATTGCTAAGTAAAATAACCTTTAACGTAACGATATTTTTATCACTTTAAGTAGCGACATCTTTCGATCGCTTTTTGACCTGACATTTTTATCGTAAGGTATTCCAAAAACTCCCTATTTCCCAAATAACGTTATCGGGAACTTTATTAGGAGGTGGAAAGATCGGGCCTAGAACAAATTAATCTCTATGATGGCAGTGTTAAAAAATATATATCTATAACAAAAATGTTAATAAAAAATGAGTCAGATACAATTTCTTTTATGTCGAAAATAAGTGAAAGTAATAATTTGAAAATTTCAAACCTGTCTTTTTCCCACATGGAAGGTATACAAGTAAGACTGTAACGTCTATTGACAACCATTATCACATTGATATCTGTTCGAAAAAATAACCGAACTGACACAAGTACATTAAAAGTTCTCCAAAGACATGAAGCTTGCACGGTCGCAACTCGCAGAGCTTAGGAAACCCATTCGTCGACGAATGGATAAAGCACAAGCATAGTCAGTAGTCACACACATCCACACATACCACTTATTCACCCGCGACTGATCAAGCAGCGCGGTAGTCATTGAGGAGACCGAACATGGCCATCTTAGTTGTGGTCCGACCTCCTCACAACACCAACACTGAACCTCCGCGCACTCCTTATACAAGTCGGCTCGATTAGGTATGAGCAGTATGTAGCTGGAAAAGCACTCCGATTTCTACTTCTTACCAAAATTTGGGCATGAAATCCACACAACTTATGAAACGGACACACGAAAACCCCAAACAAAATTTTCAGAAAAACAAAAAAAAGAGGATATCGCCACTTCGTTATTTAATCCACGTAAACACGGATCAACACGTACTGACTTAAAAATTCTCGAATTCTATTATGAAGGGAAACATAACGGAATGAGACTCTGCCCAGGATAATCCAGGATAACGTCAATCGAAAAACTGACCGGAATTCTAAACTGCGTGCAAATTAAAGAGGAAAGAGGAGTGGCTTCGATAAACAACCTGCTTTGGATCGACAACCGTATTTAGGCATAGCTAGCCACGGACACTTGTCGATAACACCACAGTGCCACTGGAATAGTTATTAGTTTTAACTTAACAATTTAATGTTACTTTAGTGCACCTAATTTATTGAATATTTTTATACTATTACATAATTCTATTTGCAAATCTCAACATCTAATAGCGTTTTTCACTGGGACTAAATTTTGCACTGAGTGTGCACTCAGAATATCTCCATCCCGTTTCATTACTTGAGGTTAAAATAAGATGAGGATATTCTGAGTGCGCACTCAGTGCACAATTTAGTCCCAGTAAAAAACGCTATAAGAAATGATAAAATATTATAAGCAGTAGAATGCAGTTTTTTTTAATGGGCTCAATTATTACGTACCCTATTTTTTTTTAGGTCCGGTTTTTCGATCTCAGTTTATCTTTAAACTTAAGTTTATTTCCATTGCTGCTATAGGGATAAACCGAAGATTAAAGTTAAACTGTGATCGAAAAACCGGGCCTAAGTGATATAGCGTCGTAAAAATTAGTCGTTAGCATGCGCACAATGCAGTACGGCTCTGAGCGATAACCTTTTAATAATCTTTGATAATCTTTTCGTCCATTAGTTATAATTGACAAAAGGGGACACATAACTAAATATGTATATATTTTTGTGGTGGATGTAAGTTTAGTTTGCGCACGCAATAAAATACTGAGACGTGCACTTGTACTATTTAACAAATAATTAAGCAATTCCAAGTGACCGACATATCATTGGACGCTCTGGTGTAACCAATACTATCGATAATGTTACTGTACACATTAACAAAGATTAGGGAGTTTTTGGAACACATTACGATAAAAATATCGTTACGTTAAAGGCTATGTTGCTTAGCACCCTTATGGATCTAGCCAATCGCAAACAGAGTTTTAACGTTTAACTTACGTAAATGTTAACGGAACCAATTGCCAAAAACTCCCTATTATTTTAGATTAAGATAGGTAATGACTTCTTTCTTATTTAGACAACTCGATAGCTTAATTCAAATGCTTGGAAAAAAAGATGTTTTCATGTGATTCCTTTGATTAGTTTTTTAGGGGAATTTGAATTAAGAATTTCTGAATGTATTGAAACGTATATATATGTACAGTCGTGGCCATTAAAATCGTTACCCTTGCATGCTAACCTCGCCTTTATTCACTTGCAATGGAAACAATGGTTATCGCACGTATGGCTATCGTCTCCCCGCTCATATTGTCCCTAAGGGTTACATGTCCTTCGAATCGTAACCATTTACTTGGCCACGAGTGTACCTACACCGTGGTGTAAAAGCATAGTACCGAATTCAACGAAGTGCACATTGAATGTCGAAGAATTAAACTCTTTACAGAGAACCAGAGGCCGAGGACAGCTTAAGAATGACTAGACGGTAGTATGCATGTCTTATCATTATCAGCGGAATGCGCGCAAGAACGCGGCCAAATATGGGTTCGCTTGTCAGGTCTCCTTCAAAAGTGTCGATCACATTCGCGATGTTGACTGCGAGGTCGTCGAGGCAACTGTTAAGGAAAAGCATCTGGTTTTTATGATACGGGGCCCCAGTTTGTTTTAGAATTGCAAAGCGGGATCTTAATGCACTTTTATTGTTCCTTGGTTCTATTGTTTTACTGTTTCGTGACCTTTAAGCAACCCTCGCGTATCCAAGTGAATTGTCGTATAGTGACAGTGATAGTACCGATTTTTTGAAAACAGGCCAGAGTTGGCTTTGGAATCTCCAAACGTTTGTCTTAAATAAATTTACTTATGACAATTAATATCTAGATTTGTCAACGACCAAATATTAAAATACTCTTAAAATTGTCACCAGAATGCTTTCAAATGAACAAAAATCGTTTTTATTAGAAAGTTTAAATTTAAAAAACGACGGATGCAATTGTGTTTTGCAAGTGAAAGACAACATTTCGAACATTTATTGTGATGTTTTGACATTAAAATAGGTTGAACTATTTTGACGTTTGTTCTAAAAGTAATCTTATCTAAGACGTAAGTTTGAACAATTCACGGCTCACTCTGGCCTGTTTTCAACAAATCGCATGGTACTTGCAATATCGAATGACGTTCAATTTTTTTCTGTCACCAGAATTTTAATATTTTGTTAGGTAGCATAATTGTAGTTGCTTATTTGGCTATAATTGAGCCGTTGAAAACTAGAGTTGTCTAGAGATCATAAGAAAAATATTCTTCTTCTATTGAGATGGGTATTTTATATAAATAAACTGTGCAAGGGTTCTTATTGTATTCCTACTAGTTTCAATAGTTACAAGTAGATACTGCAAAGGAATTTCTTTCAGTAGCTTGAACAAAAAAGGCAAAGTTCTATACTCAACTTGCTAAAAAGTTAATGTATTGTGCACCATAAATCTCACAATACTGAGAAGCATAAAACAATAGATGGTGAAAATACAGACATATTAGGAAGATAGAGGGAGAAACTGTCGGTAGACGTCAAGCTTGATTTGGTAAAACGGTCTCGCCGCACTTGACTACGTTCGATAGATATGGAGTCCATTAAATATTCCTGTCTGTTTTTCTTGTAACTTACCGGATGGTCACTTTTTTCCAACGTAAATACTTTCAGATATGTGATAATACTTAGCCAATACATGAGATATAAGAATGAAGGACTGCGTCTGTAAAATGTTCTTTGTACGATGTACATAAATAACAAAAAAAATTGAATGCGTATAAAAAGAAAAGAATGGCCGATGTCTCTGTAAAGTATAAAAGTCTAGCGAAGATAAGACCCTAAAAGGTCTTTGGCATTAATGATTTTCCATTTCGAACAAACAAAATGCCGACAGCGCCATGGGTCATTGGACGCACGTTGCGTCCGTCTGTGGGAGACGCCTGCATTAAACTCCACGTTTCAGACAAATATCCTTTTGTTTCAATAGACAACCTACCCATCGCATGTTTTCACTAATAAAAAAAAAGAAATTTTATATGCATGTCATTAGTTTGACTAATCTGTGTGTTGTCTGTAGAGCTTCGCACGGTATAAACAGAATTTCCCTTAATTAGCTAATAATTGAAAATTTAGTGAAGGTTTATTTTTAACTTTAACATCTGTACCTTGTTTATTTTCAGTATTTCAAAATTCAGTGCAAATAATATCTGCAATATGTCGATTTCATCCGAAATATTTCTCTGATGTATGACGAGTAGACTTCGGCTAAATTAGGACATGGAGCAAATGCCGTGGTCGTACTTACTTATTAATCAATTAACAATTTCTTGGAAGTCGGGAAATATTTTAAAATACATCGCTTTTCTAGTGTGTTTTGTAAACTTAAATGTGCGCATGAGAATAAACAAGCTGGCTCTGAAATGTCCTAACAAATGCCGATGTATGATGATGAGTCATTTTTCAAATCTGTAAGGAAATAACCAAAGGGCGGATGACCTTAGGTTTTACCTAAGGTCGTCCGCTCTCTGAATGACCTTACAGTTTACCTAAAGTTATCAAACCTAAGGTCATCCAAACCACTGAATCAAAATTTTACAAAATCTTGTACATTTATTTTATATTTACTTATATACATTCATTCAACATCTCAGACATGACTTAGGTATTCAAGGTAAATTGGCTACTACTACTGACATCAAAAACCTAAGAAACCGTCCGCTCTATTGACATAACACAAAAAACAGACATTTGAAACACTAAACTAAAACGAAACTTTTTATTATACATACTTATAAAAAAACTGAGAAATTTTGAAACGCTTCTATAATAGGTATAATCAAGTACGTAATACATAATTATTTTTTGGACCACTTTTAAAAATGAAATGTCGACGTTATAGGCAGCGCGATAACGCTATTAAATGTGTTAGGAAAAATAAATAAAAGAATAAAATAGAAAAATAATAGCAAAAAGATCAAAGACATTAGAAGAAACTCAGTACGAGTTTCTGTGTGGAAAAAACACTTTAACGCGGAGAAGCATTTGTCAGAATAAGAGAAGATATACGGAAAATATTAGAAAGAAAAATGAAAAAAATTGACTTCCTCAAAGATAACTATGAAAAATTATCCAACCTTTTCATAAACAATGGTTTTCCCAAATCTTCAGTTAAAAAATTAATTTATCAGAACAATAATTTGCCTCGCCCTCTAGAAGATAACAAAGATAATTTTTTTTTTAAATTAACATACATATTACTGCCTTAAGCAGTAAAGTGATCAATATTTTTAAGGATTTAGATGTTTTGAATATTATTCATTGTGGTTTAGTTTACTCTATACCCTATACTAATTGTCATAAAAATTACATCGGACAAAGAGCTCAATGGTTGAAAAATCGCATTTCTAAACAAAGAAGTGACATAAAAACAAGAAAGGTGGCCTGTGCTTTAGCCTCTCAGTCATTAAATAACAATCATCAATTTGATTTTGATAACACTAAAATTTTAACTGTTGAAAGAAATTTAAAGAATAGACTTTTTTTTAAATAGTACATATTCAGAAAGATGGAAAGATGAAGAATCTGTTAATTTTAGATCTGACATTGAAAATATCAGTAATTTCTATGCACACATCTTAAATATTTTAAAAAATCATTTTTAATCTATTTCAATTTAAATTCGATTAGTTTAGGGTTTTGTCAATCCTTAGTGTTTTTAAATTTCTTAGGTTTAAATTACCTACACTGTAGTTGACTGATTTCATGTCACTGTTTTCTTGTGCACATGTTTGTCTCAGAAACGTTTCGCGTCGTTTCACAATTTTCACGTAATTATAATATGTAAACTAAATTAAATTGTTCTAATGTCAAAATATGTTGTCCAATTTATACCGGGCGTCCCAAAACCCTCGTTTGAGACTGAAACGGTATATAGAGAGGCGCAAAAGAAACAACTTTTTTTCAATACTTTTTTTTTCCAAAAGTCAATAATAAAGGAATTATAAGCTCTGAAAGAGGGTTGGAAAATATTGTTCTTTTGGCAATATCTTCTGAATCCTTAAAGTTATGAATCTAACATTTTAAATTCAGGCATAAGGCACCTAACTATGCATTTACAACGTATTTGTTACATCCTCCCTCCTTTTTTGAAAGGTAGTTTTAGGGGAATTATAACTCCCTTATTATTAACTTTTGGAAAAAAAAGTATTGAAAAAAGTTGTTTCTTTTGCGCCTCTTTATTTACAGTTTCAGTCTCAAAGGAGGGTTTTGGGACACCCGGTATGTATATCTTTGTTGTAAGTATTAATTTTTTCTTATAATTATGATTATTTTACTATAAACATTGTAGTAACCTCCTGATGATGTTGCAAATTACAACGAAATATTAAGGCCTTAAACAAAGGGGTTGCCTTTTAATTGATGTCCACGAGACCACATCCCGTTAGATTTTTTCATTTTTCTTTCTAAGTCTAGTCGTGACTTAAAAAGCGAAAATATTAGATACTTAACGGATAATGGATTGAGAAACTGTACAAATAATAAAATAAAAATTGTATCTGTACATAAAAAGAAAACAAGGGCAAATTAATGAAGAATGAAAAGAATTTACAATAAGAGCGGGTGTTAAACAAGGACGCATGCTCATTCTCAGTAGTATTAGATGAAACCGTAAGAAGCAAAAATACGTAAAACCAAAATAAACACAAATAAAACGAAAAGAATGTAATGTAATGGTGTTTTTGTCCCTTGCGTTGGGTGCAATTTATGTAGTGTTCTATATTCTCGTGTTTGTCGTGTCTCTCGCGTTGGGCACCAATTTTTGGTAATGTTTCATTTATTTTGTTGTTTAATTTGTTTCTCTCGGGGCGATAAATTTGTCAGTGAAGCTAGAATATTTGTAGGTTTGTTTATTATTTCCGTAATGATATTTATATTTCTTATTAATGTGATTTTTTCCTGCTCGTACTCACATGCGCCCAGGTTTTGTTCTCGTTCGTATTCACATACGCGCGAGAACTCGATTTTTTATAATTAGTTAATTACATTTTAAGAAATATTTTCTCGCGCTTTCTGATTCATTCTTTTAATACACCTCTCCTTATTTATAACTATACTGAAAGCATTCTTGCTACCACATCGCGTTATCGTGTTATCAATGTGATCTTGTTGCTACTCGTACTCACATGCGCCCAAGAACTCAATCGTTTATTAATAAAAAAAAAACATTTTATCGTATTCTTTTTGTTTTTTTCTTTTGTAATGGTAATTTGTTTACTTTTCTTTTATTTCTTATTTTACTTACGTTTCTCTGTTTGTTTTCTTTTCCAGTAGGACGTTGTTTACAATTCAAAAGTCACGTGTTGCTTGGAGAATCGAAGTCAAAACGGAAATTAAATCAATTAATTTAGTTTGATTCTTCTTTCCTGCGTTCGTCCCGACTCTAATATACTTTTTACTAATTTCACCTTGTTTTCAGCTTAAAATTGTGCTCTGTTTCTCTGATTTGCAGGTAAGCATATTTAAAATTATCATTATGTAAGCGGGAATTTAGTAATGCGGGTGGGTAATGACAGTTGGTAACACTGGGGAGAGAATACGAGTGAAGTAGGGTATTCCTTGACGTGAACACTTATAATTTGTAATTATTATTCTTTTTTTTGTTAAATTAAATAAAAAGCAACTAATAAATAATAATCAGTGAAGTTTATATGTGCCCCTACAATTATAACATTTAAACAAAATTATTTACTAACTTTGATAATACGAATCCTAACCTATAAACTTGTTGCTTTGAAACTTATTTTAATTCATTTGAATGTCTTTGTTTTATTTTACTTAATTAACTCTTTTTTTAAATACTAACACTACATTTGAACACGTTATACAGACCTGTATAATAATACCGCGTGATTTTTTAATTTTTTTGTCAACTCTTGCCATGGAATTTGGACGGCATGTAAAACATCATAAAGTATGGCAAAAGTTGATAAAAAAAATTAAAAATCACTCAGTATTTTAATATTTCTTTAGGTTTATATCTAATACATCCACATCTTTGACCAGTAATGCCTTTATACGAACTCGTTTCCTAACTTCTAGAATTCGTCTTCGTCTACTTTTCGATTGGGTCATTCTTGCTTATTTTTTTGTGAACAAGAATAAATTTTATTATCATAGTGACTGTTTTGATGACGATGCCACTGTTGTAGTTAATTTGTGGTAGTTCACGACCCCAAATGTGTGTGTGAAATGCTGCTCTTCTCTGGCATCTCATGGAATTGCATTTGATGGAATAGTGGTGTTTGAATGTTGAAGAATCTCCTGAGGTCTTACTTCATCGGTGGTTTAAAATTGAGAGCGAGGGATGTTTTTTCTTACTGCTGCCTATGCATACTACGGTTGGTGAAAATTAAACTCATTCTGATAATAACACTGCAATATGATTAGAAGGATAACAGATCAGTTGGACAATTATAAATATTTTCAAACGACAATATACATTTGTAGACTGTCAACTGAAAGTTGCAATTTCGTCGCATGTTTAAGGCCAAGTTGTTTTCATTCGGCAAATATTTGTTTTCATTATTTCAGGTATAGTTCTAGGTATCTGACTTCTTCTATTTGTGGTATTGGTGTGCCTTTGAGAATTACTGGGGGACAAGTCCTTTTTTGTAAAGAGAAAGTGATGTGCTTAGGTTTTCCCTCTTCCAAGTTTCCAGTCACTTCGAAATCTTATACAGGTTCTTTTGTAGATTTGTGGACGTAAATACTGGATTTGGGTTGGAGGCAAGTACAGTCGTATCATCGGCGAAAGTGGCAACTGCAGTTGTTCTGGTGATCGGTAGATCTGCTGTATACAGCAAATATAAAATAGGACCAAGGACACTTCTCTGGAGCAATCCAACGCAGGATTTGGTAAAAATGACGTGGTATTCCCACGTTTCTAAAAAATGTGTGCAGACTTTTACATTGATGATTTTTTCCGTAGATAATATTTTCCTCTTGATAAATTAAAAACTTATCCATACATTAGGAGAATGAGAGAATAATAATGGTGGTGCAATCAGTTTTGAAATGTACTTTCAAAATTTTTGATTAAACGAGAGAAGAATTTAATGGGTAATGGTGATATAAATTCTTCCCGTTCCCAGAGAAACACACAGTAGCCAAATAGGTGGGAACGAGACAACCCATATTCGGCATTGAGGAGAGCTTCTTTCCCACGAGTGAAGATCACACCGGCGCCGGTATCGCCAGTACCCCCTGGTAACAGTTACGGCAGACTAATAATAATAACCTGTTCGTCGCGACCGACCTTTTTTCCCTTCGAAGCAAGCTTGAATGAACAAACGGCAACTCCTTGGACATCTACTGCTGTTTAAAATGTACATACGCATTGGCAGGCACCGTTACTTGAATTGTCAAGCAACGTTAAATACGGTCTTGTTTCAGGTCGGCTTCGTTTCGCAGATGCTTCCTTATATGGTTTTGAATTCAATCTCGTCTCGTTGGGTTTTAGAATGGTAAAGGGAATGTCTCGGTATAACGCTACTTGGTGGGATTTCATTCATCAATGGGAACTACAAATTTTTCGTCTGGTCGTCCTTACAATAAGAAACACCAAAAAATATCATTCCTTAGCATTATCATCGAGGTTATTCAATACCTTTGTAATTATTGAGAACAAAAACAGAATAAGTGGCTTAACGCTTTGTACATTCAGAACGCGTATGTGACCACATTAGTATTGAAACAAGTCTGTTTCAATTTACGTGATATCGAAGTGTTAAACGAATTACCTATTTTTGTGAATCTGTTATGAGACCATAGTTGCACAATATCGAACTTAAAAATTTGTTCGACATGAATGGGAATCACTGTTTTGTATATCATGCGATGTGACTTTAAGTTAGAGTGGATTAAAAGTGTCTGTTTGATCAAATGCGTTACAATTTATAATATGTTAACATCGTAGTGTACGCCAGACCTCGTCTATAATAAGACGCCCGGCGACGCCCCCCCCGCCAAACAAGCAGGCATGAAGCGCCTCCATTTAAGGGCTCTTGCGGAGCGGTCAATACCGGATTTTCTATAACCAACGAAAACGACGCCAAGTTATTAAGGCCGTGTTTGTTTATCAAAGGAGAACTTTTTCGCTTTTTGCTCCACTTTCGGGTACCTAAGACGTGACGCAACCATCCAGTTCCCGGGATAACTGCAGCGCAAAATCAAATCAATGCAACAGTACGTTTTGTAATCAAATAACTTTCGATTTAGTTACGCCAGAGTGGATGTATTTCTGGATAGTTTACGTGTCCGAGATGTTAGCGCGTAAATTCGCTTTCCACGTGGCACAGGCAAAAGATAGATGATCTTGAAGCCATATGTTAAGACTATTTTTAACAGAAAAGGTCTTGCTCTGTTTGTTTTCTCCAAATATAAAAAAACTTCACGCTTTATGCAGTACAAGGACGAGCTGAAATTGGAATCTTTTCTTTTAAAAACTAAAAATCCAGCGAATGGGCTCTCACTAACTGTATGCACGCTAACAGCTAGAATGGATGACTGACACAGACTCGTTAATGTATTTGCAACATCATCTAGTATCTAGTTCTTTTAGAGAAAATACAATTTTGATATTAGTTTCGATCTACGCTACTCATCAAGATGCCGTGAATCTGATCTATAAAATCAGACCACTTGCACGATTTTTGTCACAGACCCATAAATGTATAAATCAAATCAATTTCGACATCCTACTTCTTACGTGACCATCAGCATTCGATGTCCATTACTTGTTTTGTTTCCATCCTTTTGAATGAACTCTTGTCTATATAAATTCATAGTGTTTGTATTTCAAACATAGGGAAAAGCACGTAGAATAAATGTAACTGTACACTATTACTGTACACGTTGTACCCAACATAGAGGCTATATTTTAGGAGTTAGAGAAAAACTTTAAATACAAAAGTTACGAAGTATGATTTTAAACGTGTTATCTTCTAAAGTTACCACAAATTCGTATTGTAAAAAGTTGCCAAATAGGTATTTAAATTTAGATACGTACTTTTGATTCATTATTATTATACCCAAGCAACGGCGTTTCCTTTATTAGACAGTTTTTATACGACACCAAGGGATATTTTTGGTATTGGTATACAATATGTCCCAGATAACTTTTCCAGCATGGGGATCTCGCTTATTATAAGAGATACGAATTCGGTTAAATGGGACGAATTATTCCTAAGTATTAGGGTAGTCATAAACTTTTTTGAAATTTAAAAAATTCCATGTGATTCAGGAGTTATAGCCAAATAACCAAAAATTTCAAATTTCGTTTTTTTGTAATAACTTTTTTAATGTAATCGATATGTTTTTGTTATTTGTACTTTCTTAAGGCACTTTTTCATGCAGAATTTAAATGTGCTTTTAGATTTTTGTTTTCACTTTTCGTTTTCGAGTTTTCACCCCCAACTTCAGTTTTTCTTATGGACCGTCAAGTAGGCTTTGGAAGAATTGAATGCGCTCTTTTTTTCTCTTTATAATGATATAACACATGTAATATTTATTTTGACAGATAACGAAGAAAATTTAAAAAATACATTTTCTCGACAAACGTATGCTTTGTTTAATGCAAAAAATAAACAAATTTTCAAACAAATGAATTAAATAAAATAAGAACGAGTTACAAGAAACAAAAACTTCATTATTAGTTATTAGTTAATAACAAATAATACGTAGTTGAATTTGTTGAAATGGGAAGTACTAAACTATTTAATACAAAAGGTGTTCGAACAATTGACCATTGCGTTTTAAACATGTTTGTGACCTGCGAATTGTTGCTCTTAATGTATTTTGTAAATTACGACGCGAAATGCTAGATTCACGAAGATCTTCAATATTTTCAAATGTTTATTTTTGACGTAACCGCAAACAAAAAAGTCCAAAGGGGTTAAATCCGGAGACCGCGAAGGCCATAAAATAGGCCCACTATTACCAATCCACGAATTAGGTAACCGGTTATTGAGATATTCCCTGATTATGTTAGAATAGTGGGGTGGCGCGCCATCTTGTCGAAACCAAAAAATAAATAGTGGACGTATTGTTCTAGTGACTCTTTCTTATTTTACTTTATTCATTTGTTTGAAAATTAGTTTATTTTTATTTTTTGCATTAAACAAAGCATACGTTTGTCGAGAAAATGTACTTTTTTAAATTTTCTTCATTATCTGTCAAAATAAATATTACAAGTGTTATATCATTGTAAAGAGAAAAAAAGAGCGCATTCAATTCTTCCAAAGCCTACTTGACGGTCCATAAGAAAAACTGAAGTTGGGGGTGAAAACTCGAAAACGAAAAGTGAAAACAAAAATCTAAAAGCACATTTAAATTCTGCATGAAAAAGTGCCTTAAGAAAGTACAAATAACAAAAACATATCGATTACAATAAAAAAGTTATTACAAAAAAACGAAATTTGAAATTTTTGGTTTTTTGGCTATAACTCCTGAACCACATGGAATTTTTTAAATTTCAAAAAAGTTTATGACTACCCTAATACTTAGGAATAATTCGTCCCATTTAACCGAATTCGTATCTCTTATAATAAGCGAGATCCCCATGCTGGAAAAGTTATCTGGGACATATTGTATAGAATACCAAAAATATTCGTATTTTAATGGTACTAAGTTAACCCTACAATATAAGTGACACATTAATTAAACGGGCAACAAGATTTGTATTTTTTTAGCAACGGTACCCGTAGCATCTAAACTCATTAGCAGGGATCATATTTGGGGTCACTTCCTGCGGAGAAAATCCGAAAACTTGCTATTCAGATTGTATACAGGAACAATAGATCGAAGAGTGTGAGGATCGAGTCGAGTGAGCGGAGTGAGCATTTGTATAAAACTGCATTACGTAAAGTGTGCAAGGAACCGTCGGTGGCAATAGAAACATCAGGCCCGTGTTATTTTTAGCAACAGATAATTACAACGATAATTTTTATAACTTACAAAGCTTACATAGTATTATTTAATAACTTGATTGATTTAATTTATTCATAGGCGTAGGTGTTTTCTCAAAAATTATATAAAAGATCACTGTTATGCTCAATGCTATTAATTAATTAAAATTAATTTGATGTTGCGATGGCTACTTTGATTAATTGCGCGCAATTTATAATTTAGAAAAAAACAATATATTACAATTATATAATATATATATAATTGGAAAGTCGCAAGTCGAAGTCTTACTGAACGCATATATTCACCGACTGATAACGAAAAATTATTTAAATGTAGCCGTAAAATACGATCGCCGATTGCACTGCAGTCTTAGACAAGGTGGGGACGGCCGAGTACAGTCAAGTTAGAAGTGCGTGGCCAGTAAGTGGTCTCAAATATGATCCTTGCTCATTAGCATACAGCAAATTTTCAACTATTTTTATCTCAAAAACGAAAAGACTTTTATTAGAATAAATTTTTATATATGAGTACTCATCATCTCCTATAACTGATTTCTTTTTGGTACGTCATTTCGGGACCGCCCTGTATAATCTCAAAAGGTATAGTGTCTTACGTGCCTAGATGTAACATGTTTAAAATATTTATCCAAATTGGTCTTGGGACCCTTGTATAATAAATTTCCCATATAACTTGATGTTGATTGCTTTTGTTATAAAAAACACTGCATATTTTGTTCTATTTTTGTTTATTAAAGAACAACTAACATGCTTAACACACGGTATGAGTGGACTGTATCTTATCGTAATGCGCATGTGTCCGGGGTCTACACACGGTCTGGCGAATGCCCGCAGTTTGGGCTACAGCGAAGTGGCGGGATATTCAAACACGGCAACATACTCCCCGCCTTGAAAGGAACTTTCAATAAACAGTTAAGTAAAAACTAACAATAGGTAAGTATTACAAACATAAATAGTTCTATGTTTCAGCCTTCTGCGATGAGTTAGCGATTGGAAGTGGACAAATCTTCGTCACAGAACGCTTTATTATGCCACTTGGAGTTTTCACTGAAACCACTCTCACTGCACTATCGTTGCCTGGATGGACGAAGACAATGCGACCTAGTTTCCATTTTAACGGAGGTAAGTTATCTTCCCTTATTAGAACAAGGTCTCCAACATTGACATTGGCCTGAAGCTTTGTCCATTTCTTGCGTTGTTGCAGTTGAGAAATGTAATCCAGTGACCACCTCTGCCAAAAGTGTTGAGTGATTTGCTGCACGTGTTGAAATCGTGACAGACGACTGACTGCCCTATCCTTCAGGTCTGGATCAGGAGCTGCTACTGCACTTCTTCCAATCAGGAAGTGTGACGGGGTTAAGGGTTCGAAATCGTCAGGAGATGTTGACATTGGATGCAAAGGTCGGGAATTTAACACTGCTTCAACCTGCGCTAGTACAGTAAGAAAATCTTCAAATGTAACTAAAGCCGTACCTATTACCCTCCTTAAGTGATGCTTTGTTGACCTTACACCGGCCTCCCATAGACCTCCGAAGTGGGGACTATTTGCAGGAATGAAGTGCCATTGTATGTATTCATCAATAAATGAATTAGACAAGGTTTCATCGTTTTTTATTAAGAACTTACCCAATTCATTCAAAGCAGATTTTGCACCAACGAAATTTGTACCGTTGTCCGAGTACACATGAGAAGGTTTTCCGCGCCTCGAAATGAATCTACGAAACATAGCAATAAATGCGTTAGTAGTAAGCTCAGTCACTGGTTCCAAATGTATAGCCTTTGTAGTGAAACAAATAAATAAGCTAATATAACATTTTATTGTTTTCCTTCCGCGCCCAATTCCCTCTTTTACAAAAAAAGGTCCAGCATAATCTATGCCCGTGGCAAAAAAAGGATAAGTCGCGGCTACGCGGTGTATTGGTAAGTTTCCCATAATTTGACTTGTTTGTGGCGGTTTTGCCTTCAAACATTTGATACATTTGTGACAAATTGCTTTGGCCAAGTTTCGTCCAGCAACTGGCCAAAATTTTTCCCGTATTGATGACAACATGAGCTGTGGTCCCGCGTGTAATAAACGAACGTGTTCATGTTCTAATAATATTTTCGCAAAGTTATGTTTGGCAGATATCAAGATCGGGTGTCTTTTTTCAAAATTGAAGTTTGAATTTTTCAATCTTCCACCGACGCGTATCAAACCTTGATCATCAAGAAAAGGGGATAAACTTGCCAGATTTCCCTTCACGTACTTGTCCCTACTACTTAAACATTTTAATTCTTCTGGAAAACTTTCTGTCTGTGATATTTTACTTAATTTAATAACGAATGGGATAATTCTGCAGTAGTTAAGTTTCCTATTTGTCGGCTTTCTGGTGTTGTCTTACAGTTGTTATAAAATCTAAAACACCATGCTACGATTCGTTGTAATTTTACAAATGAAGAAGTATAATGAAACGGAAAATCACTGTCCTTTATTTGTGTCGCAGTAGCTAATGTAACTGTTTTCAATTCTGGTGTTTCTACTTCGTTGAGTGACGTAGAAGTCCATTCTGTTCTTGATAAGCTTAACCATTTCGGTCCTTCCCACCATATTGAGTCTTTTAATTTATTGGGCCAAATGCCTCTTGAAATTAAATCGGCAGGGTTGTCTTTCGTTTTAACATGTGCCCATTTGTCCTTATTGGTTCGATCTTGAATTTCTGCTACGCGGTGAGCAACGAACACCTTCAATCGAGCTGATGGAATTTTTAGCCAACTCAAAACAATTGTCGAATCGGTCCAGTAACATATTTCATCAAATTTGATGTTTATCGAAGCATTTATTTTTGCGACTAACCTTGTTGACAAGACAGCTGCACAAAGCTCCAGTCTGGGAATTGTGATATTTTTTATTGGTGCAACTCTAGACTTCGCACACAATAACTTCACGGAAATGCTGTTATTGTCAGAAATGGATCTTATGTAAATACAAGCGCCAAACGCTGCTTCGGATGCATCTGAAAAAGCATGAAGTTCTACACGTTTAGATCCCACGCTTGGCACGTATCTTGGTATTTCTAGTTCTTCCAGAATCTTTAATTCTTTTTTGAAATTATGCCATTTTCTTTTTGTATTTTCAGGTACAGGATCATCCCAATTTAATTTATACAACCAAAGTTCCTGCAGCATGATCTTTGCCATGATTAAGCAAGGTCCCACCAATCCTAATGGGTCAAATAATTTGGAGATTGTTGACAACATTTCTCTCTTTGTGTTTGTCTGACCTTCCAAGTTTTGTACATCATACCTCAGGCAATCCTTTGATGGTATCCATAAACAACCTAAAGTTCTTCTTTCTCCATGGCTTCCTAGTTGCAATACTTCTTGTTCTTCTTTGGCAGATATGTGCTTCAAAATTTCCTTATTGTTAGAGCACCATTTTCTTAATGGAAACCCTACAGCTTTCAAGATTGTTTCAATGTCATGACACAATTGGATGGTTTCTTGAGTAGAATTCGCGCCTGTGAGTAAATCATCCACGTAAAAGTCTTTCAATATCACTTCTGCTGCTCTGGGATGTTCATCACGATGGTCATAAGCAGTTTGTTGTAAGCACCGAACTGCCAAATACGGAGCCGAAGCTGTTCCATATGTTACTGTGTTCAAATGATATTGTTTCAATTCTTCACTTCCGTCTTCTCGCCACACAATGCGTTGCCAATTCCTTTCTTCTGGTGTTATGAGTATTTGTCGATACATCTTCTCGACATCCATTGTTACTGCATACTGGTGAGTACGAAATCTCAAAAGTACGTTTAGTAGTTCGTCTTGTATGACTGGCCCTACATGTTGAATGTCATTCAAAGAAATGTTATTCGATGTTTTACATGATGCATCAAACACGACCCTTAATTTTGTTGTCGAACTACTCTCCTTCAGGACTGCGTGGTGTGGTATGTAATAACTCTCCTTTAAACTTGTAATTGGATCTTGAATCTCTGTCATGTGATCCAATTCTTCATATTCTCGCATGAATGCTGTGTATCTTTGCTTTAAATCTTCGTTTTTCTCAAGTTTTCTTTCTAGATTGTAAAATCGGTTTGCTGCTGTGATGAACGAATCTCCTAAATCTGGTTTTTCTTGTTTAAATGGAATGGAGACAATAAATCTACCATCCGGACTTCTTTTCGTTGTTTCTGTAAATTTCCTTTCACAGTATGCTTCTTCTGGTGTCAACCGTTCTCGTTCAGCATATTCTTCTACTTCCCAAAATGCCTTTAGTTGATTTTGTAGTTCTAGATTCGTTACAAAGTTGCATCTCGTAGTCCTTGCAAATTTGTTGTTTGGGTAATACGATCCTGCTATTATCCAACCTAATAAGGTTTTCTGAAGTAATGGTTTGTTGTTTCCCAATTTGTGTCTCTCTGGACATAATAACTCCCAGAAAATATTGGCACCAAGCAGAATGTCAATCTTGTTTGTCGTCAAGAAATCGTTGAAGTCTGCTAATTTAATGTGCTTTGGTATGTCGTATATCGAAGTATCAAATGTATTGAAATTTGCATTTTCTGTAATTTTGTCAATTACATAACATGTAATTTTGGTGCTGTATGGATACTGACAAGATGTTAACTGAACTTCAGTTTTGTGTGTGATGTTTGATAATTTTTGATTTATTCCCATAACTGCCAGATTTATTTCAGTTGTTTTCAAGTTCAAACGTTTGCACATTTCGCTTGTCATAAAACAACTTTCAGATCCTGAATCCATCATGGCTCGGCTATAATGTTGGTTTCCTTTGTGATCCTTTATCTTCACAACAGCGGTTGATAAAAGTACCTTTGGATCTCTTTCACTTATGTAATTTGCTGCAATTGTATTGACTGGGGTGACAGGTCTCTCTACTTTGTTTTCATTGATTGGTCTTTCAAAGTGTAACATTGTGTTGTGTTTTTTTCCACATTTCTTGCAATTCCCTGCTCTGCAGTCATCTCTGAAGTGATTCTTCTTTGAACAGTTCAAGCATAACCCTTTCGCTCTAACTTTCTCTGATCGTTGCATTGGATTCAATTTTGTAAAATGTTCACAATTGAAAATTGTGTGCTGTTCATCGCAAAATACACATTTCCTTAAAACTTTGTCGTTAACGGTCGCCAAGTTGACTGCTGTTGCTGAACTTATTCCTTTTTGGAATTGCTTGTTCGTATTGTACCCTTTTTTCGTGTTTTGATATTCTAGACTTTCTAAAATCTCGCATCTGCCCTTCAAAAATGTTTTTATGTCGTCAACAGTTGGAAATTCATCACCTTGCAGCCTGCTTGTCTCCCATTCACGTTTTGTTTGATTGTCAAGTTTTGAAAGAATTATGTGTAATAAAAGTGTACCCCAATGTTCTGTTGGTTGCCCTAGTACCTCTAATGCTAATAAATGTTTGGTAAATTCATCTAGCAAATTTCGCAACTCCGATGCGGACTCGACCTTTACAATCGGTAAACTGAATAATGCCTTTACATGATTATTCACCAAGAATTTTTTGTTGTCGTAACGTTCACAAATTAAGTTCCATGCGACCTGATAATTATCATCACTAATTTCAAGTGCTTTAATTACCTGCGCAGCTTGACCTTGTAAGCTTGACCTCAAATAATGCAATTTTTGTATATTGCTCAACCCGTTATTAGCATGTATTAGTGATTTGAATGTGTCTCTAAACTCTAACCAATTTTCGTAATTGCCAGAAAATTTAGGTAGCTGTATTGTGGGTAACTTAACGCGATTTAAGTTACCGCTATTGGAACCAGTAACTGAGTTCACCGATCGCATTGATTGTACCGAATCACCCGAATTACCGGATACCGACTTTGAATCATTTTCACCCTTGCTGATTAACGCCTTTGCTTTTGAAATGGCCGAAAAATATGACGTTTCGAATGATTCCCTCTCAATGTATTGCTCCGCGATTTTATCGTCGTCGCATGAGCTCTCAATGACCGTTTGTACTTCACAAAATTCCTGAAATACTACTTCTAGTCTTAAAACCCGTTCGCGTAATTCTACAATATCACATTCAGGGATTTGCTCTTTTCCTTCTACTTTCGATAAATGCGTTTTGAATGCCGTTAAACTATGTTTAATACTACCCCGCTTACGTGTTAATTTCTCTGAATTTTCCATTTTGCAGGTTGAAACAGGTAGGTAAAGCGAAACAAGGATAGGTACTCACGGAAAATGCTGTGTTTGCAGTTTTCCTACGACTCGTTGCACCCTGGATGTCCTCGCTGCCTTCCACGTGTTCACCAATGCACACCACCACCTTCGTTGCTTTTATTCTTGAAAATCTTACGTTTTCTTTCGTTGATCCTGCTCGAAGCTGACCAAAATGATGTTGATTGCTTTTGTTATAAAAAACACTGCATATTTTGTTCTATTTTTGTTTATTAAAGAACAACTAACATGCTTAACACACGGTATGAGTGGACTTATTTGGATTATCTTATCGTAATGCGCATGTGTCCGGGGTCTACACACGGTCTGGCGAATGCCCGCAGTTTGGGCTACAGCGAAGTGGCGGGATATTCAAACACGGCAACATAACTACTAACATTGTATCACTAAATGAGATGAGAGCTTAAAATATGACCAACTTATAAATTTTGTTGCACGTCGATTTTGATTGCATGACATTTTAGATGTCGCGACCTAAATGGGAATTAGGTAGAACAGTTTGTTGCTTTTGCAACTAAACTGATGGCTCTCTTTTTGGTACGATGTGATTTATTATTATTATTTTTCTGTTTTCCATTATATATACATATTGTAATATCGTGCCAATAAAATTATATTATTATATTATTATTATTATTAAATTGTTGCTCTCTAAAGTTGTAGTTTATAAGTTAAAACCGAAGAACTTTCTTTTCCATTGCAAATGATTACAAAATATATAATTACTACAAATGATCGGACAGTTCGTAAATTGAATTAAATTTCGCTGTACGTTTGACAGCTTCTTCAGAATAAGTTGTAATAATATAAATACATAATTATAATAATTTTATACTTTTAAAATAAACGTTGCGCGTACACTATAAATGTATATTTTGTATAGACATTATATTTTTCCCATAAATAGACGTTAGTTAGACTGTCACTCATTACAGTGTAGCCAACTCGCCCCCTAAAACTCCGCTCGACTGAAATTGGAATAGCGGCAATTGACGGTCTACGCAACATACCAGCGTCAACGCAGCTTAGATTGGAGGGAAATTTATGAAAATTTTACAACTCTCTTGGCAGCACTGCTGGACCACACAAATTTAATTATATTTGGTTAACGCCAAGTTCTCATCTAAATTATAGAGTTGGCAACACTGCACTCATATACAGTGATCGCCAGATAAGTTGGGCCATATGGGAAATTTTTTTATTATTGATTTCTCAGAAAAATTTATTCTTTATGAAAGTCTCTGCATCTTTCCAAACTCAACATATACTTATCAAAATTTGAATAACTGTTGTGATAAACCGAGGAGATCAAAATATTTGAAATCGATATAAGAGTAAAGTACCTTTATATTTCAAAATACGCGGAAATATTATTTGAAAAAGTTATTAAGAATTGTTCTGAGATCTTAAATATGAAATTTCGGCTGTCTAGGATAAAAAAAAATTTGGACAAAAAAGTTAAAGATTTATGATATGAATGTTATTGATCATAATTTCTAGTTGGTAGAGGAGCGAAAAACAAATTCCAGAGTATATTAATATCACACCTGAAGAAACGTCCATCTTTACACTTTCAAAGTTCTACGATACATACGAAAAATTGAAAAATATGGAAAATTTCTTTTTTCACTGTAGGCTGCCATGATTTCATATTTGAGATTTCATAACATTTCTGAATAACTTTTCCACATAATATTTTCGCGTATTTTGAAAAATAAAGGTACTTTACTCTTATGTCGATTTCAAATATTTTGATCTCCTCGGTATATGACAACAGGTATTCAAATTTTGATAAGTGTATGTTTAGTTTGGGAAGATGCAGGGACTTTCATAAAGAATAAATTTTTCTGAGAAATCAATAATAAAAAAAAATCCCATATGGCTCGACTTATCTGGCGATCACTGTATACAGGCTGTTTCAGTGAAGATGCACCAAACTCGGTATGTTGGTAGATATCGTGAAAAGAAATAAAAGTTTCCTATAATATATTTTTTTAAATGAATAAGTTTTGAGATAATCGAAGGGAAAGGAGAATCGTATATTTTAAAAACGTACAATAGATGAGAGCGGCCCGAATTCTTAACCTGCCTTAACGTTCGGTTTTTTACTTTATTACCCCATAAACTGTCGCGCCTCAGATGATATGATGAAACACATTTAGTTCGTTCACTCCGTTCTGATTAACGTTGTAGTGACGAGTAATTAGTTGGTGTAGTTTATACATTTTATTTTTAAGTTTATTATGTAAATGTGTGTGTGGGTGTGTTGGTGGTGCGATGGGCGATTACACATTTCGAGAATACGCAGATTATTCGAACACATGTTGTAAGGTAATTGCCGTTTTCGAAATTCACCCGCTTCCGAATTTGTTTCTTTCTCATGTGATCAAGTTTTTATCAGTCTGATAGGCAAATAATTTAGCAGACCGGCGCGGCGGAAGCAACAATTCAAGTTACTAATTTTCCCAATTTATTAATTGTACATAATTGTAGTAATTGTTGGATACAGGTATAAATAAAAACGTTACAAGCGTTAATTATCGTACATTATTAAGACTCGGCAAATTTGATGTAATTACGGTTTGCGTAAATGTTAGTGCGACGAAAACGCACGCTTTTTTCAAAGTGTACGTCTTTAACACGTCTTGCGGTCAACTTAAAAGCCTCTCATAAATTTTTTCGTTTACGATAGATATTTACTGTCTTCTTGCAGGCGCGTGCCATTCATAAAACAATTTAAATCGCTCGTCTTGTTTCACGGCGGCAGAAATTTAAATCGCTACGGTATTTATAAAAACATCGGCTCCAAATTATGCAAATTTCAAGTTGCACCGATTAAAAAATTTTATTAAGATATTTTGTTTGAAATAATGTCAGAAACGTGTCACTCAAATTTGGTGCATCTTCAATGAAACACCCTGTATAATTTCTAGTCTGTAATATTCTACATTTAAACTAAATTCAAAACATATTTTAGACATATTCTATACCTGGTGTGTTGCATGGGTATCCATACTTGCCCTAAGCTTTAAAGCTTGTCAGGGAGGCTAGTGACTCATATTGCCGGTTGCAGCTGGGACCGACTTACAGTTTTTCTCCTTCGGGATTTGCCTTAATTATTATTGTTATTATTTTTATTTAGTAGAAGTAGGTATACCTACAGAAAAATAATTTTTAAATGGCATCACTTAAAAATAAATAAAACAACTATATAACAACAACAGTTAAACAAATCACAGTTATTGTTATAAAATTAATTAAAATTTTAACGTAACTGTTAAATGAACCTAATATATCATATTTGGGAGTTTATATCAGTATAGTTTTATTTAATAAAACGATCGTGTGAATCAGCATGTGAAAGGATGAAATCCTAGTTTGGGATGCAGATGACGACAGACAGATGAAAACAGACAAACACATTAAAAATTGAGATTTGTAGGCTAAAATATTAGTACAGTTTACAGTAATCCTCTGGGGCACGCATGTGTATGTCATAAAGATGCTAATTTTCTCAAAGTACACAATGTTTATTGAATTGAAATTTACAAATGAAATAGCAATTGTCAATAAAAGAAATTCACTTTCTCAGCTAATAAGAGAGACAGACCCGATCGGCTATTAAAACCAAGTTTCTTTGAAATTAACACTTTCTACTAACTAAATTGGAAGCGAATAAGCAAGCAAGCAACTTACTAAAAAGGTTAGAAGTAAAAACAGTTACTGACCTAATTATTTGCTATTAGTATCTGCCGACTGAAGATTTTTCACGTACCAAAACTAATTCATAGCTTCCGACATTTAAGCAACCGCGTATATCTATGTAGCACACCTTGTGGACTTAAAATAAAAGTGTTGTAACACGCACAGCTCCGACAGTTTAAAAAAGAAAACGCGGAATTCTGGAACGCAGATACTCTAATAGTGTTTTAAGGTAACGATCGCGAAATGTGGTGAAAATATTACGATTCAGAACGTAACTGTCTCATGCACGGGAGTATTTATAAGCGAATAAAATAAATAAAATTACTTACCACATCGCCTGTACAGACACTGGCTTAAATATATGATGACGCCCACACACGCTGACGCTGAAGCCTCTGAAAAATAAAAGAACGCTGCTTTAGGAATGACGAGAAGGCAGACGGCATGACGCTGAATACTAAATATTGGTGGCCTTAAATTTTTACGTTTACGTTTCTACAAGCTAATAACGAAGTGTTAATTTACCCAAAAAAGTACAATGGATGCTGAACAATATACAAAAGTCAAGTATCATAACCACAGCGAAAGCAACCGGGAATGTTGAAAAAAAATCTGCAGCGATGAAGCGTTTACTTACACAAGATCACGCAAAACATATCTTTTAAAAGGCTTCCCAACACTGTGGTAAGGCTTCTTTGATTTAGTAATGTTTGATTTACAGCAGCTTGAAATCAATATGAGGAAACTAATTCAAGTTGATTTGTACAGGGCGTCATCACAAGTAAATTCTGTGTGTCTTTTTTTAGTTGCTGGTATCAACTTAATTTTTTATTCAACATCGTCAAGAATATTAAATAAAATCAGAAACTAAAGCTATTTAAGGCTGTTACAAAAAAAACTGCCTGTTCTTTACTACGGCTTAAAATGATGTAAAAAGTTCCTTCAGCTAAGGTCTTAAAATATTCCTTACTTTAATAATTGAACCCTTAAACAATGTAAGAAATTAATGAACAAGAAAAAAAGTAAAATATACAGAACGATTCTTGAATAGACTAATCTATATCCATAGATTTAATTTAAAACGAACTATATTTAATCGCAAATTAGTCAAAAATATTATTAGTAAAGAAAAATGACAGATACAAACCCATCTCCATCCAAGGTAATCGAGGTGTCAGCCAAAACTCGAAGCACCAGCCCCACAGTGGTTTTCTCATTGCAGTCTATTCCCAATAGACAAGATTCTTCGGCTCGGCTTCCCATTCTCGACACAACTACCAAATATCTTGTACGAGACGGATGGACACTTTCCAGTTTAACAGCCTGTAATTAAACGCTTTTATAAATATTAATGAGAGAGCAAATTTTTTTTTAAATAATTGAACTTAAATTTCCTGTGAAGTTTACAAATAAATAGAAATAAAATCTGGCCCCGAAAATTAGAGGTTATTTACGAAGATACGTAATGAATAAGGATTATAATAAGTACTTAAGGAATTCGTTATCTTTTCTTAATCAATTTCTATTTGAACTTCATTAGGACCTTCAGTAACGTACTTGTTTTGTAAAACCGTCTTCATTATCAATGCCCATTGTTCTTATCATCGTTCCTTTCAGAACCGCTATTATCACTATCTCCGTCTGTCGCATCATAGAATCATCGAAATCTTGGCACCATAGAATTCTTGCTTCTTCTTCTTCTAATTTAGCATAAGGTCTTTGAACCCTAATATTTTATAATCAGTTTATATAGAGCAAGCTGGTGGAACAAGTTTTGACTAAGAAATAATCTGAGTCATACAACTATGGATCACAGAGCTTAATACGGCGGACTTCTGTGATCTACGTATGGGGAAACCTTTATGGCAGGCTAAGAACGGCCATACGAATAGTAAAGGTGTTAATAATGTAGTTGTTAATATAAAATTGCATCGTAAAGCAGAGAAGAAATACAACTTGATTTTTTCTTAAGTGGAATATTCTATACAGGGTATTTCAAATGTCATGACGAGAAATGAAAGGGGTTATAGGGCATGGAATTTCAAACATTTTTTCTCATATGAACATGTGTCCGATTTCTACACATTTACTAGATATACAGGGCTTAAATTTGTTACATGTAAATTTTGTTTACATAGGTTGCTATGACTTGATTGTGATCCTTTTGGGTTGTTTAAAGCAAATATTCAAAAACACCTCCTCCAGTTGCAAGACAAGCTTGATTGATATCAACGAACTAATTTGTGGTTGTAATTAAATTGAAAATTCCCATTTTGGATTTTAGCAAAAGCTAAATTAATTCTTTCCAAAAGCTGTTCTTCTGTATGAATTCCGACAGCTTAAACTATTTCCTTTATTGCTCCACAGAAACGGATATGCTTGAAGTTCTTGGGTGGCGATGACTTCATTACATTGCATAAGTATCTATTTGACAGCAGTTTATTGTTTAATGTTAATTTGCAATGTTTGTACATTACATGTAACAACTTTGAGGTTCTGTATCTACAAAATGAGTAGAAATCGGACACATGTTTATATGAGAAAAAATGTTTGAAATTCCATTCTTTACAACTCCTTTCATTTTTCGTCACGGCTTTTGAAACATCCTGTATATTCTTCGCTAAAATGAAAGAAAATATTACCTTGCGATGCGCTTTTGTTTTTTGTGATAACTTTAAAATACGTACAAAACCCTAAAACTTTGCATTTAAAGTTTCTCACTAGCTCCTAAAATGAAGCCTCTAGGATAGACAACCTTTTTTTACTTCGGTTCAAATAAAAAATTTAATTTCTCTTTTTTCTTTTATTTAGGTCTATAATTCAAAACTATTGTAGTCCTAGGGGATTTTTAATGAATACGGTTAAGTAGAACCTTGTATATCTTTAATGTTTACAGTTACGTAAAACCTGTATATAGATAGCAATTTAAAAAATAAATGTAATTTTTTCGACCTAACCACAAATGAATTGTTTTATAGGATCCTCTAATTGAGGATTTTTAATGGTTTCAGTTGAATACAAATTTGTATATGAAAGGGAAATTTGCAAAAAGAAACACGATTTTTTTCCTCAAATTTTTATAATTTTTTTGCCGACGGATGCACACCTCAAATTGCAAAATTTTTATTTCGTTTTCCTTTTATCCTCAAACTTAAAAAAAAAATTTTTAAAGAAAAAGAATTATTAAATCACAATACAAAAAATTAAGCCTAAATTTTTTTAATTTGTTTATTCCTGCAAACAAAAATATCAAATTTCATTAAAATTCTCTTTTTTTATTAATAGCTCTAAACAAATTTTTTAAAATCTGATTTTTAAAAATAAAAATCGCTTGATTAAGATCAGTGATTTTAATCAAATAATTTAAATTAGCTCAACCCTGGTTTTTACCAATTAACATATTCCATTATTTTTTACAACTAAATAGTGAATTTTAACTTTAAATTGGTTAATCCTGTTACACCCTGTATAATATTCAATCTATTTTAAACGCCAATCATTTTCATAAAGAAAAAAAAAATAAAAATGCTTAGCCAGATTATAAATTTTTGCACGTATATTAGTGACATTTACATGCAATATACACTTTCACTCTGAGGTATATGACATTTTTTTATAGTACCATGCGCACGGAACCGATATGAATAAATTTGAATTTATTAAGTTGCTTGAACAGTGAATCAAATGATAACGACAGGTAGGTATTTTATATCTAAGACGTTCTTGAAATAATCATAGAATTTTTAAAAAATCCACTTTAAGAGATAACTAAAGTTTACATTTAAAATTCCGACGTTTCGCTGTATCTAATGACATCTTCTTAAATCTTGAAGAAACTCTTTGTTAATCAGATGATTTTAAAGACGTCTTAAGAGGCATACATATAATAAATTTGTTACGGGAAAAGAACTACAGTTATAGACCTCGGTTTTAACGGCCTCGGCTATAACGATCCACCGCTTATAACGAACTACATTTCAAGTCCCGTCATTTTTCTCTATTTAACAATGTAAAAATTCACCGGTTATACTGAACTCGTAATTAACGAACCATCGAATATAACAAACCTGAAAAAGCCAAACTTGATGAAATTTTTGTCGGTAATAAACTGAGCCATAAAGTAACAAGGGTAGAACATTGAATCTTTTTTTTATTCAGTGGGTTTTCGATGTAGTTTTACATTAAAGCTAAAAAAGCGGTACCTTTACCGAGATATGAGCGAAAACTAACAAAAAGAAGTTTGTTAATTTTTTGATAAACTTTTTTTAATTAAATTAAAAAGGTATTGATTAGCTTTGCAAAACTGTTTTGTTGATTTAAATTGACAAAATAGTCATAAGAACTATGTGCCAATTTTGAATGAAATAACATTCTCTTTGGGAATAAAATGCAAACGCCCATAAAGAAAACTAAGCCTTTCCGACCTTGATAATATAGGTTTTTTATCGATGAAATCTCGTCTACTTTCTACCATTTTCATTTGAGCACTTCTTTTTGGGACACGTTGTATAAAGTTTCATTTTTGTGTCTTTAACGCTTATTACGGACTTCGGATATAACGAACCGATTTTGATGGTCCCTTGAGGTTCGCTATAACCGAGGTCTACTGTAACTTTATTTAACATTTAATTAAATTCCTAGTTAAAGTAGGTTATGATTTCAGTGTTTTTCTCCTAAGGGTTTGCAGTACTGACAGTTGTCTAATTATTTGCTTGTGCTAACATAACCCGCCAAACTTGTCAAACGCGTTTGAATACATGAAGCGCAGGGTACGTTTGTGCATTTAAGTTGAAGAACAGCATTTTCAGCATTTTATTTTATATATTTTTTTTATGTGATGTCACGATCAGATAATATGATATTGACGTTATTGACAACTGTCCTCTCACTCTTGTACTGCGGTCGCCAACTTATAAAAAAAATCTCAGCTTACTTTAATCAGGAATTCATTTGAAGGCGTGGTACTTAATAAATGTAGTTGAATTTGTAAGAAAAACTTGAATTTATAATAAGAAGAATGGCTAGATATACAGGGTGGCCCAACGAAAACGAAACAGACTGAATATCTCCCAAGAAATTTTTTTTTTGAGAAAACGCAAAAATAGGTCAATTTATAATCCCAGGGGGACACTTTTTATCCTATACCCAACTGTCATACGTCATCCCCTCCCTTCCAGTTCTCTAACCAATAGAATTTAAATAGGGAATGTACTATGAATGGCATATCATTGAAAAGGTAATTTTATAGAGAATTTAGTAATGTGAATATGAATATCCGAAAATTTGATTTTAGCGCCCTCTATCGGGAAAAAATTGTTACAAAACCCAAAGTGTGACATATCGTATGAAAGCTAATTTTAATAGTAATTCAATGCGCTAATTGAAATTACGTAAAGATATAGAAAACTGACTAAAATAACTAAAAATAGGGTTCGTAACACACAAATTTGGTAACCTTACTTTTAGTTATTTTAGTCAGTTTTCTATATTTTTACGTAATTTCAATTAGCGCACACTTTTGGATTTTGTAACAATTTTTTCCCGATAGAGGGCGCTAAAATCAAATTTTCGGATATTCATATTGACATTACTGAATTCTCTATAAAATTACCTTTTCAATGATATGCCATTCGTAGTATATTCCCTATTTAAATTCTATTGGTTAGAGAGCTGGAAGGGAGGGGGATGACGTATGACAGTTGGGTATAGGATAGAAGTGTCCCCCTGGGATTATAAATCGACCTATTTTTGCGTTTTATCAAACAAAAATTTTCTTGGGAGATATTCAGTCTGTTTCGTTTTCGTTGGGCCAGTCTGTATAGACCCCCTAGAGAGATGTAGACCTCCTTTATTTGTTTACAATTCTTATTTCGAACTAATTAATGCAAATTAGGGCCATTTCCATAATCAAATTTAAAGAAGACTTTAAAATTAAAGTCACATTCAGATGAGTAAACAAAGTGTTTCCATATTTGTTTTGACATCTGAAAGTGACTTTAAATTTAAAGTGTCCTTTAAATTCGATTATGAAACTGGTCCTTACCAAAAGAACTTAAACTTACAAATGTAATTACGATATATTTAAAAATATATAGCAATGTAGTGTAAGGTGGGAATAAAAAAAGGGAAAATGTGCTCCTTGATGCATGTAGTCACGTTCCGATTGCTGTACGCCGTATCACTTTTGTTACATAAACAATTTTTTTTAAATGATTACTTTTAAAATGATATGCGCTTCATGTACTACTAGATACTACAACAACACGTTGGCATTGTTCATACGCTGTTGTCGGCTTTAATGATTCGAAATGAGTTTTCCTTTTTCATCCCGAAACGCAGATTGAATCGCACTTGTATTTCTATTTCTGCGCACTTAATGCGGTTGGTAATTGCAATCGTGTTCGTTCGAGTTCACTGAATTGATTACTTGATTGACTATTATCGAAATGCTGGATGCTCGATTGGGTTCAAATATTGGATAACATGTCAAAATTTTTCACTCGGAAACTAATCTGTTGTGAAAATAAAATACAACCCGCTCGAGGCAATAAAATTAAAAGTGTTAGTCATTAGTGACATCAAAAGTATCTGATTTATTGTAATTCCCTGAAACAAATTGCTCATTTTTCAAATGTTCAAGGTCCAATTAAGTGCTAGGGCATTCTGAATAACGTTGACCTTGATAAAAGGTAAATCCCATCAATAGTTCTTTCTGGTGTTCATGGCCTAGTAAATTATATCGAAAATTATTGGAACCTTTTTCCTTTATAGTTTTTCACTTGGGAGGATGGTGTAATTCTTTAAGGAATAATTTGCATCACATTTTATAGATTTTTCGTTAAACTTCATCTCCAAAAAACACGTTTTTCTTTTTATATTTCTTCTCCATATGTCACAGGGTCCGAGATATAAGCTGTATGTGAGCTTTTAATTATTTTCAAATCTTCATTAAAGCTTACAGTGTTTGTGAGGTGTGAGGTATTCGATCCCATTTCTAAGTAATGCTTGACCTTTCATTCTTTATTATGTTTCTAATCCATCTGAAAAGTTCATTCATTTCATAAAACTGCTATACTACAAACTAACTAAAGAGATACATCTGATGCTTCTCATTTGACTGCTTTATCAAAAGTCCAATGGTTCTACGAATTCATATTTGCATAAGACTTATCATAACTTAACTTAAATAGCACATGTAATGCCATCAACCTGTATTGTTATTTATTTTTGAACAACAATAGCAGAAGTTAAGTCGAAAATGTTAGGAAACAAATTAAATTCTTTTCTAAAGATTGCCAAATAAGTTCGCAAGCAAAACTATATCGTCTTATAAAGTCATGGCCGTATATTATAACAATCGCAACACAAAAAGCGTAGCCTATAATTACGATCTAAATGTCGTACTGGACTCTTTCCAGAACTAAAATAACAAACTCGCGTTCAGAAATATATGACCAGTGAGACCGCACATTTTGAAAAGTAACAGTTTCTAAAAACATCATCACATTATTTCCTGCGTTAGCAAAACATTAAATTCGAATTTACTTGGAGAAAAAAATTTGGAACTTGGTGCCTTTAAAGAAACAATTTTTCTCAACTAAATAGGTCTTTTTATTTATGGCAAGAACTAAAATTATAAGAGAGTGTACTATTTTTTCTGATGCTTCAAGAAACCTTTGGAAATCTTCATTTTTTTCATTTTTCTGGGGTACATCAACTCTGGATAAATGAAATTGAAAATATACACTGAATCCTTTGCAAAGAGCTGAAAAATAAGAAACGTAAACAAGATATGGCACATCAACTTAAAGTTGGCAGCCTCTATGTTTTATAAAGCAAGCCCGTAACTCCCTCTCTTAGAATTATTGATGTGGTTGTAAAATATTGTATGTTGTTGGTCAACCGACACACTTTTCATTTTTTCCTAGGATTATAAAATGATGCCTGTGGTATATTTCTTAAAAATTCTTGTTCGAGGCGTACCTCGTTCCTCATTTTTGCTTTACGGATCAAAAAGAAAACACTTTAAATTCTCCTCTATTAAAGAATTTCATGGCAAGAAGTATTACATTTCATTTTTCATCAATTAACATTGGTTCAGATGTCATTAATTTCTTCGTAGTCTTTAGAAATGTAATATCGCATTTCAAACAGAAACATAAAAAGATTTGTGTTCCATAAACGAATGCAAAATACCTCCTAAACTACTACCTAGTCAAGGTCAACTAGTTTCAAAAATTTAGTCAATATATTATTGTGTGTCGTACGGTTATTAAAATAACGGTGTCAATTTTACACCGAATCATTTCGAATTATCGTAACTCATAAATTAAAAAAAAAATAAAAATTATGCAGTTCGTTGTTTTTGCAACCCAGTTAATATTGAAAATTGCAATGCCGTTTTATTTCAGGAATTTAATAATTGGTATTTATTTGTTTTAGGGATTTAATATTCACTGATTATTTATTTATTTCAAGTATTTAACAATTACTAATTAGATCGGTAAATTATTATGACAATTGCTTCGTTAACAGAATAATAAAGCTTACATACTTAAAAGAACTGTATTGTCAATTAATTATCAATTTTATTAACTTGAACACTCTAATGTACAATTTAAATCTAAAACAATATTTTTCAGTAATTTAATTATAATTTGTCGGAAATAGAATAGAAAATGCCCATTATACAGGGTGATTCTTAACATGTGCGAAAAACTTTAAGGGCTTATTCTCCGAGTAATTTGCGTCAAAAAAGTTAATATGAACATATGTACAGGGTGTAATATTTAACCGGGTCTATTCAATAACGCTGTTCCTATTGAGTATATGGAAAAATGTTTTATACAAAACTATCATCTTTTCAAGGTTCGCATAATTTAAAATCATTTTGAAATATACGGGGTGTCTCAATTTGGCTGTACGATGTGTAACTTCGTTATTTTAAATGGAATACCCTATGTTTTATAACGAATTTGAGCTTGTTAGGTTATTTTAGGGTAAGTTTGATAAAGGTTCCCTGCACCTAAGTCCTATGGTTTTTAAGATATTAGGCTTTGTTTACGGTTTTCCGAAAATACAGATGTAACTTTTATAATTAATATCTCATTAACGAAGAAAGTTAGAATTCAAATATTGTGGTACAGTTACAAGCTAAGTGGAAGGTATCTACCGCAGTAACAAAATTTACTTTTCTTTAAATAGGGATCCAGTAAAAATATTTCCATTTCGATAACAAATGAAGGGCAATAATTTTTGTTTTTTAAATGGAACGCTGTTATTTTTATATCGTCGTTAGATACTCCATAAAATTATATTTCAATTAGTTACACACTTCCCTATACCAATTACTGACGGTTGAGGAGATATTTAATATTATTTCAAAATTTCTGCATTTTAACATGTTAATTAAAATCAGGAGTGAGTATTTACTCAAACATGTACTTATTTTGAGTAAAATGTCAATTTACTAAGTTTTTAAGTCCTGGTTGTTGTTGTATTGTTAAATACATGATTATTTAATTCCATTGTTAAGGCTTGTGGTAGGTTAAACCGTAACGAGGGAAATAATTTTGACTGGTATTTTTACTGATTGTTAAGTTTTCTGAAGTGATATTGCTTAATCACACGATTAACTTGATCGTGTGGTTAACTACGTTTCATTCAATTGGCCCTAAGACCTCTTGTACTAAAGTTTAACTTTTGTCTTATGTCAAATAAGAAAGTGCGCTCTACACATTACGAGGAAGTATTTATTAATCATATTTTAATATTACAGAACCTTTGAAAACTGAAGGAACAACAAAATAATTCTAAGATGTCTTGTAATTTTAATTGACACGTTAAAATGCAGGAATTATGAAATAATATTAAATATCTGCTCAACCGTCAGTAATTGTTATAGGGAAGTGTATAGCCAATTGAAAGATAACTTTATGAGGCATCTAACGACGACATAAAAATAATGCCGTTACATTTAAAAAACAAAAGTTGTTGCTCTTCAATTGCTGTCAAAATGGAAATAGCTTTATTGGATCCCTATTTAATGAAAAGTAAATTTTGTAACTGCTGTAGATACCTTCAACTTAGCTTGTAACAATACCACAATATCTGCTTTCTAACTTTATTCGTTAATGGAATATTAATTATAAAAATTACATTTGAATTTTCTGAAAACCATAAATAAAGCCTAATATCTTAAAAACCATAGGACTTAAGTGCAGGGAACCCTTATTAAACTTATCCCAAAATAACCTGATAAACTCAAATTCATTATAAAATATAGGGTGTTCCCTTTAAAATAACGAAGTTACACATCGTATAGCCAAATTGAGACAGCCTGTATATTTCAAAATGATTTTAAATTATGCGAACCTTGAAAAATGACAGTTTTGTATAAAACATTTTTCCATATATTCAATAGGGTCAGCGTTATTGAATAGACCCGGTTAAATATTACACCTGTATATATGTTCATATGAACTTTTTTGACGCAAATTACTCGGAGAAAAAGCCCTTTTTCGCACATGTTATGAATCACCCTGTACAGGTGTCCCACGACATAACGGCAATAGCTTAAGGTTGCAATTTTAAGCCAAAAATATCTAATGAATATATGCTGCAAACTTAGTTGTAATGAAGATACGCAATTTTAAGTAGAGTCAGATAGAAAGAAGAGTATTTTTTTTTAATTTAATTAAATTAAAAGATATAATGTCCTGTTGATACTAAAACACTTAAACAAAGGTTTCGAGCTACCTGTAATAAATATTCCTAACAGATACTGAATAGTTATAAACTCTTTTAACCTTCAGTACACACACTTTTAACCTTCAGTACTTTTTCTTTGCTAAATGGCACGGAACATAAAAAACTTTTCTACGCCAGTAAAAAAGAAATTATAATTGCGTAATACAGTTGTACACACATAGGTCAATCAAACACCTGTAAATAGCAAAATATGAATGTATGGTAATCAGGTAATAACTAATAACATTTTTATTAATTGGTTAATAAATTTAATTTCTTTGTTAAGAATAGCACATACCGGGTATGGCAGTCGATTTGAGATGTAGTGAATTAATGTGGGATTTCACATGTCACAAAATTATGTTACAATTATTTAAATAATTGAAAAAAAAATATTTTCGAAAAATTTTATTTTAATACACAATTTTTTTAACATTTGGTTTGAGCAAACAAGTCAACCAAATTGCATGGTCTCTCGGCTTCCGCTCAGATATCTCGGTTCGAATCCCATCACTTTTTGTTACAATAAAGGCGGGTTTATAGATGCTATGATTTGCTGGCGCTAATTTTCACTGACGCGCCAGTGTCAAAAAAATGCACGTGTAAACAGCTACTGGCGCGAAAGTTGAAACCAAGTATGCACAAATGGAAAAAGTTAGCAACCTCCTATCTTTAGTGGCGCCAGTGCCGAGAAATTTCCAGGAATTCCAGATGAAAACGAAAACATGCATGTGTAAACCTTTACATGAAGGGCCAGCTTGCTTGTTGCATGTATTGAGTTGCAGAGTGGTTAACGTTTTGAATTCGTTCTCCCGTTAAATATTTTAGAGAAATGAGCAAAAAGTGGAATGCTGAAAAAACAATTGCGTTTTTAGAGGCGTACGAGCGGTTTCCTTGTTTGTGGGATGTCCACTCATAATCATATAAAAACAAAGAGGCGCAGGAAAACGTATATGGACGAATTGCTACAATTATGAATTTGGAAAATTTTGGAATGAGCGAAGTGAAAGCCAAAATACGTTCATTTCGAAACGCTCGCTACTTGCAAAATGCAAGTGGCGCGCCAATTTCGTATTTCTTCTGTAAACACTTTTTGGCGTGAAAGTTGAACTGGCGCTTTATTGGCGCCAGCAAATCATAGTATGTATAAACCCGCCTTAATTTTTATTATCAAAATAGAGCACTTTAAAATTTCTTCTTACTTTAATACAGTTGTCGTCTGACTCTTGAATAGCAAAGTCGTGTCGCGTCAGTCCGAAATTTAAACGGTCAAGTGCCATAAATCTATAAAACACTTTAGGCCCTTGCAGGTCGAAAGTAAACATATGTGTGACAGAAGTTTGTGAAATTTTCTGGCCTGAGGCCACGGAAACAAGTGTACGAGACTCAAGGTTACTAAAGAGAGAAGGTTGCCTGGTAAGTCGTGGAGTGACGCGTCATTCAGTAGGTCATCCATTTGTGTATATGCATTAAATGGGCCTACTGAGTGACGTTGCAGTGACGTTGAAAGTTACCAGGCAACCTGTCTTTTTAGTAACCTTGTACGAGACTAGTGTGTCCGAGTGTCACCCAGGTAATAGAATATAATAAAAGGTCATAAATCATAGTAAAATGACCCAGTACTTTCAAACGACTACTGCCAATGAGCCGGTATTAATACAACAAAATAATTACAAGTTACTTGAAGAGAACTTTCAACACTCTCAAAACGAACAATTACTATACAATGAGTGGCAAAAAACTATCAATGAGAAAAATCAATTAAATATTATAATTGTAAACATGCAGCAACAAACTCGAAATAATGAGTAAAAATCAACCACAACTCTAAGGAAGAGCAAACGACAGAAGAATTCTTCACTGACGAAGAAGAGCTAGCCAAGGAAACAGAATGGATAAGGGTTAAAAATAGCAAAAAAGAAGAATGGATACTTCACTCACTCCCACGCGACGATAATGCGAAACAGCCCAAGAAAAAACAAAGAAAATACCACTCCTTCACCTATAATAGTTGGATAACATCAAAGAATATGACGTATGCTAATAAAATTTGTACCGGCACAAAACTGTTGAATGGAATAGTAAAAGAGAAATATACCTGGCATTCTTACGAAAATAAGCAAAGCAGACCGATCAGGGTCATGGCTAAAAAACTGCACCACTCCTGTAACCCTGACAAAATAATTAACGATCTAAAAACAAAAGGGCTTAAAGCAGAGAACGCTGTAAATAAACTAAAATAGAAAAGCAAAGAACCCCTAGGGCCCTAGATATGTTCATATTCACATTCAGTGCTGATGAGAACATAGCTAGAATATTCGAAATCACTAATATATTGGGTAGCAAAGTCGAAATTCAACAAATTAGAAAAACTAAGCTGATGCCCCAATGCAAACAGTGTCAAGCATACGGACACACTCAAACATATTGTAGAAAAAAACTAAGATGTGTCAAACGCGCAGGAAAGCAACATCATACTAGAGATTGTAGAAAATCTGAAGAAATCAAGCCAAAATGCGTATATTGCGGCAAGGAACACTCCACAAACTACAGAGGTTGTAGCGTAGCAATAGAACTGCAAAAAATTAAAAACAGAAACACAAAGGCAAAAGTGCCCAAATTATCGATAAGACAAGAAACCAAAAACACCAATCAGCAAGCCAACACCAGAGGCACTGAAAAACATAACAATATTCCCCACAGAAAAGGAATAAGAGAACATAGGCACAAGTAGTGTCGAGCTCTGACAATCTAGAAAACGATAACATTATGCAAACACTACAATGCATCCTGGAGAAACTTAATAAACAAGAAATGTTCATTACCACGTTCGATGAGCGGCTAAAAAGAGTGGAACACAGCGCCAAAGGAGCTATACCTAAAACAAAATAAAAAATGAATAGTACACTTAGAATATTGACATGGAATGCAAATGGACTCTTGCAACTCCACCAAGAGCTGCAGGTAGTCCTAGATACAGAAAAAGTGGACATTTCACTAAGCAGTTTTATATTAAATTCAAAGGATATAAAGTATATCATACGATCCACCCTGAAAATACTGCTAAGTGAGGAAGTACTGTCATAATTAAGGAAAACATTCAGCATTACGAAAAAACAAAATACGAAACCGAAGAAATACAAGCTACATCTGTAAGTCTAAAAACTAAAAATTATTCATTAGTAGTAGCTGGAATATATAGCCCACCATTAAGCACCTAGGACATAGATTCATAGTAGGAGGCGATTTCAATGCAAAGAACACCTACTAGGGGTCTAGGTTAACCACAACAAAGGGAAAAGAATTGCTAAGTGCTATTAGAGAGTCTGGGTGTGAAGCTCTGTCAACTGGAAAGCTGACTTATTGGCCGACCGATACCAACAAAATTTCCGACTTGATTGATTTCTACATAATCAAAAATATTTCTACTAATTACATACAAACTGATGAATGTCATGACCTAGACTCTGATCACTCACCAATATTTTTAACGCTAAGTGATAATATCATACAGAGCGAAAATAACCCAGAGCTAGTTAACAAACGCACAGACTGGGAAGGTTTCAGACAATCCTTCCATAAAAAAATTAACCTAAATGTACTTCTAAAAAATAAAGAGCAATTAGAAAATGAAACAGAAAAACTACTAAACGACATTCAGTTATCAGCCTGGGAGAACACTCCTGAAATCAAAAGGAGAACAAAAGGTAATAACTACCCCAAAGAAAGAGTTTCTGGCGGAGAAAAGAAAAGCGAGAAGAAAATGGCACCAGGCAAGGGCTCCACAAGACAAGACCCAAATAAATAAACTTACACAACAATTGAGAAAAGAAATTAAAACTTTAAAAGATGAAACAGTCAATGCCCACCTTAGAGAACTTACAAATGACAATAGTACAGATTACTCTGTCTAGAGGGCAACCAAAAAAATTGAAAGACCTAATATACAGATTCCCCCAATAAAAAAAACATAATATAATATAATATAATATAATATAATATAATATAATATAATAATAATAATAATAATAATATATAATATAATAATATGTTTATTTATTTCCCTTGTGCCAATAAAGCATGGAACATGTCAAACATAAGATAAATATATGTGTATATAAATATAAGTATACATAAGAAATATAAATATAAATGGTCGTGGAAAGTTGCAACATTTGCAATAAACAGCTGAAAGTCATCATACATGGTATATTTCAACCAGTATAGTCAAACTTAATTGTGAAAAACTCTGACATTGAATAAAAAGAGTGTTCAGTTAAATAGGTTTTCAATTTTCTTTTAAAGTCTTTGAATGGAAGTGTTTTTAAATCTACCGGTACATGATTGTAAATTTTTATCATTTGCTGAATTACACTATTTTGTACACGTGAGTATGGTGTCCTTGGTGCACATAATTTAAAATTCCTCTGACCACGAGTGTCACGGTTATGTTGAAGTTCATATCGGCACATAAAGTCATTATAGTTACTTTTTACAAAGCGCGCACACTCCAGTATATACAAACACGGTAAAGTGAGTATAGAGTTCAAGAGTTCATTTTAAAAACTTCTTTACAGGATTTTCTCTTTTTCAGGTTAAAGATATTTCTCAGGCATAATTTTTGTAGTTTAAAAATCCTGGTAGCTTCAGAAGAGCTGCTCCAAAAGATGATGCCATAGGATATCCGCGAATTAACAAATGCATAGTACGCACTTAAAGCTGCTTCCAAACTGATTTCCTGGGCTGTAATCCGTAAGTGAGCTTGCTTATTTTTCCTGCAATTTTTTGGATATGGAAATTCCATTTCAGATTTTGATCAATTTCAATTCCCAAAAACGATGTGTGGTTTACTGAAGTAAGTATGTTATTGTTGTAAATAACGCTAAATGGATTTTCCTCTTGCAGAGAAAATTTCATTATTTTAGTTTTCTCAACATTAAGTTTCAAGTTGTTACTCCGGAACCACTGTTCCATAACCGATATGTCATTTGCAATCTTTACAGTCAAGGTAGCATTATTCTCGGCTGTCACTATTAAGGACGTATCATCTGCAAACATTACGATTCGATCATTCACAATACTAGGTAGGTTATTTGTGTATATTAAAAACAACAACGCACCTAAGACTGATCCTTGCGGTACTCCTTGATTTCTCAATCTGAGATCTGATCTTAGTTCGTATCCACTTGTGTCATTTATTTGCACACACTGTTTTCTGTCTTTTAGATACGATTTAATAATGTCATTCACAATGCCCCTGCAACCTAATTTGTGTAGTTTCTGTAGTAGTATACTATGATGTACACAATCGAAGGCCTTAGACAGATCCATGAATATTCCCACGACTTTTTCTTTGTCTGATATTGCTTCTAAGATGTTACACATACCCATGTAGACAGCTCTTATCGTCGATCGTTCTTTAAGGTACGCATTTTGAGCATTCGTGATCAATTTAAATTTTTGTAAATAATCCATTACACGATTTGTAAGTATTTTTTCAAACACTTTAGCTATGACTGAAGTCAGAGCAATTGGTCTATAGTTTGAAATATCATTTCTGTTGCCTTTTTTATATATCGGTTTTATTACAGTTATTTTAAGCTGATCTGGAAAAATTCCCGTTTCAAAGCATTGATTTATGAGGTAGCACAATGGTGTATTCAGTACTTATATCAACACAATGTTTGAGTAACTTAGTAGGTATTCCATCATAACCAACAGACGGTGTATCTTTTAAATTTACAATTGTATTATAAATTTCTGTTTTGTTTGTAGCATACAGAAACATATTTTTATCATGGTTAGAAATGTTATTGCAATCAAATGCCTCTGCTGTATTGTTGCTAAATCCTACCTCAGCAAAAACTTTATTTATTTTTTCTAATGTTTGAATCGTACTTTCAGAATTGTTTTGTTTTACGTTTTCAATATCAAAACTTGTAGTATTCTCTTTTCCAGTAATTTGTTTTACCAGCTTCCAGGTGGCGTTTATCTTGTTTTTAGAATTCACGATGAGCTCAGAATTGTAAGACTTTTTTCTTTCCCTGATGCATTGCTTTGTGTAGCGACAATAGTGTGAGTAAAACTTTTTCTCAATTTGTCCCTTAACTAGTCCTTCAAATAATTGTCTTTTAATTCTCAGTTTTTCCCTTAGATCTTCATTTAACCATAACGTATTTTGCTTATCCTTGATCAATATTCTCTTTTTTGGACACATTTCATCCATTATATGGATTATATGGAAAATGGGCCAGAAGCAGTGATCAAAAAGCTCAAAGATTTGCTGAATACCTAGGAGATACTTTTCAGCCGCCTACTAGGGATACTAGGGGTACCCGGATACCCGAATACTACCCGTATAATTGTTACCCGGGTATCATTTTTTTATCCGGGTACCCGTTATTACCCGGGTACATCGGGTACCCGAATAATACCCGTGAAATTATTACTGGAGTATCATTTCTTTACCCGGGTACCCATTATTACCCGGGTACATCGGGTACCCGAATACTACCTGTGCGATTATTACCCGGGTATCATGTCTATATCCGGGTACTCGTTATTATCCGTGTAATTTTTCAGCATAGAATCTCGAAAAAACATATATCCAAACTTATACCCGAACTTACTCGGGTACCCGAATTTATACGGGAACCCGTGTCATATCCAAACCTCAGTTTTACACGGGTACCCGAATTTATACGGGTACCCAAGCTCATAAGATTACCCGAGCACGATACGGGTACCCGGGTAGTATCCAGGTAGTTTATTCGAGTACCCGGGTAGCTCAAACATACGGGTATGTCTTCCCTACCGCCTACACCTGATGGTCAAGAAACAGAAATAATAATAGAAGACTCTGACCAAGAACATGCTGAAATCATACTCACCACGCCTGCAGAAGTCAAAGATGAAATTAAAAATAAAATAAACTCCAAAAAAGCACCCGGATTTGACCTGATAACTGGAGAATTACTACAGCACCTATCAAGAAAAGCTATTGTTAAAATAACTAATCTTATCAACCCTGCCTTTCGATTAAAATATGTACCGAAGCTGTGGAAAGTTGCTGAAGTCATAATGTTATCCAAGCCAAGGAAGCCACCCCACGAGGCCACATCTTATAGTAGACTAATATCTCTGCTGCCTATCCTATCAAAACTCTTTGAAAAATTATTACTCAAGAGGCTACAACCAATCATTGAGAAAAAATAAATAAATTCCGAGTCATCAATTTGGATTTAGGAACAAGCTTTCGACAATTGATCAAGTCCATAGAATAACCAATATTATAGAAAAAACATTAGAAGAGAAAAAAATCTGCTCTGCAGTCTTCCTAGATGTGGCAAAACATATGACAAAGTCCGGAATGAGGGACTTATCCGCAAGCTGAGAACAATGCTTCCCAAACAATACACAGATATACTGGAATCCTATAGAGCATAGGTTCTCAAACTAATTTCGTCTACCGCCCACTTTGACAATCAATTATTTTCTAGCGCCCCCTAACTTTTTAACTTTACCACATCTTAAAAATCACAATTGCAATCATTACTTTGAAAATTTGTTTACTTTTTATTTTTTGCATTAAACAAAGTTTGTCGAGTTTAAAAGTTTGTCCAGAAAATGTATTTTTTTTAATTTTCTTCGTTATCTGTCAAAATAAATATTGCATGTGTGATATCATTGTAAAGAGGAAAAAAGAGCGCATTCAATTATTCCAAAGCTTACTTGACGGTCCATAAGGAAAACTGAAGTCGGGGGGTGAAAACTCGAGAACGGAAAGAGAAAACAAAAATGTAAAAGCACATTTAAATTCTGCATGAAAAAGTGCCTTAAGAAAGTACAAATAACAAAAACTTATCGATTATAATAAAGAAGTTATTACAAAAAACGAAATTTGAAAATTTTGGTTTTTTGGCTATAACTTCTGAACCACATGGAATTTTTTAAATTTCAAAACAGTTTATGACTACTCTAATACTTAGGAATAATTCGTCCCATTTAACCGAATTCGTATCTCTTATAATAAGCGAGATCCCCATGCTGGAAAAGTTATCTGGGACATATTGTATTTTGGTTATTTATTAACATTTCGTCGCAAATTCTTGCAGGTAGTCAATGCAATATCTTTTCTACAGAAATATTAGAACAGCTTCGGTCTATCAGTTATTATGTGTACGGGGTCTTGAGTTTTGCAAAAGATAATTTTTCTCAAAATTTTCAAATGGAACACCCAGTATATCTAAACTTTCGTGAAACACTGTTTTAATAAATTTTCATAAAACGCCAAATGTATTTGTCTAAACTGAAGAAATCGCGAGACAAAAATGAATTTTTTTTTTTCAATATTGACGTTATTTAGCATTTCCGACCGGTTCTTCTGTTTTGATTTGCTGATAAATCAATGAATATGTTTTATTTTTTTGTTCAAAGTAATTGAAAATGTTCCTGCAAGTGTATGTGCAAAAGAAAACTGTGTTCACTTTAGTATAATAAGGACTAAGGAACGCCATAGGATGAACTTTTAGGGCGGGCGGCCACTGAGCGCTAAACTAAGCTAAGCTGAGCGAAACTAAGTTTTTTTTTTTAATTTGATCCATCGTAATATAACGCGGATGTTGCAACTAAAGCTAAGCGAAGCGAAGTTAGGATAGCAAAGATATAAAACAATGTTTATCTTCCCTCGGTTGCCTCGTCCGCGTAAGATTACGTTGTATCTAATTTTCAAAAAACTTAGTTTCGCTCAGCTTAGCTTAGTTTAGCGCTCAGTGGCCGCCCGCCTTTAAGGCAGGTGGCCACTGGACGCGAAACTAAGCTAAGCTAAGCGAAACTAAGTTTTTTGAAAATTAGATACAACGTAATCTTACGCGAACGTAGCAACTAAAGCTAAGGGAAGCGAAGTTAGGATAGCAAAGATATAAAACAATATTGATAAATGAAATGCTATGTCTTGTGGCACAATGTTTTTATTATTATAACGACCGGTTTCGCCTTTTAAAAAGGCATTTTCAAGTTATATATAAAAAATTTTAACCTAAAAGTAAATAATTAATAGTAATTTTCTTAAATATGTAGATATTAAAATTACTTACTTATATAAACTGTATAATAATTTATAATATTAGATTATATACGTAATGTAAAATATTTAGAAGAATTTGACGTAAATTTTTTTTGTAAAATTTTTTGATGTATATGAGGGGTTGTTAATAAACAAATTTTTTATTTTATTATATCATAGACGTAATGATCAGTCACACAAATTCCATTGAATTGATTTTAGAAAATTATCTGTGCTAGAGATGGTTTGCTCGTTAATAATATTAATACAAAAAATATTTTTATGTAAGAAAATTTCTAAATTCTCGGCTATATTTAATTTATTTCCTTTGGGTAAATTATGTAACAATTGTACATTATTACAACGATCAAAATCGTGATCTGTTTCTGCCAAATGTTTAGCAAACGTGGAATCTAATTTGTTTAAACGTAAAGATCTTAAATGTTCATTAACTCTAATAAGCAAACTTCTTCCAGTTTGTCCTACATATGTAGCATCGCATGAATTACATTTTAATGAATAGACACCATTTTTAGAAAAATTATCTAAATGATCTTTGTTGTTTGAATATAAATTTTTGAATGTTAACATTGTATTTACATTTGGTTCTTGTCCGATGAAATTTGTATCACAAAATCTTCTAAGCGGACACTAAATCGCGCAGCTATACACTTTACGTTTCGCAGTCGTTCGACTGCTTCGTCAGAAGTAAAAATTATGTTGTCAAAACATAATTTTTACTTCTGACGAAGCAGTCGAACGACTGCGAAACGTAAAGTGTATAGCTGCGCGATTTAGTGTCCGCTTAGAAGATTTTGTGATACAAAGTTAACATTGTAGAATAAGAAACATTTAATTCTAAAGATTTTAAGAATGATTTAATTTTATTCGATAAAGGACCGACATATGGAATAGAAAAGTAATATGATGGAGTTTTAGAATTTTCCAATGTTGGGAAAATTATATTGTTTGTTAATTTATTTTTAATACGCTTGAAAATATTGAAAATAGGTTTAATTGGAAAATTATTATAGTAAGCTATTTGAATAATTACATTAATTTCATGTTTAAAATCAGATTGGTTCATGGGGATAGAAAAAACACGGTGAAAAAGTGATTGAAAAATTGCAAATTTATGTTCAAATGGATGAAATGAATAATAGTTAATACAGTTATGTGTGTATGTGGGTTTTCTATAAATTTTGTATCTAAGTTTATTATGTGTTTTGAAAATAGTTAAATCTAAAAAGTTTATTGAATTATTTTGTTCAATTTCTAAAGTAAATTTTATATTGTTATGAAGAGAATTAAATTCATTCAGTAAATTATTTAAAGAAGAAATAGGCCCGTTATATATTATAAAAATATCATCAACATATCTTCCATAGAATTTAATAAATTTCTTATAAGGGCTGTTTGAAGAAAAATAATTTAATTCTAATTTGTTCATAAATATATCTGCTAGGAACGGAGATAATCCACAACCCATAGCCAAACCATCAATTTGAGAATAAATTTTGTTATTAAATGAGAAGAAATTTTGTTGTAGTGTAATTTTAAGTAAAAATTTTAGGAAACTAATGTTCTCATCAGATAAATCCGAAGAAAAAAGTAATTCATTGACTATTTCTGTAGATTCTGAGGCAGGAATAGAAGTAAATAAGTTTGAAACATCAAAAGAAAGTAATATGCAATCATTATTAATTTGAATATTGTTTAATTTTTTAACTAAATCAATATTATTTTTAATTGTGTACTTTAATTCATATTTTAAATGTTGATTAAAGACAGATAAAAGAAATTTTGATAAACAATGAGCAGGTGAGCCTATGAAAGACACCACTGGACGGATAGGATAATTAATTTTGTGTGTTTTTGGTAAACCATATAATCTAGGGATAAGAGGATTCATAGTTTTCAATTTATATGTTTTAATTAAAGAATTTTTATTGTTATTGTTAAGGAATCTGTTTAATTTTAAGCAATATGAATTTAAAGGATTGGAATTAAGAATAACAAAACCATTACTATTAAGAAATGATTCAACTTTATCAATATAGGATTGCTTATCTAATACTACCACACATTGACCTTTATCTGCCTTAGAGATTATTAAATTTGACTGTTTTATTTTATTTTTCAAATTTCTAATGTTGTTTAATAATTTTTTATTAGGGTTTCTTAAATTCTGTTTATTTTTTAAGAGAAAAGAATTAATAATATGTGAAACTTCAATATGTGCTAAATTTCTTGATTCATTATTTAGTTTTGAAATGATATTTTCAACGTTAATGATTAGATTTTTAAGTATTTTTAAATTTAGGCTAGATGGAGGAGAAAATTTGAGACCAAGATTTAATAAATTTAGTTCTTCATCTGTGAAGGTAATATTAGATAAATTAATTACATTCGAATGGAAATCATGAGTAAGATTAGGAGGATATTTGAAAATATCATCTACATTATAATTTAAATTATGGTATTTTTGAAAAGAATTATCATTGATACTATTCCATATGTCGGTCCTTTATCGAATAAAATTAAATCATTCTTAAAATCTTTAGAATTAAATGTTTCTTATTCTACAATGTTAACATTCAAAAATTTATATTCAAACAACAAAGATCATTTAGATAATTTTTCTAAAAATGGTGTCCATTCATTAAAATGTAATTCATGCGATGTTACATATGTAGGACAAACTGGAAGAAGTTTGCTTATTAGAGTTAATGAACATTTAAGATCTTTACGTTTAAACAAATTAGATTCCACGTTTGCTAAACATTTGGCAGAAACAGATCACGATTTTGATCGTTGTAATAATGTACAATTGTTACATAATTTACCCAAAGGAAATAAATTAAATATAGCCGAGAATTTAGAAATTTTCTTACATAAAAATATTTTTTGTATTAATATTATTAACGAGCAAACCATCTCTAGCACAGATAATTTTCTAAAATCAATTCAATGGAATTTGTGTGACTGATCATTACGTCTATGATATAATAAAATAAAAATTTGTTTATTAACAACCCCTCATATACATCAAAAAATTTTACAAAAAAATTTACGTCAAATTCTTCTAAATATTTTACATTACGTATATAATCTAATATTATAAATTATTATACAGTTTATATAAGTAAGTAATTTTAATATCTACATATTTAAGAAAATTACTATTAATTATTTACTTTTAGGTTAAAATTTTTTATATATAACTTGAAAATGCCTTTTTAAAAGGCGAAACCGGTCGTTATAATAATAAAAACATTGTGCCACAAGACATAGCATTTCATTTATCAATATTAAATTATGGCTACAAACAGCAGGAATAACTTCATCAATTACATAAATACAGCAAGTCAAGCTCATCTATTCCAAGAATATAAAAAACAATTTTTCAAGAAAAAGAATATATTTCTAACTTTATGGTTCCTAAAACAGTGCAAGTATTTAAAAATCTTCCCTAATTTTATCATAAGAAACTTGAACAATAATCTTAACACGAGTGCTTCAAGGTTAGCATTATTTAAGGCAAGATGGTTTTGGTTAGACTCTGAAATAAAAATGTCATATGGAAAGCTACAATCACTGTCCAGAAGTCTATATTACATTCGGTCGGAAATTATCTTCAGAATTCATCAAGTTGAATGGGATGTCTTCGATGCCGCACTTAGAGAAAAAATTTTGGACAAATTCAATGGGAGATTTAAGAACCTAGAAAAGAAATTAAACAATTTACTGATGGTACAAACAACTGATCATAGTTCCATTTCAAGAAATTTTAAGAAAGCATCTACAAGTCTACCTGTATTCATCAATGATAGATCTGATTCTTGCATTAATAGAAGGTATGGTTCTCAAAATGACAAAAACTATAAATACTTTAATCCGTCACTTTTTGAAAGAGGAAATAACTTTCAAAATGACAACCAGAGTAATGAGAATCTTTTCTCAAATTCATCGCTTCAAGATGAAAATATAAATCCATTTCCACAGCATTCAAGTTTATCAGCTGTTCAAGGGGATTGTGAACCATTAATCTACAATTCTTATTTTGACAGCTGGAAAAATGAAGACTTTTCCACATATTCATATTCTACAGAAACTTACATTATTTCTAAACAAAATCGTTTTAGTAATTACCAATCATCCAACAAGAAGGATTATGAATCTTCAAGTGGTGTTTTTCAACTTGACAGCTTGATGAATTATTACAATACTTCAAGTTTATTTATTCCTGGGAATGAAGAATCAAATAAGAATGAAGTTATATATCAGGATTCATCACCTATTGAAGATGGAACTTCGGAATGTGCAGGTTTTGGTCCCTCATCAAATTTGTCAAGCGTTTCGGTTGAACATGGAAACAATGCCTTTCACTTGGGAAAACGGAAGAATGAATACTCTTCAAGTTCGTCTCTTCCAGAATTTAAGATAAATCTTAATCATAATAGTTTAGATTTAGTTAATTTTAACTCTTCACCTAACATTTCAATTAATAGTACATATTTTCAAAATTTAAATAGTGAAAGTACAGATTGTAATAGATCGGTCACACATAATTCTATTAAATTTGATCTAGATGAATCTTTTAGTATCAATGATAATTCTTTTCAAAAATACCATAATTTAAATTATAATGTAGATGATATTTTCAAATATCCTCCTAATCTTACTCATGATTTCCATTCGAATGTAATTAATTTATCTAATATTACCTTCACAGATGAAGAACTAAATTTATTAAATCTTGGTCTCAAATTTTCTCCTCCATCTAGCCTAAATTTAAAAATACTTAAAATTCTAATCATTAACGTTGAAAATATCATTTCAAAACTAAATAATGAATCAAGAAATTTAGCACATATTGAAGTTTCACATATTATTAATTCTTTTCTCTTAAAAAATAAACAGAATTTAAGAAACCCTAATAAAAAATTATTAAACAACATTAGAAATTTGAAAAATAAAATAAAACAGTCAAATTTAATAATCTCTAAGGCAGATAAAGGTCAATGTGTGGTAGTATTAGATAAGCAATCCTATATTGATAAAGTTGAATCATTTCTTAATAGTAATGGTTTTGTTATTCTTAATTCCAATCCTTTAAATTCATATTGCTTAAAATTAAACAAATTCCTTAACAATAACAATAAAAATTCTTTAATTAAAACATATAAATTGAAAACTATGAATCCTCTTATCCCTAGATTATATGGTTTACCAAAAACACACAAAATTAATTATCCTATCCGTCCAGTGGTGTCTTTCATAGGCTCACCTGCTCATTGTTTATCAAAATTTCTTTTATCTGTCTTTAATCAACATTTAAAATATGAATTAAAGTACACAATTAAAAATAATATTGATTTAGTTAAAAAATTAAACAATATTCAAATTAATAATGATTGCATATTACTTTCTTTTGATGTTTCAAACTTATTTACTTCTATTCCTGCCTCAGAATCTACAGAAATAGTCAATGAATTACTTTTTTCTTCGGATTTATCTGATGAGAACATTAGTTTCCTAAAATTTTTACTTAAAATTACACTACAACAAAATTTCTTCTCATTTAATAACAAAATTTATTCTCAAATTGATGGTTTGGCTATGGGTTGTGGATTATCTCCGTTCCTAGCAGATATATTTATGAACAAATTAGAATTAAATTATTTTTCTTCAAACAGCCCTTATAAGAAATTTATTAAATTCTATGGAAGATATGTTGATGATATTTTTATAATATATAACGGGCCTATTTCTTCTTTAAATAATTTACTGAATGAATTTAATTCTCTTCATAACAATATAAAATTTACTTTAGAAATTGAACAAAATAATTCAATAAACTTTTTAGATTTAACTATTTTCAAAACACATAATAAACTTAGATACAAAATTTATAGAAAACCCACATACACACATAACTGTATTAACTATTATTCATTTCATCCATTTGAACATAAATTTGCAATTTTTCAATCACTTTTTCACCGTGTTTTTCTATCCCCATGAACCAATCTGATTTTAAACATGAAATTAATGTAATTATTCAAATAGCTTACTATAATAATTTTCCAATTAAACCTATTTTCAATATTTTCAAGCGTATTAAAAATAAATTAACAAACAATATAATTTTCCCAACATTGGAAAATTCTAAAACTCCATCATATTACTTTTCTATTCCATATGTCGGTCCTTTATCGAATAAAATTAAATCATTCTTAAAATCTTTAGAATTAAATGTTTCTTATTCTACAATGTTAACATTCAAAAATTTATATTCAAACAACAAAGATCATTTAGATAATTTTTCTAAAAATGGTGTCTATTCATTAAAATGTAATTCATGCGATGCTACATATGTAGGACAAACTGGAAGAAGTTTGCTTATTAGAGTTAATGAACATTTAAGATCTTTACGTTTAAACAAATTAGATTCCACGTTTGCTAAACATTTGGCAGAAACAGATCACGATTTTGATCGTTGTAATAATGTACAATTGTTACATAATTTACCCAAAGGAAATAAATTAAATATAGCCGAGAATTTAGAAATTTTCTTACATAAAAATATTTTTTGTATTAATATTATTAACGAGCAAACCATCTCTAGCACAGATAATTTTCTAAAATCAATTCAATGGAATTTGTGTGACTGATCATTACGTCTATGATATAATAAAATAAAAAATTTGTTTATTAACAACCCCTCATATACATCAAAAAATTTTACAAAAAAATTTACGTCAAATTCTTCTAAATATTTTACATTACGTATATAATCTAATATTATAAATTATTATACAGTTTATATAAGTAAGTAATTTTAATATCTACATATTTAAGAAAATTACTATTAATTATTTACTTTTAGGTTAAAATTTTTTATATATAACTTGAAAATGCCTTTTTAAAAGGCGAAACCGGTCGTTATAATAATAAAAACATTGTGCCACAAGACATAGCATTTCATTTATCAATATTAAATTATGGCTACAAACAGCAGGAATAACTTCATCAATTACATATAAAACAATGTTTATCTTTGCTCAGTTGCCTCGTCCGCGTAAGATTACGTTGGATCTAATTTTCAAAAAACTTAGTTTCGCTTAGCTTAGTTTCGCGCGCAGTGGCCGCCCGCCCTTAGATTTAAGTTTTATCTGGTAAATTAGGTTAGACTAAAGTTGCTTATTAGTAGCTACAGACTAGATTGTAATAACATAAAGTGCAATAAAGTGTGCTTTATTAAAAAAAAAAAACTTTAATACAAAAATATGTACTGTTTATCCGCTGGTTCTTTTCTAAACACATACTGTGCATTTTGGCCATAAAATTTCTTTCAATTTGCTCGAATTTAGCCAAAACTTAAACCTGATATGTAACACGAGAAACGAGGTTACGAGGACCAACACATTGAGTTGGTCAGCCTGATTCGAAATACGGTTTACCCTAGGTTCTGAACAAAGAAGGTAAACATTGTTCTTATCAGAAGTAAAGAAACAGTGAAATCGTATCAGCAGCGTATCCGCTTAACCTTGGCCGGATCCTCCTGCATTGTTTACAAAAAAGGTATTCTTATCGTTCTTTTATAAGTTGGTTTAGTGTCTGAGTGCAACGACATGCAAATGAAGTTGAACTGAAATACTGTTCTGAATAACAATACAAATCCTGAATCCTAATTAGTACATTGTGATTCACGTTAGATGTATTTTTTCGCCAAATGCTATTTTTCCCCTCTTTCACAATTAGTTATTTCTAAGAAAAATTCAATCGTTGTTTCAGAAATTTTAAAGTTAACAGTCCTATTTAAGAAAACACTCATTATTGTTTATTTTTGAGCAATTAAGTCCAAATACGTGCAAAATATAAGCAAAAGTCGAATAGTTTCAAAACTAAATATGTAAATTAACATTACTATTGTCTCTAGTGATATTAAATACATAATTAAAACCATAGTCTAGACGAGATACGACGTTTTTAAAGAATTGTTACGCGTCCCATAAAAATTCGAGTGGGTTATTTTGGCGTTGCTTACTGTAAATTTCAGTGTAAACAGACACTAAAGAATATTTGTTGAAGTCTGCAGAGCGTTGACACAATAAAAGTAAAACACAATGATACTCCAGGAGCATCTGAGTCATCTCAGCCTGAGTCTTGGAAGGCTCAAAATAGCATTAGTGTGTCGGACTGTTTCTGGTGATTGTTCGATTCGGATCTCATCAAAAATAGGAATACGAGAAACCTCGTGTTTATAATATAAAGATGTTATTCTTGCGAGTGAAGGAATAACTTGTCAATCATTAAGTAAATCATACCATGCTGACGTATCCATCATTTAACAAATATGTATTAAATACAGGTGGCTTACTATTGGGTGCAGAAAAAAGTAAATTGGTTTAATTTATAAATTACTATTTATTTGATTATGTTAATGTTAAATATGTATAATGATGACTTTTATAACAAATACATGATTCTGTGAGGTGGGGCTAGTGAGGTTGAGCATCACCTCGAATTGTGGAGGCAATAATTATATGAAAGATCAATAATAATTATGTATTAAGGGCATATTAGGAAATTATAGTCCGAGAATATGTTTAAAGCACGAAGCGAAGCGGAGTGCTTTTAAATACTCGAGGGCTATTATCTACAATTATGCCCGTGGTACATACAACGTTTTATTTTATTTTGGCCTTAAAATGGCCAAAATTTATGGATTCAATCGAATGCGATAGATGTGCACATTATTTCCATAAAATAATTATGAAGATTGTTTATGTTACTATAGGTTTGTTTACGATAGCAACTTTAAAGCCCTCGGGGAACAAAGGCCAAATTATGGCCCTAATTGAGCGTCAATAAACAAGATTATGGTTCAAAAATAAAACAAGCAAGATTTATTAGCCTTTCTTAGGAATGAAGGGTTTGCAACCACTTATACCAGGGCCCAAATGTGTGAACTTCTTTGTAACTGAAGCTCGGAAATTAGAACTTCTTCAATGATTATACACAATCGGTAAATATCGGGTCATACAAGCGACTCATCTGACTACCCCAGCCGAAAATAACCGATACTGTCGTTATTTGAAAAACATTTCAAAACTATTTATTAGTTATTTCTTTGACTCGTAGCACGGCACGGGCCTTTTTTCTCAGGTGCTTTTTGTCACTCTTAATTTTATTGTAATATGAAGGTTTAAGAATTTGGCTAAAGCTAAGACGTTCAATCCATTTTCTGAAGTGGACTTTTCCTCATCTTCTTTGATTTGTTGTTATTGTGGATCTTGGCTGCATTAGTTATTGTTTTCCACTTCTTTCTACCTTTATACTTTTCTTTTCAGTTCCTTAATTCTATCGCTTTTATGTCCTCTTCTATTTCGGTTAATAATTTATCTCGGTCTTCCTTTGTTTCTCGGCCAAAAGGAATCCATTGTTATTCTCTCAATTATTTCTATCGTTCTTTTTCTTATTACATGTCCTGCCCAATTTAGACGTTGTGCTTTTATACACCTTTCAATGCTTACTCCTCCCAGTTCATTCTCTATTTCTTTATTTCTTTTTGCTCTTCTTTCTCTAGCTTCTGTTATTTTTTTTTCTCGTTCTATCTAGGTCTTGTTCCTATTTATTATTATCTTTAGGATACTTGATTAAATAGGCTCGTCACGCATACAAATTAGCCTGTTTTTGAACATGTGCATATGTTAACCTTCTAACTAAATTCTGAACCAATATGCCATTTTTGGTATTGACGGTACGAGGAAAAAATAATATTATGTTTTGATCCCTGGAAGCAAAACGATTGATTTCTACATGATATTCAATTATGCAGAAGTATTTACCAACAGCTTATGCCACGACTTCTTCGTAAACAACCTACTTGTCTAGTCGTTCTTTATAAATAGCGCACACCTATGCCTACCCATCTTTAAACCTTAGTATTTAAAAATACTCAAGGCGGGAATATTTATAGAATTTCAATTTAAAGTACACTTTCGCTCGTACCTGTGCTATTCAAAGGTCAAAGCTATAAACAACACGTCCATTTCCTTTTTGCTCTTTAGCAGCGAAACGAAAAGCGCAACGCAACAATCGATTCGATCAATCACTTTAAAATTCGCACCCCTGACATTTTACTTAAAGGTTACCACGTTTTACGGAACAAATGAAGAGAAAGGTATCATCTGTGTGGGTATAATTAAAGCCCTGCATCATAAATTGAAACAAAACGTAGTGACGCAAATGTAAATGAACTATCCCATCTCTCGTCGGCGAATCACGTTAAAACACAAAGGAAGACAGCTAAGATCTGAAGGTGCATTTAGGTCACTGAAATACTCTATACTATACGATGAGTCACGTAGGAACTCCCTAAAATTCGCGTTGAAAGTGCTCAATACGATTGTTTCAGATGGTAGGTAGAGTAGGTGTGCACGTCTCGAGAATTAGGTCAAGAGATTTATTTAAATGCGACTTCTATACGGAATTAACTACAATTTTTTTTTCTTATACATACATAAACATAGGTATATTTGACATACTTCGTCATTGATTTACACAGCATGTGTGTACAAGTTTATGAATTGGTTTAATAACGGTACTTAAACATGTAGCCATTGTAAAACTGATATGAACACACATTATACACACAATAAAATATAAGGAGCGTTACTAAACTTTTGGAAACTATGGACTGTTTTGATGAGCGTTTTCAAAGTATTCCAGTCTCAAGGTACACCGTTTATTGTTGACGAAATAGCAAGAAAGCAAAAGAAAAATTAATTAGGTGTTTGATTGGTAAGAATATTTAGGTAAAAAAAACTATGTACTTCGCTTTCAATGTAAGTTGAAGTGGTCGAATATTAGCACGTAAAGAATTTGATTCTATAGTCAATTTTAGAACGTGGCGGCCAGATTTTCTCATTAAAACAGGAATACTAGGTCAAACTAGCGTGGATGACAAATCCTTCAACACTGAACTCAACACAAGATCTAGCCAAAAATTAATAAGGGCCGACGTACTCCAAGGATCCCTGCTTGGCATCACTCTCTTCAATGTTTACATTTCGCAAAAGTCCGCGCTAGTATTATAGTACTGCATTCCATTTTTAAATTGATAAAATCTATTTGATTTAAATTTAAGTTCTTTATGTTAATATACTGAACAGAAATAAGCAGTGGTGGTTTATTATAACATGAACATTTTAATACATGTAAGAAAAAGACATTGTTATTTAAAATCGTACTAAAGAACTATACCGTGAGTTTTTTAAATCTATGAACATACATAAATATTCCTATGTTCAGTTTCAAAAAAAAAACATGTCAATGCATTGCAGGATATGGAGGCCCAGCCGTCACCTAGCCTTCACCTAGCAATCTTTAACAAAATAATCAGTCAGTACCAAAATAATTGTCAGTACCAATTATGAAATGTCATGATTTAAATTCCGAAATCTTAAGAAAATCTTTGTAAGTTTAAGATAATTGCTCACCATATTGTTTAAAACGTGAAGGAGAACATTTCGAACATTTATTACGGTGTTTTTGTTAATAAAATAAATCTTAAAATTACTTTACTGAAACACGTTTTGTTTCATCATAGGTAGCTGGTATACCTTTGCAATGTATTGACTCGATTTTTCTAAAATTGAACATAGGAATATTTACATTGTATGTTCAGAGTTAAAAAACTCACGGTATAATTATTTAAGTAATACAACTAGTTTTACATTATCATTTTTAGGTACTACAGAAATAAAAAAAATGGAACCGTGAGAAAATGTAAATGAATGACATTAATCTGCATATCCAAAACACATGTGCGCTTATTATAATGAAATAATATCTACCATATTGTAAACGAAGAGTCACTACATAATTACTATGTAGTTACTTAATATTTAACGCGACTGCAATTTCATAATAAATGCTTGTCAGCTGTCATAGTGAGTTTTTAATTTAAGTTCGGCGCACAATAATTTGAGACCATCTATTTCCCTATTTCTATTTTCGTAGGTAAGCAGAGGCATGGGAGTATAATACAGGGTGTTTCATTGAAGATGCACCAAACTTGAGGGACACGTTTCTGACATTATTTCAAACAAAATATCTTAATAAAATGTTTTAATCGGTGCAACTTGAAATTTGCATAATTTGGAGCCGATGTTTTTATAAATACCGTAGCGATTTAAATTTCTGCCGCCGTGAAACAAGACGAGCGATTTAAATTGTTTTATGAATGGCACGCGCCTGCAAGAAGACAGTAAATATCTATCGTAAACGAAAAAAATTATGAGAGGCTTTTAAGTTTGGCCTTGACCGCAAGACGTGTTAAAGACGAACACTTTGAAAAAAGCGTGCGTTTTCGTCGCACTAACATTTACGCAAACCGTAATTACATCAAATTTGCCGAGTCTTAATAATGTACGATAATTAACGCTTGTAACGTTTTTATTTATTCCTGTATCCAACAATTACTACAATTATGTACAATTAATAAATTGGGAAAATTAGTAACTTGAATTGTTGCTTCCGCCGCGCCGGTCTGCTAAATTATTTGCCTATCAAACTGAACTTGATCACATGAGGAAGAAACAAATTCGGAAGCGGGTGAATTTCGAAAACGGCAATTACCTTACAACATTGTGTTCGAATAATCTGCGTATTCTCAAAATGTGTAATCGCCCATCGCACCACCAACACACCCACACACACACTTACATAATAAACTTAAAAATGAAAAGTATAAACTACACCCACTAATTACTCGTCACTACAACGTTAACCAGAACGGAGTGAACGAACTAAATGTGTTTCATCATATCATCTGAGGCGCGACAGTTTATGGGGTATTAAAGCAAAACCCCGAACGTTAAGGCAGGTTAAGAATTCGGGCCGCTCTCATCTATTGTACGTTTTAAAAATATACGATTCTCCTTTCCCTTCGATTATCTCAAAACTTATTCATTTAAAAAAAATATATTATAGGAAACTTTTATTTCTTTTCACGATATCTACCAACATACCGAGTTTGGTGCATCTTCACTGAAACAGCCTGTATATGAGTATAATTTACGAGCTGAAAATCCAATAGCGGTAAACAATAATTACAATAAGTTTCTTAACACTATGACACTTTAATATAACGAAAGCAGATAATAAGTAAATTTCTATATTAAAAAAAAAAATTATAGAAACACCTTTTGTTCCTTATTCTTAATTTAATTTTTTATACCTTATATAAACTTTTCTGATTACCTCCCCTTCTCTGTCTCGTACTGTATAAATCAGTACCATTTAAAAAAATTTCTTAGTTGTCGCAGTGTAAATACTTTGAAGAAATTTTGTACGAATTTGTTAGGTATTGTAGTTTCACGACTTTTTTCATCCAAAAAATTAATGAAAGTAATGGGGCCGCGACTCAATTCAGAATGACTCCAGATGAAAACACCATCAATCTCGTTGAAAATTTGCTGCTGTCAGATCGACGAATGAAGTTCCCAGTGCATGGTAAAGAAACTAGAGTATCCAAAACTGCAATTTTCAAGATGATGCACGAAGTTTTAGGAATGGAGAAAGTTTCTGCACGTTGGATCCCCAAATTCCTTCCACCAGAGCAGAAACTGGCGAGGAAAGAAATTTGTCTAGAATATTTGGCCTCTTGAGAGAGCGATGAGAGTCACTTTTTGCGAATTGTCACAGGCGACGAGACTTGGGTGTCCTATTGGGAGCCTTCCACGAAACAGGAGTCGATGCAATCGGTTTATAAAGGCTCTCCGCCTCCAAAGTAGTCGAAAACTCAGTTGTCTTCTGGCGACCGTTTTTGGGACTGCAAAGGTTCGCTGCTTATTGAATGTATGGAAAAAGTGTGCATAATTAATGGAGAGCAAAACCTGAACCAGGTCAATAGAGAAACCATGGCTGTTGCACAATAACTGCAGGGGTCCACATGGCTCACATAGTTCAAGCCATTATCGAAAGTTGTGGATGCACCGAGTCACAACACCCACCCTATAGCCCTGATTTAGGGCCCTGTGACTTCTTTTTATTCAAACATCTCAAGAAAGACCTCAGGCACTCAAAGTTTTCCTAAAAGATGAGTAGAAAGTCGCTGTAACGTTGTTTTTTGAGGCGCAAAGAAAATATTTTTTCAAAGAATTTTTCAATAGGTATCCTTAATTATAATTTTAAAATAAGTAAAGTTCATGTTCGCATATTCTTAATATGACAAGCAACAGATAAAAGTATAGATAAAGGTATAAGGACATACATGAGGTATTAAACGAAGAATTAAGAAAAATAAACGTGAAAATAAACATACAAAAAACAAAGATAACAAGACATAAGTTAGAGCAGGTGAAAAGTTTCAAATATTTAGGAGCGATTATAGACGAAAATGGAAAGTGGGAAAAAGAAGTTAATGAAAGGATAGGGAAGGTTTTTAATGCATTAAGAAGTTCTTTCTTTGGAAAAAAAAGAAATACCTAAAGAAGTAAAACCCCAGGTGGTGAAAAAAGCAATATCTCCAATGCTACTGCAGCTAAGTAAGTAAAATTCATTTTTTATTTATATGCCGATCTTAGTTAAGAAAATATACGACGAAATGGCATGATGAAAAAAAGCCGCAAGGCTGTTTTACGAAAGTTTGAAGGACATGGTTATACAAAAGTTCTTTGACTTATCGATCGATCGGCATATTATATGTATTAAAAAATGAACTGTATAAAGAAATTAATTATGACTAAATAAAAAAAAATTGAAGTTATCCTCGTACAGAATTGATTCGAATTTTATTCAAAGTATTGAATTTTGCGGAACATACTAGTTGGCTCCCGCGGTCAGTTTTTAAGAAGGGTTGGTGGGTGAGTTGGCTCCCGTACTTTGTACTAGTTGGCTCCCTTTTCGTATAACAGTTGGCTCCGACGCACAGTATGCTATTTCGCTAATCTAGAGGGATTTAATTCTTACAAAATTCTTTCCTAAATAACTCATTTGGGCTCTTATTGCTCACAAATAATTTTGTACAAATAAATTATAAATTTTATTTATATTTTTTTATTTATTTATAATAAAATTTAAGAAAACACAGAATTTACAAATAATATAAAAAAGACAAAATGTAATTAATGTGAGAAAAAACAAAATTTACAATTCTGTTACATTTAATTACTCTCCCCATTCATCGGAACTACTGTTATCACTTAAAAAGAATATGAGTAGCCATTCAGAAAACAACACACAAAATCTAAAATCGCAAACAGACGCACTTTATTTTTATATTTCCTGATAGATAAACCCTTAATTTAGTTAAATATGAAATCTGGAGCGCATATTTGCCAATATAATAAAGTTTTACTCTAAAACATCTCCGTAAACAACAAATTTTAAATAAAATCTTTTACATAACTCATCATAAAAGAGTTACAGAGTCACTAAAATAAACAAAGAGCTGGTAACCGTATACCTGAAACCTGGTATCAGAACATTATATTTGTTTGTCTAAACGAAGTTTAAACTTAAATAGAGGAGGTATTTTGAGTCATACAGATATTAGCTTTAAATAAATAGTATTTAAGAATTTCTTTGAAACTTTTCATTTTCGGGATTAAATCCCTCTAGATTAGCAAAATAGCACACTGTGCGACGTACTTATAGGATTAAAGAAGATTAAATAGAAAATTAAATAGAAAATTAAGTATAAAATAAATTTATTTTTGTAAGTTAGGTAGGTATCTAAATTATTTCTGATAAGGTTTGTATCTTTGAGACATGCATTTCACAAACTCAAAATTTGAAATTATGTTTTGATTCAACAATTTTATTTTGGTGTCAATGAAATGTTTTTTTGAAATAATTTTTTCCTGTATACTTTCTTTTTAATAGACGAGCTGTTGATTTTAATGTAAGTGTCAATCTGAACAATTTTATGTTGACTTCAAAATCGGCGTAGACAGTTGCAGGATTAAACCGCAAATTTAACTTTTCGCACTCGTTTTTCAGAAAGTCGAAGGCAGCTACATAAGAGTGAATTTGCTTGTTCGGTAACAAAAAAAGGCGAGAGGTATGTAGTGTTCGTTTTCCAGGCCATGGACAGTAAAAAGTTGATAAAAAAAATTTGCTGCACATTTAAATGTTCCATCAACGTAGATCGTTGACACTTTACTTAAAAATTTCAAGTTGCTTTCGCACGAAAAAGCCACAAAATTATTATCCACGTCATTTTTACGAAGAAATATTTCTCCCTTATTTGTTTTAATATCGATGCTATTCAAAACATCATGAACATCCTTCACACTTTTCGGTATTTTTGGAATCACACTTTTTCGACAGTTGTACAGTTGCGGACAGAAAATTTCGGATGTCACTGTCATTCCACTGACGTAAAAGTTAAGAAATTCCTATATGTATACGTCAGATGAGTGACAGTGACATCCGAAATTTTCTGTGCGCAACTGTACATACACTTTCTTATTAAGTTTACATCCGCCACTATTGTATCAGTATCACACATTTTTAGTTCTTGATGAAGTATCTTCATGGGCCTTTCACATATATCAGTAACTGCTTTTCTCTCAACAGAATTGCTTAATTTTTGTCTGCTTAAAGATTGCAGAGACACTGGATCATGGTTATGTACGTCGTTGTGTTCTATTATATTGTCATTTGAACCGTGAGTTTTTGACTTACACCCACGTTTTGCACATTGCCATCTTTGCACATTCTCACACAATATCTTGTGGAAATTATATTCAAAATTATTTAAAATAATTACAGGTTTCCCTTTTTCACTTAACATTTTTTCGATATGTTCCATTGTGAATGTCAAAGTAAACTAATTTTCATTGTGTTTATTTTCAAGCTATATTAGAAAATTTCCTACCCTTAAATTTTGGGCCAATCAAACTCTCAAATTAAGCTTTCTCTGTTGGGTATTGAATTTAGCCGGTAAAGCTTATCTGCGGGGGTTTTTGACCGCGCCGCGCTTAATGACCCCTTACTTCGGAATATACGAATTGGTTCCCGATCCCAGAAAATTTTGTCTATAATAAATAATAAAAATTTCTGGAAAGTTTTAGAATGTAAATACTGAGAACTAGCACACATCTTCGGAGCCAGCTAGTACACATCTTGGGAGCCAACTTACCTGTAACCTTTTTCCACGGGAAGATTAAAAATTGACCACCGGAGCCAACTAGTATGTAGCCGAATTTTGTTTAATGGAAATGCCTGATAGTCAGTGGAAGAATATGTATATTATTATAACGAGCGTCTAAATAAAAACCTGGTCAAGTGGGTTGTGATCGAGACTTTATCCATTGTATTTACATAGCAGAATTACTAAATGTAGCCTACTTGACCAGGTTTTTATTTAGACACGAGTTACTTAAGAATATTAAAATATATGCTGGAAACAATTGAATTGTTGTGGTAACGGTTGCTATGGCGATAGTCTGGAAAGTTAAATCAATTGAATTACCGATAAGTGCAACGTCATAAACAGCATTGTTCAACGTAAGGACTTGCGGCGATTATATTGAAATTTAAAATATTGTTTCAGTAGTTTGAAAGGATTTGTGAATTTATCACAATTTCTCTATTAATTACATATTTTCCTTAAAAAAAACGCATTGTTTACGATTCACCTATGTTTTCCCTCGATTAGAAGAATTAAATAATAACATATATTGATACTGAAAAACCAGTTTTTGAGAGTATTTTTTTTAATTATACAAAAAAGAAATGGAGAAATTAAAGCCCACATATATCAATACAAATCAACCAGAAATTTGAACATCATTTATGATGACGTAGAAGAACAAAGAGGAAACAGAAATACGTTTTTAGACAACACTTTCAATTCGAAATATTATTGGATTATCCATGAGATTTGTGACTTTCAATTTGATCATTACAAAAAATTCTTAAACGACTTCTTAAGGTGAAGCCAAATTACTAAACATAGTCAATTTCATTATTCAGTTTTCTGTCAACTAACGTATAAGGCAACGAAATTATAGCGTACGTCAGTTTCCAAGTCGTAATAATTCTCTGTCTCTCGCGTTCTTGCAATTCGCTGCACACCTTTTTGAGAGATTCAACGAGATTACGTATTACATCTTTACGACTGGTGTTAAAAGGTTTCCTGATTTGTTTGAAACTCGTGAAGTCGATGAACCGGCCGTTCCTTTCTTTTGACCGTCGCAACTTCGCTAGTTCTTCATATAATAATGTAATCATTGTATTTATCGAACCAGAAGGCCATTGACATGTAAATCAGTGACAGGCGCAATTTATTATAATCGAGTCCTTCTGCATTAATTACCTATTTAAATATAATAATTGATATTTAGTCACAATCACATCACGGCATATTTTCAAGCAGTCAAACGACGTACATAGCGAACGAATATTTTAATGTTGATCAGAGGTAGCAAAACGTGCATGAATTTTAACTTATAGGACGCAGGTGTAGGCGTATTTGTTATTCAGTAATGTTTACGTAGTAATGTATTAAATATAGGCATCTGGCTGAGAATAAGCACATGTCATTCAAAATTAATTGCAAATGGAAGTCGAGTTATTAAGCACCTTGCAGCAATACTTTAATCTTACGTTACTATTAAAATATAATCTAGTAAATATATCGGGCGATTCAAAGAAAACTTGTATTAACAGTTTCCATTAAGTCATAAATACGTGCCCACACTTACTTTTCTAGTCAAAATAGTTGAGCTTAATTATTATCGATAGAATGTCACTAATATGATAACGACAGTTCATTTTCATCATATAATCACTTCTGCTTAAAGTTAAAGCAGTACGTATTTATTAAACATAACATAATGTAATGATTCGCCGACAGCAGCCGGCGTCAGTCTGTCTCTTGCGTCATCGCCGACGCGCCTTAAGGGGCGTTTACATTACATACATGTTTGAAATATACATATATCCTACATATCGGTTGAAAAGTTTGGAACAAATCTAAAATTTATCTCATACAAGTGCTAGACTTTTCTTGTATTGGACATGTTTCCGACATGTTTTATAGTATGGATTTGTATTCCAAATTAATGGAAAACAGAGCGATCACAGACCATACAAAGGTACTTGCGCATGTGCACAATAGTTGTTTTCAATTGTATGTTTTGTGAGAATGGAGTGGTCCAAAAACAGCACAGTTGCATTAATTGCTTTTCACGAGTTTCCTAAAGTAATAATATGCGGCCGCGGACAAAAACAAAAATTAATCGTCATCATTCATGTGCGAAATTTTTTATTATTAAATACTAAATATGTAGCGAACAAGTCACACAGTGTAAACGAGGTCCTTTTCTAGTACTTGTCGAAGATTTGTGCTAAACATTCATCCTGATTTGTATGCGACAAATCCACATTTTTGTATAGATTTGTTTTTCAATTTGTTGAAAACATGTATGTAATGTAAACGCCCCTTTAGTCCAGAAACTTCGGCCACTTCATGATCACGCCGGTGCCACGGTGTGCTATTTCGCTAATCTAGAGGAATTTAATCCCGAAAATGAAAAGTTTCAAAGAAATTCTTAAATACTATTTATTTAAAGCTAATATCTGTGTGACTCAAAATACCTCCTCTATTTAAGTTTAAACTTCATTTAGACAAACAAATATAATGTTCTAATACCAGGTTTCAGGTATACGGTTACCAGCTCTGAAACGCGCTTCAGTTTTGTGTGGTAATTTGTCCATTACGAAGGTGGGTTTTTGAATTGTTTTCGTGAATTTGTTTATTTTAGTGACTCTGCAACTCTTTTAAGATGAGTTATGTAAAAGATTTTATTTAAAATTTGTTGTAGTCAGTTAAAACAAAAATGCAAAAGTAAAACTTTATTATATGGGCGAATATGGGCTCCAGATTACATATTTAACTAAATTAATGGTTTATCTATCAGGAAATATAAAAATAAAGTGCGTCTGTTTGCGATTTTAGATTTTGTGTGTTGTTTTCCGAATGGCTACTCAAATTCTTTTTAAGTGATAACAGTGGTTCCGATGAATGGGGAGAGTAATTAAATGTAACATAATTGTAAATTTTGTTTTTTCTCACATTAATTGTAAATTTTGTTTGTTCTTACATTAATTACATTTTGTTTGTTATATTATTTGTAAATTGTGTGTTTTCTTAAATTTTATTATAAATAAATAAAAAAATATAAAGAAAATTTATATTCTATTTGTATAAGATTATTTGTGAGCAATAAGAGCCCAAATGAGTTATTTAGGAAAGACGGAATGGAACTTTTACAATTATAAGTTTACACTGTGGAGATAATTATCATAAAATAGACCTTCGTTTAACTAAAATAATGTTTAAATACATCACTGAATTATATTAAATGCTGTATAAATAAATTAGTTAGTGTAAGAATAGAAAAGAATTGCCTAAGAATTAAATCCCTCTAGATTGGTGAAATAGCACACTGTGGCGGCGGTGGAATCAACTCTAGACATTCTATCGCGTACTAGACTGTTCGCGAAAAATAGTCCCAGCTTATAAAGTACGCGACCGAGAGTTCGGGGAGATTTCAGCGTTGGACAGTGCGGCATTAAAGTTCGGTTAGATTGTTAAAATAAATCAGACATAAGCTTGTAAATAAATTATTGTAAGTTATAAATAAATTAGTGTTACTTTTAAATAAATTAATTTATTAACCATTTCGTGTTTTGTTTTAAAATAAAAATTAATAGAACCCTCAAAATCGTTACAGTGGGTGTCAGGTGCGAGGTTCGTGAAAATAAATAAACAATTAAATTAAAATAAATTTCAAGAAATTATTAACCAAAGTGAAGTCAAAAAAAAACAATGGCTTCAAAGAAAGTGATGAAAGATTTAAAAGTAACAGAATTAAAAGCTGAATTAGAAGAACGCGAATTGGAAATCTCCGGAAAGAAATCGATTTTGCAAGAGAGACTTCACCAAGCGCTACTAGAAGCAGGAGAGGACCCGGAAACCTTTCTTTTTGAAATCTCGGGCGGTCCTGCAGATTTAAGTAAGATATTCAAAGAAGAATTACCGGAACAATCAAGAAGTTTAGACGAGAAATTAAAAGAACAATCTGAACATTTGAAGGATAAATATCTAGAGCAATCAAAAGGGCTCGAGGATAAACTAGTGGTAAAAACATCGGAAGAGAAAAGAAATCTGCAAGAAAATGTGGAAGAGATACTGTTCCAGCAGAATAACAAAATTAAAAATCTCGAACAAATCATGGCAGGATTACGAATATTCAGGGATCCGTTGCCAGCAGAAATACCAGAAAATAATGAGAACCGAAGTGTGGTAGGACCAGAAGAAACTTCGAAATTGAAAATAAAACCACCGACGTACGATGGGAAGTCTTCTTGGTCTAACTACTTCAAACAATTTGAAACAGGAACGGATGGACGGATGGACGGTCAGCGAGAAAGCCACTCAAGAGGACTACAACAAGCTGGTGAACAGGCTGGAAACGCGTTATGGCCAGGCGCATCTGACCGAGGTGTCCCGTGCGCAGCTGAGAAACCATTACCAGAAATCCGGAGAAGGTCTTCAAGAATTCGAGGCTGACGTAGCGCGCTTGGCCCGGTTGGCATATCCCGCAGCTCCTGAAGAATTCCTGCATTGTTTGACGGTGTAGACATTCGTGGATGGAATCCGTGACCCGGACAACCAGCAGGCATTGATAATGGCCCACCCCAAGACATCCCAGAACGCATTGGCCTACGCCTTGGAATATGAGGTGGCGAAGCAAGTCTCAAGAGTAGATGTCAAGGTGCGAGCTGCCATGGACTCCCAAGAGCAGGAAGCCGCCAGCGTCGAGGTGCAATCTGCTGCAGAAGAACAGCACCGTGGAGGATATTTGCCGCATTATGGAGCAATTCTTGAGGCAGAAGAATTCTCTGGTGTGTCAGAATTGCAAGGAAGAAGGACATGTTCGCAGGCGGTGTCCTAAGGCCAGGCAGGATCCTGCACGAAGGAAACCACAGGGGAAACTAAGCCTGGTCGGTGCAGATGGGCAAACGTCGACCCGTATTCAAAGGCCTCCAAAGACAGAAGTCACAAAAGTAATAGCCCTGCGGCGATTAACCAGCAGCGTCTTCGTGGATGCCACCATTGATGACATCCCTCACACCATGTTATTGGATACGGGTGCGACGAAGACTATCTTGAGACCCGACGTTATCAAGTCATCAAGACGCACCGAACCGACTAAGTGGAGACTGAGGACAGCAACCGAAACATCAGCAACTGTCCATGGCGAAGTAGAGGTGATCAATACCATTGGATCGACCCCCATCAAACACCGTGCGCTGGTAACAGAAATAGAGGACGAAGCGATTCTGGGCATGGACGTCATGTGTGCCCATGGGATCTGAAGCGTGGCGTGATGGCGGTTAACAACGAGGAGTTGATTCTACATCAACGAGAGGACGTGGCTGCTCGAGTTGTTCTCGCCGAAGATGTATTGCCCAGCAGAACCGAGGTTATAGTTGACGCAAACCGAATGGCGCTTTCCAAGATGGGCAAGTCATTATGGTCGAACTTAATACCGACAATCAGAAGATTGGAAAAGGAATTCTCGTTGGAAAAATGTTGTTGACAGCAAGGAAGGAGATACCAGTCCGCCTAATGAATGTGAACTGCTTCCCCGTCAACATCAAGAAAGGTACGATCTTGGGAAGCTGTGCCATGGTGTCCTCCATCTCCCGCCAAATAGAAGCAAACGTACAAGAGACGAAGGTCCGAAGAAGTTGTTGGAAGTGGTCATGTCGACGGCCCAGAACTTGACTCCAGAGCAAAAGTCAAAAGCAAAGAATCTGATCTGTCGCTATCAAGATGTGTTCGAGATGGAAAATGGACCTAAGGGAAGAACCGACGTCGTCAAAACAAAATAGAGACCGGGGAAAAAAGACCCATCCGTCAAGCTCCAAGGAGGTTACCATTAGCGAAGCGGGAGGAAGCAGAACGCATTATTCGTGAGATGGAAAAAGACAATGTAATTGAGCCATCGAGTAGCCCATGGGCGTCAACGGTAGTGCTTGTGAAGAAGAAGGATGGATCCACGCGATTCTGCGTAGACTATCGAATGCTCAACAACGTCACCAAAAGGACAGTTATCCTCTGCCACGGATTGATGATACCCTGGACACTGGCCGGCTCAAAGATCTTCTCGACCTTGGATTTAAAGAGTGGTTATTGGCAAGTGGAACTAGCGCCCGAAGATCGAGAAAAGATGGCGTTTTCCCTTGGTATGGGTCTATGGCAATTCACGGTGATGCCGTTCGAGTTATGTAATGCCCCAGCGACATTCGAGAGGCTAATGGAGACGGTTCTGAAGGGTCTGTCCTGGACAACATGCATGGTATACCTGGACGACATAATCGTGTTGGGAAAAACGTTCGACGACCACCTGAAGAATCTGGAAGGAGTGTTCCAGCGGCTTCGCGGAGCTGGACTAAAGCTCAGTTTCAAGAAGTGCCACCTGTTCCAGAAGGAAGTGAATTATCTTGGCCATATTGTAAATGGGAGTGGAATCGCCGTGGACCCAGTGAAGATTCAGGTAGTGAAAAACTGGCCAACGCCCAAGAATAAACACCAGATAAGGAGTTTCCTAGGCCTGTGCACTTACTATCGGCGCTATGTTCCCGGATTTGCAGACATCGCTAAACCGCTGACAAAACTCACCGAAGAAGGACGCCCGTTTGAATGGGACCAACACTGCCAAATTAGTTTTGAGCAACTAAAACAGTACTTGATAAGTGCTCAAATTCTGAGCTACCCTGAGCTATCAAGAAGACTATGGAAAAGGTGCGCGAGCGATTCTACTGGGTAAACTGCAAGGAAGACGTAAAGGACTGGTGCAGGAAATGCGTAGTCTGCGCAGACAGTAACGGCCCCCACAAACAAGGCAAGGCTCCCATGAAACAGTATAACGTGTGAAGTCCTTTTGAAAGAGTTGCTATAGATGTAGCCGGCCCATTTCCACAAACGAATAGTGGAAATAAGTACTATCGGGGCCTTAAAATTTCGCACGATTTTTTATCAAGTAGCCAGAATTTCTCTAAAATTTAGTTTTGTAGAACAGGCTCTTTCCTCAATTTTGACACTAAAGACATTCAACCAAATGTCAGATTGTTTGGTTATATTTTAAGAACAGCAAGATAATAAAGTATTAGAACTGAAATAACAGAATAAAAGTAGTGACCAACCATCTTCTCATTTTGCGATTGCAAAACCCTTCTCTCCTTCAAAAAGTACGTGATTTAGCATTGTGTTGCTACAACTTTAGCATTACCTTTGAAATCTGACGTTTAAAATGATTATTTTTGACAAACCGTCAGAGAAAGCGACATTTACAGAGGAAAATTAAATCGTGCGAAATTATAAGGCCGCGATAGTACATCGTCGTGGTGATGGATTACTTTAGTAAGTGGGTTGAAGCATACGCTCTACCAAACCAAGAGGCAATAACTATTGCTGAAGTCCTTGTCCGAGAATGGATCAGTCAGTATGGTGCGCCCATGGAGCTGCATTCAGATCAAGGGAGGAACTTTGAATCGACTTTGTTCAAGAAAGTTTGTACTCTGCTCGGCGTCCGGAAAACTAGAACCACTGCACTTCACCCGCAGTCGAACGGAATGGTGGAAAGATTCAACAGAACCATCAATCGACATTTGTCCAAGGTAGTCTCTGATCATCAGAGAGACTGGGACACGTACATTCCCCTTTTTCTACTGGCAAACCGTTCGTCCATTCATGAGACAACAGGAGAGACACCAGCAAAAGTGGTATTTGGGCGAGAGCCAAGACTGCCCTGCGATCTGAAATTCGGCGTGAAGCCTGGCGAAATCCCTGCCGACGAAGACTACGTGAGCGATCTACGCAGAAAAATGGACGACATTCACAACCAAGTGCGCCACAACATACAGACAGTGACCGAATGAAGGAGCATTATGATATCAACGCTCAGAATGGGGAATACCAACCTGGAGCGCTGGTCTGGCTTTATAATCCTCAAAGACGTCGAGGTCTATCCCCAAAACTGCAGACATCTTGGGAAGGTCCTTACATAGTGATGAAACGGATCAACGATGTCATCTACCGCATCAAGAAGGTTCCGCATGGCAAGCCCAAAGTGATCCACTTCAACCGGATGGCTCCTTACAACGGAGAAGAAAATAAAGGGACAGTACAAAGGACGCAAGGTTCCGAAGTGAACTTCGAAACCTTTATGTTTCATCACGCCACAGGAAGTAAGGCGCGATTCGGAGTGACCACACAGAGACAGCAAGACCTTTTTCAAGTGTCACCAGAGTACAGTCTAACCCACTGTGTGGCAGAAGACCTAAGGATGTCCAAGGGGATAGCCCAAAACTTTCGGAAGAAATTTGGTCAGATCGAGGAACTCCTAAGACAGCACCCCATGGTGGGCAAGAGCCTGCAGATCATCCACACGGAGGCGGAGCAAAGACGACACGTGTACTACTTAGTCACCAAGAAGACATCAAGCGGTAAGCCTGACTATCGCAGTATTTGGAGAGCTTTATGGAGCCTGAAGAGACAGCTGGTGGAAGGCAAGGAGACGAAATTAGCCATTCCCAAGATAGGCTGCGGACTAGATGGGCTGGATTGGAGGGTCGTTCGCAGCATGATAGAAGTCATCTTCAACGGAATTGAAGTTCTAGTCTGCAGTCACCACCCACAGGCAGCTGTCGGCAGTAAGAAAATCGTGGACTGCTATTTCTTCCAGACCGAAAGTTGTAAAAAGGGTCCAGCATGCCGATTTCGACATTCTCCTTCAAGGCTATCTCGAGGAACGTTCCGAGGCGAAACGTTTTTAAGAAGGGGGCAGTGTAATGATTCGCCGATAGCAGCCGGCGTCAGTCTGTCTCTTGCGTCATTGCCGACGCGCCTTAGACCAGAAACTTCGGCCACTTCATGATCACGCCGGCGGTGGAATCAACCCTAGACATTCTGTCGCATACTAGACTGTTCGCGAAAAACAGCCCCAGCTTATAAAGCACGCGACCGAGAGTTCGGGGAGAATTCAGCGTTGGACAGTGCGGCATTAAAGTTCGGTTAGATTGTTAAAATAAATCAGATATAAGCTTGTAAATAAATTAGTGTTACTTTTAAATAAATTAGTTTATTAACTATTTCGTGTTTTGTTTTAAAATAAAAATTAATAGAACCCTTAAAATCGTTACAATAATAAGTAATTCTGTAATATCAAAACCCATTTGCATAGGTGACTGCTAAAGAATTAACAATGGCATAGTCGAAAGCGAGACTGGTTGTTAGCGACTGTTACATTTAATATTCACATTACGTCTAGCGATCGCTTTATTGTTTTATTTATTCGCAGAACTTGTTTATGCGGATGACAACTTGCATCCAGATAGGCAATCTAGAATTAAAACTATAATTTTATTCTGAATTCCGCCGTCTTATTTTATAACAGTATCGCAATTTATGAAGTACGTAATTTTCTTTTGATTATAGCATTCGTTTCTTTTCACTATCTAATTTGTAAAAATATATCATTATAGTTTTAGTGGTTCGTGCAGCGTAGAAGTACCGTTTCTTTTTTCTTTTCTTTAATCGAAGAGTATTATGCTGCGCGTTCTCTAATTTGGAAAATTATATTTCTCAGAACCATAATAAATTCAAACATTCTGTAGAAGAATAAATTATTTAAGTTTATACAAAAAGAATTCTCAATTTATTGAAATTATTTACATTATTTTATATTTATCAAATTTGGTAAAACTTAAGTCATCATTTTACTATTGTATTAAATTCATAAATGTGTGTTTTCATCGCTCTTAATTGTTTTAGTTGTGGAACTATTAAAAGACGCAACATTTTTTGGCACCATATTGTGTCTGCGATGTTTTTATATAAATGAGCACTTTTAGTTAAAATGGTTATAGTATCTTATAATACAAGTGCATAAGAAAGCCTTTAAAGCACGCGCGACGAGTTTAAAAGTGCGACGCGCAGCGGAGCGCTTTAAAGCCTTGGACACATATACGCGATCTCGACCACGATCACGATAGCGATAGCGATGGCGATCAAACGCTCCCTAGTAAAGAAATGAGTTCGCACATACTGTTGCGACTTGGCGATACATTGTAATTTTGCTATCGCTATCGTGATCGTGGTCGCGATCGCCTATATGTGTTCTTCGCTTTAATGGTGCAAGTGCTTCAAAGGCTCTTATGCACGTGTATTATACGATATTTTTTATTATACCTGCGCTAAAATGTGAAAATTAGAACGACATTAAAATTTAAATTCATTTTGTAAAGTTGCCTGTGGATCGCATTTTGAGTCGTTAACGTGGAGATTATATGTGTTGTTACCTAGGCAACTTTAAAACACGGCATGCTTTAATCGCCCTTTTTCGCACGCTTTTTAGTTTTAAAAACAGGGATTTTGATGCAGGTATAATAAAAAAGCTTTTTATACCGGACCTTTTCACTCGACTCAATTTCAAGACGAAATCGGGTATATTCCATATATGAGTGATTAATAAGCACTGAATTATGCACATGTGCTATCGCTTTTAATCACTTTTTAGACATTTTAGTATTCCACAAGCGCAAATGACATTAAAAAGAAGCATATGCAATTATGTTCAGTGGTTATATTTTACAAATGAAGTTAGCTAATGTTTAAAATTGTAAAATAACCCCCGTGTGCTTAAAATACGTCTTCAATTAGTGATTTAAAAGCAGTGGTTAAGAAGTTATTATTAAGCACAGTGTTAATAAAGTGTCAAGTAACCGGATTATGGAATACACCTGAATATCATTTAATATTACGGTAGCATTGGCTATGAAAATGTTTTGTTTTCGTAAAGGCATGTCGTAGCTTAAGCTCGTCGCGAACCACGGTGAATTGAATACTAACGGTGGACCGTGGAAGCATTCAAGCGAGATAGCGAGCCGTTACGTTATCGCATACCCGCTTCTCCCTCTAATACAATTGTCAACCGTGACAGTTAATATTGGTTAACAAATGTGTCAAAAGAGAAGCAGGTATGCGGTGACGTAACGGTTCTCTATCTCGCTTGCCGAAATGCTGCCACCCAGCGATCAGAGAGTTCAAGATAGTAAACAAAGCGACCATCGTATTGTCGCGCCATCTGTAGTCTCAGATGTTAACACTGACGCTGCCTAACGGTAATATAGAACGCGTTGTAACTGACTAGATCAAAAGTCATTTTGATGTGATTCTGTAGCTTTGGTGATTTTCACAAACAGCAATTTTAATGCGCATTTTAACAACTTTCTTGAATTGCATGTATACATTTACATGTCTTTAAAATTTATCGTGTATAATCTTTTAGGAAATTAGCTTCGATTTTGATTTTTCAGTGTGTGTTTAAATTCGTTTTTGACGCGTTTTACACGCTATCTGGTGTTTCAGATGTTAACTACTAGGATTTTTAATTATTTTTAATGGTCGTAACGAGCGTTCAATAAAAAAAAAACGGTCAAGAAGGCTGTGACACGCTTTTGTTGTCAGGAACGTATGTCATGATTAACTTCATTTATATTTCAATTTTGACAAGTTGACGGCGATTAACCTTGTGTCAACAAAACTCGAAAGCTGCTCGAAATTTTTTGGCAAGTATTTTGTAAATTTCTGTGCAAAAATTGATGGAAATTGGACGTATTCTGTGGCAAGATGCTTTGAAGAAGTTTTTGGAGACAGAATTATTAGTCGGGACATTGTAATTACTTGACGTCCGAGGTCCTGTGATTTAACCTTTTGTGATTTTTCTTGTGGCCTTACATAAAGAACTCTATACTTACCACATCAGTTGCTGATTTAAATGACCTAAGACAGCGGATTGCTAATAAAATTCAAGAACTGAAGGAATCTCCTCCTGTCTTAAAGAAACCTGATGAACACAATTAAGTATAGAACCTTGAAATGTTTTCAAGGAGAAGGTAGACACTTTCAGCATTTATTATAATTGTTGTAAAAAGTTTTATAAGTTACAGTAATAAATGTTTATTTTTGAAATGTTTTCTTTGAGTTAAAGTGAGGTTAGAAATGCAAGTGACACTAGTCATATGAAGAATCCTACGCCATACGTTCAGAATAATTTCACAGCTATCTAGACCGTTTTTTTAATTGAACACTCGTTATTTCTCAATGTATTTCTTATGGCCGTTTCCTATCTTGAACTCTCTGATCCCTGGCTGCCACCGTTAGTATTCAATACACCGTGGTCGCGAACAGAATTGTCATTCGTCCTGTCAACTGTCGTGATTGTTTGCGTTGGTGTTTACATTAGAGCAGAAAATATTTGTGATTGAAAGTTATTTTCATATTAATTCAAAAATCGATGGGGGCATGGGTATATTGAGCACAAAACTGCTTGGAAAAGTTTAAAATTGAATTTCCCGAAATCATTATTGACCCAAAACACTCGAAGACAACCTGCATTGTTGTGTACAGTTGTTTCGTGAAGCTGGAGGTCTTTTCCAAAGAAAAACAGGTCAACGTCGAAAACGTACTGGCGAGGTTATCAAAACTGCAACACTGCAAGACATGATGAAAAATACTTCTCACGCTTCTATTCGCCAATTATCACAACAGATTGAGCTTTCTGTGGGAACGTGCCACAAATTGTTAAAGATGTTCAGCTCCACCTTACCTGATATTGGTGCAAGAATTGCTGCGCGGTGATCGCATACAGAGATTGCCTTTCTGTGAATCTTATACAGGTAGGAAAAGTATGGAACCGGCTAAATATTTCGAGAACTGTTTGACGTATCAGAATGAAATTTGGTATGTGCTTTAGAGTCAGTAAGACCTACATTATCAGCTTATATCATCTGTTTACCTCCCTTTATTTTTGAGATCCAAGGCCAACTTGTTTTTTTTTTTTTTAAATTACAACCTCCTATTTTTTTACTTTATTTACAGAGATTGCCTTTCTGTGAATCTTATACAGGTAGGCCAAAAGTATGGAACCGGCTAAATATTTCGCGAACTGTTTGACGTATCACAATGAAATTTGGTATGCGCTGTAGAGTCAGTAAGACTTACATTATCAATTTATATCATCTGTTTACCTCCCTTTATTTTTGAGATCCAAGGCCAACTTGTTTTTTTTTTTTTTAATTACAACCTCCTATTTTTTTACTTTATTAATAGTCCATTTTATTTTCTAAACGACCATATAAACATTTTTATACGTTACATAAAAAAATTTTTGAGAAAATAGCGGTTGAATGTGAAAAAAATAAATTACAACAAATCTGTAAAAATTCCATAAAAATGTCATAATAAGCTGCTATTTACCATTTGCCTTAAAATTGGAAAATTGGAACGAAATAATATTGTATTTTATAAAAAAAATAAAACTATACAAAACGAAAAATTAACACTGAAAAAATAACGAGTAAGGTGTAGTTCTTACTCGTGATATTATAATATCACTTCGCTTTGCCAAAAGTTTTGACAAAGCGAACAATCAAATTCGCGAAACGAATAACTTTAATAGTTATTTATTGTATAAGTGCTTCAGGTAGCATTTTCTTAAGTGGATAAAATGCATCTAAAACACGCAAGCAATACAACGTTTTATCCACAATCACCACATTTATGGAATCAGAATGAGCGAAATTTAATTTTAAAAAATTCGTATTCGTAAAATGAAACGTGGCAGGCTTTGTCATACCTACTGGTTGCTAAGGTACGTTGTTTATTGTTTATAACAAAAAATTGAGAAGTTTTAAGAAATGCAAGGAAGCGATTGTGTTCCTTCTGTAATTCTTACTTGAGGGAAGCTCAAGAAGCAACTCTCCAATTATTGCCTGCAAAATCCAGAGGACATTATGAAAAAGTGTTTGCCGAATTTAATGAATGGAGAGAAAAACGGCGGGTAATGACAATAAATGAAGAAGTCATGCTATCGTATTTCTTAAATTTGAAGAAAAAGTATGCGATTTCATCCGTGTGGTCGAAGTATTCAATGCTGAAGGCTGCTATAAAGGTCTACAAAAACATAGATATTGGAAAATATAGTAAGCTCATTGGTTATCATCTGAAGATTGAATCGAAAGGATACAAGGAAAATCCAAGGTTCTTGGATTTTCCTAGTTCAAGTCGTTCTTTACAAGAGGAGATATCCATAACTTGTTCCGAAAATGATTGCAACTACAAGCTTGCTATTAACGGATACGAAATGATATATGAAAAAGAGAAGAACGAAATGTCTGTTAATATAAATGTAAATGTTAATGTTAATAAGTAAATTAAATTTGATAAGACTATATTTTTCATTATTCCATAGTGGGATAATAGGTCACTTTATATGCTTCATAAGTGTGGATAAAAGTCCAATTATAATGTGATTGTGGATAAATATACTTTTACTCGACATGAATTTGTTTTCTTTTCCATATTTTAATAACACGAGTAAAAACTACACCATACTCGTTATTTTTTATATGTTCATTTTCCTTTTGTCATGTTTTGTTAATTTTTTTTTACAAAATAGAGTATTATTTTGTTTCAGTTTTAAGACAAATGGTACATAGCAGCATATGAGGACATTTTTATTGAATTTTGACAGATTTATTGCAATCAAGTTTTTTCACATTCAACTGCCATTTTCTCAAAAAATTTCTGATGTAACGTATAACAATTTTTATATGACCGTTTAGAGAATAAAATGGACTACTAAATAAAGTAAAAAAAATAGGAGGTTGTGATTTAAAAAAACACAAGTTAGCCTTGGATCTCAAAAATAAAGGGAGATAAACAAATGATATAAATTGATAATGTAAGTCTTATTGACTCTAAAGCACGTACCAAATTTCATTCTGATACGTTAAACAGTTTCCGAAATATTAAGCCGGTTCCATACTTTTGACCTTCCCTGTATAATAAATTATTTAGTTTGTGAGTGAGTAGTAATTGTTATGTTATGATTTATGCCATGCTGACATTTAAAAGTCACGTTAGCTATGTTCAATTTTAACACTGCGACATACGTTTTCCAAAACAAAATATTTTCATAGGTAATGCTACCGGATTATTAAATGAACACATGTTACTAATTTATCTCAAAAACAGGTAACAAAGTAACAATTCTGGAAATTTTTAAAAAAACAGAAAAGAAGCATCTACATCTATTTTTAGCAAATTCTGTGTAAATCAGATCGCGGTGATACCAATGGAAACTTCAGTATTAGTTGTTGTTAAAATCATTGTATCATCATTGTATGTAGAAAAGGAAGTTCATCAAATTTTCGCATTATTTCATACAAAAAAAAGACATTTAGTGACAAATGGGTAAGCTACTTTTGGCTAAAGTTTAGATAGTCCACTTGGCTAGGTTACTTGGCAACAATAATCGACACTTGGTGAGCGTTACCAGTTTTGAAATGAATTTTGTGCGTTTTAACGATTTGTAAGTTGGGACAAAACTGAATCATTTTCTCAGTATTGATATTCATAATTAAAATAACTTTTGGCCTCGTTTATATAGTTCAGTTTGCCAGGTCACTTGGCAACAATTTTGGACATTCGGAGAGACTACAAGTTTTTGAAACTAAATTTTCTGCGTTTTATCGAATGAAGGAAACATTATTATTAAGTTAAAGCAAAATGGAATAATTTTTACTATATTCACATTTTTATTAATAACATTAATCTGCTTTTTTTTGATACGACGCTCGCACTGTAATTGTTGCCTGTTGATCTGTAAAAGCTAAACAAAATAATCTAAGGTGATATTCACTTCATATTTTCTTATGTCATTTGTGAATTAAACTTTCACGTTGTTTGATCTTCAAAACTATTTTAATTATGGACAGCAAATTAAAACAAAGAGTTTGTGTTTCTGGAAAAAAAAGGTTCTTCAGCTTCAGAAATTCGTGGAACATGGAAGGCTTTTAAAAGTGTATGGTGATTCGAGAATTGTTACAGTTCGTTTTTTTCTTTAATATCTGTCACTGTCAAAATTTTAGAGTTTCTGTTGAAAGTCTGCTTTTAACCCTAAATAAAAAATAGAACAGAAATTGGACATGCATTATATAAAAAAAATGCACATAGATGAGTAAACAAATTTAGGGTCGATATTTTTGATAAAACACGATCACAAAGACCGATTACTGTTGGAACGGATGAAACAAAATTGTGCATCGACGCCTTGACTACAATATTGTTAATGTTTTGAGATGTAGATACAATGTTGTGGAGAAGATTATACACGGTCTTGGATATTCTAAGGTATGTGCTAGATGGGTTCCACGTCAGTTAACCAATGAACTCAAGAAAAAAAGAATGTAGATTTGCAAACATCTCATAAGCTCTTTCGAGAAATATGGACCATTTTTTTTTCGACAATATAGTCACTGGAAATGATACATAGGTATCTACGTATAATCTAGAAACCAAAAATGAATCAAGCAATTGCGTCACGCATCATCACCCCGTCCAAAAAATTTTAAAGTGCAAACATCTGCGAAGAAAGTTGTGGCAATTGTGTTCGGGGATCTTCAGATCGCAGTTACCTTGAATGGGGAATCACTATAAACAGTCAGGTGTACGTGCTGACGTTATGCCATCAGAAAGAAAAAACCAAACAAAAATTTGCACAACATTGTCTTACACCGTGCAAAAACCTCGCATTGCCACAGTTCAGACAATCCAGAAACTCGGATGGTCAGTTACGCCGCATCCAGCTTTTAGTCCCGTGCAAAATTTGGTGTAACTTTCGCTTGAACTTGATTTTAAATTGTCTCGTTCGTTACAAGAACAAAGTGTATTACGACAATTTATTGGTTTACTACTTGTTGCTATTAATAGATGCCGTATTTGTATAATTCACCCATTTAATTGAATTTATTATAACCACACCAGTTTTGTACTTTAATGGTTCAGCCACACTAACGGCAAATGTGCTGCCTAACGTCATTTTTAACGTCTAATTTGCCATTAATCAGTCGCTACACATACAATTATTGTCAAGTTAGACGTGAAAAATCACGTTAGGCAGCACATTAGACGCAGCGTGTCTCCGACAACGATAGCGTAGCGACGGATTATTGGCATATATGGCACTAATTTTGTAACGGCATTGAGAATGGCATTGCGCGCTAGACGATAGCTCGGCTGGCGGTTTTTGATACACATCAAACGAATTGCCGGCGAACGTATCGCATAGTTGTTGCCATAGATAAAGAAAGATATATGTGAGGAAGACAGAACATACATTTTTTCACGAAAACAGCGACATCTCGTGTTTTTAGTCACGTACTATCTTAGTTTTGATTGCAGGTTTCTTTCATTATTTCAAGTACTAATTTAAAATATAATTTTTGAATGTTAGGAAATGGAAAATGCTAAAATATTTGAATAGAACTCCTGTGATATTTGACATTTAAGATAAAGTTGCCAATATTCAAATAAAATACCACTGCTGCAGCCGCTTCGGAGCGAAATGTGGGACAAATAATGACCTTAACCACCAATGTAAAATTTAGCGCATTAATTTTCTCGCGTTAATTGTCGGGTTCTTGTCCGTTAGAATGCCGTTAGACGTTAACGCAGATGTGCCCGAAGCATAATAGACTAAGACGGAATTAGCCATTATGTTGTTTTATTTTCTATTATACCGGGTGTTTCAGTGAAGATGCACCAAACTCGGTATGTTGGTAGATATCGTGAAAAGAAATAAAAGTTTCCTATAATATTTTTTTTTTAAATGAATAAGTTTTGAGATAACCGAAGGGAAAGGGGAATCGTACATTTTTAAAACGTACAATAGATGAGAGCGGCCCGAATTCTTAACCTACCTTAACGTTCGGTTTTTTACTTTATTACCCCATAAACTGTCGCGCCTCAGATATGATGAAACACATTTAGTTCGTTCACTCCGTTCGTTCACTAACGTTGTAGTGGCGAGTAATTAGTTGGTGTAGTTTATACTTTTCATTTTTAAGTTTATTATGTAAGTGTGTGTGTGGGTGTGTTGGTGGTGCGATGGGCAATTACACATTTCGAGAATACGCAGATTATTCGAACACATGTTGTAAGGTAATTGCCATTTGCGTAATTCGCCCACTTCCGAAATTGTTTCTTCCTCATGTGATCAAATTCAGTCTGATAGGCAAATAATTTAACAGACCGGCGTGGCGGAAGCAACAATTCTATTCAACAATTCCAATTTATTAATTGTACATAATTGTAGTAATTGTTGGATACAGAAACAAATAAAAACGTTACAAGCGTTAATTATTTATCATACATTATTAAGACTTTTGCATAAAGACGGTTTGCATAAATGTTAGTGCGATGAAAACGCACGCTTTTTTCAAAGTGTTCGTCTTTAACACGTCTTGCGGTCAAGGCCAAACTTAAAAGCCTGTCATAAATTTTTTCGTTTACGATGGATATTTACTGTCTTCTTGCAGGCGCGTGCCATTCATAAAACAATAAAAATCGCTCGTCTTGTTTCATGGCGGCAGAAATTTAAATCGCTACGGTATTTCTAAAAACATCGGCTCCAAATTATCCAAATTTCAAGTTGCACCGATTAAAAAATTTTATTAAGATATTTTGTTTGAAATAATGTCAGAAACGTGTCCCTTAAGTTTGGTGCATCTTCAATGAAACACCCTGTATAGGGCGAGTGGGATTATATTTGGAGCAAGAGAAGGCATTGCGAAAAGCTGTGATATATTGTATAGATCGACCTTATATTTTTGTACTTTTTGAGGCATTACTTCACTTAACACCGTAAAAGGTTTATTTTATAATTATTGCTAATACGTGTATCTTAATTTTCGATGAGGCGAAATTATTTTGTAAGAAAAGGTACAATAAACTCCATCAATAAAAAATCCGAAGTCATTTCAAAAATGGGGAGAATTGCACATGAATTTGGAGCTAACTTTGGATGTGAAAATGTCAAGTCTGTAACAATCTTAAAAGCATTTTTTGCTGGCTAAGACATGTAACTAAATAAATGCGACTAGTATAGTAATATGATTATTATAAGACCATACAAAAATAGACTGATCTGATTGGGCTTTTATTAGCAAAATATGTTTGGCACCAAATGATTTTCCTCATAAACGTTAAACATAGGGCAAAGTAAATCGGACGTAAAGTTAAAATTAGCAACCTATACATGCTATATCGTAAATCTAAATTTAACAACTTATGTCACAGTCACCATTTTTAGATTTATGCCACTTTTACATGCGTTGTAAAAGTTCATATTTACTATTTCTAAGAAATGCCACTCGGCGCAAATATACATAGCACGTTAAATATTTACTAACAGGTTGTAATAGGCAATAACGATTTAAAAAAAAGAAGGAACTAACAATTACATAATACAGCAGATTTGGTGGTAGTTAGTGTTCAGAACGCATTAGTATTTTATTGAATGGAAGTATTTAATCGTTTTTTATGAATGCAGCGGAAATGATGTCACCTAATGCAAAATTCCTTTTATAGCCGCATGTTGTGTTGAAGTAGAAAATTGGAAAACTGTATATATTTTCAATACTATCAATTAAACATACCATTTTAAGTGTCTCTTCCGGCCGAAGAAGGTAGAACATAGACTGTAAATGCTTTTGTATGTTACTACCATTGGCACCGGTTCGCCTGTTGGACTTTTGTGCTTCAGCGGCGGGCAAAACCAGTGCTGTGCCCTTGCCAGCGAAATAACATTCGCTGAGGCTGAAAACAAAAGAACGAAATCAGTAAACGAATTCCGCGTCGCTCTTAATCACGCAACACACTAAAACTAGAAATACACACACCTGTCGACATTGACAGCGAATTCTGGTGATATATAATAAGAATCCAATATGACGAGATGACGCGAATTATCACGCCGCGTTTCGATCAAATCATCATACTACTAACGTGCAATACTGCAGACTAAGGTCGAGGATCGGCAAGACGATGATAGAACTACGTGGGCGATTCGGCTACCACAGTTCGGCCGAGAAACACGAAACATTCATAACGTCACCCACCTATCTACACAGATAGTCACGGACAAGGTTGACTACGAACTATCGAAATTCCTCCCCGTTTACTTTACCCATCTATTCACAAGTTATTTCCTATGACACAATAACTAAATAAATAAATAAACACAAATACTAATGTAATAATTCAAAATGTATTGTCCCGCAGATTAATAAAAATAATGATATGCATTCTTTTAGAACGAGATGGTTACAGCGAATATAAAATATTCACGTTTCAATTTTCTAATAAAAAAAGAATAGTTATTTATGAACTAAGGGCATAATTAGGAGATTATAGCCCGAGAGTATATTTAAATGCTCGAGGGCTATTATCTACAATTATGCCCGTAACGCACACAACGTTTTAGTTTATTATTCGCGATGTAAGCCAGGAGCTCGCCACCTGGTGGTAAAATTTGGAAGCCGATTACCAGGTATTCTGTCAAGGTTATGTACACGTTTCTTGTGAAATAATTATTTTACTGTTTCTATTTTTTACTCATATTAACAAATATGAGTAACATTTATTGCTGCGTTCCGGAATGCAAATCTTGGGCTAAGAAAAAACCCGAAATTTAGTTTCAATAATTCCCTAAGCCTGGGAAAAGAAAAGTGTCTCTGATCAACAAAATAGGCTTTAAAGAACTCGTTGATCAACACAAGGCTTGGGTAAATAAATTACGAATTGGGAAGACAATAACAAGTAAATACATGTATGTGTTCCCAACATTTTGAGGAATCTGATCTTTAAAAGGAAAGGCAAGAAAAATGATAACTAATTATGTAGTACTGCTAGTTAAATTCAAATGCTGCTCATCCACAGCTCATCAATCATTTATGACAACAGGACAATATTTTGTAAAGTTACTTTCGTTCGTGCCAATGATTACTAATAATAAAAACTGGATTAACTTTGTGTACATTTATTCGTAACTTTTATGTATTCATTCTATAAAAAACGAAGGCATGAAACTCATATTTCATAAAATGAACGGAAGAAAGTTACGAATAAATGTGCACGAAGTGAATCCAGTATTTATGATTAGTAATCATTGATACGAACGAAAGCAGCTTAAATAAACCGTTTTACATGAATTGTTCTGTTTTGTCACATAGGGCGAGGTGCATAAAAAATATTAAACTGAGTTTACTTACTATGGCAACATACACCTTTAACATTATCTTCAATAGCAATTGAATTAAGTTCAAGCTGTAATAAGTAATGTAATAAGGTTACGAGTATTGTATTTTAACCTCAAGTTTAAACATTTATCATTTCACTAACAAATTTCTCTGCCATTTAATAATAAAATAAAATACATTTCACACACTAGTGACTTTATATTAAACCAAAAACCGAAAAAAAACTTGCTAAATTTCTGCTTTACACAAGACGAAAGTTTTATTTACCAACACTTGACAGTTATGTTATCAGTTATACCTGGACGAGCGTCTAGCTGCAGATTCCCCTACAGCCAATCAGAACAAGGATAGCTTAAATAACCAATCAGTAGCGTTTAGCACGCTCTAGCCAATTAGAATAAGGCAAAGTAATTCAAATTTTCAAATTCAAACTTAGAAATACAGTTTCAATGATAGTGGTGTGATTCACATTAAAACGGTACTATTTGTACGTTTTCCACTGGCTGCACTGGTGTGCACTCAGGATCAGGGTTTGAAAAAAATCATGATTCTTATATAAAAATCAAATAATCGGATTTTTATGATATACAGGCTGTTACAAATTCGAGGCTCACCATTGGGATCTCGGAAACGGTAAGAGATACCAAGTCGGTTAAATTGGGGCAAAGTTGCATATTTTGGTGCTGAACAATAATCCGTTCTGAAAAATCTTCTACGTTTTGTAGTTTTTGAAATATTTCAAAAAAACAAGAAAACGTAATTTTCTTTTTTATTTTTTCCTGAAGTTATTGTTGCAGGGATCATAACAAAATTAATACATTCTACAGGCACTTTTTTAAGCTCTTTACAATGACATCATTAGATTTTACTTAAAACGTTTTATGTCGTTCTGACCATCATCAACTTCGTTTTTTTCCTATGGGGACCACATTGGATTTTAATAGCATTAAATAGATCTATTTTTTCTGATGCTTCTCCATATCCCTATTTTATAAACTGAAATAGCTATAAATGCAAGATATTGTTGAAAATAACAAAGCAAAGAGAAATATGATATGCAGTGAAGACAAAAACAAAAAGCTTTCATGTACCTTCGGAGTTTTATTTCGTTTATCATAAAAGCTGATTTTAGTAAAATCTTTAGATCTAAAAATGAATGTCATGAATCCAAGAACGACGTAAATTTAAAAATTCACTGTGCTGTTAACAACAACAATTCAGTAATAACGAGCGAAATTTACTTCCAATAATATCCAGAAAGAGAACGACAAAGCAATAGTTGATTAGATTTGTAATTAAATTATACATTTTTATTATTAAAGCAAGAAAATAGCAAATTAAATTAAGTATGTCTTTAGAAAACTCGTATCTTAAAAGATATTACTGCTCGAAACATTATTTCTTGTAGTATCATAATTTTATACATTTTATAAATATTTATTAATTACCTCTTCTAATAATTCTTCATTCTCATCATCATTAAGGCGATCTCCATACGTTCTTCGCGTTTTATGAAAAAATCCATAAAGTACAATTTTTCTATCTAACTTAATACCTAAACATTGTTTTATGCGAATGACGTCTTTCTAGGTATTGTTGGAAGTACATTTCTTTAGCTATTACTAAATAGTTGTTGTTAGCACAATAGATTTTTAAATTTACAAGAATGAGAGTTTTTTAAAGACAATTTTTTGTGATACTTTCTTGCTTTAATTATAAATATGTATAATTTAATTAGGAATCTAATTAATTACTGTTTAATCGTCGCTTTTCTGAATATTGTTGGAAGTAAATTTCGTTCGTTACTACTGAATTGTTGTTGTTAACAGCACAATAAATTTTTTAATCTACGCCATTCTTGGAATACATGACATTCATGTTTAGATATAAAAATTTTACTAAATCAGCTTTTGTGATAGACGAAATAAAACTCCGAAGGTACGTGAAAGTTTTTTTGTTTTTGTCTTCACTGCATATCATATTTCTCTTTGCTTTGTTATTTTCAACAATATCTTGCATTTATAGCTATTTCAGTTTATAAAATAGGGATGTGTGATATATGGAGAAGCATCAGAAAAAATAGATCTATTTAATGGTATTAGAATCCAATATGGCGCCCATAAGAAAAAATGAAGTTGATGATGGTCAGAACGAAACGAAACGTTCTAAGTAAAATGTAATGATATCATCGTATAGAGCTTAAAAAAGTGCCTGTAGAATGTATTAATTTTGTTATGATCCCTGCAATAATAACTTCACAAAAAAAGAAAAAAGAAAATTACGTTGTTTGGTTTTTTGGAAATATTTCTGAAACTACAAATCGTAGAAAATTTTTCAGAACAAATTCTTGTTCAGCACCAAGATACGCAACTTTGCCCTAATTTAACCGACTTCGTATCTCTTACCGTTTCCGAGATCCCAATGGTGAGCCTCGAATTTGTAACAGCCTGTATATCAAACATAAAAATCCTGATATATATCGTGATATATATCAATGATATATATCATATCTTCAAACCCTGCTCAGGATATCTCTATCTCGTTTTATTACATAAAGCTGAACCGAGATGAAAATACACTCAGTGCACACTAGTGCAGCCAGTGGAAAACGCTATTACTAATCTTGTTCCATCTTATAAACAGGGAACTATTTTGAACCATCTTAATAAAAATATTATATTGTTGCATAGGAAAGATGAGGTACAGTCAGAATTAAAAGTAATATGGCCCCAATAAAAAAAACCTAAATTGTGATCTAATCACTTCTGATCGTTATAACGAGTAGGTAAGCGGATAAGCGGACGGGCGAATTCTTCTCGATGTTTGCTTGTTATAGTGATCTGAATGGATCATCTTACTATCTGGAAAGGTATTACTTCTAATTCTGACTGTACATACATAAGTGCAAAATTAGGACAAAACGTGTGGAAAGCATTTTTTCCCCCTGCACATAATCATTACTAATTGGAATTCGATATTTTTTTCTAAAGGCCCCTTTACAGTTCGCAATTTTCATTGCCAGCAATAAATAATTGCAGCAATAAAGAATTGGGAACACTTTACAGATGGCAATAAAGACTGCTGATGAATTAAGCATCAAGTTTACAACTTACTAAGAAAAAAAATTGTTTAATGTTGAGTGAATTAAATTTGTTTGTAGCAGAAAAATAATAATAAAAGTTAAAGTAGCAATGTTTTCCAACAATTGTCGGAAAAGAAATACCTAAGTGTTACTTTGTGCATATTTATTATTTATTGCAAGTTCGGCGTTAATGGTATTATAAATTCAATCACATATTGCTGTATAGTTAGCAATTGAAAAATAAGAATTTAAATAATCTCAAGGCCTAGAAATTTAATTGTTGAACGGTTTCCGACACTGCACGGGGTTTCATCTACTATCAACTCAAAAAATAATAACATAGGTAAGTAAAAGGAATATTCTAATATATCTCCTTTAAAGAAATAAACAATCCAGATGTGTAATAAAATTTAAGCGGATTACTGGGGTCCAAACAGGCGGAAGAGTAGTTCGCAAAGGCGAATTTTACCTGGCAATGAATTTACACAATTTAATAGTGTTTTCCACTGGCTGCACTAGTGTGCAGTGAGTGTATTTTCATCTCGGTTCAGCTTTATGTAATAAAACGAGATAGAGATATCCTGAGTGCATACCGGTGCAGCCAGTGGAAAACACTATTAGATGTTGAAATTGAAACGCGAAATAGTTACGATACAAATTGCTTCAGTATTCAAGATATTATTTTTTTTTAATAAAAGAATTATAAAAAGTTACGGGCAAGTGAGTTAATACACTTATTTTCTTTCCCAAAATTAACTTTTTAACTAAATTTTTACAAAGCAGTTAAATTAAAGATTTGATGTTAACGTAAAAATTGAATATCTAGTTACCGAGATTTTCGGCTATTAAAAAAATTTAAAGTGACACTGTTTTTTACAATTACATATTTGAAATAAAAATATGTATATAACTGAAGATGTTCAGTTCATCAATTTTCAATTTTTTGTATTGTGATTTATAATTTATATTAGCGTATACATTTAAAAAGGTTGTCACGTCATTCTTTATCAGTGCCCATATAATTGACTTCGTTTTCCGTATAGTTTTTCTTTATCTCCTTATTCTTAATTTTTGATAATTTTCATTTTCACATATTGAGAAGAAAATGAAAGAAACAAAATGATAAATTTATTAAAACTGGGAATTGACTGTTTTTCAAGCGCGTGGATTTTTTAAAATGTTGAATGGTCTTTGCTGCGGGCCCCTGCAGCCTGTGGCCCGATAAATGTCCCATGTAATGTAAGTTTGTCGGTTTTATACGTATTTTCTTGACTGGAAAGCCTAAACATATGAAAGGGGGTCCAACACTGTACTTTATTATATATTTTGTTATGTTATACATTTTGACAGCAGGGAGAACAATCAATATCAATAACAAAATAACAAGAACGTTTTTGAAATTAATTTTCTGAAAGTATTTTTTATGAATAATATTATTTAAGAGTATTAATATTTGAAGGAACTAATTTTAACATTTTTTATTTTTTTGCACATGCAATTACTGTAAATTTTTGTAAAATATTTTAGTTACCATTGACTGTTGTTGTATTGTTTAATTGCATTCGTTATATTAGTAGTTATAGAAATAATGATTAATTTTTTGTAGGGAGTTATAATTTCATTGACCTTTTATTTCAGTTTTTATTAGTGTGTATATAACTTATTGTCGTATCAAAAAATACAAATCCACAATCCTTACATTTCGTTTTTAACTTACAAACATCAATGATAGTTTACTCATTTATAATACATAGTTATTTACAATAAAGTGAGCATATTGCGAAACGAGCGGTCTACTTGTAATTATAACTACATATTTTTTATAATAATACTTAAAAAAAGAGATTCATGTATAATAGGTTTTTTATTAATCATTAAATAATATAATTTTTTTTAGTATTACTCTTAACTTGAAAAAATTAATTCTTAACATTTTTAATTTTACAATCAGCTAAATTAAAAATATGTAATCCATGTTTTACGAATAAATGACAAAAAAGTAATTCGATTTGTGCCGTCATAAAAAGTAAAGAAACAAAAAAAAAATGAATAACTAAAAAGTTTTTAAATAAAGGTAAAAATTTTTTCGGTGTATGGAAGATTTCCTTATTTTTTAGACTTTTGTTAAATATAGACTGATATATTTTATACACCCGTATCAAGACATTCTTAAAGACTAAACCTTGAAAGATTTTTTTTGTAATGGAAGTAACAGCTTCAAAAAATTATTTCTTCAAATAATCATAACAATAACACACCGTAGTATTAAGTGTTTTCCGTAATAGTAAGGATTTTATAATCGCATTGGACCATTATTTACCGAAGTACAATAAATTTTATTGCATCCCGTCGCCGTCGCAGGCACATAAATTTTAAAGGAGATGCATCTTTCCTTATGGCTTATTTTTCCTATGTCATTATTTTTTGAGTTGAGTGTACAGAGTCGAACAAATGCAAACAAAAAGACACTCAAAAATGTTTACTAGGAAAAATTAGGTTTATTATGCAAATATTAGTTTATGAATGACATGGTAAAGGGGTAAGTAAAATTCAAATTTATCTTTTAAACAACTTTATTACCAACTTATACGCAAATGAAATGTCAAAATATGTCAACATAACAACATTCAATACAACCGCATGTGTTTATGGTTTTTAGAGTAACTTGTTACAATGAACTTGAATAGATAATTCTCACCAATTCACCGTAGAGAAGCGTGCATTCTATCCCGAGAGACCGTTAAAGCAAAAACCTATGTCCGACTCCCTCAGAAGTCGAATTGTAAGTGTGCAATAACAATTATTAAAATACGTAATTCAAAATGTTTAATTGTTCTGTTTTGATAATGACACTATCAAAATAATTATTCTTGCTATAAAATGCCATTAACAAAATCTTGTAATTTCAAAATTATCCAACCAGTCAAGAAACAAGCCCTGTCTGTACTGTATTCGAAATGATTGAAAAGAAGTGTGGAAATTATGCAAATTATTAAAACAACTCAAATAAATATTAGAATATTAAACAATTACCATTCTTGTAGCTGAAGTAACCACTCTCACAGGCCAAGAAAGACTTAAATTAAACGAATTCTGCCCCCACTTATATAGGCAGAAATTCAAACAAAAACTAGTCTACATAAGAAACCTAACCTCAAAATCCAAAATTAAAATAAAAAATTCCCAAAATTTAAACATAAAAGCACAAATCTAAACAAAACAAAATAAAACTAAACTAATTAAATTTGTGTAGGCCACAAAATCAAGCCTAGTCGATAGGGCTTCCACCTTGTACATCTTCACATGGGAAATTGGGAACCATCGGGGAGGTGGAGCTGAAACCGGCGCTTATTGCTATGGCGGTTCTTCAAGAAACCCCGAGGAAGCTTTTTCACCGCTTCCTCAAAACCAGAATCCCCAAGTTGCCAAAAACTACCGTGTCTGTGGCAATGGACCCAACCTCCCTGACCGGTGCGTTAGATGCTTCAGGGAGTTCTAACATTGGCCTCTTAAGATGGACAACAAAATTAGGCATTGCATCTATGTCAGAATCATCCCCGAAAAGCTCCCTGAATTTCCCTTTCAACCAATTTGTGGTGGTTGGTGACTCGAGAAGTAGAAACTCGTCATCAAGGTTAGGTAAACTCTATATTTGAAAATAAATTTTTTTGGAAACATATTTTTAGGATTCGAAGTTCGTCAGTAAATAAAAATTACCGAAATGTAAAAACATGGGATATAAAGAATAAACATTTAAAAAGAAAATAACTAAACCTGGGTATCCTTTTTAATTTATTTTCTGAATACGTAGTGAAGTAACACAGCAAATATGTTATTTATTTTTTTTTAAATAAATTTACTAATTTACTTAATTGTCACAGTTCATCAAAATATAAATACTGCGCATGCGTGTAATGCAAATCGTTGCAATTATTTATTGCTGGCAATGGAAATTGCGTACTGTAAAGTGGCGTAAGGCTGGATTGCACAACATTTAAGCCAGGATTAAATTTAACCCCAAGTTAGAATGTGACGCACAATATGTTGTACAGGGTGGATCAATTTCGATGTCTCTTATGGGCATCTCTGTAACTATAAGAGAAGATAAGAGAAAAAAACTAGTGGCCAAGTCTCGATCTCTTTTTTAGAGATAAATACAATAGACTCAACAAAAATTGGCTATCTTCTTTTGTTTTCGAGTTATAGGCAAAAATTGACATTTTCGACTTTTCGTCAATCGCTCATATCTAGTTTATTTTTACAGATATTAAAAAACTGTTTTGACATTATTAGGACACTTTTTTGAATACAATTCAGTGGTGTAGTTTGTTTTTTGATATTTACTTAAATTTTCGAGTTATAACATAAAGTTTTATTTTTTTAAATGAAAATCATAGTAGGCAATGTCACCATTAAATAGAGATTTTTCTGTTTTCAAAAATATATACTTTGTTGGGTTTATTTCTTATAATTAATAGAATAAAACGCCTTTTTTATTATTCTTGGGTGTATTCTATTCTTAGTAGGCTGGTTTGAACAAAGGCCGACAATTTTTTTTGTTTGTTTTTATTAAATATCAACTCTTGTTCAAATATTTTGATAGTTGCAACCGCATAAAGAGAAAGAAAGATAGAACGAGCATCCTCTAAGAGTCACAAAGACTACAACAATACCGATACCATGTGGTTTGGGTGAAATTCGAAATTATGTAACTTCATTTAATATTTAAGTTTGAAACGCATTTTTTTCGATCAAATATGCATTTCATAGGATATTGAACTAAATTATATGTATAAATTAAAAACATCTTAAAAATAAGAAATTATTGCAGAAAAAGTTAAAGAATATTGAAATGTAAGTAGGTAATAAACACAACTCTTGATATATCACAATAAATAACTTAAAACCCAGAAAATAATATCAAAATAAATCACAATTTCAACACCGCCGCGCTAAAATACACAGCCAACTCATGTTGCAACTCAACTCAGCTTTATCGGTGCTAGGTTTCTATCTCTTATGTTTATCGCAATACCTATCACTCTTGTACTACCCAATCTTCAAATTTTTGTTAATATTTAATAAAAACAAAAGAAAATTGTCGCCTTTTGTGGAAACTAGCCTCCTAAGAAAAGAATGCACCCAAAAATAATAAAAAAGGCGTTTTATTCCATTAACTGTAAGAAATAAACTCAACAAAGTATTTCTTTTTGAAAACAGAAAAAAAATCTCTATTTAATAATAACATTGCCTACTATGATTTCCATTTAAAAAATAACTTTATGTTATAACTCGAAATTTTAAGTAAATATCAAAAAACCAACTACACCACCGAATTGTATTCAAATAAGTGTCTCAATAATGTCAAAATGTCAAAGCAGTTTTTTAATATCTGTAAAAACAAACGAGATATGCGCGATTGACGAAAAATCAAAAATGTCAATTTTGGCTTATAACTCGAAAACAAAAGAAGCTAGCCAATTTTTGTTTAGTCTATTGACTTTATCTCTAAAAAAGAGATCGAGACTTGGCCACTAGTTTTCTTCTATCTCTTATAGTTACAGAGATATGCCCATAAGAGACATCGAAATTGATCCACCCTGTACGTCATAACGTGTGGCACATTCTAAGTTAGGCTTAAATTTAATCCTGGATTAAATGTTTTACGCAACCCAGCCTTGATGAGACAAATCAATTATTTCAGTATAAGTGTGAAATGCCGATGTCGTCATTATTACCACAAACTGTACCGCTCTGTGCAATAAAATTAAGCACAGTAATTATTTTATGTAATGTATCACTCTGTCTTTTCTTACTCATAAATATAAAAAAAAATTACAAACAAATTAATGTCAAAAATCAGTCACATTCAAATATGGACATACATATTTCTAACTTTAGCTTTCACTATAAAATGAAATATTAATTAAAAAATTAATTTTCTTTATCTGCAATTCATTATTTGGAATTTATTTATACTAAATTTGAAAGACCGTTTAAATAATCGGACTTTAAAATTAAAATTACTTTAAAATAAATAATCTGTTTTCCTATTCTTAAAGCGACTTTAAATTAATGTCTCCTTTAGGACCGTTTTCATAATAGAACTAGAGGGGACTTTACTTAAAGTCACTTTAAAAATACGAACACAAACGTATTTTTCATTTTAAAGTATCTTCAAATTTATTATGAAAACAATCCTAAAAGCTGTTTTAGACTACTCTATTTCCTTGTACAAGATTTGGTTCAATTTCTTACGGCCGGTATTACCAACGTTTTAAGGAGACCTTAAATTTAATTCGAGTTTAGAATGTGATTGATGTTATACAAACAGAAATGTTACAATCTAAACACGACTTAAATTTAAGGTCTCCTTAAAACGTTGGTAATACCGGCCGTTAAACAATTTAAATAATAAAGTAAATAGTATCAAAAATTAAATTGAATCAAAAACTATCTGAAAAAAATAGAACGTGTTCTATCTCCAAATCATATCTGCTGCCAAAAATTTCTTGTTCCAAATATTTATTGTAGAAATTGCACCAAATGTTGTACAAGAAATAGAGTAATCTAAACGGCCTTAAGTCTTTTGTCTGTCTAAAAACTTTCCCAAAATTAAATGGCCCCAAACCTACATAAAGTTTCATTAAAATCATTTCATAGAACTATTTAAATTGTATCAAAAAATTAATTGCTTCAAAAACTATCTGAAAAAATAGAACGTGCTCTATCTCCAAATCATATCTGCTACCCAAACATTTCTTGTTCCAAATACAGTAGACCTCCGTTATAGCGATCCACCGCTTATAACAAACTACATTTCAAGTCCCGTCATTTTTCTCTATACAGTGTATTCTCTCTTAACGGGCACCTCTCATAAGCGGGCACCTCTTTTAAACGGGCACTTTGTTGGGTACAGAAAAAAATCATATGATTTAAATGATAAAGTTTTCTCCTTTAAGCGGACTTCCTATTAACCGGACACGGACACATACATGCGATGACCTACGCAGCTTTGTTCTCTATTAAACGGACAGTAAGCTTTCGAAATATCGGGACTTCCCCAAAAGCGCACGTCTTTACAATAAAAATGAGGTGGGATTTATAACCGTTATGCTTCGGGCACATCGGCACATCTGCGTTAACGTCTAACGGCATTCTAACGGACAAGAACGCGATAATTAACGCGAGAAAAATTAATGCGCTAAGTTTTACATTGGTGGTTAAGGTCACTATTTGTCCCACATTTCGCTCCGAAGCGACTGCAGCAGTGGTATTTTACTTGAATATTGGCAACTTTATCTTAAAAGTCAAATATCACAGGAGTTCTATTAAAATATTTTAGCATTTTCCGTTTCCTAACATTCAAAAATTATATTTTAAATTAGTACTTGAAATAATGAAAGAAACCTGCAATCAAAACTAAGATAGTACGTGACTAAAAACACGAGATGTCGCTGTTTTCGTACAAAAAATGTATATTCTGTCTTCCTCACATATATCTTTCTTTATCTATGGCAACAACTATGCGATACGTTCGCCGGCAATCCATTTGATGTGTATCAAAAACCGCCAGCCGAGCTATCGTCTAGCGCGCAATGCCATTCTCAATGCCGTTACAAAATTAGTACCATATATGCCAATAATCCGTCGCTACACTATCGTTGTCGGAGCCACGTTGCGTCTAATGTGCTGCCTAACGTGATTTTTCACGTCTAACTTGACAATAATTGTATGTGTAGCGACTGATTAATGGCAAATTAGACGTTAAAAATGACGTTAGACAGCACATTTGCCGTTAGCAGGGTTGGAAAGTTTAAAACAAACTGTTTAAAACATTGTGTTTAAAACATGTTTAAAATACCCAATTAAAAAAAAACCCTTTGTTTTAAACTAAGTGTTTTAAACATGTTTTTCGAAATTAATGTTTTAAATTCATTTTTGTAGTTTAATGGTTCAGCCACACTAACGGCAAATGTGCTGCCTAACGTCATTTTTAACGTCTAATTTGCCATTAATCAGTCGCTACACATACAATTATTGTCAAGTTAGACGTGAAAAATCTCGTTAGGCAGCACATTAGACGCAGCGTGGCTCCGACAACGATAGTGTAGCGACGGATTATTGGCATATGCGGCACTAATTTTGTAACGGCATTGAGAATGGCATTGCGCGCTAGACGATAGCTCGGCTGGCGGTTTTTGATACACATCAAACGAATTGCCGGCGAACGTATCGCATAGTTGTTGCCATAGATAAAGAAAGATATATGTGAGGAAGACAGAACATACATTTTTTGCACGAAAACAGCGACATCTCGTGTTTTTAGTCACGTACTATCTTAGTTTTGATTGCAGGTTTCTTTCATTATTTCAAGTACTAATTTAAAATATAATTTTTGAATGTTAGGAAACGGAAAATGCTAAAATATTTTAATAGAACTCCTGTGATATTTGACATTTAAGATAAAATTGCCAATATTCAAGTAAAATACCAATGCTGCAGCCGCTTCGGAGCGAAATGTGGGACAAATAATGACCTTAACCACCAATGTAAAATTTAGCGCATTAATTTTCTCGCGTTAATTGTCGGGTTCTTGTCCGTTAGAATGCCGTTAGACGTTAACGCAGATGTGCCCGAAGCATTAAGCGTAGAAGAAACACTTCTAATGTTTTGTATTACTGATATAATATGTATTTAATAATCAAAAATTAATTGTCTTATTTAATGATCTATTTTAATTTGGCTATGTATTGGCGTTGGCGCTGATGGTAACACTGTAGCTCTCGATAGTTTCTTGATATATCTATTTTTTGTTACATTAGATTGGTTATAATCAGTCTGATAATAGTTATGTATACAGGCTGTTACAAATTCGAGGCTCACCATTGGGATCTCGGAAACGGTAAGAGATACGAAGTCGGTTAGATTGGGGCAAAGTTGCGTATTTTGGTGCTGAACAATAATCCGTTCTGAAAAATCTTCTACGTTTTGTAGTTTTTGAGACATTTCAAAAAAACAAGAAAACGTAATTTTCTTTTTTATTTTTTCCTGAAGTTATTGTTGCAGGGATCATAACAAAATTAATACATTCTACAGGCACTTTTTTAAGCTCTTTACGATGATATTATTAGATTTTACTTAAAACGTTTCGTCTCGTCCTGACCATCATCAACTTCATTTTTTCTTATGGGCGCTACATTGGGTTTTAATACCAATGAATAGATCTATTTTTTCTGATGCTTTTCCATGTATCACACATCCCTATTTATTAATTTGAAACAGCTGGAAAAGCAAGAAATTGTTGAAAAATAACACTGCAAAGAAAAACATGGTATGCAGTGAAAACAAAAACTAAAAAAGTTTGATATACCTTCGGAGTTTTATTTCGTCTATCACAAAAGCAGATTTTTGAAAATCGATCGATCGATAAGTCAAATACCTTTTATGTAACTATCTCCTTCTAATTTTCGTGAAATCGCCTTGCAGCTTTTGTCATGTCACGTTATTTCATCGTATATTTTCTTAACTCAGATTTATACGATCTGCATATAAATAAAAAATGATTTGTACTTATATTGCATCTGCAAAAAAATATACATCAAATTATTAAATAGGGATGTGTGATACATGGAAAAGCATCAGAAAAAATAGATCTATTCAATGATATTAAAACCCAATGTAGCGCCCATAAGAAAAAATGAAGTTGATGATGGTCAGAACGAGACGAAACGTTTTAAGTAAAATCTAATGATATCTTCATAAAGAGCTTAGAAAAGTGCCTATAGAATGTATTAATTTTGTTATGATCCCTGGAATAATAAATTCAGGAAAAAATAAGAAAAAAAATTACGTTTTCTGGTTTTTTTGAAATATTTCAAAAACTACAAAACGTAGAAGATTTTTCAGAACGGATTATTATTCAGCACCAAAATACGCAACTTTGCCCCAATTTAACCGACTTCGTATCTCTTACCGTTTCCGAGATCCCAATGGTGAGCCTCGAATTTGTAACAGCCAGAAATTGAAAAACATCTGTCAGCATTTATTATTTATTATTGTAAATTAGATGTACAGTATTGTATTAATATACTTGGTGGTCTAATAATCAAACTAATACATTAAATAAATAACTATAACATTATTAACAATATGTAAAATTTGCTTTTAGAAAGTTACATCTTAATTTTTAGTTTCTTACCACATTTCCTATTAAATTTATCAAATTTATTTCATTTAAATTATTCCATTCTTGAACTGTTCTAGTAAACAGGAAAATTTATGAATATTTGTTTTCGAAAATAGTATTTTATATGAAAATTTATGATATTTTCTAGTAGGTACTTGAATCATTTACTTTTTATTTATTTATTATTCATTCCATTATGTTTTGAAACGTAATATGTCGTTTGCAATTAAAATATCAATATATCAACATAAATAAATTTAGGCAGCCTGTAGAAAATTTCTAAATCGCTGTTTTAGTTAGAAAATGACAATATGAATTCGAATATTTGTATTTTGTATTTTATTGTTGCAATAACACAATCAAGTGTTTTACAAGTCAGATATACAAATAAGTATAACTAATTGAGAAAGTAGTAGGGTGACCATACGAAAAAACATGCGTGTTTCAAACATTCTGAAAATTCGTCGGTAGGATAGAATGCATCATCTTTTAAAAGCGATATTAATTTCATTTCAAATATTTTGTAAGACTACTGTCTTATTATTGGCAATTGTATATAGAGTTTAATACATATGCTGTTTTGATCAATTTTTCAATTTGCTTAACCTGAAAAATTGAGGACGTATTTGAAACGTTATATAAAGAACATAGAACGTCTGTCTAGTGCATTTAATTTTGTATATTCTAAATTAAAATATCAAATATCATTAGAAGTAGAAAAAGTTGGTAAACTAGTTACAATTTTCAAGGACGTAAATAAGAAATAAAAAATGAAATTGAAATTAGAAACTGCGTATGTAGAAAACATTTTTAGCCCACAACTGTTTTCTATTTTTTTTTATTTCAATACTATAAATTGCAAAATGAATTTAGAATTTTTATTGTAAATATTTTTAAATTTTCAACATTTCGCAATACAACTAAGAACTACTTTTCCCTTTTTACTATGTATTTAGGTTGTGAGAGCATTTAAAGCAATTACAAAAGTGTTATAAATTTAAACAATACATTTGTTTTATTTAATTTTAAACAGTTTTTTTTTTGTTTAAAACATGATTAATTTCAAGTCAATTTTAAACATGTTTTAAACAAAAAAAACTGTTTAAAATTAAATAAAACAAACGTTTTCTTAAAAAAAAAAACAGTTTTTTTCCAACCCTGGCCGTTAGTGTGGCTGAACCATTAATGCCGTTACAAAATTAGTGCCATATATGCCAATAATCCGTCGCTACACTATCGTTGTCGGAGCCACGCTGCGTCTAATGTACTGCCTAACGTGATTTTTCACGTCTAACTTGCCATTAATTGTAAGTGTAGCTAGTGATTAATGTCAAATTAGACGTTAAAAATGACGTTAGGCAGCACATTAGGCGTAGGTCTGGCCGAACCTTTAGCGCTGCGGTACAAGCAGTTGTCTTGCATTGGACAGCAAGTAAAAATGTCTCTCAAAAATAAATCTCAAAAACGTGTTCAATAAAAATTCATGAATGACTTTCCAAATAATGACCAAGTTCTTACAGTAATTTGACAAGAAAATGGAATTGGAGATACGCAAATTACCACTTTTTCTGGTTAATGCAGCGTGTCATCCGCGAGATTTAAAATTAAAAAATATTAAAATATTTTTTCTTCCTCCTAATATCACTGCATTTTGCCAGTGAGAATTTTTTAACGTGGAATATACGTAATATATTAATAAATATTTATTCTACGTTAAAAAATTCTCATTGTATAGGAACTCTAAGATTTATAAGCTCTGGCTCACTTAACCTGCCGACTCAGCTAACCCCACTTTACCCTAAATATGAAAAACTTATGCCAAACAACATTAGACCTTTTTCATCTTCATTACACATATTTACTGTATTAATTACACTTGATATGCGTATTTGTTTTGTTTTTGTGAAAATGTATTTCAAGTTTCATTTCAACTTTTGATTATGAATTTTTATATCAAACAAACATTATTGTTTCACTTTTTACCTGTACATACATGCACATGTCAACACATTCTTCTCTTTAGCGGGCACCTCTATTAAGCGGATACATTTTGGGCGACCATAGGTGTCCGCTTAAGAGAGAGTACACTGTATTTGTGGCATTATCGCTTATTACGAACTTCGGATATAACGAACCGATTTTGATGGTCCCTTGAGGTTTGCTATAACCGATGTCTACTGTATTTATTGTAGAAATTGAACCATATATTGTCTAAGAAATGGGGTAGTCTTTTTCCTGGTTAAAAACTTTCCCAAAATTGGCTACATTAAAACCATTCCAGGCACTGATCACTGCCTTTTCGAATCTATTAAAAAGATCTTCATTTTTTAATATTTCCACCGAGCTAATGTTCTTGTCAGGTTGGTTCAAGTTTTTTTCTGATGCATGATTTGTACACTCTCAAGTTTCTTTATCTCCGACTCTAGGAAACACTTTTCTCAAGTTTCTCAATCTGATAATTTTTTTCATTTGCCTCATAATACACAAAATTATTTAATAGTGTCAAAATTTTTAGTTTTTTTCGTATTCGATTTAAAAAATGTAGGAAAAGCAAAATTTAGTTTGACCTTAAATTAATTTTAGTAATACTCTTTAAATAAAATAGTTCAATTTACGCAAAAAAAAACAGTTTACGGGTGTATCAATGTTCTAAAGAGTGCTCAATAATAAATTTTAAAATTGATTTTGAAGACATTATAATACTTTATACTTTACACGCTTAGTATTTTCTTCGTAAAAACTCGTAACATTTATTATTTTATTAACAACGAGGTGCTATTTATATGAATATTACTAATCCTGAACACACATCTGTGAAATAAGATTTACACGAAAGATTAAATGAATGGGTGTTAATTTATATCAGGATTACTAATCCACAGGACATTTGTGGAATAAGACAATTAAATACATATACTAGAATTAAACAAAGGCGTATTTGGTCCGTCTGGTCGTTAAGTAAATGTTCTTCAGAATTACCTGTCGTCTGTGGATTTCCAGGGATTCTAAAAGGACGAATTTAAGCCCTTTTCTAAATCTAAAGCATCATTTGCACACTACTTTGTATATTTTTTCTGGAATTAAAAAAATTGCCTATTTACGTTTTAAAAATAATATCCGGAAATATTTTATTCATTATTAAGTATTCTTTATAGAATTTAAAGTTTTTATGTACAATTTCGTATACTGAAACTGCGTCTCGGATAAAACATATCAAGGGTGGTGTTTATCATAATAATGAACAGTATACTCGTTGCAGCTTTCTCTTCGAAAATGGGCATGAGTACCTAGTATTTAAGACATCAAATAACACACGTGCTACATCCAATTCAATACTGTATAGTCTTCAATGCTATATTAGTATAAACGATTTTACACTTCATTGAATGAACCTATATGTATGTGTTTACACGCTTACAAATTAATAACCATTTATGTAAGTACATAAGGAAACAAAGTAGCAGTGTGATGTATGTAAATACTAAAAAAAACATGTCCTACTTCTTTGATATTACTGATAATTTTCCGCACGGAAACAGTTCACCGACCCCTTTTCTCTCCTTAATATATGCAACGTACCCAATTCAACTTTTCAGTGATTCATATCGCCGCACAATTAACATGAGGTGGGTTGATATAAATCTAGTCGCATGTCAATATAACATGTTTTTACTTTTAGATATCGATAGGTATCAGTTGTGTTGATAATGAGTTAAATACTACACAATTACCTTGAACGAAACAATAAATTTGTTCATATCTGCATACAACACAACAAAATTACGAACACCGATCGTCAGAATTATTAATCACAAATCACAACATGCAAAGCACGTTAAAAATAATTTCTTATCACAAGTTTATTTATTTTACAAATCTTTCATAGTCCAAATAATTTCATAACAATTCCATGGAGTTTACAATCTTACAACTAGTAGAATGGTCAGTCAATTTTAGTTCACAATGATTTTATGTTAATAGTATTTGAAAATCTTAGAATTCATAAAATTATTTTTAGCAGATAATTGTATGTTATCGCCTTTTTTTTCCATAACTTGTATATTAACAAATAATTTTTCAGCAAATACATACATAATTTTGTAAATTTTGATCCGGTGACTAAGAAATCATATTTCAGAATTTTCCTCTGCACGTATGATCTAAACCTAAAATAAAGAATATTACTGTAATAATTACAGTAATATTCATAATTCATAATTATTATGATGAATGTTTATTAAAAATACTTGTCTTAATTACATTTCCTCTATATGATTCAGTTTTTCTAATAATCATTTCACAGTTTCATTCATTTTAAAAGTATGTACAAGTTATTTCTCAACGGCACCTACATGGATGTCGTTAAATGTAGAAGTTAAAATGTCCTTTAACGTGTGAGAATAACATACACGTTGAGTGTTAACCGTTGTGGATGGGATACATACTTAAAATTAATAACGTTTTACAAAATAACGTTCGACCTTTTAATAATGTAAACGTTATGCCGATTGAACGGGATACATAATCGGGCTGATTATTTGTTTCGCTTGTTTTAACAGGCTAGAGCTATTGGAAAAAAATATTTTTTTATGTATTATAAAGATATTTAATTTTTATGTAATCTATCAACTGCTTTATTAAAAATATACAGTGACTTTCATAAAGTTCGTAACAAATGGGAAACATTTTTATTATTGACTTTTGCCAAAAATTTTTACTACAGTTGGTTCGTGCATCAATCAAAATAAAAAACAACATAATTCCATCTAACCAGTCATTTAAAATATGGCTAAAATTTTGAAAAATGGAAATTCGCGAAAATGAAAAATTGCCATAATTCAAAAGTTATTAATCTTTTCCTACTAGAATCGATGCACTCAGATAAAATTAAGTATAATGAACAACCTACAGCGTCTAAATACAATATTTTACTAAAATTTTGACCAAAAATAATTTTTTTTAGAATTTCATTTTATGTGGTTTTAAAATTAAAATACTCTTTTAAATCCTTCAAAAACAGATATCATCTCTTTCTTTGATCTGTGTTAACTAAGATAAATACCACTAATATGAAAGTATTACTTCAAATCGGACGTCTTTTACAAAAAATAGAAATTTCGCTATTAAAAACACGTCTTTGTTACATTGCGTTTTTAACAAATAAGAATAAATTGTTTCCGTTTCTTTTTTGCGTAATAGAAAGGCAAGATGTAAGTAAGCTCTTTTGTACAAAAAATGTCATTTACAGCATATTAAATGCATACTTCTGGTATTTTGAAAAATATTGTGAATTTTCAGCGATAATCCGTAAAATAATATTAGCCGTGAAATTAACGTCAAGCGAAAACATCAGTTGGTTCGTTGACATTTCTTGTTGAGTCAACTTTGTCTTTAACGGAATATGTATTAAGATTAACTTTGCTATGAACAAGAAATATCAATGAACCAACTGATGTTTTCGCTTGTTGACGTTAAGTTCAACGTCATGGCTAACACTATTTTACGAATTTTCGCTTAAAATGTACAATACTTTTCAGAAGGCCAGAAGTATGCATTTAATATGCTGTAGAGAACATTTTTTCTATAAAAAGAGCATATTTAAATCTTAGCTTTCTATTATGCAAAAAATTAATTAAAACAATTTATTTTTAATTGTTAAAAACGCAATGTAACAAAAACGTGTTTTTTAAAGCGAAATTTCAATTTTTTGTAAAAAGCGTCCTATCTAAAGTAATATTTTCAGATTAGTGATATTTATCTTAGTATACACAGATCAAGGAACGAGATTATATTTGTTTTTGAAAGATTCAAAACAGCATTTTAATTTTAAGATCACATAAAACAAAATTCCAAGAAAATGGATTTTTGATCATAATTCTAGCAAATTATTGTATTTAGACACTGTAGGTTATTCATTACACTTAATTTTATCTGAGTACATCGATTCTAGAACAAAAAGATTGATAACTTTAGAATTATCGCAATTTTTCATTTTCGAGACTTTCTATTTTTCAAGTTTTCAGCCACATTTTAAACGACTAGTTGGATGGCATTGTGTTGTCTTTAATTTTGATTGGTGCACGAACTAACTGTACTAAAAATTTTTCACAAAAAACAATAATAAAAATTTTTCCCATTTGTTACGAACTTTATGAAAGTCACTGTATAAAAGAGAGAAAAATAAAAAAGCAAAAAGAGATTCTCAAAATGAAGATTAATTATGTATTTCTATACACAGATACAGTGTTTATAAACAACAAGAATCAAGTCGAAACCAATAGTTACTTAAACAAAAATTATTAAAATACATATTACGTAATCTTTTTTGTAAATATAAATTGTATAACGTAAAATTTTCTATTTTAATTTGATCAGTAATTCTACTTAATAAACAAAGATAAAGAGATAAACTATTTATATAAGAGGAAAAAAAAATAACTAGCACAGGTCAGTTTCCAGTTATGGCCCGGCTTTATTTAAATTTCATGTTAAGAGATTTATTAGGAGGTAAGAACTAGTCCCGGACCTTTCTAAACTTTGGCCTGAAGGTATGTAACGTTATTTTTAGTTTTTACTTTTACATTCCTCTCGATAAATGCGCTGATGAAAAGATGTGCTCAAGAGTTTACAGTTAGTGGGCAGGTGAACGACCATTATCATTGTGCAAGCTTGTTAATGTACGGTATACGATTAAAATGTTCATGCATATGTAAAGTTGCTTACATGTACATGTATAATCAATGGAGGAAGTTGTAAAATAGGCCCGACAATACTAGTTACGTAAAAACAGTACAGATTTAATTTATTTGCCACTTTGCACGTTATCTGATTTGCAAAAACTTGAACTTGGATATTTTTCAAAATTAAATAATTCCTAGAACAAGAAACGGACAAGTAAAAAAGATTTTGATTTTGGTATCATCTGATGAGAAAAGGTATTAACAAATTAATGCTGACCTACAAGTAATTTTTTTGTTCCATAAAAGAAGCAAAGCAGCAGCTAAATTTGTGTTCACCCTGATTGACACGGTCGCAATAATTCAAAGAGAAGAGTTGACAAGTACCTTTCAAGGAAAACTGGACAGACTTCGCGACGACCATGAGGTCTCCTCGGTGGGGAAATTCTTCACGCTGCCTATATACAGCAAGGGTAGTCACGCGAGGGTTGCTTTAATAGTGGCCAGCAGCGGACGTTGCCCTTCGCCGTCTCGTTGCAAGGCAAACTAGATGCAGGAAAGTCTAGACTATTACATATTTTATTAAACGCTGGCGCCAATAATTATTCTACGTTTTTATTCTGCTCTTTCTTAGGACATTAGCATTCTATTATAATTATTATTTATTTACCATCTACTATAGTGTACTTATAAGGGAGATGCTTCGAACAAGTCAGCTACGTTGGCTTATGAAAAATTCTGTTTCATAGTTCTTTGTACAGCGCAGACTTCACCACATTGTAATAAACAAGCAAGGCTATACCATTATCATTTATTGATAATAGATGATCTGAATGGGCAGATGCATAATTTTTAAATCTATTTAAAAAAGTCATTAATATGTGTATGTACAGCCAACTCAAAAAATAATGACATAGGAAAAATAAGCCATAAGGAAGGATAACCCGTGAGCAAATAAAAATCAGATTAGAGCAGGCGGTGCAAAGAAAATGTATGTCTGTGATTAAATGAAAAGTCAATAAATTTGACAGTTCATGAATATATTACATTAATTAATTCAGTTAATCACAGACATACATTTTCTTTGCACCGCCTACTCTAATCTGATTTTTATTTGCTCACTTTTTACATCTCCTTTAAAATTTATATGCCTCCGACGACGGGGCGTAATAAAATTTATTGTACTTCGGTAAATAATGGTCCAATGCGATTATATAATTCTTACTATTAAGGTGCAGATAGACATGCGAGAAAACTTGCGCGAGTTCTGTCCGACACTAATATCGCTAATGCAAATAGCACGTAAATAGGGTTGCGAGTCGACTCGCTGGAATGTCTGCAAGATCTCGCGCGAGATTCTTTCTTGCAAGTCTAAATAGGCATAATTGTAGCTTCGCGATTTATTACTTAACTTCCAGTTTGTTTCGATATTTCGGCAACAACAGTTATGCCTATTTAGACTTGCAAGAAAGAATTTCGCGCGAGATCTTGCAAACATTCCAGCGAATCGACTGGCAAACCCTATTTACGTGATATTTGCATTAGCGACGTTAGTGTCGGACAGAACTCGCGCAAGTTTTCTCGCATGTCTATCTGCACCTTTACGGAAAACACTTAATATTACGGTGTGTTATTGTTATGATTATTTGAAGAAATAATTTTTTGAAGGTGTTACTTCCATTACAAAAAAATCTTTTAAGGTTTAGTTTTTAAGAATTTCTTGATGCAGATGTATAAAATATATCCGCCTATACAATTTAAAAAAGTCTAGAAAATAAGGAAAAATTCCATACACATTCGAAAAAATTCTTACCCTTATTTAAAAGGTTTTTTAGTTATTTATTTATTTTTTGTTAGTTTACTTTCTACGACGGCACCAATCGAATTACATTCTTTGTAATTTATTCGTAAAACATGGATTACATATTTTTAATTTACCTGGTTTGGTTTTAAAATTTAAAATTTTATGAATTAAGTTTTTTCAAGTTAAGAGTAATACTGAAAAAATATACCGTGAATGTATCTTATTCTGAAACATGCAAAACACACACATACGTTTGTTGCTAGAGTAACGTATTTATTAAATGACAGCAATGTATTAAAGCGTGTATTTTATTTTGAAACATAGGACGAGTTCGCGTTTACGCTCGGATCGATCGGAGTGTTTCTTTTTCTCGCTTTTATCTTACATGCAGTGAAACGCAGTCGCTCTGCCTCACACTTTTGATCAGAGCGTACTCCGAGTGTAAACGCGAACTTGCCCGTGGGAGAAATAAAGTAATGGAACACAATATGTTTCAAAATAAAATACACGCTTTAATACATTGCTGTCATTTAATTATTATGTTACTCTAGCAACAAACGGATACGTGTATTTTGCATGTTTTAGAATAAGATATATTCACGGTATTATTCATGATCAATAAAAAAAACATGTATCTGTTCTTTTTAACTACAGTCGCACCTCCATAACTCAAACCTCCACAACTCGAAACTCTCAGTAAGTCGAAATTTACTGATGTCCCTGTACATTGTGTATACAGTGCACTCGCGCTAACGTGAACACTGTTTAACATGAACTCCTGGATAACGTGAACATCTAAATTTTAGCATTGGCCACTGTCTAGCGTGAACAGCTACTTTATGTACTACAGAAATTTACAACAAAATTCCAAACAATCACTTCTTACTTCATTTTTTTCCAAAAATACATAATATGTAGGACATAAATAAAAGTTGAAAGTGATGTATCATGTTTTTAATTGTTTTTAAGAGATGAAGACTACGGCCCAAATTCAGAAACCTCCCTTGAGTTGAGAGAGCACTCCACTCACACTTTTTGAAATTCAGAGAAGCTTTTAATGACTTTTTTAACTTTCTATCGTAAATCACTGATGATCAAAGTACCTATACTGACTATAACCTTGATTAAACGAGTAAATATAAAAGCAAATTTCAATTTCAAATAACGACGAAGGTCAGGTTTGAGTGTGAGTAGAGTGTGAGTGGTGTTTCTGAATTTGCCCCTAAATCTCGGAAACATGAACAATCGCGCAAACATGAACACAGTCGGTTTTAATTAGTTCACGTTAGCGCGAGTGCACTGTAATTGAAATCTCTTTCTTTAACTCGAAATTTCTAAAACTCGAAGTAATTTTCCGGTCCCTTGAGATTCGAGTTATGGAGGTTCCACTGTATTATTATAAAAAATATGTAGTTATAATTTCAAGTCGACCGCTCGTTTCGAAATATGCTCACTTTATCGTAAATACATATTGCTGTGGTTTTTAGCATATACCTTTTTAGAAATAAATGAGATCTCAGGGCCTATTGATTTAATTGTTCGACAAGTTACAACATTGCACGGGGTTCCTATGCAATGAAGCAATTTGAGTAGCATTGAAACTCTGAAAGTATTTATTGAATTGTTGTTGTGCAAATTTACGAGCAACGTGGTGAATGGGTAAGTAAAAAATCAAATATCTTAGTAACAAATTTATTTAGTTGCAGTATTACCAACGTTAAACAGAAAATGTCAAAGCAAGTGTACACATAACCAAAATTTATTATAAGTTGGAAAACGTACATAAAATTACAATCTAATTTGCCACGACGAATTGAAATTGGTAGATCTCAACCTCGAATTCATTATGGACAAACAGGTGTGTTATTTTCAGAGACCGCTAAGGCAAATACCTAGATTTCGTGTCTCTCAAAATTCTAAAAATCGTTGAATGCAATGAAACAGTTGTGTGTTGTTGTGTTAGTTGATTATGTAACAAGTATACTGTGGTTTGTTGAAATATAGTGTGCACTCTAAATCTGCTATAGCAAAAACTCAATGTATTTATTCCATTTTGTATTTGCCATGAACAAATTTTCAACCATATCAAGTTAAGACAACCAGTCTAATCTGTATACGATACGTTCAATACAAAAATGTGGTGTTCGTGGTGGATTTTAACTTTGTTTATTGCAAATCGAAATGTAATTATTCCATAACGTCTTTGCTAATAACAAATCCAATCATATCAGTAAGATAAAAGCATCTAATCTGTATTTACAGTTGGTTCTTGTCCGATGAAATTTGTATCACAAAATCTTCTAAACGGACACTAAATCGCGCAAATATACACTTTACGTTTCGCAGTCGTTCGACTTCTGACGAAGCAGTCGAACGACTGCGAAACGTAAAGTGTATATTTGCGCGATTTAGTGTCCGCTTAGAAGATTTTGTGATACATCTAATCTGTATATGATACGTTAAATACAAGAGTGTGGTGTTTGTGTTGGGCATTAACTTCGTTATCGCAAATCGAAATGTAATTATTCCGTAACGTCTTTGCTAATAACGAATCTAATCATATCAGTAAGATAAAAGCATCTAATCTGTATATGATACGTTAAATACAAGTGTGGTGTTAGTGTTGGGCATTGACTTCGTTATGACAAAATCGAAATGTATTTATTCTATGTCGGGTTTGCCAAAAACGAATCTTTATCGTATCAAGTTAAGACAACCAGTCTAATCTGTATACGACACGTTAAAAACAAATGCATGTGACCAAATCAAAATTAACAAAAATAATATTAATAAATTTTAAAACTGTTTACCATTCTAGAAGATGTTTTCACTAACACTGCCCAGGGAAGACTTAATTCTATTGACAAATTGCCCCACTTATATAGGGAAACAAACCCACAAAAACTCACCCCAAAAGAAAACCTAACCTCAAAATGCGAAAATAAGATTAAAAATTCAACAAAATTAAACTAAAAAATGCGATTCTAAACAATGTAAAGTTAAATAAATTAATTTAGCTCTTCGTAGGCCAGCCTATCAATCCCAGTCGAAGTGCCTCCACCTTAAGCATTTTTACCTTCGCCCCATCAAGAAGGTGCAGCAGATATCGGCGCTTGTTCCCTCGTCGGTCCTTAAGGAACTCACGAGGAAGCTTTTTAACGGCTTCCTCGAATTCAGCAGCCTCCATCTGCTGAGGGACAGGCGTTTGAAGATTTGGCAACCCAACCTCCCTGACCGATGTGTTCGGGACTTCAGGCATCGACAAAACAGGCCTAACAGGTGGTGTGGGGAAATCAGCATGGCCTCGGTGTCCGAGTCATCCCCAAAGAGCTCTCTGAATTTGCTCTTCAACCAAATGGCAGTATTCGGTGAGTCGAGACTTAAAGGATCGTCTTCCAGGTTATGTAAACTCTGCATTTAACAAAATAAAAATATAAGTACAAGAAAAATCTTAATGAAAGTTTAATTTTCACAACTCTAAGGGACCCTTTTATAACCTGTGAGCAACTAAAAATCAGATTAGAGCAGGCGGTTGAAAGAAAATATATGTCTGTGATTAAATGAAAAGTCAATAAATTTGACAGTCCATGAATGTATTACATTAATTAATTCAGTTAATCACAGACATACATTTTCTTTGCACCGCCTACTCTAATCTGATTTTTATTTGCTCACTTTTTATAAACATGATAGAAATATGGCACCAAAAGCCGAAAGAAAAATCATTTATCAAAATAAAACAAATTCGAAGTGTGTATCCTTTTCATTTAAATTTTAATTAATCCTAGAAAAGAAAATAACACAGCAATATGTAAGTAAGTATTAGGTATAATTGAGTAAACTGTCATTGATGTTTGTAAGCTAAAAAAGAAATGTAAGGATTGTGAACTGAACTAAAAAGCCAATGAAATTATAACTACCTACAAAAAATTAATCATTGTTTCTATTTCTACTAATATAACGAATGCAATTAAACAATACAACAGTCAATGATAACTAAAATATTTTACAAAAATTTACAGTAATCATTGCATGTGCAAAAAAAAATTAAAAATTAATCCCTTCAAATGTTAATACTCTTAAATATTATTAATTTTTTTTTATCTGTGGTGGTTGCCCAAAGACTTATCAGCACCTCAGGAGCGGGAGTGTATTTGAGTTTGTGTAAAGTGTTCCATGGCTTTGTTACTTCCAACCTTCTCGTCGTTTAGCAGAGAATACAAGATCCTACATGTCTTAACGCATGTACGCGCATACATGTTCGCCGAACATCAACGTGCGTGTGTTGGTCCGAAAAACGCTTCGAACATGTACGCACATACAAAAAGTCAGTCGAACTTGTTTTCTGGTTTTCCTGAAAACAAGTGCGTGCGTTGATGTTTGCGCTTACATGTTCGACCGTGTAGTTGCCAAATGCACATGTTCGCCACGGACTTATTCAATGCAGTGCGTCGGCGCCGTGCATACTCTTTTCCACAGCACCTCGAAACAGCCAATTTATGATTTTTAATAAATAACTTTCCGGCAATGTGTGGTGGCAGATCCTACAATTGGAACTATTAAACTGGGGACTTATCACAGCTTTATTTATTTATTTTTTTGTATTTTTGTTTTACTATAATAGCGCACGCCACTGCCACCAAACATAACTCTTCGGACATCGGCTTGGTTGATAACTGGGCTATGACGTCTTAAGACATGTTCGATCGTGCGTAGTATGGTACTTCTTGACGTTGATGTTCGGCGAACATGTACGCGCGTACATGTGTAAGACATGATGGATCGTGTATTCCCTACTTTTAAGGGGAAGCAGTGTCGAATTTTATCCCCAACACTGAAGGGTGCCTAAAGTCGATACCGACCATCCCCGAGAAAAATCCCGATTGCGGTTCGAACCGACGACCATGCGATTGCAAGGCCGGTCTTCTTACCACTGGACCGTTCAGGCGTTAATAAAAAATACTTTCAGAAAATTCATTTGAAAAACGTTCTTATTATTTTGTTATTGATATTGATTGTTCTCACTGCTGTCAAAATTTATAACATAACAAAACATATAATATGTTTATATCGTATGTTTAGGCTTTCCAGTCAAGAAAATATGACAAACTCTGACAAATTTACATTACACGGGAGATTTATCGGGCCACAGGCTGCAGGGGCCTGTGGCAAAGACCATTCAACATTAAAAAGATCCATAAATCAATAAATTTATGATTTTGTTTCTTTCATTTTTGTAATTCTTTTATTAAAAAACGAATATCTTGCATACTGAAGCAATTTATATCGTAACTATTTTGGATTTCATTCATATTCAATATCTAAACTTGTGTAAATTCATTGTCAGGTAAAATCCGCCTTTGCGAACTACACTAAACACTTGTGCTTGTTTGGACCCCAGTAATCCGCTTAAAATTTATTACACATCTGGTTTGTTAATTTCTTTAAAGGAGATATATTAGAATATTCATTTTACATACCTACATATGTCATTATTTTTTGAGTTGATAGTACATATAGGATGGTTAGTTATTTTACATTTACTAAAGTGCACGTTTTATTGTTAGGCTGTTTATCATTCATATACGAAAAATTTAACAGTAAATTCCCAGAACTGTCTGACCTTCTGACCTACTAACCTTAGTTCAGAGTTCAAGCAATCGACGTATCAGTAGCCCATCCAAAGAAACAATTCCCCTTTAGGTGATGATATGATGCATGTGGCATTTTTAAACAATAGTCAAAAGGTTGTTTGCTTGGAATAAATGCGTAAGTATTTGTAATCACAAATTATCGATTTGCACAATTACGTGAATTGTAATTAGTGTAGGAGAATTTCAAGTAGACTTACTTTTATCAATCGCTTTCCAACGAAAGTAAATATTTGCAGATTGTGACTAACCTGAACCGACGATAGAAGTGATTATTCGCATGCTTCTGTTATCTCCTGTAAATACGTTTATCACAACAACTACGCTCGTAAATCACTTTCAAATGTTACTACTGATTCACATGCGTGAGGAAAGTTGTATAATTTTTTTTTATTAACAAGTATTATTTTATACAGAATGTTCTAGATTACATGACACTGTAACCATTCAATTAAGTAAGCTCATATACAAAATCCAAGGAACTAATAACATGGGACCATTATACCCAATCTCTTTATTGCAGGACATCTGGTTCAACAATTTTATGAAAAAATATACGGGGACCCATCATATAAAAAAAAGTAGCCTAAATCCTAACAGCATGTCATGAAAAACTTATTTAGGTTCGTAGGAACCTCATTTGAAAGAAAAAAGGGTCTTACTAATTGGTCTCCAATAACCTCAAACTAGACGTTAATAAAGAAACGCCTTTGGTGTCTTCCTTAACGATGGGGTTTACATAATTCTACATGTACATAAACGGTAACTAAAAATCCTATTCCTCATAAAAATAGTTTCTTCAGAAATAAAGCATTCTCCGGAATTTAACGTTCTTTCAACCTGACATAGTGAACTACAAAAAGCTGACCTCTTCGAGATATTTGAATGCAAAAATTAAATAATTATTAAAAAAATAAATTAAACCTGTATTTATATCGAAAACAATGCATTTTCGAACATGTAACATTTGTAACCTTTTTGTTTGTTTTGTGTCGGCAAAATACTCTGCAATGTAGGCGGATCACGTATACTTTGCAATCGGAATAAATATAAGTTGCGCTGCAAATAAATAAAACATCGCTCAATTAAATATACATATTTATGTATGAGTTGTGTGCCCAAAATTTTTTAGACTTACATAAAGTCAAAAATTCAACGCAATTTCCATTAGTTGCCATCACACTCAAGGTAATTATCTTAGTACCATTTTTTTTGTTTCTCCTCAGTGCATTGCTGATTAGAAGTTCCACTTCTGCAAGAATATTGATCAGCTCCTGCGATTCATACTGGATATCTTCAATAATATCAGAGTAAGAATCATCAAGTGATTCCATTTCTTCAATCACAAACGTCTTCTTGGGTTCTTTTCTTCTTCATTTAGAACAAAGACGGATCACGTAGACTTCGCAATCGGAATAAATAAATATGGCTTGTATCGTAGATAAATAAAACATCGCACAAACAAATATATGCATGAGTTGGTGTTCAAAATTTTTTCGACTGACACAGTCAAAAATTCAACGCAACTTCCATTACTTACCATTGCCGTCAAAATAGTTATCTTAGTCCCAAAGTGTTTTGTTTCTTGTTCCTCCTCAGCGCGCAGCGCTTTGCTGACTAGATGTTCCTCTTTTATAAGAAAATTGATCACCTCCTGCGATTCATACTTGATATCCTCATTAATATCAGAGTAAGAATCATGAAGTGATTTTATTTCTAATAGCACCCTCAAAAACTCCTTTAATTTAATCTACTTTATTTACCTTTTGTTATATCATTGTTATACTAATTGTAACTCGTGTCTAAATAAAAACCTGGTCAAGTAGGCTACATTTAGTAATTCTGCTATGTAATTGCAATGGATAAATTCTCGATCACAACCCACTTGACCAGGTTTTTATTTAGACGCTCGTTACATTTTTATATTTTGGCCGATTTGGACAAATGATATTCTTGCGTCAAGATCACTTATTTTCTTGGGTTATCAGTAAGATAAGGATCACTTCTAGGAAAAACATTTTTGTTTAATTAAGCCAAGGATTACCTGGGTCAAGACAAATCTGATTTTAAATACATAGTTCTAAAGTTTGATATCTTCTAAAAATAAATATCGTAAACTACAAATTTTGTATCGCTTTACCTATCTCTAATCCTCTTCTCACTTATGCCCGTATGCACAGACAAATCTCAAAGTAGACTTAAGGAAAAAGTGCCACTTAAAGCTAACTTCATTTCAATTGTGCGTCGTATAGTTACATTGTTCAAAGTAAAGATTTGTCTGTGCATACGGGCATTAAGCTATGCTAAATTCCAAAATTCTATAATGCTAATGGTGGATTTCACAAACGTTATTTAAATTTAATCAAGCGTTAAAAGTAAACGTTGCTACGGTTACATGTGCTGAAGGTATAGGAATGATTATTCTTAATCAATGATTAAATTTAATCGACTTTTGTGAAACTCAGCATAAGTAATTTAAAAGGTTACTGCAGACTGCAGATGTAAGTTATCAATGCCGTTTAAAAAAAAGCAGACAAAATATAAATATAAAACTGTTTCGTCGTTATAATCCATCTAAGGCTAAGGTAATCAAAAAGTGTATCCATTCGAAACTACTCATTAAGAACAAAAAGATCATGGATAGTTACTCGTTATTGAAAACAGCTGGTTATAGAAATAATCTAAAATTAGAGAATTGGAAACCCGCAAAATACAATTATATTACTCAGGTACTATATCTTGCTGATTTTCACTCTTAAATATTAGCAAAATTTAAATACTTTTCTTCAATTTAATGGACTTTCTAAGTAAATGGTTACGAGACAGTATCAACATTCGCGTAAGTAGGTTAAGCTACATGAAAATTTGAATAGAACTGTAAAGCGGCGTTTACATTGGTATAGTAAATGGGTTAGTTACTTGTACCAATAACTTGCAAGACAGTCACTAACCTAATGTAAACTTTGTAGGTAAGTACTTGCACCAGCACTTGTACTAGCGGACCGACCAGGATAGTAAATAGCTTCCTAGGCTATTTACTTACCCACTAACCTTCCCCCACTTCACTAAAATTTTACTGTCCGCGCCACTAGTCTCTGAACTCGCCTAATGTAAACACTTTTGTGCCACAGTGGGTAGTAGCTACCTACTACCGTGAGCACGTGTTGAATATAAATTTGCCTATTAATACATATTATTTAATTTTTCTATTCAAAATGAAGTGGTCCGAAGGGGATACAGTTAAATTTGTTGAGTTCTATAGGGAACATGAGTGCCTTTGGAATGTAACAAAGCCTATATATCGAAACAATCAAATGCGATTAGCGGCACTACAAAAAATCGTCGACGAGATGGGAATGGAGAGCTTTACAGTAGCCGATGCAAGAGCGAAAATTAAAAACTTCTCCACTGCAAAACTGCTACTAGTATACTAGTATAGAAAAAACAGTTTCATGTGTAGACACCTACTTACCTTCTGCTTGGACTAGTCAACTTGTAGGCAAGTTACTGGTACCAGTTTCTGGTACAACTAACTATACCAATGTAAATGCCGCTTAAGCGACATATGCACGTATGGTAGAGAGTACCTAGTCTGTCGAATGATAATCAAAATATTAATTTAAAAATTAATTTTCGTGTTATACAACGTTTCAAATTATTTGAAACTCATAAAACCGATTGAAAAGTTATCTATATATGTATAACCATCACATCACGTTGAATATTTTACGAGTTTCAAATATTTTGAAAGGTTCTATACATACGTAGAGTTTACTTAATTACAGAAAAGTAATGCGATGTCTTATATGAAATGTGAGGTTGAAGACAGAAATATTTGTATTTTCAAAAGCATACTACTGTTGCGCACAGTTTTACTGTTTTAAAAAATATGTACAGTCCCTGGCCAAGGTCAGCACAGGCAACATTTTACAAACTTGGAAAAAATGGACATAAAGGTACATGTGATTTGCTGAATAATGATGATAATGTAATAAATAGGATACGGAATTTATATTTTGTTCAGTTTATTTCGAATACATTAACTCACGGCTATAACATTATACCTTGCCGCCTCGTTTGTATTTAATCGAACAGAATATGAAGTTCCGATCCCTACTAGTAAATATCTATGCACGATGAAGACAGAATTTTATAAGGTTTGTTCTAGCACCTGTACATAACTATTAGAAATTGTGCTGAACATGCGCAATGACATTTTAGCGTCACTAAAGTGTCACTGCGCATGTTTAGTAGGTACAATTTCTAACAGTTATGTACTGCTGCTAGAACAAACTTATAGTATGTAGAGTTATGGCAACAAAGCATCTCGAACAACAGTAGACCGTGATTAATGGCTCTCGAATTATCAAACACTCTAATTGAACAAGTATGTTATATGTATTTAGTAATATTTCAGATGAGGTTCACATATGAAATTAATAAAATGTCTGAATTCGAATTACAACCGCGTGCATTACGTCAATCTTTTATTAACACTTAATAAATACCGAATATATTAGATGACGCCATCAATTTATAAAGCAACGAAGACGGAAAATATTTTCCTACGTCACACCTCTTCAAATGTGGGTGTATTCTCATTCTCATATTTTTTACCTTCTATTCGAGCCGCCTCGCATCGTTTGCGTCATTTAATGATGCATATTATGACGTAATTGGACAAAATAACTCAAACGGAAATTAGATGAACAGTTTGAATAATAAATGTACAAGTGTACTTTTAAGGTTTTTAGCAATTAAACAAAGGGTATTTCTCAAGATTAATTTAATGATTTTTTTATAAAATAATTTATATGAATCGGTTTCAAACTGAAACAGCTGCAGGCATCGATGGTTTGCTATAATTTTTTTCGTCTCTAACATTATTTTTGTTTGCGGTTATACATACACACATAGGTATGTATGAAGTATACCATACAAGAAAAATTAATCGATTACTTGAAGGAAATATACGTATACAAATAATTTCAAATGCAATGTTTAATAAGATGTTTGATCAGAATTTATTGTGTACTTATGTAAATATGTTAATCATAAAACAAATAATTTTTATCGAATTATTTAATAAATGTATGAAATAGTATTTCAGTTTTCTAAAATATTGTAAGTATTTGCAAATAATAGCAACCATTGATGTATCTACACGGTCATATAAATTATGTAAGTCCTCCACAAAGTGCCCTCTCATCAGTATTTTTAAATAACAACTGCAGTAGACCTCGGTTATAACGGCCTCGGTTATAGCGATCCACCGCTTATAACGAACTACATTTCAAGTCCCGTCATTTTTCTCTATATTTGTGGCATTATCGCTTATTACGAACTTCGGATATAACGAACCGATTTTGACGGTCCCTTGAGGTTCTGAAATTTAAAACAAACGAGTCAAAAATTAATTCGATGAAACTTTGGGCTATAAAAATGTGGAAATATTTTTCTGGTAAGAAGTACTTTAGTAACTACAGAGTTAAACTGATATTACTGTTATAACAGTGGTTTACATTTCCTGCAATAAAAATTAACGGAAATAAAGTGGATTGACCTCATCAAAAAAGAGAAGTCAAAACGTCAATTAAATGACTTATTATTTCTTGCCGACTAATTCCCGAACGGCAATGCGGTGAACGTAACTAAACAAATTAAATACAATTTGCAAGACAGAGCGTAGCATTTTTGCGGCAACAAAATCAAATCTAGCCTATCATGAACACTTGTTCGCAATTATAGTCGGCGTAAGTTTCTCAATTCGTCTATTCGGGTCACGGTCGAATCATTTGGCAACTTATGTATTACGAATGCGAATTATTGGCGAAGTATACTTCAAATGTGCGTTATATAAAATGACAGACTCATCGAACATAGTTATGTGACTTATACATATGAAAATTACCATTTCCTAATTGATTCTCTTTGAGATACAATTGCAATCTCAGTTAAGGATTGAATTTCACCCAGACATCAAAGAAAGTTTTAGGAATTGTACTCGTAATTGCTGTTTATTATTTGCCTAACAGTTTAGCATTTGGAGGTTTGTGGTTGAGATATTAGGTTGAGCTAAATAAGCATGCAGTTATTATTTTTTATAATTAGGGGTTTATGCACGTTGGAGTTGCAGCACACAGTACTGTGCCTGTTAGTACCTAGCTCGTCGAACATTTTCTAGGAAAATGGATTAGCCACAACGATCCCATGTGGTTGCCTGCCAGGTCTCTTGGTCTAAATCACTGTGATTTGTGGGGCTACATGAAGGAAATAGTGAATGCCGTTTCCATAAACACACTAAATGACTTTACAGTGAATATTCACAACGCCGCACAGTGGGGCCAAATATCGAAAAGCTGGCCAAAACCTCAGAGAATGTTTTAATTTGTACGAAAATTATTACTAATGGGTTATTGAGATTTCTGATTTCGAATCTGAAGTCAAAATTATAAACAATATGGCGGAGTCAATATGGCGGACTCATATGTGCAAAAAGAGTTGGATCTTCACATAAATTGATATCAGGCCTTTTTAGAGGTTACTGATTGCAAAATCGAAGTCAGAATTATTAGAAACAAAATGGCGGATTATAAATCAATACTGATTATAAATCAATAAGAAATTGAATTAAATGAATCTTTAAGTAAAAATATTTTGCTTATGTTTCTCCAAGAATATTCAAATGTAACCCCCTCTCGCAAAAGAATTAGGGGAGCCAATATCTTTGATAGTACGATCTATTTTAGAGTTTCCTTATGTACGAAATTGCGATAAACGGTGTACAGGGTTTTTGTTTATATTTTGAACGGTACTTACACATTTTATTATTAGACATATCAAAAAATGTTAAATACAAAAGCTTTTGGGATATACCTGGACCGCCAGAATTTACTTTAAAAATGGAACACTATGTATATTTTGTAGAATTATAAAAGATATTTTTCTCCTAATTCCAAAAATATGTAGTTTGTCTATATTTGGTTTCATACTTTTTGTGATTATTATCAGGAAATAAATGTCTTTCTTAATTCGAGAAAATTTACATAGTGTTCCATTTAAAATAACAAAGTTGATACTCATTTGTTACGTGTCCAATCGTCATTTGTTTCTTTTTTAAATAAATCCTGGCGGTTCAGTTAAAGCTCTAAAACTTTTGTATTTAACATTTTTTTGTATGTCTAATAATAAAATATGTAGGTACTGTTTAAAATATAAACAAAATCCCTGTACATGAAAAATTATTCCAAATTCATCATCGCCATCATTATCGTCATCATCGTGAGTATCGGTTATAAAACTATGTTCAATATCTGCTGAACTAGGCAAAGCTGGAATGAGTAATAACTCCACCGTTTCTAACAATAAATTCCTCCATTTTTTTGCGGTAGTTTTCTACCTACTGGAGATGTACGGATCCAAAGTTACCAAAAGCCGGTTGAAAACGTCTTCCTTGGTTTTTCTATGGAACACTTTCGCGAGAAGTCTTCACGATATCTCTTGATATCTTTTTTTTGTGCTCCTTGAGCATCTTCAGACAATTGATCGATTGGTAACAAAACAGAAGCTATTATTCACGGACCGTGAGTTAACAGCTTGTGTATGGAAGTCGGTATTTGATACCACGGTTACAACTCGACGAATTTTCTCGCAGTTTTTTCGGCATATTCTTGAAATTTAACTGAATTTATTTCAAAACGCAAAAACAGAGCTACAATATAAATAGCCATACAGTCCTAAACGCAGCCAATTTTTGAATGATTCGTTGGATAATAGTATCAACTATAAACCTATATCAGTTTTTCCGCGGGATATAGTGGTATATATAACTTTTAGTCTACTTGAAAACGAAGATTACTAAAATTGCATCATATTTGTAAACGGTTTTGACGGCACAATATTTTAAATAAAGTGACGGAAATTAATTAACTAATTATGGTACAATGTTCTGCACACTTTTGGGAGTATTTTCCATTTTGGAGAATCGAAATTGGACACTCGTATCAATTAATATCATTTAATAACTGAATGTAATTTCCTTCACTTATTTATTCGCCGCGTGCGCTCAGGACATGCCAACTTTGAACATAAATGGTGACTCACGTATGAGACGTACCCCTTTACTATTATGGAATTAAGCGCTCCCAATATTCAATATTCAATTTGTGCTACGTTTCAAATTTGTGTAACAGCAGTTTGCCATCTATTTCCACATTTAAGAAATTATAGTTCAATTTTTTACTTGGAGGAGTCTCCAAACGTTGAAGAACTCTCTGGTACGTTTACTTCAAAAATAATGTTGCAATTGCAAGAGAGTGTTTTCTCTTACAAATATAATGCATTCAAAGAACAATTGTCGCACACACTTATACCTCCTTAAGAATTTATAATAAACGAAAGTGCGTTTGTGTCAGCAAAACAAAACACGAGAAAATCGTGTCGAAATCTAAATTTAAACTCAACATACGCGGTAGTCACTCTCTAATTACATTCGTCTTCGTCATATTAATGAAGAATTAAATTTGTTTTGAAATTCCTAAATTTAAGCTGGCAGTAGTTGCTGGAAAATATCACGCTTAAATATAAATCTGCAAATGAAGGTGTATAAATAAAGCGACTTGTACGCAACACAAAACGCGCAGGCCGGCAATTTTAGAAGCATATTAAATACAAACCGCCGGCGGAAATTGATAAAAACGTAAACATAAAAATATCTTTTATTAATACTGCAAATAAAAGTCGACAGATATGAAGTATAAATCTTAAATTTAAATTTAGTTAAATTATTCTGCCTAGGAAGTTGAATGAAGGACCCACAAGACTACTCTCACAGCAGCGCAGAGTTAAAAATAAAATATGTAAATTATTAAGATACATATAATTAATGTGTAGTAGAAAGTTTTGTTTTAATATACCTACGTATTTAGTGGTTTTTGTTTACTTGAGTTCCTATGACGTTTGGCACAAGCATATACAATTTGGAAACCAATTTATGATACATACACTGAGAAAAATGGTACCAAAGGGTACGTTTATATTAAGAAGAATTCCGAACATTTTATTCGGATTTGCGTTAAAAAGCGACCCAGCGTACTACTGCAAAATTAACACTATGTGGTTTGTTGTTTAGAGTATCATTTCCTGCGATGATAAAATTACCGGAGTAATTAACAAAAAGTCAGACATGACATTTTATTTCTAATTTATTCAGCATAATATTTCATTATGGTTTATTATATTTTAACACTACGTATTATGTAGAATGATAATTTTACATTCTTAAACTTAAACAGTTTCACTGTGCTAAGAATCATGATTAATTTAGAGTAAAATGGATCTTATGACATGACAGCATTATACTTTTACATTATACTTTTATTTTATCGATAGGAGTGATGTTTTATCAAAATCGCAAAATTTCATTTTTCTCAGTGTATTTAAAGATCGAAATATAACCAGGATGTTTCACCTTGACTGAAACTTTTCAAACAAAGGCAATAATAAGTTGTGTGCAAGTCATGTTTGTTTATTAGATATTGTCATGCCTTTGTAACAAAACTTTTATTTTAATTAGACAGTTCAATTGCGATTAGATTACAACGCACAGAAGTCATTATCGACGTTCTATTTGCAAAGAAATTGCATCAACCGCTCGAATAACTGCAAACAATCACTTACTTGTTTCATACCCAATAATTTCTGTTCACCGTGACTAGGTTTACTTGACCTTATGATGTTTTTGCGGTGATATATCCGTGGGTCTGATAAATGCTAGCGAAAGTTGTCGATGGTGAAAGTGTTGGAAGTCTCTATGGAGGAACAAGGTCATGTCACGTGAAAATAGTACAAGTTCAAATGAAATCTAAAGCCAATTTATTGTCTTCCATTTAAATTCTATTTAAAAGCCCATTGTTAAACTTTTCTACCAAAAGTAATTATACATACACTATTCTATTTAAAAATGAAGGAATGTAACGTGTCAAACAATAGTAACAAATACGAACTTGGTTGGCGAGAACATACAAATAACGAAAATTCAACTTGAACTTAAAACGAATATCCAATGAGTCTATTCCAAAAGCAAAACAGAAAATGTATCCGGTTGAAACGCGCAAGGTAATCTTTTGTTAAAAATACTTTTAGCAGAACACGGTAATTATAAGCGACATCCGGTGATTCAGCTGTTATAATTATTTATTGCTATTATTCAGTAAAAATATGCTTTGAATGCCTTTCACAATCCTTGCCGATGTTCCTGTATTTTCCTTGGACAAGAAGTTGGAATCAATCGCTGAACAGCGGACGGTTCTCTAACGGCAAAAAATTGCGAAAGAAAATTTTAATAAATGTTTGTTGAAAACTGCAGACCATGTCCGTATTCAAAGCTACTTTCACGCTACAATTGCAAATAAAAACTTACAGGACATTAACTTATACCTAAAGTAATTTAGCCTGTTTTGTAAGGAAAACAGAACGTTGCATTATTATTAGGAATTTGATTATTTTCGATGTGGTAAAATAAATGTCGTATATAGTACCGTCTGTCTTATGAAAAATGCACGACATCATAACTCCGTTATTAATGATCCGATTTCAATAATTCAAAAAGCACATAAGACTAGTTTAAAAATACTACAAAAGGATAGCATTCTAGATTTTTTTAAATATGACATTTTTGTCAGACGATAGTCAACTTTTTTTTTTCAAATGGCGGCAGATATTTTTTTTTACTAATTTTGATAGAGATTTATTTTCTGAATTCAATTATTTAAAATCAGACAATCGAAAATGTGCAATTTCCCGAGTTGAAGTTCTTGAATTTTCTTGAACACTAAGAAAGACATCTAACTCTACATTTTCACGAAACTGACGTTGCTGTTTCTTGGGTTTCTTAAAAGCTTCGTGATTTCTTAAATTTTTTTCAAGTCTTCTGAATTTCTGACGATTAGGAACTTCTCTATTAGGAGAGCGAGCTACGTAAAGGCGCTCAGCTTGACCAGAATTTTTGTGGCACTCGAAAAGCACTTGCACCATATCAGTTAACTGATTGCTATCTATAATGAAATAATAATGGTATAATAAAATAATAACAAGACGGTAACAAATAATACGAACAAGATTAATAAATGAAAACAAGTTGATAGATAAATACTTAAATCGTAAAAGATAGTTACTGTTTTGTGCAATTTGGTAGGAATCCAAAGCATACTTGAAAATTTTATTAAAAAAACAATTTCCATTTCTCGAAAACATTCTACAAAAAATATCAAGTTGAAATAAATCGTTGAATTCCGAAAATAAATCTCTATCAAACTGAGTAAAAAAAATATCTGCCGCCATTTGAAAAAAAAAAGTTGACTATCGCCTGACAAAAATGTCATATTTAAAAAATCTAGAATGCTATACTTTTGTAGTATTTTTAAACTAGTCTTATGTGTTTTTTGAATTATTGAAATCGGATCATTAATAACAGAGTTATAATATCGTGCGTTTTTCATAAGACAGACGGTATATGAAAATTTAATTAATGGCAAGAAATTAATACATACATAAATAATAACGCTCTATCAAAACAGCCCTTACTGACCGATACGTATGTACAGTCAGGATAAAAAGTGATGTCTCCCAAATAAAATGTAAATGCGTAAAGCCGTCGTGTACGTGAAAATTCTAATAGTATAGAAACGATTAAACAAAGTTTGGTTATATATAATATCTACTTCCTATAACCACAAAGCATTAAACATCATTATTTCACAAAGTACAATTTACAGACCTTGACGGCCTATCTCTTTTTAATTAATCGCTTATCTCTGTGCTAGGAACTTCAAACTCATTACATCATTTCCAAATCCTCTAAATATGTTTCGAAATCTTTTTGGACACCTGCTTACTTAACCGTGTTCGCTCGCTATTGAAATGACCGGCTCACTGCTGTCTGCTGAAATGTAATAAAAGTAGGTAAGCCGGAAGGTAAACCGCTACAACATCAGTACGAGTGTCCCTGAACGAACCGCTACGATCTTGTATGTAAACGTGTATGTACATTCGATACTACCTTGTTTGCTAGATTGAACTTACATTCACATTGCAGTCAATAAAAGCTAAATTTACTAAATAGTCTCAATCTAGAAGTAAAATTATTTGTACGTTCAGTTTTATGGCGAAGCCATGACTAATTAAGATAACTTGCTTTAGAAAATTTGAAGTAATATTTTGGTGACTCATAGTATAAGGTAATAGAATGCGGATTTCATGATTTGCAAAAACAAAACGTCAATTCTTAAAAGGATTTTTTGCTGAGCTGAATGGGCAACAATATTTTATAAAGTTAAGGAGTTGCGCCAATACAGCAGCTTAAAAATAAAATAATAAGTATTTACATGCAACATGAGTAGATGCAACTTTCTTTCGTTTGCCTTTCAATTTCAATCAATCTTTGCATTGTAGCTGTTTCAGTTTTCCTATCATTTAGTACTTTCACTAAAATCACTATAATAAAAAAAGTAGGTATGATAATACATTTCAAGTTTGTACTTTGACGAAATCTTGTAAGTGCGAGTTCGCTGTTTTGCGATTTTTCTACTTCCAAAAAATGACTGAAAGTAATTTGGCTCATCCCGCAGTGATAATTTTCTAACTAAAGAGGAAATGGAGCAAAAGTTATCAATTAAAGAATATCCCAGGTGTACGGCAATAACGGCCCATCTTATTTTCAAGTGAAATTTTGGTGTCCCCCTCATTTCATCCCCTATATTCACGTTTCTAACCTTGTTCTCTATCTACACCTAGCTCAACTGAGGATGAGCAACCACCCATGAAACCTATTTGGAGCCTGTGCACGATCATATGTTTGGTTTAAAGCAGGTCAACTTATTTCGAGTGATTCAAACTTTGCATATCGTACTAAGTGACTGGTAAATGAGCATATCTAGTGCTTGGCCAACAAATTAAAAGAAGAAAAAGAAATTTTGATGTAAAGGCTTTCGATTAGACCTCAATTCAGAATGAGCCCAGATCAGGAAGACCGACTCTTGTATGGACTAGTGATGGGAATAATCGAGATGCTATAATCGAATTAGTCGATTATTAAAATATCTCGAGATAATCGATTAATGTTACGAAAATTAGTAGTACTATTAGTAGGTAAGTATTAGTACTACTAAGAAAATTAGTTCACAGCGTTTCGTTCTCTCGAACAATACGAAAATTAGTAGTACTAATATTAGTAGGTAAGTATTAGTACAGAAAATTAGTTCACAGCGTCGTTCTCTCGAACAATGAAACAAGCAAACGAGATACGAGACTCCTCGAGTTCGAGTGTCGACTGTTGAGATACTCGAAATTGTGCGCCGTGTGTCGGGCAGGGCAGCCGAGGTTCGCACAAAATATCTACATAAATACTAATGATGTGGAGCGCCGACACCCGACATTCCGACAAAAACAATAACGGTCATTGTTTACTTTGAGCCCTTCGCTACGTGATCGTGACCGAAGCGAATTGATATCGGTTGATGGTTACAGTTAATAGTATCAGTACGTTTACGTTCTACTTTGTGATAATTAGTAGTTGGTACTACTAATTTTAACTACTAATATTAGTCGAGTTTTAAAATATCTCGATTATTAATAATCGATTATTGAAATATCTCGATTATGCCCATATCACTAGTATGGACTGAGAAAAGCATCAGTCTCGTTGAAAATCTGCTGCTGACAGATCGACGAATGTAGATCCCAGTGCTTACTAAAGAAGGGGGGTTATTCTCGAACTGGAGAGAAGCGATCGCTCCCGAAAATGACGTCAAAATGACGCATTTCTGAAAAGGTTTGTATAGTTTTATACGAGAGTCTACGTCATTTTGACGTCACTCCCGCAAAACGAACCCTCTCTCTCGTTTCTAGAATAAGGCACCAGATCAAAAACTGTAGAGGAAATTCATTTGAGACGTCGCGTCATAATAAACTACAAAAAATGAAACGTGAATTTACCATTACCAGAACTACGTAAACATAAAAAGATTAAATCGCAGATATAATTAGATAGCAAGTACAAGGTGACTCAGGGAGAATCCGTTTGGAACGAGAGGCTAATAAAATTACTTTTAAAATTCAAGTTGGAGAATGTTTTGTATATTAAATACATATTTTTCATTATTAGTAATTTAGGTAAGAAATTAAAAAAACACGATTATGTAGATTTTGTGATCACCATAAACACATTTACATTATGTGTAGCTGGTAGGGAAGACATCGGGTACCCGGGTACCCGAATACTACCCGTATAATTGTTACCCGGGTATCATTTTTTTATCCAGGTACCCGTTATTACCCTGGTACATCGGGTACCCGAATAATACCCGTGAAATTATTACTTAGGTATCATTTCTTTTCCCGGGTACCCGTTATTACCCGGGTACATCGGGTACCCGAATACTACCCGTGCGATTATTACCCGGGTATCATGTCTTTATCCGGGTACTCGTTATTACCTGTATAATTTGTCAGCACAGAATCTCGGAAAAACATATACCTATCTGTTATTACATGATGAAAACTTGACATTCGGACACTCATGTAAAATTCGTGAATCCGTTTATGTTAAAATATCCAAACTTATACCCGAACTTACCCGGGTACCCGTGTCAGATCCGAACCTCAGTTTTACACGGGTACTTGAATTTATACGGGTACCCGAGCTCATAAAATTACCCGAGCACGATACGAGTACACGGGTAGTATCCGGGTAGTTTATTCGGGTACCCGGGTAGCTCAAACATACGGGTATGTCTTCCCTAGTAGCTGGCCTAAGTCCAGAGTGTACCATATGTAAACCGCTATGTGTAACATAGCAGTCTGCGCAGCTGTCCGAGGCAAAGGAAGAATGCAGAACATTTCAAATTATTTGAGATGTAACGGGTTTAGGGCCAACAAAGGATGGCCATAAACAGATTGCGATCCGCATTATGAGTTTCAAGTAATTGGTAACGTTCTTACATCACAAATGAGTTTACAGATAGTACCATATGTCCAAATAAATTTCTGATAAAGGTAGGTCATGGAGTGTAAAAATCTACAACACCAAGCAGTTTTTGAAGTTAGTGACATATCAAGCTGTAAGATATGGCCAATTAAACTTCAATTTTACTTAACTACTCAAGAACTGGACAATATTTTAGTGTAAATAATGTAATAATTTACATGACCTACCTTTATCAGAAATTTATTTGGACATATTGTTACGTACCCTTGGGAGGATTCGTAAATGGGGGTCGTATCCCTCCCGGAAGAGTACTCGCTAGCTCGAAGTACCTTGTTGGAGTTATGAAAGGGCTTCCTTCACTTACCTTCTCCTTCGCTTTGCTGAGGGAGTAGTTGAGGGGTAGTAATGGAGATGGCACATTCACTTAAACCCCTTTATTCGCCCCAGCTCGGTTAAGAGGTCTACCAGGTCGCCCAGTCCAAGCACAACTTTACTCCTTATCACTCCACGGGCGACTTGGTACCCCTCTCGCCTACCTTTCACCGACCACCAACAGGTGGCACAGGCACCGCGTTCATGGCAATTTCCCCTCCCCCCAAAAATATGCCTCCTGGCATTTATTTATTCATAAGTTATAAAAACTTAAGGGTTCTGCCTTGAACGCGTTCCAGTGGGAAATACAGTACTAATGATATTATTCGCATTTGTTACATGTTATTAGATTTATTCCCCCCATAGAGTCTTTAGATCAGCCGTTTTTTCCATATTTTGCTGCTGTCGCCTCTTTCAAACCACTTCACCTTGTAGTGCCGTTCTTCAGTATTTTCCATGTTCATGTGACTAGTGTTGTCCATCATATAACCATCGAAGTATTAATGTTTTTCCTGTGGGGACCGTTTTTGGTATGTTGTTGTAGTTTTGGCCCCTTTGGCATTACTTCTTGATTATCCTTTTTGGTGGTGGTATTTTATAGAAATGTGAGAAACAGCTGTGGTCCTTTTGTGGTCCGTATGGGCTTGTATGCAGCTCCAGACATCTTAGATATTCTAGATCGGCTGTGGTCCTTTTGTGGTCCGTATGGGCTTGTATGCAGCTCCAGACATCTTAGATATTCTAGATCGGCTGTGATCATCATTCTCCATAGGAGTATATGCAACAAATAAAGGCAGTATCAAAATGTGCTCTTTATTTTTCGTACTGTAACTACTGGGGCTTTAACTGATTACAAATAATACCCTACTAGTTCATGCAAGATAACTTTTAAATTTATTTAATGCTGTGAGGACGATTGGCCACTCGTTCTCACAACTTTAATGTATATAACAGAACTTGCCTGAACTTAACAGCTAACTTAAATCTATTTCCTATTTCTCATCTTATTATACAGGTACCCTCCTATTTCTAATCGTTTCCTTACAGTTTTCAATTTTTTAACATCATGAAATGTTCCATTTTCACCTACTGATCAGGCTAGGTGATCTAGCTCATTACATGATGTCGCAGCTCTTAAGTTTACTCTACATTTTCTACCGTCCGGCAATACAAATAATCCTTCTTCATAATTTCTTAATTCCTTCGATTGTATTTTAGGCAAATTTTTAGTCTTAATACATTTTTGTTTAATTATAAAAGCTATTATAAAAAGTAATATTATTAGCAATAGTGCTATACAAAATGCCTGAATTTATTTTTGTTTTAGTTTTAAAATTGGAATCGTCTTTTAGTTTTTTTATTGATGCCCTGACTTCATTTAATTTTTTTCTATTCTCTTCATAAGTTTCAGTTTCCATGACTTCATCTAATTTTTTCATATCTAAATTCTTTATACTATCATTTAAACTTTCAATATACAAACTGCTGTTTGTATTGTTGATTTATCCTCCAATTTTTAGAAAATTCTGATGATTTAGTTAACGTGAGGAAGTCATTTTTTACTGGTTTAATTGTAATTTTATCTGAGACTGCTTTGCAGGTCGGTAACAATTTTAAAATTCCCGAATCGCACAATTCAACGTGGATAGTTAATTCTGATTTATTTTCTGCTGTACACACTATATTCAATAGTTCTGAATAAGGTGATATGAAAAGCCATGAATTAACTTCATTCATTTCTTCAAATTTTAATTTTGTCAAATGAATTATTTCTTTTCACAGTTTTGAGGCAAAATTTTAATCGGACGTAACAGTTCCACTTCACATGGTTTATTATTATATGAGTGAAATATAGTCTTTCCTTCTGTTAAAATGTAATTATTATTTTTAATGGAATATATTTTTCTCTCTTGAAATGTTACATAAAAATATTCAGTATATAATTCGTTAGTAGCCAAATAAGGGCTTTTATTTTTATAGATATAAACTTTATTTTGTTGTATTTTTAGAGGAACTGGTGTAATTTTGAATAGTAAGTAAGGTTTTATTTGGACTAAAGGAATTTTTATATTCATCCCTTAATTTTGAATCTTGCAAGAATGAAGTGACAGTTGCAACTTGAAGCAAAAGTTCGCTATCTTCATAATTTTGGTATTTTATAGGAAATTTTAAACCTTCAGGAATGATTGCTGAAATATTTCGCATTTCATTTAAGATTTCTGTGGGAGAAATTAATAGTGGGTGTATATGGCCTTGCTTGGCACACATTATAACATTAATTAAATTTGTAATTTCCAATCGAAATTGATCAATAAGTAAAGTAAATAATTCTTTGTGGTCTTTAAATATCGATCTATATGCGGTAGAGATAATCTACTTCGTGAGACGTTTTATTAACAATATTTTTATAATATCAAAATTTTCAAAAGAATTTTTTTCGTTGTGTTTTACGTGTCCTAATGTGTTATTCAAAGAATCCACTGTTGATTTTATTATCGATGTTTGCTTGTCAACAATATTTATTAATTTTGCTTGTTTATTTTTAATCAATTCTATTCCTTCATTGAAATTTTGAGCATCTTCTTCGGTGAGTGTTCCAAACAATACTTTTGATAATTTACCTATAGCATCAAAATAACCACGTTTTGATCTATGATGAACTAATAAATTTGGAATTAAGTTTTCCCATATTAATCTTGTAATACTGTAATTCGCAAGATTAATATAGTTCCCACATAAGGAGACTCCTGCGGTATGGAGAGTTTCCTTTTTGCATAACTGCCTTGTTTCTTCGTATATGTCAGTTATTTGATTAAATTTCTGTTCGTATGTTTCCAAATCAATAAATACTACTAATTTCCAAAAGTTTTGGTAAAAATAAATTACCTTCTTTTTCGTATAAAAGTCCTGATGTATTCCATAAGGGCTGAATACTGTAGAATCCGTCGGTGTCGCTTCTAAATTTATTGTAATTGGTATTTTACTGGCAGTCCAAATTATTAGCATCCATATTAAATATCGAATATTCGCCATAATTCCCTCTCAGTGACAACGGCTTTGGTAATGATCTCTAAAACTTATTCTATTGTGAGGTGATATGAAGATTTATTATCAGTTTTTTTTCTTCTTCGATTTATTTCTGTAGGTACCTGTACAAAAAAATCTGTTAATACTAGTTTACGTTGATTTTAAATATTATTATTTGAATTTTATTTTATTTACAATTTGTACATTAATTACAATATATTTTATTATTTTAATTTTTCATAAAACAGTAGATAACAGTTTTCTGTGTCTAATTCTCCAGACGTAATTTCTGTTACCTTATTGTCATTGTAATTTAACCAAACATTATTCCTTTTATCTTTAATCTGTGCGAAATAATGCCCGTTTTGGGAATTGCCTACATAATTACGGTTGCGTATAATCCGTAGCTTAAAGAATTTTGATTTAATTCCATTTTACTTGTAGGGAACTCTACAGTTCTGTTTATTTTTGTACTGTTTTTTCATTCCACGCATATTTTTCGAAGTGAATAATTAATATTTGTGGTAAATTCACAATTTTCCAATATAAATTACAACTTGTTTTTTATCTGACAATTTGTGCAGTGATTTTCTATTACTTCCTGTTTACCCATTATTAATTCTTGAAGGTATTTTTGGAAAGTAATTCCATCTTCAATTTGAGTTATTTGAAGTGATAGATTTAGAAACTGATTTGTGCTATTTGCCTTGTGTCCACATTTCAGACATTTCATTTTGGTAATTGCCCTTCCGGTAAAAAAGATTTAAAATAGGTTGAGTTCTGATCTCTTTGATCATTTTTCCCTAGTTCTTGTAACATAAAATATAATGCCTCAAATGCATCTTGTTGTTCATTTCCTCTAAACATTTCAGATAAATCTGCCAATTTCTTTTTTAAATGTTTTATATTAATAACCCACGGCCACATACTGGCGCCTACAAATTCATAACCACTTCAGCGAAAATTTCAAGTACGCTTTTCTTTTCTTAAACCACGTGAACCAACAAATTTGTAATTTAGAAACCTATCTTTAAGAGGTTCGGAATTAGCTAAACATTGAACTATTACATTTAAATAACACGTATTTCCAAGATTAACTAATCCTTTTGTTCTACTTGAAGTTGTATTATTTTTGCCATTAACATCACTTAGGTTCTTATTTATTTGGTTTTGTAAAGAGTGTTTCTCTATGCTCTTTTTGTACATTTTCTTCATCGCTTTTTCCATTCCGACGTCTTCGTACTACTCGTGATGCTATTGTATCCAAATTTTGTTTCCTAAAAATTTCATAATTTTTCGAATTTTTCGGGATTTTTCCTTTGTAATTTATCCCTGAATTTTTTCTTTATTAGCCTTTGCTAATGATTTATCGTTAACTATTTGGTTGTTAACACTACTTTTTATGTTACCTTTTGTTTTTAATTTAGAATTGTAGTATTCACGCGTAATATTTTTTGTTTGTTCCCAGGTTTCCTTATTATTTTGTGGTGTATTTTGTGGTTTCCTTGTCCTTCTTTTTGTTGTTCTCTTTTCTACTATCTTTTTCTTCCTGCTGATTCCATTCTTTGTAATACGGTGCCAAACGTGAGACGTGAATAACATCTTTTTTTCCTTTTCCCTGTTCCTAGTTCAATTATGTAATTTAAGTCGTTCCGTTTATCTACAATTTTGAAGGGTCCTAAATATTTCGGTTGAAGTTTATCGCTTTTACCTACTTGCCTTATAAAAGCTTTTTACTTTTAACTAAGTCACCTACTTCATATTTTACATCTCTGTGTTTTCATCGTATCAATTTTATCTTCCGTTTGTTTCACTCTGCAAACTTTTAGCTGCCAGCTCTCTTATTTCTTGAATTGCCTTTTGGTTTCTAATGGCAAAATCGGTTGTCATGGGTTGTCCAAGTTCTACGTCACTGGGCAATAGAGGTTCTCTACCATAAACCAGTACAAAAGGACTTGTTTTAACTGCTGCTTGCACCGTTGAGTTGTAGGCAAATATACAGTGTGGCAGGAATGAATCCCAATCCTTTTGTGAGGCTGAGGCATATTTACTAATCATGTCAACAATAGTCTTATTTAACCTTTCTGTTAAACCATTCGTAGAAGGCTTGTAAGCTGTCGTGTACGTACTATTTGACCCTGTGCAATTTTACAATTTCTGTAACCATTTTTGACATGAAGACAGTACCCCGATCACTTAAGATTTTCTTCGGTGAACCGTGTCTGCAGATTATATCTTCCACTATGAATTTCGCAACTGGTTCTGCTTTTCCTGATGGCAAAGCTCTGGCTTCGGCCCACCTGGTTGCGTAATCCGTTGCTACGATAATATATTTGGCGCCTGCAGCACTTTTTCGGAAAAGGTCCCAAGAGGTCTATACCTATCATCTCGAATGGCGCACCCACTGTGATCGGATTTAAAGTCCAGCCGGTTTTGATTTGTAGGACCTTTCCTGACTTGACATTCCGAGCAAGATCTTATGTATTTAGTAACGTCCCTAGTCATTCCATACCAAAAGAACCTTTTTTAATTTTATTTAAAGTTCTTGTGATTCCTAAATGACCATTTATTGGTTCATTATGATAACTGTGTAATATTTCATTTTTCATTTGTCTGGGAATAACTAATAATTTGTGATGTTCTGATGCTTTACTATCTATTTTGTAAAGTACATCTTCTATTATTTCAAAGTTCTTCGCTGTTCTCTGAAGAGTTGCATTTCCATATGTACCATCTTGTATGGCATTTTTATGTTCTTCAAATTTTGGTCCAATTCTTGCTTTCTTGCTATTTCTTCTGCTATGAACATAAAAGTGAGAATATTAAGTGCGTTTTCTTCATCTTTTTCTGTCCCCATTGTGCATGGATACCTAGAGAGAGCGTCAGCGTCTTTGTTGGTTGTTCCGCGTTTATGGAAGATCTTATACGAATACTCCATCAGTTTAACGACCACCGTATTAGTCACTTCCTGGAGATTTCAAGCTCTGTAACCAACAGAGGGCATGATGATCAGTAATAATACTGAAGGTTTTCAGCCCCCATAAATAGGTTCGAAAATACCCACAGCCCATACTGCTGCCAAACACTCTTTTTCTGTTATCGTATAATTCTTTTCATATGATGTTAGGTCCGAGATATGTAGGCCAAAGGGTGCAATCTTCCAGATACCACTTCCTTTTGAAGTAGTACTGCTCCTATTCCGATGCCACTAGCATCGACATGTAGTCTGTTTCAGCTTCAGTCGAAGTGCTTAAGTATTGGGGCGTTCACTAAATTGGATTTAAGGGTTTCAAAGGCTTTTTCTGACTTTCTCCCCATTCAAATTTTGACTTGCTACCTATAATGTTGTATAGAGGAGTAGCAATGTTCTGCATAATTTGATACAAATTTTCTGAAATAATTTGTTAGTCCGATAAAACTTTGCACGTCTTTAATTTTCTTCGGTGTCGAAATTTTGTAATCGCTTCCATTTTCTTTCTATCTGGCAATATTCCTTTGGTGATACACTGAAACCCAAAACTCTTAACATTTGTTCTCCGAAATGACATTTCGATGGATTTAGTGTTAATCCTGCTTCTCTTATGCGGTCAAACACTTTTTGTAACCTATTAATGTGTTCTTCGAATGATTTGCTTACTACGATAACATCGTTCAAATAAATTGCCACTCTTCCATTTCAAATCTTTTGAAAATAGTGTCTGTTAATCTCTGAATGTGCTAGGCGCATTACAAAGACCAAAACTTAACCTATTAAATTCGTAAAGTCCGTCACTGGTGACGAAGGCTGTTTTATGTTTGTCACTTTCTTTTACTGGACATTGCCAATAACCGCTGTTTAAGTCAAGAGTACTAAAAATAATTATTTCCTCCTAAGAATTCCAATATGTCCTCAATTAAAGGCAAAGGATAAGCAGATTTCGTAGTTGTTGCGTTTAATTTTCGGTAGTCAACGCAAAATCTGAAAGTTCCATCAGGCTTCCTTTACCAAAACCAGGCGAAGCGTATTCGCTATCGGACGACCGGATAATTCCCCAGTTCCAGCATTTCCTCGATTTGTTGTTTTATAATGCCTTTTCTTTTAAGCTCACTCTATAGGGTCTCGACTTTACTGGTGCATTGGTTCCCGTGTCGATGATATGTTCTGCCATAGTTGTAAATCCCAATGTTTTATTACTCCATGCCATAATATCAGAATATTTTCAATTAAATTTGTTAGTTTTGCTTTTGATTTTGATTTAATTTTCATTAATGTGGTTTATTTTAGGCTTATTTGGCTTTGCTACATTTCTCTTACCCACGGGAGTATTGTCTTCCATCGCCAAATTTCCTAATTTACCACTGCTGTCTTTCATTAAATATCCCAGAGCAGTGCCTTTTCTTAAAGAAACCGGTTTATTCCCGTACTTAGTTTAATTATATTTCTTCAAAATCCGCAAAATTATCATTTAATTCCAGTTTCTGTTTTGGCAAATTCACCTCTCGGTACAAAAATACAAACAAATGGGGCGGTTTTAGATTGAAGGTCTTCGGAAAAATTTATTTTGCATTCGTTTTCTTCATTTGCATTAATCGTCACTTCTTGAGCTATATTTATTTTAATAATTTTATTATCAACTATTTCTTCAATTAATTTTTCTCCTGGTAATTCAGCCCAATTATTTTCTTTCTTCTTGATTATTTTTCGCCAAGAATCTTCTTTCTTCTTCACAATTTTATTTTAAGTCGCATATCACAATTTGTATATCATCGTCATGAAATAAGTATGTAATCATTTTCTGTATTACATCCCAATTACACTTATCTAGGCTGCAACAAATTTTGGCATCGCCAGAAATTTTACCTCATAAGTTTTAACGCATGTTGTTTTAATTTTAATAAAAGCTGAAAAAATGTCCTTATACTTAGGTTTACCATTTGACGAATTTTTGTTACTAAATTATAGATAAATTTATTGTTTATGTTTAAAAGTGCTAAATCACCAACTTTACAATTCTGCTTTCTTAATTCGTCGACATTAAATTTTAAACTTGGAGTAATTTTGCTATCCCTTTTGACATTTTTAGATCTGCTGTTACTGCGTGTGCCAAACTGTATTTATCTGACATGTCAAAGAGACTACCTTGTTGACTTGTAATATTTTTGGTAAATTAATAATTTTGTCATTAACTTGTAAAAAAACGTTCGTATGTAAAATTTTGCTTGTTACATTTTGCCGTAAACCATGACCTGGGTTACGTTCATCACGAAAATTTAAATTTACCTTACGAATAAACTTACCCTGCTTTGATTTATCTGGGAGTAATGTATTACATAGGTCATCTATTTTTAACTTGTTAAAAGTAACAGTACGTTCAACAAAACTAATAATTGCTCCTTTATCCCGTAAAAACGGAAAACCTAAAATTAATGGGGCAGCCGCGTTTTCCAAAACTAACGCTTTAACTTTTGTTGCTATATCATTTAATTTAATATTTATTTCTGATAAACCTAAAGGAATTACATGTTTTCGTTCCGTGTTTAGTATCAGGGGTTTTCTAATTTTTTAATTGATTTAGCTAGTTGTTTAATAACGATATTATATGCTGCGCCCGTATCTAAAATTGCATTTATTAATTCGTTTCCTAACCGAACATTTATTGTAAGTATATTCATATTATTAGTATAAATGGGAATTATTTTACAAATTACGTTTTCATTCTCTACATGAGGTGGTTTTGCAGACCTCGCTTTTTGAAAAAATTGCGGGCAGAATTTAGAGCCTCTTGTAACTCTGCCCTTTCCATTTAAATCTTCTTTCTTGAATTTCGACAAATTCCCATGTTGCACGTTTTGTATCAGAGCAACCTTGTCTCTTTTCTCCGGTGTTTGAATTTGATTCCTCGAAGTAATTTGTAAACATGTATCTGCAGTGTGACCCCAACGTTTACAATTCATTGACATTGTTGACTTTTCGAAGAAGGTTCTGAATTATTTTGTTAACTTTTGATTGTATTTATATCTTTATTTAAATTGCTTGTATTTTGCTGCCTAACCAATTTAGAATCGAAATTGGAAGTAATATCCCGGTTCGAGGAACATAATAGTTATTTTTCTTTGATAGCGAAGACTGCGTATCGATTTTGTTTATTAGTTCTTTTAATAAATTTTCGTTGTTTCTTTAACGTTTTGCTCTTTTTATGTTCATTTGCGCGGTGTTTTGGCAAATAATAGTATTTTGAGAACGGCTCTGTCGTTCTTCTCTTTCGGTTTCTTGAATTTTGTCAAAAACTGTTCTATTTCCTGCAAAGTTGAGGGGCTTCTAATATTTTTACCATTTGCCGGTATTTCGGCAGTAAACCAGTCGTTATTCTGTACAAAATCTCCTCTTCAGAAATATCTAAATTGTCTCTCTTCACACAAATCCAAGTATTTATAAAAATAATCGGAAAGAAGTTCATTTTCTTCTTGCTTCCTAGTAGCTAATTTATCTCGCAGCTTGATTTCGTGTCCTGGACCAATAAATTTTTCTTTAAATTTTGAATAGTCATTTCCCAATCCGCTTCTGGATTATTATTTACAAATATTCTTAGCCAACTATCAGCACTTCCTGTTAACGAATTTCCCAGATAAGCTAATTTCATCTCTTCGTCCCAAGCATTTTTCTTAGCCGATAACCTGTATTCCTTTAAAAACGCCATGGGGTCGTCTGTTGTTGGGTTAAACGTAGGCGGTTCTACATATTTTGGGAATAGTGGCTTCCCTACTGTTCAGTGCTGATATTATTGATCTATTTTTCATCATTCCCGAGTCTTCGTGTTGATCTCTTGTACACGAGAACACAGTTTGTGCCTCCGACCTCTTACCTTTCATATTGGGATCTTCAGATCGAGGTGTGTTTCATTTACCCTGATTCTTGATTCTTTGGGTTTCGCCCTGTACTACTTACTTTAGAAATATTTTTTACTAAAGACCTCGTCTATTATAGACTTTGCTGACCGATAATCTTGATTTAGTTCTTTTATATTTACCGTTTCTTCAGAGGTTTTATCTTCTGAAACGTGTGATAAGGGCAGAGGAGGCGGTGGAGAGGAGGTGATCTTAGCTGCATAACACTCTTGGTGAAAGATTTTTCTAAAACTTCATCTTTTTCTCTCTTTAGACGCATCCGGTGTAAAATTATGTTTGGGCAGATGTTCTTTAATTTCAGGTAATTAATAGTTTCTTTATCACTCGGTGATCGTGGGGTAATTGTACTTCTGGCGTTTGGAAAGAACATCCTTATCTAGCGCAATATCAAAATCAAATTTGCTTGGTCTTTTTGGTGTATCCTCTTGGCTTTTTGATTTACTCCTCGTCCCCGTTGCCATTTTATTGTTTTTTAAATATTTGACTAATTATTAATGCGAAAATTGTATTATTTAATTTAATTCAATTTATTTACAATAAAAAGAAAAAAATCCATAAAGGAAATGTAAACTGCAAACTTTTGCGCTACAGCGGAAGTTTTTTCTCATAAAACACTTATTCTGCAAGAACGACGTCGTCGAACCGAATGCGTGTTCTTTTTTTTTTTTTCGCGGCCAGTAACCTGACAAATCGCTGAGCTACGCAATAACGCAATATGCAAACTTATACGTGTCCTACAAATTTATACAAATGAATTTTAATAATTAATTTATTTAAGAATTAATTTTTTTTTCCTTTCAGTTAATAATAATTATTTAATTAGGTTCCCGCACCCGAATGCGTTTCTTTTTTCGCTTCGAAAGCGTTCATTGAAAACACAAAAATAGGGAAATCTAAATTAAAAATAAAATTTGTTACATCGAGCTAAGGCGCCTCCACCATTGTTACGTACCCTTGGGAGGATTCGTAAATGGGGGTCGTATCCCTCCCGGAAGAGTACTCGCTAGCTCGAAGTACCTTGTTGGAGTTATGAAAGGGCTTCCTTCACTTACCTTCTCCTTCGCTTTGCTGAGGGAGTAGTTGAGGGGTAGTAATGGAGATGGCACATTCACTTAAACCCCTTTATTCGCCCCAGCTCGGTTAAGAGGTCTACCAGGTCGCCCAGTCCAAGCACAACTTTACTCCTTATCACTCCACGGGCGACTTGGTACCCCTCTCGCCTACCTTTCACCGACCACCAACAGGTGGCACAGGCACCGCGTTCATGGCAATATGTTATAAAAGCTGATAAGTGTGAAAGAAACTCAAAACAATTGTTCGAAGTTACTCTAACAGCGTTTTCGATTAACTATATTCTAACTAGAGCACCCTCAGAATAGCTCCAACCCTTACTATTACATCAGGCTAAAATAAGATGACGATACTCCAAGAGTGCTACAGAAAACGCTGTAAGTTTTTTAATTGAGTGCTCGGTTTCTGCATTTTATTGACAGAACAATTCCAATCTATAATTTTTCAATTTTTTTTAAGTTTAAGAAAAAGAACTTCCAAAGTAAAAATAAAACAATATACCATAGTTTAAAGCGTAACGAACCGAGACATTCTCCTTATAACAAAAGTACTTTACATTTATTGTTGACATAGATGTGTGTCACGTTTGCGACTTTTATAAACGAAGAGAAAGAGATTTGGAGGGTTTAATCTACGTCGATAGCACAAAACAATAGCGGAATTAACACAACACCCTTCTACTTAATTATTTATTTATTTATATATCACGGTCTATAAAAGCTGAGGTTGACCGCACCGATTTTACTCTCGACACAAGCAGTTTCTCCTTAACAATTCCTTTCTTATCCGTTTTATTGCCTCTCGGGTATTGTTACTGCATCACAGTTGCCATCGAGAAAAGTTTGACTTTTATAACCCTCATTTGCTGCGGCTGGAATGCTTAATGCAAAACCCGCATTCGAAGTAAATGTCAACGAAGCTATGTTGGACACACGTACAAATATGAATAATAAAAATATATGTGCTCAATACATATGCACTACTAACTACATGGTTTAAAAGTTATTAAGACTCGGTTGAACTTCCTTTAAGAAATGAAACATCTTCAATAATAATTAAGGCGAAGACATTTCCTGGTTGTCTTCAGGTGCAGCCGGATGAATTAATTTAAGAGATGTAGAAAATTGCGGAAGTTAAGCAATGAGATTAGTTAGGCACAGAGAAATTTCTAATTTATTGCTGTATACAAATAACGGAATCACGCTTAAAAGCGAGAACAGTAAGTAATCTTACAGGAAGGTATTTAATGTCACATTCAGAATAACAATTAAGTTCAAATTTAAAAATGTTGAAATATATGTTGCAGATATCAAACCTCTATACCCTTAGAAAGGCATTCCAAGTTTGATTTATACAACTTAGAAACCGATTTGTGATACATAGCAGTTTGCGTAATGGTCAGAACAAAGCAGCGAATTATAGTATTAAGCGTATTAATGACAAAAGTAATAGTGTGAGATCGGCTCGCGCGTCGTGTATTCCCACACTTTATCTTTATCACTCATACTCCAACAATATTTCTTCCTTAGTTTTGACCATTATGCGTTCTGCCACTATGGCACAAATCTATTTCCAAATTGTATAAAAAAGAGTTCTTAAATATAAAAAAGACATTAAAGGCAATTTTTCCCATAATCTTATGATATCGTATTTTATTTTATTCTTAACAAATTGCTTAGGATTCTTTGAAGGCCTTACTTGGCCTTGTAATATTACTTTTTATATCAAGATATCTATTAATTTGATGCATTTTTTTTGTAAACTCTGAATAATTACACTATCGTCTAAAGTAACAGGTGGAAGTAATGGATTAATCAATACAGATTGAGTCGTCTCGCCCACATTTAAAGCTGTCATTTGGATCAATACAGCAGAGTGTGCTTTAGATCAATGAGGGCCATCTGTTGATCCATAAAGAGTAATGTTGTAATATTGTAGTGTTGCTCGTCTATTGTCCAAAAATAAGTCGTTTTCATCATAAACATCTTGAAGTAAGTTTAACCAGTGTGACTTTAATACTTTTGAAGCAAACTTGAACATTTGACAGTGGCAGTACTGATACGATGATATTTCTACTAGGTACATTTCACAATTCATTCAATTTCGTTTATAATATGTACTGCTGGACAACTATGTATAAAAGAGAACGAAAAGTTCGACCTTAAATATTATTTTGTTGATAAAACTGGATACTTATTAATAAGCACTAAAATCAAGAAGTAGGTCTCAATTTAAAAAAAAATTTGAACACCACTATCAACTACTTATTGTCTGGACAAATTATAAGAATATCTAACGCCATAGGACTGCTCATTCCCTATTCCGCAATGTTACTATAATCCATTCACGATCTTTTTAGACTCAGAGTAGGCCATGTTAGGGTGACATTTTTGTCGGTACCTCCAAGTGAACATGTTCCATTACATTTTAATTTGATGGTTATTTCTGAAAACTGACGCCAAAAAACATTGATGATTTTGAGCATTCTGACTTAGTATTACAAAGTCACAAGTAATTATTTGCTTTGATGCTATTATTTTACTTTCTTCTTGCCATCGTAGAGTATAAGAAGCAATATAAGCTCTGTTCCAACCACGCTTTGTGACGGTTACGAAACCGTCATAATCAGCTGCCCACCGAAATAACGATCGATTTTGACAACTTTGTCAAGTGTAAAACTTTGATGAGTGTTTGCTTATGACGGTTTCGAAACCGTCACAAAGCGTGGTTGGAACAGACCCAAAGTCGATGGGACTGACATTAAAGTGTCAGAAGTTTACATTTGTCACATTTTGAGTTCTATCAAAATTCATGTACGTAACTTAACGAAAAAAAAGCATGGCCCTCTAGAGTCTAAAAAGATCGTGAATGGATATTATACAGTATATCCGTCTGACAATGAGACATAGGGATTTACCATGGGAAAACAGAAATTGCTTTATATTACCTACCTGAGTAGATATACAGCGTGTAATCGAATAAGTTTCACATATTAATACTGTAAGTTCTTCATCACATAAGGAATTGATTCTGCAAATATCAATGTTCTTGCTCGAAAATAAAAAAAAAACTGACCTACCACAAGAACGCATCACCTTTTGTTTGAAAACCTCTGCTCGTTCGTCAGTGTGTCTGCGATTTTTATAGACGCATCGTAAAACGATAAATTCCGTAAATGTCATGGGCACTGGGTTAGTTCGCCCGCAATACAATTTGAAACGGAATCTTCGAACATCTGTTTCATTAAATAATCCACAATAATTACATCGTGATATTTCACACTTTGTAAACAAATAACACACTATGTGATATAATTTGTTAATTTCCTATGTTAAAATAATCAATGTAAGTTATTAGTACATTGATAAGAAACAAATTGGTGATAGGAGAATTTTGCGGATGCGAACATTTTTTTAGGTTCCGTCAAATAAATAAATGCATTGACTGCACTAAATAAAAATGTATAGTTTAACGCTTTCCCTAAGTTTTGAGAACATTCTTAAATCATTTACGGTAATAAAGTTATTAGGTGCCATTTTATCGCTCCAGTTTAATAGTACGATCGTTTATTGTTTAATTCACGTATAAATTACTATTTACTTTCAGAATATTAAATGATAAAGAACGTCTAATAATAATTAAAAAGGCAAATTTAGGCGTAGACGCAGTACCTCCGCGATCTTTCGGAATCTTTTTTGCTTAGCCTGAACGTAATAAAGAATCATAAATTATGGGATGATAAGTTCGGCGCTTTTTATTCCAATAATACTTTTAGAATGTTACCTTTATTGAATTAATTGTTACCTATTTTTTTACTTAGGCCCAGTTGTACAATTCGAGTTTAACGTTAAACCAAAGCTTAAATAACATGGTTGTAATGGACGTTGCTATGGGTTTAAGCTTCGCTTAAAGTTAAACTCGAATTGTACAACTGGCCCTTATTGTTAGATAGGATTCATAATTACAGTTTTATTTTTAATTAAGGAAATAAAATTATTATGCAAAAATATTTTGTGAAAAATCCGCATATCTATTACTTAAATATTAATTTAAAAAACAGCTGGGAATCTCCGTATTCTTTCGTACGAAAGTAATAAATGACCTGCCTCAACGTTTATTGTATCGCATCTGCGGGTTTAATTGTCGCGTTCTTGTTCATTAGAATGCCGTTTGACGTTAACGCAGATGTGCCCGAAGCATAAGAAATTTGTTCTTGAATATACACCATAATGAGATAAGTAGCCCCTAATGTCAAAGCTCCCCAATAATTTTTCCATATGTATTTTTTTGTGCTGCAAGGTATTTAATTATCATCTGATGCTAATTTATCTCCATTTACACCAATCTTCGCAAAAATCTCTACTTGAACATTATATTATGATAATAATTAGATAAGTGATACACATATTTGAACTCCCCACACTAATTTTTAACTGTGTGGTAGAAAGCACGCCATATCTTCGTGAATTTGTTCCGACGTTTAAATCCTTCTCTTAAATCTCAATTTCAAAGTTAAATAATAATTATTAAAAATAATAAACTTGGAAATCGTTCCTCAATGAATAAAAAACAGATGTATTATTTAAACAATAATAATTCAAAACCTATGCTCAAGACAATAAATTTCCCCATTTACGTTGTTGAGAACAAGATTGGATTGGGTTTGTTTAAGGGAAATTAATAAAATAATGTGAAATCCATGGTGTTTTGGATACACCTTTTTTGTCACAGCTGTTGTAAACTTACAAGTAGTAACGACTTCTAAAAAACAAACAAGTTTGAAAGAAAAAAACAAAATTTATTACCAAGGTTTAAAGTGAGCATATTTTTTTAACTTAAATATTTATTATTTGTACGTAAAAGTAGAATACACACACACACACACACACACTGTGTTTGTGTATTTACACAGTTAACTACTACGCGGTATTTCACTTCTTCAGACAGACCATAACGAGCCAGCAAAAAACATGAAGCCGCACGTATTTCAGGCGAACAATGTATGATCCCTTCAAACTTGATAGATACGCGTGTAATACCAGTTTTCGAAACAGCGGGTGTCCGAGAGGCTTGAATAAATTCGGCTCAAATCAAGATGACGTGTATGTACCTGTACAAACTTGCGTACGCATTTATAAGGAAAGGTTTATTTTACCGGTTAACCACATTACTTACCTTTCCTGGTTATTCTCGGATTTACTATTTATATTTGAAGTCTGTTCAACTAGAAAACTTGCTTCTTGTAAATTTAAAGCATGTTGAATTTCCCCAAAAATTCTAAAGAAAATCTTTCTTTAAATAACAATTTACACAAATTTCAAACAATAGTGGTTTGAGAAACAAAAAAAGAGTAGTTTTCCAACTCAAAAAAATCAACGTCCTGAAAAATTACGGTTATATAAATAGAAAACGCCGCGCTCCTCTTAACAACCTTTAAATTAAGGTGCATAAATTTAACGACGCACAGGAACTAAATGAGGCGTTGCTATCCCTGGGGAATATTTTCCAAGGGGTGCACTTGGGGTTGGTTACACCAAAAGAATTGAAAGTTCCCTTTCGGGTTCACATTAACGCTTTGAAGGTGAAGTAATTTGATACACATTACAAGGGTTGGGTTGAATATTTTTCCCAAAGGTAAGCAGTTCAGGTTTTAAAAAAATACAGTCAAAACTCCGTAACTCGAACTCCCATAACTCGAATTTTTCTATAACTTGTTGCTTGTAGTCCCCTGCACTTGCCTAGCATTTCGCATTGATTTTTCGCTCTCTATTTCGAATTTCTATAACTCGAAAATTTCTATAACTCGAAATAAATTTAACGAACAAAGGACTCGCATAGCTCTATAACTCGAATTTGTACGAGAAATCCCCACCAATTTACAACGTTTCCAGGGAATACCCTACTTCGGATCTGAGACAATAATGCTACGCACTTCAGTTGCGTTTAGTGTTTCGATTAATTTGGTCGTATTGTCTTTATATACATATAAATTTCCATAATATAATGCATAAAAGTCTTACAATCCAACAAAAGCTTGAAATTTTAAAAAAAAATCGAGAGTAGTGTGAAAAAGAAAAATATTGCTGAAGAATACAAAATACCAGCAAGTACATTATTCACGATTATTAAAAACAAAGTATCGACAATTTAGTTTTCTCAGAATACAATTAGAAATCCTTGTGGTCTTAAACGCAATCAATTCAGAATAATTTTGAGATTTTAAAACGTTTCTTCACGATGGAAGAAAGTACAACGGATTCTGTCTATTCCTTATTAAATAAAATTGAACATTTTTATGAAACAAATTGTATCAAGAAAGTTACTCATCAAAATTTAATCACCAGTTACTTTAATCGGCAATAAAATTAATTAAATGGTGATTAAATTTTGATGTACGTATTTACTAATGTTTACATATGTTTTTTTTTACTTCTTTAATAAAATATGTAAATGAATACATATGTACGTACATGTATGTATTCATGTCCTTTACCTCGAATATTCTATAACTCGAATTTAATCTCAGGTCCCTTGGGAGTTCGAGTTACGGAGCTTCGACTGTATATAACAGTACATTACATTAAATATTAGAAATTTTTTTTTTATTGAACAAGTAGACGAGCTGCTTTAAAGTTACCAGAAGAATATGATTACTTTCTATAGTCTTTGTAAAGAGAAAAAATGCTCGGAACTTTTCTGACAGTCTTAAAAAGTATATGATTTTTTTGCGAAGATGCACGATTTCGGTTGAATTTTTGCCAACTTTTATAAATACTAGTTCCAATTACTAGATAACGATTACAAGAAAAAAAATGACTAATGCAAACCAGTGGAAGTGATGCCCCCAATCAATCGAAATATACGTAACATTTTGCAGTGCGATTGTTTTAATCCTCAGTGCAAAAAGGAAATGAGTTCACAGTAGATTTCATGAGAAATATTAAATCGGTTTACATTCTAAAATAATTAAAGCAGGTTCTTGTCCGTTTAAAAGATTTTGTGATACAATTCTAAAATAAATTAATTCATTGGTATATTATCCAATCTTTTGTATTCAAATTTATAATAAAAGAGAGCTATTATGGGAAAGCAGTAATATTAATACTGTGTATGCATTAAATAGAAAATAAAATTGTAATATACAGGATGATTCATATCAAGTGTAACAAACTTTGGCATTTTGTTGGAGAGGTCATTTTAAGTGAATAATGTTACATGAACCTAAGTCATATTTCATTTCGTTGCAGAATTACAACAGTTGGGTGTCTCAGAACGTACGGAGGAGATTAAAAGTGTACCTAGAGGAGATCACATTAAAGCTTTTTTTAAATAAACTTTTGGTAAAAAATCAATAACTAAAAAGTTACAAGAGTTTAAAGTGAAAATAAATAACAAGCAAAAGTTACTACCTGTAGTAATATTTTACGTTTTAAATTCAAATTTGTGGTATTTAAGAGTTAATTGAACACTGCTTTACATGAAACAACTATTTTAAAAAATGTAGTCACCTGAATGTTACGGCTATTTCATTTTTTTTAATACCCAAAAACTGCTGTTCGTGTTGTTGAGCAGCGTTGACTAGATTAAAACAAAACTAGAAATTTTGTGAGTGGTGGTTCTGATTAATTTAGAATTTAAGTATTTAATAATAAAGTTGCAGTTTGTGAAAGAAGTTTTTTTAATTAAGAAGATATAGGTGTAAATTAAAGAAGAAATTAAGACACTTAAACTGCTGTAACTTTCTTATTATTAGGTTTTCGTTAAAAGCGAATTAAGAAAAAAGCTTTATTTTGATCTCCTATAGCTGCCCTTTCAATCTCCTCCGTACGTTATGAGACACCCAGTATTATCAACTTATAAAATCGTAAACACGAACTATGGCATGATAAATAATAATTATGAGTAAAAAATGAATAAATAAATGATAATTATATGTTGATAATATAATGTTTTGTTACTACGCCAATAAAACTTTGATCTGTTGTAATTCTGCAACAAAGTGAAATATGACCTACGTTCATATAACATTATTCACTTAAAATGACCTCTCCAACAAAATGCCAAAGTTTGTTATTCTCTGTTCACAAATTAAAAGACCACTGGCGATGTTGCCTTGTGAAAAGTACAACCGGCAACATTGTTCTAGTTAGAAATTTGGTAACAAAATTGATAAGTAGTATTTGAAATAAACGTCAAGGTTATGCGTGCTGAACGGATCCGTGGTGCTAAATTTCATAATTGTGATAGATTCATGGTTTTTACCTTATCATTCGTAATAGTATATTATACACCTAGGTAGAGAAGTTTAGTGTTATAACCCGAGGGTATGATTACATGTAAAGGACCGAGGGTTATAAGACTTCTCTACCGTGGTGTATATACTATTTTTTCCACTACTAGTCCAAATGATAATTTTAATTGAACAAATATTTATTTCAAATTACGAAAGGTTTACAGTTTTCTGTATTACCGATATGACAATTGATTTAAATTTTTTAATTTGTCACAAACATTACGTCGATCTTTTTGCCAAATCGTCAATTAAATAAAGTAAGTACGGTAAACGATGTACGGCGATTTAAATTGTACGCCGCCTGAAATGCGGGAAATTGCCGGACAAGTGGCAAACAATCTATTGCCTAAAAAATCAAAAGATTTGTACCTGAAAGCGAACGTAACATTGATGTTCATTATTTATCGGTAAATAATAAAATTATTTACCTCAGGTCGAGAAATTGTTTTTCACAGCAACCTAACACATGTCAAAATGACAGGCTATAGTACTACTAGTGGAAAAACAATTTTATAGCAGACAAGCTGCAATAATCCACCATGTCAAGAACGTACGAATTTTTCATAGTAATAGGCAGGCGGATAATTATATTTGACAAATTACGTTGACATGAAACTCCAAATACCTTGCCAACCTTGCTATTTTGATAATGTTTTATAGGGGACTTATGTTTTATACCAACATAATGCAGCAGGTGGTGGTTTTTTAATTTGTGAACAACATATACAGTTGATATGAATCAAAGTTACTGCCGCACTATTGCTAACTTCGTTATTATTGGAGCTGCGAAGTGGTTGAAATTAGCAAAAATGAACTTGTTTTCACTCAGGATTACAATGGTGATATGAAGAAAACAATTGCGCATCGCATTCTCAAAATAATTGCATATGCAAAGTTTTTTTTAATGGAAAACCCTATATCTTTTGTTGACAAATGAAAGAACATCAAATTATAAATACAAATTACTCTTCACTATTAGGTTGTTCGGAAAAAATGTCGTATTATGTATAGAATTTTTTTATTCCAGAAAAGTGATGCAAATGGTGATTATGTAGTTTAATCAAAATTTATATACTTATGTATATAAACATTCTGAATTAAAAAGAAAACGACATTTTTTTCCGAACAACCTAATATTTTTCCTTAAAACTGTCGAAAGGCTACCTTCCAGAAGTACTCATTTTCATTAACTTCACTACCTTTTCCGGAACGTTCAGATTACGTAAGGATTGATACAGATTTGGTCTTCTGATGGAATCATATGCTTGTTTAAAGACTATGAAGAGGATGTGTAGCGTTAAGTTCTGTTCAAATGAGTTTTCCTATCGTCTTTAAAGTGAAGATTTGATCGATTGTACTTCTACCTTCTTTGAAACCTCCCTGATATTCTCCTACTTCAATCAGCACATACTGATTCATCCTTTTGCTAAGTATCTTATCTAAGATTTTATATGCAACATCTAATACCCCTGCGCGATACCCCTATAATTGTTGCAATCGGACTTTTTCCCTTTCTTATGAATCGGGCATATTACTGCGGTTTTCCAAGCTTCAGGTAAGAGCTATTATGGGAAAGCAGTAATATTAATACTGTGTATGCATTACCTAAACAGAAAATAAAATTGCAATATACCAGTTACAAAATGCATAAAATAGGACGCCCATGTCCGTCCGGAATTTATCGACCTTTAACCATGACAACATAGAAGGAGTTACAAAATGAAGGTCCTAACACACGATGTGTTTGATAAAAGTAATACGATTTACATACGCCTCTACTAAGTAAGGAAACATGACTCGATTCAAAAAATACACGTAACAAATCCACAATGAACAGCATATCGAACACTTATGCCCGGTTGCACCAACTTTTTAAGCAGAGCTTAAATTTAAGTTGTGTTTAGAATATGACATTTACGTATGGTCAATATAAAATAAAGCACATTCTGATTGACATTTAAACTTCAACTTAAGTATCAATTAGAATGTGACTAATATTTTGTTAAACCTACAGATAATGTCATAGTCTAAATACCACTTAAATTTAAGTTCTGTTTAAAATATTGGTGCAACCGGGCATTAAACACTTAAAAGGAATTAAGGAAAAGTTCAATGCGAAACTTGCCTTTAGGTAAGGATATGTGCCTTTTTTCTTGAAGTCCAATAGAAAAACGAAGTTCGATTCGTACTGGTATATACAGTACCATGTAATCCACACCGATTTACTTTAGAGACTGATGTCCATCAAGCAAAGGGAAAGAATGAATTATTGATATCAGGAAATTAGAGAGATCCGGGTATGGGATAGTCTATAAACTGCGGAAAAGTGATAAAGAACAACACCAAAAGCCAAAGTCTGAATTCCTTAGGGATTAATTAAGTTTCTGAAGGCGGATCGAAAGAGGAAGAACATTAACTACAAAAATTTTTATTCGAAGGTTCAAGGGTACCAAGGGAATCGACCATTAAGAAAAACATAGAATGAATCGATTCTTTCAATGATTTAGATCTAACCCTGAAAGCAGTCGACGTGATGGTTATTTTAAAGCGTGGCCCTGCTCAAGCCAGTTCTCAAACGATTGGTACATCCCAGTCATCCCACGGAAAGACTACACTGAGAAAAATGAAATAGTTAAGTCAACAACTTTTTGAATGTCAACATTTTCTGCGTTGACTTAAATAAAATATATTTGTTTCAACGGTAATATTCTTAACTGAACATCTTGGAAATTGTTGAAGTAACACTAAAAAAAAATGTTAAACTATTATACACGGTGCTGATAAAGTCCCGCAACAAGCTCATAATTTGTTTATTTAATGTTTTTTCGCAAAATCCTGAAACAGGTAAATTTTTAATTGTAAAAAGACACCTTTTAATGCAAAAATCTTTTCTCGATCGGCATTTGTTTTTCTGCTGTGACGTCATCATTAATTTTTTTAAATGGCAACCCTAATTTTTTATGCAGATTTTGATAGACCTTCTTGTCAGCAAAACGGTGACGTAAAAAAGTTAGTACTTCCCACAACAAATTTTTCGAAAAAAATAGACATTACAATTCAAAAAAATACACTCGTGGACAAAAAATTCCGGACACCCAATTTAATTTCTGTTATCGTAGGAAAAAATTGGTTTTTGTTTTCTTTTTTTTTACAACATGTGAAACATCTAGAAACTAAGATTGGGAAATAAAAAAAGAGTAGTATACATTTGATTTATTTGCAAAACTTAAGACAAACCAAAACTGTGCAAAATTATCTTTAGTCAAAAAATCTTAGTGTGCTGTTTATTTAGTTTTCCTAAGTTGAACTGCTTTTGTTGAATGCGCATTTTAACTGTCTAGAGTGACATTATTGTTTGGAAAAAAATGCGACCTGAAAATGTAGCTCTAAATGAAGATGGAGGCAGCATAAGATACATCGTCAATGTGTTGAATGTTCCTCGAAGTACCATCCAAGACGTAATCCAATGATATCGCCAAATTGCAGAGTACACGAGAAGACCAGGATCGGGAAGACAACGCATCACAAACCGACGACAAGACCGCTTTTTGGTGTTATCTACACTACGCGACCCTGGTTTACCATCAACGGTTTTATCTCGTCAAGTGGAAGAGGTACATGGTACTGCAGTTTCAGCTCGAACCGTTCGCCGAAGATTGCAGGAATACGGATTGACATCAAGAAGACCTGCTGTTTGTCCCCTTTTGCTCTTAGCTCATCGTGTTGAGCGACTACGTTTTGCACGTGAACATAGACATTGGACAATTGTTCACGGATGAGTCTCGTTTTCGTCTACGTTCACCAGATGGACGAGAACGTGTGTGGAGAAGGCCAGGTGAACGGTTTTCAGATTGCTGCATAATTCCAAGAATACCATTTGGTGGTGGCAGTATAATGGTGTGGGCTGGTATTTCAATGCACGCGAAAACTGAGCTTGTTCTCATTGAAAATGGTGCGATGACGGCTGAAAGGTACATCAACGAATGTTTAGCTGATCACGTCGTACCATTTGCTCCATTCGTAGGTGAAAATTTTACGTTAATGCACGATAACGCACGACCACACATTGCACAGGTGGTTACGCGCTATTTGAATGAAGTCAATATTCATCGATTACAATGGCCAGCTCGAAGTCCGGACTTGAACCCAATAGAAAACCTCTGGGATTCATTGGGGCGACGAGTTCGGCATCGACAGCCCACACCAGTAACAATTCAAGAACTCAGAGTAGCTCTTGTTGAACAATGGGAAAACATCACACAAGAAGAGGTCTCTAACTGTTTTCTAAGTTTACCACGCCGTATGGCAGAAGTCATTACAGCTCGTGGAGGTACCACACATTATTAGTCAACCAAGGTTTTTTGTTAACGCAGTTCTGAAACCTTGTCAATAAGCCAAATTAATTTTAGTTACACTTTTCTGTTTTTCAAGTTTTTGTTAAGAAATAAATGTTTAGTTCCTTTTTTTATTCCCCATTCTTACTTTGATTGAACAAATAAATAGGTAATATTTCATAATTTGTAAAAATAAACGAAAACAAATTTTTCCCCTTATGATCACATAAATTAAGTTGGGTGTCCGGAATTTTTTGTCCACGAGTGTACAATGTTACTTTATTTTATTTTAATGATTATCTTCAAATTGAAAACAAAAATAAGTAAAAATTAACGAAAATATTGAAACTGTTCTCCGGGAACCTATTTTTGAGATTTTCATTGCAGCAAAACATAAATTTTTCAAAAAAATTCGAGACGATGGTCTGGACTATGTAATTTTTTTTTCAAAAAAGTTGTTGCGTAAGGTACTACTTTTTATATCACCATTTTGCTGACAAGAAGGACTATCAAAATCTGCATAAAAAAGTTAGGGTTGCCATTTAAAAAAATTAATGATGACGTCACAGCGGAGAAACAAATGTCGATCGAGATAAGATTTTTGCACTAAAGGTGTCTTTTTAAAATTAAAAATTTACCTGTTTCAGGGTTTTGCGAAAAAACATTAAATAAACAAATTATGAGCTTGTTGCGGGTCTTTATCAGCACCCTATATTTGACTGAACGATATAAATGTTTTGCCTTAAAATGAAAGTGTTTAAAATGTTAAATCAAAAAGTTGAAATTTCAAAATGATCGTAAAGTGCTGTTGCCTTTATGTGTCCGTTTCGATTTTTTACTTAACAGAATAAATGTTAAGTCAAGTAAAAGCGAGGGTTAATTCCCATATTAATAAGACGTCATACATTTATTAACCATATAACATTAGAATGATATAGGAATTTTCGTGTTACATTTGCAGAAGTGAACAGCAAACAGTTATTGAAAGTCTTGCTATCGAGTTCCAGATGGCGCCTGATAAAACTTCACGTATATTTACTGCCTGTCCCCAGTGGCGTAGATAAGGGGGGGGCCCGAGCCCCCCCCGAAATGGTTCTAAAATATTATGTTTTGCGTATTTCATACTAAAGAAGTTTTTCATATGACGTTGTTTTTTGTTCACCGTATTACATTTCATAAATAAAATGTTAAGTAGTCCGTACTCGTTAGATTTTTTTTGTTCGGGCCCTCCCCGAAACAAGTTTCTATCTACGCCACTGCCTGTCCCAGCATAACCTTGTTGTTCGACATCGTTTTTTAAACGGATAAGTTATTCATATTTCAAATATGTCCGACATTATAAAATTCGTTGAGAGGTTTACTCAGCTCCTCTTGTCACCTCATCAAAGGTTGAAGGGTTACCTTACTTTGGCAGTATCACAAAAAGGTGAACATTTAATTGATGTTTCCCGAAACGATAGTCTAGATTGAATTGACTCTACGCTTTCATTAGCCGTACTGACAAATTACTTTAATTAAATATATAAAAAATATGTTTTTATTGTACCTGCATCAAAATCCCTGTTTTTAAAACTAAAAAGCGTGCGAAAAAGGGCGATTAAAGCACGGCGTGTTTTAAAGTTGCCTAGGGAACAACACAACATACAATCTCCACGTTAACGATTCAAAATGCGATCCACAGGCAACTTTACAAAATGAATCTAAATTTTAATGTCGTTCTAATTTTCACATTTTAGCGCAGTTATAATAAAAAATATCGTATAATACACGTGCATAAGAGCCTTTAAAGCACTTGCGCCATTAAAAGCGCGACTCATCGCGCGTGCTTTAAAGGCTTTCTTATGCACTTGTATTGTAAGATACTATTTAATTCTCTAACAGCGTTCAGACAAATAAAATATTTAGCAATTTTAACAATCTAAAGTTCTTGTATCAATCTTCTTGTGCATTAAAGCAACAAGAACGATGTCATCATTGTATGTTTGCCTTAAACAAAATATTGAGTTGATTCAATCTAAAATATTTAACATTTTTTGACTGTTGGTTCAATGACCACGCGTGATTGCTAATAGGTAAACGAAAAATATTGTTAACTGAACGTGTTTTTGGTTGACTGAACAGTTTATTTTTCTCAGTGTACATATCGAATAAGTTGATTTTTTTGGCTTCGAATGATTCGGACAGGATTACGGAAAGTCTATTGGAAACAAGCAGATGTAAGAAACCGGAATTCTGTACAGAGAATTAATTAAACATCGCAATAACAAATTAAAACCCAATGTAACAACGGGACTAATTTATCCACTCAAGTTCATATTGCACAATATGTGGAAAAACGCAACTTAAAACAACCGAGTCTTGGATTCAACGTAAATAATTCAAAGAAAATTTTACTCTTATTACGAGTAACATAATTCGCAAAATATCTTACATCTGTAGGTTTTCAAACGGGAATTCTATACTAAAATTAAATGAAATAACAATTTAAGTATTTGTCATAACGCAACAAAGGGACCAATTTATCCCCTCAAGTTCTTAGAGGACGTGCCATAATGCACAATAGGTGGAAACCGCAACTTAAAAGAACCGAATCTTGGATTCAACGTAAATAATTCAAAGAAATTTTTACTCTAATCAGGACTAACATCAATTGCAGAAATATCTTACATCTGCAAACACAATTTCAATAATTAATTTGACAGGTTAAAATTTTAATTGATTTTAATTATACGACTAATATTTTGTTAACCGCTAGTAAAACCGTGTAAACCAGATGAAATTCAAGAATCTGAGCTTTTGATGTAAACAGTGAACCGAGTGTTTACAAAATAATCGCATATTCATTTATGGACATTCTCGCGTTAAGTAACTTATTAAAAAGGTCAACATATCCTCTCATTAACATAATTAACCGGAGTAACGAAAGAATGAGGACTATACAATATACTGCTTAGCATAAGCTCCCAAGCATTTATAATAGTTAGATAACCCGAGTTTATTGTCTTCGTGTGAAGTAGGCCAGAGACGGGAATCGTTTTTAATGCAAACAATATGTAAGCAGTGACATACGAAAAGGCTCGTTGCGAATATTGTATGTAAAGTAAATGAATAATTTGCATGTTAGTTTATTCAAAATATGACCGAGTTGCAAAACATTTTACGACTATTTAACGCGATTTTATTGAGTGTCTTTTCAGTTAATGAGCAGCGTAAATACAGTACAGCTGTGCATATTTGATCGAGGAAAAACAACTCATGACATGATTTGAAATGCCAACAAAGTTATGGAGTTCACACGTTCTTGCATAAATGATTACGGCGAGGCTTTTAGCAACAAGTAGTAGTAAGCTGCACGATTTGAAATGAACACGGAGATACTTTTGTTTGTACATACATCAACCAGATATCGGTTACAATTTAGAGAGAGCGTAAATCTTAAACTTCAGATAAATAATATGAACCTAATTCCTCTCTCACGTAGTGGTAATAAAAATGCCCCAACTTCGAAAACAGTGACATGTATTTTAAATGCAACAGTCTCACAATCAGTCGGTTAATGTTATTTGTTTTTGTAAAATATACAATATTATTAAAATGCTATTAAAACTATTATAGCGGAATTGTTTTTGTTAGCTCGATTCAAATTATGTGCATGCAAAAAAATTAACGAAAACTGCTAAACTTCAAACTTCAGAGTAAAAAAGTCCTTATGTCCTGCATACGCCGAAAACTCACCTTTCTGATGAAGCTTTTATTACTTCTATTGTTACTCTTAATGTTATGTATTATAGTTTGGTAGTGAACCATAGCTTTCGTTTGGTCTTTAATTTATTCTAAATTGTAAATTTAAGTCATCATTTCATTCACTAGACCGTACATGTGAGTTACTGCCGTAACTTCTCTTAACAAAATCATATTAGCAAACCTAATTAAAAGAAGAAACATTTAGAATATACATATCTCTATGAAGCCAGTAGAAATGTATGTACCTACGTAAGTCATTAAACGTTTAATTAAATGCAAATATGCATCGGCTACATATAAAGCGCAATTTAATTCGCTGCTAACCGTTTATATACATTTATTTATTATTTAAACTTACAAACGCCTTAATTTATTCCGGCAAATAGTAAGCGCAAGCATGCATTAATTAACCTTGTAATAAAACAATTTTTTTTCTAGATTATAGCGAGAAGTCATATTTGAAAAAATACAATGTTACCATTCGCAAACAATGACGCGTAAAAATACCGATTTAACCGAGTACAACTTTCACTTTTTAATCGTACATATACATACATACATTAAACACTGTTAATCAGCTGACCATAACCAGAACATTATTAATTATTATGAACAAAGTTCGAAATAATTTATCTGTCCTTTCACGTTTTTCTTCTTCCTTTCACTAAATGTTTCTTTTCAAGCTACTTATAATAATAAATACGGTCTCTCTCTCTCTCTTTCTCTAAATCGAAATATAAAACTCCGACGACTTGCTTTAATCTCAATAGTGAATTAACTCGGTTATTACAATCCGGGTCACGTCTGGAGATCCGTTCAACTGTCAACGAGTAAAAACGACACACGCATTCTCTCTCATTCGATATCTGATTGTTAAATGCATCTGCTACCCATTCATGGATTTCCAGACGGCATTAGAACGACCGGCTTTATTTTTTGCTTGTATTGTGGGAAACTGATGAACACGATATTGTAATATTGATTATAACTTCATGTTACATCAAATTATAAGGAACTTTCCGTTTCTTGTGAATTAGCTTTTCACCAATAATTCACTTATATCTGTTATGAAATGTAAAAGAGAAAAATATCAAATAAATAATTACAATAATCAGTAGTTACGTACTTTATGAATGCTATTAAAAGTACCGAACAAGATACATTTGTAAAGGCGCATATACACATGTAACAGAACATCTTAACGTGTCAGTGTAACGCTGCTGCGTAATAACGGTCCGTAACATGGGGACATTCGCTGCGCCTCATCCACTGTCAGTACTTTAGCGTCACATCAAATAAAAATTTGTGGCTTTGTTACATGCAAGAGAAGACCTAAGTATTTAAAGCCGAAGTTTATCTATGTACATACTTAAATACATCGCGAGGTATTGTAAAATTTTGGGCATTAGGTGACCATACACCAGCATTCATTCATGTCATTCTTTCCTTCGACTCTCTTTCCCTTCAAGAAATTGAAACGAAACAAATCCTGTATTATTGTACTAGTGGGTTAGAACAGGATTTCTTTCGTTTCAATTTCTTGAAGGGAAACAGTGTCGAAGGAAAGAATGACATGAATGAATGCTGATGTATGGTCACCTATTCTCGGTGTTATAATAAGTAAAAAAAGGCATTGAGAAAAGATAGTTAAAGATCTGGTTAGAGATCTGGAAACCAGATAGGGTAAGTAGACCTAAATCATAGACACGAATGTACAATTTATTGCTAACAGTATATTACAAAAAACATGTGATCAATTGAATTTCAGATTAGGGTAGGCTATGAAAAAAAATTCACGTCGTAACTTACAACATACGTTTGCAAATGTCAAAAAAATTTGTCATTTGAACGTTTACTTCAAAATCATTTCAACAAAGGGTTTTTATTGTGAAGTCATTGGGTAGGTATAAGCAGAAGGAAGCTGATAGGGCCAATTTTCTTTCAAGGTATATTAACAGCTGAACGATATCGTAATACTGCTTCCTTTTGTGACTGAATTACACGATGACGAACTTCAGGAAGGGTACTTCCAACAAGATGGAGCAACATTTCATTCTGTCCAGGGCTACTTTGGATTTATTACATGAATTTTTCGATGACAGGATATAATTAGTAAAAATATGCCAAACATTTGGCCTCCGAGATCCTGTGATTGACGCCATTGAATTTTTTCTTTGACCCGTACCTAAAAAATTCAATTCTTAAACCTCCGTTAATAATCTGAATGAGCTAATGGAAAGAATAACTGAAAAATGTGTTGAAATTAATAACTCACCAAGTTTACTGCAAAACTTTTTCGAATTATTAGAAAATGCCTAGAGGCAGAAGGTGAACATTTCCAGCACCTTTTACAAATTGATTGTTTATTTTTATTGCCAGTTTTATGTTATTAAAGCTTTTCAACCTCAAATTGTTTTCATAAGGCGTTTTCGAAAATTCGCTCCGAGTAGAAATGTGAGAGAGAACATTAAGGGCCGATATTTCACTTGTGGATTAACTTTAAGCTTCGTTTTATTCCCTTAGAAACAATTGTCTTAACTATTGTTTCTATAGGAATAAAACGAAGCTTAAAGTTAAACCATGACAGAAATATCGGCCCTTATGATGAATTTCACCAGCGCGGATTGACACTAGCACTCGGATTAAAGGCGTTTTCGGAAATTGGGTCGGAGCAGTCAGGTTCTTGGAAAAGCGTTCGTTTATTAAACCTAGTTACTTGTTCTGCATTCGAAAATTAGTACAGGTACTAAATAACTCTGGTCAGTGAGTAGAGTTATGAGGTTATGTTAATCTGTTTCCTTTTTTGAAGTTTGAGTAATTTGAAATGTGTGACATGTATTAACGAATAATTTGATTTGTTTTAGTTAAAGTGTTTAATTATTTGTGAATTATTTTGCACAAAATGACGGGTTTGCCAAATTTGGCCACATGTGGTTATTGTGATACTGACCTGACAACCACATTCGCGTTCGAAAATTCACCAACCTGACTACTAACCCGCTAGGGTTAATCTTTCCAATCAGAGTTATTTTCCGAAAACGCCTTAAGTGTTTATAATGTGACATTTCAGGTTAGATAACGTAGTGGTAAGTCATATTCTAAGTGTTGACACTAGATTTAATCCGCAATCCGCGTTGGTGAAATCGGGCATTAGAGACTTAACTATGCCCGGTTGCACCAACTTTTTAAGCAGAGCTTAAATTTAAGTGGTGTTTAGACTATGACATTATTTATAGATTTAACAAAATGTTAGTCACATTCTAATTGATACTTAAGTTGAAGTTTAAATGTCAATCAGATTGTATTTGACATTATACTGACCATACGGAAATGTCACATTCTAAACGTAACTTAAATTTAAGCTCTGCTTAAAAAGTTGGTGCAACCGGGCATTAGTGCACGTAAGAGTGAGAAAAATAGCGCTCCGATCGAATTAACGAAAACGCCTATAGTTTATTAAATTTTAGGTTACCTGTCACTGTCATACTGACTTTAGAGTTTAGACACACGTTTCTGGATTTATGATAAGAGGTCTGTTTGTTATCCTGAACTGGTGTACACCAATGCGTAACGTGCGTTCTTTTATTCCACAAAATGTTGGATTGTCAATCATTAGATTGAATGTTGTTTTAACACTAGATGGATGGTACCCTAGAACGTTTTGATGGATTTCTTTGTTGCTTTGTCAAGTGACATAACCTCGTTTGTTTCACTCATGAGATGGGTTACACTAAACCTTGAAAAGTGCTTGAAAATTTTTGAGAATGTCTTTAACAGCAGAGTAAGTTCGGATACAATTTTATTTATAGAATACTAAAATGCGTTTTATATTTGCAGGAAAAAGAAATTAGCTTTTGTAGCAATAAAATATGCTCTACATATCTCGTCTCCTTCATCTTCATCTAGTAGTGAAGACTCTGAAAATGAGTATGTTAGAATAACTTATAATAGGATACAAAGATTTAAAGTAGAGGGATATTTTGAAGTAATCCAGAGGTATACAGACATGGATTTTCAAAGTCATTTTAGACTTACTAGAAATAAAATCGAGGTAAGTTCAAATATTTTTTTTTAGATTTTAATGTATAGGTGCGTTTTTTATTAGATTCTTGTGCAAGACGTAGCCCCTTTTTATAATAAAGACTCAAATAAATATGGAATATCAACAGATAAAGCCATATTAATAGTGATTTGGACGTTAGCAAATCAAGAATGTTTTCGAAGCATTGCTGATAGATTTGGCATTAGTAGAAGTAACTGCCATGAAATTGTATTGAAAATTATGAAAATTTTATATAATATGCGAGGCAGATACATAAAGTGGCCACATGATTATGCATCTGTGTCTAATCAGTTTTCAACACTAAGGGGAAATTATAGTTTTCCAAATACTATAGGATGTGTAGACGCAACACATATACCAATACCTGGATCACGATTCGATAATTCCTATTACAATCGCAAAGGATACCATTCGGTCTTACTGCAGGTAGTGTGCAACTCATCAATGGAGTTCACGGATGTTTATTGTGGGTGGCCAGGTTCAGTAAATGACGCAAGAATGTGGAAGGCATCACCACTCTATAATTTATTGCAAACATCAAGAAACACAATTCATGGACTGTACCATTTATTGGGAGATTCAGCGTATCCGTTAGATGTATTTTTAATGTCCCCCATTTAGGGATAATGGTCATCTGACCAATGCTGAGGTAAATTTTAACACTACATTGTCTAGTACACGTGTAATTATAGAACAAGCCATTGGACGTTTAAAAAACTTATTTAGACGCCTGAAATATTTAGAAATCTATAATTTGTCTTCTGCAAAGTATTACATAATGACTGCTTGTATCTTACATAATCTATGTATTAGCGAAGATATTCTCATAGAATTTGATTATCAAGAAGACTCAAATGCTGAAGTTTCCAATATTGCAGAGGACTTAGAATTAGATCATGGGAGAAATATTATGGCTCAAAATAAAAGGCAATTTATAATGAATACATTAAATTTTAATGACTTGTAAGATTACAGTATTTAATAAAACATTTAACAAGAATAGAACTTGTTTTTCAAATTATTTATCAATAGCTTCCAGAATTTTTTTTAATATTACCATTTTTGCGTCTTCTCTTTCTTCTTTTCTCTTGTGACGTTCTTCAGATGATTTAAAACATTTTTCTTCTCTGTCGTTTTTCTTGTAAATATATTCACTGTAACTGAGTTTACGTTTTTTAGCTTTAAAATGTATGCTTGATTCTTCTCCTGTATAAGTGAGTTCGCCTGAGTTTTTATTCGGCTGATCTATTTTATTATTTACTGCATTTGAATCACAGGGTGTAGCATCCTCTATAGATGCACCTATTGTCATTAATGGTGGTTCTATAGCAGCCTTACTACCAATTCTTGAATTTAACAATGTGTAGTAAGGCCATATAATTGCACTCTCACCAGTAGATTTTCCTTTTTTTTTATTAGCCTTGAACGTTTGTAGCAGATTTCGGTATTTATTATCACATTCCGCACCTGTGAAATGTATCTTTGCTGTGTTTTCCATTATTTGTGCTACATTTTAACAGATTTTATTTTTTTTGCAACGAGGTCTTACAAATTCTTCCTCTTTACTTAAACGCGTTTCAATTAATAATCGAACATTCTTGTCCGTCCACATCTTATGCCCGTTTTACACGGTCATATTTTTGTATCAAATTTATTACGAAGTGAGTGAGAAGTGCCAATTCAACCAATCAACATTCACTGTGGTAGCTTAGCTCTCTCACTTCGTAATAAATTTGATACAAAAATATGACCGTCTAAAACAGGCATTACCGATATTGCTATTTTCAGCTTGATCATTGTGCCCGTGTCTGCTTATTTCAAATATATCATCAGTACAATTAATGCCAAATCTTTCAAATTTGTTGTTGTACACTGCCTTTGTTAGGAAATCTGCACAGAATTCATCCTCTACAAATTATCGCAAATAATTTTAGTCAACAATATGTATTTATTTTATCACAAAATCTTTTAAGCGGACACTAAATCGCGCACTTTACACTTTACGTTTCGCAGTCGTTCGACCGCTTCGTCAGAAGTGAAAAATATGTTGTCAAAATAAACAAGGTTGTCAACGGAAACTGAAAAAGTAACTTGATTTTTTTTTTATTTTTTAAATCTAAAAATAATTTGAACATTATAAATGTTAAAAAATTGACAGATCTATATTCTATTTAAGGAATCGAGAAAACTACAAAATGTATCGTTTAAATTTGCAAAATCAGTACGTTTATTAATAGAATTCGACGACATTTTTATTTTACACATTTCTATAAAACGTCTTTTGAAAATATTAGACTCGTAATATAAAATATTAGTATTTTCAAAATCAAAATTATGGTCATTTTCTAATGAATATTCTACAAGCATTGAATGATTTTGATTATTTTTTTGGATATGATATTTATGTTGGTCTAGACGTTTTTTTAAATTTTGGCTTGTTTCTCCAATATAACACGAATTACAATTTAAACATTTAATTTCATAAACTACGTTAGGTTGTTTTGGTTTTTGGTTTTTAAATTTGAGAAAATACTATTTAAATTATTTACAGATTTGCTAGCTAAAATTAAATTGTGTTTTTTGAATATGTGTTTAAATGTGTCATATAGTGGTTCAATGTAAGGTAATGATATGTATTTTTTGTTTGAAATTTGTTTATTGTTATTGTGGATTTTTGAATTTTGTAAATATTTAATACGATTTTTTATTACTGATTCTATAAGATTTATTGGATAAGAATTTTGAACAAGAGTCTTTTTTATTAAATTTAAATTATCATAAATGAAAATTTTATCTGAAAGTAAAACAGCTCGATCTGTTAAAGAAATAATTGTTGCAATTTTATAGTTTTTAGAAGTATACGAATGAAAATTAATATATCTACCTGACCACGTAGGTTTATGAAACCAATTTGTTATTAATTTGTTATTACGTCTGATGATATTTACATCTAGAAAACTTAGTGAATTGTTAATTTCTTTTTCTACTGTAAATTGTAATCTATTATGAAAAGAGTTAAATCTACTTAAAACAAAGTCTACTTTATCTGAAGGCAAAATCAATAAAATATCATCGACGTAACGAAAATATAAAGTTAAATTGAAAGGTAATGAGTTAATGACACTTTTTTCTAGTTCCTGCATGACAATTTCAGCTAAAGCAGGCGATAAAGGAGAACCCATTGCTGTACCGAAAATCTGTTTATAAAATTTATCATTGAAAGCGAAATAAGATGTTTCAAAACATAAAGTAACAATTTCTAAAAAAATTTCTTTGGAAATGTCTGTAAAATCTTTAATTTCTATCCACCTATCATTAATGCTTTTTAAAGCTAACTCTTTTGGAATGTTAGTAAACAAAGAAACAACATCTAAGGAAATTATAATACAGTTATTTGGTATATCTATGTTTTTTAATTTATCTACAAGTTCATAAGAATTTTTTATAAAGTATTCTGATTTACTAGTAACTTGAGTAAGAATTTTTGAAACAAATTTTGATAAGAAATATATTAATAAGTTAGAAAAATCTGTTGAAATTAGTAATAATATTGCTAAATCTCTTAAAGTACAGCATCCCACATTTCCTAAATTATACTGCATTCCAAAAATTCACAAACCTAACACACCTCGGCCAATAGTTTCTACTATAGGTTCTTCTCTATATTTCTTATCAAAATTTGTTTCAAAAATTCTTACTCAAGTTACTAGTAAATCAGAATACTTTATAAAAAATTCTTATGAACTTGTAGATAAATTAAAAAACATAGATATACCAAATAACTGTATTATAATTTCCTTAGATGTTGTTTCTTTGTTTACTAACATTCCAAAAGAGTTAGCTTTAAAAAGCATTAATGATAGGTGGATAGAAATTAAAGATTTTACAGACATTTCCAAAGAAATTTTTTAGAAATTGTTACTTTATGTTTTGAAACATCTTATTTCGCTTTCAATGATAAATTTTATAAACAGATTTTCGGTACAGCAATGGGTTCTCCTTTATCGCCTGCTTTAGCTGAAATTGTCATGCAGGAACTAGAAAAAAGTGTCATTAACTCATTACCTTTCAATTTAACTTTATATTTTCGTTACGTCGATGATATTTTATTGATTTTGCCTTCAGATAAAGTAGACTTTGTTTTAAGTAGATTTAACTCTTTTCATAATAGATTACAATTTACAGTAGAAAAGAAATTAACAATTCACTAAGTTTTCTAGATGTAAATATCATCAGACGTAATAACAAATTAATAACAAATTGGTTTCATAAACCTACGTGGTCAGGTAGATATATTAATTTTCATTCGTATACTTCTAAAAACTATAAAATTGCAACAATTATTTCTTTAACAGATCGAGCTGTTTTACTTTCAGATAAAATTTTCATTTATGATAATTTAAATTTAATAAAAATGACTCTTGTTCATAATTCTTATCCAATAAATCTTATAGAATCAGTAATAAAAATCGTATTAAATATTTACAAAATTCAAAAATCCACAATAACAATAAACAAATTTCAAACAAAAAATACATATCATTACCTTACATTGAACCACTATATGACACATTTAAACACATATTCAAAAAACACAATTTAATTTTAGCTAGCAAATCTGTAAATAATTTAAATAGTATTTTCTCAAATTTAAAAACCAAAACATCAAAACTAAAACAACCTAACGTAGTTTATGAAATTAAATGTTTAAATTGTAATTCGTGTTATATTGGAGAAACAAGCCAAAATTTAAAAAAACGTCTAGACCAACATAAATATCATATCCAAAAAAATAATCAAAATCATTCAATGCTTGTAGAATATTCATTAGAAAATGACCATAATTTTGATTTTGAAAATACTAATATTTTATATTACGAGTCTAATATTTTCAAAAGACGTTTTATAGAAATGTGTAAAATAAAAATGTCGTCGAATTCTATTAATAAACGTACTGATTTTGCAAATTTAAACGATACATTTTGTAGTTTTCTCGATTCCTTAAATAGAATATAGATCTGTCAATTTTTTAACATTTATAATGTTCAAATTATTTTTAGATTTAAAAAATAAAAAAAAAATCAAGTTACTTTTTCAGTTTCCGTTGACAACCTTGTTTATTTTGACAACATATTTTTCACTTCTGACGAAGCGGTCGAACGACTGCGAAACGTAAAGTGTAAAGTGCGCGATTTAGTGTCCGCTTAAAAGATTTTGTGATACAAATTTCATCGGACAAGAACCAACTCTAAATATGTATTTATTTTAATTATACCTGTTTCTAAGAGATTAATAATTTCCAAGGTTACTAAAGAGAGAAGGTTGCCTGGTAAGTCGTGGAGTGACGCGTCATCCAGTAGGCCATCTATTTGTGTACATGCATTAAATGGGCCTACTGAGTGACGTTGCGGTGACGTTGATAGTTACCAGGCAACCTTGTCTCTTTAGTAACCTTGAATAATTTCCTCGTCCGATTCCTCGAACTCGATATATTTCTCATTTAATTTGTATTTCAATAACATGTTTACAACATTTGTAAATACGAAATACGTGCGATGTGGTGCGATATAACCAGCGACCAGCAAAAATTTTTAGGTTATAATTTTCCCGCCACTACAATTTAAAATTAGATGAACGATTCAACGAGAATTTTTCTTGATGGACTGAGGGATCCTTTGATGGATTTGTGTTGAATAAAAGAACGCAAAACCTTAACATCAAACAGTTCGATCAATGAAAAAAAGAACGATTTGTTGAATTGTTGTGCCAACATGTTGAATAAAAGAACGTACGTGTACTTTTTCGCAAAATACGTTTTAATGCAAGTTGAAATGTTTGTGTAGTATGTCAGTATGGATGTGTATGATTTGTATTGACAAATTATCAAAGATTTTAGGCTTCATTAAAGCATATTTCGTAAAAAAAAGTGTACACCAGTGCAGGATAACAAACAGACGTAAAGTTACGACACCCTCTTTGAATCCATAGCATACTCTAATCTGAAATTCATTTGATCGCATGATACATACAGAACGACATCCCGGATTCACTTTTAAGTAATAAAATTTGGATCCATTTGACGTTCATAGTTTTGAAGGAGATGTGTACGATATTCCGTAAGCTTTCTGAAAGCGTCATGAATTATGTTTGCGACTGTACGTAATAATATTGTTACAAATGTATCCTCGCCTTAAGGAAACGCTCTCGGCTCTTTTTTTAATATTTATATATTATTATTAATATTATGATATTTCTAACTGGAAATAAAGGTAGAGAACAGAAAAGAAAAACTTTGTTTTTCAAGTGTTTCTTTGAACTATGCAAGGATGCTCCAAAATTCTATACACCAGTGCCGCGTTTAGATTAAACATAACACCTAATAAGTTTCAATTTATGTCATATAAACAATATTTCCACTTTTAATATTTATAATTTTACTATTAATTATAACAGAAGAGACTGATTTTACGATAAATTAATTGATGTTACAATTTGGATAAAATTTTATCTAAAATGTTGTTAATGCTTACTGTTTGTTGTCTTTTCCCGACTAAATTGTTTCTAAAAATAAGTGTTAAAAAAGATTAAACAATTTTACTCCAGCAAGGATAAGATCAACTCCTGTTTAACACCATACGATAAACATATTATCCATAATTAGGTAATTCAACAAGTAGAAGATAAATTTTATTAAATAGTAAAATATTCTTTTTTTTTCAAATATAAATTTTAAAGAGTATTTCATAAAACAATGTGTAAATTAAAAATGCAGGAATTTCAGACTTCGCTGAAACAAAGTTGCTCTTTGAAATGAGACAAAAGACCGCTTCTGAAGACATTTCATAAAAGGAATTGGCATCTAGCCATTTAATTATAAATATGTAAAACAGGGTAATGACCTTAGGGGACCATGGCTTCTACCGTCTTGACGAATTCTTTCTTTCTATCTTGTCACTGTTTGCTTAAATCTGCCTTAATCTTTTTAAGTCACTTCTTCGAATTTCCTCTTTTCTTCCTATTTCTATACTTTCTCTTCCATCTTTTCAAATTTTCTACCGCCTACTTTGCTCAATATCCAAAGTTCTAAGTCACATGACACCCTTGTTCTATACACTCTCAATTCAGACGCTCTTAATAAATGTTTCGAAATTGACATCTCTTCTGTGTATCATCTGCCACTTACGTCTCTTTTTCATTCCATCACCTATCTCTACTTCTTTATCTACGTATTGTAATAACCAATGTGGCTGCAACTAAATTAAAAAACAAGTAGTTAAGTATTCTTTTCACCGAAAGAAAAAAGAAAGAAATTACTTTGCAGTACTTCGACATCAGAATAAAATCTGACTCATTTGTGGTTCCCTAGAAAAATGAAACAAGTCAAATTTTTGTGTAGATCTATCTCTAGACAATAATAATCGTTGAAACAACGACCAAGTAATTTTACGTACTTACAAAAAAAAATACCTTCTTAGAAGAGGTTAATTTGGAGCATTCATGAATAATACATTCAATGTGTATAAAACAAAGAAAGAGTAAGAAAATCGTTGTTTTAAAATTATGTGTAAGCGTTGTTAATACTGACGGTAATAGAAATGATATAGAAACAAATGTCATGTTATAACCCAAGTTTTTATTGAATACTGATAATTCATCAATTCTGATATGTTACCCCCCCCCCAATTGACTTAACTGTATAAGTAATGTCTGAGCGTTAAAAGTAATGTCTAATTGTAAGTCGCGATTTTGCTATTCAGTACTAATTTCACTTTTAGATTTTGTTTAATCATTTTTACACAATCCTGTTTATATTTATTTTGTACAAATAAATTACAAAATTTTATGTCACGATTGATGTCCATTTTATAAAATAACAAGTCTTACACGATCGTGTAAAATCTTGCACGTAACATTCTTTTAACATTCTAATCTAACGGAGCTGCGTTCACTTGCAGTTTTTCAGCACGTTTTCAACCCATCAAGACCTCACGAACCGTTGCAGAATTTAGATTTATATCCGAATCGCGTACAGGGTGAGTTATGTTGATTCATAGTAATTCATAAATCTAACGACTGCAACACGAAAACAACATAAAAGTATTTTTCATGCTCACATTCTGTTTAGTAAAACAAACTACTTCTGCAATGTAATCTATTGCAATTGTTATTCTTCTAGAGCGATAACAATGCTCACGACAAGCTTAAATAATGTTCTCGTAATTTATGTATTTTATTTTTTCACTTTGAATAAACGAAAGTTATCAAAATGCTTGAAAACAATAAATAATTGTTTTGGTGCAAATGATAAAATCCAGAATTTGTATGTAATTATTACTCTTGCTTACATGGTAGCATGCGTACCTAGAGACATATTCAAACTTTCGGAATTTTTTGCAAATTGTTGTACAAGTATGGTGTAATTTAAAGTAATTGTTAAATAATGTATTCAAGGTACTTTAAACAATTCTAATACGATACTCGATGGTTTTATTTTCACAAAACTTTCGTCATTATAGAAACACATAGAAATTATTAAGGTGTCCTTGTGAATTTAGGTAATTTGCACAAAAGTAATACATTTACAGCAGAGTAATGATTATCGAGTGTAATTAATGAATTCTTTATTCAAATCTGAGTTTACAATCCAACAATATTGTCGGCACCAGCGTAATGCGCTATAAATTCGTGGTCAAACTAATTACGTTATACAAGGAGTATAAAAGTGCAATTTGCTCGTGGGACATCTATTTCGTACGTAGTTCGCCGTATTCACTGCTTCCGCCCAGAACAACGACGGTAATCCTGATTGTAACAGAAAACATCTAGCAGTTTCATCAGGGTCCGGTTTCGCCTTCTGTTACAATCAGGATTACCGTCATTGTTCTGGGCGGAAGCAGGGAATACGGCGAACTACGTACGAAATAGATGTCCCACGAGCAAATTGCACGGCAAGACTCCATACGAATTTTGGCACGGGAAGCCTCCGAACATTTCTCACCTCAAACAGTTTGGTAGGGAAGTGTACCTCTTGGATCAAACCCCAAATAAAAGCAAATTGGTCCCACGATCGAAGAAAGGTGTATTCGTCGGATACAGCCTAGAATCAAAAGGCTATAGGATCTGGGTACCAAGCGAGGGGAAGGTACAAGTGTCAAGAGACCTCAAGTTTTTAAAAAGGACATCAATCCAATCGAACAATAACCTCGATGAATTTTCTTCTGAAGAATATCCACGAGGGGAGCCGGAAGCGATCGGCAACAGCAATTTACCAGATGATCTGAGCAATCATTTCATCGAGATTCCACTAAATCGCCGCCATAATGACCCAGAGAACAGTGTAGACGCAATAGAAAATCGCATGCAACAGACGGGTACTACCGAAGTTTCTACACAGGAATTTCATCCTACGTATGAGACAGAACAATTGAAGGCATTATTCCAAAAACCAGACAAGTCCAAAAATGATGTCTGGCTTTTACAGGAAACAAGTGGGATTTGCCTTGTTTTTATAGAATCGCACATATTTCTCCGTGCAAAATCGTCGGACATGTCTGCTTCATAGCGAAACAAATTATACCACTAGACAGCCATTGTCTTAACGTATATAAAATAGCGACAACTTGTAAACCAGATATTTTGGACTTGTCTGGTTTTTGGAATAATGCCTTCAATTAGAAGAGCCTTGCGTTACGCCAAAAATAAAGCACGGTCCAGGAAGACCAAGAAAACTATTAACTGGACGACCAGGAAGACCTCGAAAGGTATACCAGACGATCAACAACAACGGGAAGGAGTACGCCGACAGTGCTTTCCTTTCCGAAGTACCTTTTCGTCAGGCTATATCCGGGCCGGAATCGAAAGAATGGTTTCAGGCCATGGCAAATGAGGTCGGAGCTATACTCAAGAACGACACTTGGGAATTAGTGAAGCGTCCAGAAAAACGAAGCGTCGTGGGAAGTCGCTTCATACTTCGCAACAAATACGGCACCAACGGGACTCTAGAAAAGCGAAAGGCAAGGGTCATCGCCAGAGGATTTTCACAACAACCGGGCATGGACTTCCATGAAACTTATGCTCCGGTGGCTCGATTGAGTTCCATCCGGCTGGCACTGGCGATTGCAGCACATAAGAAGATGTCGATACGACAATACGATGTCACGACTGCATACCTTAATGGCACACTAGATGAGGAAATCTTCATGGAGGTGCCAGATATGCTGAAAGAAGTTTTGCATCGTATAGTTAGGTCTGGAAAATTTGACCGTGACATCATTTGCAAGGCACAAGGTACACTCAGTAATCTAGCAATCGGAAACCAAGTCTGCCGAATGAAAAAGGCCCTCCACGGTCTCAAGCAGGCTGGTCGTGCCTGGCACAAGCGATTAGACAAAGAATTGCGCGAATTAGGAGCAACTCCAACGAAAGGAGATCCATGTGTTTACGTAAAAGGCAAGAACAACGACCTCATGATTATAGTCGTATACGTAGACGACATTTTAATTATGTCCCGCAATCTCGAACAGATCAAGTGCTTTGGAACAAACATTGGAAGAAGATTCGACGTGAAGGATATCGGGAAATTGAAACGATGCCTGGGCATGGATTTTTCTGAAGATAGCGAAGGTATAAAAGTTTATCAAAAAACCTATATTAATGATATTTTGCAGCGTTTCGGGATGCAAGACTGCAAACCAGTATCGACGCCTCTCGACGTCGGTAGGAAGTTGACGAAAGGAAATTCCTGGACAGAAGCTGAAGGTCCGAAACCACCCTATCGTGAGCTGGTAGGAGCGTTACTTTACCTTTCAGTGGCGACTCGTCCGGATGTGGCGTATACCACAAGCCAACTCAGCCAATTCAACGATTGTTTCGACAATTGTACTTACATTTATGAAAAGATTCCTTCAGTTAATATCAGCTGATAAGCCCAATTGACACGTACAAGAAAAACTTGTAGAAGTTTGTTCTTTCGTAAATTTAGAATGGGCAATTTACAAGTCGGACTTTAAAAGTCTCAACTTTACAAGAAAAACTGACACATGTTGCATTTATTCTTTACAAGTTGATCTACAAGTTACAAGTCGCGCCTGCGTAGTTCCTTAAAATTCGTTTTACCAACCTAGCAATTCGTTTGGTCGTATTCACAAAGCATCATTTGCTTTAAATGCTCCGTTTATTATTTGGTAATGATTTATAAATCGTCCATTTAGGTCTGATTTATTAATAAATTAAACAGAGCCTTAATGGAAGCTAAACGAATAATTTAGCTGCTTTTCCTATTCACAAAGCTTCTTTAGCACATTTAATTAAATTAATGTCAAATAAATGAAACTGTTTCTAAATTCTAAATTGTCCCAACGGTGTGTATTTCTTCTGTGGAGCCTATAGAAATAACAAGTAGAAAAAAAGAGATTAAGAAAGTTATACTAGACATCACGCGGCACATTTTAAAATTATTTTTAACTATACAGGGTGTTCCAAAAAATGGTGGTGTATAGAGAGAGATTTTTTTTAAAATGGAATACCCCGTATAGTTTTACAAATTTAGATGTTCCGTAGAGAAATGATTACAACAATATAAATATATATAGATTTCACTCAGTTATTTTCGTAAAAAAAAAATTTTTCTTCGAAAATTCCTTAAAAATTTACACATTTTGAACCTATGTTGCGGACTATGGAGGTGACACAGACGTACGAAAATATAACAAAATATTCTTAAGACTTTGAACTTTATGAAAATATGAAAAAAATTAAAATATCTTTTAGTATTATACAGGGCAAAGAGTACTTGCGAAGCACTCAGTATCTCATTTTTTTTAATGGAATGACCTATTTTTTATTTCAGAAATAGATAGTACTTAAGCTTAGCTTTTTACTGATATCAGGTTATATACCTTTATTTCTAACATTTGCTTAACTAGCAATATTGTTTTTACTACCATTAGAATTTTTATGGTTTTAACCTTTTATTTTTGGAAATAAATTATAACCATAAATTTGAAAGTTCCTAGAGCTTCCCAAACTCAAAATGGAGATATCAAAATTCCAATACCACTGGTCACATACCGAGGAAATAAAAATATTTGAAGTGGACATAAGAGTAAAGTACCTTTAATTTTCAAGATACGCGGATATATTATTTGAAAAATGTATTCAGAATTATTATAAGATCTCAAATATGAAATCATGGCTGACTACGATGAAATTTTTTTTTTCACATATTTACCTGTTTTTCTCGTATCAATGTGAATATTGTAAAACGTTAAATGTGTAGACCAGGAGTACGATTTTTGAGCGTTCGTTTATTAGAAAAGTCATCGCATCTCCTGCACGCAAGTGTATATCCAATTTTTCACTAATCGCAACAAAACGAATGCACGCAAATTCCGCACGTTTAGCAACGAGTGGCCATTTGGTAATCGTAAGTGATTAAATCAGTCGTTTGTGTGTTAATAATAAATTCTGTATAAGACTTTGTTACCTACTTATTTTTATATCGGGATAGTTGTTTTATTCGGGTGGATTTTACAAGGGTTGAAATTATGGAAGACCTTCTGCAGGCTATTATAATAGAAAATTTAGAGAATGCTGAACATCGGCAATTGTTTCATAATGAACGTAACCCGACTAATCCTTTCACATTAAGTGAAAAAAAATTTGTTAAATTCTTTAGGCTGACTAAAGACCTAACGCGGCATTTAATAATGTGGTTGACACCTTACATGAATCCGCCAATTCGAGCTTCTGATTTAGATATTCAAACTAAGGCAAGTATGCCACGAATCACCATTTAGGCTGCTTACTTTTGCTTAGGTATACATATGTAACTCGGTTATAGGTTCTGGTAGCCCTAAAGTTTTTTGCTTCTGGGAGCTATCAATCAGACATTTGCTTGCCACTTATGAGATGAGTTTTTTTTTCACAAATTCTATAAGACACTTTTTTTGATTATCAGATGTGTTAGCACTTCTGCTTTTTTTACTTTCCATTGCACTTTATAACACTCTTCAGCTGAAGTTTGTTTACAAAACAACAAAATGTCACGGAAGTTAGGTTAAAATTGCGCTGTTGCCAGAAGTGGCAATCGTTTATTTAACCGATCGCAAGAACGTGCACAAGCCAAGATAAGAATGGTCTTCAAAAATTGGAAATTATAAACGTGCACGCAAGTTAGTCAGCGCAACATTACGTGGTCGTACATTTACGTGTGATTTCAAAAATCGTACTCCTGGACGTTTCTTCAGGTGTGATATAAATACACTCTGGGATTTACTTTTTGCTCATTTACTATACAAAAATTATAAATGGAAGGCTAAATTGTTCAAATAATAGTAAAAACAAGTTTCTAATGAAAGAAATGCTAGAAATATAGGTATACAGGGTGAGTTATTAAGCGCCCCTTCTTCCATAGCTCATTTATAGAACGAGATAGAATTTTTTTTTTTTACAAGCACATTCTACCTATTGAGCACTATAACCTAAAATTATTTTGATACATACAGAGTGTTACATAAAATAATGGCAGCATGCAGCGGGATTTTTTTTAATGGAACACTCTGTGTATTTTCCTATAGAAAGATATAACATTCGATCCTCTAAACAGCAGCACATAAAATATTTATATTTATTTAACCAATTAAGAGTAAATTAATATTTTATTGAAAACGGTCTGATTTTCAACTTCTCTTAAAATACTAACTGTAAGCGTATCGTTTGTCGTACGGGAATAAAAATAGGTAGTGTTATAAATTAAAGTATAGGGAATAACTCAGATATAAATTCATTTAGTTTCATTTGTTTTTTCAAGTGTTGAAGCCTGTGTAATTGTCAGATTTTCAAATTTCCGTTATTCAATTTTTTTAAATGCAACCCCCCTATCTCTTTTCACGAATAGATAGTGTTCATGTTCCTCTTCAATTCTGTTATAGGTTTTCTGCATCTAATCCTTACAGTTTTTTTGCTATAATAAACTTTTTACATTTTTACTCTAAAATCAATATTAAAAAGTTATTTAACGTACCGTATTTCAATTTCTTTAAGACAGCGCCCTCTATTTCATAAAACAGATGGATAATATCAAGTTTACAATTGATTACAGACTCTTATTACATTATAATCATCGTATTTTTGTTATAATACAGTCCTTTTACTTTGTTTTAATTAAGAATGCTTTAAAATTGATTCGATATAGTTCCTAAGCTTCAGTTGTCTTCATTAACATTTGATTTAATAAAATCTGAATACTTGAACAAAAGAAATTCACCGATTTTCATTTATTTGTTAGATCATTAATTTATTATTTGTATATTTTTTTTTGAAGTACAACAATTTTTACATTAAGGTAATTATTTGTAAACACTGATGTTTTCTTTTGTTGTAAACCACATCGAATCAATTTTAAGACATTGTTAATTACAACAAAGTGAAAGAACTGTATTACAATAAAAATACGATGATTTTAATGTAATAAGAGTCTGTAACCAATTGTAAACTTGATATTATCCATCTGTTTTATGAAATAGAGGGCGCTGTCTTAAAAAATTAAAATACGGTACGTTAAATAACTTTTCAATATTGATTTTAGAGTAAAAATGTAAAAAGTTTATTATAGCAAAAAAACTGTAAGAATTATATGCAGAAAACCTATAACAGAATTGAAGAGGAACATGAACACTCTCTATTAGTGAAAAGAGATAAGGGGGGTTGCATTTAAAAAAATTGAATAACGGCAATTTGAAAATCTGACAATTACACAGGCTTGAACACTTCAAAAAACAAATGAAACTAAATGAATTTATATCTGGGTTATTCCCTATACTTTAATTTATAACACTACCTATTTTTATTCCCGTACGACAAACGATACATTTACAGTTAGTATTTTAAGAGAAGTTGAAAATCAGACCGTTTTCGATAAAATATTAATTTACTCTTAATTGGTTAAATAAATATAAATATTTTATGTGCTGCTGTTTAGAGGATCGAGTGTTATATCTTTCTATAGGAAAATACACAAAGTGTTCCATTAAAAAAAATCCCGCTGCATGCTGCCATTATTTTATGTAACACTCTGTATGTATCAAAATAATTTTAGGTTATAGTGCTCAATAGGTAGAATGTCCTTGTAAAAGAAAAAAATTCTATCTCGTTCTATAAATGAGCTATGGAAGAAGGGGCGCTTAATAACTCACCCTGTATAACCTGGTATCAGTAGAAAGCTAAGTTTAAGAACTACCCTTTTTTGAAATAAAAAATAGGTCGTTTCATTAAAAAAAAATGAGATACTGAGTGCTTCGCAAGTACTGTTTGCCCTGTTTAATGCTAAAAGGTATTTTAACTTTTTTCATATTTTCAAAAAGCCCAAAGTCCTAAGAATATTTCGTTATATTTTCGTAAGTCTGTGTCATCTCCATAGTCAGCAACATAAGTTCAAAATTGGTAAATTATTAAAGAATTTTCGAAGAAAAATTTTTTCTTACGAAAATAGCTCAGCGAAATTAATATATCTTTATATTATTGTAATCATCTCTCCGCGGGACAACCAAATTTATAAGAATATACAGGGTGTTCCATTAAAAAAATCGTTAAAAACACTTTCTGGAACACCCTGTATAGTTGAAAATAATTTTAAAATGTGCCGCGTGATGTGTAGTACAACTTTCTTAATCTTTTTTTCTCTACTTGTTATTCCTCTAGGCACCACAGAAGAAATACACACCGTTGGGACACCCGGTACTTGTATGAGTGATTTATCTAAACTTTCCAGAATAAAATCATATAACAACTTTAACCAATATGTATTATAAGATTAATTCAATATACATTGGTTATTATTAAAAACACCTTTTTGTAAATATAATTATATTTATAAATTTATTACCTACCAAGAGTGAAGATTAGATATTAAGGTTATATAAGTTCTATTTTCAATATCACATCACTTGTAAGAAGAAGACCGAAAAATGAGCATAATAATCAACTTTTCTTAATCTTCTGTTGAAGTAGAAGCTCCCAGGAGGTTAACGATCATTAGAGATAGAACCGATCCACTTACTTACAGACTTTTCATTTTCGATAACATTCTTCTTGCTGTATCAAATCAGAAAACAAAAATTAGGAAAGGAGTTCAAACGATCGGGCAAGACACCAGTGTTGTAGACTTAACCAATTAATTGTTATACCTTAAAGCATGCAAATACTTACGAGATTATAAATTAGAGAAGAGTACCTACTCTTCAATTCAGTGTACTTATGTATGTACACCCGACACCTTTTTCTAATTGCTTTTTTTATTCATTGTATCTCTGGTTGTCACTCTGGAATAATAAAACTGATGCATTTTTGCAGTGTTGCCAAACGTCGTCTGATTTATAAATGTAAATCAAACGATTTATAAATCAATGGAAGAAATGTCGCATTTTTGATTTGTGAATACGACGTCTGATTTAGTATTTCATTTACATAAATGATATCATTTATAAATCGTACCATTTAGAGTTCTTTATGAATACGGCCAGTTGTGTCTTAATCCGAGACACTACGATTACAATACAGTCGCACCTCTACAACCTCGAAATTTTCTATAAGTCGAAATTTACTGATGTCCCTGTACATTGTATATAACTGAAATCTCTTTCTTTAACTCGAAATTTCTATAACTCGAAGTAATTTTCCGGTCCCTTGAGATTCGAGTTATGGAGGTTCCACTGTAGTTACTTTTGGAGGTTACTTTTAAGTGAGAATTTAGTTAAGGCCCGGTTTATTCATCTCTGAGTAAATGGCCAGTAAAATACTTGATGATTAAAGATAGGGCAACGCATTGTGCTAATCCGTCAAGTTATAACTTGGCACTTAGGCCCAGTTTTACAATCGTGGAATAAGAATGGAATAACTGTTGGCCAAATATCCTTTAATGTTCCTCCATATCTACGTCACACCTACGTCACGTTATACCAATAATAATGCTTATCCGACGATTATAAAATCGGGCCTTACTCAGAGATGAATAAACCGGGCCTAAATATTAAAAAATTAAGGATTATATTGCAGTACTGCAATAATCCACACATCAAATGTTTAACAAAACAAATTTATTATGGCTAGAAGGTTGGTTAACGTGCGCATTCTTTTAGCGCTTTTATTCGAGATAGACCAAAAGAATATAAACTTGTTAGTATACACGGAGTTTTCAAGAAAACTTTCAAAGTAACTTTACAAGTTTTTTTGTAAGTGTCAATTGGGCTATAGAAATGATAACAACGCTATTTTTGTGAAATATTATACACGTATGTCTAGCACTGATGATGTCCATATCGCGGACGAAACACGTATTCGCTCTTAAAAGTGATCAGAGTGATATAGCGAAAGGTACTTATTTGTGCAATCAGTGTATATCAGTTGCTAATCATACTGTATCAACAAGAATTACCGAATAATTCTACTGTCTGTCCCAGAGTCAGGAATATACAGGGGTTTTAAACATGGGAGACAGAAATTCATATGTATTTGTAAGTTATAGTGAGAAAGACTGTGGTACTGGAAGTATTTTGATATGTATTAACAAAGAAAAGCTTAAATTTTTTTCGAAATTATTTAAATATTCAGTACATAAATGTGTCTAAAAGTTCAGACAACTTCAAGAAAAGTAAGCAAACTTAATTTAGTCTTTCACGTGAAACACAGCCATAACTTCTGGTACTATTACATCATAATAAACAAGTAGCAGCAAGTGTATGTGAACTACTTATCTACAATCGTTTTTGGAATTTCGAACACGTATGAAAATGAATTAATTATATCGAACAAGGAAATTTAATAACACCATTACCCATTATTCAAACTTCCGCTGCATTTTCACATATAAAAATCGAAGCGGTAGGTGAAAGTGCCTTAGCATGTGTGTACCTTATACAAACGACATTACAATAGTTGATTAATTACATAAAACGCGTATTGTTTATTTTTCCTTATGTATTCACTTCATTGCGTACGTAAAAACAACAAAACTTTTTTTTTCGTTTATAGTTACATAACTGCATCACAATTTTGAACAATACGTCCTCCAGATGTATACAATATCATTAGATTTTACATTGCTTCCAATGTTATATTCACTATATCTACACAGAAAGAGGTCAAGAGGGCGAAAAATTTGCTGAATATTTCCACAAAAATGTTAATCATTTCCTTTGTTATGAAGCCAATAATTAATTAGTTTTTCATTCTTCATGCAGTACATCAGAATATCAATCAATGTTTACAACAGAGATCTAAACACATTGAGATTTATAAACATTCCGATAAAGTACTCTAAACAAACTGTTATCACAATGATACCTTGCAAAACATTATTAAGTTTTTTTTTTTTAATAATACGATAATTATTTATGATGATGGTACACTGAAGGTTGAAAATATTATTAACTTCAAAATTTCATCATTTTTTATTCAAATACAAATTTGTAACTTTCGCGTTTTCATTTAATATTATCTATGCAACTATTTAGAAACAGCTGCTCTCTCACTAACTATTTGTGACTTGTTGAATGAATGAGTAAGATTAATAATAAAACACAAAAGGTAAGGTTAAGAATAATTTGACGGAATGAATATTCAATATTTGAAGAGACTAATGGTTCGCAATTTGTTAAATGAAGTACCTGTTGTAAATGCGGTTGTAACTATAAGAGCAAATAACAGTTTTATGTTTAAACGTATTTCTTAAGTATGCCAAAATACTTACAGGCAAGCAAGAAATATGTTAAGAAGCCTAAGGAAGCAAAAGTATATAAAATTTAAGTACATAAAACGATAATAAACATGATTGGTTTAGCGGAAAAAAAAAACGATGTCTAATTTGCAAATTTATCATTTACACGCAGCTAGAAAATTCTGAGAATCGTCTCATGATAAAATGAAAGTACCTATTACATAAGTGTAAATCAGGTACTCTTCTCTATCTATACACATAATCTAAGCGCGTTTATCTAAGATAAATAAAAATTCTTTGAACTGACACTTTTATTAAAAAAAATTGAGTGCGTTAGACATTTTATTTTTAACTAAAAATATAACGCGTTTATAATTTAAGAATTAAACTTTTGCCCGCGCTGCATCGAGTTTCATCTACGTTCACCCAGACGATTTAAGATCGTGATGGTATGCCCTCTTGAGATTATACTGGGCTTCTATAAATGATTCTAACATCGCATTACCTCTGATAAACAAATGAACATGTACCACTAACCAACCACCGATACTGAACACAGTCACTGGTAACGTAATCTCACTTTTAAGCACGATTCAAACAAGCTTTGTTATTGTTTAAAAAATTGTTATTCTCTTCATTCATCGGTTTTCATCGATCTTAAATAATCAAACATCTTTTTCAGAAGCATATTTAGTGCAACATATCAATTTAAGAAATAACTTGTAAACTCAAATTGAAACATTTTGTGCTGGTGTTGTGTTTAAGCAATAATGGTTTATTTCTTAGAGCAAAACAACAAAACACTTTCATTGTGATGTCTATTCAAAATTATTTACATATTAGTGACATAAAACGCAGGTATTGTAAATTTCATGACATTAAATAATTTAAGTAAATTTTTAGTTTTTTAATTTTGTGTAAGCAAAGTTTTACAAATTCACTTCATAATCTAAAAGTTTCAAGTGTTGACACTGACATTTCTCAGATAGTAAAAGGGCACTTTTCAGAATTAACCGGTTACTCCACCGGTAGACATTTTAAAATTCTAAAATCCACTGTAAAGCTATAATATATTATTTTAGTTATAATAAGTTATTAACTTATTATAACTGTATTATTATTATATGCTTATTATAGCTACAATAACATATTATAGCTTTACAGTGGATTTTAGAATTTTAAAATGTCTACCGGTGGAGTAACCGGTTAATTCTGAAAAGTGCCCGAATACACATTCAAAAGGAGGTGGAATATCCAACGCAATATTCAATGCCTACTTTGATGTTAGAATCATTTATAGAAGTCCTGTATAAACAATAAACAGTTTCGTGCAGCACAGGCTCGGCACTTGGGAATCGGGACAGTCGAGTTTACGATACGTAATCGATAAGCGCATTAATAAGAGTTTGCAGTGTTAATTAATAAGATAGAAAGGTGCGGAAAATAAATAATTAATTAATGCGCGCGAAAATAAGTTGGCCAACTTGTAACTTGCACTTGTACTCGCAACGCGCGTTAATTGTTCAGAAAGTATTGTGCTCTACGCCCCAGAGAACCAGGAACGTAGTACTCTTAGAGATAAGTTATTAATTGTAGTTAATGCATGATTCTAGAGAATTAGCTTGAAGTATTTCCTGGATGGTACGAATGAGCGATTTCCCTGTTTTAATTGATTTAATTGTCACTTTGGGAAGTTGCAAATGTCCTTATTAGATGTAAATCTGATATGGCAGAGTCAAATTTGACCTCATAGATTTAAAACGGAAACTTAAATATTAAAATATAGTTGTCGCGCGCTATGATTCTATGCAAGGTTGGTAGAATTTTGCTTATATCTAGCAGATTGCCTCATTCCCATTTGAATCCGTAGTCTGAATATTTTTCCTCATATAACTCGTGACGTCATACGACATTTCTATCCGGCACAACGAAGTAAATAGAGTGAATTTTTTTAATATGTTTACCCAAAACGAATCTATATACGTATTTACCAAAAAAATGGAATCAATTTTGTGGTTCTGTCGACCTGCTCAATGAATTTTGTCACAATCCATTGAACGTATACAATTCAGCTGTACCAATCTTGATTCTATGTATTCTCTTTTGAGATAAGAATCTATCGACTCACTAATTTGTCTAAAACACAAGACAATATCTTAGGATAAATTACAATTGAAGGCATTATGCCAAAAACCAGACAAGTCCAAAATATCTGGTTTACAAGTTGTCGCTATTTTATATACGTTAAGACAATGGCTGTCTAGTGGTATAATTTGTTTCGCTATGAAGCAGACATGTCCGACGATTTTGCACGGAGAAATATGTGCGATTCTATAAAAACAAGGCAAATCCCACTTGTTTCCTGCAAAAGCCAGACAATTATCATTTTTGGACTTGTCTGGTTTTTGGAATAATGCCTTCAATTAAGGTCATAATTGACCCTGTCATGCTTTAACCCTTTCGCTTATAACGTCCACAATTGTGGACATCAAAGTTTTGGTAATAATGTCCATGATTTCACTCTGTACATATTCCTGTATATTACAGGAACATATAGGAATATACAGGAATATTACAGGAATATGTATCGGGTGTCCCAACAGTGTGTATTTCTTCTGTGGAGCTTATAGAAATAACAAGTAGAAAAAAAGAAATTAAGAAAGTTATATTAGACATCACGCGGCACATTCTAAAATTATTTTTAACTATACAGGGTGTTCCAAAAAATGGTGGTGTATAGACACGGTCTGTAAACTATAACGGTTGCCTCATCCGTCCTGTGACCAACAGCAACACAACGTCACCGATAGACCTTACTCGCCATTTCCATGGTTACTAAAGTTAAAGTTATAAGTTGCCTGGTAAATTTCAGTCAGTGATAATAATAAATACGGTAAAATGTCACTCACGATCAGATGGGCAATTTAAATCTATTCACGGCCCTTTTTTATACGAATAATCGATGTTAGATTGATTTTTGCATTATTGTCACATCAATATTAACGATGTACGATAAAATCTTTTTGTGTTTGCTATTAGTACAAGTTCAGATTGCACACCGGATTCCAGGAATTTTCTCTAACTGTCAGAAGATTTGTATTAAAATTAATTTTTAAACCATATTACTATTTATTTTTTATTAATGAGAGTAAAGACTAGTCTACAATTGTCCGGGAGTGAGAACGTAAACAGTAAAGATAAATAAAATATGACTTACACAATGTTGGGTAATCTCCAATTTAAGCTCAGCTTAAGAGTTTGGTGCAACTGACCATTCAAATGCTTCACATTCAACAGATATGATTTTGAGTGTCATTTTCCTTTTGACAACTGATCAAAACTGCTTTTAACTTCAACAAGCAGGCTTTGACTGGTCTATAGCTGACGTCACAAACTGCCGACATGAGGTAACCGTTATAGTTTACGGACCGTGGTGTATAGAGAGAGAATTTTTTTAAATGGAACACCCCGTATACTTTTACAAATTTAGATGTTCCATGGAGAGCTGATTGCAACAATATAAATATATATAGGTTTCACTCAGTTATTTTCGTAAAAGAAAATCTTTTCTTCGAAAATTCCTTAAAAATTTACAAATTTTGAACTTATGTTTCTGACTATGGAGATGACACAGACTTACAAAAATATAACAAAATATTCTTAAGACTTTGGACTTTATGAAAATATGAAAAAACTTAAAATATCTTTTAGCATTATACAGGGCAAACAATACTTGCGAAGCACTCAGTATCTCATTTTTTTTAAATGGAATGACCTATCTTATATTTCAGAAATAGATAGTACTTAAGCTTAGCTTTTTACTGATATCAGGTTATATACCTTTATTTCTAACATTTGTTTAACTACACTCTAAGAAATTTGGGTATTTTTACAGCAAATGGAAATGTACTTATCATAGAAAAGTAAAGAAATTTTACAACGGTGCCGGTGTAATCTAATATTCACATTTATTTTCGTGGAAGTTTACGTGTAAAAACATTGCAATGTAATTTTACAAAATTCCTTGTTAAATTCAAGAGAAACAATGGCAATTTTACTGAAAATATGAGATATATTAATTTGTCGCATGTAATTTTACATTGTCCTGGAAATTTACAATTCGTTTATAAATTTTACTATAAATTTTCCGTAAATTTGAATTTTTTGATATTTTTCGGCAACTGTCGCGTAAAAGATTCGTTGTGAATTGAGGGGGTTGCCGTTGCCGTTAGCTATTGCGCCATTACACATTCAGGCTTTCGGCGGTGCGTATTGTGCATAATACTGAACCTACGTGTTTATACTTGTAGTAAGTATTTTAATTTCATTAATAATTTTAAAAACAAGTAAGTATTAGTAATATTAATCAATGGTGAACATTTTATAGTGGTATAAATTCTTATTACCTAAATGTGATACATGCTGTATGATTACTTTCTTTTGCGTCTTAAACATTCCTTCGTTGAAACTCTTTGTTATTTGTTTTAGATCAGTATGTTTCTGTGGAATATATGCAAAATAAATTGCATATCTATTAAATACTATATATCCAAATAAATTTTTGATAAAGGTAGGCCACGGAAGATAAATTATTACGTTATTTACATTAAAATATTGTCTAGATCTTGAGTATAGTCAAGTAAAACTGAAATTTAATTTGCCATATTTTACAGCTTGATATTATATCACTAACTTAAAAAACTGCTTTGTGTTGTAGATTAGACATACATTTACACTTCCATGACCTACCTTTATCAAAAATTTATTTGGACATTATGGTACGTCCTGATGTAGGAACCAAAAATAAAAACTGAAAATTAAAAATTATAAGTTTGGTTAATAAATTAACAAAACACTAATGTTATACATGTATTTTTTAAAAATACAGAGAAATAACTGATGTCCAGAAAATTATAATGTTATTTAATCTGAAAATGCGTAAGGAGTAATTTAATTATTAAAAAGTGGAATTTTGAAGTTCTCTGTAAAATATGATTGCTCATATTATGTGTCCAGGATTACTCGTAGACTCCACATCGTTTTAAAGATTTACAATAAATCGTATTTTGCTGAAAAATTCATAATTTCAGTTTTTAATAATTGAGCTAGGATGTTATAGATCTTATCATCCCTACAGATACATATGTATCTGTAGGGATGATAAGATCTATAACATCCTAGCTCAATGTGGAACAAAAATACGGAAACCTCTAAATATCTCAACAACGGCTAGAAGCGAAATTTGGAACACTTAATTTAGATGATAGCACGGATGTCAAGATGATGTCGGCGGTGTTGTCAACATTTCAGATTTTTCGCCAGTGCTGCCAACTTTGTAATTGTAAATGAGACACCCAGTATTTTTTTATTTGTTTAAGTTGCTTAAATCATTATTAATATAATAACATGTAACATGTGTAACATATCCTATACCTAATGTTCACTGTTTTAGAAATATTTCAACATTTGTAAGTTCGTAACATTAAAACGCGCACGTTCTTTTAAAAAAGCAAAGTTGTTTGCTAAGAATTATGTAAACGTCAATTTTAAGTTAGTGTGAAAGTTCTGGCTTATAACAATTTTGTTGAAATATTTAGAGGTTTCCATAATTTTGTTCCACAGTGTATACATGTACCGAATTTATTTCAAAATTTTTTTATCATTATAGTTTTGTAGGGACAGATAAATTTAGAAATTTATGTGTTATTTAAAAAAAAAAAAAAACGTTAGTGTTATTTTGTTTACTGTTACAAAGTTTTACGTGGAATATCTGATGTATTAGCATTAAGATAATATAATACGTTAAGGGATGAAATAAAATCTTTTAATAGTAAAAAATTCAAACATTATATGAAAACAACAATATTCTAAGTAAATTTAGTTTTTATTCACTTGATGAATTTTTTAATGTTGCGCCCAAACTCTGAATATTCTGAGCAATGTTGTTTAATGTTTGTTTTTCATTACACTAAATTTTAACTTGTCATTATGTTATTATTGTTTACTATTTTTTATGTATACATTTTAATGTACTTTTTGTTTTTGTGATTTATAATTTTCTACACCACTGGTACAGAAGATCAAATACATTATTATCATTATCAACCTTTTTTCTATCTTTAAATCACAATTAAATTTAGATATGTATGTGTTATTTAAAAAAAAGTCAGTGTTATTTTGTTTATTGTTACAAAGTTTTATATGAAATACCTGATGTATCAACATTTTTTCTATCTTTAAATCATATTTAAATTTAGATATGTGTTATTTAAAAAAAAAGAAAAAAACGTTAGCGTTATTTTGTTCATTGTTACAAAATTTTACGTGGAATATTTGATGTATCAACCTTTTTTCTATCTTTAAATCACATTTAAATTTCTTTTGTTTTTTCTTAAATATCTGTAAAACTGCTCTTAATAAATGCGTTTAATTTATATTGTATTTCTATGCCACTTTCTCCCATAGTAACTGATATTATACCTAGTTATTCAAAAGAAGAGAGAATCTATAGTTGCCGCATTGCACAAAAACATGTATTGGTAAATTTTTTTGTTTATAGAAATTCTTTGTTTAAAAATTTTCAAATAAATGTTTACTTAACAAGTAAACATGAGGAATCTTGTATACAAGGTGTAGAAAGACAAAAGATACCAAAACCGGGACAAGAGAACAAAATTGCAGTCGTCGTGCGTTGACAGCTCTTTTAGTTTTGAAAGAGCTATAAATGCACGGCGAAACGTTGACTGCAAGAATTTTATTCTTCTGTTCGCCTTTTACATTATTTCAATACATTTTTATAATTATGATGTAATTGGGATATGTAATAATACATTTTCCAATTTAAATTTAATAAAGTAAAGCAATTTCTCATTGTAAAATTACACGTACGATGTATTTTTTTAAGGTAATATTACACTTTTCTGTAAATTAACTGCTTTGAATTTACATGAACATGTAATAAAACATCGTAATTTCTCAAAGGAAAATATCATATTCACTGTACTTTTCTAGTGTAAAATTACATATTATTCGAAATTTACTATTGTAAACTTACTATAAATATGTAATAACACATTAGACGCTAAAGTTACATTTCACAGTAAAATTACATCAAAAATAGCAGGTAGAAAAGTTGCCTGCTATTTTTAATGTAATTTTACATTTCAATTTTTTAGAGTGCAGAAATATTGTTTTTATTACCATTAGAATTTTTATGGTTTTAACCTTTTATTTTTGGAAATAAATTATAACCATAAATTTTGAAGTTCCTAGAGCTTCCCAAACTCAAAGTGTAGATATCGAAATTCGAATACCACTGGTCACATACCGAGGAAATAAAAATATTTGAAGTGGACATAAGAGTAAAGTAGCTTTAGTTTTCAAGATACGCGGAAATATTACTTGCAAAAGTTATTCAGAATTATTATAAGATCTCAAATATGAAATCATGGCTGACTACGATGAAAATTTTTTTTTTCACATATTTACCTGTTTTTCTCGTATCAGTGTGAGTATTGTAAAACGTTCCCAGCGAAAACACGTACGTGTAAAAAACGTTGTAGAATAACACGTAACCAAACGTTGAATTCATATGTTATTGTTACGTTGAAACAACGAAAAAATGTCGCGGTAATCAATTTCTTTTAAACGTCTCTGTCCAGGTGTAAAAAATATGTAGAATAACAATTAATCAACGTTGAATTCGTGTGTTATTGATACGTTTTAACAACGCTCGAATCAAGTTCTTTTAAACGTCTTTGTCCACGGTATTTCAACGTTAAATCCCAGTGCACCCATACGTATAAGAAACGTTGTAGAATAACACGTAACAAACGTTGAATTCGTGTGTTATGGTTACGTTAAAACAACGAAAAAATGTCGCGGCAATCAATTCCTTTTAAACGTCAATGTCCACGTGTAACGTTGAATCAGACAATTATTATAGTATTAAAGCTGGGTCTAAATCATTAGACTGAACAAACATACATGGCTAATGGTGGAATTCGAACCCACGCCACCGAGTGACACGACTTTCCAAGTCGGCTAGGCTAAACCGCTAAGCCACTTGGCGACCCAAGTTCCGTATCGCTTCCGTGACTGATTCGTAAAGCGGACGGAGGCTGTGGTAATAAAGCCGAACCGGGGACTTACGATAGCTACGCGCCGCCCTCACTCGTTCAATTTCCGAACTCCGTACTACCTACAGTTTCCTTTTAACATCCATATTATCATAACATCATTAAATCAATTTTTCTAATTATTACAATCCTAAGCTTATTTTCTTTGTATATACATTTCAAAAATTCTAAATAATTTATTTATAATAAACATGTAGTTCTAAATCGCCTATTTCTAAAAATATTTACACTAACTTAAAATATTCGACAAATCACATTTAATACAGTGCTCTCAATTTTGTTGGGAATCCAATTTCAGGCATCCTCCGCCACCTGGGAAACCGTCCCTCACTTAAATGCTTAACCCTTTCTATTACTCATAAGTATTCATCATTTTCAGTCGTAGTCTAGCCTCCGTTGCAATAAGCAGACGATTGTATCTATCCGTAATCTTAGTGTAGTACGTAATCAATAAATCTCAGCAATCTTAATTCACAAGTGTTTATTAATTAGCACTGTTTTCCACAACAGGTTATGGACCCAGGTCACGCGATTAACACGAATTAATAATTGTGAAAAGATAAAAACTCAGTGCAAGTGAATCAGTCCTAACCGACGCGCTTAGGCACGAACAGTTGAAAAAGGTACGTACACTTCCGAGAAAATTTTACGGGCAGTGAAAGAGGTGCGGCCAAAGTATTCTCGGTCGCCTTCGAAGAAATAACATCGAAAACAAATCATTCCACGCGATTTCCTCGTAATTCATATCGAACAAAGAAAAATGGCTCAAATTAACACAATTAATTCAACTAGATTAGAAACATTAACAAAAACAAATTACGACACGTGGAAAATACACGCCGAAGCGCTACTGGTCAAGAACGACATGTGGGGATACGTTTCCGGAGAAACTCCGAAACCTACCGCCGAAGATGCATTACAAAAGTGGCTAAAAGAAGACAGAAAAGCAAAGTCGGACATACTGTTATCAATAAGTGCGTCTGAATTGAAGCATACACACGGTTGTACGACTTCTAAAAAGCTGTGGGAAAAATTAGAGGCCGTCTATTCTCCGAAGGGACCCACTCGCATGGCAACGCTTTTAAAGCAATTACTGCAGAAGAAGATGCCAGAAGGTGGCGACGTGCGAGAGCACATGGCTCAATTCTTCGAAACCGTAGACAAGCTTACAGCGATGACCGTAGATATAAACGAGAAACTGCTAACGCTTATGCTTCTTGAAAGCCTCCCCGGTAGTTTTCAGGTATTCAAATGCGCTATTGAATCTCGCGACAACTTACCGGAACTGGAGCAGTTAAAATTAAAAATAATCGAAGTCGGTGAAACTCACAATCAACCGTCAAGTACCAATCCCCAAGACGCATTGTTCATTAAGCAACGCGGTCCGAGACCTGACTCATCAAAACCGACACAACGCAAAAATTATAAATGCAATTACTGCAAGAAACCCGGGCACAAAGCTTCAGAGTGCTTTTCCAAAAGAAAACGGGAAGCGCAGCATCAAGCGAATAAAGCTGAAGACGCATTCTTCGTGAGCGAACACATCGAAGCGAGCTATCTGACAGATGGTGACAGGAGTCGATGGTGCCTGGACAGCGGTTGCACATCCCACTTGTGCAACGACGAACAACTGTTCATCAATTCCAGGAGCATCGACAGCGAATTAAAACTCGCTGACGGCAACACCACTCAAATCAAGGCCAAGGGAGACATAAGAATCAAGGCACCTGTGGAAAATGGTATGAAGAACATTCGATTAGAAGAGACTTTGTATGTTCCAGATCTGAAAACAAACCTCCTTTCCGTGGCCAAGATCGTCAACAGAAATCACCAAGTAATTTTCAGCAAAGATCGTGCCATCATACAAGATGACGAAGGAAGAACCAAAATGATCGCAGATCGTGTAGGCGACTTGTTCTACCTGCGGGAGAAATCTCAGACGGCGTTCACTGCAGTCAAGAATCAGCGGCCGTCGCGTCGATCGACATTTGGCACGAAAGGTTGGGACATCTCAATCAAAAAGACCTGGTATCCATGGCCAAGAACGGGACAGTAATCGGCCTAAAACTCGGATCGGAACAGAATTTATCACCGTGTAAAACATGCGCAATGGGAAAACTAACCAGTTCTCCATTTCGGGCACGAGAGTGGCGATCTCCCGAGATTCTGGATATAGTTCATATGGACGTTTGCGGACCAATGCGCACACAATCCATAGGCGGAGCGCGATATTTTTTGACTGTAACCGACGACAAAAGTAGATACTGCGAAATCTTCTTCATGAGGAACAAAGCCGAAGCTCCCGAAAAATTTCTAGAATATAAGAAAATGGCAGAAAAACAGACCGGCCGGAAAATCAAAGCCATTCAAACGGATAACGGTGGCGAATTTTGCAACTCCAGGATGAACGAACTGCTGAAGGATGAGGGCATCCGGCGACGCCTGACCATCGTTCATACCCCCGAACAAAATGGAATAGCCGAGCGGAAAAATCGGACACTCGTAGAAGCTGCAAGATGTATGCTACTGCAATCAGGGTTATCACCGACATTCTGGGCAGAAGCCGTCGCTACCGCGAATTATATCCGCAATCGCTGTACAACAAGATCTTTGGGAATGAAGACACCGTTTGAGGAATGGACCGGACAGAAACCTTACATTGGTCACCTCAGAACATTTGGATGCAAAGCTCAACTCCTGGACAAATCTCCGAATAAGGGAAAGTTCGACGCAAGGACGCTGGAAGGAATCTTTGTCGGATATTCCACTACCTCCAAAGGATACCGCTTCTGGATTCCGAACGACCAGAAAATACACGTTGCTAGAGACGTGAAATTTTTTCCAGAATGCACCAGTGACCATGACCAGTCACAGAGGGTATCCGAGACCGAGATCGGCCCCAGCATCGTATCCGAAATAGAGCAAGGCCACGATTACCGCCGAGCGAAGGTCGACATAAATCCTCATGGCGAGGAAGAGGCGAGTATCCGAGGTTCACCGATCCAAACCGCATCCAAGAGAGGTCCTGGTCGTCCATCAAAGATCCTGACCGGAAAACGCGGCCGTCCGGCCAAGAAATACCAGTCAAAACATCGCCATCGTAGCGAACCCGAATCAAGTCGAGAAATCACCAGCGAGCCAGAAGAACACACAGATGTGGACGAAGACGACTTGCCAAATAAGGAAGGGGCAATCTCTAAAGACGAAGACGACGAATGTCCAGTTATCCAGTCTTCACTGATCGCTTCCGAAATTCCACTCGCCCAAGCGATTGAGGGGTCCGAGGCTGAAGAATGGAAACACGCCATCTACTTAGAGATGAAGAGTCACATAGACAACGACACATGGGAACTTGCACCACGATCAAACAATAAGGTCATAGGGTGTCGTACGGTCCTGCGCAACAAGTACAAGGCCGATGGGACCCTGGACAGGAAAAAGGCTAGAATCGTGGCCAGAGGTTTTTCTCAACGTCCCGGAGTCGACTTCCAGGATACCTACGCTCCCGTAGCGAGACTGAATTCCCTACGAACACTCGTCGCCTTATCTGTTGAAGGCGGGATGAAGATCCAGCAAATCGACGTGACTACTGCTTATTTAAATGGCCCCATAGACACAAATATACACATGGAGAAACCAGAGTTTCTAGAGGAGATGCTCCGAAAAATGACTCATGTCGAAAGCGACAACGAATCTGGGCGAAAAGCTCAACGTATGCTGGAAAAGCTGGAACGTGGAGACCAAGTATGCCGACTCAAAAAGGCCATTTATGGATTGAAGCAGGCCGGAAGGCAATGGCATACAAAATTGGACAATACTCTCCGAACGATTGGCCTACAACCAACAAACGCCGACTCATGCGTATATCTAGATGAACAAAAGAAGGTCTACGTCCTAATCTATGTCGACGACATTCTCATACCTTCATCGGACGATAAAGCGATCGACAAGATAAAGAACGCGCTGAGCGAGTGCTTCATCATCAAGGATCTGGGAGAAGCCAAATATTGCTTAGGGATAGAGATATCTCAAGGCATCAACGAGATTCGCCTGACGCAACGCGGATATATTCAAGAGATATTAACCATTATTGACCATATTTGGGATGCGAGAGTGCAAACCAGTCGCCACGCCTCTAGCCATTGGACACAGCCTACCCGATAAGTCCAACGAGGAAGTGAATGATGGAACCAACCAATACCCATATCGAGAACTCATTGGGGCACTGATGTACCTCTCTGTCGGTACACGCCCAGATATTTCCCATGCAATAAGCTCCTTGAGTCAGCACTTCAACAACTCTAGAAAGTGTCACTGGGCTGCAGCAAAGAGGGTGTTGAGGTATCTTCGTGGAACGATAGATTTTGCTCTTGTTTTTCGAAAAACCGAGTTGCCGCTAACTAGATTCGTGGACGCCGACTGGGGAAGTTGTCCCATAGATAGGCGTTCCTACACCGGATTCACCTTCATCCTGGCGGGGGCTACGATTTCCTGGGAGAGCAGAAAACAATGCACCGTCGCACTGTCATCTACCGAAGCTGAATATATAGGCATGGCAGATGCAACCAAGGAAGCCTTCTACCTAAGGGAATTCCTAAAGGAGCTGGGTTTTCCAAATTTTGCCGATGTCACCCTATACAACGACAATCAAAGTGCTGGAAAGTTGGCTCGAAATCCCGTGTTCCACAGTCGATCCAAACACATCGACATCAAACACCACTTTATACGGCAAGCTGTATCATCTCGTCTCATTAATCTTGATTATTTGCCCACAGAGAATATGATCGCAGACGTCCTGACCAAGGCCTTGCCAGGTCCTAAACATCACTCGTGTCTTCGAGGAATGGGACTGGATCAGTGAGGAATGCCACAATTGAGGGGGAGTGTTGGGAATCCAATTTCAGGCATCCTCCGCCATCTGGGAAACCGTCCTTCACTTAAATGCTTAACCCTTTCTATTACTCATAAGTATTCATCATTTTCAGTCGTAGTCTAGCCTCCGTTGCAATAAGCAGACGATTGTATCTATCCGTAATCTTAGTGTAGTACGTAATCAATAAATCTCAGCAATCTTAATTCACAAGTGTTTATTAATTAGCACTGTTTTCCACAACAAATTTACTTTATTATTTACAAAATTATTTCTTTATGAAAATTTAAAAAAAATTACATGCTGCTCATAAACACCGCAATATTGTCACGCTCTCTTCGCGCTTGCAATAAATTCAGCTGTTGGGGTAAACGTAGCTCTCGGTAGACGGTTCCGTCCAGCAGGTCCATTTTTATTTTTATGGCGCATATTATAAATGGATTTCTTTAACTTTTCAATTATTTGGAGGGATGAAACAACCCCTAACTATTTTTTTTAATGGAAGGGTATGTTGAGTAATTGTTTTCTTAAAGCTTGTTCAATTGGGAATACAGCTAAGTTTTTATTTTTAATTTTTCTTAAACAGTAAAAGGCGAAAAAATAAAAAATAAATTTTTGACTAGAACGATTTTAACGCATCAGATGTTCAAAATGCTCGCCACCTCTCACTTGGCAATACCCTAATCGATTATAAATTCCATCCCTAACAGTTTGTAACATTTCCGGCGTTACTCTCCTAATTTCATGCTGAATTTGAAGTTCTGAAGTTCTGCTATGTCGTTTGGTTTAGTCACATAAACTTTACTTTTTAAATACTCCCATAAAAAAGTCTAAAGGGGTGAGATCTGGAGATCTTGTTGGCCACTCAATCGGTCATCGGTCCTCTTCTTCCTATCCACCTATTGGGAAAAACTTCATTGAGGTAATTACGTATAATTAAAAATTTAGCGCATTGGCAGCGCCATCTATTGGCTGCACGCAACAATACGATACCATATGGAATGCTTATTTCTTCTTATCAAGTAATAAAAAAATGAGTTCCTGAATTTTTGGCATTAAAAACGGTTTTAGTAAAAAAATTCTTTTTTTTATTTTTTCCCTTTTACTGCTAAAGAAAAATAAAAAAATAAAACGTAGCTGTATTCCCAATTTTTTCAACATATCCTTCCATTAAAAAAAAACATAGTTAGGGGTCGTTTCACCCCTCCAAATAATTGAAAAGTTAAAAAAGTCCCTTTGTAATATGCGCCATTAAAAATAAAAACTGACCTGTTCCAAGAATATTTTTCTAAGTTACAGAATTTATTCCAGTTAAACTTTCCACTCTGTATACAGCTGTCCCCAATGAGTATTCGTGACAATATGTATGTATAATTGATTGACTATTACTTTCTTTAGTATTTTTAATCACAGATTTTGTAAAATTAAGCGTTTTATAATGTCAACATCACGTTTTGTAACGCATATTTATTCGGTATACGTTAAAATAACGTTATAAAACGTGGGTTAAAAATTTAGTTGTAAATTATGATTTATCTAACGTATTAGTTTCGTTAATTTTTTTGTCATTTACTACGTAGAACAGATGTTGAATTAACGTTGAAAAGATATGGTAATCAACGTACGGTAGATACATCGCATTTACTCATAGTATAAATCACGTCGTAAAAAGACAAAATTATTACATATTTATTTCACGTTATAATTACGTCCATATTAAACTGACCGTTAAAAAACACGTTATACAAATCTGGTATAATTTTGGTTGCTAATTCAACCAAAAAACAACGTTGCATTTTTCAACGAATAACGTTATTTCCACCGTAACAACGTGAAATTAACGTTGAATAAACGTACATGTTTTCGCTGGGTTATATGTGTAGACCTGGACGTTTCTTCAGGTGTGATATAAATACACTCTGGGATTCACTTTTTGCTCATTTACTATACAAAAATTATAAATGGAAGGCTAAAATGTTCAAACAGTAGTAAAAACAAGGTTTCTAATGAAAGAAATACTAGAAATACAAGTATATATAACCTGGTATCAGTAGAAAGCTAAGTTTAAGAAGTACCCTTTTTTGAAATAAAAAATAGGTCGTTCCATTAAAAAAAAAAATGAGATACTGAGTGCTTCGCAAGTACTGCTTGCTCTGAATAATGCTAAAAAATATTTTAACTTTTTTCATATTTTCAAGAAGCCCAAAGTCCTAAGAATATTTTGTTATATTTTCGTAAGTCTGTGTCATCTCCATAATCAGCAACATAAGTTCAAAATTTGTAAATTTTTAAGGAATTTTAGAAGAAAAAATTTTTTCTTACGAAAATAGCTGAGCGAAATTAATATATCTTTATATTATTGTAATCATCTCTCCGCGGGACATCCAAATTTATAAGAATATACAGGGTGTTCCATTTAAAAAAAATCGCTTTGTAAGCACCAACAGTTTCTGGAACACCCTGTATAGTTGAAAATAATTTTAAAATGTGCCGCGTGATGCCTAGGTATAACTTTCTCAATCTTTTTTTCTCTACTTGTTATTCCTATAGGCACCATAGAAGAAATACACACCGTTGGGACACCCGGTATAAACTGAAAACATGGACATTATTACCATAACTTTGAAGTTGAAAAATTTTGAAACTGATGTACACATTTGGAAAACTATGAGCGAAAGGGTTTAAGTGTCGGTCGCGAATTATCAATAAAACATGGCTAGTTCAAGTAAAAAATATTTGACTGCAGAAGTACTTGAAGATCCAACCAGTGATATTATGAAGCATGATTTGGAGAGTAATAATGTCTCTTCGATCGGTTTTAATGAACATAGTTAACATAAAGGTTTTTCTGAATAAGAATCACGTTATTTTCTAAATTGCTAACGTTCTAGAAACTGTAACAGAACCCCACCTTGGAGAAAGAAGGAGCACCAAAAGAGGCAGGTGCCATATCTGCCCGAATTTCCAAAAAAGGAAAGCCCTTCATGTAAACCGTGTACCCGTTACGTTTGTAAAAACCACTCTAGGAATCTCCTAAATGTCAAGTTCGTGAGGAAAAGTAAGATATAGGAACAAATTTGTCAATTTTGTTATAAATGAAGCAATTTAATTGCTTTTTTTTAGAGATTAAGCCATGGTACCTCCAGAAAGTGAAAATGACTCCAAAGTTGAAAAAAAGATATTCAGTTTAAGATTTTCTTATTGAGGAAGTGCCATTTTATGTACTGTTGTCTTAATTCTTAACTAATAAAGCCGCTGTACTGTTTATGGTTTCTTGAATCTCAAAAGCACTCCAACAAAATGTGGCAATCAAAAAAAACGTCAAAATGATTAAATAAAAATTTTACATCAAAATGAAAAAAGGGGCTCAAATTTGACCCTACCATACCTTGAGTGAAAATTCCTTTTAGTCATACCAGTTAAGGGGTCATTTGAATTTAACTTACTTAAAAAAAAGATAGATTCTGATTTACAAAATTATTTAATAGGACCCCATAATATGGAGCCGACTGAGACTGGAAAACCTTTTGGACATTGGTTACCATAAACTTATTCCGAAGATATAGAGCGTTCAAAAAGGATTCGAATTAGATTCTGACTTACAAAATTATTTAATATGCCCCTACGATGTGAATTTCACCGACAGAGATTGAGACTTGTTGGACATTCGCTACCATAAACTTCAATATTCAGGAAGTATAGAGCTCTGGGTAGCTTATTTTTAAAAGTTGGTACTAAATACTGTAGATTTTTACCATGAGTGACACATGGAAAAATTGAGAGGGCAATTTAATAAGACGTTGATAAAACAATTTATTTAAAAAATGTTTAAAATTTTTTATAAACTACACTGACGTTTAGAGCATTTTTTACGTTATCCTAATATTTTGGATAAAAATAATTCAGTGAAGGTTATTACCAACTCAACGAAAATATGGAAATCACAATGTAGACGGACAGAACACGACGCGCTGTAGTAATCCCAACGTTACACTGTAAAAAATTTCATGGTAAATTTACCTGAATAATCATTGGTTATTTGTAGCCAGCAATAATCATGGTAAAAATACATGTAAGTTTACCATGAAATAGTAAATTTACATATATTTTTTACCGCTTCATGGTAAACCTACATCTATTTTTACAGTATTTTACCATGATTATTGCTGGCCACAAATAACCAATGATTATTCAGGTAAATTTACCATGAAATTTTTTACAGTGTATAAAGAGAAAATTACTAACACGAATGCGCGCTAAATTCAAACGCTTTTCAATCATTTATGAACGATCTGTATTAGCTTCGTCTTTAAATATTTTGATCTCTATTATCAAACTTAGTTTGACGCGTAATATTTCTGTCTAGTTAAATGGGTTTTAAAAAAAAGAATAAAAAGATAATATGGATCAAAATGCTACGACTCTGGTTTAAAAAAATATTACATGGGAAACACACAAACCAGTTGTCTGACGTAATTAAACTTTCAGGTCATACATTTCTGGCCACCGTACATTACGGATTACGTAAAAAAAACATCAGCACGGCAGTTCGGTTATTAAACTGCAGTTTCACAATGCTGGAAGCAAAATAACATTCGATTAATAACGTGCGTGTGATGTAATGTGGTACAGTTTTTAGCAATGGTTAATGGTCCAGTGTACGATTTATAGTTTCTGCTGCTTAGTTATTATTCTAGCTTGTAAATGTGAAGAAATTGTGCACTTTAAGGTATGTCGTTCTAACAAGTTGTTTACGTAACTTGATATGGAAAAACTTTTTGAACGTCCAAGGAAAATGAGATGGATGGAAAAAGATAATATGCACAGGCACAGTACATAAATATAATTCCTTCGGCGAAGTAAATATCGACTAATTTTAAGGTTTGTTTTTAATTATTATTTTTAATATTTGATTGAATTTAGACGAATGAACAACAGTTAAAATTCTAAAGAAGTAGCAATTCAAGGCGTAAATTAACTTTTGCATTTATGCCAGAGTATAACAAATCGTAGGAAATTACTAATTATACAAATGGAATAATTATACCTCGACTTAAATAGATCTTGTAACTTGAAAACACACATTAAGGAGCTTTCCTGGAAATATCACCCAAAAAATTAAGCAAATACAGAATTTCACATGCATACAGGATGTAGTTTTCAGTAATTAAGCCTGGTTAGGTTAAATTATTATTAGTTTCATACTACTTTTGAAAATATGCAACGACAAAAAAGTTTCCTTGCAAGTTGTGTATATTTGAACTTTTCGAATTTAGGTTATCCGGTTGTTGAATAATGCATTTGCAATGTTTCCCACCGTCATCAATTATGTAATACATTCACAAACGGCAAATTAATTACCTTGTCGTAATCACTTCCTTCAGTAGTAGCTCGGTCACAGTTTTCCCCTTTAATTAAACAGTGCGTTCTACAAACCGAAGCCTAGTCCAACTTTTTGTTGTCTTATCTCACAGTGTAATTGCATTCGTAATTAACAGATCTGTCTTTCTAACTTAGTACTTAACGCAACTTTTGCCGATGTTCTTTGAACAAATTCATTAATAAAAATACTTGTGCTACTTTGTTCTATTACTTTCTCCAAGAAGATATTTACACTTTAAGAATTATTAGTTCTTTTTTTTTCAAACGATATTTTTGTTACATTTTTATATTGACATTATTTGATAATTCTAATCACTCTTCTTTCGCCATTTTTTATTTACTTTATTTCTTGTAAATATGGGGAAAAAGAGATGATTTGAGTATCTCAGTTTGTCATTAAATTTCACATTAACACATGCAATTTTAATTGCCATGAAGAAATTTCTTAATCATCGTATCTATGTAGTAAAAGAGTTGATTAGAAATGGTTAAATAGTCCAGACTCGAAGAAATTTTCGGCGTCACTTCAACGTTGAAAGGCTTGAAGAATACCGTCAAGAAGAACAATTACAAGATGGGAACTTGCCATATAAAGAAATTCGATGTGGTCTGTAAATAGCATTCATCAGCCCTACACATTTCTGAAACAAGTCTCCAGAGAATCCTCGAAAACAATTTGCATTTTCATCCCTATAAAAAATAGATTGTGCTAAAGTTAAATGAAGTTGATAACGCGATTTGTATGACGTTCTACAAAGAATTTCTACAAATTCTCAGTGAAGATAATAATGCATTAGGCAGTTTATTAATGGCGGTTAAAACACATTTTCATGTGTTTTCATGTGTTTCAGTGATTTCGTCAATAAACAAAATTTTCGGTATTGGTCAAGTGTTTACAAGTCTTAGCCCGTATTCATAAACAAAACTTACGCTATGCGCTCGATAATAATTCGCTAATAATTCATGAAATGTACTCATTTCACGTGTAATGGATGCACAACCAACAAGGGTTTAACAACAGTTTTTGAATTACAATCCGTAAAAGACATCTTTGCAGCGCATAAACACAAATTCGCAATGTTTTAGTGAACGCATAGCGTAAGTTTTATTTATGAATACGGACCTGACTAATTCTTAAGTAAGTATTTATACCAGCAAATCAATTTAAAATTGTCATAATCACACTTTGAATGTGAAGAATATCACATCAAGTACAATAACCACCGGACTTCTTTCTAAGAATTATATGACTCGAGATCGTCTCGCTGAGAAATGTAGACGGAGAAATGAGATTTCTGCCATTAATTGCGGTGAAATTTAACAACCACTATAAACAAAATAGAGATTGAAATGAAAGTGCTGCTTTTAATTTCATCCAAACACATTAAAAAAGATAACCACGAAACGTTGTTGTTTGTCATGCAATAATAACATTTTAAAACAGAGCGTTCTAAATAATAATAACAATAAGATTTACCTACACAGAAAATAATGTGCACATATACATATGTGTTTTTTTAAGAAAACTTATAACTTTTCTCTACAGGGTGCTCAGAAATTAAGGGATCCGGAGGTCGTAGCGCTGTTCCTTGCATGATTCTAAGAAGAAAATCTTAATACAAAAATGTATTTTATCTTCCTTTTATTTTATTGACTTTATTAGTTTTAATTCGTTGAAGACATGTGAAAACAGCTTAAAATGAGGACAAACTGCAAGGATAACAAAAGCTTCTACATAATTATAACTTGAACAAATTTTGGTCGGTTAAATGCACTTAAAACGCATTTTTCATTCCTCATACCTTCAACTTTGATGACTTCGCATATAAACAGAAGGGCTCGGACAAAGTTTTTATATTAAGATTTTCTTATTAGAATCATGCAAGGAACAACGCTACGACCACCGAGTCCCCTAATTTCTGAACAGGGTGTATAATGAATAATGATGGAATAGAAATAATAATTTTATTTCCACCTTCTTAGTAAATGACACTTTACAGGTTCACTTTGATGTTTATGGAAACCAAGTAAACGATACATTACGGGAACAGACCTGTAATACTTTAATGGCTTGTATAAAAGACCTGTAAAGCTTTACAGGATTGTAGAATGTTTACATCACCATGACTACGTCTGGCTAGAAATAACGCCTTTGATAAATAGTATATTGTGACACAAGGGCATAAAGTGAGCATTAGCAGCCCGCGGCTAAGAGTTGCACGAGCGAGCGAAGCGAAGCGAGGGTTCATAGCTAAGGGCTGTACCATATTTTTTTCATCCTGTCGAAATCAGCAAGTTTTTCTACTTCTGACGTAATCAAATTTTAAATAGATTCCAAAATCAAATTTTCGAGAAAACCGTTCAAGAACATGTACTTCATTAAATCTGGTCACCTTAGATAATTGCTTCCAATCGAGATACTTAACCAATACAGAAATAATATTTAGGTCCAATCTTACAATGCCACTTTAAATCATTTCAATTTTCAATATTTTTTAAGCTTTGGCTTAAAGTGGAACTGTAATTTTGTAATTGGGCCTTAATGGCATTAGAGGGTGTGATGCATTACACGGAAAGGGAAAAAACAGAAATTTTGATTATGGTAGGATTGGGAAATCGACAAAGGACTTATGAGCAAGCTTATATTCTTTTTAGCGGAAACTATCCCAATCGGACTCACTGTCGCAGTCTATTCTTAATCGTTTGGTTACGTCTAAAACTGCTACTAGTTGCGATACGGCATTAGACGTTTTATTATCCATTGAGGAAAATTCTCAAATTTCTACAAGATAACTTGAGCTTGACCGTAATATTGATCAAGTCTATTAGAAATTTTTTTTTAAACATGAAGAAAGTCGTAAGCCCAAAACCACCTTTCTCGACGATCGCGCCCTCGCCGGACGGAATTTCGAAAAAACACCGCGAACGTCCGACGCTAAATTTCGATTAAAAAATTTGAATTTCGACAACGAGGCATCGTAAAGGTCAAGGCAAGAAATTGGAAAAGATTAAGGAAAATTTTTTATTAATTTTGATTCTCGAGAACGAGTCCTTAAAGGTCAAAGGTCCCGGTGAAGTCAAAGACATCGATAAAATTTGGGGACAGTCTTTATTAAAATAAAAATTACAATTTAGAAAGACGAAGTTTGGAATACACTAACGTCAATTTATGAAACTTCGGACGAGTTTCGGCGGCGAACGCGGCGATCACCCGTCGCTACCGGTAAGCAACGGAGAAAACATTTATGAAACTTTGAAAAAATTTAGAAATTTTTTTTTTTTAAAGAAAATTTTATATAATAGCTATCAAATGTTTCCGAAGTTGGAACCTGTTACCTGAATGTTAGGATATTAAAATAAAAATCCGTCCCACATTTTGCTAAAATTATTTTTACGCTGACAGATATTTTATAAAAAGAAAAATACAAGGTCTTGATCAGTGAACGTTAAAATGAAGTAAAGCAACTGATCAAGGCTATGCTGATAGTTCGATATCAATTGAATTTGGTTCCTGAATCATTTGAAACTGATGAAACAAATGAAAAATTCTCAAACTAGAGACACATTCATCTTGAAGAGTACTTTAAAAAACCTGAATTTTGCTGTAAAATAATTAGGGGAGCCAATATTTGAATACATATAAATTAACACGGGATTTTCTATGTTGCGTTCATCATCAATGAAGCATGCGGTATGTGTAATGATGATATGACTGTAGAACGACGACCATAGAATAGATGCAGGCGCGTTACGGGCTCGCAACCAAATTAGGTCGATCTGTATTCTTTTAATTCGCATCGTGCAGAAAATACAGTCGCTGATTTTTCAAATTCACGGAAACGAACAAGACCGCTCATATTATTTATTTAAAACAAATTTTAAAAATAATTTTTTTAACCTACAAAAAAATTACAAAAATACTAATAATAGTAACCTATCCTCGCCAACATTCGCTATGAAAACCAAGTTAAATTCAAATTTAATGTTAAATTCAAATTTAAAATTCGAACGTTGCCGGTTGTATCCACAAGGTAAATTGCGACGTTGGTGGTTTTTCGATTTTGATTCGGATAATTTGCGAGAAATATCATAACTTTGGCCATTTTGAAAGACAAATAAATCAAAGTAATCATTACGAATTATTAAAGACTTAAAATTAAAATTTTGAACAGGTCTTTTCATCTCCAATTAACTTTATCTGGCGAATAATTTCCATAGTAACAATTATGATCACAATTGTTACTATGGAAATAAATCGTCAGATAAAATTAAATGGATATGAAAAGACCCGGCCTTAACATGAGAACGTAATTCAGAGTTTCGTAAACAGTTCAGTGACGCGCAAGTTATTAAAACCTAAAAGTAAAAATTATTTTTACACGGCACGTACCGATCACTAGACAACATATACAGGTAATTTTTGCGGATATGACAAAAACGAACGATCAAGATCACTTTCAATAATTATAACGAAATTAGATTACAGAACAAAGTTCAAAGAATAGAATGGACGTCGTTCTGCAGGAGCGATCTCCGTTTTTGTAATCGATGAGCCGAGAATGCGATTGTCGTCGGTAACTTTACGAATTCACAGTTGGTACTGCAAACGTTCCCGTCCGGCGTCCATTGTAATACAACAGAAGTTGAAGTCTAGCGCCAAAAGGTGATCGATTAAATAACATTTGTGCTCTTACCTATTTTATTTAAACACGGTAAGAAGGTAGTTGTTATGTCCGAATGCTTGATATGGAGCGGAGCAGCAAATACACCATTACCAAATTTCCTTACTTTATTTCATTAATATGTACAAAGGAAAAACCATGATAAATTAAACTGAGGTGTCACACGATCTTTTTAGACTTTTTTTATTTTATAAACTAAAACAACTGAACTATAACTTCCGTAACGACGCCGACGGCGCGCGGCGCGTTTACGACAATAATGCAATTGACCAAATATACTTTATTTCCTTCCCCCTAAATTCGAACTTGTTGAAAATCGAACCGTAGGCTTTCGCAAGCGACTCGATCTTCGTAGGGTAGGAACCGGAACCATGTGATCTGCTCGAGGTGACTCTTGATCAGCAAGGCGTTCTCCAGTGACGAACTGTTGCTTACTACCAGCTTGAATCAACTGATCTGGCTTAGTTGAGCTGAACGAGCTCGTTAACGAACTTGACAAGTTACGTGGTTGTTTCGAAGATTGCTTGGCAGTTTTCAGTTGCTGAGGCGAGTGTTGGTTATCAGTTATTCTTTCGTAATTGCTGGGAAGAGTTCTCGGATCGAACAGAATCGTGAGGCGAACAATGGAGCTGACTGTTCTTCTACTTATTTTGAGCTGCGAGCCATAATTGCTGGTTTAGGATATAGTCTTCATCGTTTTTATCTTTTGTCGAGTCACCGATTCGAGTTCGAATCTAATTGATGTGACGTCGATGAAAACCATTTTCAGCTTTCACTAAAAACATGACTTGCCCGATTTTCTTAACAATATTGCCCTTAACCCAATGCTCTCGAGGCCGAAACAGTTTAAAGTAAACTGGATCTTTAGGACTGAAAACAGGAGATTCTGTTTGGTTAGACATTCGGTTTTCCATAGGTTTGAACAGAGACAACAAGGTACGGGGCTGTCTGCCGTGTAATAATTCTGCAGGAGATTTGTCGAAGTTCGGGTGAGGAGTTGTTCGGTAGGAAAACAGAATTTTCTCGACTGCTTTATTTTTGTTTCCTCCTTCCCATAGAGTTTTCACCATCGCATTCTTGAAAGTCCTTACGAAGCGTTCCGCTTGACCATTCGATGCCGGATGGAAAGGGGCCGTAGTCAGGTGGGTGATTCCATTTTCTTCACAAAATTGTTTGAACACGTTCGATGTAAACTGCGTTCCATTATCGGAAACAATTGTAATCGGTAAACCTTCGATGAGGAAAATTTCTTCGAGCATTTCGATAGTGGACTTGTACAAAGTAGGGATACTTCGAAAAAGCATCGATAACAATCATCCACATGCTATTCAAGAAAGGACCGGCGAAGTCGATGTGAATCCTGTCCCACGGGAATTCTGCTTTCGGCCAAGCTTCAAATTTTCTTGTTGGATTAGGTTGATGGTGTTGGCAGGCTTCGCATTTCTTTGTGAGTTGGTCTATTTCTTCATCAATTTTAGGCCACCAACAATAACGACGAGCGAGCTGCTTCATTCGAACAATTCCCCAATGGCCTTCATGAAGCATCGCCAACACACGTTGCCGTAAGCTTGTCGGAATAACAACACGTGAGTGTTCATCAGTGTGATAGAGGATGACTTCTTTTTCAACAGACAGGCTGTATTTGCGATTAAAGTGGGCTTTGAACTTCGTGTTGTAGACCTGGTTCGGCCATCCATCCTTGATATTGCCTAAGACTTGGAATAAAATCGGATCTTTCTTTGTTGCTTCTGCTATTTTCTGTGAATTGATTTGAAAACTTTCGACAATTTCATTGAGCTCTTGATTCAGGCATAAACAACTTTCTTCGCTCTTTTCGAACTCTAAATCAAGTCCTGATGGGAGTCGTGACAGTGCATCGGCATTTGAATGCGCTGCTGTGGCCCTATATTGAATCGAGTAGTTGTAGCCCATCAAGAAAATTGCCCAGCGTTGTAGACGCTGAATAGAGGTTGCAGGCAATTTCTTGTTCGGATTAAAGATTGTAACCAAGGGCTTGTGATCTGTTTGAAGCTCGAATTGGCGACCATATAAGTACTGATGGAATTTCTTGACGCCATAAACTATAGACAGAGCTTTTTTTTCGATTTGGCTGTACCGTTTTTCATGCTCATTCATGGTCTTCGATGTGAATGCAATTGGCCTCTCCAATCCATTGGAGTCGCGATGCGAAAGAACGGCACCAATTCCATACGACGAGGCATCTGTGGCAAGAATCAAAGGCGAATTAGGTTTATAATGTGAAAGTGTAGTTGCCTTAATCATGTGCCATTTTAGGTCTTGAAAGGCTTTCTCTTGCTGAGGACCCCAGCTAAAAATTGCATTTTTCTTTCGAAGCTCATTCAAGGGACCAGCCATTTCTGCAACATTCGGAATGAATTTCCCATAGTAACCAACTTTGCCAAGAAACGATTGAATTTCGAACAAATTCTTCGGACGTGGCAGTTTCTGGATCGTGGCGATACCAGAATCAGAAGGACGAAGTCCACTCTGTGAAATTATGTAGCCAAGATATTCGACCTCCGACTTGAAAAATTCACTCTTCGACAAATTGCATTTCAGGCCACAAGCTTCGAGACGACAGAAAAGTTCATCTAAATTCCGCAAATGTTCCTCGTTACTAGATCCAGTAATGATGATGTCATCCAAGTAGCTGGCACAGTTTGGTAAACCGTTAATGACTTGTTCGATGAGACGCTGAAAAATAACAGGTGCACTAGCTATTCCAAAGGCAAGGCGCTGGTATTGAAAAAGTCCGTAGGGTATGTTGATTACTACTAATTTCTTTGCATCGTCGTCAAGTTCTAGTTGCAAGTAAGCGTCAGCCAAATCAATTTTCGTGAAATGTTTACCGTTTTGAAGTTTCTGAAACAAGTCCTCAGCCCGAGGAATTGGAAATTGCTCAATATTAAGCTGATTATTGATGGTGACTTTGAAGTCGCCACAAATACGAATTGTGCCATTTGGCTTGTGCACAACCACAATTGGCGCAGCCCATTCACTGTACTTGATCGGTATGATGATCTCCATTGCTTTCAATCGCTCTATTTCTGCTTTGACTTTGTCCTGAAGTGAGAATGGAATTGGGCGAGGTTTGAAAAACTTTGGAATAGCATTTTCTTTCATATACAACTTGGCCTTCAATATTTTGCAGGTACCGAGACCATCTGAAAATAATTGCTCGTGTTTCTTTACGATCTCGTCGACTTGACGTGCGCACGGTTTTGTGATGGTCGGCTTTGTGTCTAAAGCATTAATGATTTCCGGTCATCAAGTTCGGTGATGGTAAAGCCGAAAGCTTTGAACCAAGGAATTCCGAACAAATCGCTAGCTTCATTGGAATTTGCGACCAACAAGCGAAGATTGCGAACCTTGGACCCGATGCGCGCCTCGCATATGAACCATCCTTTGATGGGAACTGGCTGGTTGTTGAAGGCCTTGACGCTGTTACTGACTGGCTTTAGTGGCGGTGCCCCAATGGCGTCATAACTTTTAAGACCAATTATGGACGTTGTGGCGCCGGAATCCAACATGAACTTCAAAGGGCAGCCATTGATTTGTATGTTTGCGTAGTATCGATCTTCGCGTGAATCCCGCTTAACATTGGAAACGCTGTTCAATTCGTCCTGCGAGATTTCATGAATGAAACGTTTTTCTTGACTTCGATCTCGTGGGGTTTTATTTTTTACGAATGGTGCCTTCGATAGCCAAACTGATTTGATGTGTCCCTTCTTTTGACATTTGTGACAAATCGCTGTGAAAAATTGACATTCAGATCGTTTATAGTCTTATAGCCTTGCTAGTGACATCAATCCGCTCTTTACTATTATTTCTTGGGCCAGAAAAATGCTTCGAACGACTGCGGTTCTTTCGCGAGTTATACTCCGAAGAGAGCTTGAAGACTTCCTTGACCGCATGGTCTTCTCCGTTCAGGATTTTCTTAGACTGTGTAGCTTCATACGAATTTGCGATCGTGATGACTTCTTCCAGGGTTGGTTCGCTCTTCTGCAGTGTCAGTTGACGAACTTGCTCATATGGTGTGTTTAAAACGATGACATCGCGGATATGTTCATCGACGCTGGAGCGTTTACAAGCTTCATTCTTGCAAACGAAGTTGGTTGCTGCTCCGCGCAAGTCCGCGCAAGTCGGCTATCCATTGAGCGTGTGTTTGACCTTTCTTCATCAAGCATTTACTGAACTTGAATCGTGCCATTAAAATATGAGTGGTTGCCTCAAAGTGCTCGCTTAACTTGGTGGTCAGGTCCTTGTACATCTTCGTAGCTAAATCTTCACCACCATAAAGTTTTTGTAGTAGCTTATAAGTAACTTCTCCGACCCACGACAAAAAATAGGCTCGACGTTGAGCTTCGTCAGTGACACGATGAGCTTCGAAGTGCTGATTTAGACGAAAAAGATACGCGTCCCAATCATCGCTGGTGATGTAAGCCGAAAAGGTAGGCGCTTTACTTGAAAAATTCAGTCCGGGACTTGGATTTATATTCCCTGATGACCACGGTTGCCCTGTTGCGATCCGCATCATTTGCTCAAAAATTTCATGTCTTTCTTGTTCACGTTCTTTACGTTGATGTTCTTCGCGTTCGAGCTGTTCTTGACGCATTCGATCTTCTCGGGCTTCTCGCTCTCGACGTTCTGCTTTTCGTTCTTTACGTTCTTCAAGCATCATTTTCATCAATGTTTCAACCAGAGTTGAATCACCTGTGGCCATGGCCATCAAAAAAAAAAATTTCCTGTCAGGTTCAAATCAATGCCGAAAAACTCGTCGCCAAATTGTTATGTCCGAATGCTTGATATGGAGCGGAGCAGCAAATACACCATTACCAAATTTCCTTACTTTATTTCATTAATATGTACAAAGGAAAAACCATGATAAATTAAACTGAGGTGTCACACGATCTTTTTAGACTTGTTTTATTTTATAAACTCAAACAACTGAACTATAACTTCCGTAACGACGCCGACGGCGCACGGCGCGTTTACGATGATAATGCAATTGACCAAATATACTTTAGTAGTAAACTTCATTTTCCACGTTTTAATTAAATAAAAAAAATTCATGACTAACAATAACTTCATGATCTGCAAACGAATTACGCCTCAGGGATTTACCTACCTGCCAAATGCAAGATTGAAGTTTGCATAATATGCACGCATGCGGCTGTCAAATATTGAAAATTCATATGACTGGAATAATTAAAATTTTTAACTGATAGGTAGGTAATATCATGACAATATTTATTCAGGTATTGTTTTAAGGTAGCCGGCGGAGATGCGATGCCGTTAAGTGGTACTTAAATGCGTATGTAGCAGTACAATCTCTTATGTGACGAAGCAAATGGTAAAGGACACCCCCAATGCATCGGACCGCAAGTGTTCCTCATACCAAGTGCAGTTTATTATATAAACGTGGAAAAGTGAGAGCACCCAATGGTAACATCAACTATAAAGAATACAGTAGCGCAACTCACTTGTCGGCACTTTGATCTCTTTACTGGATTTTGATTGACCTCGAGTAGATTAAAGGGGTGTGTTGAACTGTTTGTTCTGCTTTACGTGTGAGCGATTTTCTTGTAAATTGTAAATTCACACGTGCTCACCACCAGGGCCGGATTGTAGTGTTTAGTGGACGTGGTAAAAAAAACAAGGTATAAATAATGTGTATTAACATAATTATAAAGATCCATTCGTCACCAGAGCCGTGAATGAATGAGCTCTGCATCCCGAGATTGTGACTCAGACCTTGCGCGGGATGTTATGAGCGAACTGAATATTTTCATGAGAGTCGCGCTACTGTGTAATTTTTATACTGTGGTAACATGAAGCAGCCCGCAGAAGTTCGAATCACTTAAAGGAGTATGCATGACTTTGCACAATACTCATATGTAAGTGACACTTACTTTTAAATTGTACACGGTCCGCAGCATTACTTCCCATGCGTCAGCAACACTGTAAAAAAAACGCTTATATAAAAAGTGTTACGAAATAAAGACGCTCTCGATTTACAGGAGCATAATCTCTGCGCATTGCATTATTTGCTCTCCGCACTGAATCTGCATAATGTCAAGAGAAGGATATGAAGCTAGGAAACTCGAACTACTCTTTGTGCCCTTCAAAATTGATTTTATTTTCATTTATTTCTTTTATTACAGGTAAGGAGCAAAGAACCACCTCGAAAACATATACGAAATGGATATATGTATCGTCGTTGTCCTCGGCGCTCATCGGAGACCTGAAGAACTGCGCTTGCTTATCAAACTGTCATGCAAATACTAAATGAAAGGAGCAGTTTCTTTGATACGTACAGATTTTTATATCGCATTCATTGGTATAAACAAAGTCAAACGTCGGTTAATTTTTATATACATTTTTATTTATTTATTTTTATATATTAAATTTATGACCATCACATTACTGCCGACACAACAAGCAGAAGCAGAAAAGGTAGCAGCAGCAGCGGCAGCATCGCCACCAGTAGATACACCATCCACCGCCACCAGCAGATACACCGCCCACCGCCACCTGCTCACCGCGTCCATGGTCACGTCCACGTCCCTCTCTTCTCCACATACATTGATGGTAGTTCCGCACAGCTGCTGAAATTCTGCCGCCGCTTTTCGCAGCAGGTGGAGCAGATGCCTTTGAGATGGAGACTTCCATCGGTTCGAACTGCGGAAACGACTGCGTGGGCGGCTCCGGGATTGGCACTCTAATCGGACTATGCATTCTGTTATTGTTATACAAAACAATAAAATTATCAAAGCTGTTTATTTACTTTCGTGAACCTGTTCTCATCTTTAATTTGAATTTTTCATGCACTTTTGCTTGACAACTAGGTACGCAAACATATCAAATCGAAAATAATACAAAACAAAACTCCTCTACTGTAGAGCGTTTTCGTTTATATTTTGAACGGTACCTGCACATTGTATTATTATTATTAGTTTAGTTGTAAAACAAAAATTTTTATCCAAAAGTACTAGGGATTACCTGAACCAACGAAACTTTTTTTCTTTATTAATTATTTTATTATAAAAAGAAAACAGTCGACGATGATCGAACACCTAACTAACGAGTATCAACTTTGTTATTTTAAATGGAACGCTAAGTACACGTTCCCAGATTAAAAGAGAGATATTAATTTTTTTAGATAAATACACCAGTCACTGATTTTTTGAATAAAAATAGAGCTAATTGATTAAAAAAATTGTTCTATTTTTTGTCCCGTAATTAGTTAAATATTTAAAATGAGTAGGGCGTCTGATTTTGATGCGTTTATTACTTAGCTACCGATTTCGGTTTTTTCATGATTATTTCGTAAAGCTGCTACTTTCACGTTGTAATGGTGTAATTTATAAACCAAATGCGTAACTATTAACTTAATTCTAATGCGCTTTATAGATTTCACAGTTCAAAATTGACGGAAACGGCCTTTCGAAGGCTCTATGAAATAAACTTAAATCGACAGTCAACAAACATTAATATTACTCAAATTAGGAGTATTACTTATTTTAAGCAAAAATATCTTTTTGACGGAAAATTTCTATTACATACAATTTACAAACGTCATTAAAATTGGAAATAATAAAAATAAAAATGATACATCTGCAGGGAACGTTCTTAATTTACAAAATGCAAAATTAGCAGTTAACTCAGACTTTTGTCGCGCAGTGTACGTAGTCTGTTTATACCAAGTGATTTTTTAATCAACTCTTGTAATGATAATATGAAATAATGTTAAATTCTTAACTGACTTATATATACATACATAACAATTGTTTCGGTACACTGTACCTTCTTCAGATGTTGAGCACTTAATAATAACTTAGTGCTCAACATCTGAAGAAAGTACAGTGTACCGAAACAATTGTTATGTAAAACAAAGTCAGTTAAGAATTTAACGTTATTTCATATTATTGATATGGATTTTCGTCAAGTAACAGTCAACTCAATTATTTAATAAATTATAATGATACTAAAAACTAATAAGAAATAATAAATTACATTCGACTAGATATCTCACGATTACTGATAGTATACTAACAGGACTCAAGAGTCACAAGTACTAACTGAACACTGATGGGGGGGGGGGATCACCGAATTTTTTGTAACTTCTTAGTCGCATTTAGTTCACAGGATTGATGATAGTACGCTACAGGGTTCTATCTAACGAAATGAATGTTTTGAGAAACGGAAGTTTGAAAGTTTAATTTCGAAGCATTATGTAGGTATGTACAGGGATTTTGTTTATATTTTGAACGGTACCTATACACTTTAATATTAGACATGCAAAATAATGTTAAAATACAAAAGTTTTAGGGATTTATCTGAAACGCCAGAATTTATTAGGAAAAGAAATCCAAATGACGATCGGACACTTAACAAATGAGTATCAACTTTGTTATTTTAAGTGGAACACTATGTATATTTTCTCGAATTAAGAAAGACATTTATATCTTAATTCCAAAAATATGTAATTTGCCTATATTTGGTTTCATACGTCTTGCGATATTTAAATTTAAAATTTAAAAAAAAAATACATTTACTTGGAATTATAGGGACTTTATTATGTGTGACAAGTGTTCAACTAATTAAAAGTCACTTTATAAGTCAAAACGCTAACATCAAAGAGAGATGGTACATTTTTATAAAAAATATACCAAACCAATAATAATTTCAAACTTAAATATCGCAAAAACTATGAGACCAAATATAGACAAACTACATTTTCTTGGAATTGGGAGAAACATTTCTTTCTTAATTCTAGAAATTATACTGAGTGTTCCATTGAAAATAACAAAGCTGATACTCATTTGTTAGGTTTCCGATAGTCATTTATTTCTTTATAAAGTAAATAAATTCTCGCGGATCAGGTAAGTCCCTAAAACTTTTGTGTTTAACATTTTTTGATATGTCTAATAATAAAATGTGTAGATACCATTCAAAAACAATAAACAAAAACCCTGTACATAATTACCTACTCGCAGCGTAATAACTAATAAGTAATTTATTCGGAATAACTTTTGGGCGCATTAAATTGCGCATTAATTAATGATTTTAGCGCTTTCACTATTGTTTACGATGAATGTGAATTTTTTTGTTAAAGCCATACGTAACTCCGTGTCATCGAATGCCGACGGAATCCTGATTATTAATAATAATAATAATAATCGTTTATTAATCTACTGCAACAACAATACATCAAAAACAACTCAAAACTGTTTACGTAGATTAATAGACGAATATTCAGGCCCTCGGCAAGCCGAATTGCTGATCTTCCACCTACGCCAATTAATAATTATACTACACAAATAGGTATGAGAGAAAGACAAGTAAATTCAATGTGAAAGAATACACATATACACAAATGTGATTATGTGATTATTATAAATGCTCAGCCTTCTTCAATGCTACTAATTGGCGCTTAAATGTTATTTGAGAGAGACTTTTAAGTTGGAATTATTAGGAGTTATTACTATTAGTTAGTAAAAGTGTCGCATATGTACGTAAATTTAAATCTGAAGCTCCGTTGAGAATACGGCCCGATTGTGATATTATTGCGCAAATAAATGTGTGCGTTCGTAATTTGTTGTTGTTTATAATTTTATTTTATCGGGAATAATAATAATTCAAGAAAATGTAATGCCGCAGCGAAAAAAAAATATGAAAAAATTTTTATGTTAAAATACAAAAGTCTGGCTCGGTTTTTCAATCGTTATCAAGTGATTGTTACTTGCCAATGGGATAAATTTAACCTCTTTGGTAAAGTGCTTGTTAAACAAAATCTGTCTTTCAATCTATAAGTTTCTGCTTGTTAGTTAACAACCAAAATTTTCAATAAGTGCTAACAAGTTCTGAACAGCATTTTTGGAAAGTCGAAATCTATGAATAAATTCCATTCGTTCCAGTAATTCATGTGATCTGGCCGTTGACGAATTACATGTACTCTTCTATTTAGGCCCATAGCGTTTGCTAAATCATATACAGTGGAACCTCCATAACTCGAATCTCAAGGGACCAGAAAATTACTTCGAGTTATAGAAATTTCGAGTTAAAGAAAGAGATTTCAGTTATACACAATGTGCAGGGACATCAGTAAATTTCGACTTACAGAGAGTTTCGAGTTGTGGAGGTTCGAGTTATGGAGGTGCGACTGTATATCATCGTCCGAATCAGACTCATCAGAAAATATATTTACATTTCCCACGTTATTCATTTTCAATTTTTAAATCAAACACAAAGAAGTAGAATTGTACAGTCGCTTGCGCACATTTATGTATCTCCTCTACTTGTTTACCGCTAACAAGCAAATTTACCGACTGTTAGTTTACCTCCTTGTTAAAAGGAATTTATGTCATTGTTAAGACTACCAGTAGATTGATAAACCCATTTTCTCTGCTAACAATCGGGTAACGCTAACAGTCACTTTACCAAGTAAATTGATTGTTACTTGCCAATGGGATAAATTTAACCTCTTTGGTAAAGTGTTTGTTAAACAAAATCTGTCTTTCAATCTATAAGTTTCTGCTTGTTACTTAACAACCAAAATTGTATGTTAATCGTAAGTTGGTCACACTGAAGAATATAGGTTACTACCTTCACATCTACATTTTAACCCACTCGTGAACGTGAAGCGTGTAAGGTTACTTACCTTCAAATTAAGTTGAGTTTCAATTATTGTAACTATGAGTGATAATTTTAAGAAAAAGAAAGCAAGAGCAACAAATTTTACATCAACAGAAACCGATTTGCTAAGCGAGCTAGCAGTAAAATACGCAGGAGTTATAGAATCACAAAAGTCAGAAAATATATTTACATTTCCCACGTTATTCATTTTCAATTTTTAAATCAAACACAAAGAAGTAGAATTGTGTAGTCGCTTGCGCACATTTACGTATCCCCTCTACTTGTTTACCGCTAACAAGCAAATTTACCGACTGTTAGTTTACCTCCTTGTTAAAAGGAATTTATGTCATTGTTAAGACCAGCAGTAGATTGATAAACCCATTTTCTCTGCTAACAATCGGGTAACGCTAACAGTCACTTTACCAATCGATTGAAAAACCGGGCCTTAGGGATTTATCTGAAACGCCAGAATTTATTAAGTTATGTTTCAAATTGGGTATGCTCTGAAGGGATCTCCTAAACCATGAGAGTTACAGATTCGGTTAAATGGAAGAAAAGTTGCACCAGTCATTGCTTCATTCGTATCCATTAACAGAATCAATTTTCTCTTAATTGTTCTTGAAGTATTGGTGAAAATGTAAAAATATCGATTTTCTTTTTTCCTCTGTAACTCCTTTATTAAAAATAATTTAGAAATTCTGTCTTAACTTTCTACAGGTACTTTTGGATTCTGCTTTAAATAGGGGCAGTAGAATTGTGGTCACACGTTTCGTCTCTCCGCGACCATCTTCAGTTTACATTTTTTAAATATAACGTATACCTTTTTGTTATCGTATTTGTTGCCATTTTTTCTCCTGATTGTAATGGTATATCACACTTAATTGTTGATATTAATTTGAAGCTTAAATAATACAGATTTTTATATGAAAATTTTATTTCATACATAATTTCAAATATTTAGTTCATTTTCTTAGGTATAGTGTAAATTTCAATGAATTATTTAATATCTGTCTCTTTAGTTATTGTATAATAAATTCTTTTAACGGACACTGATAGTGCACATTTGTAGTATCCGTTAAAAGAATTTGTTATACGAGATAGTTGTTGACGAGGCTAATTTTACAAACAAGGGAATATTTAATAGAAATGTACATAGATATTGGTCCAGGGAGAATCAAAAAGATTTCAACAAGTGTGACCACAGATACAATTCAGCTTAAATGTTTGGTGTGGTATTTGGCATAATAGAATTAATGGTCCGATCATTTACGAAAATCATGTAACAGCTGAACGTTACATCGATTTTTTAAGGACAGCATTGGAAAACATTTTAGATTACATTCCTCTAAATCATATTATGGAATTGTAATTTCAAAATGATGGAGCACCAGCACATAATGCTGAAATAACAACAAATTATTTGAATCAAACTTTTCCTGATAGGTACAAATGGACCTGTCGCGTGGCCTCTAAAATCACCAAATATTAGCCCTTTGATTTTTTGTTGATAGATTGATTTTATTGATTTTTCCTCTTCCGACATTTGAATGTTATTAATATTTAGTAAGTAAAAAAAGTACTAAGGAATAAATTTACTTATTAAATAAATCATGACGAAACTGTATCAAGCTTTTTTTATCATATTTTAACTTTACTTGAAAAAAGTATTAATTGTTATACATCACTGCAATCAGCAGAAAAAATGCTATCGAATAGAATAATTAAAGGATATACGTTGTATTAAAAAAATCGAAACTGAAGATGGTCGTGGAGAGACGAAACGTTTGACTTCAATTCTGCCACCTCTATTCGAAGTAGAATAAGAAAGTGCCTGTAGAAAGTTAAATCAGAATTTCAAAATTATTTATAATACGAGAGATACAGAGGAAAAAAGAAAATCGACATTTTTACATTTTAATCAATATCTCAAGAAGAAATAAGAAAAAATTTATTCTGTGAATGAATACGAATTAGGCATTGATTTGTGCAACTTTTCTTCCCTTTAACCAAATTTGTATCTCTTACGGTTTAGAAGATCCCTTCAGTGCACACTCAATTTGAAACAGCCGGTATATATTTTCTCGAATTAAGAAAGACATTTATATCTTAATTCCAAAAATATGTAATTTGCCTATATTTGGTTTCATACATCTTGCGATATTTAAATTTAAAATAAAAATAAAAATACATTTACTTGGGTTTATAAGGAGTTTGTTATGTGTGACAAGTGTTCAACTATTTAAAAGTCACTTTATAAGTCAAAACGCTAACATCTAAGAGAAATTAACATATTATATGAAATAAATTAACAAAAATATACCAAAACAATAATATGTAATTTCAAACTTAAATATCGTAAAAAGTATGAAACCAAATATAGACAAACTACATATTTTTGGAATTAGGAGAAAAATATCTTTCTTAATAATAAAGGTCATAGGAGTTTTTAAAAAATGTTGTATTTCGATGACGAGTCATCTTAAAGGTCAGAGGTCAAGGAAAGCGCCAAAAAAATTATGAAAAATTTTTAAAAAATTTTGAATTTCGAGAACGAGGCATCGTAAAGGTCAAAGGTCAAGGCAAGAAATTCGAAAAGTTTAAGAAAATTTTTTTAAAAATTTTGTATCTCGAGAACGAGGCTTTAAAGGTCAAAGGTCACGATGAAGTCAACGAATTCGGTAAAATTTGGAGACGGTCTTTATTAAAATAAAAATTAGAATTTAGAGAGACGAAGTTTGGAATACACTAAGGGCAATTTATGAAACTTCGGACGACTTTCGTCGGCGATCGCCCGTCGCTACCGGTAACCGACGGAGAAAACATATGAAGCTTTGAAAAAATTTCGAAACTAATTTAAGTCAAGGTCAAGATAGAGACAAAAATTTCGGTACAAGTGGGGAAAAATATTTAAAAAATTTACAGACAAACCGGACTGACATACTGACATCTTGGAATCAAAGATAGGCGCGTTATACGATTGTAAATATTAGTTTAAAAGATAAACACGTCATGTCGCATATCAAATGAAACGCCCGGACAAGACCAAGTCGACCGTCGCTCGGACGCCATCTTGCAATCAAAGATGACCGCCCTACACAATCGAAAAATATTACTTTAAGAGATAAGTACGTCGTGCGACCACTCATAAGCGTAAGCGCTCAATGAGCACAACACGACAGACGCAAGTTTCTGGCTGCCGCGAGCCCCCAACGGCGAGCGGCCCTTAATGCGCTTCGCGCTTTCTTCGAATTTTTTTCTCTGTGATGGGAGTTCTCTATGGTGGGGGTTCTCTGTGGTGGGGGTTCAATGGACAAGTGGTCCGGGCCGATAGGCCCAGAGCACTTGTACTTAAAAAAGAAAAATTTAACAAGATTTGGAAAATGATCATAATAATGCCTGTTATAAATTTGTTTAAAAAAGAAAAATTTCACTAACGGATCCATCAGTAGACATAATTATCGATACTGGTCACCCAATAATCCTCATTGGTGGAAAAAGCGCATACACAACAACCTGAGAAATTAAATGTCTGGATAGGAATTGTTGGTCACCATTTTCTTGGACCTTGGACCATTCTTCTTAGTTGGTACTTTAAATTCTACCTGGAGTTCTTAACAAATGAAGTAATACCGTCGAATTGAGCTCTTTTCCAGAAGGCTTAAACAATGTTTGGTTTCATCAAGCCAGTGCTGCCGCACATTATTCATACTGTTTTTCAGCGCAGTTGGGTATAGGACAAAGAGGCGAAATAGAATGGCCTGCACGCTCACCACGGTATTACATATTTAACAGTGTGGTCTACATAACTCAACCAAATAATTTAGAAGATTTAAAAGCTAGAATTAGAGCAGAAGTGGAAAGAATCATTAGAACAAGTACATACTAAGAAATTTTCAGGATAGGTTGAGGCATGATTTGGTAGTTAACGGGGAAATTTTTGAATATTTATTAAATTAGTTTTATATTTACGTTGTGTGATATTCTTTTTTCTTTTCTTAAACAGAATAAAAATTTATTGAAATTAAAAATTAATGTAATATTTTTTTTAGAAAATTGCTTATGCAACCAAGCAAAATTTTATGCTATCAGATGCATTATAACACGGGGATTTAAGAAATGTAAAAAAAATCATAATTGACTATTTAAAAAATTGAAGTTGAATGTTGTAGCGTTTAGACGTGATGACGTAAGATAAATTAAAGTTAATTGACATGAAGAGCATAGTAATATACCGTCTGTCTTATGAAAAACGCACGACACTATAACTCCGTTATTAATGATCCGATTTCAATAATTCAAAAAGTACATAAGACTAGTTTAAAAATACTACAAAAGGATAGCATTTTAGATTTTTTTTAAATATGACGTTTTTGTCAGACGATAGTCAACTTTTTTTTTTTCAAATGGCGGCAGATATCTTTTTTTACTCAGTTTGATAGAGATTTATTTTCTAAATTCAATTATTTAGAAAAACTTTCGGAAAAGTGAAACTAACCGTGTGGGTACTCAAATTAAAGGTCTCAAAGAGGAAAATCAGATAATCGAAAATGTGCAATGAGCAATAATCGAAAATGTGCGAGTTGAAGTTCTTGGATTTTCTTGAATACTAAGAAAGACATGTAACTCTACATTTTCACGAAATTGACGTTGTTGTTTCTTGGGTTTCTTAAACGCTTCGTGATTTCTTAAATTTTTTTCAAGTCTTCTAAATTTCTGACGGTTAGGAACTTCTCTATTAGGAGAGCGAGCTGCGTAAAGGCGCTCAGCTTGACCAGAATGTTTGTGGCACTCGAAAAACACTTGCACCGTATCAGTTAATTGATTGTTATCCATAATGAAATAATAATGGTGTAACAAAATAATAACAAGACGATAACAAATAATACAAACAAGAATAAATGAAAACAAGTTGACAGATAAATACTTAAATCGTAGAAGATAGTTACTGTTTTGTGCAATTTGGTAGGAATCCAAAGCATACTTGAAAATTTTATAAAAAAAACAATTTCCATTTCTCAAAAACTTTCTACAAAAAATATCAAGTTGAAATAAATCGTTGAATTCCGAAAATAAATCTCTATCAAACTGAGTAAAAAAAAATATCTGCCGCCATTTGAAAAAAAAAGTTCACTATCGTCTGACAAAAATATCATATTTAAAAAAATCTAAAATGCTATCGTTTTGTAGTATTTTTAAACTAGTCTTATGTGCTTTTTGAATTATTGAAATCGGATCATTAATAACGGAGTTATAACGTCGTGCGTTTTTCATAAGACAGACGGTATATATATTTTTTTTGCTAAAGTCGATAATAAAAAATATATGGACATGTTTCGTTACTTTTTCCTCTCCCTGTATAAACTTTTAACACGATTGATATACCGGAACATAGGAAGCTAGCATGACTACTAGGATGGGTCATTTTTGTATGGAAAAAGACGATTATTGCGCTTTTGATTTCTAATAGCAAAATTATGTTGCCTTTACATGAAAACAGTGTAATACTAAAATTTAAAGTAAATAGCACACCATCTTCAGGTTGCGCTTTGTCTTGGAAATACGAATAACTTGAATATATTCTGGTAGTCATATAACATAAATGTCTCAAGAAAAATAGGATTTCTAGAATAAAGTAATCATTTATTAATAATTTGAAAAAGAATACAACAGAAAAATTCATGAAAATCATTAAATATTGAAATCTTTATTGCTATCGAATTAGGCATTTTGCTGCGAAATTCGAGTTTTAATTTTATCCATCTTCTCTTACTCTTTTAGTATACAGTTTTGATGATAACTCTGTTATTATTATTATTAAAAATACGAACTTTTCATGGCATACTATATGGCCTTTCTTGTATAATTTCAAAAATTCAAACGTAAGGCGCACCCTCTAAATATTAATTAAATTCAAAAATATTTCGTAGGTGTCATAATATCACTAAAAGACAACATAATTTTGCTATTAGGTAAGATTATCTCAAAGTTTGGTTTTTTGACCCACCCTAATGACTACCCTTGATAATGACATATGTATTTGATTAAAATCATATTGTAACATTCAAAAATCAATTCGAATATTAATTAAAATTTAAAGTTTCACGAATTAATTTAATTTCAAGTATTTTTACATCCTAGGAACAATAGACAAATCAATACATTAAATTATTAAATTTTAATTAATATTTAAATTGAGTTTTTGATGTTTTTAATATAATTGTAATTATTAAGGGAAGTCATGCGAATCTCCTATGTTCCGGATTGAAGATGGTCACGGGGAATAAAAATGTTGAAATATCTTAAATTCCTTTCCTTGAAACTGAAGACTGATGAGTTTCATCTCCATGTATTAAGTGCTGTATGACAAATAATTAAAAATTATAAAAATAGATAACCTGTATTCCAGTTTTTTGTACGATACCTAAACGATTATTTTATATAAAAAAAAATATCGTTAAGGATTAATAACAGATTTGAAATTTGACTTTCCATTAAAAGGAAGCAGACTACTTTTCGTCTATGATGTGTTACTGTTGTGCAGAATTTTATTCAAATTCAATTTATTTGAAAACAGTTATTCTACATAGTTCTTCAACTACCTAATATTCTGACTTTCAAACGATCAAAAAGTATTTATAAAATTAATCAGTTTTAAAAAATACAATTTTTAAATACCACTTCAACAACAGAAGTTCTAAACACATTTCTAAATGACGTGACTGACAAAGTATTTTTAATGATAATTGTAATCACAATCGTTACTATGGGAAAAATCGCCAGATAAAGTTAATTGGAGATGGAAAGACCGGGCCTAAATAATATTTCATTTTTTAAATCATTAAGATAAATAATGGGACGTCTTTTGACGGGAAAAAATTATTAAACGTACATTTTGATGACAGAAAGATGGAGAATCTGTGATTGATGCTCACTTCAAAAATAAATATTTTATTATACTTTACTATAATTAAAAAAACATTAAAGAAATTCGCGCTTTGTGTTTTCCAAAATATCAAAAGTCTGGAACATGACAAGTTTGCAGAAAAAATACCTTCGCATATTGTCAAGTCTGTTAAGTTGAAATACCTCACTCATATTCTTGGCAATCCTTTTCGAGGATCATCTGCTACTTTATTAATAGATAAAAAAGTGAATGAATTAATCGTCATCGGTAGCACAGAGTTAAGTAGAGATCTCTTTCAAACTAAATTGAACTTACTAAATTTTGCACACTGATAATAACTGTTACAAGTAGAATATTTGCTTCATGCAGATAATGCAAAATTATTATATATTAAAAATAATTCTAACTAGTATACAGCGTGGATAAAAAGATTGGAACACCTTAAGTAAACAAAACCGAATAGTTGAAAAATATTGGATGCAGATAAAACGTCATCTAACAAGTATACAGTGTGGATAAAAAGTTTGGAACCCCTTAAGTTAACAAAACCGAATAGATGGATAGGTACAGATCATCACATCAACTCTCCTTATCACGAATAGTGAGAAATTTTTCACTGCCTCTTAAAAGATAAAATTATTAAAGATAAAAGCAATGCAGGTACCCTGTGAGTCCTGTGACTAACAAAATATTGGACCAGAAATAATTAACAATGTCCAAAATGCATTCGTTTTACAATTCTTTATTTTGTTTCTTTTTAAATTAACTAATTCCATTTTGCTTTGAATTTCTGAACTGCATTTAGTTCTTATGTGGCCCTATAAAATTTTTATGCAGATGTACAAAAATATGCCCTTTTGAATTTCGTAATAAAAATTGAAGGTTTCCATTTTAAAAAAAAATATTTTTGTATCCCAACGGTACGCCGCTGTACAAATAAATGTATTAGTGTAACAAAATTCTTCTATTGAATTTGCGCTTAATTGTTTCATACACAGGTTATAAAAACGAATACCAACATGCATTCTAATTACTTTAATTAAGGAGTAATCTCGTCTTACAATGAGGGAGATAAACTATCGATAATTAACTTTGGGCCATTAACTGTGATGTAATAGTCACACCGTTAGCTAAAAAGAAAAAAAAACATCATCGCCAATAATTAATGGCATCGATGTCAGGTTTAGTAATTCATTTGCTTAGAACGAAGCGTAACGAATTCGATTCGTCCCCGTCCGCATTTAACTTTCACATTAAATACCGCATAAATAAATCAATTAAAACAAATCCGCTATAGATCATTTTTAACACTGACAGCCGTTTGCATAGCATTCTTTAAGGATTACTTTAACCAAACTTATTACTAAGCAGTGCTTTAATGCGAAAATTTGGTTTGCACCGTACATAAAGTCGGCTTTAAATCAATGCTTTATAAAGTCATCAAAGTCGGAGACTTAACAGATACTTAACGCTATGAAGTATGTCATCCGTCAAAATTATTATCATCAACCCTTATTCCGAAAAACTGTAAGTTTTATAAGACGGACTGTGCTGATTCCTGAAGATAAAAATTGGACAAGATGAATCCAGAAGATTACAATATTTTTAAAGATGATTTACACGTTTTCGAGTTATTTGATTTTGGGTTTCCTCGTCGCACATATGAAAGAAGAAATATTTCGACGAACTAGAAGCTCTAGGATTTTTTCGGAGAAGTCGAACTAGAATTTGATAACGATCTGTAAGTTGTTGTGCAATAAATAATAATAATAAATCAGAGCGACGAAGGGGCCCACCACCTGTTTCCATTACATACTTTCTTTCTTCAGCAGCATGCTTTCTCAATTGTCTTCTATTGTTATTGAAATAATTTTTTTAAAGATTTCTCATCTCTAAGACGAGCATTGGGACTAAAAATTATCGATGCATTTAAATAAGGTGTATCCAAGTGCAGTTAAGATGTTGAATGTTATCTTAACACCCATGATAAATCATAGGCCTTAACGTCACTGCCAGCCACAGTCAATGGTCAATATTTAACATGTCAAAAAATTCAGAAAAAAAAATGCATTTTGCGCTGTTGACACATTTATCTTTACTTAAGTTTGACTTTATTAAGAACATCAAAATCGAGCGGCGGTGCAAAGTGATTTATTTTAAGTCGGGCTCAAAGATTAAGTGTAACTTATTAAAAGAAAGCTTTTTGGTTGTACGGTGCAAACGGCTGTGATCTGGGAAAAGATGTAAAGTATGCTTTACAAAAAGAATGTACAATATTATGAAAAATTATGAGTATATGTACATACTTATTACTACTTTCGGTCCATGTTCATGATAATAAGATTTGTTCCAAGCTCAGAATCATCATCGACTCTGACAGTTCCATCATATGTAAAACTGCATCACTTTAACGCTGCTGTTGGAACAACTCTTATAAATATCACCAGGTTAAAAATTACTGTGAGACAATCTCGTTAGTCTTACCTTTTAGAACCTCTTCTCGCGTCAACTTCATCTCCAGAAACTCCATTTGAGGAATCCTGTAAAAAATGAAATAAAATTGAATCTTTCATTTTGATTGATCAATCATTGAAGTCTTTCAGATTACATGATTAACGGCCGGTATTACCAACGTTTTAAGGAGACTTACATTTAATTCGTGTTTAGAATATGATTGATATTATACAAACCAAGCAGAAATGTCACAATCTAAACACGACTTAAATTTAAGGTCTTCTTAAAACGATGGTAATACCGGCCGTTAGCCGGCAATATTTTTGGCCTGCAGATATGGTTTGGAAATAGAACACGTTATATTTTTTATTCAATTTAAATTTTGCTACCCTTTACTGGATAGTTTAAATTGATCAAGAAATTGAACCAAATCTTATACAAGAAATAGGCCCTTAACACCTGTTTTTTTATATGATTAGATGTTACTGCTACATAAGCTAGATTACAACAGAGTTGGAGTAAATTTATTAAATAAACTATACTTTCATATTAAAGTCTTTAAAGTTTGGTGTATTTTTACCTAATTACATAATGATCTAAAGCACACTAAATTTAAAGTTCATAATTTCGTGAAAAGGTATTTAAACGTATTTATTACTAATTTTATGAAGCTCTGATGATACTGAATAAAGATTATATACAGAATGGTAATTAAAATTTCTTTCAGTAAAACTTCTTTTTTTCCGAACGTCATGAACTTTTAAATACACCTTGTGTAGAAAAGAATATGAATTCATATACGTATTTATTACTAATTTTATGAAGATCTGCGCAAATTTAAATACATATAGATTAGAAATTAGTTAATCCAGTCAATATTTTATTAAAAATACATGAGATGATTCTTTAGAAATAAGAGTGATGTAATGTAATGTTCCAAGAAACTTGAACACTCTGTAGATTAGAAAATAATTTTGTCATATAGAGCTCCCAGATAAAAATAAAAACATTTGAATTTCTTGTCTATATTTATTAATTTAGATGTTAGAGAAGAATGCCCGATGAACACGTGTTATTCAAATATGTATCTACAATTTAAAACTGATAAATCTGGATGAAATTGATTTATAATTAATAATTACGAAATAGATTAGAAAAACTGATTTATCTTTACCTTATCACAGCACACAAAAAAATTCGCAGTTATATAAGTTTCCGCCATTCCCCAACATGAGGATCTACACTTTACTAAACTTTATTTAAAGGAAAAAAGAGGAACTCAAAAAGCTACAATTAAATAAAGTATTTGTGACTGTCTTGATAATTTTTTTTATGAAGTTATCTTCTCCAGAACATACTTCACACATTAAATCACAATTCACATAATGTTTTATGTTTGAAATAGGATCACATCTACCCACAAAATGAAATCAAATCCACTAATGTTTAGAATATTCGTACGATAAGTAACGGTTTATCTGGCGGAATAAAAACTGAAAACTCCAAACAATTTACAGTAAATATCGCATAATGAAATTCGCGCTGCGCACGTTAACGTATCGTCGGCTTCGATTAATCAAAACTGATAATTTTTTTAATTTCAGACAAACTTAAACAGTTTACGCTGGACTAAACTTTATAATTCCTTGTTATCATTCCCGGCCGAGATAAGCGTTTCGTCAGATAACAGCATACATATAAAAATTTAGACTGAAAACACCTTTGATAATGCTTCCCTGCAAATAATTATGAAGGAAAAAAAAGTTTGTACTAAACCTAGAATTTTTCGGAGAAGGTTTTGTTTAATGCAAAATTGATTACCAAAAGGACATAGAACAAATTTACTGAATGAAAGAAAATACTCAATGACGAAGCCTGCTTTAAATAAAGTACATATGTTATTTGTTCTGAGGAATATCTTAGATTTTTTCACGTAACTGCTCCAGGTTGGTTTGACAATTGTGGAGATGTTAGAGTATATTCCAATCCCAAGTCCCACATATGTACAGAGTGTAATTAATGATTGAAAAGCGTTTGAATTTTTCGCCCATTAGATTATTTGTATAAGTTGGTACTGCAAACTATTCTGTTTTACCATGGGCGGCACATATAATTATATATTATTAAAACAATTTATTAGTGATTAGAAATTATTTTACATTTGTTAATTACATACATTGATATGGAGAATATAAAAAGTAAAGCAGATATAAAATAAAATTATAACATCTGTTCAAAATGTCCCCCATTTGAATCCAAATCTATCCCCAAACAACTGTTGCAAATGATTTAACGTTGTTAGTGCAGTATGGGCTGTAGCTCCATCCTGTTGAAAGTAACCCCGTTGTAATTCGTCGTCATGAAGTTCTTCAATGAAAGGATTTAAAATTGCTTCTTGATATGCGAGTGCATTAATATTGTGTTGAAAAAAAAATAGGTCCAATGATCCTCCTTCTAGACATTGCCAACCACACACCGATCTTCTGAGGATGTAATGAAGTCTCTTCAATAATATGAGGGCTTTCTACAGACCATATTCTACGGTTTTGCGAATTTACATAATCGCTGACATGAAACCATGCTTCATCACCAAAGGACGGACATTTGTATGGCTGTTCACGGTCACTTCGCCTCGAGGACTCAACGCGCACGTAAAGTAGTAAGTCCATGAGCGCCGGATCAATATATTAATATATTACTTTCAAAAAAATGATTAATATGCTATAATAAACTTAAAGTTATAATCCTTAAATTATAATTTCTTATTTTGAAAGGATTACTATATTTATTTAAAATTTAAACTGTAGTGATGCGAACACCAAATTTTACGCTCGGGATATTAAGCGACCAGCTACAATTCTATTACCGCGCAGGGCGTGCCGCTCATGCGAACGACATTGAATTCCATCTTTCCGTCCGTTATCTGTTCATCACTGAAGAAAGTTACGTCTAACATATCGTCATTATTTAAAAACTCATTAAACCATTGGCAATATTGTACTCGACGAGGCAAATCAAGAGGCAGCAACTCATGAGTTACAGTTATCTTATATGGATGTAAATGTAGAACCCTTTTGCAAGCATTTTGGCATGTACCAAGTGATAAATTTGTTTGAGCCGATTAACACCGTAAAGACTCCTTTGGACTTACATCCATTCTTTGATGAATATCTGCGATAACTTCTTCGGTGACAACAGTGGGCCGGCCTGTAGATTTTCCTTTAGAAACACTGCCTGTTTCACGAAATCTCTGAATTATATGGCGGACGTGTTGCATAAAACAATCACATGTGAATACCACTTCAACTTTGATAAGAATAATTCCACACGACTTGTTCATTGCGTATCCCCGACCGAAAATACGCCTCAACAATAAACTTATTGTGCAGGTCCGTGAAAACCATCGCTAATCTAAAAACGTTTATGTGTACTTTTATTTCCTGTTATACGGCTGTACTTACCAATGAAAAATGTCTGACACCAAAAGTGGAAATAATTTAATACTAACTCAATAATAATAAAATAAGGAAATCAAAATGTAAACAATACACCACACGCACGCTACTGACGAAATTCAACATCAAGTCATCATATCCAATATGAATACCAATCTTGCAAGACGAAAATTACTAATTCGACAACGCGCCAAATTCAAACGCCTTTCAATCATTAATGTACACTCTGTATATCAAATTGGCGATTAATAGGAAGCTTTTAGGGGTTATAGAATGATAGTCACATCTAGGTATCTTTAAGTCATTATCCCCCAGTGTGCTACCTTATCAGAAAATGCTATCAGGATATTATCATAAGTAAGAAAAAGTTTACACCATTCAGTTCACGTATTGACTGGTATCGTACAGAATTCGATAATTTGTTAACGAAAAATGATTAATAGTAGAATATTTTGAAAAGAATACATTTTTGCCTAAAAGCGAGTACTATTTGTCCTGTATAATGCTGAAAGATATTTTAACTTTTTCCATATTTTCATAAAGCCCAAAGTTCTAAGAATATTTTGTTATATTTTCATAAGTCTGTGTCATCTCCATAGTCAGAAAAATAAGTTGAAAATTTGTAAAATTTTAACGAATTTTCGAAGAAAAATTTTTTTCTTACGAAAATAACTGAGCGAAATAAATATATCTTTATATTATTGTAATCATCTCTGCGCAGGACATCCAAATTTATAAGAATATACAGGTATTCCATTAAAAAAAATTGCTTTCTATGCACCAACACTTTCTGGAGCACCCTGTATAGTTGAAAATAATTTTAAAATGTGCTGCGTGGTGTCTAGTATAACTTTCTTAATCTTTTTTTCTCTACTTGTTATTCCTACAGGCTCCACAGAGGAAATACACACCGTTGGGACACCCGGCACAATTCCAGTTTAACTCTAAGGCAAAGCTTAAACACAACAATTGTTGAAATAATCATTATTAAGGGTTTAAGCTTCAGCTTAAATTTAAACTGGCATTGTACAACTGGGCCTAAGTTGGTTAGAAGGTTGTGGAGCTGCTCCAATCTTTAGTCTTTCATATCAAATACCTACGTGTTTAAACGTACAGATAACCTTCAAGTCAATATCACAGTGTAAACTGATTTATCATTCTGAAAAATGTTGCAGAGTAGTTTCTTAAGTAAGAATTACAGGTTCCAGAACAGAACGCCTTTCACCTATTGAGTTATTGACTGGTTATGGTATTAAATACCATAGACTTGATATGGTGGTCCTAAATAAAGTCAAAAAATTTTGCTGGGAATCCTGCAATGCACTGTACACACAGACACTCTGGAGTCCAAAGCTACCATCCTGTTGCCTCATATAAAGAGTCGTCTTAAAAGGGTCGCTTACCCTCCTCAGTGGTCTATCTGCCCTTGTGAAGATTCTCAAGAACTTTTTTTGACCAACCTATTCCAGCTCTTAAACACATTCTGATTGCTACCATCCTGTTGCCCCATACAGAGAGTCGTCTTAAAAGGGTCGCTTACCCTCCTCAGTGGTCTATCTGCCCTTGTGAAAATTCTCAAGAACTTTTTTTGACCAACCTATTCCAGCTCTTAAACACATTCTGATTCATCTTTCGAGCACTTTATCTGAAGAATAGTCCAAGTTCTTGCATTCCTTTTCAAAAGAGTTAATTGCTGATAAGGTCCTTTCCGGCAAATAAGAAGCAATTGTTTCAAATGAACTACAGCAGACCTCGGTTATAACGGCCTCGGTTATAGCGATCTACCGCTTATAACGAACTACATTTCAAGTCCCGTCATTTTTCTCTATATTTGTGGCATTATCGCTTATTACGAACTTCGGATATAACGAACCGATTTTGATGGTCCCTTGAGGTTCGCTATAACCGAGGTCTACTGTATTTAACCTAACCAAATACAATGTAATATGCACTGCTAGAATGATACTGAATAAAAATTATCTACAGAAGGGTAATTAAAAAAGACTTAAAAGTAGATAATAGCCTAGCACGACTGTTCCTTCTAGGCCGTTCAATCTTTTTAGGGAATCAATATGTTTAAATAAAATTGTGACCTTAAGTAAAGTATTTATGTATTTCTTTCAATCAAATTTCTTTTTTTCCAAAAGTCTCTAACGTCACGAGCTTTTAAACACACCTTGTATAGAAAAAAAAATATGAATTCATATATGTATGTACTTATTATTTTCTATTAATTTGAAAGATTGGTATTTATTGCAACACATTACCGAACGCAGAAAAAAAAGTTCTTTAAAAGTTTTTACATGACACACCTTGTATAGAAAAGAATATGAATTCATATATGTACTTATTATTTTCTATTAATTTGAAAGATTAGTATTTATTGCAACACATTACTGAACGCAGAAAAAAAAGTTCTTTAAAAGTTTTTACATGAATTTAAAATGCAAAAGTTGACAGGCATCACGCAGCTAGCTGTCATAAATGCAAGAAGGGCTATATTGCAGTATTTTTTCTGGCATTTTTGTTGACTCAGGCTGTATTTCAATTGTTAATAAATTTGGAGAAATACGTATCATACATGTCACATTAAAATAATTTTTCCTACGATAAGAATAAAATTGCAATACATGTGGGCGCTATATTTAAACTCAAACAAAATAATTCACTTTTTTTATCGTTTGCTATCAACTCTCTAGTGCGATTGTTAACCATATAAGGCAATGCGCTCGGTATATGCGAGCCTCACACACGCTGACGCCGAGAGAAAGCATGGTTACTGATATAGCATTAAATTTTAGGTTATGCTTTATCGCTAAGCTTTATGTTGCTTGTTATCTATGCAGAAGTAGAAATACATACTTTAGACGGTGTTATCTAACTTTCAGTATAATCATGCATATAAACATTTGCAAATCATGCGAGCGAGCACTGTTACAAAATATCTTTACAGAAACTATTCTTTGATGGAAACATATTACAGACGAAATAAAAGTTAGTCCAGGTGTTATCTCCATCTACTTCAATAATTTTTGCTGTTTTGAAGAGTTAAGCCTAGTCTACAATTGCCCGGGAACGTTAACGAGAACCGCAACGAAAACGAAACGTGAACGGGACGGGAAAATTATTTTCAGATTGCGTCCACAATTAAACGTAAAGTAGAAAACGTTTGTGCTATGGTGAGTGGAGCCAAGCATTTCATAACCTAAAATTTAGTTGTAGTTTGAAGTTATACAGTACTTATAAATAAAAAATTATGAATCCACAAGTTGAACCAAACAATATTCTAATTTGGGGTTTATTTATTTTCATATTATATTTATATATCACAAAATCTTTATATAATTGCTACTTTAGTTCGAACGAGCGCAGGTAAAAATTGCCGCGATCTTATCGGCTCCGTGAGCAAGCCGAGAACGGCAAAGTTGAAGTTAAACCAACTTTTACGTTCTGGTTGCGGAGCTTTATTAGCGTTACTGTATTTACCGATGCATTGTGGACACTTGTACGATTATGAAATGATTTATCTTTTTTAACGTTTGTTCCCGTTCTCGTTCTCGTTCCCGGGCAATTGTAGACCAGGCTTTATCCTTTACCGGTTGATGATTGCGGTATATACCGATTGATTCTGACACGCCTTGCTTTTTTGGGCTGTACTTGCGTACAGATATGCGTGAAGTTTCCAACTCAAAACGAAACATACGGTATGTAGAGTGACGTTGACTTTGATTAACACAATAAGTATAATTTTATGTGAACGAGACCTTTAATAATTTTTTTTTGTCAATTTAAAGTAAAACTACATCTACTTCAACAATAACTTACATCAAATTCGAAATGATCTTTGATGAGGACAAGAATTTTTCTATACAGTTTGTGTAAATTAACTAACAATAAGTTACATTTAAATATGTTCTTTAGAACAATAGTGGATGGAAGGTCAACTTCTCATGAGTTCCCTCTATTCATTTGTGGCCTAAAGAACTTCTAATTATTTTTTATTTAAAAGCCATTACATCATATTTGGCAAAATTGCAGATAATTGCAATTGGCCTATAATTTTCTATATTAGTAAGGCTACCCTTCTTATGCACAGGACATATTCTTGACGTTTTCCATTGCGACGGAAATTGGCCAGAGCTAAGGATAAGGTTGAATATCTTAGTTAGTGGTTTGGCAAGTACATAAACACAATCTCGAACAACAAAAGCAGGGATACCATCTGGACCAGCCGTCATTTTAGGTTTAAGTTTTCTTATAGCCCTGATTACATCATCCTCACTAATTGAGTTTATATTCAAGATATTTAAATTTGAATTGGGAGAATCTTGATTGACCTGTACATGGTTGTTATTAATAAAGGATTGAGCAAAATAGTCGGCGAAAGCATTAGCTATCTCATCAGGAGTACATAGATTTATATTGTTATGGGTCATTTCCGATGGAATATGGTTAGAGTCACACTTGGACCGTATAAAAGACCAAAAGGCTTTAGGATCATGTTTCAGGGTGCTGTTGATATGCTGTAAGTATGAGGAATAGGCAATTTTCATTTTAGTCTTAATTGAGGATCTTAGAGATTTAAAGATATTATAGTCTTCTAAGGTTCTTGTTCTTCTGTATTTTTTCCAAAGTGTATTTTTCCTTTTTAGCCCCTTAATTATATCCATCGTAAACCAGGTGGGATATGTACGTGTCAGAGAGGGTCTTTTCTTTGGTACATGTATTTTGAAATGATTATGTAGCATGAAGTAAAACTCAGTAATGGCGGTGTCAACAGTGAAACAAGAATCTAGGAAGGACCAATCAATGTTCAATAGTGATTCATAAAGTTGATTAAAATTGCATTTCCGGAAATTATAATCCAAGTCAGAAATAAAATGAAGCTTTTCCTGCCTTGTTTTTGAAACATTATAATCGATACCAAGAGCTGGATGGTGGCAATCTTCCTGTACAAAGGGATCATCGGCCTTAAATACAGAACATTTACTGTATGTATTTAGGAAAACAAGGTCTAGAAGTCTATTACTATGATTAACAATATTATTGCATTGCTTTAGACAGTAGAAATTTATTAGGTTTAGCAAATTACTATACAGTGACGTTGGTTTAAGTTTACCCGAAGAACATGACTCAAATTCAGGGATGTTAAAATCTCCTAGAACAAGTATATCAGATCCATACAGACAAGACAGAGACAATAAGAAATCAATGAATACACAATAATCTGTATTACTGCAGGATGGTGGTACATAATAAATTTGGCGAAATTTTAGTGTAATTTTGATTATCAAAAAGTCAATACTAGGTGAAATATCACAGATATTATCACTGATACTGCATTTAGTTGCATTGATTGTATTATCTACTGCTAATAAAACTCCGCCACCCCTTTTATGCCTGTTCATGTCACGATCTTTCCTGAAGACATTAAACCTGCTTAAATCAAACAATTCACCATCTTTAATACTGTTATTCAGCCATATTTCAGTTAATGCAATGATATTAAATTGTGAGGCTAATGATGAAGATAAGTAAAATTCACGAGTTTTAGTACCTAAACCTCGCACATTCTGATAATAACATAACAATGATGATTCACAATGAGTAGAACCAGAAGCAGAGATATCATGAATCAAAATCGAAGCATTAACAACAGAAGGTGATTGCTGTAATTGCTATTTGTTTCCTAATATTAATGCTTTCAATTTTTCTAATTGGCTTTTGTATACAGCACAACTGTTAATATCCCAGGCTGCATGATTGCTCTGGATAGTAGAATCTTTGACTTTAAGTAACTCACAGTGAACACATTTTAATGAAGTAGCACGGCAATCCTTTAACAAGTGCGTGCCGGCACATTTAGGACAAGTAGGTTCTTTTTGAGTACATTGATATGAAAGGTGACGAAAACCACAACATTTATAACATCGGCGCATCCCAGACCCTACAGTAATCATAACCAATAAGTATTTTACCAACATCAGTTATACTTTTGTACGATTCCAAATCCACTTCAATAATTGCTTGGCGCAGGTTTGCATTATTTTTCAAAGGATAAATTTTTTTTAATATACAAGTATAAGTACTACTAAGTAGTGATCTATTCTGACGGATTATGTAATCGAGACAATTCTCTTGAGTTATTGTACAATTAATTCCTGACACTCTAATTCTGGGATTTAACAAAGGTAATTTCTTAACATTAAATTCCAAAGAATTTTGCATCATGTTAGTAATTTTTTCCGAATCTTCAATACTTTCACAGCTGACTATGATACTACCGTTTCGAGCAGGTTGAATTCTAGAAATGCTAATATCTGATTTAACTGGGTCTGCCTTTTTTAAGAGTTCAGCTTTAGTAAGGGCGACTAATTTATTATCATTCTTTGGTTGAAGAATTACAGAAGTTATTTTATTCACGACATTAGCATATGTAGGAATACTGGGCACAAGCTCAGGTACTTTTGGCTCTTTGCTGACTAATTGACCAGGTTTAAATTTTGAGATTTTAAAGTTTCATTATGATTGGATACTACTTCAACACATTTGTCAATAGAATCTTTTAACAAATCTATTTTTGAAGAGCCTTCAACAGTAAGACATTCATCACACAGGAATTTTAGGTTGTTATATTTATTTAGTATCTTTAAATCAGCATCCTCGATTTTAGCGCATTTAAAGTGAAACTCATTACTGCAGAAGAAACATTTCAAATATTTCTCCAAGCGTTTGAAATCTATATCACAAAATTTACAAGGTGGCATTTTAAATGTATTTTAGAATTTAAATATTGCGCTTGTTTACGCTTATCAGACGTAATGTGTGTTGCCTAAAATAGCCCGCGCCAGGTGCCGCATCTCCAGTCAACCCGTCGGAAGATACGACTCCTACCAGCTTATATGACCTTCGACCTCACACAATGTGATTGATTTATAAAATTTAATTATTAAAAAATCTAGTTTAACAATTACGGTAAAAATACTAATTCTATCTACTTAACAACTGCCGTTTACGGTGAAATACTTCGCAGTCGATTCCATTCCCGATAATAGCCAAGATTAAATGAAATACCGGAGCTACAAAATTTGCGCCACACACATGCACATTCACACATTATGACTTTTGTGATCGTAAACTTTTTTTTATTAAACAGATGACCATAAAATTTAACGCATACATAAATTGTTCAACGATTATGTCCTTGTCCGAACCAGAACATGAGCTATATGTAAAAACAGGGCGATAGAAAAAAAACTTGAAAGATTAGCATTGCAAATGTATTAAAATTAAATCTGGGAATCTAAGGAATTTAATTGTTGTGTCTAGTTTATTAACATATCTCAACATAAAAATGACATACATTTAATGAAAATTCAATAAGCTGTAATTAATGACCGGCTATACGAGGCTATAATCATTTAATTAAAGAATAAGTATCAAGTAAGTAAAAAAGGCACACTCAAAATCCAGTTTTTTCTTCGTGGACAAATGCGAAAAAATTGTGGGTGTTTTTATTACTCGGTTATTCCACAAATTTATTTCACTAAAAAATAGTAAAGGAGACTGTGGTTTAAGAAATAATTGAAATTTATCTCCGCCCACAATAATTTTATATCCATAGATACGTATGTCGGCAGCTAAGCTGCCATCTTCAGTACAATTTAAAAAACACTACATGAAATCTAACAGCTACCTACCTACCTACCTACCTGATCATACTATCTATACTACTAATAGTATCTAAAATTAACAAAATTAACACTAAAAAAATAGTAAAGGAGACTGTGGTTTAAGAAATAATTGAAAATTATCTCCGCCCACAATAATATGAACAGTCAATCTACAGTCAATTTATCCCTGAAAAAAAAAGGGATAAATTCAAGCGGTATCAAATAGCAGGGAATTAAATGCTTACAAAAGTTCTTTATTCGGGAGAATAAGAACATTTTTCGGATATTAGACCAATACTCATTTCCGTTTTATTTGATTTGCTTTTTTGTTAGGTTTTGACTGTTAATATTATTGTGGGCGGAGATAATTTTCAATTATTTCTTAAACCACAGTCTCCTTTACTATTTTTTAGTGTTAATTTTGTTAATTTTAGATACTATTAGTGGTATAGATAGTATGATTAGGTAGGTAGGTAGGTAGCTAGCTGTTAGATTTCATGTAGTGTTTTTTAAATTGTACTGAAGATGGCAGCTTAGCTGCCGAAATACGTATCTACGGATATAAAATTACTGTGGGCGGAGATAAATTTCAGTTAAATTTATTTCATATTTAATATGTATAGTATCTATACAAATAGCTTATCAAAAAATTTTCTAAAGATTTGTATGTACGAAATGTATCCAAATCAACTTCATTATTTTAAAATGAAATGGCTACGTTTTTGCATCAAACGTACACCATTTCAGGGTAGGATCTTCAAATAAGCACGGATATTTTAAAAATTACTTAAATACTAACATTCTGATCAAAATATAAGCTTTACTCCATATGTTTACTGTATTGGACATGAAATGAAACTCAAGCAACGAAGAATTTGAATTAATAAGCGGAAGGCAAAATACAAAAGAGCACTTACGAATTTAGGGCGTATGGTAATGGAAAAACAATAAGCCAGCGGCAGACGAATAATAACAGAATTATTAAATACGGATACAGCTGAATTAATTAAGGATGAATTTATTATGCCGAGTGTGAATTACGAAGAATAATACCACCTAATTTTGATTGACCAAAGTAGGCAGGCAACTGTTACGAGTGTTTCATTTCATAAAGGTGCGAGGAGTCATCGTCATCAGTGATGATGATAGCGGAGAATCTTCCTGCAAATGTCACTCTGACTGACTGGTTTCTCTTTCTTCCGGATGTGCAATAAATGTCTTTGATTTAAACATTTTGCTAATGGCGTCACGAAGTTACGCAACGAAAGAAAGCAAAAAAAAAAACATGATTTGTATGACAATAGAACATGACTTCTTTCTGAATATTATTATTATACATGCCCATCAATAGGTCAATGATTTCTTATTCGATTAAAAAAAAACACAATTCAATTCTATGGATATAAAATTTACATCACGGATGTGAATTGCCATACTATAACTTGTTTAGTTTTTTCCAAACACCTACAACATTCGTAATGATAAATGAAATTATGTAGTAGTTTAGCAAGTACTATAGGGTAACTATGCCTGTTAGCCGACCACTACCAGTTTGTTGGTCATCCACTAACGATGAATGAGAAAAAAGGACGCAGTTATGATTCATAAGTCTGATGATGCAACACCAGACAATGACGCAACGGTCTTCTCTTATGAATAATACTATAACATTATTTCATGCAGGTCCACAATTGTTATTATTTACAGTAAGGCAGCATTATTGGGTTACATCTGGAATGAGTGTGGCTAAGTCAGTAGTGCGAGATTGCATCAAATGTTTTAAATCTAAATCAAAATCTTTTGATCAAATAATGGCGAATTTACCAAAAGAACGAGTTACAATGAACAATCCATTTTATATCACGGGAATTGATTATGCAGGGCCTTTTAACATAAAAGATCGCAAAGGTCAAGGTTTAAAGACTAAAAAGAGCTACATTTGTCTTTTTATCTGCTTCTCTAATAAAGCTATGTATCTTGAACTTGTGACAGATTTATCAAGTGAAACATTCCTTGCTGCTTTGAGAAGGTTTGCATCACGACGAAGCAAACCAGCTCATTTATATTCAGATAATGCAACAAATTTTATCGGAGCAGCTAAAAAACTATCTGCCTTGCATGAATTTTTCTCAAACTCTAAAGCAGAAATTACAAATTATTGTACAAATCAAAATATAACCTGGCATTTTATTCCCCCAAACTCGCCTAATTTTGGAGGGCTTTGGGAATCAAACATAAAAAATATAAAACATCATTTAATTAATGATACAAAATTAACATATGAAAAATTTTACACAATCTTAACACAGATAAAAGCCATTTTAAATTCTAGACCTTTATACCCCTTGTCATCGGACGTCGATGATCTGTAGCCACTAACTCCAGCTCATTTTTTAATTGGCAAACCACTGACTGTTATTACCGAACTACAACTGCTGGACACACCAATAAACAGGCTGTCACGTTTCCAGTTACAGCAACAATTATTAGTACAAAGTTTTTGGAAAAGGTGGTCACGAGAATATCTGTGTCATCTGCAAGAAAAAAAAGAAATGGAAGATCAAAAATCCAGGGTTGAAAATTGGAAGTTTAATGTAATAATAATGGTGATAATCAAACAGGATAACTTACCTCCTTCTCAATGGCTTCTTGAACGAATAGTAGAGCTTCATCCCGGTGACGACAGCGTAGTTCAAGTTGCTTTAGTGAAGACTCATAAAGGCATTTTCAAGCGAATAGTAGCGAAGTTGTGTCCTCTTCCAGTACCTGAAAATGGAAGTAGTGACAGTGAAACTGTGCATGTTAAAAACAATTAAAATGATTCATTTTTATTATAATAAGTTCATACTTATCTGCAGTTTATGAATATTTGAACACTTTCTTAAAAAAAATGTTCAAGGCGGGGAGTTGCCTTGAACATTTTTTATTTTATTTTTGCAAAATAAATATAAAAATATGAGAGTGTTTATAAATGTGTACTACCTTAACACAGATATCAGAGTATAAATTCTAAACCTTATCTGAATTCCTGAATTGCTGTGTGGTGGGTGTTTCTTCTCCTGGCTGATGCGCCTAGTCCATGTAAATCTTATATCCGGCTCGAAGGACCAATAGATTTACGTTGTGTAATTAGCTTCAATATAATGGACTGTATTTATTCTTTGATTCTGATTGAAGGAAACTTCGTTGGTACGAGTACCTTTTTTTTATTGTTTTCAATTGTTTTTTTGTTTACATTTTTTTACAAGGAGTATAATTTTTCAAATGAATTATAAATTGTGGTAAAAAAATATTACACACATCCAGATAAAAAAAACAATAAACAATATACAGATATATTTCCAATCTCAATGCTAATGATTATTCGTCACACAGGTTTAAAAATTGTTTGCAAAATCGATGTTGACAAAATATGTAATGTCTTTGAAGAAGCTGACGTGGTTATTAAGACAACTGCATCACAATTAGTGAAAAATCTAAAAAGATTTCTCAATTGCATTGTTGACATCACTATGTCATTGTCGATTATAAACTAAACTACAACATATACGACAGTATTTCAGGGACATTCTTACTCGTTATAAATGTCAATAATAATACGGATTAAAATGTCGCAATCAGAAACAATTAAAACACGTAACCTTCACGTAACATTACACAAATCGATGAGTTAAAACAATGTACAATCTTTCATGAATGTCTGCTCTAAATACCACATTACAATCGTGTTCTTTGTGTTGCGATTTTCTTTAGCATTCAGCGTGTAATCGGCGATCTATCCATCATATAAACTGTAAGGAAATCTGCAGAGAACAATGTAGATGCAACCTCCGCAAGACGCACAATTTACCTGCCCATGGCAGTCGATCAGGTTTTTACTGTTGTCATTAACAAAAAGAAGCCAGACGTAAACTCAGAGCATGCAATTTAGATAATAATATCCCTGAAGCAAGGTGAACCCCGGTAAATGTAACATGGCGAAGTAAACGGAACCGACCTTATTACCGACCGCACAACGGACACTTCATGCGTAAAGAACAAGAACTTGAAAATCAAGTGTGAGTCACGTAACCATCGGCCACAGTACTATAATCGAATGCAACACTAAATTAATTAATTAATTGATCAACCAAAAATACAACGACTACCCGTTAAGATTGATAATAACTAATAACAGTCCCTAATCGAATAGGAATAAAAACTAAGTTAATTTGAAAGCAAATTCAATGGAGCGTGAATAAAACAAGTTCTGATACGAGCACTGTAATTTGTTCTGGGATTATTAAGGCGTAACGACAAGAAACCAAATTCTGGATTGTGAAGGCACGTTTTTTCCGTCGTCCATTATAACTGCAAAAGATAAATAACATTTATTACTTTTTGCTGCAGCAACTTCAGAATCGAAATCCAGATATTCTAATTGAACACGACTTACGCTCGCAATCTAATAAGATTCATGGAAGTAAATGTAAACTTTATGATAACCTCACGCGAAAATGCGCAACGTTGGATGATCGTTATAGGCCCCATACACCTACGAACAAATTGCGCAAACTGGCGTTGCACAAGTTGGTGTGCAAACAAGGTCACCCATACGCTATCACCCATATACTATACGCAATATTGTGCAAACTCCAGTTGCTTTTGTCGTGTATCTACGGAAACATGCCGTCTGACGACGGTATAAATCAATAAACTCATTCAAAAATTACTGCACAATGTGTCGTACAAAGCCCATACACGATGCAATCGTTGCACAACGCCACTCGTTGCGCAATTAATTTCAAACAATTTTGAATTTCTGCAACTAGTTGCGCAGCACGCCAAACAACACCATACACTATACAATTGTTTGCACGACAGCCTCTGTTGCGCAATTTGTTCGCAAGTGTATGGGGCCTATAATAGGCCTATATAGTGTATGGGGCCTATAATAGGCCTATAATAAGCCTATAATAGGCCTATAATAGGCCCCATACACTTGCGAACAAATTGCGCAACAGAGGCTGTCGTGCAAACAATTGTATAGTGTATGGTGTTGTTTGGCGTGCTGCGCAACTAGTTGCAGAAATTCAAAATTGTTTGAAATTAATTGCGCAACGAGTGGCGTTGTGCAACGATTGCATCGTGTATGGGCTTTGTACGACACATTGTGCAGTAATTTTTGAATGAGTTTATTGATTTATACCGTCGTCAGACGGCATGTTTCCGTAGATACACGACAAAAGCAACTGGAGTTTGCACAATATTGCGTATAGTGTATGGGTGATAGCGTATGGGTGACCTTGTTTGCACACCAACTTGTGCAACGCCAGTTTGCGCAATTTGTTCGCAGGTGTATGGGGGGCTTTACGAAAGTTAGAACACGTTCGTGCATGTAATTTTGCAAGATGTTCTCGTTTGCCTTAAAGTTTCCCCACTTACAATTTATAATAAATTAAGGTGGTTTATTTATTGCAAGATTAGAATGAGTTATAAATCAAAAAACTAACCCGTGTTCAATTGAAAAGTTCAGAAGAAGATAGAGCGAAAAAGGGATGACTTTTTAAACCGATTGACATTTGATGAACAATAATTGCCAAACAGTTATTTAACGTATGTATTTGGTTTGTTGTTTGACTTCTTCTGATTATTACATATTAGCTATTTTCAGGGCTAAACAAAACGTTTTTCTTTTGTTTAACAATAGCTTTCGCTATGTTATCTTGTTTTAACCTTATGTAATAATAAGAGATGGTGATACGCTGAGAACACTGTAGGTAGAGCAATGAATCAAAAACCTATTAATTAGCAATATTTTAAGTAAAGTCTTAAAATAACTGGTATTCAATTTTGTATTATTTTTTGTTTAAAAATTCCTTTCTTTGCGCCAAATCATAAGTAGCTCGGTTTCAGGAAAGCTATAAAATATCAATTCATAACTTGCTTTTCAGAAATCGGACAAAAAGTATTCTCATAGAAAATACTATAATTTTTCCTTTACTCCAAATTGCCTGTAATTAGAATTACACCGAAAAATTATGCTATTTTATCATTAATCATCCTGTATAATTTCAAGAATTTCTGTAAAAGAAACTATTAATCTCCGGCTGTTCAATACACCTCTATTACATTTAAATATATCTAATTAAGTTTATAAAAATATTAAATAAAAGGAAGAATGTGTCGGAATTATAAATAATCCATAAATGTCAAACTTGATTTATTGAACACAACAACTTTCTAGCGCAGAATGTCAATTATAGAAACTATAACACAACCAAATCAAACGTCAATTCCTTAAATAAAATTCGTAAAAAAATATGCGATGGAAAAATATAACCGCAGATTAAATTCTCACAACACAACTCAGGAATAATTTAAATGGACATAATTAAAACAGCGACTGTATATTAACGATAATTATAGTACAAAACTACGAGGTAATGTTGCGCGTGAATTTGTAGGAGTGTGAGTTGCGAGTTTGTTGAACTTGTTTAATTCAGACGCATTTAATAAGAGTACAGAAGAAGAATTTTCGTACAGATGTTCAACGGTGTAATTATCCAATCACTTTTCTTAATGTTGATATAACATTACATTATTTCCGACTTCCTAGAAAGTTATTATTACTACACGTTATTATTAATTTAAATAGATGTGAGCATTAATATTATTTAATAAAATTTGCCAAAAATTTAAAACGACAAATATTACATAGTTTTTATAAATTGATAACACAAGGTACACTGAGAATCAAAAGTAATGTCTCCCCTACAAATGTTAAATTGCGACCTAATCGCTTCTAACCTGTGAGCAACTAAAAATCAGATTAGAGTCGGCGGTGCAAAGAAAAAGTACGTCTGTTACTAACGCGGCGCACAGTGGTCCAGAATGAATTTTTAGCGCGTCAAAAAGGGAAAAACTTGACACTTTGAATAAACGTAAAAATAAAGAAAACCTTTCTATTAATGTCATTTCATGTCGGTTTCATTCAATTAGCAAACATATGATTTTATTTACGCTTCTGTGGCGCTGTCAAATCACCATAAATTTTACATTTACAGTTGGTTCTTGTCCGATGAAATTTGTATCACAAAATCTTTTAAGCGGACACTAAATCGCGCACTATACACTTAACGTTTCGCAGTCGTTCGACAGCTTCGTCAGAAGTGAAAAATATGCGCGATTTAGTGTCCGCTTAAAAGATTTTATGATATAAATTTTACAAGTATCAAACGTGACTGAAAAACTAATAAGTTAAACATAAGTTTGAAAATATTTTAGCAAGTTTTGTTGGGTAAATTTGGTGAAATCTTGTTACTTTACATTTCTTTAAACAACTTCATTTAAAATCAATCGGATCTAAATGTTTATTTACATAATTTTTTTTATTTCAAATTGTTGTATTAAATATCTACATTTTAAACTTTCAAAAGACAAGAAGTTAAAATAAGATCAAATAAGATGTTTTTACGAGTTATATAATAGTAGCTAGTAATTTATTTTAAAATAATTTTGCCCAAGTGCTACTTTTTGCTACTTTTTAAGATTTTTTCAAAATTCTCTCTCTCTACATGAGTAAATACTTATAGATAAGATATGCATTTGCTGGATACTTAACGTGAAAATTTTTAAAAATAACTAGTAGAATATTAATATATAATCATTTTTACGCAACATATAAAAAAATTGTGGTGGAACCTGGAAAAATCTTTTGTTTTTATAAGGTAACAATCCAAAAATTTTTATAGAAATAATTATATTCTGATATTATATCATTGGTTTAGAAAATGTATTTAAAAGTACACAATTTTGTTATTTTCACCGTTTTAGAAACTTAGATGTAAAAAAATTATTTTGACGCGGTAGAATTTCATTCTGGACCACTGTGCGGCGTTAGGCTGATCTGACAGTTTATGAATGTATTAAGATCAATTAATTAATTCAGTTAATCACAGACATACATTTTTTTTGCACCGCCGACTCTAATCTGATTTTTAGTTGCTCACAGGTTATAACCACTAAATAAGTAGTCGGACAAGCAGAAAAGAAAAAGAAAATTTTATTGGAGAGACATTATCTTTAATGCTCGGTGTACATTAGCAATATACAAATTAAACTGACCACGATAAGATAACAAACTTCGCCAATCATTAATATTGCATATAATTACGTACTGCTTCTCCTCACAAAATAAACAACAGCAGTGCACATAAGTAAAAGCCGCCATAAAATGAATCATAACGCTAATTAGCAATAGTAATAAAAATAAGTTCACTCAACTTGCTTACGAACTTCCTCGTTTCAGGACGACGTACAGTGTTAGGTGTCAACATGTGAACTTGTTGTACTGGTATTCATGGGAACGAAATGAGGAAACATGCCTTTTATAACTATCCTAAAATTATGTAGATATTCTTTTGCTTGGAAATACTAAAACCGTTCTTTCCTTGCGTGTATACAATTAGAATGTCTTTTAAAACTCATATTGTAAACAGATGCATTTACAAATCGCAAAAACCGATTTTTAAATTTTCCTTGATGAATGAAAATTGTTAGAAGTATGTAAGTAAATAAAAAAGCAATAAAAAACATTAAAACTATATCAAATAAATTCCTAATTAAAGTAGGCTATGATTTCAATGTTTTTTCTCTTAAAGGTTTGCAGCACTGACAGCTGTCCAATTATTTGTTTGTGCTAACATAACCCCTAAACACTTGGCAAACGCGTTTGAAAACATGATGCGTAGGGTACGTTTGTGCATTCAAGCTGAAATACAGCATTTTTCGCAGTTTACTTTAAACTTTAGCGTTGTTTTGAAGTTTTCTTTGAATTTTGGGTTTACTTTACACATTCTTTTATGTGATGTCATGATCGGATAATATGACACTAACAGTTATTCTGTAACTCATAACGACATCATTAAATAACGACAATCGTTAAGTGACATATTTTGAACAACCACACAACACATTTCTGTATACCTACGGATTGGTCAAAATATGTCACTTAACGATATCGTTATGAATTACAGAATAAGAGGGGAGGTTATTATTTTGTGAAACCACCTATCTTGTTTGATTTTTAATTATACGTACATAAACCGTCAAATTGTTTTCTATGTTACATAATTTCAATTTACATACACATTTCAGGTTCAATCAATATAAATATTTCTATCACAACTCAACATTGAATGAAAAAGCACCGCAGTGATCCGCAAAAGAAATAACATCATTGACAGTCAAGACAGGTTCGCTGAAACAATAATGCGTTTGCACAGGATACACGTGTCGTCCGTTCTTATTTTATCAGACACTTTATTTGCTGTATTCCTTATTTGACCATACGTCTTCAGCGAAAACATGTCTTCAACGAAAACTATCATATTTCAAGAGTAACTTTTACTGAAAATTTCAAACACGTGACTAAATCAGAAAGCATTTTTTTTATAAAGTGCATCACTATAACTTGTTATGTTTTACTACATTTTCTGAATCAATTTTTTTACCGTTTTGTAGTTTCAAGAAAAAAATTAAATAAATAAAAATTGTGCCTAATCGCTCAAAACATTTTTATATCCACTACACTGAGAAAAATGTATATTAAAAATCGTGTTGTAAAAAAAGTATCATTAATAATAAAATAAATTGTTTTAAAAGTAGCAAAATTGTTTAAGTAAAGCAAGTAAATTTTTCTCTTAAAAGAAATGAGAATGCGATTATATTACATTAAGCATATGATTTTGTAACATTTATGAGTTCGGCCTGCAGATATGATGTTTACAACATAAAATTTGTAGGTCAAAAAGCGATCGAAAGATGTCACTACTTAAATTGTTCATTACTTTCACGTCGCAATGGCATATAACCTAGGAGAAATCGGTTTGGTTTGCAGTGGAGTTCATAGACAACACAACATAACATAATATATTTATGTTTTCTATGGTGGAGTTCTGGAGCTACGGTTCTGTTGATGAAGGCCCAATGAGACCTTAAACAGCTGTACAGAGCATGCTCGAGGAATCCGCTGTAATCAAAACCGATTTGCACAATTTTTTTTTATAAAATTTGTATTTTAATATACGTTTCGTAGCTTCTTATCTGTGCGTAGATATAAATGTTAAAATATAAATATATTAAACGATACTATATTTTATATTTTAGCCATTTTAGAATATCTTTTTATAAATTTAAATATAAGTATAACAGTTAATATAAATATGTTTTTAAGTTAATAAAATGATTTTGCTGTCATATATAGTAATATAAATTTTTGTAAAAATTACTATATTTATATTTACTTTTACAACGTAATTCTCTCCGTGTATTTGTTTCAGTTTATGAAATAAATCTTGAAATCCAACAGGAACTGTGGATTGCTACAATTTCAAGCAATTCTTTTCTTGTGTTGCCGAAAACCTTGCATAATTATTTCTACAGCTAATTAAAAATGTTTCACTAGAAAAAAAAAGCAAAACACTTAAGTAACGGAATTAATTAATTGCATAAGAACATAGGAGCTTGTTGCTTTTATTAAGACACCTTCAGTGTTGCAATATTATTGTAACCGCTAAAGTAACATAAGCGTGAAAAAGGACGATGTAGTTCAGAGATTTAAGAAAACTTGGGTATAAACAACACAGCAACTTTCTCTTGGATATTAACAAAATTCTTTGGTTAGCATATAAATGTTGAGAAAACAAGAGTATTGTGGTTGGTTTCAGCAAAATTCGTAGACGTAAAAAATCAATTCGTTTCGCTAATGAATAATTAGAAAATTATCAACCACTCTTAAAGTGAAGTCTTTCGTATAATTGATATTATGAAAAAAGGATTTGGAAAGTTCATTTCTTTAAGCACTTACTTGATTGTACAGCACAATTTAATAATAAACGCGCTTTCTTCTCATCAAGATTTTACGTGCAATTTTACTGTTACAAAAAATTTTACGCATTATTAATTAAAAAATAAGATTATTGAATGACCAATGAAACCGTACACCAAGTAAAAAAAAATCATACAAAGAATTAATTTGCTGCTGTTTGTAATCTGAGTGTAGTTGTAACACAGTATAAAGAATACAGTAGTGCAACTCGCTTGTCGGCACTTTGATCTCTTTACAGGATTTTCATTGACCTCGAGTAGATTAAAGGGGCGTGTCGAACTGTTTGTTCTGCTTTACGTGTGAGCGATTTTGTTGTAAATTGTAAATTTACACGTGCCCACACACCAGGGCCGGATTGTAGTGTTTAGTGGACGTGGTAAAAAAAAAACAAGGCATAAATAATGTGTATTAACATAATTATAAAGATCCATTCGGTACCAGAGCCGTGAATGAATGAGCTCTGCATCCCGAGATTGTGACTCAGACCTTGCGCGGGATGTTATGCGCGAACTGAATATTTTCATGAGAGTCGCGCTACTGTGTAATCTTTATACTGTGGTTGTAACTTCTTAGTAGAGCTTTTCCCTATTAATCACTAAAGGTCGGTACATTCCGGACGGACATGGGCGTCCTATGATTTATGAATTTTGAAACTGGTATATTGCAATATTATTTTCCATTTAACGCATACACAGTATTAGTATTATTTCTTTCTTGTAATAGCTCTATTTTATTATAAATTTGAATACAAAAGATGCGATAATATACCAATGAATTAATTTATTTTAAAATGTAAACCGATTTAATATTTCCCCATACGACGCTCATGAAATCTGCTGAACTCATCTCTTTTTTGCGCCGAAGCTTAAAACAATCGCACTGTAATATGTTACGTATATTTCGACTGATTGGTGGCATTTCCACCGGACTGCATTAGTCATTTTTTTTCTTGTAATTGTTATCTAGTAATTGATACTAGTATTTATAAAAGTCGGCAAAAATTCAACCGCATCGTGTACAGTGAAAGCTTTCATAAGCGGACACCGACGGTTCCAACTGCTATGTCCGCTTATGGAAGCTGTCCGCTTATAAGAGAGCTTTAAGCAAGATAAATTTAATTTTGGTTCCAGAAAAATTGTCCCGTCAAGAGAGATGTCCGCTTATGAGAGCTGTCCGTAAGGAGAGCTTTCACTGTATTTTATTAGAATTAGCGTGAGCACTCGATTGCCGCATCTTTGCAAAAAATCATATACTTTTTAAGACTGTCAGAAAAGTACCGACCTCAGTTAAGTTCGACACTGATTATGATTAGGACGCAAGATGTCATGCGTTCGTATAACCTCGGGACGAAATTTTATTATTTCGCATGCGCTTAGTGCGGGTTTGGTTAAATTCTGCCTACGACGTCAGTGTTCTGCTTTAATCACAGTCGACGCTATAAATTAAGGCACAAAATAAAACCGGCTATAAAACAGGGACTACTTTTGTGAAACGGGCAGTTTTTCTAACCACTTTCACAATTTAGACCAAGGTGTCATTTAAAACAGATCGTAACGTGGTAACGTATGCGCGTACATTAATAATTATCACCAATGTATCCAATTACGACATACGAACAAGCTACGCCTCGTATCACTTCATTGTAAAGTACGACCTAGATTAGAGTAACAAAAAAAAACCGCGAGGACACTGCATTACAAAATTTAGCGTTTAAATAACAAACGATACGAAATTTTACACGAGTTTTATTTTTTATGATAACATGTCTAACTGTAAATAATAATGTTACTCAACTAAAGAAAAAATAACATTTCTTGACTATCAATGTCAGATATAATTAACACAGCTCACATACTTTAAGAAACAACGAGGAATATAAAAAATAAACGAAACTAACATCAAAATCAAATTTGACAGATTCCCTATGTTACTATCTTCACTTTAATGTAAACATTAATATCGAACTCATGGAAAGCAGTGTAGAATTAGAACAATAAATTCTCATATCCCAGTATAATAAGCAGACTTCGGCCACTTTGGAGCGTTGCCATATCTACTCAATGAATGGGCAACACACCAAAATATACGAAGTCTGGTAATAAGTAATCGTGCTTTATATTTTTATACACAGTGGTGAAAAAGTCCCGCACCTAACTCATAATTAATTTATTTAATATTTTTTTGCAAAATCCTGAAACAGGTACATTTTTAATTTTAAAAAGACACATTTTAGTGCAAAAATCTTTTCTCGATCGGCATTTGTTTTTCCGCTGTGACATCATCTTTAATTTTTTTAAATGGCAACCATAACTTTTTCGTGCAAATTTTGATAAACCTTCTTGTCAGCAACAACTTTTTCGAAAAAAATAGACATGATCCAGACCAGCGATGCGCGCTAGAGGGGAAATGATCCCCCACTACGCTAAGCAAGTATCGACGGGATAGTCGGCGCACTTTAGGCGGAGTCTGGTTCGTTCCACAAAATATGAAATTGTAGACGGCCTAGTCGTTTGGCTGCTGTTCATATCGAATTAAGCCGAAAATTATTATAAATATTGTTTAAAAAAGGTTTGTTTTTCAATTTTAAATGGTCTCGAACTTGTACGACACTGTTAAACTCTAATAAACCAACATGAACTAACTCGCTTGGCGCTCTCTGTTTTTGATTTCGTTGATACGACTGAGTCAGTTATGTGCCGGCGCTTGTTTGTCTGAAACATCGGGATCGTAGCAAATAATTGAGGGTGGGGGTCGAGCTATCGGAAGTTTTTTGAAGAATTTATGCTATACTGCAATGAAAATCTGAACAATTGGTTCCTAGGGAACGGCTTCAATAATTTCGTTAATTTTCACTTGTTTTTGTTTTCAATTTTAAGATTATCGTTAAAATAAAACAAAAACATTGTATTTTTGAATTGTAATGTCCATTTTTTTCGAAAAATTTGTTGTGGGAAGTACTAACTTTTTCACATCACCATTTTGCTGACAAGGAGGAGTATCAAAATCTGCACAAAAAAGTTAGAGATGCCATTTAAAAAAATTAGTGATGACGTCACAGCGGAATACCGATAAAAAAAAAGATGTTTCCACTACACATAATTACATTTGTCACTTCAACCTAATGTCCATATACCACAACACAACAATTACAACAACTAAACCATTACCATATACATATTTACAACGAAATGGTCATCTACATTACAGACTTAATTTGCAGCATTAATAAATAAATTGAAAGTGACGTGACGGAACAATCACATTTACATTAGGAAAATAATATAAAATTACTTTGTGGGACTTATCCCTCCATTGACAGCTGTTTCAGGAGTAAAGTTAATCTTGAGAAAGTAGGCACTGTAGGCAGTGTACAGTGAAGCGCAGATTAAGTAAGCGTCATAAAAAGCCATCGGAAGAAAAGTAATTGCACTTTTGTTAAAGAGAAAATTTTAACTTTTTTTTACATTATCTCTTATTTTCTAACCATACACTGAGAAATGGATCCAGCACTTTTAAACGAATTATAAAAATGTTGGCGTTGAAGAAGGCATTGCTATATCTACCAAGTAGGGTTTAATAAAGAAAAAAACATTATAAGAACAATCTTAATTGTGCTTTTTAAATCACCAATCACAATTGCTAGACTTCTAAATAATTTTTTCTACATATTCCATCAATAGAATTTGAAACTGCAATGTATAAATCTAAAGGTGCGTTTAGACTTGAGCACGCACGCACTGAGCATACGCGCACGGTATTCGTTCGCGCTCGTGAAGAGCGTTTAAATTAAAATTCATTTTCCAACGAATGGGCTGATCCAGTTGTTCGCAGACGTGCGTTGAAAATGAACGACAAAATAGCCGCGTTTATTGTGATGTATACTTTCATAAAAAAAGGGAAATTTGAAAACGTAGACGTCGTCGTTGGTGGCAAACGCCAATTTTTTGTAATAGATAAAATAATTTATTAAGCAATTTAGTGTCAGAGTGTGGTTATGACCAATTCAGAGACTTTACAAGAATGACCAAAACCGATTTCGAATATTTGCTCAGCTTGATAGCACCAAAGATTGTCAAAAAAGATACAAGATACCTCGAACATGCGCCGCAAATTCAGTGTGGTACAAATTGAGCATTCGCGAACCAATTAATTCTTTTGAGCGTGTACCCGAGACCGACACCAAGCGGATCGCGCTCGCTGCTGTTCGCGCATAGGAAAACACATAGTGAGCGTGCGCGCATAACCGTTTACACTTGAGCATTCGCGGTGGATCAGTGCGTGCGTGCTCAAGTCTAAACGCACCTTTAGCTCTTTAAAAAAACTTGAACGAATTAAGTAATGATGAAAAGCAAATATTGTAAGCCCGCCGACAAAAGTAAAGCCCAAGTTAGTGACGCTGGTAACCGTGGTGCATCAGTACTGGAAAACCCTTAAAATTCTGCACTGGTATGGGGGTTTACGCCGTTGCTTTCGCAGGTAACTGACCCTAAATAATAAAATTTACTTCGAGAATGAATGAATTTATCTACATTGTTTTGCTTTGATGCGGGCATTACTTTTGTCGGCGGGTTTACGAGTTAATAACATGATTAAAAAGAGTCGTTGTATTTCTGAAATGCTAGTCAATTTTCGATGTGATATGGGAATTAAAATATTTTTATAAAAATTTGATTTTTCAGCTAATCTCACCTTTACGAAATGAGTTGAATATAAACAATTTTAGACCGATGTGAAGTTAGCAATAGATTTCCAGCAATAAAAATCGTAAACTTTATCACCGGACGACATAGACGTAAATCGCACGTGGGCATTACTTCATAAATTCCAGCATTTATTCCTTAATACTAACACAGAAGTAGAGCCTCTTTTTCCCAGAATTACTTAAAATAAATATAGAATTTATTTAGTTCGTCAATAAACTCAGTATAAAGAAACAACGTTCTGACAATAAAAGGGTTATTGCTGGGTAGTTAACATGAAAATTTTTGGAAAAAATCTTCGGGACATTAATTTTCAAAGGTTTTTACACAACATATAAAAAAATTGCGATGTAACCTCCCTTAGTTTATTTTTTTTTTAATCTCAAACTTTCGCGTGCGTATATTTCACGGCGTTCTGTACATATTATGTTATATTATGCGTTACGTACATATTTCTCAACTACGTGTTAATATGTGATAAAACGGGCGCGAATAGATTGAGAACACCATTAACGTTTCTTTTTACTAATGTACTTATGATAAACTTTGTTGGAATGTAAAGGAATTGTAAAAAGATAATAAAAGTTAGGTAGCTGTAGGCATTTAAGATAATTTACTAGTGTTTTGTTAATTTTTTACTTTTGCTCGAAAATTTCGGCTTAAATTTAAATCTTTATATATACCGGGTGTCCCGGGAGGAAAGGTCAATACTTCGTGGGGTTTAGAGTAGGTTATTATAAGTAAAAAAGTTTATATAAACAGGTAGTCTCTTATTAATGGTTTCTGAGATAGAGCTATTTGAAATAAAAAATATGAAGTTGCTAAAAAACTTTTATTTATTAAATTTGTTAAAAACAGCGCTACATTACGGTGAAGAACAAAATCGACATGAAGCGCCAAATTTAAATTATTCCAGAACGGCCATTAATAAAAGGCCACCTATTTATGTAGGCCCAGTTTCATAAAACGTAGTTAAGCTCTCGATCAAGTTAACCGTGTGATTAAGCAATATCAAAGTTTAAATTTCCACCAATGATATTGCTTAATCACACAATTAACTTAATCGAGTGGTTAACTACGTTTTATGAAACTGGGCCATAAACTTTTTGACCTATAATAACCCACTCTAGACCCCCATTAAGTATTGACCTTTCCTCCCGGGACATTCTGTATTCAAAGTGTCCATAGTGAATGCGATTTTCTTCTTTAGTGTCTAAAATAATCAACACAAGAGCTCAAGAGCTCAAGAGCTGTAAGTATACGACAAAATTATTCACTGGCGCTCTTTATTATTATCTACAAATTTTGAAATATGGTATTGACAAAATTGACATCTTAATTGTTTGGTTTCTTTTGAAATGATATAACCAGTTTTTAATTAAAACATATTTTGAAAACGAACGAAAAGAATAATTTAAATGATAAGATGTTTCACAGCTTGTTTGATTACTTTATCACTTTAATAACGAGCAAAACAACCTGCAAAACGTTTACAGTTTATCTCAGTTTCAAGAAGTTTTTTTAACAATTCATTAAAAATTATCAAGAACAAGAAATAAGTATAGCATATCAACTTCTTTTCGAAAACTATTATCCCTCTCAACCCTACAATAGAAAATTTCTTGCTTCATGGTCCTAATTATGTACCAAGAATTTTTCATGCTCTTAGTGATAATTGATAAATAATTACCAGGACACATTATTTAAAGTGAAAAAAAAGTATACTGAGACTGGTTCGTAATGATAAATTATCTAAATTACAAAAACAAAGAAAAGTATTGAGTATTGAAAGGGTTACATATTACACAAAGAGTTAACTTAAGTAATCAATGAAGAGCGAAACAAAGAATATTGAGTCGTACGGCCCTGTGCGAGGCACAAGAATTTAAATTAAATTTTCCCTCTTTTGTCAATGAAATTTAGCTGGAAAGGAAACGTGGTGGCAAACTAATTTATATTTTACATTCACTCTGACAAAACAGCGAAACAAGCTGTCAATTGTATTAACTTGAATACGACGCGACGTCTGGTGTTCGCTTTCAAAGAATTTATATTTTACGAAAAGTGCATCATTTATAGATTGGGGGTTTACGGTGTTAATAAAAAAAAATAGGTTCCTTTTATAAATTTATTTTCTTTAATATTTTTTTCCTTCGTCTATATGTAGAAGAGAACAAAATGTTCCAATCCCAGATTTAATTTTTAAATATTAAAGTGTCAAATTGCCATAAAGCAGCAAAGTTTAAATTGAAGCCCACATTTCTAGTTCGCCGATTGCATCCTACTTACTTGCATTAGAAAATCTTAACACCTATGCACTTTAAAGACAGCTTGGAATGAGTCGTCTCTTGACTTTAAATGATCATGACCTCTTTAAACAAGTTGCGATTCTGGCCATATATGTCAATTCCGCACTAAAAATCGCAATAAACATAAAATATGCCTTTTTAAGAAGTGTTGTCCGATGGCATTGACTAGTTTAATTACTTATGTTAAATAACGGGTACCTTGGGATACACAATACCAAAACTGTGTAATCTGTACCAGTAAAATTGACTTACTATATCCTTTATAACAGTCTCAAATTAATCAAAAAAAAAACTCAAAAAAAAAAACCTACTTTTAACACAAAACATTGGTATTTATTTATTAGGACGATCACAGACAATTCGAATTACACTTTGTTAAACTAAAGAAAATGATTATATAATTATATAGTTTTTAATAAACTAAAGTTGGAAGAATGACCTACATTACGTGTTAAAATGTGGAATTTTCTGCCCTCATTCCTCCCATTTTGTTTAACCTTTTCGGTATTGCTGGTATCAGAAAATGCTTTCGTATTATTGTTATCATAAGAGAAGAGCTCTACGTCATAAATAAAACACGTCTAGCGTTGCTTCATCAGACAAAAAAGCATAACTCCACCCTTTTTTCTTATTTACCGTTGACAAAAAAATAATTCTGAAATATTTGTCCGTTGTAACTTCGGTAATTGTAATTGATGAGGCAGAGCTCAAGTTCCGTGAATTTGATAATACACTCGTATTGAAAGGAAAAATGTTTGAAAATTGAAAATAATTTGTTTCTTCAGTAACTACTTTCAACAATTAAAACTCGAAGTACAAAAATATCGCGTTAATTACAATCGTTTTTTAATGTGTAATTTCTTATTTATATTATATAAGGTTTTACATAATGTGAAAGCAGTTATACGAACAAAACATAATGTAAGCATAAACTAAGATTTTTTTTCATAATTACTATAATAATAATAATAATATCACATTTATTCGCATAATGCCAATGAGCATGGAACACGTCAATAATATAAATACACATAATACATATACATATTAAAATTAAGTACAAGTAACATTGTCAGATTTGTAGAATATAAATTCGGCGACAGAATAAAATACATGTGTTGCCAAAAATTGTTTCAGCCTCTTTTTGAACATATGGTTTGTTAACGTTTTCCAGGCAACTGGAAGATGATTATAAATGTTTATCATCTGTGTCACCACGTTTTTCTGCACACCGAAAATGATGTTTGCGGTGCACATAATTGTAAGTTTTTTTGATCACGCTATAATTGTTTTTTTTTATAAAACACGCGCACTCTAGAATGTATATACAGGGAAATGTCAGTATACAGTTTATTTTAAAAATATCTTTACAAGATTCTTGCCTCTGTAGGTTGTAAATATTTCTTAAACAAGACTTTTGCAGCTTGAAGATCCGGACTGCTTCGGTGGAATTACCCCAGAGGATTACTCCATAGGTTATTCGAGAGTTAATGAAAGCATAGTATGCACTTAGAGCAGCCTCGTTGCTTATACTTCGAAATAGAGTTCTGAGCGCGTAAGTAAATCTGCTGATTTTTTCCGCTACCTTTTGTATATGAAAATTCCATTTTAGAGTTTGGTCTACTTCAATTCCTAGGAACGACGCATGAGTTTCTGATGTAAGTACATTTGTGTTATATATAATATCGAAAGGATTTTCTTCTTTAAATGTGAATTTTAGCATTTTGGTTTTATTTATATTCAAGTTGCAGTTGCAACTGACGATTAACAAATGAGAGTAAATTTTAAATTAATTATTTCGTTTTTAATAATAATAATATAATAAACATTAGCAGCCTAACAAATAATTCTCACACTGCTATCTATAAATCTAAAAAAATCAAGCAATTTTAATTCTATTGTATGTACCTATCTACAATCTACACAAAGATGTAAGAACAGGTAAATTATAAAATGAAATATTTCAAGCAGTCTGCTGACAAAGGTGCTCTTTATGTAAGCAGCTACCTGCAAGTGATCCTTTCCATTTTTTGTATATACAAGAAGCATCTGCCGAGCTTACCTTACGACCGTCAACTAAAAATCCATCTGTGGGAACAACTACGTATTTCCTGTTATTCCTCCAGATGTAATATCTTAAGCCCAAAATGAGAGCAGATGTTTAAATTGGAGACAAGCATTGAATCACAAGAATTAACACTTATTTATTAAGTGTTTATTTGACAAAAGCTATTTGATGTATACAAAAAGTGATACGAATTAGATCTAATTCTAAATTGTATTTAAACACATTTTATAAATGAATTCTTATCGTAGCTTCGTTGCCTGTTCTTTTAAAGTTATTTAATTAATATAATCGATAGAAAAGTTTTATAAGCTATCTCGTTCTAACTTTTGGGAAACAACCACGCGGCTTTTGTAATATTATGGTCATTTCGTCGTATATTTTCTTAACTCACAATCAGATCTATAGGATCGGAATATAATAAAAAAATGAACTTTATCTTACTCGACAAAAATAAAACCATAGTCAGATGATTAAACTACATTCCGGATGTAGAAGAATTTGGATGTCTTCTCGCAGATTTATGAACAAAAAAAAACTGATGACAAACGCTTTTGAATCTTATGTATGAAATTATCACCTAGACGGAAAGTATGCCAGTAAACAATAAAAAAAAAAAACTAGTTAAATGATACACCGGATGCGAAAGAAATTCTCAGTAAATCTTGTTCTGTGTTCTATCAGGGCGTTATCATGTTGGAATAGTACTTTCTATTTACTAAACCTGGATAATAAGTGCGTAGAAGTATGATTACATTGTTCCTAATAGAGCCTCGCATTCGCAGATTAATTTTCTCATACAATTTCATAAATCGTAATTCCATCACACATACGACTTTCTGTCTGAAGCTGATTTTATTACCGTATTAGAGTAAGAATTACAATTACAAGTAACTTTGTTTTCGACGGCTGTAATTTTAATTTCACAAGATTCAAGGTTTTAATCAAGTTATTAAAAAAAAGTAGAGTTTAAAAAAAATTATTAATAATATTTAGTATTGTCGCGTCAACTGAATTACCTGAATTAATTTGATCAGTTGTTGCCTTTGCATTTATAGATAGAATAAATAAAATACAGCTATAATAAATTTTTGAATCGCAAATAAGAATGCAAATAATAATAATTCATGATAAGTTTTGTGCTGGTCCCACGTTTTGAAACAGGCTACTGAATAGTGTTAATGATTATGGAAAACTATTTTTAAGTTAATCTTGTAAATGTATCCCATTTACGTGTCGTCATAATTTTATCGACAGGAATTTTTCTTCATATTTGGAGTATTTTTATGATTAACTACAACTTTTGTAAATACCTTTTTGCTCTGTCTTAATCGCTACCATGACTTTACTTGAAACGCTAGTTTTTATTTCAATCATAGTTGGCTAGATTTGGACTCATTCCTACAAAAATATTAGTTTCCATGACCTTTATAAATGGTAAAAGCTTTATACTAATTGCTAATCAATAAACCAGTTATTTAGGTGCCTTCATATAAAGTGAAACACACTGTATAAGAGAAGCTTTCATTTTCACTATTCCGCTAAAAATATAAATTAAAAGCGTTAACAAAAGACGTTCGAATTTCTATCTATCGAATTTCTATTATTTCCTTCATAAAAATAAAATAAAACACAATCAACTGTGAGACAAATATACCAGTGTTTATAAGAAAAATCGCGCTTTCTTCCTCGAAAAACACAAAAGAAACAAAAAACGATCGATAGTTGAAAGGAAAACTTCCAATTAATTCTCTTTTATCCAAAAGAGGGCAGCAATCAATAGTCATTCATTTTTGTTGAGTTTTCTTCTGTCTGCAAATTGCCAAAAACGACGTTTTTCGGAAAATATTTAAAAAAATTCTTTTATCTACGACCACTACTGAAAATGACGAATTACATACAACACATAAATTAAGTAAGCGAGAGTTTACAAACTATCACAAACTGTCGTGCGTAAAGTAACAAAAACGCACAGCGAGCACATTTACACCTAGTATACAGTCCATTTTTCCTCAAACAAATGTGACACAATTGGACTATTTCTCAGAAAATATTGGTGTAGTGAGTGAGGAACAAGACGAAAGATTCCATCAAGATACAGAAACATGCAAAAACGATATCAAGGTCGTTGGAATGTGAATATAATAGCTGCTTTCTTTCGCTGAAAAGTTTGAATCGTGATTTGAATAATTTTTCGTTACCCGCTCTGGATCTGAATGTATTTCAATCCAAACGGATCGTAAAATTGGAAGATTGAAAGGGGAAATGGGATTACCGATCGGGATTGAAAATTCACGAAGATCCATTTGCAAGAGAGCATCCATCTTTCAATCTAAACGCGTTATACTGCGTTTGGATCAAACGAAAGAAAGCAGCTAATGTCAGATTACTGATGAAATTTAAAGCGCGATTATGGGCCTTTCTCGTATTAAAAATTTTAAAAAACTGTTTGGTTCAAAAACAAAACGGACATCTAAAAATTACTCATAAAAAAAAATAACAGCAGATATTGAGAACGATATACAGTCGCATCTCTATAACTCGAACCTCCACAACTCGAAACTTTCTGTAAGTCGAAGTTTACTGATGTCCCTGGACACTGTGTATAACTGAAATCTCTTTCTTTAACTCGAAATTTCTAACGCGTGATCAATATCTTTCCTAATCAAGTGACCTATGGAAAAAAATTATGTCTTTGTTTGGTTCATTATTTCAAATGCCATTTGAATTATTTTTATTGCGTTCCTATCGTTTTGTATAGGAATGCAATATAAATATGTAATTCATGTGGCATTTGAAATAATTAACTAATCAAAGACACATGATTTTATTTCCATAGGTCACTTGATTAGAAAAGATATTGATCAACCTGTTATAATTCGAAGTAATTTTTCGGTCCCTTGAGATTCGAGTTATGGAGGTTCGACTGTAATGTGTTAAGCGAATAAAATAAATGCTGAAATCTTTTAAATATTGCCCACATTAAGTATTTTATAATTTGTCCAATGGTTTAAAATAGTTTATTTGTAATTAAAATAATAAGTAATGGATCAATAAATCAAACAGAAACTTTATTTTTAATCAAATAATGACTGACTCTTATTAATTATTATAGTAGCTGTATTTCTTTTACCACTTTGAGATGAGTTTTGTCTCAATAGCTAGTTAAGTTACTTGTTTCTTTAACAAGTGAGTTTTTGGTGAGCTTTAACTAAGGCGATTTGGTCTATTTTCACTGAAACTGAGTCTGCTCTTTTGAAAGATTGTTTTACATTGACAATTTATTCATGAATTAATTCGTGAAGTCGCTTCATGAAGAAGTTGGACAAGTGTAATGCACCAAATTTGAGGTCAAGTAAATTCATGAATTTCTTCGTCACCTTATTCATGAATTACACCGTCAATATTTGCGTGAATTTCTGGCATACCAATAGTGGAAAACTAAGGTTGTGGTTTTTGTTTTTTTCTGGCGGTGCAAATTTTTTTCGCGGTGTTGGTATTACCTACAAACGACCAATTAGATCAAAGAAATTCACCAATTTCTTCACTAATGTAATACGAAATATGTACGTTCATGAACGAATTCACGAAGAAATTTATCAAGAAATTCATGAACTTATTCACGAATAAATTATTAGTGTAAAACATCATTTAAAAGTGAGTTTCTTGTGACAATGTTTTTGAGGTTATGTCTGATTTGTTTGATTTCATACGTCAAGTTCTAGGGATTCACAACAAACACGTAACTTTTTGGCCAGGTATTTTCAAAGGAATGGATATATTTAAAACTTTTTTAGATGACACAAAATTTCGTTTTTTTTTAGATGCCAGTTGCCTTAACCTACACTCAGTTTATGTCGTCTCAGTTGGTCTTATTAGTTATTACCAAGCCAATTTTGTGATAAAAGAAATACAGCTATGTCTGTCATCCGTAAATGTCAGTTATTAATTACAGCCACCGAGCAAGTTTTAGTGTTGCATATTAAATTTACATCAAAAAAAGTTCTTTGGCCCTGACCAGGCCCGCCGCTGCCCATTGTGCAGATTGTGCAACGCACAAGGGCGCCCGCCCCATCAGAAAGGCGCCAAATTGTCTGAAATTATTTAAATAGTTTTAACTAAAAATGAATTGCTTTTCAGACTAAAACTGCAAAAAACACTTCTTCAAAAGCATTTTCTTTGTAAACTCTATTTCAGCAGAATTACTTTTTGTTCAGATTTTTAAAAGGGCGCCAAAATATGTTTTGCACAAGGGCGCTTGACATCCTAGCAGCGGGCCTGGCCATGACAGTATAATATTAACTAAAGGGCTTTCAAATAAAAAACTTCTCTAGCATGCCATGGAAAAACGAAAACGTATGTCTGCGTATGTGGCACAAGTAATAGGAAAATATAACCTTACTTTTGAAGAAAGAAGACTCTTCAGATATTTCAAATGTTTTATTTATAAAAGGTGTAAAATGTTCACTACGAAAATAGGATTTAAACATAAACGATTTCTGCTTTAACATGAAAACCATTTCACAGTGGCAAAATGTATCTGTCAGTTGACAACGCAAACGTGTTATAAATATAAGCTAAGACATGACTTTCTCGGTTTTTGTCATTTCATGGCATACTGCGAGAATTCTTTTAATTGAAAACCCGTTATATCTTACAATATAACAAAATATAATGGAATATTTTATTTTAAATCTTAAAAATGTATATTTTCCGACGAACTTTAATTAAAATTACCGGCTTCGTATCTAATTTTACACTAAAAGGTAAATTACGGTTCCTGTGCGGAAGTCTTTAGTAATTAAAAGAATCGTGACACCAATTGTGTTACGCAAGCGGTATTAAAGAAAAAGGATTCGGTACAATGGGGAAGCGAATAACTGATCGTTTTTCTGACCTGCGGTATGAGGAAGTCGGTCGCCACGAACTTATAATGCGCGATCGAGCAGAGTCAATAGAAGTTTAACCGGTTTTTCTTTTATCGATCGATTCTTGATGTCGATGGATTAGAATTCATTGATTGTTCCTCTCAATAGAAAGAAGCTCTTCTGTCAGCGTAGAGATTTCCATCACCGAAGTTCGTCAATGTATTTTTCGCAAGATAAACTCAAACGCATGAATTCAACATTATTCAGTGATACATTTCACTAATTCAAAAATATAGTACCTAGTACCTAATGGAGATGTTTAAGTACTCAATGAACATCAATTCAGTTGAATACTAAAACAAGATTTGCAGAAGAATATATACACCTAAGCCGAATCGAAAATTATTATTGAAGAAAACTTATAACTACTTAAGAAACATAAACTTACTTCAATTTTGATGTTCAAACTTCTAAACCGTACTCTCGGTGTGGACCTTTTACTCGAAGACCATGGAGTTCTGTCGCTTCCAGAATTATTTGCAGCCCCACATAAAATACTATCCCAAGGAGATGGTGGATTAGGAGCCCTCGGTGGTGGTAGTATATACAACATATTCTCGCACTAAAAACTACACTATAGCGCAGATAGATGTGCGTTTAAGTTAAAATTCAAAGGGCGCATTCTCCAAAAGTTTATCAAAACAAACAATTAATAATGCGGTTGTTGTTGTTGAAGGTGACTCACCACTTATAACACTCAACTCAACAGCCGAAACCGAACTGACAGTTATAAGAATCGTACAGTCGCTGTACACCAGCGCCACACTGGAAAAGTTAAAAACCCTATTACCGTTATAACCAAACAAGGAATATATTCTGCAACGATTCCATGCAGGCGAATATAAACATAAATAACAAATAATTTACGAATATTTTTAATAAAGCGCAGAATCTATACTTATCACAAACATCTTTATCAGTACCATCATTGACAAACGTCGATATCTCTGTCAAACAAAACCAAATCAGTAGTACCTATTATAGCAATTCTAATTATTGTGGCTATAGCTAGAGCGTTACATTCTAACCTTCTTATTTACATAGCTTATTTATATCTTAAAATTCGTAAAACATTGGGGTAAATATCTTACCAACGAGTTTTCAACGAGTCAACAAAGAATCTAAAATATGTATTACTCACGATACTTTGGGGTGAATTATTGCTACTAGGACTCCTCTGCACCGTCACTAAAGCCATCACAACTTCTTCAATAAACCACCGACGGTCTACCGAAATTACAACTTAACGACGCACTACATCATTTGACATTGTTAATAAGAAACTTCAGGATGTTTCCCATATTCAATACTTTTTGTTTAGGCCTATAGGAACGTGTTTTTAATGTTATCCCGTACTCGACCAATACCGTTCAAGATAAAGCGACACTTAAAATTCTGGATACGTCGTGCCCTCTAGCGACGCATCTTATTAACTGGACAGCAATTCAACTCGAGTAAATTATGCCGTTCGTTATGTTACCGACATGATAGGTGAAATGTGTCATTGGTGTTGGATGTATACCAAATTTGGAAGTTGATTTTGTTTTTTTTATCATTGTTTAAGATTCTTAACTTTAATTGTCGATAATTTGTTATTCTAATAAGAGTAACCACAATAACCTGCGGAATAAGTGTGAATGCAATAAATTTATCATCGAAGGAGCATCTTTTTACAAAAAATTACATTCGGATTCTGAATTACAGCTGAAATTTAAAAAAAAATGGGAAATGAAATTTTTCAATTGTAAATTTGGTTGTATTTATCAATTAATTGTCTACTTGACAATACATATTGTATCTTTCAGAAAAATGTAACCTACTTATTTACAACTGTGTTTATAAACTGACATAAGGCGTTTTCGGAAAATCGCTTGGGTTAACCGGGTTATGTCTCTGGTTACAAAATACTGTTCTTTTATTAAACCTTGTCAGTTCCGTGTTCGAAAAATTGCAAAAAAGGAACCAGGTTAACTAGCCCGGTTATCAAATACTAACCCTGGTCCGTGAGTAGGGTTACAAAGAATTGAGGTTATGAATCTCGTTCAGCGTTAATAAATAGACGTTTACGGAAATTAAACCTGGGTCTCTAACCAGGTTACTTGCGTGACGTCAGTAATTATCTCAGGTTATTCGGGTTCCTCGGTGATTTTACGAACGCATTTTGTAATGAATTTGGTAAAGGTAAAATAACCTTTTTCAGTTAGCAGTCTATTTTATTTATACATTAAATATGAATGAAAATCTAAAATAAATAAAAACTAAATAGATCTTCACTTTCTTTACCTTTTAGTAGAGTTATATTATTATGACATTATTTTTGCAATTTTTCGAACACGGAACTACGACCAGCAGCGGGATTCAGAACGATTCGACTCGAATCCCCACCATTTTATTCGAAGCGTCGATCCTTGAAGAACATAGACACAGAATAACAGAAAGGACAAAAGCCGTCGGCACCTTTGATCTTCGTGTACCCAGTTTCGATGACCTTGCGCCATTTTGTAAAGCTGTTCAGCGGTAAATTTTGAATGTTCAATCAATACATAAATAATGTAACTGATGCTTTCTGACTAATCAAAATTTCTAAATTGTCAAAAAATTGTTAATTTTTGCATTATAATAAAAAAAAATCTTTTTTTTGTTTATCTTTCTTACTTGAGATTCACAGAAGGAAAATGGTAGGGTATATTAAAACAATATCCAAAAGTACGTTAATGTTATTTTTGGTGATAATTTATCTACACACTAAGTTGTATGAAAAAATAAGAAATAAATGAAAATATTTAGAAAGAAAACGCAGATCTAAGAAACAAATTTTATTTACTACATATAAATAAACAATAGCATTACAAAAACAAAACTTACTTGCTGATGTTTGTATATTTTCTTTATCACTTGAAGAACTTTTCTCTTGCTGACGTTTGCACATTTTCTTTATCACTTGAGGAACTTTTCTCTCCAATGCGTTGAGAAGCTAAAATCAAAAATTATTGAAAGGTAGTTTCACTCAGAATCACTCGTTCAGATTGAAAGAGGAACATCTTTATACGAATGTTTATGAAGTCAAACATACGATTTATTACTTGGCTTGAAAGTTTTAATGTGTTTCAAACGGAAAAAATCAAAGAAACAAACTGATGCACATAATCAGTTTGTTGCACATAATCAGTTTATTGTCAGGGTTTCAATTTACGTTGTTTATTTTCTAAATGGTCGCGTTCAGGCAGAAAAGATGTTTGCAGCGTTACAGCACAGCATAAAGTTGTAGCTTGTAGCGCTCTAAATTACCTGTACTGGCTTTGTCATAGGGGTTATGAATTCATTACGCTGTAATGTAGCGTATACAGACCATGCTTGATTATCGCGGCCGCTTGAAGAAAGCACTGCAGGCAATGACGTCACATGTACCTCGTTCAGGTTTACGCTTTACTAAAGCACTGTAGCACTGCAGTTACCTGAACATAACTCTAAGTAAATATAAAATAAACAACGTGCGTTGAAACCCTGACAACAAACTGATGGCGTTCATGTATTCTTTCGTTTGAACAGTACAAGTAATAACTAACATTATTAACACCTACATTTGTTTCTGTCTTTTAAGATTGAGTATAGTAACAAGTGATTACAGAATCCATGTTGTGCTTCATTTATAGCGTTTTCCACTGGCTGCATCGGTGTACACTCAGGATATCTCTATCTCCTTCCATTACATAAAGCTGAATCGAGATGAAAATACACTCAGTGCACACTAGTGCAGCCAGTGGAAAACGCTAATTTCATGTGTTGCTCTTACCTTCCATTTCAAGTGAATGTCCTGATTTCGATGCAGTTTCTTGAAATACTGTTGGAACAGCATGTGAGTGAATACGATTTTGCCAAATATTAATAAACATTTATGTTTCTCAAAGTGTTTTCCACATACATAAGTTGTATTTGTAAGTTTTGACAAATCTCTATTTAAAAGATCTTCTCGTTTACAACTATAAATCCATTTCAAGGCTCTGTATGTACAATAATACATTATTATATTAAATTAGTTTAAATATACAGCAGTTAATACTTACCGATCTTTATCTTTTGGAAAGGAAAAAAAGCTGTAACCTTGATTCAGCACAATAACGTGAAGCCGATGTTCTTTTCTTTTTTGTTTTTACGATGTTTACGAAAGAGATAATTTAATAATAAACAGCAATAATCTTAGAAACCCTTAACCCAAGGATGTTAAAATACATAGGATAGCCAGATTCCTATACTTACAACGTTGTCGCGTCCCCACCATGTCCCCACTACTGTGTGACGTCACTAACGGGCCAGGTTCTCGTATTCCTTGAGCATCTAACGTGTGTTTAGAGTTACTAAAATTGTAACTCGCATTTTTATGAAAAATGCCAGGACGCCGGTGACCAGTATTTGATTGTAATACCAGTCGGATTTCTACAAAGGTCACAAATCCAAAAATTATTTATCACAACATTCCCAAATCGAATGATTTCGTATCAATAAGATACGTAAGGAATGAATAGACGTTGTAAACGCGCCGACACTTGGAACCCAGACACAAGTCAAATTTGTTCTGTTCAGTTTACTGAAAAACATTATGAACGTGACTTAAAAAATGAATTATTAAGTATGTATACTAGGGTGGGTCGAAAAACCCAACTTTGAGATAATCTTACCTAATAGCAAAATTATGTCGTCTTTTAGTGATATTATGACACCTACGAAATATTTTTGAATTTAACTAATATTTAGAGGGTGCGCCTTACGTTTGAATTTTTGAAATTATACGAGAAAGGCCAAATAGTACGCCATGAAAAGTTCGTATTTGCAATAATAATAATAACAGAGTTATGATCAAAACTGTATACTAAAAGGGCAAGAGAAGGTGGATAAAATTAAAACTCGAATCTCGCAGCAATGCCTAAATTCGATAGCAAGAAAGATTTCAATATTGAATGATTTTCATTAATTTTTCTGTTGTATTATTTTTTTAATTATTAATAAATGATTATTTTATTCTAAAAACCCTATTTTCCTTGAGACATTTATGTTATATGACTACCAGAATTTATTCAAATTACTCGTATTTCCAAGGCAAAGCGCAACCTGAAGATGAGGTTCTATTTACTTTAAATTTTAGCATTACACTGTTTTCATGTAAAGGCAATATAATTTTGCTATTAAAAATCAAAAGCGCAATATTCGTTTTTTTCCATACAAAAATGACCCGCCCTAATGTATACTAAAATGCTTATTAAATAATTGCGATTAATAAATAACAGGCCACTCAAAATTAAACAGCCAACAATTTCACCGTATAAGAGTTCGATATTATTAAACTCTCTGTAAATTAAGAACTAGAATGCATATTAACTATTTAAATACTAAAAACATTTCAAATATTGGTAAAACTTCTCTGAAACGCAAAAGTACTACTAATATACAAAGTCCAGATGTGAAAAGAAAGGCGGTGAAAAAAATGCATAAAATTACAACTTAATTTCTTTTATGCGTAATAAAGCGAATTAAAGGAACTCCTTTTACTCCTAATATTTTTTGAAGAATTTCTTTTCCTTCTGTAGGTTTGTATTTTCGCCTTTGTGTTTATGTTTGTTACTTTATTTTTGTGGGGAATTATATAACACATGTACTTCGGATAATACATATTAAAATAATTGTGTTCTTGTTTAGTATTCCACGAATGAGTATAAAAGCTTTGAGTTTATACTTAAAAATCGATAAAATAAATATTAAATATACAATCATGTAGATAAAATACTAAATAACCAAATTATAGAATGCCGTAAGTACGTATTATCTGGCCCGTAACTGACGTCACATCCCCTCCATACCTGGCGAAGATTTTCGCTTATCCAGCTATCCTTAGTGTGTGTTTATAGTCGAGCGACGAGCCGAGAGTAGAGCCAAGCGGCGAGCAGAGCGACGAAAACAAACTCCTTAACACAAATGAGAGCGTTTATACTAGCGCGACGAATAGCGAGGCTGTTCGACCCTAGCGGAGAGCCAAGCGAAGAAATCAAATCAGTTTGATTTCTACGCTCGGCTCGCCGCTATTGTCCGAAGATTTGCATCGAAAATAAAACATTAAAATGGACATTGAGAAATGTTTAAGGCTATTGCCACAAGTCGTTGTATAAATGATGAAATTCACCCATCCTCTCTGCGTTTCTGATAAATTTCATTTGTTTTTCCACGACTGTTAGGAAAACAATCACTTAAATACAGTATCCTAAGAGAGGAATTTTCTAACAGAAACCGTTGCACCCTTTCCTTCGGCATCTTAATGTCGACTATGAACTTCTACTAGAAATAATCGCTTTTCTTAAAACGTGCTGCTCTGCTTGCCGCTTGGCTCTACTCTCTGCTCGCCGCTCTACTATAAACACTCGCTTCTTTATTAAACGCGCCGCTCTGCTCGCCGCTTAGCTCTACTCTCGGCTCGCCGCTCTACTATAAACACACACTTAGTGTCTGTTTATAGTGGAGCGACGAGCCGAGAGTAGAGCCAAGCGGCGAGCAGAGCGACGAAAACAAACTCCTTAACACAAATGAGAGCGTTTATACTAGCGCGACGAATAGCGAGGCTGTTCGACCCTAGCGGAGAGCCAAGCGAAGAAATCAAATCAGTTTGATTTCTACGTTCGGCTCGCCGCTATTGTCCGAAGATTTGCATCGAAAATAAAATATTAAAATGGACATTGAAAAATGTTTCAGGCTATTGCCGCAAATCGTTGTATAAATGATGAAATTCACCCATCTCTCTGCGTTTCTGATAAATTTCATTTGTTTTCCACGACTGTTAGGAAAACAATCACTTAAATACAGTATCCTAAGAGAGGAATTTTCTAACAGAAACCGTTGCACCCTTTCCTTCGACATCTTAATGTCGACTATGAACTTCTACTAGAAATAATCGCTTTTCTTAAAACGTGCTGCTCTGCTTGCCGCTTGGCTCTACTCTCTGCTCGCCGCTCTACTATAAACACTCGCTTCTTTATTAAACGCGCCGCTCTGCTCGCCGCTTCGCTCTACTCTCGGCTCGTCGCTCCACTATAAACACACACTTAGTTATTTAGAATCCTTGCCCTTAACCAATGCTCATAACCTCAAATCAAAACATAAACAACAGCTTTAGAACATGGCTGATCCGAGTTTGCGCACTAAAACTAGAGCTCGAGAACCATCAATAGCACTATCGATAAACATCGATAGTTTACTACTATCGAACGTAATCGATAGTTTCCTAGAACAATCGATTGTTTTCGATAGTTTTCCTTTTAAGCGTCAGATACCACCTACGAAGAGATACCTAGTTTGCGTTTGGATCTTGAATGTTCATCTTGTCAGGTGCTCTCATTTCCGTGTAGGATAGGTATTTTTTTCTTATGCTAGTAGTAATTACTAGGGAAGACATACCCGTATGTTTGAGCTACCCGGGTACCCGAATAAACTACCCGGATACTACCCGGATACTACTCAAGTACCCGTGTAAAACTGAGGTCCGGATCTGACACGGGTACCCGTATAAGTAACCCGGGTAAGTTCGGGTATAAGTTTGGATATTTTAACATAAACGGATTCACGAATTTTACATGAGTGTCCAAATGTCAAGTTTTCATCATGTAATAACAGATAGGTAGATGTTTTTCCGAGATTCTGTGCTGACAAATTATACAGGTAATAACGAGTACCCGGATAAAGACATGATACCCGGGTAATAATCGCACGGGTAGTATTCGGATACCCGATGTACCCGGGTAATAACGGGTACCCGGGTAAAGAAATGATACCTGAGTAATAATTTCACGGGTATTATTCGGGTACCCGATGTACCCGGGTAATAACGGGTACCCGGATAAAAAAAATGATACCCGGGTAACAATTATACGGGTAGTATTCGGGTACCCAGGTACCCGATGTTTACCATAATAATTACCCAGTAGCAACACTTAAACGTCAGGGTCAAAAAAAAACTGGCATTGTACGACTGGGCCTAAAAGTTAAATATTTGAAGATTTTTATTCTCTTAAAAATAAAGTTTTATAATTTTTGGTTGCCTTATTTATCCATCGAAAAAATTTGCAACATTTGCTTATTTATTTTGTACCTATCGAAAATTATCGATATTTATCGATAGTTTGATACTCAACTGATGGTCCCCACTATCGATAGTTCTCGACCTCTAACTAAAACTAAGACAAGCTATTGTCCCTTCTGTTATTCTGTGACATAGATAATACGGATAATACATAAATAGATGGGACAGTCAATAGAAAGTTGGAATACCTTGTAAAGCGGCTACAATTAGGGGAAAAAGTAACCGTAGCTCCAAACCCAAATATAACCTTTGATATTTCAATATTTAATTTTCATTTATCATTTATCAACACTAAATAAATATAATCATACGTTAAAAATAAATATTGTTATGGTTTTGCCATGTGTAACCATAGCAATATTTACTTTTAGTGGATGATTACATGTATTTAGTGTTGGTGAAACCCAGCAATAACTTGTAAAACTGAAAATAAAACACAGTTTCATTAAACAAATTATATTTAAGTACATGTAAAATAAGTACAGTGTATAGAATTAACGTTAGAGTAATATACAAAATTATAATTTTTATGTAGTCTACAATTCGATCGTATAATTCCAAAAGGACGAACAGACCAAAGCCTCAGTAAAGTTCATAATCATCCTATTGTATTTTCTACACTAAAACTAAAAACTGTGATTTCTCAAAATATGGTTCTTTGATTTGTTCGTCAAAAAAATGCTCATCAGTTCATCATCTAAATGTTCTAAAACGTTCAGGTTAACAATTGTCAATCAGCTGTTGGTACCTCACACTTCAACATTGAACTCAATTTATGCTAATAAAAGATTCTGGCCTTTGTTTTCAAATTTTCATATCAAATTATAATCTCTACAAACAGCTAAGTGGTCAAACAAAATAAAAAATTACTACGGACTAAACAATGTCAACAACATTGACCATAAACTAAATGCAGGGTAATCAATTCAAAAATATTCTCCTCTTCTGGAACAGGTATACTCTTACCTTCTGGAACAGGTTCATTTAATTGCGGGTTCTCTTCATTTATTGTCTCTTTTTGCAGGGGCTCTAAATAACATAATTGAAATTAATAATAATGGTTATCTACCAAAATTAAAAGCAGATTAATACCTGGTAAATGTTCAGTGGGAATAGCTGTATGAAGCAAAATATTATTTCTGCCAAAACAGTTTTCCATAAAATGTTTACAACAGTTCTTATATATATTTTCTGGAGATCTTTCTAAAAGTTCTCGTCTTCCACAAACCAATATCCACCTTTAAAAAAGCTGCGGGTATTTATTGGGATTTGGAAATCTATCATTGCTTTTCACACTTCCAGAAACTTCACAGTATACACAATACACACATTTCTTTTTTCACACTGGAAAATTATATTGGCATTTTATTTTTCGATGTGTCTAAACGTCCGCCGGCGGAACCATGGATTACTTCCTTTATTTTTTCAGTTGACATTAATTTATTTCATCACTTACCACAAAGAACAATCTCAATATACACACATAACAAACAACACAATTAGTGTTTTTATAATCCTAACAACACTAAAAACTATGAATTAAAAGAAACAACGCAACGCCACCAAGTGCATAATTGCATGACATAACGCAATAGAATAACGCCATAACGATTGCAACTTGCATTCGATTGGTTGGGCAGGTCGGTGACGTTCCAGAAGTAAGGCGCCAAATTTAAATTTATGCACTGCTGCGACCTCTACAATTAGGGGAAATACTACTACCTCATTTTGCTAGGTACCCAGACCTCCAATATAATAGCGTTTTCGACTGGAAGAGTTTTAGTGCGCACTTATTTTTTTCAGTTTTTCTGCCCTACACGAGTGCTAACTTCTGACGTAACAGAAAGTCGGTACAGCCGAACACGCATCCGAATTTTCGGGCAATGTATTGCGGTTAGGTATATCGTGTTCTTGTAACATAACCTTTTAAAAAAAACCGATGGGAAAATTATTTAACCTACATTTGTAAATATAATGGAAAAGGATAAAGCAGAGTTTCGTGATTTATATATTAAAGTTAATGACAGTTGATTTCAAGTTAAGCTTAGATCAACAAACATACGATGAAATTACAGGTAAAATAAATTTCGTTCTGACTCTGAAACATCTAAGCATTCGTTCTTCGTTGATTCCAAAAATTCATTTATAAAATCTAGGAAATCCCAAAATTTTACAAAGTCGGCCATATTGTTTTGCACTGAAACTAAAAACTGACTATGAACCTCAGTTGCAAAAAGTGCGCACTGAGTGCAAAAAGTCACTGCACTCACTCACCAGCCGAACACGCAAAACTGGGAAAATGCGAACTCGGAATAGCAGTCGAACACAAAGGCCCAAATTCAAAAACGCCACTTAGTGGAGTGCGCACTCAACCTCCACTTTCACTCATATCTCCCTCAGTGGAGCGTTCCCTCATCTTACATCGAGTCATGCGATTCACAAACGCACACTCGAGTAAGTGAGATTCGAGGGTTGCTCAAGTACATACGTCATCACTTTCTGGGAAAATTCATGCGCAAAATAAGTTAAAGTACCTCATTACAAGCAAAGTGCATTTTGTGACCAAATTTTTAAAATATATCACTAAACTTTAACAATTTATTTCTAATTTAAATTACTAAACTTTAACAATTTCTTTCTAATTTAAATTACTTAACTATTCTACTAGTTTTAATCATTTAAAATAGTGGATTGCAGAGTTATAATGGAAAGCAAGCGGATACTGTTTTCTAGTCAGGAAAGAAGCGCCTTAATTGAGTTAGTAAATAAACATAAACATGTATTGGAAAATAAAAAATCTGATTGTGTAACTTTAGCACAAAAGAAAAAAAATTGGCAAACTTTGACCGAACAGTTTAACTCTCTGCCTGATACCACAAACGTAAGTGATAACATGATTTATATAGAGGTACATATAACCCAAATTGTGAAGTTGAATTATAATTACATTTATAATTAGATTAGAAAAATTGGGAATTTTGAAAGAAATTTATAATTAGATTAGAAAAATTGGGAATTTTGAAAGAAATTTATAATTAGATTAGAAAAATTGGGAATTTTGAAAGAATTGTTTATAAATAAATAATTTTATAAATAAATAAAATTATTTATTTATAAATAATTTTGTTTACCTAACAAGTACGGCATTACTTCCCTACGGTACATATAACTATATACATATAACTGTAATAAATAATATGTTACAGCGAACAACTGACCAATTGAGAAAATGTTGGGAAAATGTAAAATCTCGAAGAAGAAAGGAATTGGCTTAAGCTAAACGAGAAATATTTAAAACCGGAGGTGGAAAAATGCCAGAACCCCCGAGAGATGATCCTCCTTTGGATGATGTTCTGGCTAACATTGATATTGATGTCTATGAGGAAGTACTTATAGACACTACACTATTTACCGTAAAACAGATATCATTTATTGTTCAGCAACTGTTTCCCAGCGAAAACATGTACGTTTATTCAACGTTAATTTCACGTTGTGACGGTGGAAATAACGTTATTCGTTGAAAAATGCAACGTTGTTTTTTGGTTGAATTAGCGACCATAATTATACCACATTCGTATAACGTGTTTTTTAACGATCAGTTAAATATGGACGTAATTATAACGTGAAATAAATATGTAATAATTTTGTCTTTTTAAGACGTGATTTATACTATGAGTAAATGCAATGTATCTACCGTACGTTGATTACCATATCTTTTCAACGTTAATTCAACATCTACTATTCTACGTAATAAATAAGAAAAAAATTAACGAAACTAATACGTTAGATAAATCATAATTTACAACTAAATTTTTAACTCACGTTTTATAACGTTATTTTAACGTATACCGAATAAATATGCGCTACAAAACGTGATGTTGACGTTAGAAAACGCTTAATTTTACAGTGATTTTCTATCGTGTTTCACACCTTTGAATTCTAATTTTACTAAAAATCTCTGAAATGTGAGGTTCTTCTCCATGCTTGGCAGCTTTGAAATGAAACGAAACAGGTATGAAAAGTACTGCTGATTTGCACATACGAGTCAACCATAACCTCTTTTTAAGTTGACGTAATCTATCAATTTTTTTTAAGTTAGTTTGAATTTGATGCCCAAAATCTGTGATTAAAAATACTAAAGAAAATTACGATTTGTAAAAAAATTCTTGGAACAGGTCAATTTTTATTTTTAATGGCGCATATTACAAAGGGACTTTTTTAACTTTTCAATTATTTGGAGGGGTGAAACGACCCCTAACTATGTTTTTTTTAATGGAAGGATATGTTGAAAAAATTGGGAATACAGCTACGTTTTATTTTTTTATTTTTCTTTAGCAGTAAAAGGTAAAAAATAAAAAAAAGAATTTTTTTTACTGTTTAAGAAAAATTAAAAAATAAAAACGTAGCTGTATTCCCAATTGAACAAGCTTTAAGAAAAAAAATTACTCAACATACCCTTCCATTAAAAAAAAATACTTAGGGGTTGTTTCATCCCTCCAAATAATTGAAAAGTTAAAGAAATCCTTTTATAATATGCGCCATAAAAATAAAAATTGACCTGTTCCAAGAATTTTGCTACAAATGGCAATTTTCTAAGTTACAGAATTTATTCCAGTTAAACTTTCCACTCTGTATAATTGTTAACGGGGTCACTTTGCTGAACTACAGATAATGGATTAATTGCGCGGGACAGTTGATTGGGGACTGAGCGGGAAGGTTGCCCAGTAGCGAAGGGTGCTCAATAAAGCCCAAAAGTGATGCGGTGGTTTTTCTGAAAAGGACCTTCCTTTTTAGAGCCGAGAACCGGGACAAAGTAAGCAAGTCTTTGTTATTCGGGTAAACTACCCCCAAGTGCCTTTAGCCTATACCTGGACGAAACCGTGTACCGAGAGCTACGTGTACCCCAAGAGCTGAATTTATTGCAAGCGCAAAGAAAGCGTGACAATATTGCGGTGTTTATGAGCAGCATGTAAGTTTTTTAAAATTTTCATAAAGAAATAATTTTGTAAATAATAAAGTAAATTGAGAGTACTGTATTAAATGTGTTTTGTCGAATATTTTAAGTTAGTGTAAATATTTTTAGAAATAGGCGATTTAGAATTACATGTTTATTATAAATAAATTATTTAGAATTTTTGAAATGTATATACAAAGAAAATAAGCTTAGGATTGTAATAATTAGAAAAATCGATTTAATGATGTTATGACAATATGGATGTTGGAAGGAAACTGTAGGTAGTAAGGAGTTCGGAAATTGAACGAGTGAGGGCGGCGCGTAGCTATTGGAAGTTAAAGTCCCCGGTTCGGCTTTATACCACAGCCTCCGTCCGCTTTACGAATCAGTCACCGAAGCGATACGGAAGTGGGGTCACTAGTTGGCTTAGCGGTCTAGCCTAGCCGACTTGGAAAGTCGTGTCACTCGGTGGCGTGGGTTCGAATTACACCATTAGCCATGTATGTTTGTTCAGTCTAATGATTTAGACCGACCCAGCTTTAATACATGTCGTAATTAACTGATTCAACGTTACACGTGGACATTGCCGCGACATTTTTTCGTTGTTTCAACGTAACCATAACACACGAATTCAACGTTTGTTACATGTTATTCTACAACGTTTTTTATACGTATGTGTGCACTGGGATTTAACGTTGAAATACCGTGGACAAAGACGTTTAAAAGAACTTGATTCGAGCGTTGTTAAAACGTATCAATAACACACGAATTCAACGTTGATTAATTGTTATTCTACAACGTTTTTTACACGTGGACAGAGACGTTTAAAAGAAATTGATTGTCGCGACATTTTTTCGTTGTTTCAACGTAACAATAACCTATGAATTCAACGTTTGGTTACTTGTTATTCTACAACGTTTTTTACACGTACGTGTTTTCGCTGGGTTTTTACGTCATTTCATGTTAATAATTTATTAATTTCTTTTTATTTTTTTTCTGTTGTTTTGAAAATAAGTATTTATTGTAGCACATCATTGAACGCAGAAAAAAAAGTTCTTTCGAAATTTATTACAGTAATTATACCATTGCATTTAAAGAACAAAAGTTGACAGCTGTCATACAGCTGTTTTAAATGCATTAAAGACGCAAGGTATGGTATATTGTAAAGTTTTTTCTGCCATTTCATTTGATTTTTGGATCATCCAAATACGACAATAAACACCGACGCTATTCGCGTAGGCGTTTTTTTGGACTCAGCCTGTATGTTTTAATTATGATATATTATTTATACCTCGGTACTGCAATGTACGGTTCATCTTCTGCATATTGCATAAATTCATAAAAATTATTTATGTTGTCAATAGCCATTATTATCTAAAAGAAAGCCTGAATTAGTTCAAATATTTTATATATATGGTTATTTACTTTAAAATCCCTTTAAATATATAATAACAGTAAAGTAAATATTTTTATAGCCACTTAAGGGAACCTAGACCTGCACTCCACATTTACTCAACTTTCACTCAAATGTGCTGTCAAATATGAGTGTCCCTTAAACATTCCAGCGGTCTTGAATACCAACTTGCACACTTGAGTGTGACTGGAGTGCTCAACTCCACTCAAGTGCGGTTTCTGAATTCGGGCCTTAGTCCCAGTCGAATGCACTATAACATTCACTGACGTGCATATATGGCCGTTTCGAAACGACTTTTAAAAATTTTGACAGTACTCCCCTCAGCGCCTCTTGTGAGTTTTTAAATAATTGCAGTTGTCATTAAGTTACCGTTAGTAGTTTTGTAGTATCTTTAATAGGGAGCGCTGAGGGGAGTACTCCATGGCATACTTTCTCCATGGCGAATTTTAGGCGAATTGAAACGGCCATACATACACGTCAGTGAATGTTAATGGAGCTGGCCCATGCCTTTAGCAACTGTTTACTCTACTACTCTACCAGGTGGTGCTGAAGATTGTGTTGTCAGTAGGTACTATAGACATTCTAATCTTTTTTGTTGATCTGTGACAGTTATTTACGAACCGAGTGCGGGAACACATTTTTCCCGCGTGAGCGCAGTTTTGAACTGTATGAACATATGCGCGAACGCGTGATAATGATTCCCGCAAGTTTCGTGTTATATTTTTTGAAACGAATATAGGTGCCATGCACATCTCTGCGTTCAGCGCCGCCTGCCGTGGTGATTTGTGAATTAGTGATATGAAAATATTTCTTGAGACTCATTGCATGGGAATAATATCACTCTTATAACAATTTACGATTGTAGTACATAATACTTGAGCTTCCTGGTACTGAAATACATTACAATATTCAAGTTCAAATGTACACTAATAATTTGAAACAACTCGTATTTTCATCATGGCCAGCTCCATTAACATTCACTGACGTATATGTATAACCATGGCCAGCTCCATTAACATTCACTGACGTGTATGTATGGCCCTTTCAATTCGCCTAAAATTCGGTTCTGAGAAAGCATGCCATGGCGTACTCCCCTCAGCGCTCCCTATTAAAGATACTACAAAACTACTAACGGTAACTTAATGACAACTGCAATTACTTAAAAACTCACAAGAGGCGCTGAGGGGAGTACTGTCAGAATTTTTAAAAGTCGAATTGAAACGGCCATACATACACGTCAGTGAATGTTAATGTAGCTGGCCATGGTATAACCGTTTCAATTCAGAATATGGTCATTGGTGGCGCTGGCTTCGCATGTGCATGGTCCCTATTTAAATTTAATGGGAAATACCTACTTTCATATAATTTCATGTCATGGCAAACCAAAAATGTAAAATTAAGCAAGCCATGCTTCAGTATTCAATAAATGCTGTCAAATTTATTGGAATTTTTTGACGATTTCTCCCTTTTCTAGGCCTTTTAATGAATGAAAGTTGTAAAATGGTATTTTATAAACTAGATTTTATTATTATCAACACTGATTTATTTAAGAATGCTCCAAAGAGCCAGTGTTTTTGACGTTTCCTGGTCTACTCGACCGGGAAACAGTGATCGCGTTCAGGTAGAAAATTAGTTGCAGCGTTGCAGCACAGCGCAAAGTTGTAGCGCTTTAAATTACCTGAACTAGTTTTCAGTTGTAGAGGTTATAAACTCATTAAGGAGTATTCTCACTTACGCGACAGCGAGGTTCACTGCACTGCACTGCAGCTTGCTTCAACGCGACAAGAATTCGACACTGCATTCTCACGTGCACTGCAAAATCAAAGCTTCAGTGCGCGACAGAACCTCTCTGCTAATACTTTACCGCTTTCTCCTAGTTTTCCTGCAATATCTCTCCATATATTATCTCTTCGCAATTGGTTGCTATAATTTTTATCACTCATATCATATAGTTCAGAGTATTCTCTAATTAATAAAATTAGTTTTTCTACATTTTTTTCTTCCATGCGAGTCATAATGCACACCACAATATTTCACACTCGGTAAATATTACTTCGGTATACTTGAATCGTCACAATTCCAATTTTTAATAAAGACAGAAACTGCAGTACGCATGCGTTTTTTTATGTTTGTCGAGTCCACGTGGGCATCACCGTACTACAAATGCAGCGTGGAAAGGTAGAGCGGCCATACGAAGCGTGCAGCCGCGTAAAGCGCAGCATAGGTGAGAACGGCTTCATAGAAACACGTTTAAACCTTTAGAGGTAGCACAATGATGTGCAGTGCAGTGAAACTCGCTGTCGCGTAAGTGAGAATACTCCTTTAAGCTGTAATGCAGCGTATACAGACTTCGCTTGATTAATGGCGACCGCTTGAAGAAAGCGGTGTAAACAATGGCGTCACATACACCTCGTACATGTTTACGTTTTATTAAAGCACTGCAGCGCTGTAGTTACCTGAACGCGGCCAGTGTTTCCCGGTTGACTATTTCGTGCGTAAAACAGTAACTAGAGGGCGATGAGTTCAAAAAATAATAAATAAGCTTGCTTCTATAGCAACGACTTTGTAAAACAGCTGTATAAGCCACCTTAATGTAATCGTATTTCCAAATTATTTTCTCTTTAAAAACGTGAAACTTAAATGATCGGCGAAAAAATCATATGTTCAATTCGGCAACAAAGCTGATTTAATGGCTTCGCCAACGCCCACTTCCAACGCCCACTTCACATAGGCCGAAGTTAGATAGTGGGGAACATCGAGATTTCGGGGGACGCCAAGATTTTCGGGGGACTCGGTCAGTACGCGTCTCGCCGTTGAACTGTTAGCGCGTACGTAAATGCGCTTACTGATTGATTTAAAATGGTCACTTCATGTTCAGTATCGCAGTGTGAAAGTAACTCATCTGTTTTAATTATGTATTATTATTACATCTCGTATTTAATTATTAAGAGAACTTATTTTTTAACGTTATTAAAAATTTCCTTTTTTTTTTAAGAATCATAGTAGTCCTCGCTGCGACTCCTGGACAATAGTAGTTAGAACTATTATGTATTATATGTAGTTCAATTAACTCTGCTATATCGTTCATATTTCCAATAGTTTCAAATGAATTATTTCTTTTTTTAATTTAAAGATATTAGAAACAACAAAAATAATTAAGTACATTATTTTTAAACTCGTGCTCGTGAGTTTACATAATTACATTCCACACACGGGCATTGTATATATTTTAACATGTTGGAATTAGTTTTATGAATATATTTCATTTTACAATAATAAATTTATGGTCAATTCTGACTCCGCATTACACATTCGGCATTAGATAAATAATACGTCAGTTAATGGCGCGGCGCGCGCGGCATTGTCTCAAGTTCTCGGGGTATTCTCCCACTCCTTTGAGCAGGCCTATTATTCAGTGGGCGTTGCCACTTCACATAGGCCGAAGTTAGATAGTGGGGAACATCGAGATTTCGGGGGACGCCAAGATTTTCGGGGGACTCGGTCAGTATGTGTCTCGCCGTTGAACTGTTAGCGCGTACGTAAATGCGCTTACTGATTGATTTAAAATGGTCACTTCATGTTCAGTATCGCAGTGTGAAAGTAACTCATCTGTTTTAATTATGTATTATTATTACATCTCGTATTTAATTATTAAGAGAACTTATTTTTTAACATTAAAAATTTCCTTTTTTTTAAGAATCATGGTAGTCCTCGCTGCGACTCCTGGACAATAGTAGTTAGAACTATTATGTATTGTATGTAGTTCAGTTAACTCTGCTATATCGTTCATATTTCCAATAGTTTCAAATGAATTATTTCTTTTTTTAATTTAAAGATATTAGAAACAACAAAAATAATTAAGTACATTATTTTTAAACTCGTGCTCGTGAGTTTACATAATTATATTCCACACACGGGCATTGTATATATTTTAACATGTTGGAATTAGTTTTATGAATATATTTAATTTTACAATAATAAATTTATGGTCAATTCTGACACCGCATTACACATTCGGCATTAGGTAAATAATACGTCAGTTAACGGCGCGGCGCGCGGCGTTGTCTCAAGTTCTCGGGGTATTTTCCCACTCCTTTGAGCAGGCCTATTATTCAGTGGGCGTTGCTTGGCTGGGTTCAAAGCCTCGGCTGCGTCTCGGCTTTGAAACTCCCAGCCGCGGCATTAAATCAGCTACTTTGTTGCCTTATTGAACAAATAGCTATTTTTTTGAAAATCCTATCTAATGTAATTATTATGTATTTATAATTAGAATATACATTTAATTAATTATATTTATTAGCTTTTGTTAAACAAGACATTAAAAACAACTTCATACAAGGTATAACTGAAAACAGGATTATATGTAACGAAAACAACCATCAATTGTGGGTTGCCTATCATTGATGCTTTTTATACCACATAATTAGAGGTGGGCGATACGGGAAATTGTGTATCGAATTTCGATACGATTTCTGTATCGATACGTATCGATATATCGAATATCGATACGTATCGAGTACCGGCTACGATACGTATCGATATGTATCGAAATATCGGATCGATATGTATCGAAATATCGGATCGATATATCGATACATTTGAAATTATTGAACAGAGGTTTAAAACTTTGGTGCAAAAACCGGGTAAGACCAGTTTTTCAAGACTCAAGAAAACTGAAATAAACTAAATATCTTCTAAACGGTAAAATAAAATGAATTTAGTTTAACGTTATTGCTTAAACTTATGATAAGAAATCCGATATTTCGATACGTATCGATATTCGATATCCAATACTTGGATTCGTATCGATATTTCGATACGCATCGATATTCGATATCCGATATTTCGATACGTATCGATATGCGATACGTCGATACAGCTGAAAATGTGTATCGATACAGCTGCCGTATCGATACGTATCGATATATCGATACATCGACCCAGCCCTACACATAATAGCTTTGTTCCTACACAGTTCTAAATCAGTTCGGAACTGTACTGTTTATGCGCTCTTACTAAAAATGCTGTGTATTTAGCAAGAGTGCATGAGCAGTACAGTTCCAAACTGACTTAGTACTGTGTAGGAACAAAGCTAATAACACAATTAAAACTAATTTAGATTACACAAATATAAAACAATATAAACAGAAGAAAATAATTAAAGAAAACAGAGACTTCATGTACCCATAATACATTGCTTATTTATAAATAAAACGCCATTACAAGAATTCTTCTCCCAGAACAACTTCCTTATAGGACAAAACTTCCAAAGAGCCTGAACCTTTAGTTTCACTTTTAATCAATTCATCAATATCCCTGTAATGGCCAGGATCCGCCAAAAATACGAGACATAATTGATCACCATCTCGGTCCTCCTTTTCCATTTCCAAAGAACCAATCTTCATTAATTTCTCTTTCCACTTTTTCGTGTCTTTCCCATGAAAGGTCACCCTAAATCTCATGTGTGCTCTCTCAATAGGCATGTACTCTTTTAACTGTTTAATTACATGCAAAGCATGTTGCTTTACGTTTTGATTTGGATTTATGGAATAGTGAATATCCCTCATCGCTTTCTCAATCATAGTAACAGGATAAGGACGTTTTAATTCAGGATTGATACATTTATCTGCAACAGTCGTCGCAATCTCTTTAAACAGGGAATCCAATTGATTATGCCTTTCCTTGTCAGACACTTGCAGCTCGCCTTTCTTTAATATTTCCTTGCATATTTCTGTCTGGTCAGCTGTTCCAAACGCTTTTATTATATCTTCTTTCTTAGCAACTTGTCCTTTCGATACGTTTGTAAAAATCGTATGCGTTTGAAGTACTTCATCGATGTCCTTTTCTCTAAAACGAAGATATTTAACGCAATCCTAAGATTCATATTTATTTAATTCCAAAAACTACTTACATTTGATTTCTCCATGCTACGACTTTATTTCTGTAGCAAGCGATTTCGAAACGCTTTCCGGCTTTCTTTATCCTCACGACAGCCACATTCGTCAGTCTAATTTGATTCGTTGGAGTAAAAATCTTAGACATTCTTATGTTATTCTCAAAAGTACAAGCTTAATCTAACAACGAAAGATGCAAATGCCTGCAACAGCAAAAACAAACAGCTGTACGTGAATATTATAACCTCGATGTGTCTTAACTGAAATAATATTTCTCCTTGCAAACAAAACTGGAGGAATTAGTTTACAAGTGAAACTGGAAATGTCACGCTAGATGCCAAAATCACTCTGTTAGAAACAACCGCTATCGGATTACCTTGCCTATGATTGTGAAATATTTTGTTTTCGACTTTTCAGTGTAGCCACAACATACTTTACTACATAGGGTGCGTTTCGTTTGCGCGCTCACACGCTTTGAGCGCTCACGCTTACAAGCGCTGTTTTCTGTTGTTTCCTTTGGCGTTTAGTCGCTTAAGCAGTTATGCGCAAAGGTGTTTCTTTTGACTTCAACGAATTCATAACCTCAAAAATATAACTTCAATAGTGAAATTGAGCCAATCATAGCTGCTGTAGCTATTTCTAAAGTGTAATGTTTGTTTATAACTTGACCATGATTAGCTGATCTCCTCATACGCATCTCATACGTTCCATTTGGAACATAAGCGCTTACGCTTTTGTTGCCCTACCTCGATGGAATAAGCGATTGTGAGCGAAGACTATGACGTCATAATGACGTTACTATTTCGTCAGCTGGCGCTTTGTAAGCGTTTGCAAAGCCAAAGGGGACGATTTAAGCAATGCTTATGAGCGCTCAAAGCATGTGAGCGCGCAAATGAAACGCACCCATAGTTACATACTACATATTCAGTGTTGCCAGACGAATAAGAAGAGATTGCGCCAAATATTCTAACTCGAAGCGCCACTTGGCGCCAAATTTAAAATAACTAGCTAAAGTGCTACCTGGCGCAAAATAATGATTAATTAAATAAAAACTACATTCGTTCACATATTTATACATTTATTTGTTACATTTTTCATTGACTACTTCCTCACAGATTTCTATTAGTTCTTCATATTCTTCGTTACTGCTTTCTTCAGTTTGGTTCTTATACATAAGCTGCTTTCGTTTATACCCGTGATTACTAATCATGTAATCGTGATCACAATTCTGCGTGTTCGTTCTCTGTGATTCTTTCTCCCCCACCTCCGATTAAGCGATCATGATTACAATTTGGATAATCACAAGTTATGTGTGATTTTCTATGATTTGATCACAAAAACGTAACCTAGAAACATTACCGGTTTCATGTGTTTTGATCAATATTGGGTGATCATATGATTCTGTTTACCTAATCATTGATTCTATGATTGGCTTGAACGAAAGCAGCTATATGCTTACTATTAAACTTAGCTAACATGTTTTTAGGCGGAGTAAATTTATTGCAACAAGAGTTATTATTATAAAAGAAAACCTTTAAACGAACGACAGCACTTAATAGGTGTAAGTTCATTTTGTTTCTAGTTTTTGTTTTAGTCAAATTTAAAATGCTAAACACTCGTTCAACTGTGGCATTACTGTTTGGCAAACTTAAAAGTAATAGAGCAAAATTAGCTAGTTCAAGAAAAATCGATTTTCCACCAGCATTTTTATAATTCAATACGTTTGACCAAAACATATAGCTATTATTAGTTATCTCATTTCCATACAGATCTTTCCAGTCGATGGTACTTATTATGTGATATTGATTCTCAATTTTAAAAATGTCATCTTTTTTAATAAATGTATCAATAAATGGTAAATTCAGAAATTTCGTAGTTTTCAATGGATTTAAAATTATTTCAGGGCTTATTAACTGCAAATTTTTAAAATGCTCTATATTGTCGGGTAACCTTTTTACACATTCACCAAGAAGAGCTTTAATATAAAGAAGACAACGATTTTCAACATCATCAATGTCATTTTTCTTTAAATTTGTGTGCCTTGATGATTGATAATAACCAACACCAAAATCAACCTCATTGGCTTTTAAAAAGGCAAGTTCATTGTCAAGGCAATTAGTAATAGAGTTTAAATCTGTTAAAAATGGTTCTTTCAGAATCTTTTTAGCTAAAAAGTATATTAATGTTTTTACGTCTTCATAAGCTTTCCCAATTTCTATTAAATTCTTTTGAAATATAATGTTAACTTTATTAATTTCAAATATTATTGGTTTCATTATTAATATGTAAAAATATGTTTTATCATCTTGCAACATCTGATTCAATAATCTTGCTACATAACATTTTTCTTTGTTAACAACATAACTAAAATGAATTTTTAATTCTTCATATTGTTTACTTATTACATCTAAAACATTATACCTACACAACCACCGAGTATTAGATAATTGTACAAAATTTTGATGTTTTTTATCATTTTTATCCTCATGTAAAATATCATATAATCTTTGATATTCAATTCGTCGTAAGGGACTACAACTAAACCAGTTATAGATTTCTTTGCAGAACCAATCTAAGTTAGCTGGCAAAGATTCAGATGCCTTTGATGCCGCATTATTTAGCGAATGACAAATGCATCTTACTAACTGAATGTTAGGATTATCAGCCTTTAGCATAGTATAAAGAGAATTTCGCTTTCCACATAAATTGGATGCCCCACCTGTTCCTATTCCAATTAATATCTAAATTGTTTTCAACAAGAAACGATTTTACACATTTATATAGATCTTCAGCTGTAGTTTTTTCAACTTCTATAAACCCTAAGAAATCTACTACAATATTATTTTTTTTGACACTGAAATACCTAATACAAAGGCACAAATATTTCTTAACAGAAATGTCTGTGCTCTCATCAACAATTAAAGAATACGGCTTATCTTTAACATCTTCTAATAAGTCTTCAATAAGAGAAGGCCCGATTACATTCTTGATTATTGATGTGCACTTAGTACGATGTTGTTTTATGCTATTATCAGATGATGTAATTTTCAATGCATTCATTATTTCCCCTAGATGATCCACACTTCTTACTGAACTATGCATGGCAATGTGAGCTGCGATGATAATGTCTCTTTTCTTATCATTATCGGTTGTTACTCTAATGTGATGTGTTATTTGGTTTTGCTTTCTAATATTAATTACTTGGAGATTCTTGGTGTGGCTAGCGGACTTTGAATGGCGCAATAGGTCGCTTTTATGGGCTCTAATATACACTTTGCAGAGTTTGCAGTAGGCATCTTGAAATATTTCTTGTTGATTAGTGACATCAACGAGCCAGCCTGTAAAATAAAGTAACATGCATGTAACATGTTTCATTTCTATGCATATAATTTCAACAAAATAATTTATATTATATTATAATTTCAACAAAAAATCGAATGTACCTTTTGCCCAGTCTTCTTCAATCCACTTTTTATTAAATTTTCTAAGTGCCTCACTTCGTCCCATATTCAACGATTTTTGAACTGGTTACAGTGTTTAATAGTGTTTTCGACTCGTTGCACTGGTGCGACCTGAGCACATAAACGCGTTTTTGGCTGATGCTGGGAATTGCGCTCAAAAAGACAAGCGGCTAGCCACAGCATTGCAACTAAGGAACCCTCCAATCACAGCTCAACGATCTTTTGAAATTACCCGGGAAAATGCCTATGATGTCTTTGGCATAGATTTTATTTTTCTAATGAAAGTTAACCAGTTTTGTATTGAAATTTTTAATTTTAAAGTCGTTTAATATGCGAGATGGGATTTATAATCGTTAAAGTGACTATAAGATTTTATTTTATTCAGAAACAATGCACATTGAAAAATCAATGTAGGTAATTATAAATAAGTTCAACCAAGGAGTATTCTGAAATTGACAGTAATTATCAAATTACTACATCGTAAGCCTTTTTAATGACTTTATTGATAGCGAGAAAAATAAAAAACGAACTGAAACGCGTAAATCATTACTGTTAGTTTAGAAAAAGCCCAAATTATAATAGTTTCTATGCAGCTCTTCGATTCAGAATCAGTAACGTTACCTATTACATGTATGTATATGTTGTAGGTCCTTTCAGCACTAATCGATGTACTTACCTATTTTGTCTTTTGATTAAAATTGTAACGTATGTAACCTTTGAGCAAATAAAAATCAGATTAGAGCAGGCGGTGCAAAGAAAATGTCTGTGATTAAATAAAAAGTCAATAAATTTGACAGTCCATGGATGTATTACATTAATTCAGTTAGGCCCAGTTTCATAAAACGTAGTTAACCACTCGTTCAAGTTAATCATGTGATTAAGCAATATCATTGGAGGAAAGTTTAAGGGCCGGTATTATAAAGGCAAGTTAGCTTTAACTATCGGTTTATTCCCATGGTAACAATTGTGGACACAATTGTTGTTATGGCAATAAAGTGGGAGTTAAAGTTAACTTGCTTTTATAATACTGGGCCTAAATTTCCTCCAATGATATTACTTAATCACATGATTAACTTGATCGAGTGGTTAACTACATTTTATGAAACTGGGCATAAATCACAGACATACATTTTCTTTGCACCGCCTACTCTAATCTGATTTTTATTTGCTCACTTTTATTAGACTTACCAAAAACTGTAAAACCTGACTTAGGTGCTTTTATGTAATTGCTTGTTAATTTATCAAGAATGTAAGACCTGCATACATAAGTATCTCTGTTCTTGCATAGATTCAGCCATAAAATTTAATATGTGCAAACATATACCTACACTATTTATGCCATAAATTACAAAATGAAGAGCTAATTTCGAACGTATCCTTGCTAGCATTCAAACTGATGAAGAAATTTATGCTGTAAAGCAAATTATGAATCCTATTGATATTACGTTAGCAGCAATTCGCAGCCATACTACTGGTGATTTGAAAAGTCATACAAAACAGAACCGTCAAAGGATACCTCACGATAGTCACAATACAAAAATTAGTCCCCAGAGAAAGTTTTTTAGCACCCGTAGGGGTGTAAAAAGAAAAAATTTACCGAAAATAATAAAACCTACAACTGAAGAAGCCGATAAAATAGCGTTTTGTTTAATGAAAAATAATTAATTAATGTTATTTTGAGCAAATTTCTTATTACAATTTTGGCAGTGTAAAACAAAACATCATAATCCCCCCTATTCTGTAACTCAAATCGAATCGAAATCACTGAATTTGACAGATCGGATCTTAATGTTGTTGAATTAGTATGCCGTAATTCTGCTCGATTTCTATATTACAATGTTTTACAGAATGTTAAATAGCTGATGTGTTCTACCTTCTTTACAGAATATCACAGATCATACCCAAAAAATATAATAGAGACTAAATATTTTGATTTGAAAACATTCCGATTCCTGTTATACATTTCGATTCGATCCGAAAAAAGTTACAGAATAGGTCTGAATAGCCCCACTACTTTGTTACAGATTTTTGTTTTTCTTTCTATCAATAGACTTTAAAGAAGCTGAACATTTTTAACACTATATGAATTTTGATTTATCTTCTTCACTAAGATGCCTTTTCCATCCTGTCGATCAGCTCTCATCATACTGTAACCACTACATTCCAATTAACCCAATTGGATCCTAGTTTCAGCAGAGTTTCACTGAAGTATACAACATCAGCGTGTTGCCCCTGCAGAAGTAGCAGCAGATCACTTTTATTGCTGGGTATTTATCTTATGTCCCGGTGCAAAATTCTGAAATCCACAATAAGAGAATTAATAGATTCAAGATGGGAAGCTGCATCTAAGTTCTAAGATTACATTTTGAGGTGTGGCCATAGTGTAAATATCTAATATCATTGGATCACTGGGATCTTGCAAATTTCAACTTAAACTTAAGACGGAGCATAGTATAACCGTACAGCCAAACCATTCTTGGGAACGCCGTGCCTTCAAGGAAAGTATTACTGATTGATCGATTATGATTACCTGTATGAATGTTAGCCTTCCGAGTCGGGGACTCTTCTGCTGAATCTTCTGGCTTTGAGAACTTTGGCCGGAAAATTGATATTTCCCAAAATGTCGTCAATTATGAAAGATCAATATCAATTCTGATTATTCCAGTAATCATTTTAACTGATAGCCTTCGTCATTTGCTTATTACCTCTTTGACTCCTTTGACATAAGATCAGCAGCAGTGGCAGGTAAACCAGGCAACCAGAGGGCCCCGTGCTTGCAACGGCCTTGCGCCACCCGCAATGTATGAAAATACATACTGTTAATTTGAAACTTGTTTAATTTAAATAAATTAATTTCACTTACTTTATTTTATTTTATATTTTTTTGCTCTCAGTGCGAAACAAACCTTATTCCTTACTCAAAGGGCCCCATATATATCTCACGCTCAGGGCGTGCACCTAACATAGAATTCAAGTTCCATTAAACTAAATATTTAGGTTAAACTTTTGTCCTGTCGAAAGTAAACTGTCAAGCGTATTACACGTTTCGCGGGTAACTTCAAACCCCTTCAAACTATCCTTGCGTGTGATTGGAGGGTTCCTTAGTTGCAATTCTGTGGCTAGCCGCTTGTTGTCTCTAGCCGTTCCTCTTCAGCATACTTCGTCCGGTCGTCCCTTACCGCTGCCTCGCCAGAGATGTTAACGTGAAAATCTTGCATGTGGTTTCAAACGCTGCGCCGCGCCGTGTTGTATTAATAGAGAGATATCGGTAAAGCGTGTAACGCTTACGTTCGTAAATTACGCAAAGCAGTATTGTGTAAACGTATTGCAGTATTTACTTCCTAATTTATAGTTATCGGAACATTGAATACCGCGATACACAAATATATCTTATTAGTTTTAACTTAACTTTTTATATTTGTGCGAAATAAAAATTTAATTAAATTCTCAAAAACAGAAGCCTTTTTGTCTAAAACTAAGTGGTAAACAAATGTAAACAAAAGCCTGCAGTCAAAAGTTACAACAGTGCGCATGCGGGACTTATACGTTATGCAAGTAACGCACGGAATTATTTGCTCGTAAATTACTCCATGCGGTAACGGTATTAACGTTTTCGTCGTTAAGAATCGAATCGCGCATGTCTCAAATGTCAAATTAGCGCAGCGTAAATACTGCATAACGTTATTCGCTTTACCGATATCTCTCTAATATCTGTCAACCAACAAAAGAATTACACATAGATCTCTCAGTTTTCTAAATATTTTTCATGAAAAAGAAAACAGATTTTTATCAAAGCAAGCAACGTGATTTACGAGACGTCAGTGTAAGTAATTAAATATATATTTAATAATTAATAGTACTATCGATAGCAAAAACTATCTACAGTTCTAGGACTAACGATATCCGAGACTCGGGTAATATCTCGCTAAATATGAGCTTTGTTAGGAGCTGTTATGCCTGTATGCATAGTCGGAGCTCAAGCTTGAGCACGTGCTTAAGCAAGCGCTGGGTAGCAATTCGCCTATGCCAATTGCTACTCGATGCATGCGTAAGCACATACTTATGCTTGAGTTCTGACTATGCATACGAGCCTTTTTCTTTATAAAAGTACTTAAACATTGCTCGCCCGATAACAAAACCATTACTAGAAATTACTTGATAGTTTTTGCTATTTTGCTAGTCTCCTATTAACAGAATTATCGATAGTACTATCGATAGTGTAATGTTTCTTTTTGGTAATCAAGTTTGTACCAAGAAGTAACGTATACTTAAGGGGTTGCAGGGGGTAGTCAGAATTAAGATAGCACAAAATACATAAGGTATATTTATTGGGGTTGCAAAAATATGCTTACATGACCAATTGTAAAGGCACTTTACTTAGATTACATGAGTTCACGCACTTCGATAAGGATCTCGTCGAACTGATTTCTGATCGGAAGGAATAGATAGATTATCTATTTAAATGAGTTGACTTGACCCACGGTGAATTGAATACTAACGGTGGCAGCATTTCGGCAAGCGAGATAGCGAACCGTTACGTCACCGTATACCCGCTTCTCCTTTTACACGATAATTAACCAATATTAACTGACACGGTCGACAGTTGTATTAGAGGAAGAAGTGGGTATGCGTTGACGTAACGGCTCGCTATCTCACTTAAATGCTGCCACCGTTAGTATTCAATTCACCGTGGACTTGACCTACTTTCCACTTGCGTAGGCTGTGCAGGTGTTGATTGTTCTTGAGACATCCGGATGACTCATTTTTCTCTATTGCCAGCTTCCGTGATTATGTTGATATATGAATATAGGCCAAGGTTTGCTTGCGATGTACGGATGAGCCAGGAGCCACAGAGACGGATCTTACATGATTCTTTCTTCTGTTACAATAGTTATTGCTATCAATAGCACTATCGATATTAAATACTACTGATAGGCCCACCACTACTTGTCGGTCCATTTTCTATCTTAAACGGGCAAAAGTATTCACCTAATCTAACCTAAAAGTAAATATTATTAAACTTACCAAAATAAAAGAAACTGTCTTCACTGAAGTGTTCACTGCACACAAACGTATGTTTTGTAATCGGTTTTCCAATTTTAAGAAAAACCTGCCATTTCTTTTCAAGTATTTTATTTGGCGGAATGTAGGGATACATTCTGGCTTTTGCGATTTTCACACTGCGTGCTGCGGTACGGAACACATTCTAGTACTTTTATACGCAGCCATAATAGCAAATACAACACTTTTTCACTGGTTTTACTCCCTTTTTACCAGTTCGCGCCAAAAACGATCAAACACACATGACCATTTGATAAGTTCCACATAATTCCGCCGCGCGGCGACTCTTTCGTTCAAAGTAGAGTCCTTTAATAAGAGTGAAGACATGCGCTATTTTTGTACTAAATGGGAAGGAATAGGAGGGAAGTTCAAAATTAGGTGGTGGTGGTTCAAATTAGCCAACCGGTTTATCGTTCCTATTTTCTTTCTGTAACTACAATGCCGTATTGAAATAAAAAGCAGACGGATTGTGTATACATACAAACTGAATAATTAAGTTTAACTAATTTAATTAACCTACCTCAAAACAAAGAATAATTACTAACCTCAAAATATCCGTCGACGTCGATATTGCGCAACATACAGGCTGAGTCCAAAAAAGCTCCGTAAACTTAGCAATCCAAATATAAGGAATCTTTAAAACAATTATATCAAAATAAAGTGCTTTTTAGGTGTTATTTTAGTGCGCTAAAATAAAATTTAGTGCTGAAATGATATTACACAAAAACAAAAAAGAATGCGGGGGCTGCTGACTTTTGTAGGATTTTTTCGCGACTAACCGTGTTAAGATATAGCGGTTATAAATGGTTAGTCCCCACCTATCATCTGATGAATAGGATTTTTTCGCGACTAACCGTTGAACTGGCGAACACAACGGTTACTGTTACCGATTCATTTTCTTGACAGCGGTTATCAAGGGGAAGGTGTTATGACGTATGTGAGCAACGTCATCATTTGTGACCGTGTTATTGAATCAGTAACACAGCTCTCGACGTGTGTAACGAAAAGCGGTTATAAAAGTGAGGCTAGGGCCGTGTTTGCTGTTTGGTTTTGTATTGACATGTGTGGATATATTATGCTTAGGTATATACAAATCCGAAAAAACTTATTAAGAAGAATTCCTATTGTTTTTTTTTCATGCATTAATGTCCCAATGTAATAAATTCTACAAAATAAGTTTCAGTGTCGTATACGATCAGTTTCACTTACGTTCACAATTGCAGAATCACTTTATTTTCATTTGCTATGAATCATTCAAATTTAGTACTTACGAAACTCAAATATGTTTTCGCGGTAATAGATAACCGTTACTTCATCAGCTGATAGGTGGGGGACTAACCGTTTATAACCGTTATATCTTAACACGGTTAGATGCGGTTAGTCGCGAAAAAATCCTAGAAGTAACGGTTACCTATTACCGCGAAAACATATAGGATTTTTTCGCGACTAACCGTGTTAAGATTTAGCGGTTTTAAACGGTTAGTCTCCCACCTATCAGCTAAGTACTAAATTTGAACGATTCATAGCAAATGAAAATAAATTGATTTTGCAGTTGTGAACATAAGTGAAACTAATCTTATATGACACTGAAACTAATTTGGTAGAATTTATTACAATTGGGACATTAATGCATGAAACAAAAACAATATGTATTATTCTTAATAAGTTTTTTTCGGATTTGTAAATACCTAAGCATAATATATCCACACATGTCAATACAAAAACAAACAGTAAACACGGCCCTAGCCTCACTTTTATAACCGTTTTTCGTTACACGCGTCGAGAGCTGTGTTACTAATTCAATAAGACGGTCACAAATGATGACGTTGCTCACATACGTCATAACACCTTCCCCTTGATAACCGCTGTCAAGAAAATGAAGCGGTAATAGTAACTGTTGTGTTCGCCAGTACAACGGTTACTCGCGAAAAAATCCTAATATTTGAATCTCGTAAGTACTAAATTTGAATGATTCATAGCAAATGAAAATAAATTGATTTTGCAATTGTGAACATAAAGCGAAACTGATCTTATATGACACTGAAATTTATTTCGTAGAGTTTATTACAATTGGGACATTAATGCATGAAACAAAAACAATATGATTCATTTTTAATAAGTATTTTTTTCGGATTCGATATAAGCATAATACGTCAATATAAAACCAAACAGAAAACACGGTCCTACCCTCACTTTTATAACCGCTTTTCGTTACACACGTCGAGAGCTGTGTTACTGATTCAATAACACGGTCACAAAGGATGACGTTGCTCACATACGTCATAACACCTTCCCCTTGATAACCGCTGTCAAGAAAACGAAGCGGTAATAGTAACCGTTGCGTTCGTCAGTTCAACGGTTAGTTGCGAAAAAATCCTATTAATAACTTGGTGGTACACAAGTTGAAAAATAAAGTTATCTAAAAAATAATTTACATAGAAATTAAATGCTATTTAAGTGTTTTCGTATTACCTAATGTTAATTATTAAATTTCTAACGTTATACACATTTTTTTAAACACGAAAGAGGACTGCTGAGTGCATGCAACAGTGCAACAGTACCAGAGTGGAAATAATAACATATTCCTTAACCAAACGTGAATTATATTTAAGTGCTAATTATGTGCAAGCTGCATAAATAGTTTATTATATCGTGAATTTGTTTTACCACTGAAAACTGGTGAATTAAAATTTCTTTGGTTAACATTATTTAGGTTGGCGGCGATGATTTCGAATGACAACAAATTGTCTTTGACTGTCAAAATATTATAAATAATTATACACAATAAATACATTATATCGTCGTTGTGCATGCAAAATGCGCTATGTGCACTTTTTCAAAATGAGTAACAAAAATATATTTTTGGCCATTAAATAATTTATTGAAGACATTTATATTTAATTGGGTATTTTTAATAATTGGATAATATCTTAAAAAAGTAGAGGACAGTCCTTTTTACCACAAAAAGATATGATTTAATATTTCATACAGTTTTTTGTTCCTATTGTAAAATTTAAATGTTAGGCACTTAGCGCAATTTACATGCACAACGACGATATGAAGATTACGTTTCAAGTGGAATACAAAAGAAAACATCGAGGTAAGTTTAAATGCAATTAAATTATTAAAAATTAATATAAAACACAACAGTTTAAAGCAAAAAATATTGGTTCTAAGACAAATCCGCTTAGATAATTTTCTAGTACCCAACAAATAATTTTTTCTATAGCGAACGTTAAAGCGTGCTTTTAACAACTCAAAACAGTCGATAAAACGGAATTTTAACAGCAAGGGTTGATAAAGTAACAATTTTCGTATTAACCATAGCAACAACCCACGCTAGTTACTGGGATCATGATCATACAACGAGATTTTGATACGTGATTGCTCTTTTCTGTCTTTAACGTTCGGTATAGAAAAATATAGAATGTTACACATGTAACACGCCGACGTGCTACTGTTTTTGTTTACTACTTTCGGACAACCAAACAACTAATAAAAAAATGTCCAAACAAATAAACAATTTGAATTAATTTGACAATATAATTAACTGGACCGAAAATTTTATTATCTGAAGGATTTTAACGCGTAATTACTGGATAGTTTGCTCGGCCAGTATTCCTGAGACGAATCGCTATTAGTTTTATTGCCTTCCTACAACATGCAAGTTTATCTACCCCGACGAAGGGACTAAGTACCTGCTAGCTACAGATGCGTCAATGACCTAAATGTAATAATACTACGCCGTGCGGCGACACTTCCCAGAAATACTTTGATATCTAGCAATATTTGATTTAGCGCGTGATCACTCTAATTAGCTTGCCTTGTCCTACCTGTCCTACGTTGTTATCTAACTCAGTCCTTTTGGTGCGACGGTAGAATAACTTGAGAGAGTTTTAGGGATTAACTACTGATAATTAAAATATGGAATTTAAATTTAATTAATTATTTATTGCAAAGCAAGGTAAAAAAACTCCGATTTCTAGCCGCACTGCAGTCTAGAAAAATGAGCGGAAAAACCTTGTCGTTTAAACAATTACAGACACAAATAAACAATATGAGAAGTACAGTGGGGTCCGCTTAAAAGTATTCACTTCCGAATTTCGTAGCGGCGTACTTACTTCAAAATCACACAGTTGGTGGCTTTGTTTATGCAACCAGCAATTAGTGTTTGGAAAACTCTGTTCCTCAATTAATTAACAATTAATTGTATTCAATTTAGATCGGTCTTGGTACTAGTGTTTGTCACTTCAGATCGTACCCTAAGACACGCTCTGCTCAATCAATCAACGTACAGCGTGACCGTGTGTCTACAGTGTACTTAATTAATGTAGTAATTAATCAATTAATCAGATGTTTGGGTAAAGTATGCTACACCAAAGTGCTGCTTCTCCGGCGGCCAATTTACAAGGAAATTAATAACACCTGTTGTATGTTTATTCGTGGTGGACAGCTAATTAACCTAATTAGTGGTCAAAGGGGTAGGAGCTTTACTCTACTACGTCCCAATGCCTGGTTTTAGGGTCGGAAACAGTGTTTCACGGTTCAGTATTTCCCCTATTGTTTTTCATCGTCTAACCTATCTCTAGCATATGGCATAAAGAACACTTTTTTTGACTGCTTAGTCTACGCGGTGCGCGTTTTTGATCCACAGTCTCTCAAGCAAGGTGTTTCCAATTAACCTGCAAAACTCCGACAGAAGACCACACCCGTTGACACACTCTGGGTGAGAAAACTCGGTCAAGAAATAACTATGACTCGTGGTTCAAGTTGTTCGGCCTCGTAATTTTACGAGATTCGTAAAGACAATAAATTGGCCTTGATTTCTGTAATTGGACGGTGCTATGCACTCGTGATTTATCGGCAGATATAATGCCTCTGACTCGTGGTGTAAAAACGGGAGATTTCCTGAGCAAGCCGGAATACACCGGTTAACGTGTTCTCAACTTGACAAAGAATATCTCGACAGGTAGAATTAAATCTCACAAAATACACTGTAATCAGAATTTCTAAATAGATATAAAATAGTTAAATTGAGTTGGTTGGTTAATGTGCAGAAACGTGCAATCACGCGAACTGAATGACACACCCTGTACATATACTTATTCAACACGCAAACCGATCTAAGAAATTATACAACAACTAAATTACAAATTTTACAAATGTGATTACGGCTTCGATTTGTTTGCCAATGATACTTTAATTATAATTCGTCTAAGCTCGGCAAATACTGAACTTTCAGTATCCGTTAATACAAAATTAAGGAATCAATTAAAATAATTCTGAAACCAATTTAAACCACCAAATATGTGAAGAAGAAATATAAACAAAATGTTTACCTAAGTCCGCGCCCGCGAAGTTAAGATCCGATATACTCACTGCACTGAAGTTTTTAAATACACTTGCGGTTAATTCACCGTACGCGACCGGCTAGTTTTAAATTTGATTAGATCGCCTCTCAAACACTAGAATTTTAGACGTCCCGATATAAAATGATTTAACTCTATTGTGAAATCTAAATCAGAAACAAGTACACAAAGCAAATTCGTCAAGCCCAAATAATATGACTGATCGTTTTAAAAGCTCGGAGCTATCTGTCCGTCATTTTAATTTTCATTTTTCGGCTGGACAAAATTAATTTCCCTTCCTCCTATTAGAAAACTAAATTCAAACACCCCCTGACCAATAGAGCTGTGTTTTGCGTTCAGAAAGATAACGCCCATCCAATTCCAAGAATGTATTTTTTTTCTAAGCTTTTAACGACCACCCCGGGCCTACCACGTGTGCTGTCTTTCCAAAATTCACAACAAACTTCTTAACTACAAGTACCCTCTGACATCTTTATGTTTTCCGCTTACAGGAGAAACTCGGCGCCCGACTGCTTTAAAGTGTTTAGAAACACTTTAAAATCAGCATGTTATTTCCCGTTACGCCCTGTCGATAGTTTAGTTTCCAATAGAAGTATCCTTTTACAGAAACTTAAACGTGTCAAATTGTATAATTTCTAAAGAACACCAGATGAACCTTAGAAACTCGTATGACAGATTTATATGATTTCAACTCGAGGAAAAATTTTAAAGTCCCACAGTGTTACAAGAATTTATGACATCCCCTCGTTATATTGCACATTGACCGACCGTCGTAAGGACCACCCTGCCGTGACGAAATTGTCTCCGCTTGTTTGTTATCTTACAATCAAAATTACATCAAACATGCTTTTTGTTTTATAAACAAATTCGCGACCGTTTCACACACGACGGTAAAACTCACTTATCGACTTTGAAAATTAATTTGCTCGCTCCTTCATCGCTCATGAATTAAACGTTTTCACTCATCGATAAAGAATAATTTTACCGTCTTGTATAAAAATAACTATTGTTTTCAAATATGCTTTTTCAGAAATGGATTTTACGTCTGGAGGACAATATACTAAAACGACTCTCAGCAGAAGGGAATACAATCCCTATTTATCATCGGAAGTCATTGGTCAATGCTTGTGCAACGAATTGAATCAAAAAGCACGATAGAATTCTTAAAATGTAGACTAGATAACTCAACACTGCTCTTCCAAGTGTTATAGTAAATATTGCTGATCTAAGGGTTCCAACCTTCCAAACTTAGAATATTACTTCATTTCTGGAACTTAAGTGTGTAACCGTTCTTGGTAAAGGAAATTTGAAAGGTATTTTCGACGTTTGTTTACATGCTTCAATATTAAATAGAAGAAATTAGCAGTTTGAATTTATATTTTATTTCTAGAGACCATGTTCAAAGAAAGAAACAAGTGAAGAATAAATTGAACAATTGGCTCCTGTTGATAACTTCAAAAAGGATATTTTATCTTTTCTGACAGACAGATTTTCTATTTTTTAAACTTGCTTCATAATAGCAGAGTAAAACCACAAAATATTAATCCTATTATAGTAATAATAAGAAAAAATACAGGATGGTTATGTCTTTATGTAAAGCAACGGTAGTTATGACAGAATCTGTACCTCATTTGATTTCAAATAACGGAGCTTCACTCATATATCTCAAGATTTTTCTACTGTTATATATTCAACGTACATTTAAAATATCATGTTTTGAAATGGTAGAATATTAATTAATGTTAAGATAATATGAATGAAATACCATTACTGAAATGTATCAGAATATAATGTTGAGTGAAATGTAGATCTATCGAACACATCTCGTTCAATCACGGACTGATTTTCACTGCTGTTACTAAATCTTTGACATAGATGATTCAATTCAGTACGAATGTTATTTTTATTACAAGTATCATAATGTGTATACAGTGCTAGAGCAGATTTAGATTTAGTTTCAGAATTATTTTTGTCAAGGATTTTCGTAAAATCTTGAGCGTATTTGAACAACTCACAACTTTACAATTATTAAACAATTGTTCCTTATATTTCAAAAGCGTTGCAGTTAATAAATTAATATCAGTGTCTATTGGTCTACCTTTTTTTTTTTAAAAAAAACTAGTTACTGACTTTTCCAACCATAACAAAAATTTCTTCTGAGCAGTAAGTACCGCGTGATTTTTAAAATTTTTTTATCAACTTGCAACAGAATTTAGACGGCATGTCGTAGCTTTACTCTAAAACAGCATAAAGGAGTGCAATGACGTACTTTTCACTTACGCTAAGACATGCCGTCCAAATTCCGTTGCAAGAGTTGATAAAAAAAATTAAAAAATCACTCGGTATTAACACTACAGGCAGCTGCAAGACTTTGACATCCAATTTGTTCTTTGTTGCCATCAGGATCTTGTCATTCGATAAATATCATCGCCTCCAACCTAAATAATGTCAACCAAAGAAATTTTAATTTACCAGTTTTCTGTGGTAAAACAAATTCATGTTATAATAAACTATTTATGCAGTTTGCACATAATGAGCACTTAAATATAATTCACGTTTGGTTAAGGAAAATTTTATTATTTCTACTCTGATACTGTTAAAATTGCATGCACTCAGCAGTCCCCTTTGGTGTTTAAAAAAATGTGTATAACTTTATAAATTTAATAATTAACATTACTTAATACGAAAACACTTAAATAGCACTTAATTTCTATGTAAATTATTTTTTAGATAACTTCATTTTTCAACTTGTTTACCGCCAAATTATCAAAACTCAGCAGTCCCGTATTATTTTTTATTTTTCTGTAATATTATTTCAGCACTAAATTTTTTTTAGCGCACTAAAATAACACCTAAAAAGCACTTTATTTTGATATAATTGTTTTAAAGATTCCTTATATGCGGATTGCTAAGTTTACGGAGCTGTTCAAAAAAACGCCTACGCGAATAGCGTCGGTATTTATTGTCGTATTTGAGCGGTCAAAAAATCAAATGGAATGGCAGAAAAAACTCTACAATGTACCATATCTTGCGTCTTTAATACATTTAAAACAGCTGCATGACAGCTGTCAACTTTTGTTTTTTAAATGCAGTGGTATAATTACTGTAATACATTTCGAAAGAACTTTTTTTTCTGCGTTCAATGATGTGCCGCAATAAACACTTATTTTTCAAAATAATAGAAGATAATAAAAAGAAATAAATAAATTATTAACACGAAATGACGTAATAAACAGTTGCCGAATAATAAATGATACCTGTTTTACGGTAAATAGCGTAGTATCTATAAATACTTCCTCATAGGCAAACAAATGACGATAACTGTCAACATTTTTTTTTTATTGTCAGCAAAAACAAAACAAAAGTATTGACAGTTATCGTCATTTGTTTGCCTATGCGGAAGTACTTATAGACACTACGCTATTTACCGTAAAACAGGTATCATTTATTGTTCGGCAACTGTTTATTACGTCATTTCGTGTTAATAATTTATTTCTTTCTTTTTATTTTCTTCTATTATTTTGGAAAATAAGTGCTTATTGCGGCACATCATTGAACGCAGAAAAAAGAGTTCTTTCGAAATGTATTACAGTAATTATACCATTGCATTTAAAAAACAAAAGTTGACAGCTGTCATGCAGCTGTTTTAAATGTATTAAAGACGCAAGATATGGTATATTGTAGAGTTTTTTCTGCCATTTCATTTGATTTTTTGACCAGTCAAATTCGACCTACGCTATTCGCGTAGGCGTTTTTTTGGACTCAGCCTGTATACGTAGGCCATTTCACAATTCACCGAATGTAATCCCTAAATGGACCCCTACCACCGCATCATTAACCCATTTTTGCCCGAATTCTATCTTTTTTAAATTTTTGTTTACTAAATGCAAATATTTAGTAAAAACAGGTAATTAATGCATAATATACCTATCAATATTTATAATATTTTTCTTTTGCGTAGTTGTTTTTGATGATGTTCCAAAAATGGAACACCGAGCCTGTTACTGCCAATCATTAGCAATAATATGATGAAAATTTTAAATCGGACAGTCCTTAGAAGATTAGATAAAAGGTTCATGACTACAGAATCACTACCTCCGAAATTAATGTTTTCTCTTTCCTTGAAGATTGGAATTACATAAGATATCCTAAAGGTTCGTTAAGGCACCACATTTTGTATCCGTTTCCCACGTACAAATGTTCTGCCGCATGGGATCCTTAATAGGGCATCATACTTTCGCCTATATTCAGATGCTCACTAATAGCGTTTTTTATTCACCTGCACTGCTTGAACTTAGAGTATTTGCATTTTAGTAGCCATTTCAAAATTGTAATCTGTTTTTGATCTGGCCTAGGCAGTAAAGATGTTCACTCTGAAGCTGCTTACTTCATCAAGAAATAAGTCGAAGCAGCTGGTAAGATCTGAAGATGTAGGTTCCGGAATTTTTTGGCTAAGGAGAAGACCAAATGTTGGACTGTGATCAATTTTGGAACAGTTTCGTTGAACTAGCGGAACTAGTTTCCTGAATTACCCTGGTTGTAATGATGAACCTTCTTTTGTAGATGAGTAATAGGTATTTCGTAATCGTCGTCATAGTCAATATCATCGTCGTCCAATGTAGTAAGTCCCTGATTTGAATAAAATTAAACCGTAGCCTAAACCATCCCTTAACCTCAAGCTGACGTCCACTTATATTGAAATTCCAACTTCGTCAGCGCTGTGTTCTTCACTCTCAGCATCCATCATTTGATGGAGTTATACATACATCAACGCTATCTACATCATTCAGCCGTTATTTTCTATTATTACTGTCAACTCTTCTGTTATCAATGCCCTAAAAATATTTGTTTTTGTTTTTGTATGCATCTTTAGGCCCGGTGTTCCATTATCGGAACAAGCAACTTTTATGCGAAATAAAAATAATACAAAATTTATTAGAATATTGCATTTAGTAATAATAAATTTGGATGCATTTACTAACAGAATGGAACCATACACTTTACAATATACGAAATATGTTAGTAGATATTTACTTATCTTTTGCAAGACATTTTTATCACATCTGACAGTATAGAACGAGACAACAAAAGTTATAAACGAAATTAGCAAACTCAACGATTTTTGCGTCAAACGAAACCGACAAGTGTGCCAACAAGTCATACGAGACAGGCAACGGCTGTGATTGGCAATTTGTTTTAAATTTGAAAATATGCGTCATGTTCCAGTTTTGGAACACTGGAAAAAAATGGGTTAAATATACAACCGTCAACATTTCACCACATACACGTAGTCCATTTCACAATTCACCGAATGTAATCGGTATATTTAACCGGGGCCGGCGGGGCCCCTACCAACGCATCATTAAATATACAACCAGTGAAGTCTGGAATGCTCCGGTGGTTGAGAAATTAAACCGGTAGACCAAATTCTGAAACTTGCCCATTTCTAGCACGAAAATGGTTACCGACCTTGGTAAATAAGGTTGAAAATCGCTTCCGACCAATAGAAATTGGGCGCGTTTAGCGAACGCAACATGTTGAGTTGCTACCACTGCTGCATTCGCTAAACGATTACGCTGTACTGCGCTGTCAGTCAGCAGCTTAGAGATTTAGTCAGCGTTTTAAAATATCGCTGCCTTTCAAGCTAAATGTGCTGCATAAGTGGCCTTGACTAAAAAGTGAATATTTTCTAATCTAAAATATTAGTTATAATTTATAAACATGGCACAAGCTCCTCCAAAAACAGTATTACTTCTGAAAGACCAAGTAGTACTGAATAAAATAATAAATAATGGTACTATCGCTGACACTATAAACAGAACGAGAAGCAATAAAACTGTGCGAAACTCGACCTTATTGCACCGGCATGATGTGAGCCTTACGCTCAGGTCATAAAATGTGTTAATCTAGGATGCCAGGTATAAATCTTGGACAGGAAAAATACGCTTTAGGAAACGGGTATTGAATATTGAATTAGCAAATATAAATTTGGGGTCTCATGTTCCTATCTTTTATTTCTGCATATTCAGTCAAACACAAATAATTTCGGTTTCAACAATTCCTTTTTTGTAAATAAATATTTCTAGGATTTATTTTTTATAATAAATTTGATGTCATTACTTTGTACTATTATTTTTGTATATTTGTATTATATGTTATATAAAGAAAGTTATTTTGAAATGTTTTTCTTTCTAAACAAAAGAACAATATTGAAATTAGAAATTAAAAATTATATTCCACAGCTTAACGTATGAAACTACTGAACATGTCTCTGGAATTACTTGTTTTTATTCAGCAGATCAAATAAACATTATTATTATTATTATAACGATAAGAAGTTTTATTTTCCACTGGAAGTGCGTCGCCAAGAACCAGCAACTCCATTTTTAATGGAGTAAAAAATTTGTCAGTATGAACAAAATTTCAAAATCTCAACTAAATGTTGGATAAGTGGATAGTTATTTCTTTTCCATGTTTTACTGATTATTGTTATTGATGTTTAATAAATTTTACAATAATAATCATTTGTATTTAACAATTGTTTACTAGTTTTTTGTCTGTTCTGATTGTTGCTGTTTTTTAAATATTTGTATAACTGAGATTAATTAATATTACCTACAGTATCTTCGCAAAGACTTTCAAAATTTAGTAGCTTAATATTTTAATTTAGCTTTATTCATTTTGACAAAACGTCTGTAAATTCTTTAAACAAATATAGTTTTACTGGATAAAAATTTGTTTTCTTCTCCACATAATAAAGGGTGATCCAATTAGTGCTTTAGGATTTTAAAGTGAAATTTTGGCAACACTGTACATGTGACATTTATTTCTACTTGACAGTTTTGTAGGTTAGGTTATTACAAAACAACATGGAACATTTAACACCAGAACAACGTTGCGAGATTATTAAAATTTATTATCAAAACCAAAGCTCTGTAAAGGCAACTTGGCGCGGATTACGTGCACGATATGGTCCACATCAACGACCAAGTGAACAAACAATTCGTAATGTTGTGAAGAAATTTGAAAATGAGTTTACATTGTTGGATAATCCAAGAACGAATCGTGTCAGAAATGTGAGAAATGCAGACAATATTGAAGCTGCAAGGCAAAGTGTTCAAAATAATCCAAATTTGTCTGTTAGACGTCGTTCGCAGCAATTGGACCTTACATATGGATCAACCTGGAGGATTTTACGGAAGGATTTAGGGTTTGCATCCATACAAAATTCAATTAGTTCAAGAACTAAAGCCGAATGATCATCGTTGTCGCCGTAATTTCGCTGCTTGGGCGATCGAACATTTGACTGAAGATCCGTTTTTTCATCTTACTGTAATGTTCAGCGATGAGGCTCATTTTTTTTAAACGGCTATGTTAATAAACATAATAGCAGAATATTGTGTGAGGAGAATACTCAAGCATATCAAGAAACGCCGTTGCATTCAGAAAGGTTACAGTGTGGTGTGCCATCCATGCGCGTGGAATCATTGGGCCTTATTTCTTCGAGAATGCCCAAGGAGAGCGTGTTACGGTAAACGGAGTTCGTTATCGGGCAATGTTGAATGACTATTTCTTGCCAATTGTTATTGAAAACCAACTGGAACAATTCTGGTTCCAACAGGACGGCGCTACGTGCCACACCGCCAACGAAACCATGGAGCTATTGCAAGAGCACTTTGGTGAAAAAGTTATTTCAAGAAATGGCCCTGTAATTTATCCAGCAAGATCTTGTGATTTAACGCCGTGTGATTTCTTCCTGCGGGGTTATGTGAAGTCGAAGGTTTACGCTAACAATCCAAGAACAATTGAGGATTTAAAAACCAACATTAGAAATGTTATTGGTGAGATACCAGTCCAAATGTGTGAAAACGTAATGTTGAATTGGACTGATCGAATGCGCTATTGTCAACAAAGTCTTGGAGGACATTTGACCGATATTATTTTCAAAACGTAATTGTAATTAGTTAGTCTTTAAAATAAAAACAAAATACTTTGGCCTTGCAACAATGTTTATGTTTTATTTTGTTTTAAAATCCTAAAGCACTAATTGGATCACCCTTTACTTACAGGCTATCCTAATTTTTGCAAAATGCTTAATATGCATTAAATAAATCAAAATGGAGTGCCGTTTCAGAAACTAACTATAAATATTATTTCTAAGTATATATTTAACTGGAAAATAGTATAGTCCGAAATGTTTAAGCTTATAGTATTATGCTGGCTAACATAATTTGTCCATTTCATTACTGACTGAATATAAACGAATTCTTATATATTTATGAAATATTAATAAATTAATTGAAAATGACTTTATTATTTAAAACGAATAATTATAATATAACATCAGAAAATTAATTCTAACAGGATTCTAATATAGGAAAACAACTGATTTGCTTATTTTAATTTCAAATGAGCAAACCAGAAGAGAATACTCCAGATGTTTACCCCTGCACCGGCAGGTAATGCAATAAAATGTGCTATAAGGCTCAATTTCGCTAGGTCGTAAGAGGCATTAGTGCCAAGCAAATTTTCAATCGTTCTGTTTATAGTGTCAGCGATAGTACGTAACAAAATTGCGGTACATTTGTGAGTCAGAAACAGCGGATTTGCGGTTTAGAGAATCGTCTGTGCTACTTTTAAGCGCACTAAGCAAAGCATATTGCTGCTTCTCAGCTGCTACGTTCGCTAAACGCGCCCATTGACTTCACGTATGTCTTCACTCTTATTAAAGGTACTCTAGTTCAAAGACGCGAATACGAACGCTAAAAACGCGGCGTTGTCAATGCTGAAAACTGGGCGTTAATTTGTCCAACTATACAGGATGCTAAAAAATCGCCGCGTTTTAACGCGACGCTAACGTTTAAGTGTGTGTTTATAGTGGAGCGACGAGCCGAGAGTAGAGCCAAGCGGCAAGCACAGCGGCGCGTTTAATAAAGAAGCGAGTGTTTATAGTAGAGCGGCGAGCAGAGAATAGAGCCAAGCGGCAAGCAGAGCAGCGCATTTTAAGAAAAGCGATTATTTCTAGTAGAGGTTCATAGTCATAAGTGATTGTTTTCCTAACAGTCGTGGAAAAACAAATGAAATTATGATGACGTTTGTCCTTTGGGTCCCACAGTGAATTTTGTGCATAAATTAACGACATAAATTTTTCAATGTTCATTTTAATGTTTTATTTTCAATGCAAATCTTCGGACAATAGCGGCGAGCCGAGCGTAGAAATCAAACTGATTTGATTTCTTCGCTTGGCTCTCCGCTAGGGTCGAACAGCCTCGCTATTCTAGTATAAACGCTCTCATTTGTGTACGGAGTTTGTTTTCGTCGCTCTGCTCTCCGCTTGGCTCTACTCTCGGCTCGCCGCTAAGTGTGTGTTTATAGTGGAGCGGCATAAATCTTATAGAATCAGTAATAAAAAATCGTGTTAAATATTTACAAAATTCAAAAATTTACAAAATTCAAAAATTTACAAAATTCAAAAATCCACAATAACAATAAACAAACTTCAAACAAAAAATACATATCATTACCCTACATTGAACCACTATATGACACATTTAAACACATATTCAAAAAACACAATTTAATTTTAGCTAGCAAATCTGTAAATAATTTAAATAGTATTTTCTCAAATTTAAAAACCAAAACACCAAAATTAAAACAACCAAACGTAGTTTATGAAATTAAATGTTTCAATTGTAATTCATGTTATATTGGAGAAACAAGCCAAAATTTAAAAAAAAAACGTCTAGACCAACATAAATATCATATCCAAAAATAATCAAAATCATTCAATGCTTGTAGAACATTCATTAGAAAATGACCATAATTTTGATTTTGAAAATACTAACATTTTATATTACGAGTCTAATATTTTCAAAAGACGTTTTATAGAAATGTGTAAAATAAAAATGTCGTCGAATTCTATTAACAAACGTACTGATTTTGCAAATTTAAACGATACATTTTGTAGTTTTCTCGATTCCTTAAATAGAACATAGATCTGTCAATTTTTTAACATTTGTAATGTTCAAATTATTTTTAGATTAAAAAATAAATATAATATAGTTACTTTTTCAGTTTCCGTTGACAACCTTGTTTATTTTGACAACACAATTTTCACTTCTGACGAAGCAGTCGAACGACTGCGAAACGTAAAGTGTATAGTTGCGCGATTTAGTGTCCGCTTAGAAGATTTTGTGATACAAATTTCATCGGACAAGAACCAACTGTAAATATTCATAACTACCTTCGGCCTAGAGAATTTTCGCGTTTTTGAATGCTCAGGGTCAGGTGACAATCAATAGCATTTGTATGTTGTGCATGGTTTGTTTATTAATTGAGTTTTCTACGAGTTTTTCATATCGAAATTAGTACATGTTTTTGAAGGACGTTCAATCATTTTCGATCGCATTGTACACTGCATTTTTGGCCGTTGACAATTACCAATGGCTGCGTTCCGCCAAAGATAGCGTTTTTATTTCGCTATTGCTACGTAGCAGAGCGCTAATTTGCAGCGTATTAGCTAATTCAGAACTGGCTGAACGGGTTCTTCGTTTTTTGTCCATCACTTTCACATGTCCAAATTTTCAGATAAACAGTACCCTTGTTACTTGTCCTAGGATTCTAATTTATACAGGTTTATTCTCAATTAGTTCCGATTTTATAGTTGAAGTAAAGAAGAATTATTATAAAAGAAGTAAATAACGGCTAAGCCATTATTTACTTCTTTTATTATTATTTTTCTGGCGTTAACCTTTCCGTTATGAAGAATTATTATATTAATAAAAATTATTGTCGTTTTTAATCTCTACAAATTAGAACCCTAATACAAGTAATTAACTGTGGTCGCTAAGTTTATCGCTCTCCCTTAGCAGAAATTTTGCTTCGGCTTGAACACATATATATGACGTCACGCTACGTGGCGCACACGATGCACTACGTAGCTTTCCGCCAGGTTGAACGCGCCTCGTATAGTAGAATTCAGCGCTACCGACGACGCGTTTTAACGCGTCTGGTTTAAGGTTACTGTATTTAGAAGGTAACGCCATTCATTTCCGCGGTTTCGTCCCCCAAATTAAAAAGGAAGCGATGAAACGCTAAAGAAGAAAAAGAATAGATACATGACAAGTTACTGTTGTTAAGGAGTTTATGAATGAATTTCATTAACACCAAATTAAAAGTGATAGAAAGTTGGCGCTACATTCTCGATAGGGCCATTCTATACGAACGCTAAAAACGCGGCGTTCTCAACGCTGCGTTAACATCAGCTGACTGGAGCAATGGTACTACCGTAAAGCAAACTATTAAACTATACGAGCGAGCAACGCAACCAGACGCGTTAAAACGCGTCGTCAGTAGCGCCAAAGATTAACAAAAAAGATAGGAATGTTAGGGTTCCTAGCTAAGGCTAGTATCTTTGCGCCATCTGGTAAATTAGTGCAAATCATAATCAAGGATATGGCGATAATGGGTTCATTTTTCTTGTTTAAAATTTTGAAATATACGATCCACAGCCATGCAAGAATAAATTAACGAACCGAGAATACGTAATTATTTATTATTAAAAAGATTTAAAGTAACAATTCAGGTATGAATACAAATTAAAAATTTCAAATTTTGAACATTATTGTCTAACTACTAATAAATAAACGTAGAACATGATAACAAAAAAAACTTGCTAATAAAGTAAGTAGGTAACTCTTTACAAACTTGCAAACCTTTGACTATATACATCTGGACTGCTAGCAGCATATTATTTACAATGGAGCACTATGTCCCCAACATCAACCGCGCCAAGGTGTTGCCCGACGAGCAATATCGGAACTAGGTATGCCCGGAAATTTATAAATTTAAACTACAACAGCAACTTAACCTGTATTCTTTCGAACTGATCTAAGTGAACAAACATTCAAACCTTATTTGTTCTGTGCAGCTCGAAAGAACACAGCTTTATTCTAGAAGTCTTAAATAGGTTATTTAAGAAACTACGTGAACGAAATATATTTTTATAGGAATGAATAAATTTTTCTTCTCATTTCACAAAACATTTTGTCACAGTTGCTTCTTCAATACACCTACATATCGTAGGTATGCTACTTCTGTAGCTGTTTTGAGAAACTATGATCCGATCCAAGTGATCTTGACGTTCCAAATTGAAACTTTTAGTTACTTACTTGCATTAATCATGAATGATTTGGGGTTAATCCAATTGATCGAACTGAATCGAGATTAGAGTTTTCAAAACTACCTTATGTTGCCCTCGAAATGCGGGTCTTCTCAGTGGTTGCAGCAAAAGTGCATTCGGTCTCCTGGTCTGTTGCTTCATTTGTTGTTTTCTATCTCCAAGTGTCAACACCTTACACCTTGGTTATACTGTCCTGATGAGGTCTAATAAGACCGAAACGTACGTCGACAGTTACTTTTCCTTGCCAGCTAAGCCGTTATTTACTTCTTTAATTATTGTATTTTCCTGGCGTTAAACTTTCCGTTATATTATATCCCGGCTTTTTCTTGAAGTAACGCAGGTTGACTATGTTTGCCTCCGTTGCTATACTGTGATGTTGCCCTCGAAATGCGGGTCTTCTCAGCGGTTGCAGCAAATGTGCATTCGATCTCCTGGTCTGTTGCTTCATTTGTTGTTTTCTATCTCCAAGTGTCAACACCTTATACTGTCCTGATGAGGTCTAATAAGACCGAAACGTGCGTCGACAGTTACTTTTCCTTGCCAGCTAAGCCGCTATTTACTTCTTTTATTGTATTTTCCTGGCGTTAAACTTTCCGTTATATTATATCCCGGCTTTTTCTTGAAGTAACGCAGGTTGACTATGTTTGCCTCCGTTGCTATACTGTGCTGTTGCCCTCGAATTGCGGGTCTTCTCAGTGGTTGCAGCAAATGTGCATTCGGTCTCCTGGTCTGTTGCTTCATTTGTTGTTTTCTATCTCAAGTGTCAACACACCTTGGTTATATACTGTCCTGATGAGGTCTAATAAGACCGAAACGTACGTCGACAGTTACTTTTCCTTGCCAGCTAAGGCGTTATTTACTTCTTTAATTATTGTATTTTCCTGGCGTTAAACTTTCCGTTATATTATATCCCGGCTTTTTCTTGAAGTAACGCAGGTTGACTATGTTTGCCTCCGTTGCTGCTCTGATGTTGCCCTCGAAATGCGGGTCTTCTCAGTGGTTGCAGCAAATGTGCATTCGGTCTCCTGGTCTGTTGCCTCATTTGTTGTTTTCTATCTCCAAGTGTCAACACCTTACACCTTGGTTATACTGTCCTGATGAGGTTTAATAAGACCGAAACGTACGTCGACAGTTACTTTTCCTTGCCAGCTAAGCCGTTATTTACTTCTTTAATTATTGTATTTTCCTGGCGTTAAACTTTCCGTTATATTATATCCCGGCTTTTTCTTGAAGTAACGCAGGTTGACTATGTTTGCCTCCGTTGCTATACTGTGATGTTGCCCTCGAAATGCGGGTCTTCTCAGTGGTTGCAGCAAATGTGCATTCGGTCTCCTGGTCTGTTGCTTCATTTGTTGTTTTCTATCTCCAAGTGTCAACACCTTACACCTTGGTTATACTGTCCTGATGAGGTCTAATAAGACCGAAACGTACGTCGACAGTTACTTTTCCTTGCCAGCTAAGCCGTTATTTACTTCTTTAATTTTTGACATTAATATTATTTTGACAAATCAAATAAAAATACCCCAATTAAAAGCAATTCAGAAAGCAATAATTCGAACGGGACATCAAGACAAAATTAGTATTCGAGCAATTGCAACTGAATTTGCTGTTAGTATTAGTAATCGTAGAGAATATTTATTTCTTTGGAATCGAATGAGATGGATGAGATTTTATAGGTTGACAAATACATGACAAATGGTGTCAAACCTAAGCCGTTTTTTGGCGGTGCACTATTTTGAAATTATTTCGTATGTTTCGAAATGTGCATTTTTTTAGCGTTGAAACAATGACGTCATGTTTTGAAACGGCTGCATACATTTCAAAACGCTGTGAAATAATTTTTTGAAATTATTTCAAAGTGGAGTGGGGGTTAAAAGTAACAAGTTAAGTGTTTCTCGTAACCTGCAAATCGATTGTGTTTTGAAACGGTACAGGAAAGTTATTTTAGCGGGATCATCATTAATGACGTCAGAATTAAAACAATTTTGAAACACTACCATTCGGTTTTAAAACAGTTTTGTACGCCAAAAAACGGCTCTAATGTTACACAACTAAATTTTTTGAAAATGGAAGTGTCGATTTCACTTCGCATGTAGTCGATTTTTATGATCACGATGGTACATATAAAACGATTCCTTTTGATCGGGTTTTCTTTCATCATAGGCAACTTCATCACAATTCGCGGCAAAGCAGTGTCTGCGACCCATTTTATTAGATAATACTTCTAAGGTAATAAATAATTAAACATTTATAACACAACATACAAATGCCCTAGTCTCAGCCTATTCTGTCCATTCTGTCAACTGCAGTGTTGCCGCTTGTAAATTTTAAATTGTACTGTATCAGTCACAAAAATTGTACTAGATTGTACTTAATTATTGTTAACTTCAATTAACGATAATAGGGGCGGCTTTTAATTTAAAAAACTCAGTTTAGTTTTATGTACCGTTCGTCAATTTTACAATGAAACATAGGGATTTAACATGGGAAAACAGAAATTGATTTATATTATCTACCTGAGTATATATATTCCAATTCAAAAAGAATGGGCCCGTTCAGGTAACACAGCTGCTGCAAGTCAGCGCTCAGCATGATGAAAGTCAGCGGTCACGTATCTCTGAACGGACTGCTACTTCTCAGCAATTTTTTGTGTCATTTCAAAAGTTTAAAATTTATTGAACCTCGTTTCTGAACATTTTATGAATTGAAATTTATTAATTTAAATACAATGGCAGAAAATATTTTGTTGTGCGAATTATTATGCGACGATGGGCTAGATTTGAATGGTCTGCGGCCCGTAATATAAGATCTTGCTAAGGTTATGTTTGTTTATACTTACCTCCACCAATGAACGCTCAGCGCTGAGCAAGTCAGCGTAAATAAATTCCGCTGTGTAGAAATGACAGCTGCTGGAACTTAGCGTGTCGGTTCAGGAAATTTGCTGACCCAGCAACTCAGCTGCTGTGGTCGTCTGAACGGGCCCAATGGCATCTCGGTAGGCGTTGGAAATTCAAATTTATGTTTGCAGCAATGCATCCTTGATAATAAATAAACATCCCTAACTACTGCTGTCAATTTGTTTTTGACGTTCATTGAAATCGTTTTGTAATTTGCGTATTTGTGCTTGGCATTTCTTTGTTTCATTTGATTTCATTTACGAAAAATCTATCTGTTTCAAGACACATTTTCTCAAGATATATTTATTTGGAGTAAGTAATGAAAATTTGCTTTTTTGAGTTCAGGTTTGAATGTATGTATATTTTGTAGGAGCTTGAGTTTTATTTGAAATGGAACACGTTTCATCCCGTTTTAACTTTAAGAGAAAGTGAAGCAGTGTGTCGTTGCGATCATGAATTTTTTAAAGAATCAAATAATGCTGCTGCAAGTATTGAGCGTTTAGCTCTAGTTTTCCAGGTAAATTTTTAAACTGTATATGTGCATCTAACAAATATCACCATAATTTTAGATATCTCCCAGAACCGTGAGGAGAATACTTTCAAAAGCTCAAGAAGGACAGTCACTAGAATCCACGTATAGTAGCTGTGGAAGAAAAGCTGTCAGTTATAGTCATGGTTTTAAAGAAACATTGAATGATTACATCTTTGCAAAGATTAAAACCAATGAATATGTAAATATTCAAATCATTTTTGAATATGCTAGAGAACAACTGGATTTCTGTCAAAGTAAGACAGACTCATCAAGCAAATTGGTTACAAATTTAAGAAAGTTGACTGAAGAACTATAATTACTGAAAGGCAACAAAACCTTCTTAGTAGAGTATGTTTTTGTGCTAAATATTGTAACGTGCATTTTGCCCTGTTAATTAAAAAAATTTGTTATTTTAGGATAAGAAAGTTAGTCTTAGAATTAGATGATAAGCTCCTTAGGTTTGGGTTTAGTTACGCAACTTTTGAGCGCCTCTTGACCGTGTTGTTGTGCTGCTGGTGAACTTCGTTAAGCCTCTGGCAGGCTGAATTGTGCAAAAATTTACATTTTAAAGTGTTCTCCGAGCAAACATTATTGGGGCGTGTTGCCCGAACATATTTTTCCAGTTTTTGATCTGCGCGGAAACCTGATAGCAGAGACCCGAAGAAGGTGAAATCGGGGAGGATCTCGGCTCTTGGCGGTGAACTGGCTTGGTGTACAGATCGTTTCTGATAATTCAGATGTTTTAAGTCATTAAAAAAAGCCAGAAGTTGTGAAATTAATTTGTTGAGCCATAAGTGACAAAACGAAATTTGAGGGCCACATAACGACGTCTTTGTAGTGGTCAAATATTTTCTTACTATTGCTTCTGGAGGTGCCAGAAGGAAGAAAATACCGAGATCCGAAAGCATTGCGGAGGGCGACGACATTTCTTCCAGTGTCTACGCGTGCGGACAAGAAAAGGCGGAACGGCAGGAATGAACGGTAGCAAACCGGACGATGGGTGATTATGAAACTGGAAAACGGTGAAGGACAGACTGCGCGATCGGTAAGCGGTACTTTAGTTTAGGCGGGGTTCTTTTTTTAAGCTAATTTTAGTTTACTTAAGGATAAAAGAAATAAGCAAACTAATTTCTGCGCTTGTTGTGCGACCACGAGTTACATTTTCTATTTGTGTGGGACATTTTTTTTGTAGCCCATGTTTTGATATTTGTCAGGCTTTCTTTAATCCAGTTTGTTGAATATATTCTTGTAGACCGGATCGTATTATTTTTTTATGTCACTGTTTTTTACCTGAAAGGTGCATTTCAAAAGAAAATACCATCTTGCAATTTCGAACCCTCACCCTTGCTGATTGTCTATCCGCAGAAAATTTTTGCAACTTGTTTACAGCGTTTGATAACGTTATAATATATGAAATTTTTGAAAGAAGACGTTAAATTTGTGTTCTTGAATGAAACTTGGGTCTTCCAAAATGGCAGTCAAGTCCGTCAGTGGGTATTAGAAAGCACTTCCAAAGGTATGCCTTCAGTTTTCAAGAGTGAAGGTAGAAGGTATACTGTTGTTAATGCTGGAAGTAAAGATGGGTTCTTACCTGGTTGTGATCTCATACTGGAGAGTAAAGTTAACGACAGAGATTATCACAAAACAATGAATGGAGAGCTTTTCAAAAAGCGGGTAATTGAAAATTTGATTCCAGCTTTAAGATTATTAAATTCAAAATGCATCATTGTCATGGATAATGCCGCATACCATTCAGTTCGTCTTGAGAGTCCTCCAACTGTGCTTCACGTAAAGAAGTAATAAAGCAATGGTTGACTGAACATGATATACCATTTGACAACAGCTTTACAAAAAGACAACTTTTAAATTTAGTCAAGCCATTCTTAAACAATTCAACATTCCGGAGATATGAAATTGATCAATTATTACAAGTGGAGGGTCACGAAGTGTTGCGTCTACCTCCTTATAACTGTCAGTATAATCTGATAGAATTAGCATGGGGTTTTTGCAAAACGTATTATAACCAGAGAATTCAAGCAAGACTGGCAATGAAAGACAGAGTTGTAGAAATTTGGCGCGAAGCACTTGAAAAATGCACACGGGAAAAATGGATTAATTTTATTCAGCATACTGAAAAGGAAATAACCAATGACTTTCAAAAATACACGGGTGTCCGAGACGTTGATGATATTCCACCATTTATAATTACTCCTTCTTTAGATACGTCTGACTCAGAAGATGATTTTGGTTTAATTGAGGATGAATCAGAATCGGATGAGGAAGAAATTGTTATTATGGTTGTAGATGATTCCGAATGAAGAAAATGTGTTACTGTAGTCCATTGCTGATGTAGTTAGTTTGTTTGAAATGTGGTATTTTAGTAAAACAGAATGATGTTCTCATTTGTATTAAATATCAGACAATGGCCACTTTCCAAAAATGCACCTTGCACTTAGGCTTACCATACATCCCCGTTTAACCGGGATTGTCTCGGTTTCAGGCATTAGTCCCGGTGTCCCAGCCGATTTGGCATTTTGTCCCGGTTAACGGTTGTATAAACTTAAAACGATAGAGACGTGTGAGGGCAGGTTTGGTGTGCCGCACACACCGCTTTACTGTACTGTAAATTAAACTTTTGCGTTACATGCAGCGACTTTTATGAAAAAATTAAAAAGAATGATAAAGTGTTGAAAAAAGTTCACTCCAGCGAGAAGTACGAATGGTACAAAAAATAATTAAAATAATTTAATTTCCTGCTTCAGCGGACTTTCGGTAGTTTGGGTACTTTATCTATCTGCTTTTTTTTTAAATAATAAAACATTTTTTGGTAGTAGCCTAATGTGTTTCTCTTCGTCGTATCCTGTTTCCCACTTCTGTCCCAGTTTAAAGCTTCATGATTATGGTAAGTCTACACTTAGAGTATATGTGTCCCACATTCCAGTAACCAAGTACATGTGTTTTAGAAGTGTTTCTAGTGTCCCGGCAGTGTACCTTCGAAAACGGCCCGGACACTTGGCGTACAGCAAAAATTACCTCACATTTGCATAATATCATTGATTATAAGAGTATATTAAGATACCCAGCCTTACGCCTTTAAGCGTGACCGCCGATACAAGAGAGATATAGATGGCGCTGACGGTATTTTACAATTGAGGGATAGATGGCGTGAAACTTTAGCTAAAATGTGGCGATCTGTAATCTCTCTTGAAAATGGAACTTGTACAAGAGGTAAGCGGCCAAAAGCTCCAGACGATTGTGGGACCTGCGCAGACGGTTTTTTAAAAGTTTATTACATTCAATTGGATTAGAAGACTTAAAACGTCGAGTTTAAAATACCGAATAAAAACTATACTTTACATAAAGTGTTTTTAATGAGATTAGCTTTTATGTTTTAAAATACATTTCTGATACCTATACCTAAATGAGTTTTGTTTTAACATGTGGTAGTCCAAAAGTGATTGCATTAATTCAGTATTTTATGAAAATGACTAGAAAAAGTTTCCGAATTTTTAAAAGTTAGTTTTATTCTTAGAATTTCGAAAAAATAATTTAATAGAAAAAATTTCATCACATAGGAATAATGTAATAAGAGGCCTTTATCAATCGAACGGAGTTTAATGCCGAGAGAGCCCGAAAAGAGTTCGAAGTAAGATAGCGCCTTATACTGCTTACGTGGTACGTGTCGCTAAATATACCGACGTAGACGTAGGGTACTTTCACAATAAGATAGGTGTAGGCGTGGCTATGTGCAGTAGACGAATTCGAGACAGACGAGTCCAATTTAGAGATGTTAGGTATGGTCGTTAATTTATAGCGAATGTTATTAAATAATTTCATTTTACATTTCAATATTTTTTGATTTTGCACTTTACATTTCTAATTTTTAAGATGGTTTTAATTTATATATGTAATTTAGTCCATTATCCCTTGAGAAGCATATTTGATAAAGAAAATGTGTTTTAAACTGAAGTATAAATCAAGTTATGTAACTAATTTGAACCAAACCACGTGGTATCGGTGTTGTGCCATCTTTGTCACTCTTAGAGGATGCTCAGTCTACCTTTCTCTCTCTTTGCACTCATTTTCGTCACAGTATTCTTCAAAATCAAGTTGAAATAGACAGTTGATTTCGAGCAAGAAGCTATGTTGATTACTTCTTATTTTATTATTTATTGTGAACCATTTTTTTTATTTTTATCAGATTACAATTAATTCTAATAATACAATAGACGTATAAAATTAAAATTTTTATACCTATGAATTACATACATACATAGGCACATACCGGTTGTCCACTTGACAATGAGACATACGCAGTGGCGTAGCTAGGTGACCAAGGGCCCCGGTGCAAAAAGAAATCTGGGCTCCTAACCAAAATATTTTTTTAAGGTTTTTACACGTATCTAGAAAAATAAGTAAAATTGTGACAATTTTTCGTGATTTTTACATGCAACTAGAAAAATGAACAAAAATTATGACTCTTTTTGTACATTTGTTTGTGGTTTTTACACGCATCCAGAAAAATGAATACAAATTATAACAATTTTTGTAATTTTTTTTAGATGGGTAAAAACCATTTTTTAGCTAGAAATAAACCACAAACTTCTAAAACAATACTCTGCTAACAGATTACGAAGATTTACAAATGTTTTGTTTCCAAAGCACAAGCACTTTTGATGATTTTGTAAAAATCAAAATAGCTTCTTCATTTATTAGTTTACGAAAAAATAACAAAGGACAATTTTAATTAAGAATTTTATTTCTATCGATTGGTAAAGTACAGTAAAACTCGGATATAACGAGGGCTCAAGGGACCACTCTTATTGCTCGTTATATACAAGTGCTCGTTATAAATGAAAAAAATATATGCATATGTGATATGTTCTATGAACACCAAAATAATCTGGGATAACTGTACACCTGCATTTTTGTGTTTATTTAATAAACTAATAAGTTTGAATACAATTTTAAACAATTTATTTTGCTTGTTTTATGGTAACGTAAAAAATACGCAAAAAAACAAAAAAAAGTTTAACAATTAATTCATCGTATTTAGATTTTTTGTCGGGCATAGTACATACAAGTTCTCGTAATAAACGTACTCGTTTTATCACAAAATCTTTAAACCGGACACTAAATAGCGCATAAAACATTTAACGTTTTGCCGTCGTTCGACAGCTTCGTCAGAAGGGAAAAATATAAAAAATGTAGAAAATGACCATAACTTTGATTTTGAAAATACTAATGTTTTATATTACGAGTCTAATATTTTTAAAAGACGTTTTATAGAAATGTGTAAAATAAAAATGTCGTAGGTTTATATTTTTCATTTCTGACGAAGCTGTCGAACGACGGCGAAACGTTAAGTATTTTGTGCGCTATTTAGTGTCCGGTTTAAAGATTTTGTGACACAATTTTCATCGGACAAGAACCAACTTTAAGTACTCGTTTTAAACAAATATTTACCTATATATGTAATTTACCATACCTAGAAACAGGACTTTTTAATTTCCTCGTTATAACCGAGTTCTCGTTATAACCAGTGCTCGTTATAAGCAAGTTTTACTGTAATATAAACGATGTTCCATCTAAGAAACTGTCTTTTTGACTTTATCTCATAAACGCGACTTTCAATTGATTTTCTGACTGCGTCAGTATAATCAGTAGGTATATTCGTTTTAGAAATCCTGAGTTTGCCACAATAACGTCAACGTCAAGTAATTAGTGTACATACAGGTCAAGTTGTGGTTGTACCAGAAATTGATCTAAAACGAATAAATTTTGTGTTGACAAGTTGACATTAATAATTACGTAACCTCACTAATTTAACATAATAAACTCATTTTTATATTACGACTTTGTATTATTTATTTTTATGAGCATAATGGCCTACGCCGGCTTTATTTAAGGAAATCTCAAGAAAGTATTATGAATTCGCGCATAGAATTTTGTATTTACTTATGAACATATGATAGCAACGCCACTGGACATACATAGAGATTTAACATGAGAAAACAGAAATTATTTTATTTTATCTGCCTAAATTCATAGGAATTTGTAGGTCGTAATCGGAAAGATTTTGATTATTAAAGCATTTTGGTATTAAACTTATATTTTAAGTGTTAATTATTTATAAATTAAAGAAAAACTAATTAAAATTTTTAATCATACTTAATAGCATATTTTAGCAACCAAAATTAATAATTCTCGTGGTCAAGGTGTTTAAGTTCAAATTTCGTAACCGTAGGGTTGTAAGATCAGACCCAGCCCATCACTTTTTTTTACTTTTGACATTTTTTCAGACTTAATTCTTTCTTTAAAACGTTGGAATATTCTATCAGCCTTATTTTGTTTGTATTAGTTTTTTTAAATTTTTTATTTTTATGAACACATTTATATTTCGATATCTTAATTTCTAATTAATATTACCATTAAATATGCATTCAGGAACATTTTTACATAGCCATCCCTCTAGCGCACAATTCAAATTAAGCGCCAACGCCCTCCCATCACACGAAGTCATGTACAATCTACGATTTTAGCCGCTCGTTATATTTGTGGTCTCATTTACATATAATTTTCATTATAAAGTAGGTATCGTTCTTATCTAGCATGTCGATGTTTTATATCGTTAGAGGGAGCCATCAGCTTACCGGCAAAGTGTGGGCAAGACGCGAAGGGGTGCGGAATAGGTAGAGTCACGCATTTTTATATTGGGTTAGGTATCTTAATACTCTTATAATCATTGATAATATGATTTGAAAATTTCAAAATTCACCGGTTAGTCTACCGGTTGAAGCAGTTATCTACCTATGCATTCCAAAATTCACCGTAAATTCATTCATCCCCAGCATTGGTACTAATCTAATTTTCTATCGGTGCAAGTAACCGATAGATTTGCAATGGATTTTCAGTGAATTCCGAAATGTGACCATTCCAACACAGAAAATTTCAAATTGTTTAGTTTTAATCGTAGAAACAGTAGGAATCTCGTAATATTTAATATTCTTCTCCTTGTCAATGCATTTTCGTACAGAAACAAGATATTCCATCGCCTTTAACTAATTTCTAAAAGTTCTTTTATTTTTGCGTTACAACATAACCTCAAAATAATTTAATGGTAGTTTCACAATATATTCTAATAACTTTTTTGACATGGGATAAAGCCCGATTCACTCAGCCCTCGCCTACTGGGATGCCAATCAATTTGAACGGAACTATATACAGTGACTTTCATAAAGTTCGTAACAAATGGGAAACATTTTTATTATTGACTTTTGCCAAAAATTTTTACTGCAGTTGGTTCGTGCATCAATCAACATAAAAAACAACATAATTCCATCTAACCAGTCATTTAAAATATGGCTAAAATTTTGAAAAAAATGGAAATTATGAAATGAAAATTGCCATAATTCAAAGTTGTTAATCTTTTTCCTTAGATCGATGACCAGATAAAATTATATCACAGCGTTCTAAATACAATATTTCATTGTATTTTGACCAAAATCATTTTTTAGAATTTCATTTTATAGGGAGCTTTAAAATTAAAATATTTTAAACCTTTCAAAACAGACATCTTTTCGATTCAGGTTAACCAAGATAAATACCACCACTGAAAGTATTATTTCAAATCGACGTCTTTAAAAATGTCTTCTATTAAACACGTCTTTGTTACATTGGGCCTTTAACAATAAGAGTTAAATTGTTTCCGTTTCTTTTTTGCGTAATAGAGCAAGATAAGGCATGCTCTTGTACAAAAATGTCATTTACATATTAAACGCATACTTGGTATTTTGAAAAATATTGTGAATTTTCAGCGATAATCCGTAAAAATAATATTAGCCGTGAAATTAACGTCAAGGAAACATCAGTTGGTTCGTTGATACTTTTGTTGAGTCAACTTTGTCTCTTTAACGGAATATGTATAAGATTAACTTTGCTACAGAACAAGAAATATCAACGAACCAACTGATGTTTTCGCTTGTTGACGTTAAGTTCAACGTCATGGCTAACACTATTTTACAAATTTCGCTTAAAATGTACAATACTTTTCAGAAGGCCAGAAGTATGCATTTAATATGCTATAAAGAACATTTTTTCATAAAAAGAGCATATTTAAATCTAGTTTTTATTATGCAAAAATAAATTAAAACAATTTCTTTTTTATTTGTTAAAAACGCAATGTAACAAAAACGTGTTTTTTAAAGCGAAATTTCAATTTTTTGTAAAAAGCGTCCTATCTAAAGTAATATTTTCAGATTAGTGATATTTATCTTAGTATACACAGATCAAGGAACGAGATTATATTTGTTTTTGAAGGATTCAAAACAGCATTTTAATTTTAAGATCACATAAAATAAAATTCCAAGAAAATGGATTTTTGGTCATAATTCTAGCAAATTATTGTATTTAGACACTGTAGGTTGTTCATTACACTTAATTTTTATCTGAGTACATCGATTCTAGAACAAAAGATTGATAACTTTGATGAGTCGCATTGATGCGAGACTTCATTTGCCAGCCACATTTAGTTTGATGGCATGGAAGAATTTTGCGCATTGACGAACGAACTGCAACAAAAACAATGTTCAGCGACTCGAAACACGAACTTTGGAAAGAATAACGGAAGACAGATATTGTTTGCCAGATTTAGTTCCATTTAGAAATTAGAGCGCCACGGTTGCAGGCTTAACCAGCAGCAGTCGTGAGGTGAGCTTAAACACCCTGAATGAGATTTCATTTTTTCAGATTTGAAAACTAGTAAGCATTTTATTTACATGTTTTATTTGGTAACATCATGAGAATGAACGAAACAAAATGCAACATAATTAATATTAAAATGAAATTTATAAATAAAATAATAAACTAGTTTAAGAGTTTATGATTTCCAATTCTAAAAATATTTAAAAAAAAAAAAGTGTGTCCTCATCCAGATTTGAACTCGTGATCTACGGTTGTGAAAATGAACAACCAGTCGGTTACACTGTTTAAAATTTTCCGTTAAATACCTACCATCTTGTACGGAAATAAAAATAATTTTTCTTAATTTCAATTAACAAAAATAGCACAAATTTAGTATCAAAACACTTTGAATGCAACAATCTTCCGATTATAACCCAGAATTTATAGCAGCAGGTTCACCGAGCCAATTATTATTAAATAAGCACTACCTATTCTTAATACCACGATAGGCCAGCACCATCATCCTGTACATACAATGGAATGTCCATGACTCAGATCCGCTGAAAAATACACATATCAGTCCCCAACAAACATCTAATGCAGACCCTTGAATCAGCTTTTTGCTTAATCACACAGGCCCTGTTTTGCAACAGCACAGCCAGGGCCTGCCGACACTGCACTGCTCGCCATCAAGTATCGATCACCTGTTAAACAAACCTTTACGGTGTTAGATATTATGCCTGTCCACTGTTCAGCCCTTTCAATTTAGTGTGAAGCCACCATGGCCGTTCTTTGCTGACATTCATAGCACCCTAAAACGATGTAAAAATCATGAGGCAAAAGAAAATCAGAATTATCTTACAAACCGTAGGTTTTAGGTATAGACTTTGTTTAAAAGGAAGCAATTTAATTTCATCGGTCGATGATTTTACTTACGGGTGTTCCATAAGAAAAAACTTGAAATATTTCACTTCTAAATTAGCAGAAGTAACTGCCAATCAATTCACGTAGTCGCAGGTTTGCTTAATATAAATACTTAGCTTAAAGCTTGCAATGTACCATACGCTGATAACCGGATAATGAAGACCTTCAATTGCAAAAAAAGCAATTTAATAAGCGGGCCCGCATTTAAGATGTTTCTTCGTTGACGGCATTTATCTCGGTAACGCTAGGTTTAGGTATAGAAATATATTAATAAAATATTTTCCAAATTGATAGATCTACCGTACCGTAATAATATATAGGCATATCGCTGATATTAAGCGATTAACCTTCAGAAATAAACACCCTGCGTAATTGTATATAACCTAACGCACAGAGCTTTTTTATTAGAGGATGATAGCGTTTGAATTTTTCATATTAAATAAACGTCACAAAAGAAAACCACCCTGGTGGACACGTAGGCAAAGATACGATTTCAGTTTTCCCATGTTAAATGTTATTGTCGATGGATACACTGCATAAATTGTTAAGATATTTTCACAAACATGATGCTGAACCATCATTTAATCGCAGTTGAACCGTGCGATCGATGCCGATCGATTCAGATGCGTTGAACGCCAAATGTATGCAATCATAAATCGATTGTGAATGATTGCGTCCACGTTGAATGCCCCTCATTTATTTACACGAAACAGCGTCCTATTTCTAATAAAGTATTTATTCGAAATACAAAAATGAGGGCCAATTTCATTTTGACATTTTCCGTTTTAAATTGCTATTTGTGTGGAGCCGTCTGATATTTAAACGTATACTTCATATTTAACGCCCTTAACAGCCAATATCTAACGGCTGAAGGTTCGCATGACGAAAAAGATTAAAAATTAGTCAGATTGTTGATTTCTGTGGGAACCCAATGAAACTCAAATTTAATTACGTGCACAGTGAGACTAAAATGAATTACTACAATGAATAAAATGTACTAAATATGGTCTAATTTCATAAAAGGAGGACTAGCAAGCCATTTAGCTAAAATTGTAATAGATCTATTGTGTCGATTATCATGTGAATAAGAATATGACCACAAGGAGGACCAAGTTATTTAGCTAAAATTGTACTAGATCTAGTACAATTTTTATCTAGTACAATTTAGCTAAAATTGTACTAGATCTAGTACAATTTTAGCTAAATGGCTTGCTAGTCCTCCTTTTATGAAATTAGACCATATTTAGTACATTTTATTCACATTGTAGTAATTCATTTTAGTCTCACTGTGCACACGTAATTAAATTTGAGTTTCATTGGGTTCAATATTTTCCTACAGAAATCCAACAATCAGCGAACTCTCGGCTAATTTTTTAATCTTTTTCTGTCATGTTGCGGCAACCTTCAGCCGTTAGATATTGGCTGTTAAAGGAGCGTTAAATATGAAATTATACGTTTAAATATCAGACGGCAAATTTAAAAAACCACACAAATAGCGAATTCTAAAAACGGAAAATGTCAAAATAAATTGGTACATTTTTTCAATATTTTCGTAGTGTAAAAATTACTTTATTAGAAATAGGACGCTGTTTCAGTTTATAAATAAATAGGGGCATTCAACGGACGCAATCGATTCACAATCGATTTATGATTGCATACGGTTTAGCGTTCAACGCATCTGAATCGATTCAACATCGATCGTGAAATTGTCCACCGTAAAAATTTTACGATTCAACTGCGATTAAATGATGGTTCAGCAGAATCAATGTTTGTAAGAAAATATCTTATTACGAACATATACAGTATGTCCATCTGACAATGAGACATAGGGATTTAACATGGGAAAACAGAAATTGCTTTATGTTATCTACCTGAGTACATATACTACGTGTCCACCGAGTGTGGTTTTCTTTTGTGACGTTTAAACCATTTAATATAGAAAAAAAATTCAAACGCTATCATCCTCTAATAAAAAAACTCTATGCGTTAAATTTATATACAATTACACAGGGTGTTTATTTTACAAGTGTCAGCAAGGACCTTTAATATGTCAAATGGAATGCCCTATATATTATTACGAATTTTGATAGATCTATCAATTTGGAAAATATTTTATTAATATATTTCTATACCTAAACCTAGCATTTACCGAGATAAATGCCGTCAACGAAGAAACATCTTAAATGCAGGCCCTTATTAAATTGCTTTTAATTTGCTTAATTGAAGAGTCTTCATTATCAGTTATCAGCGTGTAATTACACAAGCTTTAAGCTAAGTAACACTATATTAAGCAAACCTGCAGACTACGTAGATTGTTGGTGGGTGGCAGTTCTTTCTGCTGAATTTAGAAGTGAAATATTTCAAGTTTTTCTTATGGAACACCCGTAAGTAAAATCATCGACCGATGTAGAATTAAATTTGCTTCCTTTTTCCCAAACAAAGTCCTATACCTAAAACCTACGGTTTGTAAGATAATTCTGATTTTCTTTTTGCCTCATGATTTTTATCATTTTTAGGGTGCTATGAATGTCAACAAAATTGCCTTTTAGCTTCTAAATTTATATTCAACGATTTCCTGATAGAAGACAGCCATAGGCAAAGACTTTTTGTAAATTAAAAGAAAGATTTGGAAGAACAGGCAGTGTTGCAAATGTTATTTCTAATAATATTAACTTACATGGCACCCTAAAAATGACAAAAATCATGAAGCAAAATGAAAACCAGAATTATCTCACAAACCGTAGGTTTTAGGTATAGGACTTTGTTTGGCAAAAAGATAGCAAATTTAATTCTACATTGGTCGATGATTTTACTTACGGGGTGTTCCATAAGAAAAACTTGAAATATTTCACTTCTAAATTCAGCAGAAAGAACTGCCACTCACCAACAATCTGGGAAGTCTTCAGGTTTGTTTAATATACTGTTACTTAGCTTAAAGTATGTGTAATTACACGCTAATAACTGATATTGAAGACTCTTCAGTTAAGCAAGTTAAAAGCAATTTAATAAGGGTCTGCATTTAAGATGTTTCTTCGTTGACGGCATTTATCTCGGTAAATACTAGGTTTAGGTATAGAAATATGTTAATAAAATATTTTCAAAATTGACAGATCTATCCAAATTCGTAATAATATATAGGACATTCCATTTGAAATATTAAAGGTACTTGCTGATACTTGTAAATTGAACGCCCTGTGTAATTGCAAATAAATTTAACGTATAGAGTTTTTTATTAGAGGATGGTAGTGCTTGAATTTTTTTCTATGTATATTAAATAATTTAGACACGAGAAAAGAAAACCACACTCGGTGGACACCTGGTATATGAAATTCTGGGTTATAATCGGAAAGATTATTGCATTCAAAGTGTTTTGATACTAAATTTGTGCTATTTTAGTTGTTAATTATTTAGAAATTAAGAAAAAAAATTATTATTTTTTTCCGTACAAGATTAGTGGCATAACGGAAAATTTTTTAAACGGTGTCGTGGCCGAGCTGCATTTTCACAACCGTAAGGTCACGAGTTCAAATCTGGATGAAGACACTTTTTTCTTTTTTTTTAAATATTTTTTAGAATTGAAATCACTTAAACTCTTAAACTAGTTTATTATTTTATTTATAAATTTCATTTTAATATTAATTATGTTGCATTTGTTTATTTTTTCGTTCGCAAAATTTTATGATGTTACATAATTAATATTAAAATGAAACTTGTAAATAAAATAATAAACTTACTTTAAGAGTTTAAGTGATTTCAAATCTGAAAAAATATTAAAAAAAAAAGAAAAAAGTGTCCTCATTCAGATTTGAACTCATGACCTTACGGTTGTGAGAAATGAACAAACCACCTCGGCCACGAGACCCGTATAATTACCTTTCGTTAAATACCTACTAATCTTGTACGGGAAAAAATAATAACTTTTTTCTTAATTTCTAAATAATTAAGAACTAAAATTGCACAACTTTAATATCAAAACATTTTGAATGCAATAATCTTTCCGATTATAACCCAGAATTTAATATACAGTGACTTTCATAAAGTTCGTAACAAATGGAGAAAATTTTTATTATTGTTTTTTGTGAAAAAAATTTAATACAGTTAGTTCGTGCACCAATCAAAATGAAAGACAACACAATGCCATCCAACCACTCGTTTAAAATGTGGCTGAAAACTTGAAAAATAGAAAGTCTCGAAAATGAAAAATTGCGATAATTCACTGTGCACAGTGAGACTAAAATGAATTACTACAATGTGAATAAAATGTACTAAATATGGTCTAATTTCATAAAAGGAGGACTAGCAAGCCATTTAGCTAAAATTGTACTAGATCTAGTACATTTGTATTAGAACGGCAACACTGGTCAACTGCTGTCAACCAAATTTAACACATTGCACATTATTTTACATTGCTGATGTAGTTCTCAAAGTCGCCACCTGGCAACACCTTGTCGCCCATGTTGGAGACACTTTTTCAAACTCGCTAGCAGTCCAGACGTATATAGTCAAAGTTGCAAACCTGTGTCGGTTTTTCAATTGCCTTCTTCTCGGATAGGAAGTAAAACCGTAGGCCCGTTCACCCGCTGTCTATTCAATACGTTAAAAAATCCTACCGTGGGTGGGTGGAATTCCTCCGGATTCGGCAAAATGTAACCCCAGCAGTTGGCATTCAGAGGTGCAAAGCAAACCGATGCGATACTTCGCCCATTAAAAAAAAAGAAAAGAAAATTTTGTGCAACATGTTCTTGATGGTTCTTGCCATAATTTATTTGACGTTGTCATTAATATTGCGTATCTAAGGAAAGTAATTATTAATCAATGAAAGCTTTGATTCATTCAGGCGGTTACATCCAAAGTTATATCTAAACAGAACACAAAATAGATTCGTTGAGTACCTACGTACGCAAAGTATGATGTTAAGATTAAATTATAACGTAATTAACCATTTTAGTGCACCACGCATTGTTATTTGGCATTTGTACTTCTCAGCATTTTTACAGATTTCTAAACAACACCATCTAGTGTCATCTAGTAAATTAATGCAGAACTAAACATACTGGCATGACTCATGGCCAGCTCCATTAACATTCACTGACGTGTATGTATGGCCGTTTCAATTTGACTTTTAAAAATTTGACGGGTACTCCACTTAGCGCCTCTTGTGAGTTTTTAAGTAATTGCAGTTGCCATTACGTTACTGTCAGTAGTTCTGTAGTATCTTTAATAGAGAGCGCTGAGGGGAGTACTCCACGGCATGCTTTCCGGAACCGAATTTTAGGCGAATTGACACGGCCATACATACACGTCAGTGAATGTTAATGTTGCTGGCCATGCATGACTTTGACGATTTGAGATTCCATGCCCTGAGTAGCGCCACAGTCTACATACAGTCTTGCCACTGGCGCTAGTTTCGCGTACAAAATTCTTGGAAACTCGGGGATGAATGCGCAGTAGTATCGCTGTTTCTATTCGTAGTTTGGTTTACCGGCTTGGTTCGGGCACGTTCGGGCAACTACAAATACTGCAAGATTTTAAATTTAAATTGTTTGCGCCACGTAAGAATCAACGCACGGAGGAATGCGCACTGGTTGCATTGAAGACACAAAGATCAAAGGTACCGACGCCAAGTGAACAGACTGTATGTAGACTGTGGTGGCGCTATATCCTACTCTACGAGGCGTTGGTAATTATCAACGGCCAAAAACGCAGTGTATAGTTTGGCTCGAACGTTAGCGTCGCGTTAAAACGTGGCGATTTTTTAGCGTCCTGTACAGTTGGACAAATTAACGCCCAGTTTTCAGCGTTGACAACACCGCGTTTTTAGCGTTCGTATAGAATGGCCCATACAGTAACCTTAGTCTGGTTGCGTTACTAACGCTCTCTGCCTGGTTAACGCGGATTCACCGGCGTCGAAAGCGCTGGTATAGTTTACTTTACGGGAGTGCCTAAAAAGGCGGCGTTGTCAACGCTGAAAACTGGGCGTTAATTTGTTCAACTATACAGGACGCTAAAAGATCGCCGCGTTTTAACGCGACGCTAAACCATACACTGCGTTTTTGGCCGTTGACAATTACCAACGCCTTATAGTAGGATTCAGCGCTACTGACGACGCGTTTTAACGCGTTTGGTTGCGTTGCTAACGCTCACCGCCTAGTTAACGCGGATTCAGCGACGTCGAAAGCGCTCGTATAGTTTGCTTTACGGTAGTGCCATTGCTCCAGTCAGCTGATGTTAACGTAGCGTTGAGAACGCCGCGTTTTTTGCATTCGTATAGAATGGCCCTTCATACTCAAAGAAATCGATGGATTTTGTGACCTTGAATTTATTCATGCGTGCAAACATAAAATCGACGACAATAAATACATGAATAAATTGCCAAATTAGAACCAGCTCTAATTTTTCATCGATTTCCTTGAAATTTTCATTTTCATGGTTCTAATTTGGCAAGTTATTCATAGATTTATTGTCGACGATTTTATGTTTGCACGCAAGAATAAATTCAAGGTCACAAAATCCATCGATTTCTTTGGCTGTGTAAAACGGGCATAACACATGCCGATTTAATGGCAAGAGTTCATAAAATTTTTTAAAAATGATTCGGTACTCCACTCTCACTACATTTCGATCAGGATCAATAGAAATTAATTTCGACGTCTTCAAAATGATCGAAATTATAAATTCAAGTCAAAATTGTGACAGTTTCGACGTGTAAATATGGTTTAAGTGTTGGTCAAGTGAATGTTAGAAATTGGATTAAACAGTGCTAACTATAAAGTTAATAATAAATGGCGCGTTCATTAAGAATCAAAAGTAATGACTTCCCCTATATACCATGAATTTTTTTTTAACTCTGAACATACAATGTAAATATTCCTATGTTCAGTTTTAAAGAAAACGAGTCGCATTGCAAGGGTATACCCAGCTACCTATGATGAAACAAAACGAGTTTCAGTAAAGTAATTTTAAGATTTATTTTGTTAACAAAAACACTGTAATAAATTTTTTTTTTGTAATAATAAATAAAAAATGTAATAAATGTTCGAAATATTCTCCTTCACGTTTTAAACAATGTGCTAAGCAATTATATTATACTTGCAAAGACTTTCTTAAGATTTCGGGATTTAAATTTTGACATTGACAGTACATTTATTTTGTTGAAGATTGCTAGGAGATTGCTTCTATATCCTGCAACGCATTGATTCGTTTTTTTTTAAACTGAACATAGGAATATTGATGTATGTTCAGAGGTATAAAAAACTCACGGTATGTTAAATTTTGGCTTAATTCCTTCTGATCACTGACTATAATAATTTAACGATTTTAAGGGTTCGATTAATTTTTATTTTAAGAACAAAACACGATATACTTAATAAACTAATTTATTTAAAAGCAAGCTGATTTATTTATAAACTTACACTAAATTATTTACAAGCTTATACCTAATTTATTTTAACAGCCGAGCGAAAGACTAACGCGAACTTCAATGCCGAACTGTCCAACGCCGAATTGAATTACTCATTCCCGGTCGCGTGCTTTTATAAGCCAGGGCTGTTTTTCGCGAACATTCCAGTACGCGACAGAATATCTAGGGTTGATTCCACCGCTGGCGTGATCCTGAAATGCCCGAAGTTTCTCGTCTAAGGCGCGTCGGCGGCGACGCATGAGACGGGCTGGCGCCGGAATCGTCACAATAAGTAGACTGACAAGCAAACGAGCATGTAGGTAAACAAACATAAAATAAAAACATGAAACACGAACCTATTTGTTTAACGTTTATAAAGCGACTTAGGCCCAGTTTTATAATCGTGGAATACGGACGGAATAACTGTTCGCCGAATGTCCTTTAACGTTCCTCCATATCTACGTCACACCTACGTCATGTTATTCTAAGAATAGTGCTTATCCGACGATAGTAAAATCGGGCCTTAAAATTTTAATGAGGTGACGAGATATTACTTTTAACGCTCGTTTGTTAAATGGATCTTTTTATGCAAATCATTGAAATTTATCCGTATGAAACAAATCAATACTTTTTAGTCAAATCAAGTACTGTTTAAATAGTAACTGTAAAAAAAGTTATGAATGTATCGTCCGAGCAGTAATTAATAATACACCGGTTAATTATGTATCTGTTTATTCACGTCTCAACATCTAGAAGACACCATCTTGTTCTGTGGCATCCCAACCACAGTATAAGCATTGCTTATACAGGGTCGCTGTTATGTATGGAAACGGTCGATTAATTCTTAAAGTAAGATAGCTAGCGAAAAATGTTAAATACAAAAGTTTTAGGGCTTTAAAAAATCTATTACAATAAAGACGAATTAAGTATACAGGATCACTCAAGAAGTCGTAGAAAAACAAAGTTACTTTTTTTTAAATGAAACACCCTGTATATTATGCGATATTTCAGTTCTTCTCAAAATTTTAAAAAGAAATTGTATAGCACACCACATACCTAAACTTAACCGTTTTCAAGATATCGAGTTATCTTAGAAATTTTCTAACTCGATAACAACGCCCCACATGTTTTAATACTCAACTATTTTCTTTGGAATTCTATTTTATAAGGTGCTAAAAGTGTCCACTGTTGACCTCCTGACAGTAATGAATTCGTCGAACAAAATTTTGTAGTGAATTTAGAAGGTTGTTGGGAGGAATATTCGAAATTTCATGCCTTATTCTTTCTCGTAGCTCTTCGATATTTTTTGGCCTATTTTTGTATGTACTATCGCGGCCTTATAATTTCGCACGATTTAATTTTCCGCTGTAAATGTCGCTTTTTTTGACGGTTTGTCAAAAATAATAATCATTTTAAACGTCAGATTTCAAATGTAATGCTAAAGTTGTAGCAATACAATGCTAAACCACGTGCTTTTTGAAGGAAAGAAGGGTTTTGCAATCGCATAATTTGAAGATGGTTGGTCACTACTTTTATTCTGTTATTTCAGTTCTAATTCTTTATTATCTTGCTGTTTTTAAAATATAACCAAACAATCTGACTTTTGGTTAAATGTCTTTAGTGTCAAAATTGAGGAAAGAGCCTGTTCTACAAAACTAAATTTTAGAGATATTCTGGCTACTTAATAAAAAATCGTGCGAAATTTGAAGGCCCCGATAGTACATGACCTCAAAGAAAAAAGTCAAGTGGTGTCATATCGGGAGACCTAGCAGGCCATTCAATTGCACCCCTGCGTCCAATCCATTTACCAGGAAAAGTTTCGTCTAGATATTCCCGCACCTGACGCCCAAAATGTGGAGGAGCCCCATCTAGTTGAAAGCATATTTGTTCTGCCGGTAAATTGGGATTATGATTGTTCGGGAGTAATTGTCTAAGATCTGGAACATCATTGTCTTGCAAAAGTAATAAATATCGTTCAGAGGTCTAATTTCCGTTTATAAAGTAGGGTCCTAAGACGTGTCCACTATAAATGCCGCACCAAACATTGACTTTTTGTGGTCGTTGGGTGTAGATTTGCTCCATCCAATGTGGATTTTGGTCTGACCAATAGCTACTGTTGTATCGGTTTACATGTCCGTTTAAACAAAATGTACATTCGTGAGAAAACAAGATATGGTTAACAAAGTTGGCATTTTGGTTCAATTTATCCATAATAACTTCGCAGAACTTGATTCTGCGATCAAAATCATCTTCACTCAATTCTTGTAACAACTGGATTTTATATGGGTGGAATTTTTCCCGTTTGGTAATTTTTTTTAATGGAATATCGACTCATGTTATGATTTAAAGCCCTCTGTTGTGTCGAATTTATTGAATTTTCCAACACATCTAACATGACATTCAAAGAATTTTCTTCATTTGTAACGTTTACGGGTCTTCCTCTTTTTGGTCGATTTTTGACACCTCCGGTTTCATGAAAACGCGGCAGTGTTTTTGAAACGGTCGATTTGGACATAGATTCCCGGTCTGGGTGCATTCATTAAAAATATTCACTACTTGGGCAAAACTTCGTGTTCTATCACCATACCCTATCATCATTAATATTTCAATACGCTCGGTTTCACTTAAACGTGCCATTTTGCGCAAAAATTATACACACTTAATGCAATTTTTGACAAGATTATCACTTAAGATAAAAGAACGGCGGGGCGTTGTTATGGAGCTAGAAAATTTTTCTAAGGTAACTCGATATCTCGAAAACGGTTAAGTTTAGATATGTGGTGTGCTATACAATTTCTTTTTAGAATTTTGAGAAGAACTTGCCACCAAAATTAGATTTCGGTTACCAATGCCTATGGCTAGTGCAAATGTCCTTAACGGAAGCAATAGGTCGTGGATCATGAAAGACAAAAAATGAGAGGGCGCCACCAATTTTATATTTAAAAAATATGTTTTCAACCCAAAATTGGAAACGGTTGAAAAAAAAATTAAATTTGTAAAAATTATGGGAGACAGGCCTCAGCGTTTGAAAAGACAAATATAACTCATTCAATAAAAAAACAAATTTTATTCATTTCAAAAGATTGGATACACATTAAAGTGAATAAATGTGTATAAAAAAAATGAACAAAAAAATATAATTGAATTGAAACAAGTACACTCTGTTAAAAAAATTACCGTTGTAAAGCTTTACCCCAGCTAACAATATTTTACAAAAGGTTTTTTTCTATGAATGTTAAGTGAGTGCCAAAAGGCAACGTAAAAAAAATTATTACGATAGATTAAAAATATATTAAATTTAATGAGTGAAAATTAATAATAGCGCTTAAAGAAATGTTAAATATTTTGCAGCAACTAGCAGTATAATTTGCGGTGTCGAAAAATACTCGTTCAAATTAGATCGGCAAAAGTAAAGCAGAAAAATTTAACGGCGCATGAAAAACTGGACTGGCCAAATACAGCTCACCACGCTATCATCCGAAGTCTGTTCAGGAATATAACTTCCGGGACTGTGTGATCCTTCAGAATTCACCACAGGAATGCAGGAGGATTTTTCTTAACTTCTTTTTTTTAAAACTTCAGAAAGAAATTGTCAGTAAAATTCCTTGACTCGAAATGAAATGGAGCATCAAGTGGTGCTGAGTAATGGTGCGTCCGTTAAGTAATTTTTCTAGCCCAACATAAAACTCTACATTGAAGAAGAAAAAAAAAAAGATAAAATCAAGTAAAATGTAATCAAAGAGAAAATTCTTACCCTGTGTTTTTCAGGAGTTTTGTCACTAATTCAACGAGAAAATTTTAATAAACCGCGTTCAAAAGCGGCCGATACGGGAAGAAGATCGAGAAAAATTGTCGCAGTGCGACAAACAAAGAGCCCCACCTAAACGTACCTATTTTTCAAGTTTTTGCTAAAGCCACAATATTGAAAACAAATTTAAATGCACAGAAAGTCACCTAAACAATAGGCGTTAATTTGACCAATAATAATTATAAAAATCAGAGGGAAAATTTAAATGTTACACCACCCCTTTCCAACAAAAGAAAAAAAAATGAAAAGAAATTCGACATTTTTTTTTTTTAACCGAAAACTACAGAAGAGGTCACATTAAAGTTTACAGACAATACAGACTCGTGTCTTTGAAGGAAACGGTATCTACGCGTACCAATCGCCTATAAGAAGGGGATAATTCTGGAAAACTCAATTTCAGAAAATGTCAAAGTTGGGGAAATTTCACCATCAGTAAATTCTTTTCCACAAAGACCTTTCGTGAGACTGTAAGAACTGTAAAATAAACAGATAAATAAAAATCATATCCTCAAGATTCATTCCCATGTAACAAGAAAATGAATTACCGTATCTAACTTAATACACTTAAATCTAAGTACCTACTAAATATTAACATAAGCAATAATAGGGCTTAACCAACTGAAACATCTGAGTTAGAGCCTAAATAAACTTTTAAGTCCTTAATGTGCCACTCACCTGCATCTGAACCATCCTTATTGGTAAGGGCGTAAATCAAACGTGATATCTTTTTCCGTATAGTACACAAGACAAACTTTGGAGCTAACTTAGAAGAAAAGTAATTGGCTGAATTCGATAAAACTTTGTTTCGTCTCCAAACTTTATCTCCTACTTTGAAAGAAACGTCTCTCTTACGAAGGTTATACGTTTTTGAATTTTTTTGATAAGCAACATTGAGTTTAATACGTATCTGATCATATAACTCGGGAAGATGAGTTAACTGTGTAGCGTATTCTTTACGATCATCGGGAAGTAATTGAATATTTTGAGTAGACTGAACTTTTCCATAGTATTCACCACTTAAAGGAACCACACGCCCAAAATTTATAAAAGAAGGAGAAAAGCCAGTTACGTCGTGAGTAGCTGTATTGATTGCGTTTTGAATAAGACTTACATTTTTATCCCATTCTCTGTGGTTACCTTGAATATAACTCCTAATTGCGGTGCCAATTGTTTTGTTAATTCGTTCGACATAATTGCACTGCGGGTGGTAACGTGCATTGAACCATATCTTTTGTACTTTATAAGTTTTTACTAAATTGCGAAAGGTAGAACCGGCGAATTGAGACCCGTTATCACAAATGATAAACTGAGGTACTCCAAAAGTCAGAAACACTTCCTTCTCAATAAATTTCACGATAACAGGAGCATCAGCCTTCCGCATTGGAAATAGCAAGGTATATTTAGAAAACCAATCGGCAACAACCAATAAATACGCATTCCCTTTTGAAGATCGTGGTAAAGGACCCATTATATCAACAGCCAAAATCTGCCAAGGATATCTAACATTTTTTTCAGACCCCATCAAACCCATCCGAGCTGTATTAGAAATTTTTTGAGAACCACAAATTTCGCACTTCCTTACATATTTCAAAACGTCATTTCTCATTTTGGGCCAAAAATAAAGTTCTTGAACTCTAGATAAAGTTTTGTAAAAACCAAAATGAGCACAATTTGGTGGATCATGACAAGAACTAATGATTGAATTTCTTTGTTTCAAAGGAACTAAAATTTTCCATTCGGGAATATTCGTAGTAAAAGAAAGTTTTGATGGAAAATGCTTATAAATACGACCTTCTACTTTCCATTGGGGAAATTTAGACGGAGAGTTTTCAATAGAAGTTCTTAATTTAGTATACCATGGTTCAACATCGTTTAAACTAATTTCAATCGCGTTAACTTCAGAGGTTGTGATTCTGGACAGAGCATCAGGTAAAACATTTAGTTTTCCCTTACGATGAATTAATTCAAATGAGTATTGTTGTAATTTCACTGCCCATCTAGCTAATCTACCTGTAGGTTCTTTCAATCTGTTTAACCATAATAACGAATAATGGTCAGTGATTACAGAAAACTTAGTTCCCTCAATGTATGGTCGAAATTTTTCTATTGAAAATAAAAGGGCGAGAAGTTCTCGTTCAGTAACAGTATAGTTACGCTCGGCCTTTGAAAGAGTCCTTGAGCAAAAGGCAACCACCATTTCCTTATCATCAATAGTTTGTGTTAAGACGCCACCTAAACCAGTGTTTGATGCATCGCATTGAATTGTAAAAGGTTCAGAAAAATCTGGACTATTAAGAACAGGAGCCGAAACTAAAGCTCGCTTAATACTCAGAAAAGCTTCTTCTGCTTCAGGATTCCATTTGATGACTTGTTTCTTCTTCCTTCCCTTTATCAAATCACTGAGAGGTGAGACTAAAGTGGAGAAATGCGATATAAACCGACGATACCAACTACACATGCCCATAAACCTTTTTATCTCAGTAGACGTTTTTGGCCGGGGATAGTTAACCATGGCAGAAATTTTTTCAGGATCAGTTCGAAGACCATCCTTGTCAATTATGTACCCTAAGTATCTTAGAGAGGTTTTGAAAAATTCACATTTATCTAAATTGACTGTGAGATTTGCGTCTTTTAAACGATCAAAAACTTCCTTTAATAAATCAAGATGTTCGTTAATTGATTTTGAAGTAATAATTATGTCATCAAGATAACAAAAAAGATTAGGTTCATATTTTGGACCAAAAACTGCGTCCATAAGACGTTGTTGTGTTTGCGCGGAATTACTCAAACCAAACGGCATCACAGAGAACTCGAACATGCCTCTGCCTGGAACTGAAAAACCTGTTTTCTCTCTAGATTTCTCATCGAGGGGTATTTGCCAAAATGCACTACGTAAATCTACTGAAGAAATATAACGTGCATCCCTAAGCATATTTAAAATTCGATCTACGCGAGGTAAAGGATAACGATCTGGTTTTGTAACTGAATTCAGGGTTCGGCCATCGAAGCAAAAGCGAAATTCGCCGTTTGACTTTTTAACAAGAAGAACCGGAGAACTCCAGGCTCCATGTGAAGGCTGTATAACACCCAACTTAAGCATCTTGTCTAATTCCGCATTCAAATGATTCAACATAAAGGGTGACATGAGGTACTGACGCTGTTTAAATGGTTTTGCATCCCCTGTATCGATGAAATGACTTAATTTACTAGTACGACCTAGCTTACTCTCATCGCCAGCTATTCCTTTAAACAAATTCACAACCCTATCTATTTCTCGTTTTTGATTTTCGTCAACATTATCACAGCTTTGTAAATAGTCACTAGTCACGTCAATGGTATTTATACCTCCTTTTCTCATTTGAGTTACCCAACTATTGTTTTTAAAATTAATATTCATTGCAAACTTCTTACAAAAGTCACTGCCTAAGATCATAAAGTACTTTATGCTAGGAACTACAACAAATTTTATCAAATCCATATTGTCATCAACACGCAAGGGAATATCAACACAACCTAAAACACTTTGTTCTACGCCATCAGCAGTAGTGATTTTTGTAAGACTTTTATCATCTATTCTTAATTGAAACCTATCCAAAAAATTAATACACGGGCCGCCTACAACAGAATTATTAGCGCCTGAGTCAAGTAAAGCAATTACTTCTTGTCCAAAAATAGTCACTAAAATATAAGGTCTGTTGTCCTTAGATTTATTAATTAACAAAGGAGCAACATCAGAAGTATTTGTTTTATTGTGATAAAATTTTGAAACAATTTTAATCCAATTTTTCCACGCATCGTCATTTCGATTGTCAAGTTTGGCCATAAAATCAGAATTAAAATGGGATACCCGCTGGCCAAATTTAAGCATCCCTCCTAATCGTTTTTTGTGCAACCACATGTTTTTACAGTTTCATTGGGTTTTCCACATTTAAAACAGAATCTTTTCCTTTCAGCTGTACAACTACTATATTTATGGTTAGATTTCCCGCAATTCCAACACGTAAAGGAAGTCTGAGATAAATTTTTATTTTCTTTCCTATTTGTGTACTGTCTGTTAAATTGTGTTGTAGAATTTGAAGTTTTATTTGGAGAGCCTTGTACAAAATTACTTAAGGTCGACACCCTTTGAAAGTTAGTAGAAGAATTTTTATTTATGTTACGAGCATAATCAATTTTTTTGCAGTGTTCTAAAAGTTCTGTAATATTATTAATTGTTGTTAAAGCTAATTGATTTACATAAAAAGGCAAAAGATTTTTCCGAATATATTTTACTTTAGTCGATTCGGCAACAAAATGATCTAACTGAGTGAAAAGACTTTCCATGATTGCTACATAAATATGAACCGATTCATCGCGCATTTGACGCCGATTTCTAATCTGCTCCCATATATGTTCAGTGAAATCAGTTGGTAAAAATTCTTGTTTTAATAAATTTACTAAATTATCCCAAGCACTAACTTTAGATTTGATTGTACGAAACCATATTAACGCATCTCCTGTAAACAAATCAACTGCAGATTCAAATAATTCTTTTTTATCAACATGTCTTGATACACTAAGTTCGTTTACGCGTTCTAGAAAAGCAACTAAACTTTCATTTTTATTTCCAGAGAAATGAATGTTCCACTTGTAAACAGGTACAGATTTTTTATTTGTTTGAATGATATTTTGTTGTACAGGAATAGATGTTGAAGTGGATGGTAAACTTCTATCCAAAATTGCAGGTATATCAGGAACAACTTTTTCCGTAAGTAAAACCTCCAGTTCTAAACAACTAGCTAAAGATTCTTGACGAAATTCTATAACCTCTTCGGCATTATCTTGCGGAATCTTAATACGTTTGGCTCTATCGGTGATATGCTTGATTCGCGAACAAGCGCGTTTATGAACAGAATCACTTTCAGAACCTTCGAAATCGTTTATTAACGTTTTAATTGATTCTATTGTGTGATCAATGATTATTTTTTCCTCATTGAAATTGTAATCAGGGTCTTCGTAATCAATATTCTCGCGGTTTTTATCTTGTTGCAATAACTTGGAAAGGAGCTTCCTTTTTTGAGTTTGATCTTTACGTTGACTAACTATACCTCTGATACGGAGTTCATAATTTAATTCATCAATTAAAAGGTGCGTTGGCTGCATTGTCATAAATAATAATTTTGTAAGATAAATGAACTCGAATAAATGAAAATTTGATTTTAGCAATAATAAGAAGCATAAGCGAAAATTCATTAACCACGTCTAACATTTAGTTATTTTCTTTTGAAACGCATAATGGCCTACAATTTAACATTTTAGACATCTAAATCTTTTCGAGCCCCACGACTGGGCGCCAAAAATTGGTGCCACCAAAATTAGATTTCGGTTACCAATGCCTATGGCTAGTGCAAATGTCCTTAACGGAAGCAATAGGTCGTGGATCATGAAAGACAAAAAATGAGAGGGCGCCACCAATTTTATATTTAAAAAATATGTTTTCAACCCAAAATTGGAAACGGTTGAAAAAAAAATTAAATTTGTAAAAATTATGGGAGACAGGCCTCAGCGTTTGAAAAGACAAATATAACTCATTCAATAAAAAAACAAATTTTATTCAGTATTTCAAAAGATTGGATACACATTAAAGTGAATAAATGTGTATAAAAAAAATGAACAAAAAAATATAATTGAATTGAAACAAGTACACTCTGTTAAAAAAATTACCGTTGTAAAGCTTTACCCCAGCTAACAATATTTTACAAAAGGTTTTTTTCTATGAATGTTAAGTGAGTGCCAAAAGGCAACGTAAAAAAAATTATTACGATAGATTAAAAATATATTAAATTTAATGAGTGAAAATTAATAATAGCGCTTAAAGAAATGTTAAATATTTTGCAGCAACTAGCAGTATAATTTGCGGTGTCGAAAAATACTCGTTCAAATTAGATCGGCAAAAGTAAAGCAGAAAAATTTAACGGCGCATGAAAAACTGGACTGGCCAAATACAGCTCACCACGCTATCATCCGAAGTCTGTTCAGGAATATAACTTCCGGGACTGTGTGATCCTTCAGAATTCACCACAGGAATGCAGGAGGATTTTTCTTAACTTCTTTTTTTTAAAACTTCAGAAAGAAATTGTCAGTAAAATTCCTTGACTCGAAATGAAATGGAGCATCAAGTGGTGCTGAGTAATGGTGCGTCCGTTAAGTAATTTTTCTAGCCCAACATAAAACTCTACATTGAAGAAGAAAAAAAAAAAGATAAAATCAAGTAAAATGTAATCAAAGAGAAAATTCTTACCCTGTGTTTTTCAGGAGTTTTGTCACTAATTCAACGAGAAAATTTTAATAAACCGCGTTCAAAAGCGGCCGATACGGGAAGAAGATCGAGAAAAATTGTCGCAGTGCGACAAACAAAGAGCCCCACCTAAACGTACCTATTTTTCAAGTTTTTGCTAAAGCCACAATATTGAAAACAAATTTAAATGCACAGAAAGTCACCTAAACAATAGACGTTAATTTGACCAATAATAATTATAAAAATCAGAGGGAAAATTTAAATGTTACAAACTGAAATATCGCATAATATACAGGTGTTCCATTAAAAAAAAAATAACTTTGTTTTTCTACGACTTTTTGACTGATCCTGTATACTTCATTCTTCTTTATTGTAATAGATTTTTTAAAGCCCTAAAACTTTTGTGTTTAACATTTTTCGCTAGCTATCTTACTTTAAGGATTAATCGACCGTTTCCATACATAAAAGCGACCCTGTATATGTCTAGTTAGTCAACCGACGGAAATTAATTTTAGTTCTGGACCAAGATTGATAGGGGGCGATGGACTAGAAGTGTAGCACTCCAGCGGATGTTAACAGGTTTGAATCTCCACTCATCAACTGTTTCCAATAAATGCCGTCTTGATTTGTTTGCGCTGTGTTGCACTGTGGTGTTGCCGCGTATTTCACCGAGTTTCGTTATAAGCTGTATTTCTTTTATCACGGAATTGTCTCAGTTGTGAGACCAACTGAGACGAAATAACTGAGTTTTAATTAAGATAATGGGAATTAAAAAAACGGAATTTTTGTTTCAACTAAGAAACAGCCTTATGATGTATTGCTCCATGTTAAAATAACATGAGAGAACAACACATAATTCTAACATGCGTTATAACTAGAGTCTCCAAAGGTCAAGCCCGAATGCATAGGCGCTTCGAAGCCGCGAATGGCAGATCGAATTACGGCACTGCAAACATTATTTCTTCGATATAGCGAGAATATTTTGATCAACTTTATCACATTTTATTTTGTTATTTACTGTATTTTTGACCATATGATATAATTAAAAAAAAAAAACGGAAACATTCGTTTAAATAAAACTCGTTATGCTGCTCGTAAACAGCACTGGATCCCAGATCCAGTGCTGTTTACGGCTGCGTGATGCATAGATATAATGAGTTTTATTGAAACGAATGTTTTGGGTTTTTTTTTTAATTATATCATATGGTCAAAAATACAGCAAATAACAAAATAAAATGTGATAAAGTTGATCAAAATATTCTCGCTATATCGAAAAAATAATGTTTCCAGCGCCGTAATTCGATCTGCCATACGCGGCTTCGAAGCGCCTATGCATTCGGGCTTGATCTTTGGAGACTTTAGTTATAACATAAAATGTAGAATCTCGTATGATGTATCAAACATAAAGCTTGGTCTGTTAAAGGCTCTGTTATGTTAACCTGCGTTTCATCTGTTAAAATAGAAAAAAGGTTTGGTACAGACTAAAACGAGACAGACTAAGGGAGAAAACTAAAAGTGCAACAAGGAAGGCGAACGACCTGCACAAGTCCGCGCGCTACGCTTCAAATGACGGCAAACGTCAAAATCTGCCTGATTGCGAATTTCTATTTTATCAGTGTTAATAAATAATGAAATGTTAATATTGCATCCTCGCATTACTAAAGATTTCGTTTTTCGGTTATTATTGTGAATGTGTCGCGCAGTTAAAATGAAAAAAAGCATAATCAGGAAAAACTGGGCTTGAAAACCTGAAGTATCGAATAAATACTTCCTCTCGAAGTTCAAACGGATTACCTATTTGTATCTCTTAGGCCCAGTTTTACAATTGTGGAATAAAGACGGAATAACTGGTCACTTAATATCCTTTAATGTTCCTCCATATCTACGCCACACTTACGTCACGTTATTCTAAGAATAATGCTTATCCGACGATTGTAAAATCGGGCCTAATAGTTATGTGTACCTTTGAATATTTTCTCGAAATCTAAATGCAGATTGCCATTAAAACTCTGAGGCTATTCCTGAAAAGTATGGACTAGTAAATTATTGTTCCAAGCTAATTACAATTTTAATTATTAGTAAGGTTTTTTCTTTGAGGAACACAATTTTACAGCACAATTTTACAAGGAAAAGGAACTTGTAACTTAATAATTTACAAGTCCATACTTTTGAGGAACAGGCCCCTGGAAAGCAGGGGAAGTTATAGTAATTATTTTAATTAATCTTTACCTTTCATTTAAGATTTAGTTGTTGCAATAATTTTAGATGTAATAATTCACCCATAATTGGTTCCATTTAAGCTGTGATATCACCAATCAAATTAATTACTTTTTAATGCGAAATCCCTCAGTAGGACGCGTTTTAACATCCATGTTAACGGCATAACAGGACCTCCACAGTAGAAATTATTTTAACATGGCCAAATAACATTTATGTTGTAATAACATAACATATAACATGACAAGAAGATACATATTTCCGATGTGTTAACATAACATGAAAAAGTCCATAACATGCATGTTAAGATAACATGCATGTTAAGATAACATGGAGCGATACATCATAGGGCTGAAAGTAATAAAAATTATAATTATAACCTCCAGTATAATTCGACATTGTTAAAATAACCTAATTTTTATCAGTTACTGGTGCACGCTCAAACGAAATCTAACCTCAACAAACAATCTCACATAAAACTCATTTCAAAGTATTTTCAAGAGCAGACTCAGTTTAATTGAGAATTGAGCAAATTGTCTCACTTAAACTCACTTGTTATAGGTAAAAGAAACATTAATTTATCTAAGCTATTGAGATAAACTGAGACACTCAGTTAAAAGTGGTAAAAGAAATACAGCTATATAGTTGTGAACATAATACTTAAATTAGACACATTTTCTTCAAATTTCTCGACGAATTTTTTAGGATGTCGGGGAACAAATGTAGTTATTTTATGTGCGAAAAGAGTCTGAGAAGAAACCCTGGACTTAGAAAATTTATTTTTCCCATTCATTACGATGTACGATGTAAAAAATGGATTATAAATTCAGGTTAACGAATATTGCCGCTAACAAGGGAAAGTTCCCAACCCGAAAATTCAAAAAAACTGAAACTTTGTGGGTTAGTAGTTCACCCTACGGTGAACACGGAATTATTTTACCTGCCCAAAAAAGCCCTAAGTGAGCAACAACACCCTTTGAAATTTCTGCGATTTTCGGTTTTCTGCAAATAACTCGGCAACCGATACAGATAAAAATTAAAATTATATGACAAAATATTTATCTTTTAAAACTCGGCAACCAATAGAGATAAAAATTAAAATTATATGACAAAATATTTACAACACAACAAAAGCAAATGAAAATTTAAAAAAATTATTGGTGGACACTGGAATCATTTGGATCCTATTTCCATTGCGGCACTCTACATGTTTTAAATGGAACACTCTATGCTCGATATTTTGCTGGAAAATTCATTTTTTTTGCTTAATTAATACTTTTCAAATTTCATGTAAATAGATTTAAAAATAAAAATTCTGGAATTCACGTGTCGAGGGCCTGGTGGTTGTAATTATGAACTGAAACTTATGGATTACAATCAGTAATATTTATTTTTTGTCATCCGTAAATATCAGCTCATAATTACAACAACCTAGCAAAAATTTTATATTATAAAATTGGCTTAAAAAAGTCAACTTTTTTTGTCCGCGACTGTAGTACGATATTTTTGTAAATTTTAGTGTGATAACAAATAAAACAAAAGTCTCAAATGAAGGAAACAATACCACTTTCAATTATTATTAAAAGGCCCCATGTAGGTGTGAGTAGATATGAAGGAACATTAAAGGATATTCGGCGAACAGTTATTCAACGATTGTAAAACTAGACCTTAGTAATATCAGTTACAGAATCAGCAAATAAAAATAGCAGATGTCTTTCCATAGTACTAAAAGAAAAAGGCAAACCACAGAGAAAGAACTAAAAAAAAAAAAAAACAGGTAGACAGAAATTGAGAACTTGAACGTTATAAGTTATTTGTAATTTTTTTCATAATGTAATATTTTTTGTAATAACATATAAGTAAATATTTGAATTTTTCAGTATGTTATAATGAAATATTTTATGCCCTTAAATTAAACAATATTTTAAGTAATTTTGAAATGAACTTGGTTCAATATATTAATTTTTGTGGAAAATTTTAGCCTAATCAATCAATTTATTTTTTAATTCAAATTCTTCATTGTCTTTTCTAATTACTCTTATGATCAAATATGTATTTAACCGCTAATTCTCTCCCACCACAAGAAGTCGTGCGGACATTTTAGCCGTTCGTCAGATTTCAGTGACAGTAGATAAAATAATTTTTCTTTCAGCCGAGTTTCAAACTTTATAAACACATGCCGTTCATGTATTTTGTTTTAATCAACAGTTATTAGATGGCAGCACATTCTGAAGACTAGATTGACTAACTATTAGCAGAGATAAGTTGAGATGGGCAACTGAATAGTAAAAATTGTATCGGCAAAACTTATTTGGACTACTGTAATATAAGATGTGAGTAGATGGCAGCAACGACACAAACCGCGGTAAATTCAAATAACCATTTATTGTATTTTATCTTATTTAATTTTTTAATATATATTTATATAGACTTTGAAGAACTGTTTGGTTGGATGTCAAATACAATATTATAACATTAACAAGCACTTACGCAATATGTAAAATATTATACGTATGTATATGCAGTGTTGTCAAATCAAACAGTTCTACAAATCTTTATAAATAAGATACTTCAATGTTAAAGTCATATTTTATATAAAAGTAAACACCAATGAAATAAATTACTACTAGTTATTTATACCTTTAAATCACTTTTATTATAAATGCAAAGATAACAGTTAGGATTTCGATCTTCATCTCGATTGAAATGTGAAGATTCTGATTTCAAATGTTTCCTATATTCTTATTATCTTAGAATTGGTATATTTAAAGATTATGTACTGTAAATTAAAGTTGCGTCATACATCTTCCGTATAGGTACAATAAAAATCAAACTGACAAATATAACTCATGAAGAGTAAAAGTTAAGTTAATCTAAATTAATCAGAGTGTATTTATCCCACTTTCTGATGGATTAGAATAAGAAAAAAACAAGAAAAAATTATTACAGACAACTGAAATATGTACAAAACCTACTACTTAAATATACAAACATAACTTATAAAGAGACTAACAGTAACAGTCAATGTAAATTATTGAGAATGTATTTTTCCCAAAATGAAATAAGAAAAAATGAACAGATTATTACTTTCTACTTAAATATGGGCAAAGGTTTGCATCTTTCTATTTATCTTGATGTTGTCTTTCTTCATTCCATTAATTCTTTTACAGTACCATGGAACACCAATTTTAATTATTGCCTTAATAATCGACGTTACTATTGCTGAATGATGAATGGTACACGTCACAAATGCGAAGGAGACTTGATTTTTAATTGCATCAGTAATAATAGGAGTTAATTCCTTCTTCTTACATTTTAAAACATTTTCCAAAATAGTAATTCCATGGCCAACAACCACAACCAGTTCTTCAGAAGGATAAAACAATTTGTTATTAGTATTCCATTCTTTAAAATTTATGAATAAATTGTGAGGTTCTATTTCTGAGGATGATAAATCATGTTCACAAATCGGGCAATTTTGTACATTTGTCAAAATCCTTTTTGCAATAAAACCACTCACATATGCAACAGAAAGTGTATATATGGAGCCTGATTTAACGGAACTTTCAATATCTGTGACTAAACACTCCGCACTAATCTGAGATCCTTCAGGTAGAATTGATGTAGTATTGGCGGAGCCTATGCATAGAGAATTTTCAGAAGAGTTTAGAAAGTCTATAAGATTGGTTAATATGAAATTATCGTCCTCTTCACAGTTAGATCCTACTGCCTTATTACTTAAATTATTCAAAATTTGAGTTTTGAGGCTTGCTATAAATTGGAAAGATGTCGGATTATGTCCACTTCCACATCCTCCTCGTATTACACCAAATAAATTTTCTAAAGGGTCCTGATTTAGGCTTCGGGCTCTAAGGAACTGGAAACCATGGACATTATGGAGTTGTTTCCAAACACTTTGTATGGCTGTAATGGACAGCAGCCATCCAAATTGAGATGGAGGTTTTGAAGTTCTTATGGTACCAGTTTTTGTAAGTCGTTTATATTGCCAATTATTTACCATAGTTAAAGCTCTTTTCCAATATTCATGATGGGCTGAAGTCGTTGTGATGGTATATTTCAATGGCTTCCCTCCATCCCCAGAATTATTATTTTTGGATTTGCTGCCATTAAAACTGTCAAAAAGTTCGTCTACTTGTTGCACAAATGTTGCAGTTGCAACAGCCCTTTGTTCTAGCTCCCCTGTAAAAGTACATATAAAAGAGAACAAATTAATTGTAGTGTATTACATGTTTTTTCTTATGAACTGAACAGTCTTGACCTTGTTTTAAGTTTTTCATCAAATATTACATTTTCTTTAATATCCATCTCATCAAACAATAAAACACAACATCTATCTTGTTCATCTTTCAATAAATCAGTCAAGTGCATGAACAGGTGCTGATTAATTCCTGGGTAAAAATTTATTCCACTCAACAGGCCTAAAACGGTTTTTTTTGTAGGCAATGCAACCAATTTACGTAATAAACTGTAAGATCTAGGACTTTTTTTCAGTAATGCAAGAGCAATAATTTTTTCATGGGTAGTCCACCTTCTACCTTTTGGTTTTCTTTTAGCACAACGCAACTGTGAAATTAGAAAGTTTGTAGTACTGTAAGACATACCATGAAATAGTCGCTTCATAACAGCGTCATCACTAAGATCACTTAAAGCTTTAATATTATGACTTCTAACTTTACACAGTCTTTTCAGTTTTCTTATATGTGCTTCTTTACTTTCAATTACTTTTATTAATTTTTTCTTTCGATGTATAGACTGTAATCTTGATACATTCTCAATACCTCGAAAAATTGATTTCTTAGGTGTGCTTTGCCAGGCAGTAGCTGTAATAGATGTAACGGTTGTTGTGATGTGTTGATATCTATAAATTGCGCCACGTTTTCCATGTTTTCAAAAATTGAGTTCTTTGGTGTGCTCGGACCAGGCAGTGGGTGTTGTGATGTGTTGATATCTAAAAAAAGTGTTTTAATTATACACTGTAAGTATTAATGGGACTAGTGGTAGTTGTTATTTGCTAAAGTGAGGATTTATTTAAAATTCAGATTAATTTGGCGTTTAGAATCATTCAAAGAAATGTATGTATGTCTTACAAAGAGATGAAAAGATCGGCTCTAAAGTTTCAAAATCATTAATGAGCTTTTGTTCGGTTTTTGTTGATAATACGTAATGTCAAAGAATTTCAGAAAACTATCATTTCCATACACGTTTTACTTAATAGCCTAAAAACAGAAATTTCAAAATTCTAATGGGAATAGCAAATTGCAGTTGTTGAATTTATTTTAAGGCAGAATATTGTTCATATTTTCATAAATACTAGGGGTGGGTTTACAGAAAGCAAATCAATTAATTTCGAATTAAACTACATAATTACGATTAAGTTGTCATAAGAATTACATTGCGAACTGTCAAATTAACAATGTTATTATAATTTGATTGCAATTAAAGTTTCTGTAAACTGAGCCTAGATCTAAAAATTTAACATTAGCGGTAAATTACAATTGTTGCATAAGCTTGGCAAATGTTCAATGTTCCACTTAAAAAAAAACTCATGGTACCTATACTATTTATAACATGTGTTTTTTTTAAAATGCCATAAAGGTTGGCCATGAAAATTAAAACTCATGTCGTAGCTTGGCATGTAACACATGCCAAATCTGAAAATTTGAAGTAAATGAAGCCACCCCTTATGGCATTTTTAAAAAAACACATAGTATAATGTAATACTGATACCTGAAGGCATGGAGAACTCGGAAACTACAGCAGATACATTTGATTCCCTTCTGCATGGATTTACTGTAGGAACAGCATTAATACATAATTTCCAATTTATTAAATCTGAATAAGAATCAACAGTAAAGTGATTATTGCAGATTCTATAATTTTTAAGAGTCACTGGCGTGTAAACCATGCCAATTTTTTCCTGCCATAATTTGGACCTGAAATATTAATTAGCAATTACTCATTTAGTAACAAGAGCTTTCAATTATGCATGTCGGGATGCACTGTGATGATTGCCATTTTATCATGGCATCATCACAGTCAATTTCATGCACTTGATTCTAGGACTGTTTCAGTTATTCAAAACAAGAAAACCTCTACTTACTTGGCCGGATTCGATGGAAAACAATGTAATTTTTCGACATCAGTGTCCGAATTTCCACATATCAAACAAAACAAACGTGTAGTCATTGTTAATGCGTTAATTTTTACTCTACAACGGAACAAAAATTATATTACATAAATATAATTACCTTCAGCTATTAGTTTATACTTACAAATTGCAAGTAATGTTATTATTTCGTATTACTTTATTATTCCCAAAAGAATGGCGACACAATTCACGTGTGAATTCCCATTGCGCATCAAAATCACTTGCAACAGAGTCCTCTTTGAACAAAATCACAGATTACTGGTAAAAAGGAGTAGCGTCATCACATGTCATGAAAAGAATCCTTTAATGACAGATACCTGCTTTAGCAATTTTAATAATTTTTATCACGACTTTTATAATTCATGAAGCGCCATCTTCCCTTATCTTACAGCTTGTGTGACAAAGCAAAACTAATACAGGTTCTCGACGTCAAACAAGGATGGATATATCAGGTCGAAATAGAACCATATTTTGTATTAAGAGAGTCATCTCAACTTATCTCTGCTATATTAGGTATATTCGTTTTAGAAATCCTGGGTTTGCCACAATAACGTCAACGTCAAGTAATTAGTGCACATATAGGTCAAGTTGTGGTTGTACCAGAAATTTATCTAAAACGAATAGATTTTGTGTTGACTTGATATTAATAGCTACGTAACCTCCCTAATTTAACATATTAAACTCATTTTTACATTATGACTTTGTATTATTTGTTATTATGAGCATAATGGCCAACGCCGGTTTTATTTAAAGAAGTCTTAAGAAAGTATTATGAATTCGGGCATAGAATTAAGGTTAACCTGCGGCTGACGCAACTAGTCCCTATTCTCGAGTAGGTGTGCATTACGTCAACACCAGCGTTGCCGTAGTGGCAAGTAAAACGAATATGTCAATGTCAAATCCGGCAGGCCGAAAATCTAAAACGAATGCACATTTCGTTGACGTAGGTGACTTGGGGCAGTCCAAGTCATCTAAAACGAATATACCTATTAATACATAAACAATGGTATAAGTAATTACCCAGTAGCGTCACTTAAACGTCAGTGTCAAAAAAAGCGGCCATTCTATTTGATACCCTTATGGAAATGCAATGTAATTTACAGCTGGGTAGGTATCAGACAAAAGAACAAATGTGACAGCAGGGTTGGAAAGTTTAAAACAAACTGTTTAAAACATTGTGTTTAAAACATGTTTAAAACTCCCAATTAAAAACAAACCCTTTGTTTTAAACAAAGTGTTTTAAACGTGTTTTTTTAAATTGATGTTTTAAATTCATTTTTGTAGTTTTAAGCGTAGAAGAAACACTTCCGATGTAAGTGTTTTGTATTATTGATATAATATGTATTTAATAATCAAAAATTAATTGTCTTATTTAGTGATCTATTTGAATTTGGCCATGTATTGGCGTTGGCGCTGATGGTAGAGGTAAATTAAACAGAGAAGACCCTCACACGTAATACCTTCGGACAAGTCTTTGCGATAAGAAAAAGGTATTTCGGTGTTTCTTGCTGCAAGCGAATTATAATCATTATGTAGTTTCTTTGTTTATTATAAAGTTTGTCCCATCGGCAGTTTCTGACGTGATAACACACACACGGAGAGAATTACGTTGTAAAAGTAAATATAAATATAGTAATTTTTACAAAAATTTATATTACTATATGTGACAGCAAAATCATTTTATTAACTTAAAAACATATTTGTATTAACTGTTATACAGGGTGTCCCAACAGTGTGTTCTCGGGCCATATCTCCATAAGTACTGAAGATAGAAAAAAATTTTCGGTACAATTTCTTTTTTAATTTAAGAGATCTACAACACGAAATTATTTTCATCTATACAGAGTGAATCAAAACAGTAATGCCGGACACAAGTTTTTTATTTCAAATGGCATGCCCTACATATGAAACCAAATTTGGATTGCCCATAAAATTGTAAACATTTTCTGTATACCATTGCCTATACCTAAACCTAACTATTCTTGAGATATTTAACATTTTGTCTAAAAGCTGCCATTTGCAGCCACTATTTTATTTATTGATATTTCATTTAATTTTAACTCTAAGAAAAAGATTTTTGATACAGATGTAGTTGATACATAAGCTTATCATAAGCCGTTATTAAATGTACTTTTATCGCTACAGGGTGGTCATGGTAATAAACGAAATCTCAGAAATTTCAAAATAGCAAAACACAATTTTCTTAAATAGCATGCCCTATATTTTTCTATTCTAAGTTCTTCGTTTAATAAAGTACTTTCATTTCTCTTAAGTATGTCTTATACCTATTTGCGATATTTTTTGAGATTTTCAGATCTATTTGAATTATATCTTTTAAAACGAACACTTGTCTAAGGTGGCTGTGGAAAACCGGCAAACAATGAACCGGTTGACATTAATAATTATTTTTCAAAGTGTTAGACTGTTGGGTACTTGTTAAGACATGAATTATTAGATTTATTGAATTATTTCTTTACTAAATGGTTGCATAGCGAAAGTTGGTTGGATCCGCTGGCAACGGGCTTGACGCTTGGTCGGGCAATTATAGGTGTGTGTTCGAATGCCCTCCTGGTACATATGGGTCCTATGTGACAAATGGAACACTTATATGTCGGATTGTGTTCAGGATTCATTTCGGGCCCTTCGAACTAGGTTTTCTGCGTTTTCCCGGTTTGTAAGACGAATGCCGATGGAAAACACCTAGTAGGTCGGTCGCAGCCGCAGCAGGCAATATTACAATAACCAGCTTAACGCATTCCTGACAAGCTCATAGAGAGCTTGGGGCATGTATGACGTAAGTACAAAGAAAATGTATAACTGTTTAAAGGAGTCACGTACTAGAATTAACTAATGCCTGTACATTATTGTCGCTTGAAAATTAATTATTAAAGTCAACAGGTTCATTTGTTTACCATTTTCCACGGCCACCTTGGACAATAACTCGTTTTAAAAGAAATAATTCAAATAAATCTAAAAATTTCAGAAAATATCTTAGATAGGTATAAGACATACTTAACAAAAATGAAAGTACTTTATTAAACGAAGAATTTAGGATAGAAAAATATAGAGCATGCTATTTAAGAAAATCGAGTTCTGTCATTTTAAAATTTCTGAGATTTCGTTTATTACCATGACCACCCTGTAGCGATAAAAGTATATTTAATAATGGCTTATGATAATCTTATTTATCAACTACATCTGTACCAAAAATCTTTTTCTTAGAGTTAAAAATAAATAAAATATCAATAAATAAAATAGTGGCTACAAATGGCAGTTTTTAAACAAAATGTTAAATATCTCAAGAACGGTTAGGTTTAGGTATAGGCAATGGTATACAGAAAATGTGTAGAATTTTATGGGCAATTCAAATTTGATTTCATATATAGCGCATGCCATTTGAAATAAAAAAGTTTTGTCCGGCACCACTGTTTTGATTCACTCTGTATAGATAAAAATGATTTTGTGTTGTAGATCTCTTAAATTAAAAAAGAAATTGTATTGAAAATTATTTTTTATCTTCAATAGTTATGGAGATATGGCCCGAGAACACACTGTTGGGACACCTGTATATTTAAATTTATAAAAAGATATTCTAAAATGGCTAAAATATAAAATATAATATCGTTTAATATATTTATATTTTAACATTTATATCTACGCACAGATAAGAAGCTACGGGATTCACACGATAACCAACCTTTGGAGCTGCACCAAAGAAATAAGTACTCGATTTAAGAAAAAACGTATATTAAAATACAAATTTTGTAAAAAAAAATGTGCAAATCGGTTTTGATTACAGCGGATTCCTCGAGCATGCTCTGTACAGCTGTTTAAGGCCTCATTGGGCCTTCATCAACAGAACCGTAGCTCCAGAACTCCACCATAGAAAACATAAATATATTATGTTATGTTGTGTTGTCTATGAACTCCACTGCAAACCAAACCGATTTCTCCTAGGTTATATGGCATTGCGATGTGAAAGTAATGAACAATTTAAGTAGTGACATCTTTCGATGGCTTTTTGACCTACAAATTTTATGTTGTAAACATCATATCTGCAGGCCGAACTCATAAATGTTACAAAATCATATGCTTAATGTAATATAATCGCATTGTCAATTCTTTTAAGAGAAAAATTTACTTGCTTTACTTAAACAATTTTGCTACTTTTAAAACAATTTATTTTATTATTAATGATACTTTTTTTACAACACGGTTTTTAATATACATTTTTCTCAGTGCAGTTTTTGATGATACACCAGTTCTTCTCTAATTGATTTCACTCTATTTTTTTTATAACACTGTAGTTTTTTGATACATCTATTTTTTATTACATTAGATTGGTTCTAATCGGTCTGATAATAGTTATGTATAGAATAAGAAATTGAAAAACATCTGTCAGCATTTATTATTTATTTATTATTGTAAATTAGATATACAGTATATTAGTATACTTGGTGGTCTAATAATCAAACTAATACACTAAATAAATAACTATAACATTATTAACAATATATAAAATTTGCTTTTAGAAAGTTACATCTTAATTTTTAGTTTCTTTCCACATTTCCTATTAAATTTATCAAATTTATTTCATTTAAATTATTCCATTCTTGAACTGTTCTAGTAAAAAGGAAAATTTATGAATACATATTTGTTTTCGAAAATGGTATTTATATGAAAATTTATGATATTTTCTAGTACTTGAATCATTTACTTTTTATTTATTTATTATTCATTCCATTATGTTTTGAAACGTAATATGACGTTTGCCAATATATCAACATAAATAAATTTAGGCAGCCTGTAGAAAATTTCTAAATCGCTGTTTTAGTTAGAAAATGACAATATGAATTCGAATTTTTGTATTTTGTATGTTATTGTTGCAATAACACAATCAAGTGTTATATAAGTCAGATGTACAAATAAATATAACTAATTGAGAAAGTGGTAGGGTGACCATACGAAAAAACATGCGTGTGTTTCAAACATTCTGAAAATTCGTCGGTAGATAGAATGCATCATCTTTTAAAAGCGATATTAATTTCATTTCAAATATTTTGTAACACCACTGTCTTATTATTATTGGCAATTGTATATAGAGTTTAATACATATGCTGTTTGGTCAATTTTTCGATTTGCTTAACCTGAAAAATTGAGGACGTATTTGAAACGTTACATAAAGAACATAGAACGTCTGTTTAGTGCATTTAATTTTGTGTATTCTAAATTAAAATATCAGTTAGAATATCATTAGAAGTAGAAAAAGTTGGTAAACTAGTTACAATTTTCAAGGACGTAAATAAGAAATAAAAAATGAAATTGAAATTAGAAACTGCATATGTAGAAAACATTTTTAGACGAAAATTAAAAACCCATAACTGTTTTCTATTTTTTTTATTTCAATCCTATAAATTGCAAAATGAATGTCTCTAGAATTTTTATTGTAAATATTTTTAAACTTTTAACATTTCACAATATAGCTATAGAACTACTTTTTCCATTTTACTATGTATTTAGGTTGTGAGAGTATTTGAAGCAATTAGAAAAGTGTTATAAATTTAAACAATACATTTGTTTTATTTAATTTTAACAGTTTTTTTTTGTTTAAAACATGATTAATTTCAAGTCAATTTTAAACATGTTTTAAACAAAAAAAACTGTTTAAAATTAAATAAAACAAATGTTTTGTTTTTTTAAAAAAAAACAGTTTTTTTCCAACCCTGTGTGACAGTTATACTCGAGTGACGCTATTGTGTGATTCTTATACTGTGTCCCAATGCACAGTGTTGCCAACTTGGCTCATGCCAAGCCAGGTTTACACGGTACAATGAAACCGTTATGCGTTTGCGAATTTAAGCGTTTTCCTGGCATTTTATCAAACAAAATTTCCTAATTATTGTATTCTATATATATACAGGGTGTCCCAACAGTGTGTTCTCGGGCCATATCTCTATAACTATTAAAGATACAAAAAAATTTTCAATACAATTTCTTTTTTAATTTAAGAGATCTACAACACAAAATTATTTTCATCTATACAGAGTGAATCAAAACAGTGGTGCCGGACACAACTTTTTTATTTCAAATGGAATGCCCTATATATGAAACCAAATTTGGATTGCCCATAGAATTCTACACATTTTCTATATACTATTGCCTATACCTAAACCTAACCGTTCTTGAGATATTTAACATTTTGTCTAAAAACTGCTATTTGCAGCCGCTATTTTATTTATTGATATTTTCTTTATTTTTAACTCTAAGAAAAAGATTTTTGGTACAGATGTAGTTGATACATAAGCTTATCATAAGCCGTTATTAAAAGTACTTTTATCGCTACAGGGTGGTCATGGTAATAAACAAAATCTCAGAAATTTCAAAATGACAGAACTCAATTTTCTTAAATAGCATGCCCTATATTTTTCTATCCTAAATTCTTCGCTTAATAAAGTACTTTCATTTTTGTTAAGTATGTCTTATACCTATCTGCGATATTTTCTGAGATTTTTAGATTTATTTGAATTATTTCTTTTAAAACGAGTTATTGTCTAAGGTGGCCGTGGAAAACGGCAAACAAATGAACTTGTTGACTTTAATAATTAATTTTTAAGCAACAATAATGTACAGGCATTAGTTAGTTCTAGTACGTGACTCCTTTAAACAGTTATACATTTTCTTGTACTTACGTCATACATGCCCCAAGCTCTCTATGAGCTTGTCAGGAATGCGTTAAGCTGGTTATTGTAATATTCCCCGCTGCGGCTGCGACCGACCTACTAAATGTTTTCCATCGGCATTCGTCTTAAAAACCGGGAAAATGCAGAAAATCTAGTTCAAAGGGGCCGAAATGAATCCTGAACACAATCCGATACATAAGTGTTCCGTTTGTCACATAGGACCCATATGTACCAGGAGGGGATTCGAACACACACCTATAATTGCCCGACCAAGCGCCAAGCCCGTTGCCAGCGGATCCAACCAACTTTCGCTATGCAACCATTTAGTAAAGAAATAATTCAATAAATCTAATAATTCATATCTTAACAAGTTCCCAACAGTCTAACACTTTTAAAAATTAAATATTAATGTCAACCGATTCATTGTTTGCCGGTTTTCCACAGCCACTTTAGACAAGTGTTCGTTTTAAAAGAAATAATTCAAATAGATCTGAAAATCTCAAAAAATATCGCAGATAGGTATAAGACATACTTAACAAAAATGAAAGTACTTTACTAAACGAACAATTTAGGATAGAAAAATATAGGGCATGCTATTTAAGAAAATTGTGTTTTGCCATTTTGAAATTTCTGAGATTTCGTTTATTACCATGACCACCCTGTAGCGATAAAAGTACATTTAATAACGGTTTATAATAAGCTTATGTATCAACTACATCTGTATCAAAAATCTTTTTCTTAGAGTTAAAATTAAATAAAATATCAGTAAATAAAATAGTGGCTGCAAATGGTAGCTTTTAGACAAAATGTTAAATATCTCAAGAACGGTTAGGTTTGGGTATAGGCAATGGTATACAGAAAATGTGTAGAATTTTATGGGCAATCCAAATTTGGTTTCATATATAGGGTATGCTATTTGAAATAAAAAAGTTTTGTCCGGCACCACTGTTTTGATTCACTCTGTATAGATGAAAATAATTTCGTGTTGCAGATCTCTTAAATTAAAAAAGAAATTGTATTGAAAATTTTTTTCTATCTTCAGTACTTATGGAGATATGGCCCGAGAACACACTGTTGGGACACCCTGTATATAATCATTTCCCTTTCTACCCGAAGGTGTAGGGAGTACTAAATTTTGTTTCTCTAATTTTATTTTTCTGTAGCGTGTACTAACTTTGCCCATTCTTTTTTATTTGATGCCATCCTCATAGCCGTTGTCCACTCGATATTTTTCTTCTTTAATATATTCTTGATATTACTATTCCATGTCTTCCTTGGTCTTCCTCTTCTGTTACCTTTCTTCACCTTTGCTTCCCAAATTCTTCTCATTGTATTCTAAATGTTTTTAAATAGAGATATATTGAAACTAACTGAGTTTGTAAGGCAAAATTAAATTTGAAAGAAGGCAATACATCAAATTAAGCAAATGTCAGATTTACATTTGACAGAACTTGATTACCGCAGTATTTTATAATCTTTCCTTATCTGCCACTTGTAAACCATATGGCTACATTTATAGTCTAGGATCCCACTGCAACTTTTCTACGCTCATCTGTTATTTTAACGAAACACGATTTTAATGAAAGATTACATTTAGAGTCACACAATGCGACCGGGTTGCCTTGCAAAATCCTGCCGCAATTACCTTTAACTGGAAATGTTTTAACAATTTTTTTTTCAACAATTTCGTTCATTTGTTTGGGCAGTAAATGAGGTGCCATTAATTGAAGAACGATTGTAAGAACTCGAAAAAACTTGGTTGCCACCTCTCAGCCTGCCGCAAGTCTCTGGCAGCCAGGTGCAAAAGGGACATCTTTCGATGATCATTTACGCTCATCGTGTATGGTAACAAATTTTATACCAAATTGGAACCTAATTTTGCCCTCTGTACAATAGAGTTTGATTGCCTGCGCAAAAGCTGCCGCAACTGAAGGTTGCCGGCATTCTTTTCTCGTGTTTACGGGAGTCAGTTCGTTCATTTGAGAAGTAAATTCGGTGCCATTAAATGAAACACGATTGTGAGTACTTGAAAAAACTTGGTTGCCACCTCTCAGCCTGCCGCAAGCCTCTGGCAGCCAGGTGCAAAAGGGACATCTTTCGATGATAATCTACGTTCATCGAGTATGGAAACAAATTTTATACCAAATTGGAACCTAATTTTGCCCTCTGTACGATAGAGTTTGGTTGCCTGCGCAAAAGCTGCCGCAACTGAAGGTTACCGGCATTCTTTTCTCATGTTTACGCGAGAATTAACGTAAGTACTGCAGCGTAATTGCATTTGTTTAAAAAAATAGATCAATTTACCTCAAAATTGATCGTACGTGCAATGCTGCGTCCTTACGACACTTCTCCTGTAAACACGAGAAAACAATGCCGGCAGCTTTCAGTTGCGGCAGCTTTTGCGAAGGCAACCAAACTCTATCGTACAGAGGGCAAAATTAGGTTCCCCCAACCTTGGGGGAAACAAGATAAGACTCATATATGGCAGGCTATAATTATTAAAGTAATGATTGCGATTGTGATTTTTAAGATGTGGTAAAATTGAAAAAGTTAGGGGGCGCTAGAAAATAATTGATTCTCAAAGTGGACGGTAGACGAAATTAGTTTGAGAACCTATGCCTTAGACGGATGATTTCGAGTTAGGTTAGTTAAAAGTTCAAATTATTCATTTTGGGACACTTCATGTCTTAAATATTTCTAATACTTGCGTATGAGCGACTCAAAAAGTGACCCTTGTAAAGTGACCTTTATTGCCTTATGCCTTAAGGTTCAATTTATTTCACATCTAAATGGGGATGACTTGGATTTGAATTTTCGTGCCTATTTTGACGTCATCACTAATGCGGTCCATTGTTTGTCTGTGTATATAGGATAGAATCGAAATCACTTTCTGTGCCATCGTTCTGACATCATTAACATTTTGCGAAACGAAACGATGCCAATGAATTTGGATCGGTATGACATTGATTTTAATGGTCTTATTTTGTCGCATCATTAAAAATCACCTGTATATGCTGTTAATAGTTTATAAAAGTACCAAATAATATACTGCCAAAATCCATAAAAACGGGAAATGTCAAAAAAATTGGCACATTTTTTCAATATTGTTACGTTTTTAGGGTTCGATTAATTTTTATTTTAAAACAAAACACGAAATACTTAATAAACTAATTTATTTAAAGCATTAATAATAATACACTAATTTATTTACAAACTAACATTAACACTAATTTATTTTTAATAGCCGAGCGATCTCTAATGCGGAACTAACTCACTGTCACTCATTCTCAGTCGCGTGCGGCTGTGACGCATGAGACTGACTGACATCCAAGTGTTGACGAATAATAACAATATTTTCATAATGGTCGCGTTCAGATAGAAAATTAGTTGCAGCGTTGCAGTATAGCGTAAAGTTGTAGCGCTTTAAATTATCTGAACTAGTTTTCAGTTGTAGAGGTTGTGAACTCATTATACTGCAATGCAGTGCTGAAATGTGGTGTATACACATTTGTCTTGTTCGGGTTCCCGTGAGGACAGATCCAGAACCGTCAGGAGCATGTTTTTTTTGTTGTGCGCGTGCTCCTGGACTGTCCTGGCGAACAAGCCTATTGCTTATTAGGGTGGGTCGAAAAACCCAACTTTGAGATAATCTTGCCTAATAGCAAAATTATGTTGTCTTTTAGTGATATTATGACACCTACGAAATATTTTTGAATTTAACTAATATTTAGAGGGTGCGCCTTACGTTTGAATTTTTGAAATTATACGAGAAAGGCCAAATAGTACGCCATGAAAAGTTCGTATTTGCAATAATAATAATAACAGAGTTATGATCAAAACTGTATACTAAAAGGGCAAGAGAAGGTGGATAAAATTAAAACTTGAATCTCGCAGCAATGCCTAAATTCGATAGCAAGAAAGATTTCAATATTGAATGATTTTCATTAATTTTTCTGTTGTATTATTTTTTTAATTATTAATAAATGATTATTTTATTCTAAAAACCCTATTTTCCTTGAGACATTTATGTTATATGACTACCAGAATTTATTCAAATTACTCGTATTTCCAAGGCAAAGCGCAACCTGAAGATGAGGTTCTATTTACTTTAAATTTTAGCATTACACTGTTTTCATCTAAAGGCAATATAATTTTGCTATTAAAAATCAAAAGCGCAATATTCGTTTTTTTCCATACAAAAATGACCCGCCCTAATAGTTATGTAATATGTTGTTGATTCTATCCTATTCATAACTTGCAAGGTATGTAATATATAAATATGTAAAAATGTAAATAATAATTAATTAATTCATATTTCAGGTACTACCTATATTCCATCATGAATTAGCAAATCTCGAAGCGGCTGAAAAAGCAGAGCAAAATCAACAGTTTCGATTACAAAGAAGTAGGTATAAGGGAAAACAGTGATGCCTAAAGAACGTTTCAGAGAGTTATTCTGTCTGCACTTAATTTAATTGATTTGTTGAGACCTCATCTACAGCTACTGAACATAGACCTGCAGTGAGCCCAGAGCTGAAACTTTTATCATCGCTTCGTTTTATGCCACAGGATCGTATCAAACAAGCATCGGCCAAGATTTACCATTGGGCATGAGCCAAACATCGGTGTGCAGTGCAGAGCTATAGGCGTTTGATTTTAAGATCGCAGCGCTACCGTGGATAAATCTGAACCTCTGTAAGCTACATGGAATTTTTGTAATGAACGTGTTTAAGTGCGTACTAATACAAATACACAAGTTGATTTAATGTGAATGTCACATATAACACAATTCTGATACATCATACACTCAGGCTCGACGCCAAAACACGATTTGTTGTGTAGCATACAAGGGTTTGTTTAGTTGACACCAGGTGGCGAACGCTTAGCTGCAAACTTCAATACATGAAGTGACACTTGCCATTAATAATCATGTATAGCAATAAATATACTTTACAAATTTTGATTCTTTTTGTATTTAATGTTTGTAATAAAATTTGTACCAAGAATTCTATAATTTGTTAATTTTAAATTTTATTTGCTAATTTTTGTAATCGTGATTTTAGTTTTAAGTTTTTTTAAAGAGGCATTAAAAAATAAGCGATGTGTTGAAGTTTTTATTTTTTTATTTAAAGATTTCTCCAGAATGGAATTTTATTGCATCAAATACATTCCGACCATCATAAAACGCACATGTTTTTGCAGTCCTTTCCATACAACTCATGTTTAAGTCCTCAGCACCATGTTGCACATTTTAAAATATTCAAATTTTACTGGTTTCAAATCAATTTCGTACAAAATGCATATTAAAATTTGTTATATTCGTTGAATAATTCCGCATCAGTCAACGATATTTTACTATATAATTTTTATCGAAGAAGACTAATTTCATTATAAATGTTCAGTTATTGAATAGCTTTTGAATAAATATTGGATATAGAAATGTTGATAAATTTATATCAGTCAGCCACTGTGCCTCCAAATATGAATACATTTTTTAATGTTACGTGTTTTCTTGAAAACAATTTGGTGCAGAATTCGTTTATTTCAGTTTTTTGCATTCAGTGAACACGAATCGACATGTAAGATAACGTCGAATGATATCGAGAGGAGTTTCGATAGTCACATGACCAGTTTGTCGATGCGACATTAGTTCTGAATTCCGTGATTCTTCAAGGATCGACGCATCGAATAAAATGGTGGGGATTCGAGTTGAATCATCAGATTTCAAACACTTTAAAACATAAATGGTAGGTACATTTCTCAGAGTCACAGTTTTATTCAGTTCGCAGTTCATTTCCCGCCGTTGCTTATACCGTATAGTAACTTTTATCGTTGTCAGGTTCCGAGCAGGTTTGCTCCACGATGTCGCTACTACATATATAGTTCCGTGATTCTTCAACACAGGGTAGACACTTACAGCGTTTTCGGCTGGTTGCACTGGTGCGCACTTTTATGAACTAAGTTGATAATTTTGGCCCGAATTCAGAAACCGCACTTGAGTGGAGTGAGCACTCCACTCACACTCAAGTGTGCAAGTTGGTATTCAAGACCGCTGGAATGTTTAAGGGACACTCATATTTGACAGCACATTTGAGTGAAAGTTGAGTAAATGTGGAGTGCAGGTCTAGGTTCCCTTAAGTGGCTATAAAAATATTTACTTTACTGTTATTATATATTTAAAGGGATTTTAAAGTAAATAACCATATATATAAAATATTTGAACTAATTCAGCCTTTCTTTTAGATAATAATGGCTATTGACAACATAAATAATTTTTATGAATTTATGCAATATGCAGAAGATGAACCGTACATTGCAGTACCGAGGTATAAATAATATATCATAATTAAAACATACAGGCTGAGTCCAAAAAAACGCCTACGCGAATAGCGTCGGTGTTTATTGTCGTATTTGGATGATCCAAAAATCAAATGAAATGGCAGAAAAAACTTTACAATATACCATACCTTGCGTCTTTAATGCATTTAAAACAGCTGTATGACAGCTGTCAACTTTTGTTCTTTAAATGCAATGGTATAATTACTGTAATAAATTTCGAAAGAACTTTTTTTTCTGCGTTCAATGATGTGCTACAATAAATACTTATTTTCAAAACAACAGAAAAAAAATAAAAAGAAATTAATAAATTATTAACATGAAATGACGTAAAAAACAGTTGCTGAACAATAAATGATATCTGTTTTACGGTAAATAGTGTAGTGTCTTATAAGTACTTCCTCATAGACATCAATATCAATGTTAGCCAGAACATCATCCAAAGGAGGATCATCTCTCGGGGGTTCTGGCATTTTTCCACCTCCGGTTTTAAATATTTCTCGTTTAGCTTAAGCCAATTCCTTTCTTCTTCGAGATTTTACATTTTCCCAACATTTTCTCAATTGGTCAGTTGTTCGCTGTAACATATTATTTATTACAGTTATATGTATATAGTTATATGTACCGTAGGAAAGTAATGCCGTACTTGTTAGGTAAACAAAATTATTTATAAATAAATAATTTTATTTATTTATAAAATTATTTATTTATAAACAATTCTTTCAAAATTCCCAATTTTTCTAATCTAATTATAAATTTCTTTCAAAATTCCCAATTTTTCTAATCTAATTATAAATGTAATTATAATTCAACTTCACAATTTGGGTTATATGTACCTCTATATAAATCATGTTATCACTTACGTTTGTGGTATCAGGCAGAGAGTTAAACTGTTCGGTCAAAGTTTGCCAATTTTTTTTCTTTTGTGCTAAAGTTACACAATCAGATTTTTTATTTTCCAATACATGTTTATGTTTATTTACTAACTCAATTAAGGCGCTTCTTTCCTGACTAGAAAACAGTATCCGCTTGCTTTCCATTATAACTCTGCAATCCACTATTTTAAATGATTAAAACTAGTAGAATAGTGAAGTAATTTAAATTAGAAAGAAATTGTTAAAGTTTAGTAATTTAAATTAGAAATAAATTGTTAAAGTTTAGTGATATATTTTAAAAATTTGGTCACAAAATGCACTTTGCTTGTAATGAGGTACTTTAACTTATTTTGCGCATGAATTTTCCCAGAAAGTGATGACGTATGTACTTGAGCAAACCTCGAATCTCACTTACTCGAGTGTGCGTTTGTGAATCGCATGACTCGATGTAAGATGAGGGAACGCTCCACTGAGGGAGATATGAGTGAAAGTGGAGGTTGAGTGCGCACTCCACTAAGTGGCGTTTCTGAATTTGGGCCTAAATTGTGCACTGAGTGCGCACTCAGAATATCTCCATCCCGTTTCATTACATGAGGTTAAAATAAGATGAGAATATTCTGAATGCGCATTCAGTGCACAATTTAGTCCCAGTCGAATGCACTATAATGTAGCTGGCCATGCTAAAGGCGGGATTTATAAAATTGTATTCCTTTTTCGCCTGAGGAATTTACAATCTTCAAGTAACAATAACACTAAGTGCCGTTTGTACAATTATGGTTTAGCTTTAAGCTTCGCTTTAGTCCCATAGTATCAATTGCAAAATTCAAGTAATTAAGATTTCTTTTTGAAATCTCGAGCGGACCTGCAGATTTAAGTAAAATATTAGACGAGAAATTTCGGGAACAATCTGGAAATTTAGAAGCTAAATTAAAGGAACAATCGAGAAGTTTCGAGGAGGAATTGCAAAATAAATTGATGGAACAATCTGGAAATTTGGAAGTTAAATTTCTAGAGTAATCAATAGAGCTCGAGAATAAACTAGTGGTAAAAATATCGAAAGAGACAAGGAATCTGCAAGAAAATGTGGAAGAGATACTGTTCCAGCAGAATAACAAAATTAAGAATCTCGAACAAATCATGGCAGGATTGCGAATATTCGGGGATCCGTTACCAGCAGAAATATCAGAAAATAATGAGGGCTGAAGTATGGTAGGACCAGCGGAAACTTCGAAATTGAAAATAAAACCACCGACGTTCGATGGGAAGTTTTCTTGGACTAACTACTTCAAACAATTTGAAGCGGCAGCAAAAGGGAACGGATGGACCGTCGCGTCAGTGAGAAAGCCACTTCATTAATTGTGGCATTGAGGGGGGACGCTATCGATGTGCTACAAACGATGCCGTCAGAGGAACAAGAGGACTACAACAAGCTGGTGAACAGGCTGGAGATGCGTTATGGCCAGACGCATCTGACCGAGGTGTACCGTGCGCAGCTGAGAAACCGGTACCAGAAATCCGGAGAAGGTCTTCAGGAATTCGAGGCTGACATAGTGCGCCTGGCCCGGTTGGCATATCCTGCAGCTTCTGAAGAATTCCTGCAACGTTTGACGGTGCAGACATTCGTGGATGGAATCCGTGATCCGGACAACCAGCAGGCATTGATAATGACCCACCCCAAGACATCCCAGAACGCATTGGTCTATGCCTTGGAATATGAGGTGGCGAAGCAAGTCTCAAGAGGGCATGTCAAGGTACGAGCTGCCATGGACTGCCAAGAGGAGAAACCCACCAGCGTCAAGGTGCAATCTGCTGCAGAGGAGCGGCCCAAGAATTATACCACCACGGAGGATGTTCGCCGCATTGTGGAAAAATTCTTGAGGCTGAAGAATCCGGTGCTGTGTCAGTGTCAGAATTTCCAGGAAGAAGGACATGTTTGCAGGCGGTGTCCCAAGGCCAGAGAGGATCCTCTACGAAGGAAGCCACAAGGGAAACTAAGCCTGATCGGTGCAGATGGGCAAACGTCGACCCGTATTCAAAGGCCCTCAAAGACAAAAGCCACAAAAGTAATAGCCCTGCGGCGATTAACCAGTAGTATCTTCGTGGATGCCACCATTGATGACATCCCTCACACCATGTTATTGGATATGGGTGCGACGAAGACTATCTTGAAGCCCGACGTTATCAAGACATCAAGATGCACCGAGCCGACTAAATGGAGACTGAGGACAGCAACCGGAAGATCAGCGACTATCCATGGTGAAGTGGACGGTGATCATTACCATTGGATCGACGCCCATTAACACCGTGCCCTGGTAGCAGAAATAGAGGACGAGGCGATTCTGGGTATGGATGTCATGTGTGCCCATGGGTTCCAATTGGATCTGAAGCGTGGCGTGATGGCGATTAACAACGAGGAATTGGTTTTGCATCAACGAGAGGACGTGGCCGCTCGAAGATGTTGTACTGCCCAGCAGGACCGAGGTCATAGTCGACGCAAACCTGAACGGCACTTTCCAAGATGGGTAAGTCATTATGGTCGAACCCAATATTGACGATCAGAAGATTGGAAGAGGAGTTCTCGTTGGGAAAACTTTTTTGACAGCAAAGAAAGAAATACCAGTCTGCCTAATGAATGTGAACTGTTTCCCCGTCAACATCAAGAAAGGTACCATCTTGAGAAGCTGCGCCATGGTATCCTCCATTTCCCGCCAGCTAGAAGTAAACATGCAAGAGATGAAGGCCCCTAAGAAGTTGTTGGAAACGATCATGTCGACGGCCCAGGAATTGACTTCAGAGCAAAAGATAAAAGCGAAGAATCTGATCTGTCGCTATCAAGACGTGTTCGAGGTAGAAAATGGACCTAAGGGAAGAACCGACATCGTCAAACACAAGATAGAGACCGGAGAAGAAAGACCCATCCGGCAAGCTCCGAGGAGGTTACCATTGGCGAAGCGTGAAGAAGCAGAACGCATCATTCGCGAGATGGAAAAAGACAATGTAATTGAGCCATCGAGCAGCCCATGGGCGTCACCAGTAGTGCTTGTGAAGAAGAAGGATGGATCCACACGGTTCTGCGTAGACTATCGATTGTTCAACAACGTCACCAAAAAGGACAGCTATCCTCTGCCACGAATTGATGACACTCTGGACACCCTGGCCGGTTCAAAGATCTTATCAACCTTGGATCTAAAGAGTGGTTATTGGCAAGTGGAACTAGCCCCCGAAGATCGAGAAAAGACGACGTTTTCCCTTGGTATGGGTCTAAGGCAATTCACGGTGATGCCGTTCGGGTTATGTAATGCCCCAGCGACATTCGAGAGGCTAATGGAGACGGTTCTGAAGGATCAGTCCTGGACAACGTGCATGGTGTACCTGAACGACATAATCGTGGTGGGAAAAACGTTCGATGACCACCTGACGAACCTGGAAGGAGTTGGACTAAAGCTTAGTCTCAAGAAGTGCCTTCCAGAAGGAAGTGAATTATCTAGGCCATATTGTTAATGGGAATGGAATCGCCGTGGACCCAGTAAAGATTCAGGTCGTGAAGGACTGGCCAAATCCCAAGAATAAACACCAAATAAGGAGTTTCCTAGGCCTATGCACTTACTATCGTCGCTATGTTCCTGGATTTGCGGACATCGCTAAGCCGTTGACAAAACTCACCGAAGAAGGTCGTCCGTTTGAATGGGATCAACATTGCCAAATTAGTTTTGAACTAAAACAGTACTTGATAAGTGCTCCTATTCTGAGTTACCCTCTCCCAGAAGGCAAGTTCGTTGTGGACACCGACGCTAGTAACGTTGGTATCGGTGGCGTACTCTCCCAGATACAAGATGGGCAAGAGAGGGTGATCGGCTATTTCAGTAAAGTCCTATCAAAGCCGGAGCGAAATTATTGCGTCACTAGAAGGGAATTGCTAGCAGTGGTCAAGACCGTAGAACATTTCTACAAGTACTTGTATGGCAGACATTTTCTCCTGAGGACGGACCATGCCGCTTTAAAATGGCTCCTCCGATTCAAGAATCCTGAAGGACAAGTCGCACGATGGACCGAACGACTTCAGGAATACGATTTTGAAATTCAGCATCGGCCAGGAACTAGCCATAGAAATGTCGATGCTTTGTCGAGAAGACCTTGTGCTGAAGACTGTAAGCATTGTAGTCGTCTGCGAGGACGGCCGTTGTAGACGACAAATGGCAAGGTAAAGAATTGCGACGAGACCAGGAGAACGATCAGGATTTGAAATTGGTGCTGGAATGGAAAAGTAGAGAAGCAAGGCCTACTTGGGAAGATATAGCACCGTGTGCACCATCTGTAAAATCGTACTGGGCGCAGTGGGACCGTGGTCTTTTGAAACGAACCATCGAGAACCAGGAAGGCACGGAACAGAATCTCCGAGAATAGGATGCCGGAAGTTCTGAGGGAACTTTACGATGGAACTTCTGATGGGCATCTGGGAATCAAGAAGACTATGGAAAAGGTGCGCGAGTGATTCTACTGGGTGAAATGCAAGGAAGACGTAAAGGACTGGTGTAGGAAGTGCGTAGTCTGCGCAGCCAGTAACGGCCCTCACAGACGAGGCAAGGCTCCCATGAAACAGTATAACGTGTGAAGTCCTTTTGAAAGAGTTGCCATAGATGTAGCCGGCCCATTTCCACAAACGAATAGTGGAAATAAGTACATCGTCGTGGTGATGGACTACTTTAGCAAGTGGGTTGAAGCATACGCCCTACCAAACCAAGATGCGATAACTGTTGCTGAAATCCTTGTTCGAGAATGGATCAGTCGGTATGGCGCGCCCATGGAGCTGCATTCACATCAGAGAGACTGGGATACGTACATTCCCCTTTTTCTACTGGCATACCGTTCGTCCGTTCATGAGACAACAGGAGATACAACAGCAAAAGTGGTATTTGGGCGAGAGCCAAGACTACCCTGCGACCTGAAATTCGGAGTGAAGCTTGGCGAAGTCCCTGCCGACGAAGACTACGTGAGCGGTCTACGCAGGAAGATGGACGATATTCACAATCAAGTGCGTCACAATATACAGACGGCCAGCAACCGAATGAAAGAGCATTATGACATCAATGCTCACAAGGGGGATACCAATCTGGAGCGCTGGTCTGGCTTTATAATCCTCAAAGACGTCGAGGTCTGTCCCCAAAATTGCAGACATCTTGGGAAGGTCCTTACATAGTGATGAAACGGATCAACGATGTCATCTACCGCATCAAGAAGGTTCCGCATGGCAAGCCCAAAGTAATCTACTTCAACCGGATGGCTCCTTACAACGGAAAAAAAAATAAGGGATAGTTCAAAGGACGCAAGGTTCCGAAGTGAACTTCGAAACCTTTATGTCTCATCACGCCACAGGGAGTAAGGCACGATTCGGAGTGACCACAGAGAAGCAGCAAGACCTTTTTCAAGTACCACTGGAGTACAGTCTGGCCCACTGTGTGGCAGAAGACCTAAGAATGTCCAAGGGGATAGTCCAGGTCTTCCGGAAGAAATTTGGCCAGATCGAGGAACTCCGAAGACAGCACCCCATGGTGGGCAAGAGCCAGCAGATCATCGACACGGAGGCGGATCAAAGACGACACGTGTACTACTTAATCACCAAGAGGACATCAAGCGGTAAGCCCAACTATCGCAACATTTGGAAAGCTTTATGGAGCCTGAGGAGACAGCTGATAGAAGGCAAGGAAACGAAATTAGCCATTCCTAAGTTGGGCTGCGGACTAGACGGACTGGACTGGAGGGTCATTCGAAGCATGATAGAAGTCATCTTCAACGGAACGGGAATTGAAGTCCTAGTCTGCAGTCACCATCCACAGGCAGCTGTCGACAGTAAGAAAACCGTGGACTGCTATTTCTTCCAGACCGGAAGTTGTAAAAAGGATCCAGATGCCGCTTTCGACATCCTCCTTCAAGGCTGTCACGAGGAACGATTCGAGACGAATCGTTTTTAAGAAGGGGGCCGTGTAATGATTCGTCGACACCAGCCGGCGTCAGACTGTCTCTTGCGTCACAGCCGTCTAGCCGACGCGCCGTAGGCGACAGCCTAGAGAATTCCGACGGCGGAATAAATTAGACCAGACAGTCTGTCGCCCTCCAGAAAATACGAGAACAACAGCACAAATGCACGCGGTCGGGAGTGGGAGGCAGTTCGGGAAGAATTCAGCGTTGGACAGTTCGGCATAAAAGTTCGGTAGACGTTCGCTCGGTTGTTAAAATAAATTAGGTATAAGCTTGTAAATAATTTAGTGTTACTGCTATTAAATAAATTAGTTTATTAACTATTTCGTGTTTGGTTTTAAAATAAAAATTAATCGAACCCTTAAAATCGTTACATTACAATTGGGACATTAATGCATGAAACAAAAACAATATGAATTATTCTTAATAAGCTTTTTTCGTATTTGGAAATACCTAAGCAATATATCCCCACATGTCAATACAAAAACAAACAGCAAACACGGCCCTAGCCTCACTTTTATAACCGCTTTTCTTTACACGTCGAGAGCTGTGTTACTGATTCAATAACACGGTCACAAATGATGACGTTGCTCACATACGTCATAACACCTTCCCCTTGATAACCGCTGTCAAGAAAATGAAGCGGTAATAGTAACCGTTGTATTCGTCAGTTCAACGGTTACTCGCGAAAAAATCCTATTGATTATTAAGATTGTAATATTGTTCTGCCACCTATGAGAGTAGTAGGATAATTCATTGCGAAATGACCACAGAAATGACCTTGGCCATTGAAGATCATACCCCCTGATAACTATTTCGTTAATTTCTGTAATTTTTTCACATCTTTAATGCCCAGGCAGTAAATGAGTCAGTTTAGTGCACATCAGTTGTCACTAAAGTTTGGCGTTCAATGTCGGTCGGCGAAAATAGTTATTTACGAACCGAGTGCGGGAACACATTTTTCCCGTGTGAGCGCAGTTATGCGCGAACGCGGGATAATGATTCCCGTAAGAGCTTCGTATTATATTTTTTTGAAACGAATATAAAAATTTAATTGGAAATACTTTCATATAGGAGTCTGCAGCTAAGCGTTCACCACCTGGTGTCAACTAAACAAACCCTTGTATGCTATACAACAAATCGTGTTTTGACGTCGAGTGTATGATGTATCGGGATTGTGTTATATGTGACATTCACATTAAATCAACTTGTGTATTTGTGTTAGTACGCACTGAAACACGTGCATTACAAATATTCCGTATAGCCATGGCCAGCTCCATTAACATTCACTGACGTGTATGTATGGCCGTTTCAATTCGCCTAAAATTCGGTTCGAGAAAGCATGCCGTGGAGTACTCCCCTCAGCGCTCCCTATTAAAGACACTACAAAACTACTGACAGTAACCATTGGTTATATCAGTGTTGCCAGGTGTCTACCACAAGAAATCCCTAATAAAATGTGAAATTTTCCCTTTTTGTAACCGAATTTCCCTTTTTTTATACTTTATATGTTTTCAATTCAAATTTTTTGTTGTAGGAGTTTAAAAATAGGCAAAACTATAATCACTACTTTGCACGTTTCTTTTGTGGTATTGTTTACTTTTTTATAACTTGTCACTTGTCTTAGTTCGTTATCACTCCAAAGCTATGCTCGCAAGATCGCATGTTACAGCGCATCTTGTCTGGGAAACGAGTAACCAATAAACCAACGGTGAGCAATCCCCGGCCCGCGAAAAAATTTTTTTTTAGGCCCACGAGACCTAAATCATTTCATTTTATAATATAGATGACAAATTAATACAAACGAGAATATGAAACAATAAACAAGTATATTGGCAGCTATTAGTAGCCATCAGGGTTGGGACGTAGATAATGAGACGTATAAATACCCATTAATTACGCGTAGATTTTGTAATTATCTACGTCGTAAAAAATGAATTAACTACTGTAAAAATTACGTTGTTTTCTAGTTCTTCATTTTCAGGTTATAATTAATTATTTATACACAATATAATATCTATTTTGATGTGAAATGGATAAAATTGTTGTATAGAAGCATTAAAAAACTTCAAAAACTTGAAATGCGTCAAATGAACATTTAATTTTGAGGTTAGAAATGTGACATTTCACATAAACTACGTCGTGTAAAAATTACATTTAACTACATAAAAATTACGTTTAGACGTAATGTAATGTAGAAAATATTTTTTACACGTAGTTTTCCCAACTCTGGTAGCCATTAACTGTTCGTTAAGTAATTAAAAAATATATAATAAATAGTACCGAAAAAGTGACGAAAGGCTGCGTTCATAAATTGCGAAGACGAGAGCATTTTGGGCGTGTAATCGCATCTTTCTCACTCACGATTTTGCGTCTCGGTCATGTTTTTCAAGACGTCATTATTACCATGACAACGGACGTACTTTTCACATCCCACGTGCAATAGGGCGTGAAAAAGAAAAGTGCGCCCGTTGTCGTGGAAACAATGTAAATACAAGATTTTTTGAAACGGATGAGTGAGACGCAAAATATGTTAAAAATCGTGAGTGAGAAACACGCCCAAAATGCTCTCGCAAGTATCGTTTATGAACGCAACCTAACTGATGTGACTCGCAGAACAAACATGGTCACATTCTGGACTCTTATTTACAAAAGGTCTCCCACTCTTGCGATAAACCATAACGTCTATAATCCATAACCAACCGAGAACGACGAATGAAAGCGTGATTGGGTTGGTTCATCTCCAAATTCACGGCCGCGGCATTTCAGCTGCAACTTTAAAATCTTTGCCATGATGTTTCGCGAATGTCCCTCTTTTCTAAAGATATTCCCTGCATCCCTTTTTGTTCGAGTTTTCCCTGCAAAACGGGATTTTCCCTGCAATCTGGCAACACTGGCTTATATATGTCTAGTTAGTCAACCGACGGAAATTAATTTTAGTTCTGGACCAAGATTGATAGGGGGCGATGGACCTAGAAGTGTAGCACTCCATCGCACGTTAGCAGGTTTGAATTTCCACTCAACTGTTTCCAGTGGTTTCCAGTAAATGCCGCCTTGATTTATTTGCGCTGAGTTACTGTGTATTTCATCTGTGATTTTCATCGAGGTTCGCTGTAGTTGTGTACATAATACCGTATGATTTTTAAAATTTTAGATAAAGGGAGGTCGTGAAGAGGAAAACATACAGCTTAAATTAACTCAGACGTACGTTTTGGTTAACATCACTGCGAAAATATGGTTCAATGATGAATGCCTTTTGAAGTTTTGTAAATATTGTTTTGAATAAATTGTTGTATTTGCTAATTTTACGCCATACGTTTTGCCTTCACGGCTTCCCTTTATCTAAAATTTTAAAAATCATACGGTACCTAATTACAATTTCTTCAAATTTCTCGACGAATTTTTTAAGATGTCGCATACAGGCGGAATTTCATAAAATCCTGGCCAAAACTCCAAAAAATAAAGTCGCTTAAATAGTGCCCGCTATTTTTCTCCTAAATGTCGACATTCCGTTCTAACCAATGACATGATTACTTTTGATCACAGGACCATCACGAACCAATTACAACAGAACAAAGTGTATGTTTAAACGAGGCGAAGCGTTTATTCTTATTTACCGAATATTACTGCTCTTACGAAAACGTAAAGGTTTATGTTGTCGTGTATTCATTATTATTTTCAAAGTGAATTCAAAAACTGAAAGTGTATATCTTTTATTTTTGATATAACTAGTTTTGTTTCTTTTTAATAGGGTCGTTTTGGAAGGTCATATATACAAGTCTCAAAATTATATGTTTTTGTTACAAATTATGTTTCGTCATGCTTAAAAGTTTAGGATTCATCCCAATCAGACAGCTTTATGAATTTTTTTTATAAAGGTATAAGTGTAAACTAAATATTGGAAAAGGTTAGAATTGCTAATATGTGCTAATGTACAGAGTGAGGCTTTAATAGTAAAACTATATACAGTGACCGGCAGAAAGTTGGCCACATATGGGAAAATTCTTTATTATTATTTTTCAGAAAAATTTATTCTTTATGAAAGTTCCTGCATCGTCTCAAATTCAAGATGCATGCATCAAAGCTTGAATACCTCTTATAGTATACTGAGGGAATCAAAATATTTGAAATTGACATAAGAGTAAATTACCTTTATTTTCCATGGTACGCGCAAATTTTATTTGGAAAAGTTATTCAGAATTATTATGAGATCTCAAATATGAAATCATGGCTGTCTACGATGAAAAAAAAATTTCACATATTTTTCAATTTTTCTCATACCAGCGTGTGTATCGTAGAACTTTGAATGTTTAGAACTGGACGTTTCTTCAAGTGTGACATGTGTATGTTTTATAAAGGATGGACACCTTTTCTAAGACATCCTGTATATGATTAACATTTATGGAAAAAATCTCAGAACCTAGCAATTCGAAATTATTCCTATTATTATTACGCTATTCAGATGCGGCTTAGGTACTATAGACACTATAAAATTTCTATGCAAAAGTACGTAGAAAAATATCTTTTTCTGGAATTCGTAACAAAAAGTAAAAAGGTTTCCATCTAAAAAATGAAAGAAAATATATTTTAAACTTTAAACGGACACTGTTAAAAATGGTAGGAACGCTCAACGTTTCACTATCGGTTGATAGCTCCCGACGAAGCTATCAACCGATAGTGAAACGTTGAGTGTTCTTTCTAATTTTGAGTGTCCGTTTAAAGTTTAAAAGCTATTTTCTTACAATTTTCATCGGACAAGAGTCGACTTCAGTTAAAAAATTAAAATTATTTTTGTACCCGAACGGTACGCCACTGTACAAATAAATGAACCACTCCAAAATACGGTAAATTTATACTAAAAATGGACATGCCCGAACGTTTTTACATAAAAGAAAATGTTTTAGAAAATATTTAAAGTACTGCAGACTTTTTATCCACACTGTATAATAAATATGTAAGGTTGTTAAAAATTAATTATTAATTAAACCTAAAATCTCAATAATAAGGTTTCTTTTTACTTCCTGAAGTGTTGTCAATCGTTTTACACAATTATTAAGTTTTGGCCAGGGTTTTATGAAATTCCGCCTGTGTGTGTCGGGGAACAAATATAGTTATTTTATGTGAGAAAAGAGCCTGAGAAAAAACCCTGGTTTAGAAAATTTATCTTTCCCATTCATGACGATGTACGATGTAAAAAATGGATTATAAATTCAGGTTAACATTGCTGCTAAGAAGGGAAAGTTCCCAATCCGAAAATTCAAAAAAAATTGAAACTTTGTGAGTTATTAATTCACCCTACGGTGAACACAGAACAATTTTTTCTACCTGCCTAAAAAAGCTTTAATATTTTACCATAAAATTTTTATACAGTGACCGCAAAAGGTTCGCACCATATGAGAAATTTTTTTATTAGGTATTGATTTTCCTAAAAACTTTTTGCAGGGTTTGGAGCTTGTTTGCAGAGTTTGCAGCGAGTTTGCACCGAGTTTGCCGAGCTTGCAGCGAGTTTGCAGAGTTTGCAGAGAGTTTGCAGAGTTTGGAGCTAGTCTGTCGGGTTTGGAGCTTTTTTGGAGAGTTTGCAGAGTTTGCACCGAGTTTGCTGAGCTTGCAGCGAGTTTGCAGCGAATTTGCAGAGTTTGCAGCGAGTTTGCAGAGAGTTTGCAGAGAGTTTGCAGAGTTTGCATCGAGTTTTCAGAGTTTGCAGCGAGTTTGCTGAGGCTGCAGCGAGTTTGCAGAGTTTGCTGCGAGTTTGCAGCTAGTTTAGCGAGTTTGCAGGATTTGCAGTCTTCAGCGTTTGCTGGGTTTGCAGCGAGTTTGCTGAGTTTGCAGCGAGTTTGTTGAGTTTGCAGCGAGTTTGCAGACTTTGCAGCGAGTTTGCAGAGTTTGCAACGAGTTTGCTGAGTTTGCAGCGAGTTTGCAGAGTTTGCAGCGAGTTTGCTGAGTTTACAGCTACTTTGGTGGGTTTGCAGCGAGTTTGCAGAGTTTGGAGCTAGTTTTCTGAGTTTGCAGCGAGTTTGCTGAGTTTGCAGCGAGTTTGCTGAGTTTGCAGAGAGTTTGCTGAGTTTGCAGCGATCTTGCAGAGTTTGCAGCGTGTTTGCAGAGCTTGCAGCGAGATTGCACTAATAGTTTGTGCATATTCGATAACCAAATATAAGCAAGACAAATACGGTGAGGCTAAAAATAGTACGTATTTAAAATACGAAAATTAAAATTTTTTTATAATTTGTTATTTTCTTGAAATATTATGCCTCAGAAAATATTGTGTGAGTACCAAGACACATATTTTGTAATAACTTATTGGATCCTATTAAAATTTTGTGTCCAGCAACTCTAAATTATAACATTTTTTTAAATTTTCGTGTTTTAAATGGATACCATTGTAGTCACACTAAGAATTGCTCACCGGATCTGTCCTGCTTATATTTGGTTATTGAACATGCATAAATTATTGGCGCAAAAAGTTTTTTTCTTTTAATCAATAATAACAATTTTCCCATATACCGGCTGCTGCATTGATGAACGCACCATAGGAAGTCCCATGTTAATTTATATGTGTTCAAATTTTGGCTTCTCTAATTATTTACAGCAAAATTCCATTTAGATTTATTAAAGTACTCTTCAAGATGAATCTGTCTGTTCAGTTTGAGAATTTTTCATTTGCTCAGTTTTCATAGTAAGAAAGTTAAAAAGCAGATATTATGGTACTGTTACAAGCTAAGTTGAAGGTATCTATAGCAGTTATAAAATTTACTATTCCTTAAACAGGGATCCAGTAAAACTATTTCCATTTCGACAGCAATTGAAGAGTAACAACTTTTTTTTAATGGAACGGTATTATTGTTATGTAATTTAATTTTAATTTATGTAATTTCCAACAAAAAAGCACATATGAACATATGTCAAAAATGGCATAGTTTTAAAGTTAGAGTATTGCCATAGACCATAGGATAACATAGAGTGTTCCAGAATGCTGGAATGGTGAATTCTAAATAGCGCACACGGCAGCAGTAGAATTATAAAAATTACATGAACATGACTTGCAAATGAAGATTAACATTATTTTGTACGCCAACATTAAGTAAATAAAAAAAACTAGTGATATTAAATGAAGTACACGAAAACTTTAAATCTCCGTTAGTTGGAAAGTACAAAAATTCAGTTACGAGGTTTTGCCAAAACATGATCAAATAGTAACCGTATTACGTGTGGTAACAGAGCGGTTATCTAAATAGTGTCGAATCGTATTGAATCGAATAGTAACGAATCGAAAAAGAACAGTCAATATTATTATAATGAGCAATAAAAGGAATACTTAATACAAATGCCTCCAGTTAACAATAAATTTAATAATTGATTGTGTTTCTGATAATAGAAAAATATTTTGGAAGTACTATTGCGAGATAAATATTTGGTACGGCAGATTTTCCTCACGAACATTGGTAGAATCAATGATCCTAAGACTTGCTGATGTGTTGGAATGGAATGGTGGTTCCATTCTGCATTGCAATAAAAACTACATCAGAATGCAAGAGTTGCAATGCAAGAAACTGATTAAAACAGGCTTTACACGATGCAATTTATATTGCAGCAAGACGCTAAAGATTAAATGATAAAGATTTATCGTGCGCATACGCACTGGCAAATGTGTGTGAATAATAATTGTTAATTAACTCAAATATAAGGCACCATAAATATTTACATTTAAAATTGGTTCTTGTCCGATGAAAATTGTATCACAAAATCTTTTAACCGGACACTAAATAGCGCACAAACACTTAACGTTTCGCCGTCGTTCGACAGCTTCGACGGCGAAACGTTAAGTGTTTGTGCGCTACTTATTGTCCGGTTAAAAGATTTTGTGATATAAAAATTTACATTCCGAAATTGGTACCTTTCATTGTAACTACTCAGAAATTGCTTAAACATAAAGCCGCGAGCAAATGTAATTATTCTGTGCAATGTTCATTGCACTGCGTCCGTGTAAAGCGCGCTTTCTTTGTGCACATCCGTGCAATAGAAATTGCATCTTGCTGCAATACAAATTGCATCGTGTAAAACAATCTTAATACTTTGCCTGAGTTGTGGTACGAATCTTAGGTGGATCCACTCCTTCTTAATCTTTTTCCTTAGTTATGGTAATATAGTCATACTTTAATTAAGATCTTACAATCACACGATTAATACAAGATATACTGGATGTTTAAGAAACATTTTCGCATATTTTACGTTTTTTGATAACATATTTTTTAATTGCGTCATTTTCAAATGATCATACAATAATTAAAGCAGGTTCTTGTCCGATGAAAATTGTATCACAAAATCTTTAAAACGGATACTAAATAAAGTTAACACAAATATTAAATTTTTTGCTGCCACACAGCAAAAGTTTTAGTATCTAAAATTGACGTCAAAAAAGTGTCCACTTTTCTTGGCGACGACAAACAACAAAAACAAACAATCTAGCAAAAACTTTATATTTTAAAATTGGCTTGAAAAGAGTCAACTTTTTTGTCCGCGACTGTACGTACGATATTTTTGTAAATTTTAGTGTGATAACAAATAAAACAAGTCTCAAGTGGTCCAAATCTAAAGTAATTAAACGCAGGCTCTCGTTTTCCTGCAGATATTATGTATTTATAAAGCGACGACAATTTCGTTCATATTTATCAAATCGACTATAAACCAGATTTCAGTGACAGTAGATAAAATAATTTTTATTTCAGCCGAGTTTCAAACTTCATAAACACATGCCGTTCGTGCATTTTGTTTTAATCAACAGTTATTAGATGGCACCACATTCTGAAGACTAGTAAAGTCCCTAGATTACTAAAGTACGGCAACACACAGTTTAGGACCAAATTTTAAAAACTAGCCAAAATATGGCGTCTGTGTCACGTGACACAAACAGACTTGTGTATTTGAGTTGAATAAACAAATATTTGTCAGCTCCCAAAAGAAATTAGAAATACGAAATAAATCATACTAAAAACACCGTAATAAACAAGCCATATTAATCTAGACGTTGAAGATATGATTATTAAAACCCTTTTGCTTAAAATTTTGAGTTTTGATAGAAAAAAATGGAGTAGTTTTTGCAGGTAACGGAAATATTGCAGTTTTGCGTTATGTGTAAAATATTTGTGCTTGCTCGATACTCGAAGGTGATCGTCCGTGCCCCGTGGTGCTCCTGGTTTGTTCATTTGTGGTTTGTGACGGTTATTGGATTTGTTTATTTTTATCGATTTACAATGGTTAATCGTGTTAAAGGGTTGGAAGGACGTTATTATAGTTTATTATGGGAGAAATTTACTAGTCGACAAACAGTACAGTTTATATGCTCAGATTTGCGCAGTAAAAGCTCTAAAATATTGACATTTACGTTTATTTTCCGTTGTCATGAAAATCAACTAAAATTTTTATTTTAAAATTCCCGCGCATAATAAGCTTGAAAATGGCTTCCCTATTGCCGTACTTTATACTATCTAGGGACTTTAAAGACTAGGTTGATTAACTAGAAATACATATTTACACTTGGTTCTTGTCCGATGAAATTTGTATCACAAAATCTTCTGACGAAGCAGTCGAACGACTGCGAAACGTAAAGTGTATAGTTGCGCGATTTAGTGTCCGCTTAGAAGATTTTGTGATAGAAATACATAAACAATGCAGTAACTTAATGACAACTGCAATTACTTAAAAACTCACAAGAGGCGCTGAGTGGAGTACTGTCAAAATTTTTAAAAGTCGAATTGAAACAGCCATACATACACGTCAGTGAATGTTAATGTAGTTGGCCATGGTATAGCTTACAGAGGTTCAGATTTGTCCACGGTAGCGCTGCGATCTTAAAATCAAACGCCTATAATTTCATGTCATGGCAAACCAAAAATGTAAAATTAAGCAAGCCATGCTTCAGTATTCAACAGATGATGCTGTCAAATTTATTGGAATTTTTTGACGATTTCTCCCTTTTCTGGGCCTGTTAATGAACGAAACTTGTAAAATGATATTTTATAATCTAAATTTTATTACTATCAACACTGATTTATTTAAGAATGCTCCAAAGGGCCAGTGTTTTTGACGTTGTTTCCTGGCATACTCGACCGGGAAACAGTGTTTCCCGGTTGACTATTTCGTGCATAAAACAGTAACTAGAGGGCGATGAGTTCAAAAAATGTTTTTTTTCGGAGTTACTGTTCTATGTTTCCAGTGCCAATCAAATGAATGTTAATTCATTAGCATTTTTGCTATTGGCATGTTTTTGTTATTGCTTCAGTCAGAGGCCATCGCCTACGGCCTCGCGGTCTGAGGGGCCTCGCGCCTCGAAGGTTTATGCAGCTTTCTTTAACTCATGAAAATTATTTAACTACGACCATTAAAAGCCGTGACCGCGAGTAAAGATTTTACTCATCATAAAACGATAAATCCCACCGTCCAGCAAGCATCTGGAAATACTAACCTACCACATTCGTTTTTTAAAAATGCCAAATTACGGGTAGTTACCCGAACTACGGGTAAATTTAGCTTATGAAGGTAAGGTAGTGGGTCATTGTATCATGGGGAAGTTCTGAGTTTTTTCTTTATATAAAATCCGTCCTCTTGCGCCACCAGAGGGCCTCGCAAAATTTATCTTGCCCATATCAAATTTAGGTCTTGCCCCGCCGCTGTTTTCGGTGAATAGGTACCTTTATGCACGTGACAAATATCGCGGCGCCACGCGGTTTCATTGAGATATTGGCGAAATAGTTAATGATTTACCATTTACCCTAAAACCTAAGACGGCGTCTGTAAAATTCGAAAAGTGCATTTTTTGATTGAAACTTCAATGTTAGAGCCGTATTACACTATGATATTTTTTGTGCAAGATTTGTTACGAAGTGAATGAGAAGTGCCAATTCAACTAATCAGCATTCACTGTGGTAGCCTATCTCTCTCACTTTGTAACAAAAATGTTATCAAATTTAACAAGTGTAAAACGGCTCTTGAGAATAATTTTCTTGTAAAGTGAGAGAGATAGGCTACCACAGTGAATGCTGATTGGTTGAATTGGCAGTTCTCACTCACTTACGCTGGATTTCACAAACGTCACTTAACTTTAATCATCGATTAAGATTAATCATTCCTATACCTTCAACACATGTAACCAAGGCAACGTTTACTTTTAACGGTTGATTAAATTTAAGTAACGTTTGTGAAATCCGCCATTAGTAACAAATTTTATTCAAAAAAATATCATAGTGTAATACGGCTCTTAGTTTCAGATCAGAAATAGATAAATTAAATTTTTAAAGAATTTGTTCCATTAAAAATTTTGACCAATTTTATATCAATAATAAATAATAACACAGCCCTACAAATAAAAAATTTTAGTCTGGTGCCTGGAATGTTAGACCTGACGTTGACTGTATTTGGTGTGCTGATTCCAAAAATGAAATCAGTTTTTTTCTATCAGCTATACTTTTTGAGATACAACACCACTAACTTAAAAACATTTTTATCATTCAACCAACCCATTGTTATAAACCATATAGGGGTGCGACGTTAACATATTTACCTACGTTTTTCCTAATTTATGGAAATTTGATAAAATCTGGCAATGCTGCTAGACGGGAATATTCTGAGCGACTTTGAAACGATTGTAGTGGAATATACAAGTTTGGAATACCCTAAATATTTCCTAAAATATTTTCTGATTGCAAAACACTCGGACACGGCAATTAGCACTTTTAATTTAAAGTAGGTTTCCAAAAACTCCCTATTATCTAAAAAATTAGAACGTTTACAGCGCCGGCTCTAGAGGTTTTGGCGCCCCGATGCAAGGAGGGTTTCAGCGCCCCAGAGGATATTTAATTTAATTTTTTCCCGAGTCATTGAAGTGTTTTATTATTTGTATCACAAAATCATTTAAGCGAACACTAAATCGCGCACAATAACACTTTACCGTCGTTCGACAGCTTCGTCAGAAGTGAAAAATATTTTTCACTTCTGACGAAGCTGTCGAACGACGGTGAAACGTAAAGTGTTATAGTGCGTGATTTAGTGTCCGCTTAAAAGATTTTGTGATACAAATTTCATCGGACAAGAACCAACTGTAAATATGTTTTATTATTATAAAAAAATTGTAAATACATATTGTAACGTTTTTAAAGGTTCATTAATTTTTATTTTAAAACAAAACACGAAATAGTTAATAACTAATTTATTTACAAGCAAACTAATTTAACACTAACATTTAACAATAATTTATTTACAACCTTAAATCTAATTTATTTATAACAGCCGAGCGAAAGTTTATTACGCGGACTTTTGTGTCGAACTCTAACGCTGCATTCTAATCGAACTGACTCCACCCCCCGGCCGCGTACATTTTATAAACCGGCTCTTTCTTCGGGAATCGCCTGGAATGACCGAACTCTCTATTCTAGTTCATTCTGCCGTCAGAATCCTCTGGGCTGTCGCCTGACACGCGTCGACTAGGTAGCTGTGACGCAAGAGACAATTCGGCTGGCTGGCGCCGGCCGACGAATCATTACACTGCCCCCTTCTTAAAAACGTTTTGTCTCGGAACGTTCCTCGTGACAGCCTTGAAGGAGGATGTCGAAAGCGGCATGCTGGACCCTTTTTACAACTTCCGGTCTGGAAGAAATAGCAGTCCACGGTTTTCTTACTGCCGACAGCTGCCTGTGGGTGGTGACTGCAGACTAGGACTTCAATCCCTGTTCCGTTGAAGATGACTTCTATCATGCTTCGAATGACCCTCCAGTCCAGTCCGTCTAGTCCGCAGCCCAATTTAGGAATGGCTAATTTCGTCTCCTTGTCTTTTACCAGCTGTCTCCTCAAGCTCCATAAAGCTTTCCAAATACTGCGATAGTCAGGCTTACCGCTTGATGTTCTCTTGGTGACTAAGTAGTACACGTGTCGTCTTCGACCTGCTTCCGTGTCGATGATCTGCAAGCTCTTGCCCACCATGGGATGCTGTCTTCGGAGTTCCTCGACCTGACCGAATTTCTTCCGGAAGACCTAGGCTATCCCCTTGGACATTTTTAGGTCTTCTGCCACACAGTGGGCCAGACTGTACTCTGGTGGTACTTGAAAAAGGTCTTGCTGCCTCTCTGTGGTTACTCCGAATCGTGCCTTACTTCCGGTAGCGTGATGAGACATAAAGGTTTCGAAATTCACTTCGGAACCTTGCGTCCTTTGTACGATCCCTTCATTTTCTTCTCCGTTGTAAGGAGCCATTCGGTTGAAGTGGATAACTTTGGGTTTGCCGTGCGGAATTTTTCTGATGCGGTAGATGACATCGTTGATCCGTTTCATCACACTATAAGGACCTTCCCAAGATGTCTGCAATTTTGGGGATAGACCTCGACGTCTTTGAGGATTGTAAAGCCAAACCAGTGCTCCAGGTTGGTATCCCCCATTCTGAGCATTGATGTCATAATGCTCCTTCATTCGGTCGCTGGCCGTCTGTATATTGTGACGCACTTGACTGTGAATGTCGTCCATTTTCCTGCGTAGACCGCTCACGTAGTCTTCGTCGGCAGGGACCTCACCCGGCTTCACGCCGAACTTCAGGTCTCAGGGAAGTCTTGGCTCTCGCCCAAATACCACTTTTGCCGGTGTCTCTCCTGTTGTCTCATGAACGGACGAACGGTATGCCAGTAGGAGAAGGGGAATGTACGTGTCCCAGTCTCTCTGATGATCGGAGACTACCTTGGACAAATGTCGGTTGATGGTTCTGTTGAATCTTTCCACCATTCCGTCCGACTGCGGGTGAAGTGCAGTGGTTCTAGTTTTCCGGATGCCGAGCAGAGTACACACGTTCTTGAATAAAGCCGATTCAAAGTTCCTTCCTTGATCTGAATGCAGCTCCATGGGCGCGCCATACCGACTGATCCATTCTCGGACAAGGACTTCAGCAATAGTTATCGCCTCTTGGTTTGGTAGGACGTATGCTTCAACCCACTTGCTAAAGTAGTCCATCACCACGACGATGTACTTATTTCCACTATTCGTTTGTGGAAATGGGCCGGCTACATCTATGACAATTCTTTCGAAAGGACTTCCCACGTTATACTGTTTCATGGGAGCTTTGCCTCGTCGGTGGGGGCCATTACTGGCTGCGCAGACTACGCACTTCCTGCACCAGTCCTTTACGTCTTCCTTGCAGTTCACCCAGTAGAATCGTTCGCGCACCTTTTCCATAGTCTTCTTGATTCCCAGATGCCCTCCCGAAGTTCCATCGTGAAGTTCCCTCAGAACTTCGGGCACTCTATTCTTGGGGATCAGTAACTGTGTCTTCTGTTCCGTGCCCTCCTGGTTCTCGATGGTTCGTTTCAGAAGACCATGATCCAGCACTATGGAGTCCCACTGCGCCCAGTACGATTTTACGGATGGTGCACACGGTGCTATCTCTTCCCAAGTAGGCCTTGCCTCCCTACTTTTCCATTCCAGCACCAATTTCAAATCCTGATCGTTCTCCTGGTCTCGTCGCAATTCTTGATCTTGCCATTTGTCGTCTACGACGGCCGTCCTCGCAGTCGTGGCTACTTTCTCCTCCAGACGACTACAGTGCTTACAGTCTTCGGCACAAGGTCTTCTCGACAGAGCATCGGCATTTCTATGGCTAGTTCCGGCCCGATGCTGGATTTCAAAATCGTATTCCTGAAGTCGTTCGATCCATCGTGCGACTTGTCCTTCAGGATTCTTGAATCGGAGGAGCCATTTTAAAGCGGCATGGTCTGTCCTCAAGAGAAAATGTCTGCCGTACAAGTACTTGTAGAAGTGTTCTACCGTCTTTACCACGGCTAGCAATTCCCTTCTAGTGACGCAATAATTCCGTTCCGGCTTTGACAGGACTTTACTGAAATAGCCGATCACCTTCTCTTGCCCATCTTGTATCTGGGAGAGTACGCCACCGATACCAACGTTGCTAGCATCTGTGTCTACGACGAACTTGCCTTCTGGGAGAGGGTAGCTTAGAATAGGAGCACTTATCAAGTACTGTTTTAGTTGTTCAAAACTAATTTGGCAGTGTTGGTCCCATTCAAACGGACGTCCTTCTTCGGTGAGTTTTGTCAGCGGTTTAGCAATATCCGCAAATCCGGGAACATAGCGACGATAGTAAGTGCATAGCCCTAGGAAACTCCTTATCTGGTGTTTATTCTTGGGAGTTGGCCAGTCTTTCACGACTTGAATCTTTACTGGGTCCACGGCGACGCCTTTCCCATTAACAATATGGCCTAGATAATTAACTTCCTTCTGGAACAGGTGGCACTTCTTGAGACTAAGCTTCAGTCCAGCTCCGCGAAGCCGCTGGAACACTCCTTCCAGGTTCTTCAGGTGGTTGTCGAACGTTTTTCCCACCACAATTATGTCGTCCAGGTATACCATGCACGTCGTCCAGGTATACCATGCACGTCGTCCAGGAGAGACCCTTCAGAACCGTCTCCATTAGCCTCTCGAATGTCGCTGGGGCATTACATAACCCGAACGGCATCACTGTGAATTGCCATAGACCCATACCAATGGAAAACGCCGTCTTTTCTCGATCTTCGGGCGCTAGTTCCACTTGCCAATAACCACTCTTTAGATCCAAGGTCGAGAAGATCTTTGAACCAGCCAGAGTGTCCAGGGTATCATCAATCCGTGGCAGAGGATAGCTATCCTTTTTGGTGACGTTGTTGAGCAAGCGATAATCTACGCAGAATCGTGTGGATCCATCCTTCTTCTTCACAAGCACTACCGGTGATGCCCATGGGCTGCTCGATGGCTCAATTACATTGTCTTTTTCCATTTCACGAATAATGCGTTCTGCTTCCTCACGCTTCGCCAAGGGTAACCTCCTTGGAGCTTGACGGATGGGCCTTTCTTCCCCGGTCTCTATCTTGTGTTTGACGATGTCGGTTCTTCCCTTAGGTCCATTTTCTACCTCGAACACATCTTGATAGCGACATATCAGGTCCTTCGCTTTTGTCTTTTGTTCTAGAGTCAATTCCTGGGCTGTTGACATGACTATTTCCAACAACTTCTTCGGGACCTTCCCCTCTTTCACGTTTGCTTCTAGTTGGCGGGAGATCGAGGATACCATGGCACAGCTTCCCAGGACCGTACCTTTCTTGATGTTGACGGGGAAACAGTTCACATTCATTAGCCGGACTGGTATCTCCTTCCTCGCTGTCAACAACATTTTTCCAACGAGAACTCCTTTTCCAATCTTCTGATCGTCGCTATTAGGTTCGACCATAATGACTTGCCCATCTTGGAAAGCGCCATTCAGGTTTGCGTCGACTATAACCTCGGTTCTGTTGGGCAATACGACATCTTCTGCGAGAACAACTTGAGCGGCCACGTCCTCTCGTTGATGTAGAACCAACTCCTCGTTGTTAACCGCCATTACGCCACGCTTCAGATCCAATTGGAATCCATGGGCACACATGATGTCCATGCCCAGAATCGCCTCATCCTCTATTTCTGCTACCAGCGCACGGTGTTTGATGGGAGTTGTTCCAATCGTAATGGTCACCTCTACTTCACCATGGACAGTCGCTGATGTTCCGGTTGCTGTCCTCAGTCTCCATTTAGTCGGCTCGGTGCATCTTGATGACTTGATAACGTCGGGCCTCAAGATAGTCTTCGTCGCACCCGTATCCAATAACATGGTGTGAGGGATGTCATCAATGGTGGCATCCACGAAGACACTGCTGGTTAATCGCCGCAGGGCTATTACTTTCGTGGCTCTTGTCTTTGGGGGCCTTTGAACACGGGTCGACGTTTGCCCCTCTGCACCGACCCGGCTTAGTTTCCCTGTGGCTTCCTTCGTGAAGGCTCCTGCCTGGCCTTGGGACACCGCCTGCGAACATGTCCCTCTTCCTGACAATTCCAGCACACCAGAGGATTCTTCTGCCTCAATGCTTGTTCCACAATGCGGCGAACATCCTCCGTGGTGGTATAATCCTTGGGCCGCTCCTCTGCAGCAGATCGCACCTGGATGCTGGCGGGTTCTTCTTCTTGGGAGTCCATGGCAGCTCGTACCTTGACGTGTCCTCTTGAAACTCGCTTCGTCGCCTCGTATTCCAAGGCGTAGGCCAATGCGTTCTTGGATGTCTTAGGGTGGGACATTCTCAATGCCTGCTGATTGTCCGGATCACGGATTCCACCCACGAAGGTCTGCAGCGTCAAACATTGCAGGAAATCATCAGGAGCTGCAGGATATGCCAACCGGGCTAGGCGCGCTACATCAGCCTCGAATTCCTGAAGACTCTCTCCGGATTTCTGGTAACGGTTTCTCAGGTGCGCATGGTACACGTCGGCCAGATGCGCCTGGCCGTAACGCATCTCCAGCCTGTTCACCAGCTTGTTGAAGTCTTCTTGTTCCTCTAGCGGCATCATTTGTAGCACATCGATAGCGTCTCCCCTCAAGGCCACAATTAACGAAGTGGCCTTTTCCCTGGCCGTCCATCCATTCGCTTTTGCTGCAGCTTCAAACTGTTTGAAGTAGTTAGGCCAAGAAGACTTCCCATCGAACGTCGGTGGTTTTATTTTCAATTTAGAAGTTTCCGCTGGTCCTACCACAGTTTGGGCCTCATTATTTTCTGGCATTCCTGCTGGTAACGGATCCCCGAACACTCGCAACCCTGCCATGATTTGCTCGAGATTCTTAATTTTATTATCCTGCTGGAATAGTATTTCTTCGACATTTTCTTGCAGATTCCTTGTCTCTTCGGATATTTTTACTACTAGTTTATCTTCTAAATTTCTAGATTGTTCGAGCAATTTACTTTCCAGATTTGTCGACTGTTGTATCAATTTATTTTCAAGTTTTTCTTCTAAAATTTTCACATTTTCTTCCGTGTTTCTAGAATATTCCATTAATTTATCTAGATCGCGTTTCAAATTTCCGGATTGTTCTCGAAACTTCTCATCTAAATTTCTGGATTGTTCCAACAATTTAATTTCTAAATTTCCAGATTGTTCCTTTAATTTAGCTTCTAAATTTCCAGATTGCTCTTTTAATTTATCTTCTAAATTTCCAGATTGTTCCATTAATTTAGTTTCCAAATTTCCAGATTGTTCTCGAAATTTCTCGTCCAAACTTCTGGATTGTTCCAGCAATTCATCTTTGAAATTTCCAGATTGTTCTCGAAATTTCTCGTCTAATATTTTAGTTAAATCTGCAGGTCCGCTCGAGATTTCAAAAAGAAAGTTTTCCGGATCCTCCCCTGCTTCTAGTAGCGCTTGGTGTAGTCTCTCTTGCAAAATCGATTTCTTTCCGGAGATTTCTAATTCGCGCTCTTCTAATTCGGCTTTTAATTCGGTCACTTTTAACTCTTTTAACAACACTTTCTTTGAAGCCATTGTTTTTTTTTTCTTTTTCGACACTGTACTTTGTTTAATAATTTGTTTAAATTGAATTCAATTTTAATTGTTTATTTATTTTCAGGAACCCACACTTGGCACCAATGTAACGTTTTTAAAGGTTCATTAATTTTTATTTTAAAACAAAACACGAAATAGTTAATAACTAATTTATTTACAAGCAAACTAATTTAACACTAACATTTAACAATAATTTATTTACAACCTTAAATCTAATTTATTTATAACAGCCCAGCGAAAGTTTATTACGCGGACTTTTGTGTCGAACTCTAACGCTGCATTCTAATCGAACTGACTCCACCCCCCGGCCGCGTACATTTTATAAACCGGCTCTTTCTTCGGGAATCGCCTGGAATGACCGAACTCTCTATTCTAGTTCATTCTGCCGTCAGAATCCTCTGGGCTGTCGCCTGACACGCGTCGACTAGGTAGCTGTGACGCAAGAGACAATTCGGCTGGCTGGCGCCGGCCGACGAATCATTACAATATAATACCTATATGATATAATACCGGGTGTTGTTTTACTGTATTGTAAATGTGCATTTAGTATGCATTGTTGTTAAAATTATTATTAAAATAAAATTTGTCGACTCTTAAAAATAAAAACATTTATTTTGATTACATTATTATCACGTTATTATTATTACAAGAAATGTTTAAAAATGCCTCCTTCCTGCTGTACAGGGTGTCCCATTTTCGATGGTATTCCATAGGTATCTTCGTTAATAATGGAAATAGAAAAAAACCGAGGACGCAGTATTGGGTCAACTTTTTATGCTAATTTGAATGGCCAACTTAAAAATTTGCTGTTCCTTGCCATTTTCGCGGTACAGTTGAAAAACGAAAAATTCATCAAATTTTCAAACGAAAAATGATAAAGGCATTTTAATTCGACTTTTAACGTAGATCATGATTCTTTAATCAAATCGCACCAAAAGTTCATAATAACCGAGATATAACCACAACTAATGTTTTTTTAAAAGGAAGTCATAGTTGGCTTTGACATCATTAAAAAGGGTATTTTTTCTGCTTGAATCATGATCTACGTTAAAAGTCGAATTAAAATGCCTTCATCATTTTTCGATATCTTTAAAAATAAAAAAAAAATATGCGCGTTTGAAAATTTGATGAATTTTTCGTTTTTCAACTGTACCGCGAAAATGGCAAGGAACAGCAAATTTTTAAGTTGGCCATTCAAATTAGCATAAAAAGTTGACCCAATGTTGCGTGCTCGGTTTTTTTCTATTTCCATTATTAACGAAGATACCTATGGAATACCATCGAAAATGGGACACCCTGTACACACAAAAAATACCATAAAGTCCTTAATTGGGGTAGTGCGGCGAACGAAATGTTTTGGGTAAAAGCCAGGCACTTGGGCGCTAAATTTCTACGAACGATTTCATGAAACGGTTTATCATTGAATGTGAATAATAAATTCTCAAATAAGCGCAAACTACTAAATGTTTGAACAATCCTATCAATTAGAAAATTCGTATTAAATGGATAATCGAAAATAAACGACTAATTATTATTTTTATTGATTTCCAACAACCACGATGTTTTAAATGTGTTTTGCCGATTCAGCTGGGGCGATATTCTAGCTAGAGTACCTAATTAACCGATAAAGCGATTCGTATGAGAATGCGAAACAATCCATTCATTCTCATTTAAAGTCCATCCTAAAAATATGCGACTTTGCTTTCCCTTCGATTTTCTCGAAACTTATTCATTTAAGAAAAAACAATTATAGAAAACTTTTATTTCTGTTCACGATATCTACCGACATACCGAGTTTGGTGCATCTTCATTGAAACAGGCTGTATAACAAATTTAGGTATTTCTAACAGACATATCATTATAAATTTATTCGCCTTGCTTTTTTGGTAGCAAATTTCTCTAAAATCACATTTACATTGATTTTTTCACAAATTTACATATTCTATGAGGATTTTGCGAACTTTATTATTAATAACCGGCCAAGTTGCTGAATCGCTTAAATCGAAATTAGTCACATTACTAATAGTATCGGGCAATTCGGATGCTTCTGATGTAGACGGCTGTTCTTGTTCTTGTAAAGTCAAGAGATAATCACCCGAAGAAGGTTCTTTCGAATTCAAAGTCGAGGGGCATGCTGTAGATTGTACCAAATTTTCTTTCGATGTAGAATGACTGATTTGAACTTGCGGTTCACGCTCGATATTTTCTTCTTCGTCTTTTTTGTCATCGGACTTCTTAAGAAATTTATTTAATTGTCCTCTAAGTTTCTCCCTTTCTAACTCCTTAGTTGCCTTTCTTTTTCGATTTTCGGCTCCAGATAATTTTTTCTTCGATTCCATTGCATATCCGTAACAGTATAAACTAATTTATTGAAACTGATATACATACATGAATTGAGATTGAACCGGTACGGAAGAGATCACTATGTTAACTGATATTAAGAAAACAGTAAGTACAGTAAGAAAAGGATGTTATTTATAGGATAGCAATATAAAATTTAATAAGAATTTCTATAATCGTACCTAAAATCAGTGAGAACAGCTTTACAAAACTTTCGTCGAGAAAAATAATATTTTATTTCAAAAAAAATAAAATTGTCATTATACAAAACAGTTTATACTAAGATTCTACATAAATTCTTACACCTAGTTTTACAATAATAATATTTTATATGATAATTTACAATAATTACGGTATTTACAATATTTAAATTAAGCACATGAAAAAGTCCAATTTTGGATGAAACCGGTCGTGGAAGTATACAGGTGTCCACCGAGTGCCGCAGTTTCTCTACCGTCTATAGTATATAAGATAGAAAAAAAACTCAAACGAGCTAAGATGTAACTCAGTCAGCTCTACTTTATAAAATTATTTTTGGCAATTCAATTACTAAGAACAAAAAATAAAACATATTCATTGATTTATCAGCAAATCAAAACAGAAGAACCGAATTTTTGTCTCACGACTTCTTCAGTTTAGGCAAATACATTTGGCGTTTTATGAAAGCTTATTAAAACAGTGTTTCACGAGAGTCTAGATATACTGGGTGTTCCATTTGAAAATTTTGAGAAAAATTATCTTTTGCAAAACTCAACACCCTGTACACATAATAGCTGACAGACCGAAGCTGTTTTGAAATTTCTGTAGAAAAGATATTGTATTGAGTACCTACAAAAATTCAAGACGAAATGTAAATAAATAACAAAGATATAAGCACTCATATTATGGCAATTTCTTACACTTAAACATCAATATCTTACAAACTCTCAAGTAAAACTTTCTAAATTTTTGGTTGTTACCTATTCGGTATGCGTACTTTCGAAATATTTAAAAATATACTGGGTGTTCCATTTAAAAAAATATAACTTTGGTATGGCTCTCAGTTACTGAACACTGTATTGCCAAAAATAATTTTATAAAGCAGAGCTGACTGAGTTACATCTTATCTCTTTTGAATTTTTTTCTATCTTATATACTATAGGCGGTAGAGAAGACCGCGGCACTCGGTGGACACGCTGTATAAATAAAGAAATGTAGGAATACTCTGCCTTTAAATCTTCTTCTATAACCAACCTACAAACAGTAATGGAAACGTACAATAATATTATTATTTTATTTCAATATAGTTTCCGCGTTGGCTTCAGTATAGCCAAAATCGGCACTAAAGAGAGAATTTCTAGAATGGTCCTGCTTCTCTCCCTGGCCCGCAAATAAATATCTACCTGCTACCACATCTGGCAAACGTACCAATAAAAGTTCTGTACTAAAATTCTATTCTGAAATCTAAAATGCGCCAATAAAATATTATAATGGGAAGTATTTGTTACTTGCATTTTTTTTAATTATAATAAGTATTTGTTATTTCATTTTGATTTTGGGCGCCCCGATGCGACGCATCGTTTGCTTAGGCCGTGGTTTCTCTGAACGCCCGTCGCCGGCGACGATCGAATGGTGTGTATGTAAATAACCTGTGAGCAAATAAAAATCAGATTAGAGCAGGCGGTGTAAAGAAAATGTGTGTCTGTGATTAAATAAAAAGTCAATAAATTTGACAGTCCATAAATGTATTACATTAATTAATTCAGTTAATCACAGACATACATTTTCTTTGCACCGCCTACTCTAATCTGATTTTTATTTGCTCACTTTTTATATGGGCACGGGTTCTTTGAAACGTCGCACGCGGCGGCCAGCGTTGACGGGGGAAATCACACGCTACACGCGTCGGTCGGTATTCTTTTCTAGCATAGCGACGGGTGAACGCTGTACAGTTGACAGGCAGTTTCTCAGCTTTTGAACATTTCATTTGGTTTTTTCTTTTTTTGCGTTGAACCAATATTAGTTCATAATCCCCCCCTTCCTCTAAATGTAAAAAAATTAATGTTTTCTTGTTCGTTATTGGTAAGAAAAACTCTATTGACTAAGTTCAGCACCCGTAGCGGACTGCCAGTTTCATGCGACGGGCATTCAGAGAAACCACGGCCTTACCGTGTTGAGCCGGCACTGAACGTTTATGCGAAACGTAGTAACTAGGGTGAATATTGTAACTAGGATAAGAAAACCAGCACAAATGTACAGCTGATAATCAGTCGAGCGTAACATAAACATAAGACGATAACATAAACATAAGAATGACTCACTTGCAATTATGTAACGTATGACTCACCCGCGGTGCAGCAAATGCACTTGCACATATTACAGCGATTATTCATTCGGGTGCCGTGCGCAAAATCTTATGACTCATCTACGAGCACAGATCTAACGCAGGGCCGTGTGCATAAATGTCAAGGCAATAATTGACGTCACGAAACCCCTATAAAAATGCGACAAATCGAACGTTAGCGCATAATTAGAACAATCCTCGTCAGTGTGTCATCTAGTCTAATTATCAGTAAGTGCCCCAAATACAATGTGAGTATTAGTTGTAAATTGTTGATAATAAATGTTGTGTTATATTGAGCTACGACCCTTATTTCATGTTACTTAAATTATTACCGTAACATTTTTGGTGGAGGCGCCTAAAGTCCAAAATGTAGTCGCTATTTATTTACTAAAAAATAAATTTTTTTTGGGGAAAAGTTTTCTTTAATAATTTTTTTTTTGGATAAACGTAATGATTTTATTTTAGAAGAATTTAACGAGGCAATAAGAGGCAATGTTAAATTTTAATGCACTTTTTAATACGACGCGTATCTACTTTTCCAATAAATTATGATCATTATTTTTTTTTTTAGCGTTGTTGAATATCTATTTAGCATAATATGTTAAAATCTCCAAGTACAAGTAACTTTTTATATTAACAGACTAAAAATTTAAATTAAAAGAATTCTGCTTACGTATCACGATCGCCCGTAATTATGATTGAAAATCAAAACGCTCGCGCTCCTGTTACAATCGCTCTAGCGCGAGATGCAAACAAAAATCCACGGTTTCCTAAATTCATAAGTCCTGAAATATTTATACCAGCAACGACTAATGTAAATGAATTTATAAAAAATTATGAAAAATGTGCTAATAATAACTGGTCAAATGTACATAAAATAAATTTTTTCGGTTCATTTCTTCATGGAGCTGCAAATATCTGGTATAATAATTATCTTTCGACAGCAGAAAATAGTAATAAAACTTGGAACGATGTTGTCCGTGATTTTAAAAAAGAATTTGGAATTACATGTTGTATTCGAGAACTTAAAATTCAATTAATGAAACGAAGTCAAAAAGAAGACGAAGATATATTAAAATATATGTACGATATTTTAGAAATGTGTAATGATTTAAATCCAAGTATGCCTTTTGAACAAATTTTAGATTATTTTGAAAATGGACTACATCCTATACAGGGATATCCACATAAACCGTTCGTTAAAAGTTTTCAAGGTTGCAGTTCACGTAGATATTTGAAATTTAAGGAGCAATGGCTTTCCGTCGAGATCTCTTTAAATAAAATAAAATTGTCTTTGTATCACTTCCGGTTGTACCGGAAATCTCTATCAACTCGCTTATTTTAAATGAAATGCTATATTTTTTATCATGTTTTTAAATTCTACATGTAAAAATATGTAAAATTGCTATACATTTCCCTATCTCTAAAATGCATCATTTTTGAGATATTTTGAATTTTCTTAAAAATTTGGATTCTGCAATCTGATTTTCAAAAAATTATAACACAGCTATGATTGAAGCAATTTTATTTGTAATAGCTGATATTGTAGTTGAAGCTTTAAGGTTCTTAAAAATTCCATAAGCATAATCTATTAAGCTACAGGGTGTCTAAAACGCTCCGCTCCACTCGAAGATATTCAAACACAGAAAAATACTTTTTTTCAAATGGAACGACCAATATTTTAATACACCATCGTATGTGGAATTAAATGCTGTGTCGAACTATACTAGCATTCCCTATACCTAACTTTAACAGTTTTTCAGTTATAAGATATTTTTGGTTTAATACATAAAAATTTACATTTATTAGGTTAAATATTTCTAATTTTGTTGATATAGTTATGAAAACAACAAACAATTGCATTTAACGTTTCCTGTTACTACAAATTTTAAGCAAAAGCTAAAAAAAGTTGAGAATCAAAATCAAAATTATTCAAACGCAGATATTTTAAATCTATTTTTTAAATTCATGAAGAATGATCTAAAATTGTTCAGAGCAGAGAATGTGTGTTCAATAAAATGTACCCCTCTTATCTGCTATGAATAAAACACAGTTTGGAAAGTTTGAACCTAACTTTATACAATTTGGAAAAATAAAATGTACGAAGATCAGTAACAAATAACGAAAATAAATTAGACAATGGTTTTAAAATACTTTCACGCTAATCCAGAGAATTGCAAACTAGCAGCTATCTTATTCTTCAATTTAAAGTAATGAAATTCATACTTTTTCGTTTTATAAGATCACAAGCATCCTAAGAGAAGGATGATTAAAGAACTATTAAAATTTGTGAATTTCCACTTGCCAAATTCTATTTTCTTTGGTTGACTACAAAATTTGTAGTAACAGTAATTATTGTTATAATTTCCATGCTACCTTAATAAAATTAAAAATATTTGGCCTATTAAAATTGTAATTTTCTATGAATTAAATCGAAAATGTTTCATAACTCAAAAACTGTTAAAGTTAGGTATAGGGAATGCTAGTACAGTTCGACGCAGCATTTGATTCCACATACAATGGTGCATTAAAATATCGGTCATTCCATTTGAAAAAAAGTATTTTTCTGTGTTTGAATATCTTCGAGTGGAGCGGTGCGTTTTAGACACCCTGTAGCTTAATAGATTATGCTGATGGAATTTTTAAGAACCTTAAAGCTTCAACTACAATATTAGCTATTACAAATAAAATTGCTTCAATAACAGCTGTGTTATAATTTTTTGAAAATCAGATTGCAGAATCCAAATTTCTAAGAAAATTCAAAATATCTCAAAAATGATGCATTTTAGGGATAGGGAAATGTATTGCAATTTAACATATTTTTACATGTAGAATTCAAAAATGTGATGAAAAATATAGCATTCCATTTAAAATAAGCGAGTTGATAGCGACTTCCGGTACAACCGGAAGTGATACAAAGACTATTTTATTTTATTTAAAGAGATCTCTACGGAAAACCCTTGCTCCTTAAATTTCAAATATCTACGTGAACTGCAACCTTGAAAACTTTTAACGAACGGTTTATATGGATATCCCTGTATACGTTACTCAATTTTCGTTACTATCAACCCCCGATATGTCATTAAAAGATTTCAAAGCTCTTGTAGAAAAATTAAGTGACACACGAAAATGGACTATAGCGTCACAGTTAAGAAACCCCGAGTTATTTCTTCAAGGTACGCCCGCACAAAATGCACCGTTTGCAGATAAACAATTTGCATTCGCGGCTCGGTCTCATCTACACAACCGCGCACGCAAAATCAAGGCCATCTGTTTCTATTTGTAATAAACCGGGTCATCTTTCTTATACGTGTTATTATAAACAATCAAATGGGATAAATAATAATTCACGAGAATTTGATAATAACCGGCAGCATGTTAAACAGTTTGTTAGACATCAAGCTTTTTCTTCGCAACGGTTTCGTGCTAATAAAAAGCAAAATCAAAATACGGCGTCACTAAAATCAAAGCAACGTATTTCAGTAAAACCTAAATTAACTTCAAAAAATAAAGAAAAGAATCTGTACTCTTTCTCTTCGTCTGAAATAGTCACTATCCCAGCAAGCTTAGAAAACCAATTCTTAAAAGTTATAATTGATACTGGCGCTCTACATAATGTAATTAATTCTCAATACGTTTCCAAATATATTCCTTTACAAAGACCCTTAAATATACTTACAGCTGGAAACGAACCAATAAAAGTAATCGGTAAAGCTTTCATTAAATTACAAATTTCTAAAGCATTTTTTCCTATAGAAATCCTTGTAGTACACGATCTACCAAGGCCCTTAATACTAGGAACCTCCTTTCTTCGGAAATCAAAGGCAATTATTAATTTCCCTCAAAATTATTTAGAACTCTGTGGTAATATACAAGTTCCATTATGTAAAGATGTTACTAAATTCGATAATTTCTTTTTACATTCTAAGAAAAATAGGAATAACAAAAATGTTCAAAATGACACCAATGACGCTAAAATCACCCTTAAACCAGACGTTCTCCTTCATCCTAATAAATCTCAATTTATTGAAGTTGTTTCAAACAACAAATTAAGTACCACACCTACTATCAAGAATAATTTTGTTCCTCGAGACGATTTCCTGCTTTCAAAGAATTTAACAATTACAAAAGACCCATTCCAAACAAAAAATTGTTTTATGATAGAATTGACAAATTTGGGAAAATTGCCGCAAAAATTATTTGCTAATACCACCATCGGATACCTTGAAAAATTACCAAATACTACAAAAAATAATTCTGATCTTTTCCACCAAGTAACCACAAGCAAAAATATAAAACCTTTATTTGAACGTCAACTCGATACATTATTATTTAAATTCACAGATATTTTTGCCTCAGACATGTCACAAATTGGCCTAACCACGATACTCAAACATCACATTGACGTGGGGGAAGCGAGTCCGGTGTCTAGTAGACCATATAAAGTGTTGCATAAGGAAAGAGAAATTATCAGCGAACAAGTAAAAGAAATGTTAAATAATAAAATTATTAGACCTAGTCAGTCTCCTTGGTCATCCCCTGTTGTTTTAGTACGAAAGCCTAATAATACTTATCGATTTTGTGTTGATTACCGAAAATTAAATAACGTAACTCGGCAAAAGAATCTTTATCCGCTACCATTAATTGAAGATTGTCTAAATTGTTTAAAGGGAGCTAAATATTTTTCATCATTAGATTTATTTAGCGGATATTATCAAGTAGGATTAACAGAGCAAAGTAAAGAAAAAACCGCTTTCATCACAACTGACGGTTTATACGAATTTAACGTCCTCCCTTTTGGTCTTTGTAACGTGTTACGTGTAGATTTAAATTTAGTTTTAGTGTGTTTGGGTTTGTTGCGAATCATCCTGTATATATTATTAAGGTACTTTGCTGGTTGTTTACGCATTCGGTTTCTGGTTTTGCGTGTAGCTTCTTACCTATTTTCTCTCGGGGCGAGGTTCAAGTTTCGAAACGGACCGGCAGAGAGTTCGTTGATGAGCTGCAGTTTTAACACCGAAAATTTTCCGTGCGTTGTGAATTTAGTGTAAAGGCGTTGTTTCTTTTGGGCATTTGGAAAGCCTTCCATATAAGGGATTACGAATTTGCGACGAGATATAGTCCTTTTTTTTATCTGAAGTTATAGTTTGCTAAAAGGCAACTGGGACCCTTGAATTGGTTTTTTAATTCGGAAAATTTGGAAAAGCCTCCAGTTAACAGTCTCGGGAGGTCAGTATTCTTTTTTTTCTCTCAAAATATTTTGTAGTATTTTTCTTTTTTTCTTTTCGCCCCATTTAGGCTTTTATTTACGTTCTAAACTGGACATCAATTTGCGTTTTGGCGGAATATTATTTTCGCATCCCACTCCTTGATAAAGTTCATCCTTGGATCCGATAATAAACGGACGGGAATCTGGGAAATTCCATGTAGAGTGATTAACGAGGTTTGGTTACCGGAAGGGCTCCATGGCGTAGGAAATCTTGGAGTACAGGTCAGGCGGAAATTTTCTTGTTTTTCTCTTTATGTTGGACTCAACTATCGAGTGGTCTTACATCAAAAAAAAAATTATATATAAATCCATATATGTAGAATAATATATAAGGATTAAGTTAGGAAGATTTTGTAAATAATGGGTAGTATTAAGGTCTCCGTAACTTTGAATCATTTCAATTTGATTGCAAAATAAAAATAGAGATAGCGATTATTTAGATTTAAGACCACGAAGAGTGGAAGATTGTGTGAGTGAGTCGCGTATTGATTAATTAGCTACTTACAAAAAAAAAAAAGTTTAGTGTATTAAGAGTAAAGTAAGAGTAAACAATTTTAGTTTGTAAATTGTTCTGTTCATTTTTGAGATGCGCAATAAAGAATTCTGATGTCTCGTAAGTATGATTGTGTTTTGTTAATCGGTCAAATACTTAATCGGTTGTTGTAATATATTAATCTTTAAGCTAATGAGAACCAACTTACATGCGTTAATAGCTGTTTATTTTGTCGTATTCGTGGTTTTGCGATTTGGGTGATTTAATTTTAGAGTTTAAAACTACGTGGCGCCTAAAACTGAAACATATATACAGCAACCGACCAGGAGACCGAATGCACATTTGTTACAACCACTAGGAAGACCCCCATTTCGGGAGAAACTTCCAGTATAGCAACGGAGGCAAACAAGGTCAACCTGCGTTACTTCAAGAAAGCCAAGAATATAAATTATAAAGGAAAGGTTACGCCAGGAAAATACAATCATATAAAGGGTAATTAATGGCTTAACTGGCAAGGAAAAGTAACTGCCGACGTACGTTTCGGTCTTATTAGACCTCATCAGGACAGTATAACCAAGGTGTAAGGTGTTGACACTTGGAGATAAACAACAACAAATGAAGCAACCGACCAGGAGACCGAATGCACATTTGTTACAACCACTAGGAAGACCCCCATTTCGGGAGAAACTTCCAGTATAGCAACGGAGGCAAACAAGGTCAACCTGCGTTACTTCAAGAAAGCCAAGAATATAAATTATAAAGGAAAGGTTACGCCAGGAAAATACAATCATATAAAGGGTAATTAATGGCTTAACTGGCAAGGAAAAGTAACTGCCGACGTACGTTTCGGTCTTATTAATAATTTATATTCTTGGCTTTCTTGAAGTAACGCAGGTTGACCTTGTTTGCCTCCGTTGCTATACTGGAAGTTTCTCCCGAAATGGGGGTCTTCCTAGTGGTTGTAACAAATGTGCATTCGGTCTCCTGGTCGGTTGCTTCATTTGTTGTTGTTTATCTCCAAGTGTCAACACCTTACACCTTGGTTATACTGTCCTGATGAGGTCTAATAAGACCGAAACGTACGTCGGCAGTTACTTTTCCTTGCCAGTTAAGCCATTAATTACCCTTTATATGATTGTATTTTCCTGGCGTAACCTTTCCTTTATAATTTATATTCTTGGCTTTCTTGAAGTAACGCAGGTTGACCTTGTTTGCCTCCGTTGCTATACTGGAAGTTTCTCCCGAAATGGGGGTCTTCCTAGTGGTTGTAACAAATGTGCATTCGGTCTCCTGGTCGGTTGCTTCATTTGTTGTTGTTTATCTCCAAGTGTCAACACCTTACACCTTGGTTATACTGTCCTGATGAGGTCTAATAAGACCGAAACGTACGTCGGCAGTTACTTTTCCTTGCCAGTTAAGCCATTAATTACCCTTTATATGATGATATATATATATATATATATATATATTATCTTCCCCTTTCGTAATCTTTCACCCAAACTGAATGCCATCCAAGAAAGAGAGTTATTAGGTATTGTTGTACTCTTACGGTTACTGATGTAATCGGAACGTAACAAACGCACCTGCAACTTTTCAAAATTTAGCTGATAAAGTTTTTGAAGGAATGAAATGGAAAGAAGTTTTAATTTATTTAGATGACATTATTATTTTTTCTGACACCCTTGAAGAACACATGAAACGTTTACAAAAAGTATTTCAAAGACTCCGCCAAGCCGGTCTGACCTTAAATCCTGATAAATGTAAATTTTTACAGACAAACATCAAAATCCTCGGTTATGAAATAGATGAAAAAGGCATTCGCCCAAATGAATCAAAAATTAAAGCAGTAAAAAATTTTAAAGAACCTAAAACTGTAAAACAACTCCAACGTTTTCTAGGCCTCTGTAACTTTTATAGAAAATTTGTTCCAAATTTTGCAAAAATTGCTTTTCCACTTTATAATCTTTTAAAGAAAGATGAAAAATTTATTTGGAATGATGAAAAACAACAATCTTTTAATTTATTAAAACAAAAACTTATTGAAGCTCCTGTTTTGGCTCATTATGATCCTAAATTAAAAACTGAACTAAGAGTAGATGCTTCTTCTAAAGGGGTGACCAGAAAAAAGCGTACACGAAAAAAGCCCACACGAAAATTGCGCACAAAAAAAAGCCCACAGCGAAAAATGCGGACAAGAAAAAAGCGCACAACGAAAATTGCGCACACCGAAAAATGCCCACATGGAAAAATGCGTACACGGAAAATTGCTCACACCGAAAAATGCGTACACGGAAAATTGCTCACACCGAAAAATGCTCACATAGAAAAATGCGCACATGGAAAATTACCCACATTGAAAAATGCCCACAGAGAAAAATGCTCACTCAGAAAAATGCCCACATAGAAAAATACGCACATTATGTTTTATTTTCACATAAAAATGAAATTTATGCGCATTTCCATTACCGTACATGGTGTGTTAAATAACGTGCCTTTTTTAAATTTCTCCTCGTAGTTGGCCGTGAATTATTAGTTATGGTTATGAACTAGCGTTGCTTGAAACTTAAATTGACGTACGGTTGCGGAATTAAAAAAAGCATACACTCAAAATGTCTCGCTGTGAACTTAACTTTGTTTGAAATATTTTCAACTTCTACGTCAAAATAATTGTCAAGGTGACATACCGACAGTAACATGCCGCATTTAACTGTTGCTCAAAAACCGCAAATAATTACACTAATTGAAGAAGGGTGGTTAGTAAGAAGACACATTTAGAGTTGTGAAAAGCTGGCTTGAAGAAAATAACGTTGTGCGCTTGCCATATTGCCATGGCCTTCCAGAAGCCCAGATATCAACCCCATTGAACATGTTTGGGGTTATATCGTGAAGAAAATGTACGCCATTCATTTTAGAGCTGCAAATGCACACGAATTATTAGATAAGATTAAAGAAATTGGGAATGAACTTTCCCCTGACTATATCCGTTCTTGCATTTATTCAATGCCTGAGCGTTTGTAAAGTGTGAGAAATAATGGAGCTGTTGTGAAGTATTAGACATTAATTTGTTAAATATATTTATGTATGTTATTTTATCGTAAATGAATTCTCAGTTTAGTTTACTATTGCCAAATCTATTGCTTTCTTGTTGACTCCTAAAAGTGAAAGTTGAATTATGCATTGTGTCATTTTACATGATTTAATTGTCAGCGTTTATGTCAATCTGACAGAGATCGATTTACACTACTCTAATATTGCAAAATATAACCTAAACGCCTAAAGACTTGTATGCTTTTTTTGATTCCGCAACCGTACCATCGTAATCAGAAAAACCGACTACACTCGAAATTTTAGTTAATTGAAGCGTGCTTTAAAATGAACTTCTGTCATTTTGACATTAATATTATTTTGAAATGGATGAGATTTTATAGGTTGACAAATACATGACAAATGGTGTCAAACCTAATGTTACACAACTAAATGTTTGGAAAATGGAAGTGTCGATTTTACTTCGCTGTAGTCGATTTTTATACATAAAAATCGACTACAGCGAAGTGAAATCGACACTTCAATTTTTCTAAAAATTTAGTTGTGTAACATTAGGTTTGACACCATTTGTCATGTATTTGTCAACCTATAAAATATCATCCATCTCACTCGATTCCAAAGAAATAAATATTCTCTATGATTACTAACATTAACAGCAAATTCAGTTGCAATTGCTCGAATACTGATTCCGTCTTGCAATCGCGTTTGAATTATTGCCTTCTGAATTGCTTTTAATTGGGGTATTTTTATTTAATTTGTCAAAATAATATTAATATCAAAATGACAGAAGTTCATTTTAAAGCACACTTCAATTAACTAAAATTTCGAGTGTAGTCGGTTTTTCTGATTACGATGGTACATCATAACCTCATGTTTTTTATTAAAAGAAATTGCCGAATTCGGTAATTCTACTTTTTACTCCGTGCTTGCATCACGTGATTTGCCGAACTTAACAAAATGTAAGTCATAAAATACCAAATGAATCCTTTTACGCATGTCATTGATTTTATCCGTATGAAACACATTAATATGTAGTTTCAAGCCAAGTAATAAATAGTAAATGTTAATGTTTACAACAGTGGTACCATTTCTTAAAAAGCGCAATTCCGTAATTTACGCGGCAAATTTCCGTATTTTAAAAATTAATTCCGTACATAATATTCTTACCAATAAAAGTAAAAGAAAAAGGTACTTATCGTACCTACATAACTAGTCTGATAACAGTGATAACTATACTTGGATTGCACAATAATGAACTAAACAAAACATAACCAAATATACACATGTAAACTACACTTACAAACCGCGAACCGGTATTTCACAGTGTTGCCATTCCGCTACTCTAATTTCAAAATTAAAAAACCACAACCTGTTGAATTATGTTGCCAAAAAACAAAATTCCCAGATATATTTTAGTTGGTACTTCACATTGTCGTTATACAAACTGGTCAAGAATCACTGTTTGAGTTGGCAGTGCTGAATTTTATTTTTAAATGGTACAACTGGAGTAACTTTCGGTTGTGGAAGGTTTGACACTGACAGCCGTCAGTTTATAAACGTCATTTGACATTTCAAATTCAAATTAAAACGCTAATTTTTATTCACATAACCTACAATCTTATCACTATTGATGTTACGTGAAATAAATCAACAAAATCCGGTTGCAGTGTTGCAAATAGCCGAATAAAAAAATGCTCTTAATTGTATTGTCACTCAAACAGTTATTCTTGACCACTTTGTAGTTTATGCGCGTCAGTAATTTTGCGTCAAAATTTGAAATATCATATAATAGACAATACTTCTACTCCTACCTTAAAAAAATAATAATTTATTATTGCCGAACAGCCAAAGTTAAATGATATATTAGAAACACAAAAAATATGACTTTTTTTCATTAAAACGTAAATATAAGAAAAATCCGTACGGAATGATCTTTGACTCCGTATCCAGTCTGCATGGAATCTGTACATGTACGGAAATTTCCGTACGATTGGCAACCCTGCTTTACAAACATTCGTATAAAGGTGTTCCTTTTTCAATCTGAAAGACTGAAAGAGTGTTGTATACTAGCCGCCACTTAAAACGAAACGCAATACCAAGGCCACAGCCGTAAGTAGCACTGTGTAAGGTTCATTTTCGAACGAGTTTATTGCTTTTCGTTTTGCTTTTAGTGCCGGCGATGGTACGTAGATACGATAACTACATATAAAAAAAAATAGTTATACAGGTTGTTACAAATTCGAGGCTCACCATTGGGATCTCGGGAATGGTAAGAGATGAGAAGTCGGTTAAATTAGGGCAAAGTTGCGTATTTTAATGCTGAACAATAATCCGTTTTGAAAAATCTTCTACGATTTGTAGTTTTTGAAATATTTCCAAAAAACCGAAAAACTAATTTTCTTTTTTATTTTTTCCTGAAGTTATTATTGCAGGGATCATAACAAAATTAATACATTCTACAGGCACTTTTTTAAGCTCTTTACGATGACATCATTAGACTTTACTTAAAACGTTTCGTCTCGTTCTGACCATCATCAATTTTATTTTTTCTTATGGGCGTCACTTTGGGTTTTAATACCATTAAATAGATCTATTTTTTCTGATGCTTTTCCATACATCTCACATCCCTATTTAATAATTTGAAACAGCTGGAGATGCAAGAAATTGTTGAAAATAACAGTGCGAAGAAAAATATGGTATGCTGTGAAGACAAAAACAAAAAAAGTTTGTTATACCTTCGGAGTTTTATTTCGTTTATAACAAAAGCAAATTTTTGAAAAATGTTTAGATATGAAAATGAATAATGTGAATCCAGAAAAAACGTAGATTTTCAAAATATATTGTGCTAACAACAATTATTCATAGTAAGAGAACGATGAAGCAGTAGTTAATTGGGAAGAACAATGGAATATAGGTGGCGCTCAAAATGGCCGTCGTATGTGAGATGACCACAATAAATCTTCGGTTTTTGATCAGTTTAAGCTTAGGAAACGTACGGAACGATATTTTTTCGGTATAATAACAATAATAACTATGACACTGAGGCACACAACAGTAAATATTTGATTGTTCCACTGACAGTTTATCTCACATACGAAAGTTCACGTATAAACACCAGGGCGGCGACTCTTTCGTTTGTTCTTCCCAATTAGATACGTAATTAAATTATACATTTTTATTATTAAAGCAAGAAAGTATCACAAGAAATTATGTCTCTAAAAAAACACTCATTCTTGTAAATTTAAAAATGTATTGTGCTAACTACAACAATTTAGTAATAGCAAGATAAATTTACTTCCGACAATACCCAGAAAGACACCATCCACAAAGAACAATGTTTATTAATTGTAAATTAGATAGAAATATTGAACTTTTTGAATCTTTTCATAAAACTCGAAGGACGCATCCAGATCACCTTAATGATGAAGAGAATGAAGAATTATTAGAAGAGGTAATTAATAGTTATTTATAAAATGTATAAAATTATGATGCCACAAGAAAGAATATTTCCTCGAGCAATAATATCTTTTAAAATACGAGTTTTCTAAAGACAGATAATTTGATAAATTTCTTGCTTTAATAATAAAAATGAATAATTCAATTACAAATTTAATCAACTATTGCTTTGTCCTTGTCTTCTTAGATATTGTTGGAAGTAAATTTCGCTCGATATTACTAAATTGTTGTTGTTAACAGCACAATAATTTTTTTAATTTACGTCATTCTTGGAGTCATAACATTCAATTTTAGATCTAAAAATTTTACTAAAATCAGCTTTTGTGATATACGAAATAAAACTCAAAAGGTACATGAAAGCTTTTTTTGGTTTTTGTCTTTACTGCATACCATATTTTTCTTAGCTTTGTTATGAGCCTCGAATCTGTAACAGCCTGTATACTAAAAATTGGTTTTCAACTGGATTCACATTATCCGGGCAATGAGCGTTACGTTTCGGTTCTGGCAATTTTTTTTTCACTTCATAATTAAAAAGAGGATTTTTAAAATCGTTTCAACTAAGAAATGTAAAAAAAATAATAGCATCAATTTTATATCCACGAAACGCCAAGTCTATTCAGGATGCAGTTGACTTGATTTCAGCTTTTCTGAACGTTTAATATAATTCTCTGGATTAAAAAGAAATTACATAAACAAATAACTAGAATCATCGTCCTCTATTGTTATTGTTTCATTACTAAATTGGAATTGGAAGTGGCAGTGCTATTTTCTTTTTTCCGGATACTTTCTAGATGGACTATATTTGAGGGTTGTACCCACGGTGAATTGAATACTAACGCTGGCAGCATTCCTGCAAGTGAGATAGCGAACCATTACGTCATCGCATACCCGCTTCTCCTTTTACACAATTATTAACCAATATTAACTGTCACGGTTGACAGTTGTATTAGAGGGAGAAGCGGGTATGCGATAACGTAAGGGTTCCCTATCTCACTTGAATGTTGCCACTAGTAGCATTCCTTTCACAAACTAGAACAGTTGTGAACAGCACAGAACAGTTCAATGTACAATCGCAATCATAATTCATGACATAACCTTCACAGAAAGACTCATTTTATTTGTGGTTTCCAAACAAAAAATAATTTACGATATCCCGGATTCACTTTTGAGTATTAGTAAGATTTGAATGTATTCGACATTCATAGTTTTGAAGGATGTTCTATAAACTTTCTGTAAGCGTTATTACTTATGATTGCGACTGTACGTGCTGTACGGAGCTTGAAGCTCTTGAAAGGAATGCTACTACTATTAGTATTCAATTCACCGTGGGTTGTAAAGAAAAATTTCAAGAAAGATCTGAGACTGTTATTTGAGGCAGTTCAAACAATTAATGGGGAACAATTTGAACATCTTTTATAATCAGTTGGTGTTAATATTGTTTGTAGTTGTTTTAATAATATGTTAATTCTTGATAAAAGTATGAGCGTGTAAAACTCACCAAATACGGTCTCAGAAATTTGTAACAGTTATTTTTTATACAAGATGACAAAATTCAAATTTATTTTTATTTATAAAAAATAACTATTAAGGTGACGGGCCACTGCGCGCTAGGCGAAGCTAAGTTGAGCGAAACTAAGTTTTTTGAAAATTTGATCCCACGTAATCTTACGCGGACGAGGCAACCGAGCGAAGATAAAAACTGTTTTATATCTTTGCTATCTTAACTTCGCTTCCCTTAGCTTTAGTTACCACGTTCGCGTAAGATTACGTTGGATCTAATTTTCAAAAAACTTAGTTTCGCTCAGCTTAGCTTAGTTTCGTGTTCAGTGGTTGCCCGCCTTTATTGTCCGAGTCCACTATTTGGAGAGCTTTAAAAATTATTAAAACAACTACAAACAATATTAACACTAACTGATTATAAAAGATATTCAAATTGCTTCCCATTAACTGCTTCAAATAACAGTCTCAAATCTTACTTGAAATTTTTCTTAGGGACAGTTTTTCAATCACAAGTTAACTTTAACCTTTAGTTTATTGCCATAGGAATAATTGTCTTCATAATTGTTATTATAGGAATAAACCGATAGTTAAAGTTAACTTGCGATTGATATATCGGCCCTTAGAGGTACAACCCTCAAGTAGAACTACGTAGAGAAATTTTAACACGTACGGTAATGGAAATGTGCATAAATTTCATTTTTATGTGAAAATAAAACATAATGTGCGTGTTTTTCTATGTGGGCATTTTTCTGGGTGAGCATTTTTCGGTGTGAGCAATTTTCTGTGTGCGCAATTTTCTCTGTGGGCATTTTTCAGTGTGGGTAATTTTCCATGTGCGCATTTTTCTATGTGAGCATTTTTCGGTGTGAGCAATTTTCCGTGTACGCATTTTTCCATGTGGGCATTTTTCGGTGTGCGCAATTTTCGTTGTGCGCTTTTTTCCTGTTCGCATTTTTCGCTGTGGGCTTTTTTTTGTGCGCAATTTTCGTGTGGGCTTTTTTCGTGTACGCTTTTTTCATGGAATCTTCTAAAGGAATTGGAGCCGTTTTATTACAAAATTTTAACGGAGAATCACACTCTATTGCCTATATCTCTAGAACATTAACAAAAGCAGAGAAAAATTATTCAGTATTACATCTCGAAGGATTAGCCATTATATTAACCATGGAGTCTCAAAACACTAAGACATCTAATTTACGGTAAACCAGTAGAAATTATAACCGATCATCACGCGTTATGTTTCTTAAAAACACTAAAAAATCTCAAAGGAAGAATCGCATGGTGGATACTCATATTATCCGAATATGATTATAAAATAATTCATAAAAAAGGAAAGTTAAATCAAGACAGCGATTGCCTGAGCCGTTGCCCTGTAAATGAAGCCTCATTAGAAGATGAGCAAGTAGACCAAGATTTACCTATTTTTGTTTCCATTCCTGATGATTTTATAAACTCACAAGAGTCTGACGCCTTTATTAGTGAAATTAAAAATGCCTTATTGAGCCCAGAAGAAAATTTAACTGCCATTATGAGGAGAAAAATAAAAAATTTTGTTTTAATAGATAACATTTTATATAAGAAAAATCCTAATGCAACAGGTTCTGAAAATTTATTAGTAATTCCCGACATCTTAAAAGAGGAAATATTATTTGCCAATCATAATGAACCCTTGGCAGGTCATTTAGGGTTTGCTAAAACTTACCATCGTATTAAAGATCGTTATTTTTGGATCGGGATGTTAAAAGATATTAAAACTTATATTCGTGGTTGTCCAGATTGTCAAGCCCGAAAAGATTATACTAATAAACCACCCCCGGATTATTACAACCCATTCAAGTAGGGTTACCTCTCCAAAAAATTGGAATTGACTTGTTAGGCCCTTTTCACAGGTTCAAAAGGAAACACTATGATAATTGTAGCGACCATAGCGACGCCACACGGTGGGTAGAAACGCGAGCTTTACGAGACGGTAAAGCTAATTCAGTTGCAAAATTTTTATTTGAAAATATTATAAGTAGGCATGGTTGCCCGAAGGAAATTTTAAGTGACCGCGGTAAAGTTTTTCAGTCACAATTTATAGCAGAGTTATTGAAAATTATGGGTGTTAATAGCCAATTTACAACAAGTTATCGACCACAGTGTAATGGATTGACAGAAAGGTTTAATAAAACTCTAGCTGATATGCTCAGTTTGTATACTAATTCTCAACAAACTGATTGGGATTTTTATCTGCCACATGTAACTTTTGCTTACAACACTGCAATTCAAGAAACCACGCGCATGTTGCCCTTTAGACCAGGCGCACACTGCAGACTTTTTGTCTGCAGACTGTTTTGTCTGGTCTGGCGGATACGTTGAATGAATGAAAGTGCGCACACTGCCAGTCAAGGCAGGGGCAAGACAAAACAGTCTACGAGCTGTTTCTTGAACCGCCGACAATTTTGTCTGCAGACTGTCGGGTAGCTCTGTTTATTCAATTGTACCGCGCACACCGAGACAAAACTAGCTGCGTTTTATTGTGCACTACTGGTGGCAAAAGTATACGCCAGTAGATGCGTTACAATAAAACGGTAATAGTTACGCTTTAACCTTCAGCTGTCAAAGTGGTACTATTTCGTCTTGATTTAACGGAATAATGGAAAACGGTGAAATACCGTTTCCGATAATAGCTCGATTTTTACAACAGCAAAGAGTCATTGAAGACGAATTGATAGATTCAAATTGAAATGACATATCCCCACCCTCTCTACCGTGTTCTACCGTCTTGAACGACGGTAGAGAAAGTTGCCACCAGTGGACACCAGCAGCACAATAAAACGACGTTTTACTTCTACCGGCTGACGCGAACGTTGCAATAAAACGCACCTACTGTCTCACGTCTACTTACCCCCACATACCGCGAAGGCAGAAAATAACCAATTACGCCTTTTCGCGCGCATCGAATATTTTAATGCAGAGTGCTTTTTGATCGACCTATGCAAGTGATCGATTGCTTAGCAAGTGTAACGTTAGTACAACATATTCTTTCACAACTAAAAAGACCGTTTCATATTATTTAGAGTACCTTCAGTATCCAGGTTGTTTTAGTAATGGATGAGTACATAGAATTATTAATTGAAGAAGTCAAAAAGAGACCTCAAATTTATGATAAAAGTCTAAATGAATATTCCAATGTCCAACGAAATCTCAAGTAGTTTGAATTTCTGGTGTACAGTGTGCGGTACTGCTGCGACAAAACAGTCTTGCCCTCGCAGTGACTTGTACGGCCGTAGACTGTCTGCAGACAGTCTGCAAACTGTCTTGTCTACAGTGTGCGCCTGGTCTTAGTCTTATCTATGGCCGTGAGCCAAGGCTGCCGTCTGAAGCCGCTTTAGCACAAGACGTCGAAGCAACAGACATAAAAAATTTACGTGATCGTATCTTAGCTATTCGGAACACTGCTACCGAAAATATTAAACAATCACAAAATAAAGCTAAAATACGATACGACGATTCTCACCGTCATGTCGAATTTAATGCAGGCGATAAGGTAAAAGTTTTCACTCCCATCCGTAAAATCGGTAAAAGTGAAAAATTACTTTTACGTTGGTTTGGACCATATTACATTGTCAAAAGACATACAGATGTAGATTATATTGTTCAGAAAGGTCCAAACAAAAATTCAAAAACCGATGTGGTTCATGTAAGCAGAATAAGACCTTATTATGAAGCGTGGCAGCCTCCACAAAATTAAAACTATTTGCTTTTAAGTTTATGTACAAATAGATAAATACGTATATAAACATTAAATATTATTTCTGTTTCAGAAATTTCCGTGTACTCGTTGGTTTATTGTTGCAGTTATGCAGACCTGGCCTACATTTATTAGAATTTTTTTTTATGTTGATGATTTCAGATCAGCCTGTGCACATACTCCATCATAATTAATACTTACTTCACGAAGTACTACGTACACATACGACGAAAGAAATTTTCTCCCCAATACTATTTTCAAGTAAACTCGTGTGAAATACATGAGTAGGCCATAATTGCAACCTTAAACTGCCCAGCGAGCTTAGTGGCATTGAAATTTCTATTTCCCAACTCCTGCTTGTTTCTAGAGAAAAACGAGTGTAATTTAAAACCATTATCTTTATTGCTAACACAATTACGTATATTATGAAATGCATTTCACGACGAAAAAATATTTATAAAAAATTCTAATTTTCAAATACCCCCTGTATATACACCTTTACGTTTATAAGACAAAGAAAAAATTACAAAGTACTTTGATTGTTTATTTAATTATTAACTTTCTTACCTATGTCTTATTAGACTCTTAAGTTAATCTTTAATATTATTGAAAGCATTATTTGGTATTTTAATGAACATATACACCTCTTTATGTCACTACGGGTGTAAATAGGCCTTATACACCGCGTACTGAGATAATCTCGTGTTGCTGTTATTAAATATCGCATTTCATACTCTGCGCAGAGACCATCCGAACACCATCATTGAATCTCATTCAACAAAAATTGTTTTAGTAAACATAAAATTAGGATAAGATTATTGTTATTATTTTGCTGGAATAATCTTATGTTGTTGTATGTAAATAGAAAATTTGCTAAAGCACGCAAATCACCAATGCACCGGTTAGCATTCCAATGTACCTTCTCAATTAACATAAAAAGTTTAACTTATTATTATTATAAGATAAGATAACATAAAGCAACGTTAGCTCGCTTGACCAGCCAGCTTTGACTTTTTTCAAAACACATTCAGTTGTTTAATGGCCACACAATGGCAACAAAATCAAACGCGAATTTGTTTTTCTTTCCAAGCAAATATTGTAAGTAACTTTCCTTTATTTTTACTAAATTTACTAATGTAGTCGTATGGCGAAGGGCCGAAGAGGGAGAAGAGATTCGGGAACCAAGGCCAAACGAGCGGAAGAAAAAAGTAAACCAAAAGTAGTCATAAGTCAGCAGCCCATGTGTGCATATCAATGTTAATGATTTTATACAGACAGATTATTCGTAATCGGCCGTACTTATACAGAATAAAAGAGTGGGATTCTATTTAAATCCATATTTAAAAAAAAAAAAACAATACTGCAGTGTGAAGTGGTGTAAATTACACGAGTGGCCATGGAACTTTCGGACATAGCCAGCCAAAGGTCTGGGACTCCCCCCATACCACCGGAACTTTTTCGCAACGTTACGCAAGAGCTGCAAGCTTTGCGGGATGCAGGTACAAGTGCCGCAAGCACATGTTCAAATTCTATTAATGTAGATGCTCCTAGAAGCCCTAGATGGGTATTATTTAGGGATGAGAAAACGTTATCAGACTTTGACCCATCCTTGAATAAATTAATGATTAACGAATGGCAACAGAAAGTTAATGACTGTGCGCATCTTTATCATTGGGACGAAACAACCACAATTTTCTTAGCTCTGAGTAAGTTAAAGGGTTTGGCACGCATTTGGTATGACAGTTTAAGCACTAGTCGATTAACTTGGGCTCAGTGGCAAGATTTGTTACGGCAGACTTTCTCACTGAAAGAGAACTTTTCTCAATTGTTTCATGATGCCGCTACTTATAAAGCGGAAGCCAATCAGTCTCTTAGTGAATACTGTTTTTATAAGTTAGCAAAATTAAACAGATTAAAATTAAATTTTACTGACGAACAGATTGTCGATTGCATTATCGCCGGCATTCCGAATAAGCAAATTCAACTTCTATTAAAAGCGGCTGATTGCAAGAATTTTGTTGAATTGTCGCAGAATGTAGCAAATTTTTCATCTACCGTAAAATCATCAAATTACAATTTACCTAGCACTAGTAGCCAGGGGCAAAATAAATGTGAAACTCGGAATTTCGGCAGAATAGATTTTACAAATGACGCGAAACGCATAAGAAGCGCCCCGTTCCGCTGTTTTGCATGCGGAGAAACCGGACATAAACGCATTTATTGTCCAGCTAAAAGCAATACAAGAAACACACAGATAACTTGTGCTTTTGTCAGAAAACAGGACACAAAGAAGATGCATGTCGTAAAAAAGCTAAAAGTTCTGGTAAATGGAACAAGAAAGTTAATTTTATCGGCGCGACTGGACGGAGTAGTATATATAATAAATTATCTAAAATAAACAATCATACTGTTGAAGCGTTCATCGATCTTGGTAGTGAATGTACCTTGATACGGCAGTCAATAGCAAACAAACTAAAATTAGAACAGAATGCTTTGGAAGCAGAAATAAAGTTATATGGTTTTACAGGTGATATTAGTATTATACCTAAGGCGCAATGCACTGTAAAAATTAGAGTAGACGAAATTATGATAAATACTTCAGGCATTTGCACTGGATATGTGATAAGGAGAGGATTCTCCAAGATAAATATCGTAAAGTGCTCTTAACTTGTAGTGTGTGGGTGTGATCTGCTCTTATCTGTAGGTTGTTTTTTGGCGATTTGTGCATGTATATATAGGTGTATTGTATACATATACATATATAGGTATATAATTTCTTTTCAGGGATAAATTCAAGCGGGATCAAATAACAGGGAATTAAATGCTTACAAAAGTTCTTTATTCGGGAGAATAAGAACCTTTTTCGGATATTAGACCAATACTCGTTTCCGTTTTATTTGATTTGCTTTTTTGGTAGTTCGACTGTTATTATTGTGGGCGGAAATTATTTCTTAAACCACAGTCGCTCTTTTAGTGTTAATTTTTGGGTTTTTTAGATAGTATTAGTAGTATAGATAGTATGATCAGGTAGGTAGGTAGCTAGGTAGGTAGCTGTTAGATTTCATGTAGTGTTTTTTAAATTGTACTGAAGATGGCAGCTTAGCTGCCGAAATACGTATCTACGGATATAAAATTATTGTGGGCGGAGGTTAATTTCAATTAATTATGTCTCCAAGGAGGGAAAAGTTCACAGAAAAGTCGAAGACGGTACAAGATGGGTGGTGCCGAGGGCTAATAGATGGCAGATATGCAAATTATGTCACGATGACATTGGTCATTTTGGTCCAGAGAAAACCCTAGAAAAAATTAAAGAAAATTATTGGTTTGCGGGCATGCGACGTTTTGTAAAAAAATATGTAGAATCATGCTTAAACTGTCTGTATTATAAAACACCTTCGGGACGAAAACCGGGACAACTGCACCCGATAGAAAAAGTGACTGTGCCATATCACACAATACACATAGATCATCTAGGACCCTTTTTGAAATCTAAGAAGGGAAACACACAGTTATTAGTAATAGTGGATGGGTTTACGAAATTTGTGAACATAGAGCCTGTGCGAAGCACTAAAACAAAACATGTCATTAGGGCAATCGAGAATGTTATAAACATTTTCGGCGTACCAGTGCGGATTATATCTGACAGAGGAAGTGGATTTACCTCGTACAGCTTCAAATCGTTTTGCACTGAATTCGGAATCAAACATGTTTTGAACGCAGTCGCGACTCCGCGGGCAAATGGCCAGTGCGAGCGGTTTAACCGAACAATCCTCAGTGCTTTAGCGGCAATGACCGGTGGGTTGGAAGCCGATGAATGGGACACACAAGTTAAGGCTGTCCAAAGAGGGATGAATGGGACTGTCCATCAAGTTCTTGGTAGGACACCTTCGGAAGTGCTGTTTGGTTGCAAACCCCGAAGCGTGCCAGAATCTATCCTCCTAAACGAACTGCAGGGAGAGATCGATAGAATGGATTTGACTGACCTGAGAAAACAAGTGGAAAGCCGAGTTGCCGCAGACCAGATCGGACAGAAGAAGCGTTTTGATGCACGGAGGTCAAAACCAAGGAAGTATCAAGTTGGAGATTTGGTAGCAGTGGCAGAAACCAGTTTTCCGGCAACAGGTAGTAGTAAGAAACTGTTGCCAAAATATAAAGGGCCATTCCGAGTTACCGCAAAACTGCCAAACGACAGGTTTGCAGTCTTGAAAGTATCAGATACGTACCGTAAAAGTCCAACGGTTGTCTGTGTGGACAAGATTAAGCCCTGGATTGCACTGAGAGACTCGGTAAGTTATGTTGTTATAATATATGTGTATTTATATTTACCAAACAAAATTTTGGAATGCAGAGAGAGTAAAATGCTAAAGGATGCCGCACTTGGTAAAATGCCCCTAATTGATGAGGTACGATGCCGGGTGGAAGCATTCAGAGCATTCGGCACTCGTTTCTCTAGCAAAAGTAAAAATATTGAAACAAAAAAATCCAGTACAAACACAATCGAGGAGACAAGAGTAGATATAAAAAACAGACCACACCCTTTTTTCCCCATTTGAAATGCATTGACTTCCGGTCCAGTTTTCTGCCTCAACTGAGCCCATGGTAAAGAGTGAGATGGAGCTCCAGAGAGAGAGAGAGACGGAGACAACGTAGTCCTGGCGTCCGTCCGCCAGATGCCTCCGGCGCTGCTGCCATTTTCGTTAGTTCGGAAATTGTCCGCCAGATGGCAGTGGCGCTGCGTCGTCGGAGCGTTAGTTCGGGAATTGTCCGTCGGGTGTCGCCACCGGCGCTCCGCTGCGGAATTTTTTCCTCCGTCCGGAGAGAGATTCGAACCCGTTCCTCGACGTTCGTATCCGTTCCAGATGTGTAATATTAACGACGCGACGCGCGGCGAATGATGTCCTTATTTTTTTCGTCGAACACGGATGCGATGTTGGTTGCGTCATTTTTTTTCCTCCGTCCGGAGAGAGATTCGAACCCGTTCCTCGGTGTTCGTGAGGCGTCCACCTAAGCCGCTCGACCGTTCGGTCAGTTGCTCGTATCAGTTCGAAATGTGTAATAATAACAACGCGCGGCGAGAAGGATGTCGTTTTATTTTTCGTCGAACACGGATGCGATGTTGGTTGCATCTGGCGGTGTCCATCTGGTGACGAATTGCGAAAGGACGATCGCCGGCGTCCATCTCGGAGACGTCGCGTCGCGTCGGTAGGTTTTTACGCGCGCGGGAGCATATAGATCGCTGCACGCAGAGCGGCGGCGGCAATTTCGAAAAAATGGGTCCTCGAGGCGTGCGCATTTCCGCGAGCAGAGGCGGACGAAAACGATTCCGACGTGCCTGTATAATTGTAAAACGTCTTAAATAAAATTCTAAAAATAAAAAATACGTTTTACTTACGTATGTATAATACAAAATGCTTTACTAACACACAATATAATTACAAATTACATATAATTTAATTTTAATACATAATTACAAAATTACATACAATTTCATTTTAATTTATAATGTCCCAACGGCAACGAATGAATGTCCGTTACAAGATCGTAATGTCGTTTGTCATCTTGAGCATCTAAGGCAGTTTTATTTATGGTAACGGTTAATAATTGATGATTTATTGACCTGATACTATTGAATTTTGACATTAATTTTTTATTATCAAACAAACAGTCATAATAATCCTGAAAAGTTATTTTTTTAATTCCTGAACGACCTACGCCCTTCAATTTTTTAAATTTTACTTCTTTTCCCACTCTGATAGCGTAAACTTTAGCTCTAATTCCAATGAACTCAGTTATTATCTGTCCGCACTGTTCGTCTTTAAATTTACCGATAACTTTCTTATTTACCAAAGGTATTCCGAAAGGGTTATCTGCGGCGTAATCTGAAGTGTCAAAAATTTTATTTGCATCCCGTTTTATAATTTCATAAATACTCGAGACGCGTTCAGGATGTTTTGGAGAGAACTTAAAAATAAAACTGTCCGTGTCCGTGTAACATACTGTGACATTAAATAAGGGCTCCACATTTTCTCTGATGTAATCATAAAGAAAACTATACATGACTGTTTTTGAAATGTCAAGGACTGCCATGCCAACGTAGATCGGTTTATCAAATTTTACGGATAATTTGTTCAGTTCAATTGCGACCAGATTCTCATTGAAAATCGTAGCTTTTTTGAAATTTGGTTGACTAATATATTTTTCAGCGGATTTCCATTTCTTTGTCAACACGATATTTCTGTATTTGCGTACAGATTCCATAAGTTTTCGAAAACCATATTCGACATGCCCTTGTAAAAATCTTTATCGAAAGCGTTCGTAGATTTTGCCCTCAGATCGCTATTTAATTTAATGTATTTTTCTAACCAATTGCTCTCGTCAAATTCTATCGCACGATGAATTGTTTTTAATTTTAAGCCGTGTTTTAAACTTTGAAGTAAAACGCTTAAATGGAGGACGTACTTCTCTTTATTACATAAAGTTAGCATTAATTTTTTGTCGTCCTTTTTACCTGTGGTGGATATGTGTTCCGGACAAAATGGAAAAAATATTTGGGAATCGTGCAAATCTTCAGGATATTCTAAGTCAACTTCTAAAATACAAGATTTACCCGTTTCATCCCCGTAATACATTGAACAATGTCGGTCGTACTGAGCATTTCTAAAAGATTCGTTAATTTTTCGTCACTTACCCAGTTGAAGTTGTCGCACGGTAATTTTGTCGTCATCGCGTAAGAATAGAGTCGAAATCGGTTCCCATGTGTACAGAATTTGCTTTTGCATATCGGGAACTAACTTGAGTTATACCGCCGCGTAAACCTTTTTCTATAAATAAAATCATATCGATGTCTTGTAAAAGGGGAAGTTCAATTTTTGTTGTTTTAAGAGCCGCCGAAAATGATAGGCCCGGAGCTGTGAAAAATCCACACGCATCTAACCCGTAAGTTTTGAAAGTCAATCTTCTAAAATTTTCAAAAATGTCTGCCAATAGAAATACGTCAATTTTTAAATACAAGTCCGCGTATTCACCGAGAGTTTTACATTGAAAATGTTGCCAAACGTTTACGGCGAGCTGGTAATCCTCATCGTTGACGTTTTTGGCCATGTACCCAGCGAAAACATGTACGTTTATTCAACGTTAATTTCACGTTGTTATGGTGGAAATAACGTTATTCGTTGAAAAATGCAACGTTGTTTTTTGGTTGAATTAGCAACCATAATTATATCACGTTTGTATGACGTGTTTTTTAACGATCAGTTTAATATGGACGTAATTATAACGTGAAATAAATACGTAACAATTTTGTCTTTTTACGACGTGATTTATACTATGAGTAAATGCGATGTATCTACCGTACGTTGATTACCACATCATTTCAACGTTAATTCAACATCTACTATTCTACGTAATAAATGAGAAAAATTAACGAAACTAATACGTTAGATAAATCATAATTTACAACTGAATTTTTAACCCACGTTTTATAACGTTATTTTAACGTATACCGAATAAATATGCCTTACAAAACGTGATGTTGACGTTAGAAAACACTTAATTTTACAGTGATTGTCTATCGTGTTTCACACCTTTGAATTCTAATTTTACTAAAAATCTATGAAATATGAGGTTCTTCTCCATGCTTGGCAGCTTTGAAATGAAACGAAACAGGTATGAAAAGTACTGCTAATTTGGACATACGAGTCAATCATAACCCCTTTTTAAGTTGACGTAATCTGTCAAATTTTTTTAAGTTAGTTTGAATTTGATGCCCAAAATCTGTGATTAAAAATACTAAAGAACGCAATAGTCGATCAATTATACATACATATTGTCACGAATACTCATTGGGGACAGCTGTATACAGAGTGGAAAGTTTAACTGGAATAAATTCTGTAACTTAGAAGATTACGATTTGTAAAAAAATTCTTGGAACAGGTCAATTTTTATTTTTAATGGCGCATATTACAAAGGGACTTTTTTAACTTTTCAATTATTTGGAGGAGTGAAACGATCCCTAACTATGTTTTTTTTTAATGGAAGGATATGTTGAAAAAATTGGGAATACGGTTTCGTTTTATTTTTTTATTTTTCTTTAGCAGTAAAAGGTAAAAAACAAAAAAAAGAATATTTTTACTAAAACCGTTTTTAATGCCAAAAATTCAGGAACCCCATTTTTTATTATTTGATAAGAAGAAATAAGCATTCCATATGGAAGAAGAGGACCAATGACCGATTGAGTGGCCAACAAGATCTCCAGATCTCACCCCTTTAGACTTTTTTATGGGGGTATTTAAAAAGTAAAGTTTATGTGACTAAACCAAACGACATAGCAGAACTTCAGAACTTCAAATTCTGCATGAAATTAGGAGAGTAACGCCGGAAATGTTACAAACTGTTAGGGATGGAATTTATAATCGATTAGGGTATTGTCAAGTGAGAGGTGGCGAGCATTTTGAACATCTGATGCGTTAAAATCGTTCTAGTCAAAAATTTATTTTTTATTTTTTCGCCTTTTACTGTTTAAGAAAAATTAAAAAATAAAAACATAGCTGTATTCCCAATTGAACAAGCTTTAAGAAAAAAATTACTCAACATACCCTTCCATTAAAAAAAATAGTTAGGGTTGTTTCATCCTTCCAAATAATTGAAAAGTTAAAGCAATCCATTTATAATATGCGCCATGAAAATAAAAATTGGCCTGTTCCAAGAATTTTGCTACAAATGGAAATTTTCTAAGTTACAGAATTTATTCCAGTTAAACTTTCCACTCCACTGCGGTGTTTATGAGCAGCATGTATTTTGTTTTAAATTTTCATAAAGAAATAATTTTGTAAATAATAAAGTAAATTGAGAGTACTGTATTAAATGTGTTTTGTCGAATATTTTATGTTAGTGTAAATATTTTTAGAAATAGGTGATTTAGAATTACATGTTTATTATAAATAAATAATTTAAAATTTTTGAAATGTATATACAAAGAAAATAAGCTTAGGATTGTAATAATTAGAAAAATTGATTTAATGATGTTATGATAATACGGATGTTAGAAGGAAACTGTAGGTAGTAAAGAGTTCGGAAATTGAACGAGTGAGGGCGGCGCGTAGCTATTGTAAGTTAAAGTCCCCGGTTCGGCTTTATTACGGAAGCGATACGGAACTGGGATCTCCAAATGGCTTAGTGGTCTAGTTTAGCCGACTTGGAAAGTCGTGTCACTCGGCGGCGTGGGTTCGAAGTCCACCATTAACCATGTATGTTTGTTCAGTCTAATGATTTAGACCCAGCTTTAATACACGTCGTAATTGTCTGATTCAACGTTACACGTGGACATTGCCGCGACATTTTTCCGTTGTTTCGACGTAACCATAACACACGAATTCAACGTTTGTTACATGTTATTCCACAACGTTTTTTATACGTATGTATGCACTGGGATTTAACGTAGAAATACCGTGGACAAAAACGTTTAAAAGAAGTTGATTCGAGCGTTGTTAAAACGTATTAATAACACACGAATTCAACGATGATTAATTGTTATTCTACAACGTCTCTTACACGTGAACAGAGACGTTTAAAAGAAATTGATTGCCGCGACATTTTTTCGTTGTTTCAACGTAACAATACCACACGAATTCAACGTTTGGTTACATGTTATTTTACAACGTTTTTTACACGTACGTGTTTTCGCTGGGTAATTTATTATAAAATAGGGATTATCGGGAAGACTTGTCTCTTCCAATTTGTCAACAGAATTCATGTAATCATACGGAAAACATCCTTTACGAGTTACTAATTTATAAGAATCCGGATTCGGAAACGCTTTTTGTACGAACTTTATTTGTTCTGGTTTCAAATTTTTCGCTAATGTTTCAAGAGACGAGGGCATGAAACGAAACGAATCTAAGAAACGTAATTTTACATCGCCTACCCTTTTCGAGAACGATATGTAAGTTTCAGTTGTGTTTGCTAAAATTTCGACATTTTCATCGTTTACGTTTGCCAGTGCTTCTATTATAAAGTGACTATCGTAATGAGATAAATTGTGTAAAATCACGGGAATAATATTTTTAACGCGACATTGTAAATTACAATTATTGCACAAAGCTGCAATATAGTTCCCGGTAAAATGGTCGTGGTGATAAGTTTTAGCATTATTTTCGTTAAAATTAGAATCACAAATCTCACACTTTTCGGCATTTGCATGTGCCGTAGATTCTTCGAACGTTAAATCTTTCATAGGAACGGTAATGTGATTTTTTAATATTTCTTGAACATTTGTTGCTTCTCCTAATAATTTATTTACGAACCACTCAGCCGGGTTTTCGCCGCGATAAATTTCAAAATGATTTAGTCGATCATCGTAAGAACAGACTGTTAAATATGCAACGCTAAAGGCTTCGTGCCGTTGATAGGCGTTCGTGAATGCTTTTTCTAGAGTATCGTCACAGGAATGAATAGGTTTCGTTAGAGCTTCGAAGTCCGCGTAAATGACAAACGGCAAAGGCATGGTGGCTGCAAATTGTTTGAATTTAACAATGTTTTCTCCGTCTTTAGGTAATTTAATTTTTACGGCCTCATGACGTGAGCAATCTGACACATGACGATTTAATTTGTCCTTGGATGAAAAATAACACAAGCAGCGATCGCAAATGAACTTGACACGCATATTTGATGAAATTTGATACCTGCACAGTTCTGATAAATTTTTAATGAGACAAAAATGACCTACGCGTTGACTTTTCTTTAAATATAATAAATTTACGTGGCAGTTTTTGACATTTTTTGTATGATAAAGTGGACCCACGATGCTCTTGTTTTCATAACCGTATACGTTAATTGAAATAAATTTATTGGCGTTTTCGAATTTCTGTAAGTCGCACAGATTTACAGGAAAACATATACCTTCAAAACTAAAAAAATCGTATATATTTTGACGGTACGTAGAAGGATCGCACGCATCTTGACCGTTTCTCGCCGGAAATAGGTGCGCCAAAAGGCAATACGCGAAGCATCGTCGGTCTTGATTTTTGATGTTCAATATGACGTTACTTTTTCGCCGAAGTTCATCCGGCAGGTCCACGTAAGTGCTACCGTTATCTTTCTTTCCTCCTCCTCTCAACGGCGTGTACTTGCAAAACGCCACGACCAGATTCACGATTGCCGATAATGACCAACCGCTATCCCTCTCTTGATATTCTGAAAGCTGATAAGAAAGTGAAAAAAAGAAAATTAATATCTGGCAGCTTATTTCGTTTTAAACTTACCTGCACCATGATTTCGTTAAACAGTTCGTTTAAAATTTCGTCTAGATTTGCTCCAATATTGATCACGTGATTTTTGGTATTGAAAACTTATATTCCGAGACATCGGTTTGAGGTTTTACAAATTCACCGCAAAATACCAAATTTATCTTCATCGAAGGCGTTTTCACCAATTGATTTCCGATTCTAGTTCTAATCAGAGACGAGGCGTCTAGGAAAAAGCTTCGCGGTTGTGTATGAGTTTTATTGATTATTACTCCGGTACGAATTCTGCTTTTAAATGCAGATTGCAGCTGTAAATTAAAAAAAATTAGAAAAAATACGTACGCATTTAATTTAAAACTTACATCCTTCCACTGAATTCGGTTGATTTTATTAATTCTCCGTTCTGTTCCGGGACGACGACGACGACGACTTGTTCTTAAACCTCGACCAATCGGCAACGTTTTAATTTTTAATTCCAGTTTTACGTCGAATGAATGTAATTTTGCAATTAAGCTTTCAATTTGTTTCTTATCGTGCACCGACGGACAATTTCTCATTAGCTCGTTTAATGTTTTAATATTTTTTTTTGTTTAGTTTTGCAATTTTATAAGCATCTGATTTATCGGCGCACTCATCCAATAAGCGAAACACATTTAAATATTCTCGTAAATCCATTTCAATATTTAATAATAATCTAATTTTAAAATTATGTTTATAACTAAGGTAATATTTTTTACTTTAACAAGCTGAAAAAAGAGACCATAATTCTAGTGACTTGAAATAAGATAATAAATTTTGTACTTACTTGTATTTTTAATATTTCTCAAATTCAATGTCATATGCCGGTTGTGGTTTACTTGCTAATTTCACCAATCCTTTGTAAATCAAGCCGCATTGCGAAGACAACACGTCACCTATCTTATCTTCGGGTATGGCCTTGTTAAATCGACGAGGTAGAAACACGACAAACTCCTGATCGATTTCCGCCAGCAATGATTCTCCAAATTTCGTTTTTACATATTTTAAATCGGACAACGGATACTTGCGGTCGATTTCCAGCTCCGACAACTTCTTAATAGGTAATGATTTTAACGAAGTAGCACTATTTATATTCGAAATGGTATCCATAATTAACGCGCACAGAGAAAACGTAAAATGAACTGTTTTCTGTAGGGACAGATGATACAAACTGCAGTTCGCGGCGCATTTTTCTTAACAGTAAATTGCAATGCATTGAGTAATCTACGTGTGCGCATTAGATTTAAAATTAAAAATACAGGATGTTTCATAACTCGCGGCGTAGAATTAAGAAACTTATACGGGGTGATAAAAAAAGTAAAATATTTATTTCATAACTTACAAAAATATTTAACATTTTTTATCACCGCGTACACGTTCCTTAATTCTTCACTTCGAGTTATGAAACATCGTGTATAATACGTCTTTTTTTATTGGTTTAAAATAAATTACGCTCACATTTTTTCCTCTCTTCCTTATTTAAGTCCGTAAGTTTGCTTTCGATCGTTTAGTCTCGCGACGTGCGTAAATAAGTGCAAGTATACATCTGAAAATGGCATCATCGTCGTCGTCGTTAGAGTTTCTGGAAAGTTTTCTGCAAGAATGCAGACGAAATAGTGATTTTCGTTTTGTTAGTGAGGTGTCTTACAAGCTAAGCAAATCTGCAAAAATTTCAACGGGACTCAGTGTAACGAATAATTTTGAACCGTTAGTAAAACTAACGTACAGCTCAAAACCAAAATGTTTAACATTTAACGGTGACGAGTGGAATCAATTCATCGAGTACTTTCCTCGCATCGAAGATCATCTGAAATTAAAAATTACGAGGTGCCAACAATGTGCGGACACGAAGACGATTTCCAATTTCGAGCTTTGCGACAGTGATATCAAATTACAGTCGAAGCTCCGTAACTCGAACTGCCAAGGGACCTGAGATTAAATTCGAGTTATAGAATATTCGAGTTAAAGAACATGAATACATACATGTACATACATATGTATTTATTTACATATTTTATTAAGAAGTAAAAAAAAACATATGTAAACATTAGTAAATACATACATCAAAATTTGATCACCATTTAATTAATTTTATTGCCGATTAAAGTAATTGGTGATTAAATTTTGATGAGTAGCTTTCTTGGTACAATTTGTTTCATAAAAATGATAAATTTTATTTAATAAAGAAAAACTATTCTGAATTTACTGTGTTTAAGAACACAAGGATTTCTAATTGTATTCTGAGAAAACTGTATTATCAATGCTTTGTTTTTAATAATCGTGGATAATATACTTGCTGGTATTTTGTATTCTTCAGCAATATTTTTCTTTTCGACGTGGCTAAACGTCCGCCGGCGGAACCATGCATTACATTTCGAAATTCCGCCGTTCGGCGGATCAAAATAACCTTAGCCCACAAGTCCGCCGAAAGTTCGATTGATTTGCGCAAGAACGGCGGAACATTACTCTAAAAACTAATAATACCGCCGAACGGCGGATTTTTTTGAAGAGAATGCTTAATCCGCCGTTCTGATGTTGTGATGTTAAAGTAATTCACTATTTTAACAGTTTCATTTACAAATCTCGAAGTTAACATGATGTATGTTAACTTCGAAATTTGTAAATAAAACTGTTAAAATAGTGAATTACTTTAACATCACAACAGAACGGCGGATTAAGCATTCTCTTCAATAAAGTCCGCCGTTCGGCGGTATTATTAGTTTTTAGAGTAATGTTCCGCCGTTCTTGCGCAAATCAATCGAACTTTCGGCGGAATTGTCGACTAAGATTATTTAGATCCGCCGGACGGCGGAATTTCGAAATACAATGCATGGTTCCGCCGGCGGACGTTTAGCCACTTCCTTTTCTTTTTGACACCACTCGACTTTTTTTTTAATTTCAAGCTTTTGTTGAACTGTAAGACTTAAATTGACGTCTAGACATCATATTATAAAAATTGTAAAAAATGTATGTAAAGACAATACGACCAAATTAATCGAAACACTAGACGCAACTGAAGTGCGTAGAATTATTGTCTCATTGTCAGATCCGAAGTAGGGTATTTCCAGAAGCAGTGTCGCTGGAAACGTTGTAAATTGATAATGAAAAGGTGGGGATTTCTCGTAAAAATTCAAGTTATAGAGCTTTGTGAGTCCTTTGTTCATCAAATTTATTTCGAATTATAGAAATTTTCGAGTTATAGAAATTCGAAATAGAGAGCGAAAAATCAATGCGAAACGCTAGGCAAATGCAGGGGACAGCAAGCAACTTCGAGTTATAGAAAAATTCGAGTTATGGGAGTTCGAGTTACGGAGCTTTGACTGTATTTTTTATCGAGTCCAAAGGTAAATTTAAAGTGAAAATAATAATTTAATAAAAGGCGAAACAGAAATAGAATTGGATAAATTTATGTTTAAAATATTAAGTAAATTATTACATGTCGTCGGTTACCGCATCAAAAGGCTCGAAAAACTTACGTTCAACGGCTACTACAATAAAATTATAGAATTAATCGCCACTTATCTCCCGGATAATGAAAATTTAATTAAAATTAAAAATTAAATTGTAATTTTATTATCGGAATCCCAAAAGCAGAGGACGGAAATGTGCAATGGTATTCAGAAAGTATCGATTGTTTGCTGGAATTGTTGGCAAATCACGAGGACAAAATAAAACTCGACGTGGGGAGATATAAAAACTCGATTTTAATGGGATTAGCCGTCGTCGGTCAGTCGCAATGAAAACGTTAGAAGATATACTTGAAATCGTGGATAAAATATTGGAATATAACAATCAAAATTTCGGTTTGAGCAATATCGATACGGATCTAATTCCCTACATTCCCAGATACATTTTACTGCAACAATCTACGTTAAATTTAATTGATATTTGGGAGCGATTACCCGATCGTTTGAAGCAAGATAAAGAGCTGCAGGGTAAATTACCTTGTTATTTACATTATAACACCGGCGAAACGCAGTGGGACGGACCTCCGATTTCTCTGCATTTGTGTCCTGTGTGCCTAAACGACGACGAGAGTGCGTCCGTGTGAAAATGGGTCTCCTTGCTGCTGCGATTGTTTTCGCGGTAATTGCGAACAATACGTTTTATATAAACATTAATAATTCGAACATAACTGAGTGTTACGTGTGTACAGATTACGAAAATAGCGTTTGGCCTGAGGATTGGATTCAGCTTGCATGGAAAGGTTCAAACATGTTCGACGTAAATTTAACAAATCAAGATCAGACGTTGCTGTATTACAAACTTCGTTGTTTTCATCAAGGTCGTTGGCAAGTTGAAGACAGCGACTGGAAGATTGCGCTAAATATTTCGCACGAATATGCAGATTATTTTTTCGACTCGGAATATGTCAACTTAACGCAAATTGATTTTAATCATAATTTGTTTTTGTATAACGATAATGAAAATACTTATTGTTCGCATGCATTTTTCGTAAGTTGTATCGCACTGTTTTTTAATATATTGTTAACGATAATTTGTATGTGCCATATAAAATGTGTTTTTTAAATAATAAAATTATTTTTCTTTAAAAAAAAGCAAATCAATTTATTTCTATACGTTCATACAATTAAACAATATTTGACAGTTTAACCCAAGATTTTTCAGGAATGCCCAACCATTTCACGTAGGCTTTTCCTCCTTTTTTTCTCAAAATTTTTTCCACCAAATAAACATCTTCGTGTTTAGCTCGTTGGAGTTCTTCGTTATAGAAGGCGCCCAAAATCGGTTGCTTCGACATGTCTTCTAGCAAATATTGAAATATTCCTTCGATTTTCGATTTCACGTCCGTAACTTGATTTTGTATGGTCCTAGAATAATTTTTGATTTTTTCCTTTATCTCGTCCACGTATTTTTTATTGGTCGCGTCTCTCGGATTGATGCTCGAGCCGACGTTGCACGACGTTTGTTCCCGATATCATAATGTTTATCACTTGTGAGAGAAAATCCTAAACCGGGTGGCCCTCGAGTTGTTTTCGTTTTGCGTAAATGTTTGCCGAATTTATCGACGCTCATTCTATTACATCGGCTTCTTTCAGTTCTTCGATGATCGCAATAATCTCGTTATTATGGCCTGTGTGTCCCGCCTGTTGAGAAGCCTTCAACAATTTCAGACGATCCACCAGCTCGTTGATGTTATCCCAGTATATATACTGAAACGGTTTATTTTCAACTTCTAATCCTTTACCGCTCCAAGTTTTAGCGCGAGACCTTTTTTCGAACAACGGTTGAATTATATTTTTGTATTTTTCACTTCGACTTCCCTTTATTTGCCCTGCCGGATCATTGCCTCTTCTGTGAGCGTGCGTGCGATCTAGTATATGATGATAGTTCTCGAGATCTTCGTTCTTATGACCGATCGGTTGCTTTTTAAAGAGTAATTCATAAAGCCCCGGTGTGCCAATATATGTAACACCTTTAATTATCAAATCTTTTTTTTTAATTGCACGTCGCTATCGCCGATTCGCCAAGCGTCCGTAACAGGATTATAGCGAATGCCGTACACATTGTCGTACTCATTACGGACGTCTTGTAATAAACCATCAATGTATCCTCTGGGAAGTGGATCGTACATCTTAAGGTATTCGTCTCTAGGAGTGGGAGACATTGTTTGATATAAATTTTGGAAATCGGAAAGTTTTCTCTCTTCATCGATTTCTTCTTCCTCCTCGGACGAAAACGGATCATATCCGGCAACATCTTCCGATTGAACAAAACTGGGTTGTGGAAGACTGAATCGTCGTTGTTGTTGTTGTCCGGCAACAAAACTGGGTCGTTCTTGGACGTCCGAAGAAAGCGGAACAACGTCCGAAAGCGGACTATATCCGGCAGCAGCTTCCGATTCAACAAAACTGGATTGTGGAAGAACGACTTGCTGTTGCAGTTTTCTTTCTGGTTCCGCCATGCTATCGTCGGCAGATTTCTTTACAGGTAAGTAATTAGCGGAATCTTTTTCAGTTTTTACCGTTCGCTCAAGCTCTTTGAGAGACTTGGTGATCGGTTTATACTTTTCCGACAGCTCATAGTCTCGTTTCAATTTACCTCTTTTCAAAGCCAGATACTTGTTTCTTATTGCTTTACTTGCTTTGATAATTTCTAATTTCATCTTCTTCTTTTTGTCCATTCTTAAACCAATTGGCCGGTTTCCGAGCAGTTAAAACCAGTTGTAAAGCTGTTTTAGTTGTCTGGTCCAGTTCTTCCGCCGGTTAATATACGTTTCCGAGCAGTTGTAAAGCTGTTGTTCTACCGATCAGCTACCGGTTGTAAAGCTGTTTCGATACTGTTTTAATTGTCTGGATGCGGCGACGCTTATATCAGTATGTAACTGTCAAATCCTTTACGATATCTTCCGTCTTTTATATTATGCTCCTTATCAATGCAAATAAACCCGTATTTCTTCTTCCAACACTCGGCACACATCGACTTAAATTGATCGAATGACATGTCCATGCATACGTGGTCCTCAAATATATGCCGCAAATTCGTCTCGTCTTGTTTAAATAAAATCAAAAAGTTAGCGTTGTCGCGAATTAAATGTTTAGGGATTCGGGTGTAAGTTTGACAGAGATAAAAACAATTAATCCTTTTAAGACGACCCATGCTAAAGTAATCTCGTATCTTATCCTGCTTATCGCAAGCGACGTCGTCGAATATGAAAACCGAATTCTCTTTTGCATCCTCCGGATTCAGTATTTCTTCGTTGTCCTTGAACGCAAAGTAGTTTACTTCTTTTACTTCACTTAGAATTTGCTCCAACGCTCGTTATTTCGGTTGATACAGGGACTTGGAGTAAACGTAGACATTTTCGAAGGACAGACCGTTCGGATGGACGATTAAAGAAATCGCGATGTTGGTTTTTCCAGAATTTGACGTTCCCGCGACGAGACATCTCATCGTTGAGGGTAATAAAGGATGACGGTTCAATTCTGTCTCTTCGCACAAAAAATTCATGTTCATTACGGGAAGCTTATGCGCCTGCTTGACAATTCGCATGTTTCACGTACACGCGCGCGCACGCACACACATATAAATTTAACTTCTGCTTCTGTTGACCGCGCAGTGTCTCTCAGACCAAATGACTGCGTGTAGTGGTGCAGGTCTCTTAAATTCTCTCATCAATAAATTACCGTTCGAATTGCATCTACTCGGAGGTTATCAATTCTGCGGACCCGGTACGAAATTAAAAGAGCGTTTGGAACGCGGAGACGTCGGCATTAACGAATTAGATCGAGCCTGCAAAGAACACGACATAGCGTACTCCAGGTACAAAGATTTACCGAACAGACATTTGGCAGACAAGAAGCTAGAAGAGCGCGTTTGGAATCGCGTTAAATCGAAAGACGCAAAACCCGGAGAGAGAATAGCGTCTCTTGTTGTTACTTCTGCGATGAAAATCAAACGAAAACTCGGAAGCGGTCACGGCGGCGGAGGTTCTCGTAAAGTGACCTTGGGAGAAGTTGTCAGGAAAATTCGCAACAATGTCAAAAAATTCGATCGTCTGGACAACGCGAACGAAGCTATAAAACTCGCGAGAGCATCGGCCAAGGTTGCTCTGAAACAGGCCGGCGGTAAGAAGAACATTCGAAAACCTCGAGTGATACCCGTTCCGAAAGTAGGAGGCGTCATACCGTTTCTCATACCGTTGTTAGCGGGTCTCAGCGCGGGGGGTTCCCTTGCCGGAGGATCCGCGAGCATTGCGCACGCAATTGGCAGAGCTAAGGAGGCGAGAAGGAAGTTGCAAGAAGCAAAACGACACAATCGAACGATGGAGACCATCGCGCTGGGAAAGAAGGGCGACGGATTATATTTGAAACCGTATCGTAAGGGACTCGGTCTCTACATTCGTCAACCGAAACAACAAAAAAACTAATTGATGGACTGCCCCGAGCAGCCCTGACCGATTTCCATCTGGCGAAATTTGCAAACAAAAACGTGCCACATTTCAGAGGCGTCTTTATGCGTGACGATTTACCTAGAAAACCTCGTAAATTCGAAAGCGGCATAATAAATTTAGATTCGAAAAACGGTCCCGGAACGCACTGGGTCGCTTATTTTAAAAGAAATAAACACGTGCTGTATTTCGACAGTTTTGGAAATCTTCCGCCGCCGTCGGAAGTGATTCGATATTTCGAGGGCAGTCGAATAATCTTCAATCACAAGAGATATCATAAATTCAACGCCAACAATTATGGACATCTATGTTTGGAATTTTTACATAAAGAGGGCAGTCATGTCGAGAACGTTCACGTTGGTGGGCAACAGTAGCGTACTTTCGGCAAATTATTACCCGCCTATCGAACTGGATCCCCGTTACGAATATCAAATCGGATTACTAAGTCTTTACACCTACAATACTGTGCCTAACGTTGAAGAGCGAAAGAATAACAAATTTTATTACGGCGACGGCAAGATTATCGAAATTCCAACGGGCTCCAACGAAGTGGAGGATCTGGAGAAATTCCTGCAGACAGAATTAAACGGTACGCTGTCGCTAAAACCGAACAACAATACGCTCAAATGTGAAATTAAGTGCATGTTTAAGATCGACTTTGAAAAACCAGATTCGATAGGCCGAATGTTGGGCTTCTCGCCGAAAATATTAGAACCGAATCTATTACATCAATCGGATTTACCAGTGAAAATTATAAAGGTGACGACGATCCGCGTGGAGTGTAACATTGCTACAGATTCGTTTTACAACGAAAAGATGTCGCATACGGTTTTTGAATTTTCACCGTCCGTCGATCCCGGTTACAGCATAAATATTAATCCCAGCAACATAGAGTGCGCAAGATCGATAACATTACGTTGTCGTTACTCGATCAGAACGGATCGTCGATAAATTTAAGAGGTGAACAAGTTCGAATCAGTCTGGAATTGAAAAAGCAAACGTGAAGCGATGGGCCTGCGTTTCCACGACAAAAATAACGGTAGCAGTAATAATATACAAAACAAGCCCGCTGAATTCAGTATTCAGAAGACAGCTCCCCAAAGGTTAACATCGAGCAATATATTGTTCTTGCAAAGTTTAGGCTATAAAGTGAAAAATATCGACGGTAATGTTGCATCTATCCGAAGGACTCGACTTCGACGAAGTTATCGTTAAGAAGCAATTTCACTGGTATTCTCCGACGTACAAGAATTTTAACAACAACGACGAAGTGAGAATCTTAATCAATTATCAAGATATTTACACCTATCCGTACGAAAGTTATCTGTACATCGAGGGAACTTTCAAGCCGAGCGACGAAGGTACCGGCGAGTGTCGACTGACAAATAACCCTTATTCGTTCCTTTTTGAAGAGATCCGATACGAAATCGACGGTAAGGAAATAGATAAAGTTCGAAATGTAGGCGTGACAACTACCATTAAGGCGTACCTATCCTATAACGATGCGGTAAGTAAAGTATTACAAGTGGCCGGATGGGTGCCCTTTCAGGACCAGCATCCGACTTTATTAGACGATAAATTTATGGCATGCATACCGTTAAAATTTCTGCTCGGCTTCTGCGAGGACTACAAGAAAATCATAATGAACGCCAAACAAGAAATAATATTACTTCGTTCCAGAAGTGACAATAATTGTTACATGAGTACGGGAACGAAAACGGCAAGCATAAGCTTAGAAAAAATCGAATGGCACGTGCCGCACATTACGCTCAATGACGAGATGAAATTGAAAATGCCACAGTTTCTACAAGAGTCAAAATCTATTTTCATTCGTTATCGACAATGGGAACTACATGAATGACCAAGCATGCGCCCAACCCTTAATGATGTTTGGCCAATAAGAACGTCTACGAATTTAGAAAAACCTAGGTATGTTATCGTCGCTTTCCAAGACGCTAGAAAAGACAAACCTACTAAAAACGCGTTAGAATTTGATCACGCACACATTCGAAATATTAAATTACATCTCAATTCTGAAAGTTATCCGTATAAAAATTTAAATCTCGAAATGAGTAAAAATAAATTTGGCATTGCTTATCTGATGTACGCAGATTTTCAAACAGTTATTACGGACGTGGCAACGAACCGATTCTAAATTTGGCGGAATTCAAAAAGAAAGCTCTCTACGTTATAGACTGTTCGAAACAGAACGAGTCCGTAAAATCTTCGACTGTCGACATTAAATTAGAATTAGAGAGCGAACAGGAATTTAAGGCGGATATGGTCGCATATTGTCTAATTATCCACGACAAGATCGTTGAATATAACCCTGCTACGAATATAGTTAGAGCTATAATTTAAACAAAATATATATTACTTTATGTATTTAATTATCCGAAATATATTTTTTTTAAACAATGAGTGCTTTTATTTTCCCCTCCACTCCAAACGAAAGGAGGCCGAGTGCATTTTCTCGCTCAGTCTTTGCTTTTGCTTCATGGAGTGGTGAGTGTACGCGAAATTATGAAGAAAAACGTAACATTTGCCAAAGAACCGGCCGTTGTAATAGAATTTAACGCGAATGATGATGAAGAAGAAGAGCAAGACAATAACTGGATGCAAAACGCACGCGACAGAATCCATTTCCGTCAACGTATTAAGAAATTATCAAAAATTCTCGAGCCTATTCTACTCCGGAAGCACGAATTGTACAAGAAAGAAGCAAACGTAAAATCGCTAGTTATTGATATAGAAGTATTCCAATTGGAACGTTTTGTGGTAAAAGAATTGGCAATCAGAGACGCGTGTGGCATAGCACATTTCGTATTCGGCCCGCCCGACGTTCCTTTCAACAAATTAAAAAAGGAACATAAAAGACAAATTATTTGGCTGGAAAATAATTATCATCATCTATGCTACTCTGACGGTTACATTCCTTACAGACAAGTGAAGAATATTCTTCATCAATTTACACACGGATATCAGCGAATCTACGTAAAAGGTCACCAAAAAGCAAATTTCCTCCAAGAGCATTTACCAGCGATAGAAATCGTAAACCTGGAATCCGATCCTGACTGTCCGAATTTAAACAAAAGAAATTCATCTTGCCTGCATCACACAAACAATTACAGTATTTGTTCCATGACTAACGCAAATGTAATTTGTAAATATTTATTATCAAGTCATGAATATAAGTTTTTTTCATAGTAATAAACTACATACGTAAGGAAAACGCATCTTTTATTTTTTAATACGCACGTCGGAATCGTTTTCGTCCGCCTCTGCTCGCGGAAATGCGCACACCCCGAGGACCCATTTTTTCGAAATTGCCGCCGCCGCTCTGCGTGCAGCGATCTATATGATCCCGCGCGCGTAGAAACCTACCGACGCGACGCGACGTCTCCGAGATGGACGCCGGCGATCGTCCTTTCGCAATTCGTCACCAGATGGACACCGCCAGATGCAACCAACATCGCATCCGTGTTCGACGAAAAATAAAACGACATCCTTCTCGCCGCGCGTTGTTATTATTACACATTTCGAACTGATACGAGCAACTGACCGAACGGTCGAGCGGCTTAGGTGGACGCCTCACGAACACCGAGGAACGGGTTCGAATCTCTCTCCGGACGGAGGAAAAAAAATGACGCAACCAACATCGCATCCGTGTTCGACGAAAAAAATAAGGACATCATTCGCCGCGCGTCGCGTCGTTAATATTACACATCTGGAACGGATACGAACAAGTGACTCAACGGCCGAGCGGCTTAGGTGGACGGCTCAGGAACGTCGAGGAACGGGTTCGAATCTCTCTCCGGACGGAGGAAAAAATTCCGCAGCGGAGCGCCGGTGGCGACACCCGACGGACAATTCCCGAACTAACGCTCCGACGACGCAGCGCCACTGCCATCTGGCGGACAATTTCCGAACTAACGAAAATGGCAGCAGCGCCGGAGGCATCTGGCGGACGGACGCCAGGACTACGTTGTCTCCGTCTCTCTCTCTCTCTGGAGCTCCATCTCACTCTTTACCATGGGCTCAGATGAGGCAGAAAACTGGACCGGAAGTCAATGCATTTCAAATGGGGAAAAAAGGGTGTGGTCTGTTTTTTATATCTACTGACAAGGATAGCCTGTTGCATACCTTACAATATTAAATCAAACGGGAATTCTCACAAAGTATCGAATTCTTTACAAAACCCTTTAGTTGGGTCGGTAAAGAAACGAAGATATTTGCAGTGGGAAAGTTTAGAGTAAACAACTTTAGTGAATAGTTAATTCTGAATAAACATTAGTGTCGAAATTCAGAACGAAAACATATTCTTTACAAAACCCTTTAGTTGGGTCGGTAAAGGAACGAAGATATTCGCAGTGAGAAAGTTTAGAGTAAACAGCCTTAGCGAATAATTAATTCTGAATAAACATTAGTGTCGAAATTCAGAACGAAAACTGTTCAGGAAAGAAAGATCTAATAAAAATGTCAAATTATGTACCAGACTACATAACGCAGACATTAGAAATTAAAACCTTTGTCGTTAATTACCCAAGGAATGAGTAATGCAAAGCGAGTACAGGGAGGTAGTATCCCTGTTATTTAACTGTTATTAGGAATGTATTTACATTCCTAAACATTACTGATGAAATGTTGTTTTCCTTCCCCAGGATGATAACGACGACTGGATTGAGGGCAATCCAGTGGAACAGGATGGCCGAATGTAGTCGTATGTATGGCGAAGGGCCGAAGAGGGAGAAGAGATTCGGGAACCAAGGCCAAACGAGCGGAAGAAAAAAGTAAACCAAAAGTAGTCATAAGTCAGCAGCCCATGTGTGCATATCAATGTTAATGATTTTATACAGACAGATTATTCGTAATCGGCCGTACTTATACATGTAAATGTAAATAAACAATTATACTCTTCTTTACTAAACATAAAGTGTTTAAATTTTTTTCAATCCGTCATCTTGCTGGTCATGCAATATTACTTATCATTATGGCACATTTATTTAATTTTGAGAATGTATCTCATTTCTATTAAGATTTTGTATTATTTTTAAGATTATTAAGACTTTAATTGGTATACTAATGAACATGCTTGCACTTTATTGTTCTAAGCTAACCCTAATAATGTATTTTACAGTCTTACAGCACATTATTCAAAGAAATCGCGAAAAATCGCCTCAATCTCAGAAGCAAGGGGCAAATCCTCTAATTTGAGCCGCTCAAGATCCTGCCCTAGTGAGCGCCCCGTCGCGGGTGCCGACAGTCGTTCAACCCCTGGGTCCTGGAAGATCTTGGCTGAGGTGAACCCGAACGATCACCTTCCACTACACTGGCATCGGGATCGGCACTTCCGCCCGTGGATGGCCACCTCCTGCCGACCTACTGCGGTTGTGTCTGATCACTTGAGCCAACCGGATGCACCGCCTTGCTGTTGGGCCGCAAATTGAAGAATTCAAAATATTCCCTCCGCAATTTATTAATTTCAACTTGTGCTCTTCCTTTATAAGTTGATAAATTTCAAACATTCCGTCTGACATGCCCATAGCAAGCATATTATTTTTTATCATTGACGTGGTAACAACGAAATTATTCAATGTCACTTTTCGCGCTTCAAAACTTCGCGAATTGGACTGCCTCTGCTACGGCTGCCCAAAGACTCCAACGATACTCTCCATACCAACTGTAATATAAGGTCCAATGCACATCTTGCCAGTACATTCGTCACACACCATACGAAGTCCAAAGAACACCGTACCAGCAAATGAAACAACGATTAACCTACAGAAGCAATCCATCAAGCCCCAGGTCAACCACAAGACTAACCCACTATTTAATTAATCCGAGATACTTTTTTCCCTTAAGTTTACATTTGCTGCGTCTTCCATAACAAACCTTATCTTGGACAAGATACTTATTTATATTACCTCTATACGGTATCATAACTTCATTGATTTCTTTAAGATAAATTGCCTCACTCATTCCAAATGTAAATAATTTTTTTTTTGCGAGGGGGGAAAAGTAACAAACATAAGAATGACTCACTTGCAATTATGTAACGTATGACTCACCCGCGGTGCAGCAAATGCACTTGCACATATTACAGCGATGATTCATTCGCGTGCCGTGCGCAAAATCTTATGACTCATCTACGGGCACAGATCTAACGCAGGGCCGTGTGCACAAATGTCAAGGCAATAATTGACGTCACGAAACCCCTATAAAAAGGCGACAAATCGAACGTTAGCGCATAATTAGAACAATCCTCGTCAGTGTGTCATCTAGTCTAATTATCAGTTATCAGTAAGTGCTCCAAATACAATGTGAGGGTTCTGGTAAGGAATATGTCCATAAGCGCTGAACATTTTCTATGACAAAAATAGTTAATTTAGCTTAAACTGAATGTATTTCTACAATAAAATTTGCGGATTATCCGTAAATGTCGGAATTATTGCCTTTTGAAGTAACGATTTTTAGGTTATGTTCGTACGTTTCTTATAGATATTTTCAAATGGGTTATTCTTAAAACGTGCTGATAAGAACACACACAAAAGTTTCCCTTCCCTTAAAATACGCACAAAAGTTTCCCTTTCCTTAAAACTTACATGCAAAAGTTTCCCTTCGCTTACACATAAAGGTTTCCCTTCCCTTTACACTTAAAGATTTTCCTTCCTTTAAAATATATTTGTACATAAAAGTTCCCTTCCCGTAAAATATAGTCTTACATAAAAGTTTCCCTTGCCTTTTTAATTTAATGGGTTATTCTTAAAGCGTGCTGATAAGGGAAGGAAAGTCTTTTTTAAGTAAGTATATTTTAAGGGAGAGAAAGTTTCGTACATAAATATTTTTTAATACGTTCATTTAATTCATTTAAATAGTCACCTGGCAGCTGGCCTTTCACACTTTGGTTGTAAAGTTATGAATGTTCCCACCTAATAGTTGGCGAGCATTACACAAATAATTTTTGTGGGATAGGCTTTCAGGAGTAGTGTACTAGTTTGTCATTTCAGATGGGCAGTGAATGTAAACTTTTATGTGTAATTTTAAGGTAAGAGAAACACAAAGAAAACCTTTTGGGTGTAAAATTTACACACAAAGATTTCCTTTCCCTAAAAATTTAGCGTTTAGGTGAAGATTTATAACAAGGGTTTCCTTTCCTTTAAAATTTACACACAAAATTTTATTATCCCTTTTAGAACACACACAAAAGTTTCCCTTCCCTTAAAATACGCACAAAAGTTTCCCTTCCCTTAAAACTCACATACAAAAGTTTCCCTTCCCCTAAAACTTAGATACAAAAGTTTCCCTTCCCTTAAAATTTATGTCCGTATTCATAGTGCTTCCTCGAGGCTTCCTTCAGTAAGGAACCCCTTAGAATGGGATTGTACTCGTAGGCAGTTGCATAAAAAACTCGCATTCTAAGGGGCTCCTCATTCAAGGAAGCCTTGAGGAAACACTATGAATATGGACATTTTATTCACAAAAGTTTCTCTTCCTTTAAAACTTACACACAAAGTTTCCCTTCTCTTAAAATGTACCCATAAAAGTTTCCCTTCCCTTACAATTTACCCACAAAAGTTTCCCTTCCCTTAAAATATATTTACACATAGAGGTTTCCCTTATTTAAATACACCTAACACACTAAGGACCAGTTTCATAATCAAATTTAAAGGAGACTTTAAAATTAAAGTCACATTCAGATGTGTAAACAAATGTGTTTTCATATTTGTTTTGACATCTGAAAGTGACTTTAAATTTAAAGACTCCTTTAAATGCGATTATGAAACTCGCCCTAATAATTTTTATGGAAGGCAATCCCATAAAAATTATTTGTGTAATGCCCAAAAATAACTATACAACTATGTATATGTAGGTACATTTTCATGACCAACGTCAGATGGGCCAGCTCACTTTAACTAATGGCGTTCTCGATTGACTGCTCCGAGCAGCTCCAGATCAAATTGCACATGCGCATATAGAGCGAGCACTTGTGGTGGCTTATTCGGATGGCTGTTGCTCTTTTAGGGATCAAGAATTGGCGGATTCGATTGAACTGGATTGCACACAAAGTATCTGTGAGGCGGATCAATCACCGTTCATCGGAGCACATTTAATCCGATCAAGTGCAATTCTGTCATGAACTGATCTGGATGGGTGTTGCATTAGAGCGGATTAGGACTGATCTCAATCGAAAACGCCATAACATATACACCTCCATCCATCGCCAAATGCGCCACTGTTGCCCCTTTAAGAAGAAATAGCGCCTGAAATTTTATGATTAGTGCTGGCATGAAATTTTGGAGTTTTTACGAAGGCTCAAACTTAATTTCTCTACTTCGCAACATTCATAATCTTTCAATTTCGGAAAAAAGCTAAATAGAAAGTTGTAAAATAAAATCGGTAAATCTAGTATAGATTTATCATGCGTTACCGACTATTGCAATAGTCCCATAATTTGCCGGGTATGATGGGCAACGTAATATAATAAAATGTATTTATACAAACGTTTCTCTTCCCTTCAAATGTATATACACGAAAAAGGCTTTCCTTCTCTTTAACAGCACTTTTTAAGAATAACTTATTCGAAAATATTGATATGGAACATCAAACATAACCTAGAAATCGTAACTTTTAAAAGGTGATAATTTCAAAATTTATGTCACAAAATCTTTTAACCGGACACTAAATCGCGCACTATACACTCTACGTTTCACCGTCGTTCGACGGCTTCGTCAGAAGTGAAAAATATGTCAACGGAAACTGAAAAAGTAACTTGATTTCTTTTTTAATTTTTATTTTTTAATCTAAAAATAATTTGAATATTATAAATGTTAAAAAATTGACAGATCTATATTCTATTTAAGGAATCGAGAAAACTACAAAATGTATCGTTTAAATTTGCAAAATCAGTACGTTTATTAATAGAATTCGACGACATTTTTATTTTACACATTTCTATAAAACGTCTTTTGAAAATATTAGACTCGTAATATAAAATATTAGTATTTTCAAAATCAAAATTATGGTCATTTTCTAATGAATGTTCTACAAGCATTGAATGATTTTGATTATTTTTTTGGATATGATATTTATGTTGGTCTAGACGTTTTTTTAAATTTTGGCTTGTTTCTCCAATATAACATGAATTACAATTTAAACATTTAATTTCATAAACTACGTTAGGTTGTTTTGGTTTTGGTGTTTTGGTTTTTAAATTTGAGAAAAAACTATTTAAATTATTTACAGATTTGCTAGCTAAAATTAAATTGTGTTTTTTTGAATATGTTTTTTTAAATGTGTCATATAGTGGTTCAATGTAAGGTAATGATATGCATTTTTTGTTTGAAGTTTGTTTATTGTTATTGTGGATTTTTGAATTTTGTAAATATTTAATACGATTTTTTATTACTGATTCTATAAGATTTATTGGATAAGAATTTTGAACAAGAGTCTTTTTTATTAAATTTAAATTATCGTAAATGAAAAGTTTATCAGAAAGTAAAACAGCTCGATCTGTCAAAGAAATAATTGTTGTAATTTTATAGTTTTTTGAAGTATACGAATGAAAATTAATATATCTACCTGACCACGTAGGTTTATGAAACCAATTTGTTATTAATTTGTTATTACGTCTGACGATATTTACATCTAGAAAACTTAGTGAATTGTTAATTTCTTTTTCTACTGTAAATTGTAATCTATTATGAAAAGAGTTAAATCTACTTAAAACAAAGTCTACTTTATCTGAAGGCAAAATCAATAAAATATCATCGACGTAATGAAAATATAAAGTTAAATTGAAAGGTAATGAGTTAATGACACTTTTTTCTAGTTCCTGCATGACAATTTCAGCTAAAGCAGGCGATAAAGGAGAACCCATTGCTGTACCGAAAATCTGTTTATAAAATTTATCATTGAAAGCGGAATAAGATGTTACAAAACATAAAGTAACAATTTCTAAAAAATTATCTTTGGAAATGTCTGTAAAATCTTTAATTTCTATCCACCTATCATTAATGCTTTTTAAAGCTAACTCTTTTGGAATGTTAGTAAACAAAGAAACAACATCTAAGGAAATTATAATACAGTTATTTGGTATATCTATGTTTTTCAATTTATCTACAAGTTCATAAGAATTTTTTATAAAGTATTCTGATTTACTAGTAACTTCAGTAAGAATTTTTGAAACAAATTTTGATAAGAAATATAGAGAAGAACCTCTAGTAGAAACTATTGGCCGAAGAGGTGTGTTAGGTTTGTGAATTTTTGGAATGCAGTATAATTTAGGAAATGTGGGATGCTGTACTTTAAGAGATTTAGCAATATTATTACTAATTTCAACAGATTTTTCTAACTTATTAATAATATTGAAAGTTTTACGTTGGAAATTTTCTGTGGGTGGTTATTTAATTCTACGTATGTATTATTGTCAGAGAGCATGGTTTGAACTTTTGAAAAATAATCATTTTTGTCAATTAAAACAGTAACATTGCTTTTGTCTGCTACTGTGACAATGATGTTAGGATTTTCTTTAGGGAATTTTTTACAAGTCAAAAGATCTCGAATAAGAATTTTATATTTTGATTTTTCAAAAGTCCTATCAATATTCCTAATGTAATTTAGAAAATTAGAACAGAATTTATTTCTTACTTGTATTTTGGAAGTTGAATCTAAAGATTTTATACCAAACTCTAAGCTACTTAAAACGTTTAGAAAATCTACTTGTTTTTTATTAAAATAGGGTAATGAAATTTTTTTTCCCAAAGCAAAAATGTATTTTAAATTTGACGGAATTTCAGTTTTGGTATAATTAATTAACCATTTATTGATTGTATTTAGGTCAAATTTGATATAAAAGTTTTTATCTCTAATAGAGATAAGATTATCCAACTTTTTAATCTGTGTCGATCGAATTCTATTAAACAACCTTTAATTTTTTTGGTTTTCAAAATGTAGAAAATTGTTTAATGTAATATTATCTAGAAAATTACTTAACTGTCCTAAAGTATAATCTAATTTCCACATTAATTTGGTAAGAATTTTTAGAGTTACTTCAATTTCATATGAAAGAATTTTATTAGCGAAATCCGATACATATTTGTCAATTTTCTGACATGACATATCATACGCTCTTTTCAAAGGGTTAATAATATGATTAGGATATACTCCTTCTTTTCTACATTTAAGCAAAAAGAGCTTACGATTTTTTATTTTGGTAATTTTAGTTAAAGTTTTGGAATAAATTTTGCACAGTACCTTACTTTGGTGCCCGTAGCGACCCTCCACAAAATTGTAAAATCCTATGTTTCTGATATCCATATTTACAGTTGGTTCTTGTCCGATGAAATTTGTATCACAAAATCTTTTAACCGGACACTAAATCGCGCACTATACACTTTACGTTTCACCGTTGTTCGACGTACTGATTTTGCAAATTTAAACGATACATTTTGTATTTTTCTCGATTCCTTAAATAGAATATAGATCTGTCAATTTTTTAACATTTATAATGTTCAAATTATTTTTAGATTAAAAAATAAAAATTAAAAAAGAAATCAAGTTACTTTTTCAGTTTCCGTTGACATATTTTTCACTTCTGACGAAGCCGTCGAACGACGGTGAAACATAAAGTGTATAGTGCGCGATTTAGTGTCCGGTTAAAAGATTTTGTGATACAAATTTCATCGGACAAGAACCAACTGTAAATCAAAATTTATGGATAATCCGCATATTTTATTGTAGAAATACGTTCAATGTAAGGTAAATTAACTATTTATATCACAAAAAATGTTGAACGTTTATGGACATATTCTTTAACAGACCCCAATGTGAGTATTAGTTGTAAATTGTTGATAATAAATGTGGTGTTATATTGAGCTACGACCCTTATTTCATGTTACTTAAATTATTACCGTAACAATATGTCGGAACACTTGCAAAATCCCAGGCACCAAAATGTGTGTTGGGCTGTGTAATCCATAGATAAAGGAAGATAGAAGATTGGTAACTCAATAATAAGAATCCACCACACTGTTTTTAGCGCCACAGGTGGCCGTTAGTTAAAGCTCAGTAATAGGCGGGAATTATTTAAATTTGAAAGTTGACTACACTCGTATCTTCTATAACATTAAAGCTGGATTTACATGGAGCGCTGAGCGCGTCAAAACGTCGGGCGTACTGTACTCCCATTGGTTAGTGCTCGTTACGTAAAGAACAGAAGGGTGTAGCGTTGCTTTTTTCGATTCGTTATCATAGTAACAGTGTTTATTAAAAAAATAGATAAAACAATTTTTTGAAAGAAGCTCAAATCAATTGTAAATTTCTAAAAGGCAATTCTATTCGAATTTTGGCGGCCTTAGATTATAATCAAGGTAAATTTCTTTTCTTAATCCTTGTATATTAGTAAAAAGTTAATTTATTTAGGCCTTTCTTGTTTGGATATACTTGAAACTCATTACCAAGAGTCATCTCGTCATAGATTACATCGCCGGTGATCCCGTTAGTTGTCTTATTCGACTTCTTACCTCCTATCGACTCTATTACTTAGAGGAAGCAGTTTTTAGAACTTAAGAATAAGCGCTTTCCTAAAATCAGAAGAGTAACTGGACGAGATCCTACAGAGGAGAATATGGCAAGTTAACGCTTTGAACTCTAAATAGTAAAAGAAATATTACTTAGAACAAATTAATATAAAGAGAAGTTTTATCAGGAACTGTCGTTCAAAAATAAAAATTCAGTTTTCATAGAAATAGTTTAAATTTTGGAAAATCATTGAATCTGTACGTTAATACCTACTTGAAAATTTGTAAAAGTAATAGCTATTGCTTCGTGGTAATAATATTTATTAATGGACAAAAATGAATATTATGTCGTAGTAATAATATTTATTTATATAAAGAATTGAATCTTGCTTTCTAAATAACGTTATAAATAAACCGATTTTTTTAATATTAATCAAATTGTTTTATTATTTGATCAATTATATATTTAGGGTTGACTGGATACAGCCCTTAAAAAAATTATATTAAATATCCAGTGGCGCCCAATAAAACTTAAATTTAAATACCTACTTTCCCGGCTCTCCATCAAACCGAAGTGCTGTCCTGGTAAAAATATGTTACAAGCCAATAAGAGTACAGTACGCCCGGCGTTTTGACGCGCTCAACGCTTCATGTAAATCCAGCTTAAGGCGTCGTCATCCTACTTCAACACTACTCTATACTTTTACAACCTTAAATTTTCAGTTTTAATAAATAAGTAGCATGTAAGGTGGCAAAAGTAATATTGAGTGAGGATATCGAAGGAATGACGGCTCATAACCACGGTTAGGCGGATTGGATTCCGCTCGCGCTGGCAAGAGCGTCATATCTAAGTGCACTCGATACGGGAATAGCAAATAATCGCATGCATAATTTGCAATAGCAAAGAACGTTTAGTGTTTAATTTAATTTATTTAATTTTTAATTCGAAAATACGAAATTTTGTTTAAATTTAACAATTTCTTACGCAATAAAATTAAAATATCGTCCGACGCTTATGGAGAAATGAGCCAGCGCAATGATCGTACATAAACATGCACAGTAAAGCGGCGACCCAGGCGGACTGTTGCAAGCGGAATCTCATCCTCCTAACCCTGCTCATAACACTAAGTTATTGTTTAATTTATTTAGTTATTGTTTAATTTTATTTAGTTTAATTTATTTAGTTGTATTAATCAGAGGAGAACTAGTGAAAAGTAATAATTATTAAGAAAAATAATAATGACCTGCTTGAGGGTGCTGTATGATTTTGCTAACGAATAGTCTCCTTGTATCAAAGTGTGCTCAGGACTAAACATTATTTTTTGATACACAAAAAATAATTTCACCAAGAAATTTCTTGTTCTGAATGTATGAATTAATAATTATGGCAACAGAAGGAGAAATGAAAGATGTTCTCTTAAATTTGCTGTCATATAAATAAAACGTAAACTCTTGTGTAATACATATTTAATAGGTCAAGTTATATGTATACAGGTAGAGCATTCAAAGCTAACTAGTAATCTACAAATAAGAAAAGATATGCCATTGAGAAAACAACCAATCTTCCTTTTAATCAAAACTTCTTAAATATTTCTGATGTTCGAACAAGAATAAACTATACGATGTTTGATTTGCATACTTTTTGGCAACAAGAAATGATGTTGAGACAATCTTCAAAATGTATTATGTATAACACAAATTCCGCATAAAATATCACTCATTTGACAAAGAACTGTGTACTCCTCCTAAGCAGCAGTTCATCTTTCCTGCAAAGACAAAATAAATCTATAAATAGAATAGTAACAATAACCCATTCTTATGTTATAGGAGTACATTTTTAGAATTTTTTCTGTTCATTTTCAAGCATTAATTAGACATTTTCTAATTTATAACAATTATTAGCTTATGACATTTTAGCAGTTTACAAAATATTCACTCGATACTCGAGGTTGTAACACGCCGATGTGCTACGCTTGTTTGTTGACTTTTACCGACAACTAAATAGTAATAAAAATGTCCAAACAAATAAACAAATTTAATTTATGGACGAATTAATTGACTGGTAACTGAAAATTGGCTGTCTGCAAGACTTTAACGCGTATTTACCGTAAGGGGTACGGCTTGGTCAGAATTTCTGAAAAGGTCAGGTTTTATTGCCCTACGTCTAGACTGCGCCTCTACCTGCAAAATCTTATTGCCCTACAATACTACTACGCTATGCGTCGACCAGTTCTCAGAAATACCCCGATGTATCCCTTTCAATATTTCAAACAACTTCCAATAATTATTGCCTCGTGATCGCTAATTAGTGAAGGACTCTACTTATGTCTGAGCACCCTGATTCGAATCCTGGCGAGACGGTAATAACTCTGAGACGGGGAATTGGTTACGTGCAAATAAAATACGGACTTATATTTAATTAATTATTTATTGCAAGAGCAAGGTAAAAAACTCCGATTTCTAGCCGCACTGCAGTCTAGAAAAATGAGCGGAAAAACCTTGTCGTTTAAAAATTTAATACAGAGGGACACCAGAAAAAATTACGATTTTGTAAGAAATACAGTAGAATTCGTTTAATGACTTTCTCGTTTGGATATCGTGACGAACTAACTGTTTTCAATTACACAGCTGGTGGTTTTATGCTTGTCCCAAACAATGGTTGTGGACCTTGTTATTCAATCTACATTAACAATTAAGTTGGTTTCAAAATTAGATTGGTCTTGGTACTCGTGTTTACCATTTTCAATAGTACTCGAAGACGCTCTGTGTGATCAACCAGCGTACAGTGTGGCCGTGTGTCTACAGTGTAAGTAGATATACTATGCCGGTTCTGCGCCAAAAACCCATAAGAAATAACACAGGCCTCGAGATTGCAATTTTTGCGCGGATCATGGTCAGGGGGGGTGAGGTAAGAAGGGGGAGAGGGGTCGCGCGCAAGCGGCAGCAGAAACGAGACGTGGGCAAGCCGGAGCGAGAGGGGGAGACGCGGCAGTAGATATCTAGACTCGCGACGTTGGTACATTTTTGGGCATAGTTACAGCGGTTTTTGGAAACGGAGGGGTGTTTCGCGAATTCTACCTTAATATTTGATTTTTTTTTCTTCGCCTCATCATATGTATTAAATAGCGCGTCGACTTATGACCAGTGCTAATAGATGTTTATTTTAAGATATTTCTAAATAACGATTTTTTTTCTCGGTCCGGAGAGAGATTCGAACCCGTTCGCGCGCAAGCGGCAGCAGAAGCGAGACGCGGGCAAGCCGGAGCGAGAGGGGGAGACGCGGCAGTAGATATCTAGACTCGCGACCTTGGTACATTTTTGGGCATAGTTACAGAGGTTTTTGGAAACGGAGGGGTGTTTCGCGAATTCTACCTTAATATTTGATTTTTTTTTCTTCGCCTCATCATATGTATTAAATAGCGCGTCGACTTATGACCAGCGCTAATAGATGTTTATTTTAAGATATTTCTAAATAACGAATTCTTTTCTCGGTCCGGAGAGAGATTCGAACCCGTTCCTCGGCGTTCGTGAGCCGTCCACCTAAGCAGCTCGACCGTTGAGTCAGTTGTTCGTATCCGTTCGAGATGTGTAATATTAACGACGCGCGGCGAATGATGTCCTTTTTTTTCGTCGAACACGGATGCGATGTTGGTTGCGTCAATTTGTTTTTTCTCGGTCTGGAGAGAGATTCGAACTCGTTCCTCAGCGTTCGTGAGCCATCCACCTAAGCAGCTCGACCGTTGAATCAGTTGTTCGTATCCGTTCGAGATGTGTAATAAGAACGACGCGCGGTGGAGGATGTCGTTTAGCGCTCGCGGTTTCTGGAATGTTAATACTTCGTCAGCAGATAGCAACACTCGCGACCTTAGTGCAATTTAGAGAGCAGCGAGATAAAGAAAACGAATCAAGGTCGAATCGCACACGATTAAGCTCGATTAACTGAGAATGAAATTAGAAATAGATACAACGAAATTTAGCAAATTAATTGCAAACGGAAGTCGTTTCAGTACACATCATGAAGCAAATTTTCTTTCAAGCTGATTTAGGAATCACTACACTACTTAACTGTTTTAAATTGAACGTAAAATTTACTCTACTGCAAAAGCGTTATAAATACCTGAGAAACGAAAACTGCGAAGCATTGTATTCAATTTAAAAAACTTTTAAAACGAACACTGATTTATAAATGATACAGAAATCCTCGAATGTGAGTGGTTGATTCATTTCTATTGAAATCTATAAATTTGGGTACCTAGTAAATGTCTGGTGACGAATTGCGAAAGGACGATTACCGGCGTCCATCTCGGAGACGTTGCGTCGATGGGTTTCTGTAAAAGAATGACGTGCGCGGGAGGGAACTTGCATAGATCGCTGCACCCAGAGCGGCGGCGGCGTCGCGGAAATTTCGTCTACCATCAGTTTTGAATTTTTTTTTAATTCCATCTTATCTATTAAACATCGCGTTGAGTTATGACCAGCGCTAATAGATGTTTATTTCAGCAAGCAGGAGGTGAACGCTACAGTGGATAGTGACCTTGGTACATTTTAGCATAGTTACAACGATGTTTTGAAAACGCAGGGTGTTTCGCGAATTTTAAAAAAATTAAAAAGGATCAAATTGTAAATCTTAATGAAAACAAAATTCCAATCGCGCGTGATTGATTGTCTAACAGCAAGGGTTTGAACGCAGCTAATTCATCAGTATTTTACCACGCGATATCTGCTGCGTTTACTTTTGCGTACAACAGACAGTGACACGTGACTGAATTTCTTAATACAATTCTTGATACAATTTTTACATTTAGACGTAGGCGATTATCATTTGCCATTCCAACACGCGTGCAGTCACTTGCATTAATCATTGGTAAAAATTTTGTACATATTTCGAATGTCTCACTCCAACTACACATAACATCGCGCACTACTGGAACGCACATTGTGTTATGGAGTGTACCTAAAGGCACCTTTTATCTCTAATGCTTAGAATCTCTGCTAACAAACTGAATAAAATATCTGCATAATATACATGTTAAGACTTGTTGAACAGATAAATTAAAGCTTTAATTATGCTAACTCTGAACATCCTACATATTCACAGATTTTCTGCAGTAGTGGAATAATTTATAAATTGTTTTAATTAACCAGGGTCAATCCTTTTATACAGGGTGCAGTTTAAGCTGCTCGAAAAGTTACATACACAAGAGATGTAGACAGAATGACAGATATTTTTTAACTACTAAATTTATGATTTTAATTTGCGCGCGCTTCAACGTTGAATGCATAAACGTTTCGATAATAGCATTTAATCGCATACGTTTCAACCTTGATTCATTTCACTGCTCTCTCTACTGCCAGAGAATTGACCTTAAGGCTTTTAATTCCTTACCGCTGAAAATCAAAGTAATATAAACAAATTTAAAAGTTTATTAAAGCAATACTAGATACACAAATGTCTGTATTCATAAAAACATTTTTTCGAATGATCTCTTATTGTTTGAATCAATTAAATGTATCGGTGTTCATGAATGAGTGTAAAAATATTTTAACTTGCATCACCCTACACTGTATTTCTGTGTGTTACTATTATTATCATTAAGTACTGTATTGATTGATTGATCTGTTGTAAACTAAACTAAATGTTAAATGAGTAACGATTATGCTATCAGAATGTAGGTGCAATCGAATTGAGCAAATTATATTGATTCTCGTGAGAAACATTATCTGCTGCTTCGTCGTTCAACAAAAATGCTTTAATAAAAATTATATTACATACCAATATACCAATAAAAATTAAATAACCAATTACAGTCGCACCTCTATAACTCAAACCTCCACAACTTGAAATTTACTGATGTCCTTGCACACTGCGTAAAACTGAAATCTCTTTCTTTAACTCAAGATTTCGAGTATACGTTTCTGGTTTAGCAGTTTGAAATTTATAGCGCAGCATAAATACACACAGCAGCTTCACTCTCCTTGGCGGGAAAATTCAGTGTTCCGAATGAATAATCTGTCACGTGACCTGTTAGAGCGCATTCAACTGAACGCACGGAGTGTTTCTTTTTCTCACTCTTACATGCACTGAAACGCAGTCGCTCTCCCTTAAATTGCATGAATACGATCAGTGGTGTCTCGTGTAATTAGCAGCATAATAGATGCTTTCGATTATGCATGCCGGGATGGACTGAGTAAACTTAAACTCTAGGCTTTCAAGTAGTGATCAGATAATTCAAATTAAAAATCTTGCCCTGTCAGATCAAAGGTGTCGACAAACAGTTTCCATGCTGATTATGCTGTGCTTATAGGATAGCGAAACAAAGCGTTATTGCTGTAAGTCATTACCACCTTTAAGCATTATCTCTGTTGTGATATCATATTTTGCAATGAAATAACTGAACAATTATCAAACGATTTTGAATTCATTTTTTCTGCTGCATTAGGTGTGAGTGAAGAAAAATATTTCTATAAAATTATCGTATCGATTAATCAAATTTATTTCTTAAGTGTGATTAGTTAGTTTATCGTAATCCATTATTTTAGTGTATATTAGAGGGTTTGGAATGATTCTACCGAATATATCCGAAATAAAAAAAAAACTTACCAAACGACCATTGATAAATTTAATGTGAAATCTCATGATATTTATGTTACAATTAATACGTTTAAAAACATAGTCTAAAAATCTAACGAAACTACAATGTATCCTTAAGGAATAATATGTAGGTACAGGGAATTTAGATACATGATAGAAAAGTGCGTAGGGGTGGATGGAGAATTGAAAAACAATTTTCTTGGAAACTCAATCTGGGGACATACTGTATATAGAAATAATTATGAAGTTAGATGATCTATACAAAAAGATACCTCGAGATAGATGACACCCTGTAGAAGGATGACAGCGTTAGATTCTATTAATTTATCAGTATTATCAACTAACCGAGCATGCAGACAATCAGATTGAGTAAAATACCTATATAATTATCTAAACCAGTAAAAAAAAGGAGCCTGGTATAGATTAGTACTTATCATACACTGAGAACCTTATAAGACTGCACATAGTAGTTACCAGTGGAAGCTTTATTACATTATTATTTCCAAATTTATTTCATTCACCATGGTTACCGTGTGCTGTTATTAATGACACTACTGATTTTGAATTGTCAGATTGAATTAAATTGTTCTTTTGATTTATTGTAAAATAATGTATACAACCACCGAAAAAGTTGAAATGTACCAACGCCCACTTCACATAGGCCGAAGTTAGATAGTGGGGAACATCGAAATTTCGGGGGACGCCAAGATTTTCGGGGGACTCGGTCAGTATGTGTCTCGCCGTTGAACTGTTAGCGCGTACGTAAATGCGCTTACTGATTGATTTAAAATGGTCACTGCATGTTCAGTATCGCAGTGTGAAAGTAACTCATCTGTTTTAATTATGTATTATTATTACATCTCGTATTTAATTATTAAGAGAACTTATTTTTTAACATTATTAAAAATTTCCTTTTTTTAAGAATCATAGTAGTCCTCGCTGCGACTCCTGGACAATAGTAGTTAGAACTATTATGTATTGTATGTAGTTCAGTTAACTCTGCTATATCGTTCATATTTCCAATAGTTTCAAATGAATTATTTCTTTTTTTAATTTAAAGATATTAGAAACAATAAAAATAATTAAGTACATTATTTTTAAACTCGTGCTCGTGAGTTTACATAATTATATTCCACACACGGGCATTGTATATATTTTAACATGTTGGAATTAGTTTTATGAATATATTTAATTTTACAATAATAAATTTATGGTCAATTCTGACTCCGCATTACACATTCGGCATTAGATAAATAATACGTCAGTTAACGGCGCGGCGCGCGCGGCGTTGTCTCAAGTTCTCGGGGTATTCTCCCACTCCTTTGAGCAGGCCTATTATTCAGTGGGCGTTGAATGTACACATTATTCTCAAATGTAGCTTCGTTGAGAGAGGTCTCTGCATTATTTGCTGCCAAATTTCCAGCTAAATACATGCAATGAAATAAATCTTCCTTAATACTTTCTATGTGTAGTTTTTAAATGATTCAGCATTGAAAATTGAGTAGTAACCATAGCAACGTAATATAAAAACCTCTATGTGCAATTTTATATAACTCGGAAATGTATTATCTGATCACGTAATTTTCATCTATGTGCAGCGTTACAAGATTCTCACTGTATACGTTTCCACGCTTCGACCGATTAAAGTGTTTTTGTTTACGTCAACATAATAGTCTGTTTTAAATTGCGAACAATAATTAATGCTATCTGCTTATAAAAGCCGTTTTGTTTGTAGGTTTATAATAATAATAATAATAATAATGTTTATTAGTCATGATGCTCTGACACATATACAACGCATACAGGCAAAAGACACGTCGAGTTCTTACAACTACTCAAATAACAACCATACTAAGCTTTCACAAGAAAAATTTCCTAGAAAATAATATAAATAGAATTTTCACATGGAAAATCTCCTATAAAATATATTTTAGAGTCAGCCTTTATTTAGGAATTCGTCCGTAGAGTAGAAGGCCTCTTGTATTAGTAACTGTTTTAATTTAACTTTGAAACTATTACTATCACAATCGATCGTCAAGTTATTCCATAAGCTTTTCACTTTGCTTAAGTACATGAGTCCCGTGTAAGTGGGTCCATTCTGACCAATAACTAGACGGTTATAAGGTAATCGATATTCATTATTCTTCCTTGTAGGATAATTATGATAGTAACTGTTCCTATCAACAGAGCGTTCAATTGAACGGGCATACAACACAGTTTCGTATATAAACATTGATGGAACAGTCATGATTTTATACTTGCGAAAAAATTGTTTACAGCTCGTACTTGTGTTCGAACCGGCAATTAAACGCACTACTTTCTTTTGTAATTTGAATACATTCACAGCAGTGGCACAGTTTCCCCAAAAAAGTATGCCATAATTTAGAAGGGGGTAAATAAGACTGTAATACATCATCCATAAAATATCTAGATTAACAGTGTTTCGCATTCTGTAAATCAAAAATATTTGGCTACTTAATTTATGTTCTAAATATTGTACATGGAATTTCCATGTTAATTTACAGTCGATTTGGACGCCTAAGAATTTACAATAAGAAACGCACTCTATTGAAAGACTATTAAGTCGCACTAAGGGTGAAGCATTGATAGTAGTATTTTTTGTAGTTATCTGCATCAATTGTGTTTTTGTTGTGTTCAGGTTTAAACCATTACATAAACACCACTGATGCATTTCGAACAGAGTAGTATTTGCCATGGCAATCGCGTCTTCGGTATTTGGCCCGGAGATGACGAAGGTGGTGTCGTCAGCGTAGATTGTAGTCCTGGTTGGCGTTGGACAACACTGTGGAAGATCGTTTATGAAGAGCGTAAATAACACGGGGCCTAAGATAGATCCCTGTGGGACCCCCATTTCCACTTCAAGCATTGCTGATAAGCAACCATTGGCTATTACTTGTTGGTATCGGCCGCTGAGATATGATTTGATCCATTGATTGGCAAGTCCCCTTATACCCATTACTTCTAACTTGTAGCACAGTAGCTTGTGATCAACAGAGTCGAAAGCTCGACTGAGGTCGCAGAATAAAGCGAACACCTTCCTTTTGTTGTTGAGTTCTTCCAAAACAAAATTGTATGTATCCGTTATAGCTGTTTTAGTTGATCTACCTTTACGGAAGCCGTTTTGCGCGTTACAAATAATTTGATGTTTGTTCAAAAAGGACGTTAAACGTTTGTTAAAGATTTCTTCGAACACTTTTCCGAGTTGGCACTGTAAGGCGATGGGGCGATAGTTAGCAATTTCTGATCTATTTCCTTTATTCTTAAACACAGGGACCACTTTTGAAATTTTAAGCTCAGTAGGATATTGGCCGTGTGAAAAGGATTCATTGATTATGTGACTTAAAGGGGCAGCTATTATATCTGCAGTAGCTTTTAGTACAGTCCCGGGGATACCGTCAATGCCCGCACTTTTCTTAACACATTTAGTTCGGATCACTCTTTCAACTTCGTTTCGGTCGGTTGCCGGCAAAAAGATGGATTCCGATGGGGTTTGAGTTGTTACACATTTCATTGCGATGGGGGAAGATGCTGAGCTCCCGACGAAATATTGGTTTAAGACATCGGGTACTTCTTTCTCATTCAAAGTAGCTTTACTTTTTGGGTCCAATATTTGACAAACCCGGTTTGTTGCACTGGCTCGATTTTCGTTGATAATTTTCCAGCATTCACGTGAAATATTCGATGCTTCGGCTAGTCTGCTGGAATTATACGTTTTTTTGGCCCTGTCAATTTTGATTTTATAGATGTCTTTAAAATTCAGAAAACGTTCGTGAAACCAATCGTTATTTAAAATTTTATCTAGTTGGTGCATCTCATTGAGCATAGCGGACATGTTTTTTATGTCGGCAGTTATCCAGGAGTTCTTGCGTTTGCAATTAATCTTCGTCTTAACTAGAGGAAACGCAATGTTGAAATTGTGCATAAATATAGTTTTGAAGGCGTCGAATTTCTGGTCAACACCATCTATAGTAAGTACCTCCGTCCATTCTTGTGACAGTAGCATACTGCGAAAAAAATTGATGCTGGAGTCGTTAAAGCGCCTTTTGTAAAAGTATGTGTCACTAACTTTTCCTTCTGCGACTGAGAAGTCAAGTATCTGGTAAGTATGGTCCGAAAGAAAAGTTTCTTCGGTACTTACGGAACATTCAAAATCTGTAAATACATTATCGATACAGGTTTCAGAGTGTTTATCTACTCTAGTGGCTTTGATAGTTTTTAATGTTAGATTAAATTGCATCATTGTGTTTTTAAGTTCCATCGAGTCGGATGTTGGGCGAAGGGTGTCGATGTTAAAGTCTCCGCATACAATGTGAAAATTAGCATAGTTGTACAAATGAAGTAGCTGATTGTCGAAATTGTAGAAAAATTCGGCTAAGTTAGCACGAGGTGATCTATAGACGAGTATGACTAAATATGTTTCCTTTTTTATGCTGATCGTGCAAGCCACCATCTCGCATACCTCTTCTATTGTTACGCAAGGAATATCGGCTGAGGCAATATTATTTTTTACGAAAATACACACTCCTCCACCGCGCTTTTCTTTTCTTTCAAAATGACTTATTAACTTGTAGTTCGCTAGGGTTACCATCTCGTCTGGGGTTAACCAATGTTCAGAAATGCAAACGATATCCGGCAAGGTGCTTTCTAGAAGAACTTCCAACGCAGGAACTTTGTTACGTAAGCTTCTAATGTTTAGATGCAGTAGTTTTAGCTGACAATAATTCGTCTGTATGCTGGTTTTTTTACTTATTGGTATTGTTTGGGTATTTATATTAACTGTCGATAAGGATTTGTTTTGCTTTTTAATGTTGGTTTTTCCTAAACAACCTCCGAAAAAAATAACGTTTTACTACTAAGTTTTGTGGCCACACCTCTTTAGTGTACATTTCTTGTAATATATCGAACTCGAATCCTACTTTAAAGGATTTATTATTGCTTTTGTTATCTTCGTGTTTTTGTATTTCTTCAATAACAAAATCGCGATCTGGGAATTTACTTTTCAGATACTCTCTTACGTCATTTGCAGTGTTATCCGAACTTACTTTGCCCACAAATAACCAGGCCATCCTTCTTGCCGCTTTAAATTTCTCGTTTTCCGTCTGATGTGTCCCTATTATCGCATTTAGCGATGTACTTTCTTTTTTCTGTTTCTCGCCTAACTTATTTAAACTTATTGTCTTGATTTTTAAATTTCTATTTACATTTACTGGCCCCCTATTTCTCCGATCAATGACCTGGACCGTTTTGTTAAAACTCGGAGGTGCTGTGTTTATATTTTTATCCGATTTCTGCGAGTTTTGTTTTTGCTCGACTTCTTTCATTATTATTGTGTCAGTTGACGAGTTACTATCCGTCGATGAATTGAATTCGTTTTCTGTATCGCGTGGTGTCGAATTTAAATTATTTTCATGGTTTTTATCGTTAGATGGCGCTGCTAACACTTTTCGCAAGAGTTCATTATTTTCATTTAATACCGTAATTGTTATATTAAGGTTACTTATAATAATGTCTTTTTCACTTAAAAGTTTTTTTAAATAAAATACCTCTGTATTGAGGACATCGATTGTTTCTTGTGCTGCTGGATTCTCTTGTTCGCTACGGGGTGGGACCCTATTTTTAACGTCGATGTCGGGATCCGCGTTCAATGGAGATGTCCCACAACAATTTATTAGCTCTTCGTTTATTACTTCAACGTTTTTTAGATATTTTACGCAACTAATGTGCGACACTGTACCACAGATTATACATTTTTGACCGGTGTAAGCGTTATTCTTACACCTTTTACACACTTTGTTTGCCACGAGGTCGTTTGTGACACTCGCATTTGACGCCATGACAGAACAACGTATATATACGTTTATACTGAGTACCTAGAATCTGAAGCGTCATTATCTTTAAGTTAATATTTTTGAGCAACGACCTATAATAAATTTTATGGAACAGATTATATGCACAAGACCGTAGTCCAAATATATTTCAATAAAAAGTTAAAGCGTTTTGCTTTTACGGATGAGGTCGTTGCTCAAAAATATTAACTTAAAGGTAATGACGCTTCAGATTCTAGGTACTCAGTATAAACCTACAAACAAAACGGCTTTTATAAGCAGATAGCATTAATTATTGTTCGCAATTTAAAACAGACTATTATGTTGACGTAAACAAAAACACTTTAATCGGTCGAAGCGTGGAAACGTATACAGTGAGAATCTTGTAACGCTGCACATAGATGAAAATTACGTGATCAGATAATACATTTCCGAGTTATATAAAATTGCACATAGAGGTTTTTATATTACGTTGCTATGGTTACTACTCAATTTTCAATGCTGAATCATTTAAAAACTACACATAGAAAGTATTAAGGAAGATTTATTTCATTGCATGTATTTAGCTGGAAATTTGGCAGCAAATAATGCAGAGACCTCTCTCAACGAAGCTACATTTGAGAATAATGTGTACATTTCAACTTTTTCGGTGGTTGTATACATTATTTTACAATAAATCAAAAGAACAATTTAATTCAATCTGACAATTCAAAATCAGTAGTGTCATTAATAACAGCACACGGTAACCATGGTGAATGAAATAAATTTGGAAATAATAATGTAATAAAGCTTCCACTGGTAACTACTATGTGCAGTCTTATAAGGTTCTCAGTGTATGATAAGTACTAATCTATACCAGGCTCCTTTTTTTTACTGGTTTAGATAATTATATAGGTATTTTACTCAATCTGATTGTCTGCATGCTCGGTTAGTTGATAATACTGATAAATTAATAGAATCTAACGCTGTCATCCTTCTACAGGGTGTCATCTATCTCGAGGTATCTTTTTGTATAGATCATCTAACTTCATAATTATTTCTATATACAGTATGTCCCCAGATTGAGTTTCCAAGAAAATTGTTTTTCAATTCTCCATCCACCCCTACGCACTTTTCTATCATGTATCTAAATTCCCTGTACCTACATATTATTCCTTAAGGATACATTGTAGTTTCGTTAGATTTTTAGACTATGTTTTTAAACGTATTAATTGTAACATAAATATCATGAGATTTCACATTAAATTTATCAATGGTCGTTTGGTAAGTTTTTTTTTTTATTTCGGATATATTCGGTAGAATCATTCCAAACCCTCTAATATACACTAAAATAATGGATTACGATAAACTAACTAATCACACTTAAGAAATAAATTTGATTAATCGATACGATAATTTTATAGAAATATTTTTCTTCACTCACACCTAATGCAGCAGAAAAAATGAATTCAAAATCGTTTGATAATTGTTCAGTTATTTCATTGCAAAATATGATATCACAACAGAGATAATGCTTAAAGGTGGTAATGACTTACAGCAATAACGCTTTGTTTCGCTATCCTATAAGCACAGCATAATCAGCATGGAAACTGTTTGTCGACACCTTTGATCTGACAGGGCAAGATTTTTAATTTGAATTATCTGATCACTACTTGAAAGCCTAGAGTTTAAGTTTACTCAGTCCATCCCGGCATGCATAATCGAAAGCATCTATTATGCTGCTAATTACACGAGACACCACTGATCGTATTCATGCAATTTAAGGGAGAGCGACTGCGTTTCAGTGCATGTAAGAGTGAGAAAAAGAAACACTCCGTGCGTTCAGTTGAATGCGCTCTAACAGGTCACGTGACAGATTATTCATTCGGAACACTGAATTTTCCCGCCAAGGAGAGTGAAGCTGCTGTGTGTATTTATGCTGCGCTATAAATTTCAAACTGCTAAACCAGAAACGTATACTCGAAATCTTGAGTTAAAGAAAGAGATTTCAGTTTTACGCAGTGTGCAAGGACATCAGTAAATTTCAAGTTGTGGAGGTTTGAGTTATAGAGGTGCGACTGTAATTGGTTATTTAATTTTTATTGGTATATTGGTATGTAATATAATTTTTATTAAAGCATTTTTGTTGAACGACGAAGCAGCAGATAATGTTTCTCACGAGAATCAATATAATTTGCTCAATTCGATTGCACCTACATTCTGATAGCATAATCGTTACTCATTTAACATTTAGTTTAGTTTACAACAGATCAATCAATCAATACAGTACTTAATGATAATAATAGTAACACACAGAAATACAGTGTAGGGTGATGCAAGTTAAAATATTTTTACACTCATTCATGAACACCGATACATTTAATTGATTCAAACAATAAGAGATCATTCGAAAAAATGTTTTTATGAATACAGACATTTGTGTATCTAGTATTGCTTTAATAAACTTTTAAATTTGTTTATATTACTTTGATTTTCAGCGGTAAGGAATTAAAAGCCTTAAGGTCAATTCTCTGGCAGTAGAGAGAGCAGTGAAATGAATCAAGGTTGAAACGTATGCGATGAAATGCTATTATCGAAACGTTTATGCATTCAACGTTGAAGCGCGCGCAAATTAAAATCATAAATTTAGTAGTTAAAAAATATCTGTCATTCTGTCTACATCTCTTGTGTATGTAACTTTTCGAGCAGCTTAAACTGCACCCTGTATAAAAGGATTGACCCTGGTTAATTAAAACAATTTATAAATTATTCCACTACTGCAGAAAATCTGTGAATATGTAGGATGTTCAGAGTTAGCATAATTAAAGCTTTAATTTATCTGTTCAACAAGTCTTAACATGTATACAGGGTGTCCACCGAGTGCCGCGGTCCTCTCTAGCGCCTATAGTATATAAGATAGAAATAAAATTCAAACGAGCTAAGGTGTAACTCAGTCAGCTCTACTTCATAAAATTATTTTTGGCTATACAGAGTGTTCAGTAACTGAGAGCCATACCAAAGTTATATCTTTTTAAATGGAACACCCAATATATTTTTACATATTTCGAAAGTATGCATAACGAATAGGTAATGACAAAAAATTTAGGAAGTTTTACTTAAGAGTTTGTAAGATATTGATGTTTAAGTGTAAAAAAATGCCATAATATGAGTGCTTATATCTTTATTATTTATTTACATTTCGTCTTGAATTTTTGTAGGTACTCAATACAATATCTTTTCTACAGAAATTTCAAAACAGCTTCGGTCTATCAGTTATTATGTGATTATGTGTACAGGGTGTTGAATTTTGCAAAAGATAGTTTTTCTCAAAATTTTCAAATGGAACACCCAGTATATCTAGACTCTCGTGAAACACTGTTTTAATAAGCTTTTATAAAATGCTAAATGTATTTGTCTAAACTGAAGAAGTCGTGACATAAATATTAATAATTTTTTTTTTCATTCAATATTGACGTTATTTAGCCTTTCCGACCGGTTCTTCTGTTTTGATTTGCTGATAAATCAATGAATATGTTTTATTTTTCGTTCAAAGTAATTGAATATGTTCCTGTTAAAATAATTCCTATTTTTCTTTACTTTGAAAATATCTAAATAACATTAAAATAATAATTTTAAAAAATAAAATTTAGAATCACGTTGCCGTTTGCTAGAAAATAGGAAAACAGTTGCTATAAATTTTTAATTGACAGAACAATTATTCAGATTAGTAGATAACACTACTTTTACAGTTTTGTATTTTTTTATGATAACAAAATGCATTTTAATAATGAAGAGTTACGTGACAAGACATACCTACTAGGAAAAGGCAACCAAAACTGTCTTTTGGCATCAAGATTATATTCGCAGCATTATCCTATGAGAAGACACCTGGATTATGGAGTTTTTCAAAGATTGAAAGAAAGATTCGAAACGCCACGAAACATTAAATACAGTAAAAATGTTATTAAAATAACGTAATTTAAATATGTATTTTCAAAATAAAGAAAAATAGAAATTAGTTTAACAGGAACATATTCAATTACTTTGAACGAAAAATAAAACATATTCATTGATTTATCAGCAAATCAAAACAGAACAATCGGTCGGAAAGGCTAAATAACGTCAATATTGAATGAAAAAAAATTATTAATATTTATGTCACGACTTCTTCAGTTTAGACAAATACATTTAGCATTTTATGAAAGCTTATTAAAACAGTGTTTCACGAGAGTCTAGATATACTGGGTGTTCCATTTGAAAATTTTGAGAAAAATTATCTTTTGCAAAACTCAACACCCTGTACACATAATAATTGATAGACCGAAGCTGTTTTGAAATTTCTGTAGAAAAGATATTGTATTGAGTACCTACAAAAATTCAAGACGAAATGTAAATAAATAACAAAGATATAAGCACTCAAATTATGGCAATTTTTTACACTTAAACATCAATATCTTACAAACTCTTAAGTAAAACTTCCTAAATTTTTTGTCATTACCTATTCGTTATGCATACTTTCGAAATATGTAAAAATATATTGGGTATTCCATTTAAAAAGATATAACTTTGGTATGGCTCTCAGTTGCTGAACACTCTGTATAGCCAAAAATAATTTTATGAAGTAGAGCTGACTGAGTTACACCTTAGCTCGTTTGAATTTTATTTCTATCTTATATACTATAGGCGCTAGAGAAGACCGCGGCACTCGGTGGACGTGGTAAAATACTGATGAATTAGCTGCGTTCAAACCCTTGCTGTTAGACAATCAATCACGCGCGATTGGAATTTTGTTTTCATTAAGATTTACAATTTGATCCTTTTTAATTTTTTTAAAATTCGCGAAACACCCTGCGTTTTCAAAACATCGTTGTAACTATGCTAAAATGTACCAAGGTCACTATCCACTGTAGCGTTCACCTCCTGCTTGCTGAAATAAACATCTATTAGCGCTGGTCATAACTCAACGCGATGTTTAATAGATAAGATGGAATTAAAAAAAAATTCAAAACTGATGGTAGACGAAATTTCCGCGACGCCGCCGCCGCTCTGGGTGCAGCGATCTATGCAAGTTCCCTCCCGCGCACGTCATTCTTTTTACAGAAACCCATCGACGCAACGTCTCCGAGATGGACGCCGGTAATCGTCCTTTCGCAATTCGTCACCAGACATTTACTAGGTACCCAAATTTATAGATTTCAATAGAAATGAATCAACCACTCACATTCGAGGATTTCTGTATCATTTATAAATCAGTGTTCGTTTTTAAAAGTTTTTTAAATTGAATACAATGCTTCGCAGTTTTCGTTTCTCAGGTATTTATAACGCTTTTGCAGTAGAGTAAATTTTACGTTCAATTTAAAACAGTTAAGTAGTGTAGTGATTCCTAAATCAGCTTGAAAGAAAATTTGCTTCATGATGTGTACTGAAACGACTTCCGTTTGCAATTAATTTGCTAAATTTCGTTGTATCTATTTCTAATTTCATTCTCAGTTAATCGAGCTTAATCGTGTGCGATTCGACCTTGATTCGTTTTCTTTATCTCGCTGCTCTCTAAATTGCACTAAGGTCGCGAGTGTTGCTATCTGCTGACGAAGTATTAACATTCCAGAAACCGCGAGCGCTAAACGACATCCTCCACCGCGCGTCGTTCTTATTACACATCTCGAACGGATACGAACAACTGATTCAACGGTCGAGCTGCTTAGGTGGATGGCTCACGAACGCTGAGGAACGAGTTCGAATCTCTCTCCAGACCGAGAAAAAACAAATTGACGCAACCAACATCGCATCCGTGTTCGACGAAAAAAAAGGACATCATTCGCCGCGCGTCGTTAATATTACACATCTCGAACGGATACGAACAACTGACTCAACGGTCGAGCTGCTTAGGTGGACGGCTCACGAACGCCGAGGAACGGGTTCGAATCTCTCTCCGGACCGAGAAAAGAATTCGTTATTTAGAAATATCTTAAAATAAACATCTATTAGCGCTGGTCATAAGTCGACGCGCTATTTAATACATATGATGAGGCGAAGAAAAAAAAATCAAATATTAAGGTAGAATTCGCGAAACACCCCTCCGTTTCCAAAAACCTCTGTAACTATGCCCAAAAATGTACCAAGGTCGCGAGTCTAGATATCTACTGCCGCGTCTCCCCCTCTCGCTCCGGCTTGCCCGCGTCTCGCTTCTGCTGCCGCTTGCGCGCGACCCCTCTCCTCCTTCTTACCTCACCTCCCCTGACCACGATCCGCGCAAAAAATGCAATCTCGAGGCCTGTGTTATTTCTTATGGGTTTTTGGCGCAGAACCGGCATAGTATATCTACTAGTGTACTTACTTAATGGACGTAATTAATTAATTAATCAGATATTTGGGGAAGTACGTGATACAAAATGTCGCCCAGGTGATCGATTTGCGAGAGGATTAATAGTAATCGCAGGGTTTTTCAAGGAAATGGCCCTCCTGTGGAGGCGCAGGACCCGATTAGTTTCTAACCTAATAACGCGGCGAAGGGGGAGATTCTCAACCGCTCCTATCGCCAAGAGGTGGAGGTGCAGTGACTCTCACTTCATTTGTTAACCTCTGATTGCGTTGTTTTCGACGAATATCTAACCCTATACGCAATGGCAAGAATTGACCGTTTTATTTGATACTCTACTATGGGTAGTTATGATCTTTCGGTCTCTCAGCGAATTACTTCTAATTAACCCGCAAATCTCCTGACAAGGACTACACTTCGGTCCACACACAGGGTGTGAGAGAAGCTCGGTTAAGAAGATGCTATGAGTGTGATTCAGAATTGTTTGGCCTCGTAATTTTACGAGACTCGTAACGGCAACTAATTGGCCTTGATTTCGGGAATTAACTTGTGCTGGTCACACTTGATTTTAGCGGCAGATCTAGACTTGCCTTAGACCAGTGGTACAAAACAGTCGACTTCACTGCGCAAATCGAAAAACCCCTTGTTTGAGTGTTTCCAACTTGCCAGAGAATATCGCCAAAGGGATTAACTAATTTTACAAGAGTACACTGTATATGGATTGCACTATAGCTGAAAGTGTTGTTTGACTGCCTCTGGTCGACTTACTTACAGTACGCCAAGCAAACTATTATCTAATAATTTATACAACAAATGGTCAGCTAACTCCACTAATGTGGATGCAACTTATTTACCTTTAAGCTCGGTTAAAATGCAAATGAAAATACTTTAGTAAATAAAATGGCACAAGCCAAGCAAGTACTGAAATTTACAGATTATCTGGCCACAAATGGCTGAGGGAATTAAAATGATTTTTAATCAATTTATACCACCAAGTATGTAATGAATAAAATACAGATTAAGTCAGATTACCTAAATTCGCACCCGCGAAATTAAAATCCAATACACTCACTGCACTCAGTTAAATACACTCGCGATTAATTTACCGTGCGCGACACCGACTTGTTTAGTTTTTATTGAATTGCCTCTCAAACACTAGAATTTTAGGCGTACCCGATATAAAATGATTTAACTCTACTGTGAAAACTAAATCAGAGAAACAAGTACACAAAGCAATTTCGCCAAGACCAAATAATACGACTGATCGTTTTAAAAGCTCGGAGCTATCTGTCCGTAATTTTAATTTTCATTTTTCGGCTGAACAAAATTAATTCCCCTTCCTCCTATCAGAAAACCAAATTCAAACACCCCTTGACCAATAGAGCTGTGTTTTGCGTTCAGAAGGATAAACGCCCTCCGATTCCGGGAATGTCTTTTTCTAAGCTTTTACACGACCCCCCGGGCAGACCACGTGTGCTGTCTTTTCAAAGTTCACAACAAACTTCTTAACTACAAGTACCCTCTGACATCTTTATGTTTTCCGCTTACTGAGGAAACTCGGCGGCCGACTGCTTTTTTTTGTTTAGAAGCAATTAGAAATCAGCATGTTATTTCCCGTTACGCCCTGCAACCGTTTAGTTTTCAATAGCAGTATCCTTTACAGAAATTTAAACGTGTCAAATTGTACAATTTCTAAAGAACACCAGATGATCCTTAGAAACTCGCATGACAGATTTATATGATATTCAACTCAAGAAAAATTTTAAAGTCCCTCAGTGTTACAAGAATTTATGGCCCACCCCTGTTATATTGCCTATTGGCAAACCGTCGTAAGGACTGCCGAGGCCGTGGCGATATTGCTTCCGCTTATTTGTTATTTTTAAAATTAAAATTACAACAAGAACATGCTTTTTGTTTTATAAACAAATTCGCGACCGTTTCAAGGTAAAAATGTGAGTAAGAATGACTGCGCTTCAATGCACGTAAGAGTGAAAATATAAATTAACCGCAGTGCATCGAGTTAATTTTCAGTAAGATACATTTTTTTCATGATACTGTCTGACCTATTGACAAAATGTATTATTCTGTTATTACTTATGCTATTGCTAATTATTTTTCATTTACTTAAGTAGAAACTAAAACTTTACCTTGTACATATAAAGATGGAACTGCATTTGTATTTTAAATTTCTTTTGTTTCGTACAAGCAGGTCTTCAGTGAAATGTCTGCCACAAACCCTTTTGTTTGCATAGATACTTTCTATCGGTAAATGTACTAATTCTGGATTATTAATAATTTGCAACCATACTTGCAAACGGTTTCTACCAGGATATGGAAAACGAAATCTTCGTGACACTCTATCAACACATCCTGGTACACAACACTTCTGTATACCCATGGTCTCACCTATAACAATAGTTTTACTTTAATCCTTAAATGCAATATCTAGCCTAGATTATAAATTATAACACACAATCAGAGGAATTTGATCGAGCTTACATGCATATTTAATTTTAATTTACATACATACTTACTTGGCGTATAAAATAGTTCCTGCTTCTTTAAATATACACAGGAATTTTTGCAAAAAGATATCCCATACGAAGCCCAGAATGCGAATTTGTCAATATCGTGGAACATGGGAACACCACAGGTGCATCCGCTCAGGAAACGAAGGCTAGATGTTGGATGTTGCGCGCATAATTTAAATCAGGCGATTGAAGTGCTTTAGTGGTCGTTAGCTGTACTATAACTTTGTGGCCGCTGTTGTCATTTAAGTTTTCATACCACAGTCTACACACAGTCTGTTCACTTGGCATCGGTACCTTTGATCTTTGTGTCTTCAATGCAACCATTGCGCATTCTTCCGTGCATTGACTCTTACGTGGCGCAAACAATTTAAATTTAAAATCTTGCAGTGTTTGCAGTTGCCCGAACGAAGCCGGTAAACCAAACTACGAATAGAAGCAGCGAGACTCCTGCGCATTCTTCCCCGAGTTTCCAAAAATTTTGTACGCCAAACTAACGCCAGTGACAAGACTGCAGTCTGTTCACTTGGCGTCGGTACCTTTGATCTTTGTGTCTTCAATGCAACCACTGCGCATTCTTCCGTGCGTTGATTTTTACGTGGCGCAAACAATTTAAATTTAAAATCTTGCAGTGTTTGCAGTTGCCCGAACGAAGCCGGTAAACCAAACTACGAATAAAAGCAGCGAGACTCCTGCGCATTCTTCCCCGAGTTTCCAAAAATTTTGTACGCGAAACTAGCGCCAGTGACAAGACTGTATGTAGACTGTGATCGTTTGATCATACCGTGCTGCACTGCGAGTCGTCTGTTTGGTGAGGGAACATTCGTGACGTTTTATATAAAGTCCGCGAGCCCTAATAATTAGGTAATTGTAATCCAGAAGTTACTGTTTCCTATCACAGTTTGCCTGTAGACTTTCATTTAAATTTGAAATGGAGAGATATTTTGACAAATTACACACATACTGGGTGTCTCTTAACGTACGGAGGAGATTGAAAGGGTGAATAGAACATCAGAAAATAAGGAACCTCATCACATAATTTTTTTTCCAAAAGTCAATAATAAAGAATTATAAGCCCTCTAGATCCTTTAAGTAAGGAATTAACAACAAATGGTCAGCTAACTCCACTAATGTGGATGCAACTTATTTACCTTTAAAGCTCGGTTAAAATGCAAATGAAAATACTTTTAGTAAATAAAATGGCACAAGCCAAGCAAGTACTGAAATTTACAGATTATCTGGCCACAAATGGCTGAGGGAATTAAAATGATTTTTAATCAATTTATACCACCAAGTATGTAATGAATAAAAATACAGATTAAGTCAGATTACCTAAATTCACCCGCATGAAATTAAAATCAATACACTCACTGCACTCAGTTAAATACACTTGATTAATTTACCGTGCGCGACACCGACTTGTTTAGTTTTTTATTGAATTGCCTCTCAAACACTAGAATTTTAGGCGTACCCGATATAAAATGATTTAACTCTACTGTGAAAACTAAATCAGAGAAACAAGTACACAAAGCAATTTCCAAGACCAAATAATACGACTGATCGTTTTAAAAAGCTCGGAGCTATCTGTCCGTAATTTTAATTTTCATTTTTCGGCTGAACAAAATTAATTCCCCTTCCTCCTATCAGAAACCAGAATTCAAACACCCCTTGACCAATAGAGCTGTGTTTTGCGTTCAGAAGGATAAACGCCCTCGATTCCGGGAATGTCTTTTCTAAGCTTTTACACGACCCCCAGGCAGACCACGTGTGCTGTCTGTTCAAAGTTCACAACAAACTTCTTAACTACAAGTACCCTCTGACATCTTGATGTTTTCCGCTTACTGGGAAAACTCGGCGCCCGACTGCTTGTTTGTTTAGAAGCAATTAGAAACCAGCATGTTATTTTCCCGTTACGCCCCTGCAACCGTTTAGTTTTCAATAGCAGTATCCTTTACAGAAATTTAAACGTGTCAAATTGTACAATTTCTAAAGAACACCAGATGATCCTTAGAAACTCGCATGACAGATTTATATGATATTCAACTCAAGAAAAATTTTAAAGTCCCTCAGTGTTACAAGAATTTATGGCCCACCCCTGTTATATTGCCTATTGGCAAACCGTCGTAAGGACTGCCGAGGAGCCGTGGCGATATTGCTTCCGCTTATTTTGTTATTTTAAAATTAAAATTACAACAAGAACATGCTTTTTGTTTTATAAACAAATTCGCGACCGTTTCAAAGGTAAAAATGTGAGTAAGAATGACTGCGTTTCAATGCACGTAAGAGTGAAAATATAAATTAACCACAGTGCATCGAGGTTAATTTTCAGTAAGATACATTTTTTCATGATACTGTCTGACCTATTGACAAAATGTATTATTCTGTTATTACTTATGCTATTGCTAATTATTTTTCATTTACTTAAGTAGAAACTAAAACTTTACCTTGTACATATAAAAGATGGAACTGCATTGTATTTTTAAATTTCTTTTGTTTCGTACAAGCAGGTCTTCAGTGAAATGTCTGCCACAAACCCTTTTGTTTGCATAGATACTTTCTATCGGTAAATGTACTAATTCTGGATTATTAATAATTTGCAACCATACTTGCAAAACGGTTTCTACAGGATATGGAAAACGAAATCTTCGTGACACTCTATCAACACATCCTGGTACACAACTTACTTCTGTATACCCATGGTCTCACCCTATAACAATAGTTTTACTTTAATCCTTAAATGCAATATCTAGCCCTAGATTATAAATTATAACACACAATCAGAGGAATTTGATCGAGCTTACATGCATATTTAATTTTAATTTACATACATACTTACTTGGCGTATAAAATAGTTCCCTTAGCTTCTTTAAATATACACAGGAATTTTTGCAAAAAGATATCCCATACGAAGCCCAGAATGCAGATTTGTCAATATCGTGGAACATAGAACACCACAGGTGCATCCGCTCAGGAAACGAAGGCTAGATGTTGGATGTTGCGCGCATAATTTAAATCAGGCGATTGAAGTGCTTTAGTGGTCGTTAGCTGTACTATAACTTTGTGGCCGCTGTTGTCATTTAAGTTTTCATACCACAGTCTACACACAGTCTGTTCACTTGGCATCGGTACCTTTGATCTTTTGTGTCTTCAATGCAACCATTGCGCATTCTTCCGTGCATTGACTCTTACGTGGCGCAAACAATTTAAATTTAAAATCTTGCAGTGTTTGCAGTTGCCCGAACGAAGCCGGTAAACCAAACTACGAATAGAAGCAGCGAGACTCCTGCGCATTCTTCCCCGAGTTTCCAAAATTTTGTACGCCAAACTAACGCCAGTGACAAGACTGCAGTCTGTTCACTTGGCGTCGGTACCTTGATCTTTGTGTCTTCAATGCAACCACTGCGCATTCTTCCGTGCGTTGATTTTTACGTGGCGCAAACAATTTAAATTTAAAATCTTGCAGTGTTTGCAGTTGCCGAACGAAGCCGGTAAACCAAACTACGAATAAAAAGCAGCGAGACTCCTGCGCATTCTTCCCGAGTTTCCAAAAATTTTGTACACGCGAAACTAGCGCCAGTGACAAGACTGTATGTAGACTGTGATCGTTTGATCATACCGTGCTGCACTGCGAGTCGTCTGTTTGGTGAGGGAACATTCGTGACGTTTTATATAAAGTCCGCGAGCCCTAATAATTAGGTAATTGTAATCCAGAAGTTACTGTTTCCTATCACAGTTTGCCTGTAGACTTTCATTTAAATTTGAAATGGAGAGATATTTTGACAAATTACACACATACTGGGTGTCTCTTAACGTACGGAGGAGATTGAAAGGGTGAATAGAACATCAGAAAATAAGGAACCTCATCACATAATTTTTTTTCCAAAAGTCAATAATAAAGAATTATAAGCCCCTCTAGATCCTTTAAGTAAGGGAATTAACAACAAATGGTCAGCTAACTCCACTAATGTGGATGCAACTTATTTACCTTTAAGCTCGGTTAAAATGCAAATGAAAATACTTTAGTAAATAAAATGGCACAAGCCAAGCAAGTACTGAAATTTACAGATTATCTGGCCACAAATGGCTGAGGGAATTAAAATGATTTTTAATCAATTTATACCACCAAGTATGTAATGAATAAAATACAGATTAAGTCAGATTACCTAAATTCGCACCCGCGAAATTAAAATCCAATACACTCACTGCACTCAGTTAAATACACTCGCGATTAATTTACCGTGCGCGACACCGACTTGTTTAGTTTTTATTGAATTGCCTCTCAAACACTAGAATTTTAGGCGTACCCGATATAAAATGATTTAACTCTACTGTGAAAACTAAATCAGAGAAACAAGTACACAAAGCAATTTCGCCAAGACCAAATAATACGACTGATCGTTTTAAAAGCTCGGAGCTATCTGTCCGTAATTTTAATTTTCATTTTTCGGCTGAACAAAATTAATTCCCCTTCCTCCTATCAGAAAACCAAATTCAAACACCCCTTGACCAATAGAGCTGTGTTTTGCGTTCAGAAGGATAAACGCCCTCCGATTCCGGGAATGTCTTTTTCTAAGCTTTTACACGACCCCCCGGGCAGACCACGTGTGCTGTCTTTTCAAAGTTCACAACAAACTTCTTAACTACAAGTACCCTCTGACATCTTTATGTTTTCCGCTTACTGAGGAAACTCGGCGGCCGACTGCTTTTTTTGTTTAGAAGCAATTAGAAATCAGCATGTTATTTCCCGTTACGCCCTGCAACCGTTTAGTTTTCAATAGCAGTATCCTTTACAGAAATTTAAACGTGTCAAATTGTACAATTTCTAAAGAACACCAGATGATCCTTAGAAACTCGCATGACAGATTTATATGATATTCAACTCAAGAAAAATTTTAAAGTCCCTCAGTGTTACAAGAATTTATGGCCCACCCCTGTTATATTGCCTATTGGCAAACCGTCGTAAGGACTGCCGAGGCCGTGGCGATATTGCTTCCGCTTATTTGTTATTTTTAAAATTAAAATTACAACAAGAACATGCTTTTTGTTTTATAAACAAATTCGCGACCGTTTCAAGGTAAAAATGTGAGTAAGAATGACTGCGTTTCAATGCACGTAAGAGTGAAAATATAAATTAACCGCAGTGCATCGAGTTAATTTTCAGTAAGATACATTTTTTTCATGATACTGTCTGACCTATTGACAAAATGTATTATTCTGTTATTACTTATGCTATTGCTAATTATTTTTCATTTACTTAAGTAGAAACTAAAACTTTACCTTGTACATATAAAGATGGAACTGCATTGTATTTTAAATTTCTTTTGTTTCGTACAAGCAGGTCTTCAGTGAAATGTCTGCCACAAACCCTTTTGTTTGCATAGATACTTTCTATCGGTAAATGTACTAATTCTGGATTATTAATAATTTGCAACCATACTTGCAAACGGTTTCTACCAGGATATGGAAAACGAAATCTTCGTGACACTCTATCAACACATCCTGGTACACAACACTTCTGTATACCCATGGTCTCACCTATAACAATAGTTTTACTTTAATCCTTAAATGCAATATCTAGCCTAGATTATAAATTATAACACACAATCAGAGGAATTTGATCGAGCTTACATGCATATTTAATTTTAATTTACATACATACTTACTTGGCGTATAAAATAGTTCCTGCTTCTTTAAATATACACAGGAATTTTTGCAAAAAGATATCCCATACGAAGCCCAGAATGCGAATTTGTCAATATCGTGGAACATGGGAACACCACAGGTGCATCCGCTCAGGAAACGAAGGCTAGATGTTGGATGTTGCGCGCATAATTTAAATCAGGCGATTGAAGTGCTTTAGTGGTCGTTAGCTGTACTATAACTTTGTGGCCGCTGTTGTCATTTAAGTTTTCATACCACAGTCTACACACAGTCTGTTCACTTGGCATCGGTACCTTTGATCTTTGTGTCTTCAATGCAACCATTGCGCATTCTTCCGTGCATTGACTCTTACGTGGCGCAAACAATTTAAATTTAAAATCTTGCAGTGTTTGCAGTTGCCCGAACGAAGCCGGTAAACCAAACTACGAATAGAAGCAGCGAGACTCCTGCGCATTCTTCCCCGAGTTTCCAAAAATTTTGTACGCCAAACTAACGCCAGTGACAAGACTGCAGTCTGTTCACTTGGCGTCGGTACCTTTGATCTTTGTGTCTTCAATGCAACCACTGCGCATTCTTCCGTGCGTTGATTTTTACGTGGCGCAAACAATTTAAATTTAAAATCTTGCAGTGTTTGCAGTTGCCCGAACGAAGCCGGTAAACCAAACTACGAATAAAAGCAGCGAGACTCCTGCGCATTCTTCCCCGAGTTTCCAAAAATTTTGTACGCGAAACTAGCGCCAGTGACAAGACTGTATGTAGACTGTGATCGTTTGATCATACCGTGCTGCACTGCGAGTCGTCTGTTTGGTGAGGGAACATTCGTGACGTTTTATATAAAGTCCGCGAGCCCTAATAATTAGGTAATTGTAATCCAGAAGTTACTGTTTCCTATCACAGTTTGCCTGTAGACTTTCATTTAAATTTGAAATGGAGAGATATTTTGACAAATTACACACATACTGGGTGTCTCTTAACGTACGGAGGAGATTGAAAGGGTGAATAGAACATCAGAAAATAAGGAACCTCATCACATAATTTTTTTTCCAAAAGTCAATAATAAAGAATTATAAGCCCCTCTAGATCCTTTAAGTAAGGGAATTAACTACCGTTTTGAATAATTGAGGTTCATTAGTTAGCATACGTCCATTGCATTTTGTTACCATAAAATATTGAAAGTAATCCCCTCAAACTAGCCATTAAAAGGGAAGAAATATCTAACAAATGCATTGGAAGTGTTCAGTTAGGTGCCTCATATCTGAGTTTCATATATTAGTTTGATAACTTAAAGGATTCAGAGATGTTGCCAAAAGGGAATTATAACTCCCTTATTTACTTTTGGAAAAAGCTTTCAATCTTCTCCGTACGTTATGAGACACCCACTATAATTAATTCTTTGTATTAGCAAATAGGTAAAAATAAAGCTTTTCATCCTGTAGATGCTGCACTCTTCTCAAATTATTCGCTGGTTTGCTGCAATCACTTTTCTGAAGATAGTTTTTTCTTCACGTGAAATCGAAAAATGTTAATTGCAGGGGCTGTACCTTCTATATTTAAGGTCTAATAATTGTATACACAACTGTATTATTAACACATTATTAACTGTATTACAAATTATTTTAGCTTCCTAACGGAAATCCAAGTCTTTCTGAAAATGTAATTCCTCGAATTTCTGATGCAAGCGCAACACTTTCGTCATTTAAGGTTTAATTAATACAAATACAATTAAAATATTTATTATTAACTATATTACAAAACATTTTAGCTTGGTAATGAAAACCCGAGTTTTTCTGAAAATTTATTTCCTCAAATTTCTGACGCTTCTACTCAAACTACAAACATTACAACTGAAATTAAAGATCTAGCTTATTCTTTAAAGACTGCATTACAGCAGTTACATTATATGGAAGATATATACAAATATTTCCAAAATTATGACGTAAGCAACAGAATCCCTCATCAGCGAGATCCCAATTCTGCTCCGTATACAGGCACGCCTATCATGCTTAATTCTGCAATTTCCTCATTTTTTTGCTGATATTCACTTTAGCTCAGCAAAAGCAGGCCTTGCTGGGTTAACAAAAGAGGCAGCGGAAGCTCTGGTTTTCACTGCTAAAAGCACATATCTTTGCATCCAATATTTAATACTTAATACGAGACTTAAACTTTTATTATACAGTGTGTCTCAAAAAGTTTTATACAAATGGAGAAAAAGTTTATCTTACATTTCACAAAAAAAACTATTCTTTATAAAAAGCTCTGCATGACTTGTAGATCCATAATCAGGTACAAAATTTTTAAAAAATTGGCTGGAATACAGGGAAATTAAAAAATAATGATTTGGATGGAGACCAAAATACGTTCAAACTGTAGTGGAGAAGCAAAATGTTCATTGAAATTGTGATTAGATAGCAAAAAATTATGCACACTTGTAGATTATTGATATTCCCAGATAAAAATTAAAAAATAAACACTTCAGCAATTGTTAGATAATTTATTTTTATAAAACATTGATAACCTTCTTTATCAATTTTTATCTGGGAATATCAATAATCTACAAGTGTGCATAATTTTTTGCTATTTAATCACAATTTCAATGAACATTTTGCTTCTCCACTACAGTTTAAACGTATTTTGCTCTCCGTCCAAATCATTATTTTTTATTTTCCCTGTATTCCAGCCAATTTTTTTAAAATTTTGTACCTGATTATGGACCTACAAGTCATGCAGAGCTTTTTATAAAGAATAGTTTTTTTTGTGAAATGTAAGATAAACTTTTTCTCCATTTGTATAAAACTTTTTGGGACACACTGTATATTAACAAGAAGTTTTAGTTCAAATGCGGTCGAATCAGTTTTTGCAAATATTCGGCTTCGTGGTGGTTCAAATGACTTAACAGATTGTAGAACAGCTGAGTATACACTTCGGCAAATTTTGAGAAGTGGTTTTATGAAAAATGTCACCAATAGCAAGAGCATGTCTGAAATAAAATATGCCAGCACTGCAAAATTTGTAAACACTGAACATAATATTGACAAATTTGAAATCGCTATTGCCTTAAAAGAGGCCGCATTAAAAAACTCGAACGAATGAGTATATTTGAAGGCAGTTACACAGGTTTCCATCAAATTGAATCTGCAGCAGTTGACTTTCTTTGTGGTTATCTAATAATGAAAATTCACGTATCTTTGAACTGTGAGACATGCCAGTTACCTTTATGAGAGAATTCCTGCGATAAAACTAACCCCTTGCTTGACTTAATTTATAATCAGGATCGTGATAGGTTAAATTATCCCACTGAAAAATTTGTTGGCTTAGTTCAATATACATATATTACAAGTTATTGTAGAAGTCTTACCAAGTGTGCCTAAACAAGATGTGGATTCAATTTTAAAAAGAGTAATTGGCTCATATCTTCGTGGTAATCCCATGTTCAAATGCAAACTCCACAGCAACACTGCAATATTGTTTTAATCAAATTAATACCTCCACTACTGATAAATTTCTGTAATTTGCAGACACAAAATGTAAGAAAAATGTAACAGTATTTATATGAGAAAAAGAAAACTCCTAAAATTAAATTGATTTATAAATTTTTCCTTACCGTGTTTCATTTTCAACTTTGGAATTTCAGTTTTAGTACCATATGCAGACAAAAATTATTCTTTTGAAAGTATTGTGGTACAAATTTAACAACATAATGCCACATAACAAAACACCTAGGTTTGAAAATAACTTCACATTCTTGATTTGGATATTATTTACTTATGGTTATTGATTATGCATCCGTAAATTTAAATTGTTATAACACAAAAGTAAAGGACCAACACCTTGTTGACATTTGCGATTGAGGTTATGCACCATTGAGGCATTGACAGATGACTGTAGTGTGGCTCCCTCTTCGGAACGGAAAAATGGCTCCGAACTGAGAACGCGACCGGCCGGATAAGCACTGATGGCCGTATGCACAGACAAATCTCAAGGTGGACTTGATACTTAAAGCTAACTTCATATCAAACTGTTCGCCGTATAGTTACATTGTTCAAAGTAAAGGTTTACTTTGGCTTAAGTCTAAAGATTTGTCTGTGCATACGGCCATGAGTGCTTCATTAATTAATCCAGACGGCCGTGATGCCAACAGTTAGGCCAATGCCATCTTGATATTTAGTCCAGGCCTATAGGCAGAAATTGTGATGTCACGATAAAGGGGTCTTGACGTTTCTCAAAATGCGTTATTTTATCATTTTTATCAGTGTTTGTAAAGAAAAAGTAAATAAAATTGTCCCGTAAAGAATGGGGTAAGTCTATTTAATAGTTTTTGCCACAGAACGAAGTCGTAGAAGATCAATAATTAACCGAATTCAAAATCACTACCAGAATTGACAGATATTTGAATTTTAAAGTGTTATACGGTCTCATATTGTTCAAATTATATTATAAAACATCACTAAACTTATTGTTAAAGCGTTTTAAAGCGAAAATCAGCAAAACAACGTAAAGCTCGTTGGTTTAAGTAGTTGGAGCCAAGCATTATGATGATGGAATGGTTCCGTGAAAATAATGAGAAGGGTTTATATTTGGACAAATTAATACCAATACAAAGCAGAATCATTGCTTCAATAAAGCGTTTTTTGCCCGATGGAAAGTATCAAACAGATTTGTAATGATTTTCCTCGGAAATTTTTACCTTATTTTTAAAACTCATATAAACACATTTTCTTAACATTAACGCAAGGATATGTGTAAACTACAGACGCGTAGTGTTAAGAAAAGTAATATAAATTAAAGAAAACTTACATTTTTATTAAATAAGCTTGAAATTTTTAAGTGAAATAAATTTATGTGCTTGACAGTTACCCCTTTTACCGTGACGCCACAGCTGAAAACATTTGCTGCCTAAAGGCCTAGACTAGTATTAAGATGGCAATGGTTAGGCTATCCAAGTGCGCCTACCGTGATCTAGTCTGATGGCCGTATGCACAGACAAATCTTTAGACTTAAGCCAAAGGAAACGTTTACTTTTAACAATGTAACTATACGGCGCACAATTTGATATGAACCTAGCTTTAAGTACCAAGTCCACCTTGAGATTTGTCTGTGCATACGGCCATGATAGACTTCCCGCAGTGTTGCCGCGTCGACGCTGCGCATGGCTAGAATATAAAGACGGCTGTGGCAGTGCACAAAATTTGGATATAAATTTCATACTACGCATGATTTGAACGGTTCAGAACTTGAAATTCTGTCAAATGAAACAGACCTAATTAATTGGCACAGAACTTCGAATTGTATTCCCCTCCTGAGAATAAATTGGGTTGGGTTTCCACCCTGATTCCCCTTAACCTCCTCACTTTTATGTTCAGAGCCATCTCCTTCATTTCTAGTGAACCTATGCATTTCATGTATTTTTAAGCAAAATCTACCTTATCAGCAAAACATTGCAATTGGTTTTAAGCATTTAAGCACGTTGTAAGTTACACTGTAAGATATCAGCAGCGGGATTCAGAAGTTAAGATTCGACTCGAATCCCCACCATTTTATTCGATGCGTCGATCCTTGAAGAATCACGGAATTCAGAACTAATTTCGCATCGACAAAGTGGTCATGTGACTACCGAAACTCCTCTCGATATCATTCAACGTTATCTTACATGTCGATTCGTGTTCACTGAATGCAAAAAACTGAAATAAACGAATTTTGCAGCAAATTGTTTTCAAGAAAACACGTAACATTAAAAAATATATTCATATTTGGAGGCACAGTGGCTGACTGATATAAATTTATTAACATTTCTATACCCATTATTTATTCAAAAGCTATTCAATAACTGAACATTTATAATGAAATTAGTCTTCTTCGATAAAAATTATATAGTAAAGTATCGTCGACTGATGCGGAATTATTCAACGAATATAACAAATTTTAATATGCATTTTGTACGAATAATATCCGAAATTTATTTGAAACGCAGTAAAATTTGAATATTTTAAAATGTGCAGCATGGTGCTATGAGGACTTAAACATGAGTTGTATGGAAAGGACTGGCAAAAACATGTGCGTTTTATGATGGGTCGGAATGTATTTGATGCAATAAAATTCCGTTCTGGAGAAATCTTTAAATAAAAAATAAAAACTTCAACACATCGCTTATTTTTTAGTGCCTCTTTAAAAAACTTAAAACTAAAATCACGATTACAAAAATTAGCAAATAAAATTGAAAATTAACAAATTATAGAAATCTTGGTACAAATTTTATTACAAACATTAAATACAAAAAGAATCAAAATATATTTATTTCTATACATCATTGTTAATGGCAAGTGTCACTTCATGTATAGCTCTGCACACCGATGTTTGGCTCATGCCCAATGGTAAATCATCTTGGCCGATGCTTGTTTGATACGATCCTGTGGCATAAAATGAAGTGATAATAAATCTTTCAGCTCTGGGCTCACTGGAGTTCTCGAAACTTTAAAAGAATTTCTAAGAGGACGGCGTTTTGAAACGGATGAACACTTGAAAGATGTTATTGAAGATTATTTTGATACTCAAGAGAAAACATTTTTTTCTACTGGCATAGAGTCCCTTCCGAACAAATGGCAAAAGTGTGTTAATGTTAATGGAGATTTTATCGAAAAATAAAAATGTTTAAAAAGCCGCACGTCTTTTGTTTCTGGGTTAGGTAGATAACTTTTCTAGTTTCCCTCGTACTGAATGTAGTCTAAAATGATTGATACTACACAGTTTGTATGTTTGCCTACAAGGTGATCTATTATTTCATTTCTCCTAAAATGCTTTGATTATTTCTTAAAATAATATTTTCCGTTAATGTGTATGACATCGACTGTTTTGTTAATTTATTTTAAAGTAATTTCCACTTGCAGTTTAAAAATTGATCACGTCGCACCTTATAACGTATGTACAGTTGAAAAAAAACTCGCAGCAATCCATGGAAAATTAACGTGTGTCTTAATGTGGTCTTAACTTGATTGTAATGAAATAAATGCAAACCCAGTCATGTTAGAGAACGTCATGAATGGTTTAAAACGCAGAGTTTTAAAATGTATTGAACAGGGTGGAGGGCATTTTCAGCCCTTTTTATAAATTAAAAATAAAATTTTAATTAGTAACATTGCATTTTTTCAATGACATAAAATTGAGGTTATTTTCTGTGTCAAGTGACATTTGTAAATAAAATAAAGCTGCGTTTCTTTTGCCACAAATCTTACCTCAAATCACTTAAACGTCATTTCCGTTAGCACGAACAAGTAAGATGGAATGGATATTTCAACCTAGCAACTAATGGGAATGCTCGAGCGGCAAGATGGGAGGTTGAAATCTCAATTCAAACTCACTTGTTCGTGCTAACGGAAATGACGTTTATCTGATCTAAGGTAAGATTTGCGGTAAAAGGAAAGCACCTTAATGGCGGATTTCACAAACGTTACTTAAATTTAATCATCCGTTAAAAGTAAACGTTGCCATGGTTACATTTGTTGAAGGTATAGGAATGATTACACTAGCCTGCGAAAAAAATATTTTTTTTTGCAGATGAAATAAAATTAGGTGTTTTTGAATGATTTTGGCATTGTAAAGAAGAATCTGTTATTAGTTTTTTTCTATCACGTCAGGTTTAAAAAAAAAAAATGAAATTACTGTGAAGGTCGGCTATATTGAACCCATTTGAAATGAACTCTTGGTTATAACGTACTATATTTCAAGTAATTAAAAGACCTATTAAATACATGCTTCGAATTTATTTACCGGTTATAGCAAACTTTGGATATAATGAACCTGTTTTGGTGCATTTTTTGGATTCGTTATAATATAACCAGACTTACTGTATACAATTCTCCCCGGATTGAGTTGACAAGAGGAAAAACTCTTTTAATGTCAATTTTACGTAAAAAAGTTATTCTTTACAAAAAGTTCTGCTTCTCAAGAAACTTCAGAAGCAATGGTTAAATTTAAATTTTTAAGTACAGTCTGTCTATAAAATTGAAATTTCTTAGTTTCATATTGCACATATCAAAGTAACGTTTTTATTATTGACTTTACGCAAAAAAATTATTCTTTACAAAAAATTCTACTGTTCGAGAACCTTCACAAACCACACATAAATTTAAGTTTTTTGACTACATGTACATTCTGTATAAAAAGATTCATTTTCTCGGCAAATCTCAGAAACCATACTCAAATTGGAATCACGAAATACAGAGTAATTCGGCTAAATTCTAGTGGGGTTGGCCATATGACCTTAGTAGTTAGAGCCTAAGTTACAAGGAGTATTCACCTTGCCCATAAAATGGGAAAAAACAGTCAATTTCTCGAAAATTATGTTTGAAAAACGTACTTTGAAATATTATATTAAAAAAAATGGGACGTGATGAAAAAATTATTACATTTTTTTCGAACCCAGGAACACCAAATCTACTACATAAACTTAGTTTTATGTCATCCGCCAAACCTTCGCAGGCTAGTGTTCTAGCATGCTAGAGTTTTGTTTTCAACTGTACATACCTTACTTTATAAAAATTAACACAATTGAATTGACAGTGTTTATATTGAAAAACAATTAATTATTTCAATGGCATATTGTTTTTTTAACTAACATATTCCCCCCGTTGGGAAGGGACTTTCCAATAATACAACAAATACATATATAAAAACAGGTGATGCACAATACACAAATATGGTAAGTATTAATTATTGTCCTTTGTAGGTACTGGTGAAACACAGCTTGTTAACTGCCCTTTGTATGATGCCGTGTTGAGTTTTCAGTACAGCAACCCTTGGAACACCGTCTTTGCCGCAATGGAGGTCACGTACGCGTCCCATCAACCAGCGTTGTGGAGGTAAGTATTCTTCGCGTATGAGCACCAAATTGTTGATTTCAATCGTCGCTCTTGAATATTTCCATTTTGTTTTTTGTTGTAGCTCACTGAGATATTCCCGTCTCCACCGAGTCCAAAAGTTTTGATGGAGACGTTGAAGAAATTGAAAACGACTCAAAGAATTTATCTTTGTTTCTTGTAAATTGATATCTGGTATTGCATTTAAAGGCCTGCCTATTAAAAAATGTGCAGGAGTTAATGGATTGAGATCGTTTGGATCAGAACTTAGAGGATGTAATGGACGAGAGTTTAGAGTTGCTTCTATTTGAGTAAGTATAGTCAACATTTCCTCGTAGGTTAAAAGTGCATTTCCAATAATCTTTCTCAAAATCGATTTTACACTTCCCAGAGGCCACCCATGTGTGGTGCATGTGCTGGAATAAATTTCCATTCAATTTCATCATGCATTAGAATGTTAATAATATCCGTGTTGTCATTCGATAGGAAGTTTTTTTAAACATTGTAATTCGTTTCGGGCACCAATAAAATTGGTACCATTGTCAGAATAAATAATTCTCGGTTTCCCTCTACGCGCTGCAAAACGTCGAAGTGCTGCAATGAATGTTTCTGTTCGTAAATCGGATATAACTTCAAGGTGCATAGCTCGCGTAGTAAAACAAACAGACACATATACGCCTTCGTGATTTTGCAACCTCTTCCTTGTCTGTCTTTTAAATGGAATGGTCCAGCATAATCTACACCAGATATTTGAAATGGATAATTTATCGTTACCCTGTCTTTAGGTAAATTTCCCTTTACTGGTTGTACCGCTGTGCAATGTAATTCTGTGAACGTTTTGAAATATTAACTTTGTCAAATTATTTTTTGAAGACAGAATTAAAGGGTGTTTCATTTCTGTAGGTAATTGCGATAAATCTAATCTACCTCCAACTCTCAGAAAACCTTCATCGTCGAGATACGGACTGTGACTTAATAATTTATGCTCTCTTGGTAATTCACATTTAGTACCCAATATCTCAATTACATCTCCAAAATCTTCTCTCTGTGCTCTTTTGATTAATAATTGCATGGCTTGATTTAATTCGAATGCACTTATTGTTCCACGTCGTCTTTCCATTTCTGGGTGTTTCATATTGTAAATGAATCTTAAGATGTAAGCTATTACTCGTTTGAGTTTAGGCAATACAGAATGTTTTTCTAATAAACTTGAAAATGAATCTATTGAGTTATGCAAAACAGTTACTTTCTTTTTAACTTCAGGTAAATCTATAGTACTGCCAGGTTTGAAATTTATAAAAGTGTAATTTATGTCATGTAACCAAGATGAGCCTTTCCACCATAGTTCAGACTCAATCAAATGTTTAGCTGATGTTCCACGGGACAGTATGTTTGCTGGATTTTCCTTTGTACTAACATAGCGCCAATCATCCTTTGTGGTCAGTGATTGAATAAGACCAAGTCTGTGTGAAATGAATGGCTGCAGAGATTCAGGTTGTGCATGAATCCAATGCAACGTTACTTGAGAATCACACCAATAAAATGATTTGCAATTAATTGTAAAAGAATTTTGTACTTTTTCATTAATTTTGCCAAGACCAAAGCTTCGCAGAGTTCTAATCGTGGAGTAGTTAATTTCTTGAGTGGTGCTACTCGAGATTTTGCACACACTAAGTTCATAACTATTCTATCACATGTTATTGTTCTTAAATAAATACATGCTCCAAATGCATCGTTTGATGCATCGGAAAATCCGTGTAGTTCAAATGTCGTAGCATTAGTACAAGTGATGTATCTAGATATTCTTATATTTTGCAAATGTAAAAGTTGATGATTGAAATTACAAAATTCTTGTTTCAATTCTTTGGGTAGTTGTTGATCCCAAGGTGATTTAGAAAGCCATATTTTTTGTAGTAATATTTTTGCTAATATTATAAATGGCCCAAGTAAACCCAAAGGATCATAAAAAGTGAGCAAATAAAAATCAGATTAGAGTAGGCGGTGCAAAGACAATGTATGTCTGTGATTAACTGAATTAATTAATGTAATACATTCATGGACTGTCAAATTTATTGACTTTTCATTTAATCACAGACATACATTTTCTTTGCACCGCCTGCTCTAATCTGATTTTTAGTTGCTCACAGGTTATAATTTAGAAACAACAGATAATATTGTTCGCTTAGTGATTTGTGTTTCATTTGAAATAAATGGGATGTCATCTATAAGTCAATGTATCAGTTTTGCTTGAGTAGAAAAGTCCCAAAGTTTTATTGATTTTATTTTCGAGGGTTACAATACCCTTTTCTTTGTTAGGTTCATCTGTAACAGTATTAATGATCTTTGAACTGTTTGATGTCCATTTATGTAATGGAAAATTTGCTGATGCCTGCTGATGCTAAAATTTCCTTTACTTGACGACGTAGCTCAATCACAGTTTCTTCACTATCTCCTCCTGTTAGCATATCATCGACGTAAAAATCACATTTGATTGTCTTTGCTGCAAGCGGATAAGAATGTTCATAATCAATACCTAATTGATACAATGAGCGAATTGCTAGATACGGAGCAGATGTTGTACCGTAGGTTACTGTGTTCAATTCGTACACTATCATTGGATCTGAAGGATTTTTTCTGCATAAAATTCTCTGAAAACGTCTATCTTCAGGATGAACCAATATTTATCGATACAATACACAGTTTTGTTGTCAAATTGTTTTCTTTCAGTACTCCGTGATGTGGTAAAAAATATTGAGGTGATTCTGCGATTTCAATTTTGTCATGTGACCTACTTTTTCGTATTCGTCCATGAAATCTAAATATAAATAATTTATAAAAGTGTGAATTTGAAGTTAATTTTCTTTCGATACCGCATAGGCGTTTCCGCGCTATTTGATAAGTGTCTCCTAAATTTGAAATGGACTCATTAAATGGAATTCTTACAATAAATCTGCCATTGTCGTCTCTTGTATGAGTTTTTATGAAATGTTTCTCACAATAATTGTCTTTTTTAATTTGAGAATCAAGTTAAATTTCTTCAATTTCCCAAAACTTTTTTAATTGTTTGTATATTTCGGTGGTAATTGTAACACCACAGTGTGTAATTGTATTACTGTTCCAAAACTGTCCTGTAACAATCCATCCTAGTTTAGTAGATTGAAGTACAGGTAACCGTTTTCCTAAGACAATTCTTTTCGTATTTAATATGTTCCAGAACAAACCTGCACCAATCAAGACATCGATCGGATTTGCAATATTGAATTCTGGATCTGCTAACCAAATATCGTTTGGAATATTGACTGATGACTAAAGTCTCCAAAGGTCAAGCCCGAATGCATAGGCGCTTCGATGCCGCGTATGGAACCGATCGAATTACGGCGCTGCAAACATTATTTCTTCGATATAGCGAGAATATTTTGATCAACTTTATCGCATTTATTTTGTTATTTGCTGTATTTTTGACCATATGATATAATTAAAAAAAAAAAAAAAAAACGAAAACATTCGTTTAAATAAAACTCGTTATATCTACGCATCACGCAGCCGTAAACAGCACTGGATACATAGCCAGTGATGCATAGATGTAACGAGTTTTATTTAAACAAATGTTTTCGTTTTTTTTTTTAATTATATTATATGGTCAAAAATACAGCAAATAACAAAATAAAATATGATAAAGTTGATCAAAATATTCTCGCTATATCGAAGAAATAATGTTTGCAGCGCCGTAATTCGATCGGTGCCAGACGCGGCATCGAAGCGCCTATGCATTCGGGCTTGACCTTTGGAGACTTTAATCATTACATTTTCTTTAACTTCAACACCGTTTAAAATAGCACTTCTCTTTGTGTCACTTAGTAAATCATTGATTGCTTGAATATTTGTTACTCCTTGATCACATATTGTAGCTACAATTGTAAGTCCCGCTTTTGAAGCCTCAACCACTATTTCCTTAACAAACCTAACAAGACTTGTTCGAGAGATTGAGGATTTCGTAAAGGCAAAAGCCACTGGTTGCTTCCATCTTTTATAAATTCCACGAAGCATAAAAACACACACATGGTCAGCAACCTCTTTTGTTCTAGTCCACCCATCATCTTGAAATCCTATCATTTTGTCTTCAGAAGACAAGTAATCCAGATGAGGTTGAATCAGGATTTCATCGAAAAGAAGGTTACATAGACTGTATTTGCTATTCATCCTTCCAGCTTGTCGTCTTAAAACTTAAAAAATTGGCTTTGAAATTCCGGGTTCTATTCACACTTTATTTAATGTCGCTTTTAAAGTTGTTGTAGATGGTAGAGTAAACAATTTTGATAAAAATTTATAAGATTTTGGTCCTGCCTTCCAAATTGCTATAGCATCGGCTTTTTGTTCAAATGTAAACCTGTGTCCTTTGAGTTTTTTCCCAGTATTTCTAAACTGACTTTCAAACAAACGTTTTTGAATAGGGTTAAATTTCTCTGCGAGTTTTTCAAACTTATTCGATAACTTTTCGGCTGCTTTTAGTGATTGCGAAATCTGCGCTTTTTCACGTTTTAATCGTGCAACTCTTTTCTGGAGATGTTTTGCTTCTTGGTGCAGTGCTTGTTCTGTAGGACCCAGAGAGTTATTTTTCCTATAATGCTTCAAACTCACCTTCTGCGCCATTGGAAACCCTATAAATATATGTCAAAGTGTAAACACGTATAATATTTAGGACAAGAACATTCTTACTGCAGTACAGTGACCCACTAGAAAATTCTTGTACTTCTCTCACATCAGTGAATGGTGCCACTAAAGCTGGCTCCTTGGAAGAAGAAGGTAACGTGGAAATTCCCATCAATTCTAGTGAAGTGCCTACAAAAAAATAATAATAAAATCTCTTAAGAGGCTAACATAATGTTGTGTAACTTTTTATTGTATCTCGTTGAACAAATCTGAATCAACTTATTAATTCAAAATTATAAATGAAAATTAATTTAAAAAAATTGAATTTTACCTGATGGCTGTAAATGAGGTGCAATTGAAGTTGTAGCTGATATGTTTGATTGCGTATGCACTTGCGTGGGGATTGGTGTAATTCTTTTCCTTGGGCTCACATTTAAAATATCTCGATATTCTTTAGGAGGAGTTGAAATATCTAATACTATTGTTGCAGTACGAGATGTGGAAGGCTCACAGTCTATGTTGCTTTGTAACGCCCGGGAAGACCTCTCTATCAATTAGAAATCATAATAATAATAATTATTATTATATGATTATTGTTATATCACCTCTTGGTAAATTCACAGTAGGTACTGCATTTCTTTTTAATTTTACTGACCCTTCAGTGACAAAATCTGCAGTACTCCTAAAATGATCCACACATACAAATGAACGCTTGAAAATTTCTTCATTGGTTAAGTGCAGATGTTTCGGATTTGCAACTGCACTTCTCCAAGCTTCAAACTTGTCCAAAAATCTTTTTGGATTTGGAAATTGGAATGAGGGCTTTTTTTTATGTCCGCACACACAACATGAGTGGGATCCCTTTGGAATTTCCATTTTCAAAAGCGACTCTAAAATATATCAGTTTAGTTAATAATATGTTATTATTCTTGGAAATACATTCTTATTATAGTTTCGAATTTTATTTCAGACTTCAGATTCACTAAATATTCAAATGTGTTGTGAATGGCTTACCTGCGACTGTACTTAAGATATTTCTGTTAAATTATACATAACAAACTAACACACAACAGCAAAACGAAACACAGCTAAGAAATTAACAATATTAACTCAAATTACTGATATTATATTACACATAAAACACAATCCATACAAAATCAGAAAAAACTGACATTAAGGCACCCGACTTCCTTCCCAATATACGCCTAAAACATACTCAATAAAGAATCAATATAACAGAATTAATATTCATTGTATTAATTCAGATTTTTTTATACGTATAGTAAACATCATATTCTACACGGGGCTGCAGCTGAAATATTGAAAATAATAGTTTAAAAGCTAATAATTTTAATTTTAAAACGTATATTTGTAGCAAAATTTGACAGGAATTCAATATTTTTTTTCTAAATAAATTGGAACTTTTCATAAATAATGACGACAGCCCCGTGTCATATAATCCTTTTACAAAAGGTTTACGTTTTTTTCTAAAAGAAAAACTATAAAATATTTCCTACAAACGTATTATTCGCAAGCTATGATTTTCATTTAACATGATTCTCAAACCGAAACATAGATGTCCTCTGAAACTCACATTTCTTAAGGTACTACATCAACATACTTCGTATAGAGGTAACGCATTTAGTGATTTTTTATATATATCCTTGTCGCACATTCCTCTCATCTAGGGATAAAAAACAGTTGGAAATATTATGGGAAGTGCCGTTTGTCAAAGTTACTGTCAGTGGTTAAGAAAATTGAGTTTAAATATCGCATCCCAAATTTTTATCGTACGACATTTAATGATTCCGCCTTTCTCGTGAAAGAAAAATTCTGCTCTTCTTAAAATAACATCTTTTTGACTGGTAAATAACTCAACAGACTTAACTAGACATAACCTAATACACTTTTAAATTGAAACCAGTGACATTGCGGTAACTAGAATTCCCTAAAACTGTTGTTTTCCTTATTGCACGTGCGACAATTATATTTGTTATCTTTGTTTCTCAATCCTCTCACGAGAGGAATGGGATTGCGTTACCTGTACGGAGTGTTGATTTAGTACCTTAACATTTCTAGCAAAATATCTGATCGGTGGTTACGACAAAGACCAACCCCTTACATTTTATGCGTGATTTATTAAGGCAGACCTAAATGAAGGAATGCGATCCATCAAATTTTCGCGGGAATTTTAAATTTGGAAAAGTGGCAGGTGGGTTGTGACAAAGCTCTAAACGTTGATGAGCACTAGTTTCAATAGAGATAACCCGATAAAGTAGATAGTGGTTGTGTTTAAAAGTGTTCCATGTTTAAAGTGATGTTAATTTTGAAATAATTACGGTACTGTTTTATATGCGAGAAAACAACTTAAACAAACATAGTAAAGCAGTTTACGATACTGCTAAATCTCAAATTGTAGAGTATGCATTGAAAGATATAAATGGCATTAAATAGTACATTTAAAAAAATTAAAAGAATTAAATCTAAAACATACAGTAAAGAAGAATATACTGAAGTGCGAAGTCAGATCGTAATCGTACGATTATTATAAACATATATAGGGATGCACGATTTAAATCGATAGTTTTGGAAGATCGATATTTTCCTTTAAAATATCGATTTTTTGAATAGACATTAAACGATTTTTAGTACATATCGATACGCGTACGTACGAATCGATTCACTAAATAATTTCGGGACATTCGGCGATTTAATTGACATAGGTACCCAAGAAATTTGCAATTTTTTTTCAAGAATTATTTTTGTCATGAAATAAAATCTGTACTTTACAAGGTGGCCCAATAAATTATTATTATTATTATATTTTAAATCGATCTTTTTTAATATCGATATCTTTTAACAAGTATCAGAGTCAAATCGATTCGGACTCGAAATTTAGATTTTTTTAAATTTTGGTGCATCCCTAAAACATAACCTAACTTTTTATATCCATTTAATTACGCTTTTCTACATATGTTTCTTTGTTTACTAACATTCCAAAAGAGTTAGCTTTAAAAAGCATTAATGATAGGTGGATAGAAATTAAAGATTTTACAGACATTTCCAAAGAAAATTTTTTAGAAATTGTTACTTTATGTTTTGAAACATCTTATTTCGCTTTCAATGATAAATTTTATAAACAGATTTTCGGTACAGCAATGGGTTCTCCTTTATCGCCTGCTTTAGCTGAAATTGTCATGCAGGAACTAGAAAAAAGTGTCAATAACTCATTACCTTTCAATTTAACTTTATATTTTCGTTACGTCGATGATATTTTATTGATTTTGCCTTCAGATAAAGTAGACTTTGTTTTAAGTAGATTTAACTCTTTTCATAATATATTACAATTTACAGTAGAAAAAGAAATTAACAATTCACTAAGTTTTCTAGATGTAAATATCATCAGACGTAATAACAAATTAATAACAAATTGGTTTCATAAACCTACGTGGTCAGGTAGATATATTAATTTTCATTCGTATACTTCTAAAAACTATAAAATTACAACAATTATTTCTTTAACAGATCGAGCTGTTTTACTTTCTGATAAACTTTTCATTTACGATAATTTAAATTTAATAAAAAAGACTCTTGTTCAAAATTCTTATCCAATAAATCTTATAGAATCAGTAATAAAAAATCGTGTTAAATATTTACAAAATTCAAAAATCCACAATAACAATAAACAAACTTCAAACAAAAAATACATATCATTACCTTACATTGAACCACTATATGACACATTTAAACACTTATTCAAAAAACACAATTTAATTTTAGCTAGCAAATCTGTAAATAATTTAAATAGTATTTTCTCAAATTTAAAAACCAAAATACCAAAACTAAAACAACCTAACGTAGTTTATGAAATTAAATGTTTAAATTGTAATTCATGTTATATTGGAGAAACAAGCCAAAATTTAAAAAAAACGTCTAGACCAACATAAATATCATATCCAAAAAAATAATCAAAATCATTCAATGCTTGTAGAACATTCATTAGAAAATGACCATAATTTTGATTTTGAAAATACTAATATTATATATTACGAGTCTAATATTTTCAAAAGACGTTTTATAGAAATGTGTAAAATAAAAATGTCGTCGAATTCTATTAATAAACGTACTGATTTTGCAAATTTAAACGATACATTTTGTAGTTTTCTCGATTCCTTAAATAAAATATAGATCTGTCAATTTTTTAACATTTATAATGTTCAAATTATTTTTAGATTAAAAAATAAAAATTAAAAAAGAAATCAAGTTACTTTTTCAGTTTCCGTTGACAACCTTGTTTATTTTGACAACATATTTTTCACTTCTGACGAAGCTGTCGAACGACGGTGAAACGTAAAGTATATAGTGCGCGATTTAGTGTCCGCTTAAAAGATTTTGTGATACAAATTTCATCGGACAAGAACCAACTGTAGATATACTTGTGCATACTACAAAATAATAGCAACTCTTTCAATTACATTAGATAAGTTTATTCTTGTTTAAAATAAATAAACTTAAAACATAAGAACAGAAATTCTTTAATTCAAAATAAACGCTACAACAAGTTTTCAAAAATGTTTTCATAACGATATGTGCGAGTAGCTTAACAAGCAAGCACGTGTTCGACATCGGTCTCTCATCAATTAAAGTTTTTTTACCGGTTCCTTCTACAATAAATTTGTCACAAAGTGTGCAAAGTGTGATAAGTTCTTGTGAGTGCTCCTAAAAAATTGCAGCGTAAGATAATCCTCCTTGGCGCTGAAAAAACCTATTAAACAAGTAAATATGCTTACACGAGACGATATAGCTGAAATAAAAAGCATTTTCAAGCAATCTATCAATGATGTGTTGGAGGAAAACAGGAGAGTAGTCGAAGAAATCATTAACAAATTTGACGAAAAGGTGAATAAGCTCAGCGAAAGGTATGAAAAACAACAAAAAGATTTGGAGGAAGATAATCGGAAATTATCATTAAAAAATGACACCTTGGAGTAGTATTCCCGTCGGAATAATATCCGTATTATGGGTCTACCCGAAAATTCACAAGATGTTGAAAACGTTGTTATTAATTTTTTCACTAAGAAGATGGAATTGGATATATGTTCGGAGCAAATTGAGCGCTGTCATCGTGTCGGTCAATTAAATAATAACCGACCTCGTCATATTCTGATAAAGTTCTTGAGCTACAAGACCAAACAATTAGTTTTTATTAACAAGAAGCGTCTGAAGGGTAGCGGTTTGCGAGTAACTGAAGATTTGACCACAGTCTACATACAGTCTGTTCACTTGGCGTCGGTACCTTTGATCTTTGTGTCTTCAACCCAACCACTGCGCATTCCTCCATGCGTTGATTCTTACGTGGCGCAAACAATTTAAATTTAAAATCTTGCAGTATTTGCAGTTGCCCGAACGTGCCCGAACCAAGCCGGTAAACCAAACTACGAATAGAAACAGCGAGACTACTGCGCATTCATCCCCGAGTTTCCAAGAATTTTGTACGCGAAACTAGCGCCAGTGACAAGACTGTATGTAGACTGTGATTTGACGAAGACCCGGCTGGAGTTACTACGCCAAGCACAAAATAAATACGGACATGCAAACGTTTGGACTCTGGATGGTAATATTATCGCGCGCTCTAATAACAAAAAAATTATTATTAAATCTTCATTAGATTCAATGAATTAGTGAATATGTATTTGAACGGCTTTTCTTCGTCCTTTTTTGGAACATATTTGCCATAAATACATGTCATTTATTTTCTTTGCGATAATTCGTTAACATTTGTCTTGTCATTTTCCGCTTTGCAATAAAAATTTTACTGTTAAGAATTGATTTACAGTCTGATGTGAGTGATCGTTGTCCACGCGCACAAAATAATCTAGAATATTATTTTTATTTTTTTAGCCTTAATTTACTTTAAACTTAAACCTATTAATTAAGCGATTAGCATATTTCATATTTGTTTCCTGTTAATTATTTGTTTTCTTGTTTTTCTTTTCTCTTGGTTGTTCTTTTCTCTATAATTTTTTTTTCTTCTGCACATGCATCCTTGGAAAGTTGCTCACCTAAACATTCGGTCCTTAATTGCTAAATTTGACAACTTTAAATCACTTTTAACACAACATGATTATGATTTAATAGCGCTTTCAGAAACCTGGCTTACTGACAACATTTCCTCGGAAGCCATTCAAATCGAGGGTTACTCGATTATTCGTTGAGATCGTGCTGCTAGAGGAGGGGGCGTCGCTTTTTATTTAAAATCTTCACACAGGTTTGTTCATGTTAATGTAACCATTAATGCCGTTGAACAACTATGGATAAAAATAAGATTTGTTTTTGGTGTTATATACAGACCACCCAATAGCAACGTCAATGATTTTCTGAATGAATTTGAATCATCTATATCTGAAATTTTGCCGGTGTGTTCTGATTTATTTTGCCTCGGCGATTTTAACATTGATCTGTTAAATTATGGACACCCTAATGTTAATAGATTATTGTCTCTGTTTGATTCGGCAGGCTTGAAACAAAGTATCAATGCACCAACACGAACCACTATGCAATCATCCACTTTAGTTGACTTAATCATTACTTCTCACGATAAAATTATCTCAACGACAGGAGTTTTGCCTATGCATGATATGTCAGATCATGATTTGATTTTTTGTGAAATTTTGGTAGACTCTCTCAAACCTCCATCCATTTTCAAAACTTATAGAAATTTCAGACACTTTAATTACCAACTTTTTTACGATGGTTTGAGAGCTATTCCCTGGCGTAACATTTATGATCTAGATGATACAGACGCAAAAATAATTTTTTTTCCTACACTAGTAGAAAATTCAATTTTACCGGCTCATCAGAGAGGAGAAAGCGAACGTTTCCACGGCTAGCCCGGCAAAATGAACATAAATGCCTAGCCGAGAAAATAATTTACGAGGCTTTACCACTAGGTGGCGCGACAATAATATCTGAAATGCGCTCTCATCGACATCAAAAAATTAACAAACTAAGTTTTTTTTATTTAATTCCACTGGTATTTGGTTTTAAAAAGGATTAAAATTATAAAAAAAAAAAAAAAAAAAACTCGGCAGCGGTGGGATTCGAACCCATGCCTCCGAAGAGACTGGTGTATTAAACCATCGACTTGACCGCTCGGCCATGCAAGTACACGTAACGCTGTGTTTTAAAACATCTATAATAATTTTAATAGTAACTCAATTTTAATATTTCTACTTCGAGAAAAAGAACGTTTGTGTGATATTAACAAAATTAATTATAATGTTGTGTAGGAAAAAAAATAATATGTAAACCATGGCGGTAAAGCAATTTTCTAGGTCTCGAGAAGTCTGGCCAGGCTCGGCTTCTCGCCTCGCCTGTCTATATCTTCTCTCGACCTGGAAAACAAGCACTTTACCGCCTCGGTCTACAATATACTATTTTTTAATGATTGTCTGACATTATTATTGGATACTCACGCACCGTATGTAACTTCTCGTTTCTCTAAACCGCCGGCTCCCTGGTTAACAGATAATTTAAAAATTATGATGAATCTACGTGACCGAGCATTGCAAAAATTTAAACGGACAAAGGATCCTAATGACTGGCTCTGTTATAAGGACCTACGTAACTTAACTACCGCAGCTTGTAGGCGTGAAAAGAAAACTTATTATAATACTCATTACACTAGTACAAACTCCACTGCTTTCTGGAAAGATCTAAAAGAGATAGGGATTGGTGTTAAAAAATCTACTAATTTACCTGATCACCTAGGGAACTGTGACGATATTAACAAGTTTTTTATTGAATCTGTGCCTACCACGGACATTGATGTAACTCCTCTTTGTAACTTTTATCAAAACAATAGGAAAGTAAACAACACTGCAGTTTTCAATTTCACTCCAGTTACAGAGTCTGATATTTTGAAGGAAGTTTCAGGAATCAAATCTAAAGCAGTTGGCTATGATGGCCTAAGTATTTATCACTTACCCCTATGCTTGCCTTACTTGGCTGACATAGTAGTTCATATTTTTAATTTTTGTATATCTCATTGTGTATTTCCCACTTGTTGGAAGAACGCTCTTATCACACCGTTGCCGAAAGTTAGCAATCCTCTATCACATAGTGATCTTCGACCCATTAGCGTGTTACCGGCCTTAGGTAAAGTTTTTGAAAAAATAATTGAAAAACAAATGAGAGAGTATGTATCAATTAATGATATTCTACCTGTAGTACAATCCGGATTTAGACGGGGTTATAGTTGTAGCACAGCACTTTCCCACATAATCGACGACATTATTTTTGCAACTGATCACGGGGACATAACGGCTCTTGTATTACTTGATTACTCACGTGCTTTCGACACTGTAAACCACGATGTGCTACTTTCAATTCTGAATTTTGTAGGCTTTTCAAAGAACGCTATAACTTTAATCTCGAACTATTTGATTCATAGGCGTCAAGCTGTTTATTATTTGAGAATTACTTCGGATTTTTTAGAGGTAAAGAGGGGTGTACCACAGGGGTCAATCTTGAGTCCCAGTTTATACTGCCTTTACGTTTCTAATTTTGGTTCAGTGTTCACAAATTGTAAATATCATTTTTACGCAGATGATGTTCAAATTTATAAATCCTTTCGTCCATCTCAATTATTAGAAGCAACTAATGATATCAATGCTGATCTGGAGAGATGCTTGTACTATAAGATTTTAGAGTTCAAATGTCCCCCATATTTGTATTTTAAAGTTTCATACCGAACGGACGTGCATAATTTAAATCTGAGGTTTAAAGGCTTAATGACGCCACCGTTACATTCATCGGAAATTGTTAAACGGTCTTTTAGTCATAACATTTATTATCTCTTCAATCGCTACCATATGCTTTATAATTCTGCTTCCACTTATAATCATTTTAAGAAGAAATGGCACACACTGCTCTATATTATATATTATATATATCCGTTCCAAAACAAGTTATTTTATTTTTGGTATTGAAAGATTTTATCTCGGTACTTTGTTTAGAATCCAAGAAATACACTCCGAAAATTTCCACATTCCATTTTAACGCTTTATGAATATCCAATATAGTCTGAACCAAAGTTAATACTTTTTCTTGAATATTATACGTAAAGTCGTCAACGTCCACATAGTTGTAAGGTTCCGTGATACGATACGAAACAATTTTATCACCGAATGCACCCGCTATCTTTTCTACACCATTATCAACAATTACAAAAGCATTGCTTTTATGTGAATTACTACGTAGGTGTGCCGACAAACACTTTCTGTTAACGTATATTTCGCATACATCACATTTCACGACATTCACGGGGTCAAGAACTTTGGATGGACCGGCTTCATTTAATTTTAAACGTTTACCGTGACATGCTGTACGCATGTGTCGATTCTTATTATCAACTCTCGTAAATTCTTTTCCGCACTGATTACACTCAAACATGTTTTTAGAACTGTTACTTCGATCACGTTCAATACAATAGGTTAACTCAACGTGAGTGTCACACTTCATCTGTAGGTACGAATTTATAAAACGGCTTCTGATCGCGACTGCGAACTTAAGGAAAAGTTGAGAGATCTAGCAGGATAGCAGTCAAAAGGGGGCAATTAAAAGTTTACTCTTGTTTGATTGCCAAGCTTTCGGAAAGTATTTATTTCCTTCATCAGGGCGGCTATAATGTTAATATGAAAGTGTTACACAATTGAAAATGATGAGTTTTAAAATTCTACTTACATCTAAGTGAGGTTACGAGAGCTAAAGTTGCACATTATGAACAAGCCAGGAATAATTTCTTAAGTAGTAACCATTATTAACAATTCATAAAGTTGTATTGTAAAACAAATTAAAATTTAAAAGTCACAATTTAAAATGATGGACAAAACATTTAAAACGTTAACGTGCACAATGGCGCCTAACTGGTAACGCTTGTAGGTTATTTTAAACTCATTTGGAGGGAAAAGATCCCGGCGGGAAATTTGAAAAACAGACTGTAATCCTGAGTGTTAAAGAGAACAAGAAATGCTTAAAATTATTAATTAGATACAGAGATTGGTGCTGGCACAAAATTTGTGGAAATTTGACAGTAATAAGGGGGCAAAAATTAGTTGTAAGTTCAAAAATGTTAAAAAATTAAACTACTCAAGTTTGTATCAGAAGTATTGTGTGTGTTAATATTTGTTAATAAATTATGATAAATTAAACTTAAGTTTGAAATATCAGTTTGTTTATTTATGGTATTATTATTTATGAGAATGTGATACATTTCTAAGAAACTACGTTTGAAGTAGTTGGGTTCGATAGTAAAAATTTCGGAATTTTCATAATCGAAATTGTGTTTAGTTTGTTTAAAGTGGTCAGCAAGGGCACAACAACCAATTTTTCGTTCGTTGTGAGAATCACTTTTGTGTGACGAAATACGAGATTTTAGATACCTACAAGTTTGACCTATGTAGACACTGTCACACTGTTCACAAGGTATTTTGTAGATCACATTGGATTGGTCAAATTTATCAGTAGGGGTTTTAAGTTTACTGAAAATAGTTTTGAGGGTTAGAATTTGTCGGTTGGCTATTTTTTAGTTATGATCATAATGTAAGAGAATTTTCTGTAACTTGGGTGTAAGATGTTGAATAAAGGGCAATGATCTGAATTTGGTATTATTTATGTTAACGTTGGTAGTATCGTTTTGTCTGGATTCAATACCAGGCATATGTGTGAAATTGAAAGTGTTATTGTTGTTAGATTGATTCATTATTTTGCTGACCAAAGTCACAGGATAACCATTTTCAAGAAAAATCGATTTAAGTTTGGCAAGGTTGGTAGCAAGGAAAGATGAGTCAGAAATCCTTTCGACTCTTAACCGTAAGCCTTTAAGAACGTTGATCTTCATTTTTAGAACATGTTGAGGATTCGAAATTGTACACTCAAGAAAAATGGTTCAAAAACATTAGCAGTGTTGAAATACCTACTGAGGTCAGACAGATTTTGGCCTTAGGTCCAAAATTTAGCCTCGAACCCCCTATGCAACACATTTCTATTCCTAGAATCATTGCTGACTGTGAGTTTGCAATTTCTCATCTCAATCAAAATGATAAAAACCAATGTAGAGCACGTTTAACCAATGCCATAACTAATTACACGTATCACAACAAAAAGCACAATAATTATTACTACAAAAGAACCTTAGTATGCAAACGTTTTCTTAAAGAACATCCTGACATCATTTTAGTTCAATCTGATAAAGGTAATGTCACTGTCACTATGGACAAAAAAGATTACATTGATCTCTCTGACAATCTCAATGACTCCGACAGTTACCAACTTCTTAACCGCAACCACACTAGCATCTACCAAAGAAAATGCAACACTGATTTCAGAACTAAAAAAAGAAAAATTAATTAATAACAGTGAAGCAAAAGATCTTATGACATACAATTCCATTGCTCCTAAGTACTACGGTCTTCCAAAGATCCATAAGCCTACACTTAGTCTCAGACCAATTGTTTCTTCTATCAATAGTCCTGCGAACAAATTATCCAAATTCGTAGCTGACATTTTGAAAAAATCATACCAATTTGATAATCAATATTACATCAAAGACACTTTTCAATTTGTAGAATCTATGAGAGACTCCACACTGCCCCAAGGTTATGTTCTAATTAGTTTAGACGTTGTGTCACTCTTCAGTAATCTCACTTACCAACAAGTAACTAATAGTATAACAAATAAATGGACCTACATCAAACCTACCTGCCAACTACCCTTAAGTAAATTTTTAGAAATGATTAAATTCATTTTTGACACTTCCTACTGTGTTTTTGAAGAGAAATATTACAGACTGAAAAAAGGCTCACCCATGGGCAATAATCTTTCCCCAATCTTGGCTCAGTATGTTGTTGACCAGTTATTGGATGACTGCATTCCCAAACTTTCATTTAATATTCCGTTTCTAAAGAAATTTGTTGACGATATCATTTGTGCAATACCTGACAGCAAACAAGACGAGATCCTTGACATCTTTAATCAGTATGACCACAACATCAAATTTACTATTGAGTGTGAAGAAAACTGTAGTGTTCCCTTCCTGGACACGAAAGTCATCAGACAAGATACCACGATCTTAATTGATTGGTATTCCAAACCTATTTCTTCTAATAGGTACATAAACTATAACTGCTACCACATTCTAAAAATGAAGATCAACGTTCTTAAAGGCTTACGGTTAAGAGTCGAAAGGATTTTTGACTCATCTTTCCTTGCTACCAACCTTGCCAAACTTAAATTGATTTTTCTTGAAAATGGTTATCCTGTGACTTTGGTCAGCAAAATAATGAATCAATCTAACAACAATAACACTTTCAATTTCACACATATGCCTGGTATTGAATCCAGACAAAACGATACTACCAACGTTAACATAAATAATACCAAATTCAGATCATTGCCCTTTATTCAACATCTTACACCCAAGTTACAGAAAATTCTCTTACATTATGATCATAACTTAAAAATAGCCAACCGACAAATTCTAACCCTCAAAACTATTTTCAGTAAACTTAAAACCCCTACTGATAAATTTGACCAATCCAATGTGATCTACAAAATACCTTGTGAACAGTGTGACAGTGTCTACATAGGTCAAACTTGTAGGTATCTAAAATCTCGTATTTCGTCACACAAAAGTGATTCTCACAATGAACGAAAAATTGGTTGTTGTGCCCTTGCTGACCACTTTAAACAAACTAAACACAATTTCGATTATGAAAATTCCGAAATTTTAACTATCGAACCCAACTACTTCAAACGTAGTTTCTTAGAAATGTATCACATTCTCATAAATAATAATACCATAAATAAACAAACTGATATTTCAAACTTAAGTTTAATTTATCATAATTTATTAACAAATATTAACACACACAATACTTCTGATACAAACTTGAGTAGTTTAATTTTTTAACATTTTTGAACTTACAACTAATTTTTGCCCCCTTATTACTGTCAAATTTCCACAAATTTTGTGCCAGCACCAATCTCTGTATCTAATTAATAATTTTAAGAATTTCTTGTTCTCTTTAACACTATCAGGATTACAGTCTGTTTTTCAAATTTCCCGCCGGGATCTTTTCCCTCCAAATGAGTTTAAAATAACCTACAAGCGTTACTAGATAGGTGCCATTGTGCACGTTAACGTTTTAAATGTTTTGTCCATCATTTTAAATTGTGACTTTTAAATTTTAATTTGTTTTACAATACAACTTTATGAATTGTTAATAATGGTTACTACTTATGAAATTATTCCTGGCTTGTTCATAATGTGCAACTTTAGCTCTCGTAACCTCACTTAGATGTAAGTAGAATTTTAAAACTCATCATTTTCAATTGTGTAACACTTTCATATTAACATTATAGCCGCCCTGATGAAGGAAATAAATACTTTCCGAAAGCTTGGCAATCAAACAAGAGTAAACTTTTAATTGTCCCCTTTTGACTGCTATCCTGCTAGATCTCTCAACTTTTCCTTAAGTTCGCAGTCGCGATCAGAAGCCGTTTTATAAATTCGTACCTACAGATGAAGTGTGACACTCACGTTGAGTTAACCTATTGTATTGAACGTGATCGAAGTAACAGTTCTAAAAACATGTTTGAGTGTAATCAGTGCGGAAAAGAATTTACGAGAGTTGATAATAAGAATCGACACATGCGTACAGCATGTCACGGTAAACGTTTAAAATTAAATGAAGCCGGTCCATCCAAAGTTCTTGACCCCGTGAATGTCGTGAAATGTGATGTATGCGAAATATACGTTAACAGAAAGTGTTTGTCGGCACACCTACGTAGTAATTCACATAAAAGCAATGCTTTTGTAATTGTTGATAATGGTGTAGAAAAGATAGCGGGTGCATTCGGTGATAAAATTGTTTCGTATCGTATCACGGAACCTTACAACTATGTGGACGTTGACGACTTTACGTATAATATTCAAGAAAAAGTATTAACTTTGGTTCAGACTATATTGGATATTCATAAAGCGTTAAAATGGAATGTGGAAATTTTCGGAGTGTATTTCTTGGATTCTAAACAAAGTACCGAGATAAAATCTTTCAATACCAAAAATAAAATAACTTGTTTTGGAACGGATATATATAATATATATCGAAACTTCGTGAACGAAATTCATGCTAAAATGTCAGAGTTTCAGGAGCGAGATTCAGGTAAAGAAATTAATTAATACATTCTTTTGGAATAATGTATAATGTTGTAAATATTGTTACAAGGTGGACTTTGTGCAGAATTTTGTATATGGAAGTCAACATTAATAAATATAATCCTTTGAGAGCATCCAGCTTCATGTCATTACCGGCTTCAATAAGTGCGAAAAAAGCAGTCATAAACGTTAGAAATAATGACAACGCTTGTTTTGCCTGGGCGATAACATCAGCGATGTGTCAACCGACAGGTCTTCCTCAAAGGATATCTTCGTATCCCCATTATAGCACGGTAGCAGATTTCACAGATTTAGAATTTCCACTGAAAGTTTGTGATGTGAAAAAATTTGAAAGTCAGAACAATATTTCTATAAATGTTTATGGATTTGCTTCCCATTATAACGGTAACGTTATAGTCTATGAAGTTGTAGGACCGCTACATTTTACTAAAAACCGAAAAGATATTCATATAAATTTGTTATTGGTTGATGACGGTAACGAAAATACTCACTATTGTTGGATTAAAAATTTATCGCATTTAGTGTCAAAACAGACGTCACACCACGGTCACGAGAAATATATTTGTGAAGGATGTTTAATATACTTTCCATGTGTAGAAAAATTGCAACGACACGAAAGAGAAGATTGTAAAATTATCAAAACAATTTTACCATCAGCAGAGTTAAAAATAAATAAATATGGTGAATCTATCCCAGAAAATATATTACAATTTGAAAAATTTGAGAAGCAATTGAAACTGCCCTTTGTTGTGTACGCTGATTTCGAGGCTTTACTAAAACCATTAGATAGAGTTGAACCAACTCCAGATAAGTCTTTCACAGTTAAATGTTATGAACACGAACCTCATTCTTTTGCGTATTATATTAAGTGTAGCTTTAATAACAATTTGTCAAAATTAAAGTTATATTATTGGATGTTAAGGAAAAAGTCCGTGACCATGAACATTTAACTGGGGCGTTTAGAGGAGCTGCTCATTCGGTGTGTAATGTTAATTTTAAAATACCAAAATTCATTCCAGTTTTCTTTCATAATCTTTCTAATTATGATAGTCATTTATTTGTGAAGACGATGGCATTAGAAGAAGAGGACGTTGATGTGATCGCACAAAATAAAGAAAAATATATCTTTTTCGAAATTAATACACGTAGGGGATAAGATAGATTGTAAAGGAAAAATGCGCAAAGTCTATTTCAAAATAAGATTTGTAGATTCTTTTCGTTTCATGCAATCGTCTTTGGAAAAATTAGGCTCATACTTGGAAGATTGGCAATGTAGGGAAATTAGGAAATATTTCAATGATGATGAAATGTTTAAATTAGTACGGCAAAAAGGGGTTTTTCCATATTGTTTTATTAACTCATTCGAGAAATTAGATTATCCCACCTTACCTTCTAGAGAAGAATTTTATGACGTGCTTTATGATGAACACATTAGTGATGAAGATTATGAAAGAGCACAGCGCGTTTGGAATTTATTTAATTGTAAAAGTATGGGTGATAACAGCGATATATATGTAACATCAGATATTTTATTATTTGCAGACGTATTTGAAAATTTCAGAGATCTTTGTATTGATAATTATAAACTTGACCCTTGCCATTTTTTCACAGCTCCGGGATTAAGTTGGGATGCAATGTTACGAATGACGAAAATTAAGTTAGAATTATTACAGGATGTTGATATGTTACACTTTTTCAGAATCGGTATTCGTGGTGGAGTGAGCATGTGCACTAAAAGAATTGAAAACACTAATAATAAATTTTTACAGAGCTTTGATTCAAGCAAGGTAACTAATTATTTACTTTATCTTGATGCTACAAATCTCTATGGGCATGCGATGTGTTCGAGATTTCCATGGGGAGAATTTATTTGGTTAAGCAGAGAAGAAATTAACAATCTTAACATTTCAAAATTAGAAGAAAATTCAGATATTGGGTACGTATTCGAAGTAGATTTGGAATATCCGACTTATTTACACGAAAAGCACAACGATTTACCGTTTTGTCCGGAAAACATAATTCCACCAAAATCAAAATATAGTAAACTTATTCCAAATCTCTGTAACAAAACCAAATACATAATTCACTATTTAAATCTAAAGCAATGTTTGGAACATGGTTTAACATTAATTCAAATCCACAGGGCAATTAAATTTAAACAGTCGCGTTGGTTAAAAATATACAGGCTGAGTCCAAAAAAACGCCTACGCGAATAGCGTCGGTGTTTATTGTCGGATTTGACTGGTCAAAAAATCAAATGAAATGGCAGAAAAAACTCTACAATATACCATATCTTGCGTCTTTAATACATTTAAAACAGCTGCATGACAGCTGTCAACTTTTGTTTTTTAAATGCAAAGGTATAATTACTGTAATACATTTCGAAAGAACTCTTTTTTCTGCGTTCAATGATGTGCCGCAATAAGCACTTATTTTTCAAAATAATAGAAGAAAATAAAAAGAAATAAATAAATTATTAACATGAAATGACGTAATAAACAGTTGCCGAACAATAAATGATACATGTTTTACGGTAAATAGCTTAGTGTCTATAAGTACTTCCTCATAGGCAAACAAATGACGATAACTGTCAACATTTTTTTTATTGTCAGCAAAAACAAAACAAAAGTATTGACAGTTATCGTCTTTTGTTTGCCTATGAGGAAGTACTTATAGACACTACGCTATTTACCGTAAAACAGGTGTGAGAAATTGGCTCAAAAAAATACGTGAGATAAGTGGACAATTCTCTCTCACCTTTGATTCCGGAAATTACAGGCTTCGGAGTCGACTCCAGGCTTCGCAAACTTCAAACTAAATGCGATAACAAGTTTCTTTTGGTACAAGATCCACTTATAGACTGAACGATAAATTAAAAATTATCGGGACCCGGACTCCATTGAAGACCAAGAATTTTCACAGAGGGATCGTGTTCATTATTAAACGATAAAGGATCCATAGAGAGATGAGAGTCAGGTAAATCAGAGAGAAGAGCAGGATCATTACTAGACCACTTTCTTAAATGAAATCCTCCTCGAGCTAAAAGGGAGATCAATTCCTTTTTTAATTGTGAAGCTTCATTGAACGAGGAGCTACCAGTAACGATATCATCAACATAAGTATCGGTTTGGAGAGCTTGCGCAGCGAGGGGAAAATTAATACCATCGTCCGCTGCAAGTTGTAATAAAGTGCGAATGGCCAAATAAGGTGCCGAATTTATACCGTACGTAACCGTCCTCAAGCGGTATTCGTGGGGATCGTCGTCAGGGGAAAATCGCCAAATGATCCTTTGATAATCTCGATGTGCAGGGTGTATTAGTATTTGCATAGGCAAATACTAATACACCATTTTTATATCCGCAGTAAAAACTACAGAATGTAAACGAAAAGTCAGCATGATAGCAAGAATATCCCTTTGAAGCTTAGGACCTACGTAAAGATGATCATTTAAGGAAGCTTGATTTGGTAATTTGGCAGATGCGTTAAACACTACTCTAAGCTTAGTACTAGTACTTTCTGGTTTCAAAACGCAATGATGAGGTATGTAAAACGAAGGACCACCAGTTGCGACAGGCAACGGAGAAACAAGTTCCATATGATTTAACTCAACATATTCTTGCATAAACTTTGAGTATTGTTGGTAAAGATCAGATTGTTTTAATAGACGTTTTTCTAGAGAATAAAATCTCTGAATAGCTAATTCCCGGCTACTTGGAAAATGAGGTTCGGGATTGCGAAATGGAAGCGAGACAACGAAGCGACCATTTTTATATCTGTAATAAGTATCCGAATATATCTTTTCGCACAGGGGATCCTCGGGAGAAACGACAGAACATTGGGGTACGGATTCGATTTCCCAGAATTTTTGCAAAACGTTGTCTAACGGCAAAGACGATTCTAATTGAGCACAAAGAGTTTGAGTTGAAGAAAAATGAGGAAAGGGCAGGTTTCCCGTTAGAACAAATCCGAAAACCGTTTCAATGGCATCGGGTTCTCCATTTTGGCCATTGATCTTATTAGGCAATAAAATTTTTGAAAATAAATCAGCTCCCAATAACAAGTCCACGTTACTCGGGACATCAAATTCCGGATCTGCAAGACGCAAATTGATCTGAAAAATGGACCAGGGTTTCGAGGTAATAGGGGAAGATGGCAAAGGTCCACACATTTTGGGCAAAATAACAGCGTCAACGTGAAACACCGGAGTGCATTGACCCACGGGTCTGATTGCAATAGTAACTGCGCCAGAATTTACAAATTGAGATGTCTCTCCGATACCATTAACCGTTAAAGATACATTGTGCTTGGATAAACCTAAATTTTGAACAGCCTTTTTTGTAATAAAGGAAGTCTGCGAACAAGAGTCTAAGACAGCACGCAGAATTGTATAAGTTCCATTGCTGCTCATTACTTCAATTTGTGCGGTAGCCAGTAAAACATTTTTTCCGAGAGAGTACATAACATAAGGAGAAGGTTCGGACGTTATGGTAGATGTCAGCGTTGAAACTTGAGAAGTTGTAGGATTATTAGCAGGCGTGACTGGACTAACCGAAGACGTGTCCGAGAAATGTAGAAGTGTGTGATGCCTTTGACCGCAAGTGTGGCAACGAGAGCCAGAATTACATAATCTTAAAGAGTGTTTGCTACCTAAACAATTAACACAAAGGTGTTTGGATTTAACGATAGTATAGCGTTCTTTGGGTGATTTGTCAGAGAATTCAGGACATTTATAGATAGAATGGTCCTTATTACAAAAGGCACATCGTCGATCAGTAAAGGAAGTAGCTATCAACGATGTAGCGGGGCGAAGTTGTGCGTTCTTGAATTCGGGCTTTCTACTTTTGGATTTAATCGTAAAATCGGCATTGTCTAGAGCATTCCACTGTTGTTCTAGAAATTTAAGTAACTCGTCAAATGAGGGAATATTATCTGATTCATGATGTAACTCAAATCTAGTAATCAGAGTTGTATCACAGCGTTTAATTAGCATGGAAAATAGAAGAAAATCCGCAAGATCGACAGGCATTTTGAAGTTTTTAAGGGCGTTTATATTCTTGGAAAACGTATCAATTAGATAACGAATTTCTGTTGAATTTTCTGAATTGACTCTCTTGCAGTTGTCGATTGCGTTCCAATGAGCTTTTAAAATTTGACGAGTGTTTTTATATCTTTTAACTAACTCTTTATATGCTAAATCATAATTCTCGGCTGTGACAGGAATATGTTGTAAAAAGGACAAAGCTTCACCTTTTAAAGAGGCTAAAAGATAGTTAAACTTCTCAAAGGGAGTAAGTTCCGTGGCGAAATGAATGATAGAATTAAACATGTCGTGATAAGAGAGAAACGAAGTAATATCTCCACTAAGGCTGGGAATTTTATAAATTTTTGTATTCGATTATTCGTTTCAGTTTTTATTCGAATATTCGAATAATTCGAATATTCAAATATTCGAATATTATTCGAGTATTCAAATATTCGAATATTATTCGAGTATTCGAATAATATTCAAATATTCGAATTATTGGAACTATTGAATGTTCGAATATTCGACTTTTTAAATATACAAATTTGAGTAACTGCATGAGTATAAGTAAGAAGCCGTTCAGTTAATTATTTCGTATTTCTTTTTCTAGGATTTAGATAATCATTAATTACTAATATAAATGTGCAACAAGATATGGATTATATGAACAGGTATATTTTTGTTTTCAAAAGAAAAAAAAGTGTAGCATGATAAACTTCTGTATGTATATAATCTGTATACGATTATCAGATTTAGTGAAGTATTCCCATATTTTACTTCTTGAACTCATGTCGTTCTTTTGTACATACATACAATTACAGTATTTTAAGAAACAGCCAAACTAAATCACACGACCTACCCTGTCGCAAACTATAATGACTCACTACGGAATGTAACGGAATAACTACTTATATACCATACGCATTCGTTCGCGCAGATATTCGAATAATTCGCATATTCGAATAATCGAATATTCGAATAATCGAATATTCGAATAATCGAATATTTGAATATTCGAATAATTTATTTTGAAACTATTCGAATTCCAAATATTCGAATATTCGACTATTCGAATTATTCGAATACGATTCCCAGCCTTAATCTCCACTAAAAGTAGGTATTTCAATTTTTGGAAGTTTGACACTAGAGTGACGGGGTTCTGTAGCAGTAGTAGCCGTAAACAATTTAGAATGAATCCCCTTGATTTCCCTAAATCTTTTTTCGAATTGTTTACGAAAATTATCTTCCGTATTAAAGGCATCGTCAGAGTCGTCAATTAATCCAATAATGGAATTATGATATTTAAAAAATTCACTTTTAATGGAGTTTACATCATCTACGCATACTTGAAAAGTGGCGTGTAAGTTAGCGTCTGTTAAAGCAGATAATCCTAAGTCGTAAATTTCATTGAGACGATTATTTTCGGATAAACGATATAATTTGAATTTCTTAAGTTTTTCCGCGGCCATGATCAAGTCAATGTGAGCAAACAAAATTTACAAAAAAGAGAGAGCGTGTGGCACGTGAAAAAAACCAAGATTAAAAGTTTTACTGCAAAGAAATCGCTAAACTGTAAATGAAAACTGCGTACAGCGAAACAACTTTTCAACGAGAGTATAATAATGTGGGAAATAGTTATAACAACTGCGTGAATTCAAAAGGAAAAAACTATAAACTTAGCGAGTGCGAATATTGCAAAGCAATTAAAAACTCGTAAACAAGTGCGAAGCGAAAACAAAAAGTAGCGAAACGTGCGAAAACACCGTAGATACCTATAAAAAGCCGAGCGTGATGCGATATGCGGAAACAAACAGCGCAGCATAAATTGGCGAAAAATACACCGTTGATGTTAACTACTAACGTACGTTGTGCGTTGGCAATTATCTAACTCGATTGAGCAAGCAAAACCCAAAAAAATGACAGTAAAAACTTGTAATTTCCAAAACAAGAAATGAGCAAAAAACCGGTACATCCGGCACTCGAAGGACCAAAAAATGTGAGAAATTGGCTCAAAAAATACGTGAGATAAGTGGACAATTCTTTCTCACCTTTGATTCCGGAAATTACAGGCTTCGGAGTCGACTCCAGGCTTCGCAAACTTCAAACCAAGGGCTGCAGATGTTTGTCGAGCGACGAGTTTTAACAAACTGTGGATCACATGTAAAACGACCCGTTTTTCCCTCGCCAATGAATAAAGAATTATCCACAAAAAAAATGAAACAAAACAAAAAATTCGAGCCAATAAACAAATGAAAATGAATGAAACATTGACAACACACAACGCAACTAAAAAAAAAAATAAATAAAATATATTCTAATAATTAACGCGGGGACGCAACAACAGGTATCATTTATTGTTCGGCAACTGTTTATTACGTCATTTCATGTTAATAATTTATTTATTTCATTTTATTTTCTTCTATTATTTTGAAAAATAAGTGCTTATTGCGGCACATCATTGAACGCAGAAAAAAGAGTTCTTTCGAAATGTATTACAGTAATTATACCATTGCATTTAAAAAACAAAAGTTGACAGCTGTCATGCAGCTGTTTTAAATGTATTAAAGACGCAAGATATGGTATATTGTAGAGTTTTTTCTGCCATTTCATTTGATTTTTTGACCAGTCAAATCCGACAATAAACACCGACGCTATTCGCGTAGGCGTTTTTTTGGACTCAGCCTGTATATTTTTAACCAACGCGACTGTTTAAATTTAATTGCCCTGTGGATTTGAATTAATGTTAAACCATGTTCCAAACATTGCTTTAAATTTAAATAGTGAATTATGTATTTGGTTTTGAATGAATGTTAGTTCGTAAAATATATTTATTGTAAATAATGTATGTTTCTAATTATAGTTAATAAAAAGTTATTATAAAACATAGCGTTTTGGTATCCAAGCATCATGTTTAGAACTTAATCCTAAATAACTAACTAGTGCTTTATTACCTTTTTTTCTCAACACATTAATTAAATATACATCAGGATGTTTCACTTTTTGTAATTCGTACTCATAAAACCCACCAAGTATAGCTTCACCGCCAGCGTCTTTAATTAGATATGTTCGGCGATTAGTATTCTGCACTGATGAAATTGTAAATATTTCGTTAGACCAATTGGGAGTGTACATTTTCGCAAATGCTTGTCGATATTTGCTGATGCGCACATGATCTCCAACTTAAAATTTTGCACTTCTTGGATCCACAATTTTAATATTGTAAAATAGTTTTCGCATTTCTTTGATTTATCTTACTAGGTTTGTAACCCGTCGTACTGTGAACTGTGTTGTTATATTCTTCTATTAGTTGTGGTAACAACTTGAACCAGCTGAAATGTCCTTGCGTGCTAAATTCTTTCCACATTTTTTGTTATAATGTTCTATTAAAGCGTTCAACTATCGAACTTTTTAAATTAGAATATGTGCCGTAGTGATTAATTTTATACTTCTTCATTAAATCTTGAAAGTCTGCATTGTAAAATTCCTTTCCGTTATCTGTTTGCAGATTTCTCGGTATAGAATTTCTACCTTCAGATAAGATTGTTTGAAAAGCTTTGGTTACTTCTTTACCTGTCTTGTTTTTTAATGCTATTCCCCAAGCAAATTTAGAAAATGTGTTGATCACAGCTAGAATGTACTTGTATCCTTTGTTTATCTTTGAATAAGGAAGCATTTCAATTAAATCTGCTTGGAAAAGATCTCTGAGACCTTTTATTATAACTCGACGACGGCGAAAGTTTTTCCTTGCTGGTTTGTGCAGTTCATCGACAACATCACGTTTTACAGTCGATGATAGATTAGACATTTTCAGTTAGAACTCGTTTCCTTATAATGAATTCAACAAATAATGTAGTTGCACAAACTACAGCTGTGCAAGAAAACGAAATTTTATCTCCCATATTCAACGTTCTTCCAATTAAAGTATCAGTACAATTTATACCGTTGATATATACTTCTTGCTACCTACCTGCGTAGATAGGCAGAAGTTTTACATTGGAGCGAAACTTTACTCCAATGTTGCCAGCCAGCTTCAGTGGGACGGGAGGGTTCAAATCCAAACCGCGAAGGCCAAAACCCATAAGAAAATAGGCGCCACTTAATTTTTTTTGAAAGGGGGACAAGGTGAAAATTAAGAAAACCCGTTACATCCAGAACACGTCAATTTACTTAGTCACAAACAACAATCATAAAAAGAATATACACAAATAAATAATATATGGGGAACACAAAAGTTTACAACATATTCGACTTGGTCGGATCCGAACTTCGCATTAAACTATATTAAAATAATTCAAATCGTAACTAATGCAACAGGATACAAAAGAATGCAATCTCCGGTTACTTGCACGCGGCAACGCTCGTCTACTTATATCATATTTAAATTACACCGGCAGTTACGCAATAAGTTGCAAGTTTAATTGCGGCAAAATCAAAGTAATGGATCAAAAACTAAATCCGCGAAATATCGCTCAAAACTAAGAAAAGAAATTATAACGCTCCGACCTTTATTCCTTTGATGTCCGATTCGTTTGTCGGTGTCTTTGCGGAAATGCCACGGCGACGCTTTGTAGTGTGCCGGCTTCCGCGTAGAGGGGCGAGGGAGGGAACTTCCAACGCCGTAATTCGCGATGCACCTGTACAAACCGGATCGAATTCAACTTCCGTAGACTCTTGGTAAAAACCAATACCCAACGAGAAATAACTCTTGATAAAGGTCCAAGATTAAAGTCTAGGATTAACGATAGCTTTTGCTAGAAGCTCACGATAAAAGCCTATAAGCAATGAAATAAAACGAACACATAAGTCAAACCGAGAGTTGCTGCGTATAGAACTTACCTCGGTCTGTCACCGAAGCTGGGACAACCACGGAACACGCGGTTTTTCCTCTCACAACTGGGTCTAATCAGAGTCGGCAATTAGCCGTAGATATGCACTAACATCCCTTCGATGTAATGGCACGCACAAATAAAAAATATTTACGAAAAGAAAGTGTGACCCAAGAGACGGCAAGTTTCGTTCTGACAATGGCGCAACATTTCTCGTTTGACAAACAAGGAACGATTATAAACAAGCGAGACACCTTCTAATTTTACCTCCGGGGAACTTTCTTAGTAACAGTGGGAACCAATCGGCTGAAAGGGCAAAGATCACGCATAATACGCGTCCAGAAGTAGAACTTCGTTATAATTCGTTCAATTCCTCACATACACGCGATTTTGAACTCAAATAAGGATGGATTACGTATATAAAATGAATTTGTTTAACTAAATGAAGGTCCTGTTAATAGAAATATGTTAAAACGAAAGTTTAAGAAAAATTACGCCGGCGAAATACGGGTATTCCTACACTGACTGCAATGTGTACAACGACGCGGTCCAGGGAATAATCCGACACGTCGAATTTCGCATATACAGGGCGTGTTCGGAACAGAAATGAAGGCTGGACGGTGGCAATGCATATACAGGGGGTATTCAGAACAGGAATGAAAAATGAACTGTAACATTCTCTGTTCCAAGGTTTATGAAAGATTACTTTTTTAACCACGCAAGTTTCTTGAATCGTATACGTCGTTTGATTACCTCTATTTGAAAGAATAAATTCGCCTTGGGCGTTTAACTGGTCACTTCGAAAGTCTAATAATGTTTCATAAAATAATTGTCTAGAAACAATATGCTTGAGAACTGTATGTTTAGTAATGTGCCTTCCAAACTTATCAATGGTCATCGTGAACTGACCAACAAAGATGTGAAACTGAAGAATGACCTCGATACTTAAAATTTACGAAATAATTTTGGCTTCTTTCAATTCTTCGATAATAGCTATAATCTCATTGGTATGTCCTGTATGACCTGCAGATTCTGATGCTTTCAATAAACGTAATCGTTCTACTAATTCAGTAGCATTATCCCAGTATTGATACTGTATACAACTGTTAGGTATAAGTTCTTTTTCTAAAGCTCCACCTGTTTTCCAGCTTCGAGCCCACCAAACGTTTGGTGGTTTTCCCTGGATTATTGGTTTTATAATATGTGAAACGGTACTTTCACTCTACTTTCACTCTTTACCAAATGCGACACTCTATTATTATGTTGTAGTTATTAATATCATCTGCTATTTATAGTAAAAATGCGTGTTATAATTAAATTATTTATTTAACACTTATTATCAAAAACTTTAAATAAACTATAAATAACTTAACTATAAACTATAAATAACTTAAACTAACTTAAACTAAAGAGCGCCTCCACCGTAGTCTCGCCCAACCGACAGGGCGATCTACCGCTCTATCTTCCTAATACTGTCAATCTTCACTGTAAAAGTAATGCTATTAAAAATGTTGAAAAATGTAATAGTAAAAAAACAAACCCATGACTCATCCATCTCGGTGGATGATGGTGCAGCCTCCACTTCCACCTGCACCTGCACAGTCTTAGCCGCTGGTGCAGGGAAGAGCGGCTGAGGCTGCGACCCCAACACAGGCGGCGCAAATATTCCTCTTTTAACGCGCCTCAAACGGATACGACGTTGAGGCGCCGCCACTTGCTGCTCCGGCGGTGGCCGTTCCGGCGTCGCCGGCAGCGTTGGTGTTGGGGTATACGTAGGTGAGATGGGTGAGACCTGCGGAAACCGCAACGAAGAATAATTGATAGTTGCGGTTTCCGCATTTAATAGTGTTCCATCTGTGGTTGTGCTGGCATTTGAGGTTGAGGGGGTGGTTGAATCTGAATATTGGAAATAATGTTAACAGATTTTGATGAATTAATATTATCCCCAATAGGTGATTGAGCTGGTGATAATTGAGATATCTCCATTGATCGGTCTGATATATTAATTATCTCAGAATCACCAGATTCATTAGGATTTAGCGGGATATTATCTGCAACAACTCGAAGTTGCGACTGACCTAACAACTCCGCACTGGACTTTTGCTTAGACAAAAACATTGGGTCTGAGTCATTTTGCGGCGAACGTAAAGATGAAAGGATAGCTGCTCTTCGATTAACTATCCTAGTCATCCTTTGATGACGCCTAAATAACGCATACTCACGGTTAGGCAACCACAAACTTTCAGCGGTCCTTAGATGAGAAGATTGACTACCTCGGGTACATCTGCGACTACCCCGCGTACATCTGGATTCACGAGAAAGAACGTCATAAAGTTCAGAAATAGAAGCAGGTGCAAGTGTAGAAATAGGAGCAGGTTTAGAAATAGGAGCAGATTTAGAAATAGGAGCAGATTTTGCGGTGGAAGTATTTGCGGTGGAAGTAATGATAGGAGTAACTATTGATTGTTGGGAAACTAGTGAAAGGGATTGAGTGGGCTTTTGGATAGGTTTAAGAAAAGATTAAATAAGGGGTTGTGCGGGTTGAACGGAAACTGCTTGGGGTTGTGCGGGTTGAACGGAAACTGTTTGAAGTGGCTTTGAAGGAATAATTATAAATTGAGGAATTTGATGAAGGGGTTGTGTTTGAAGCGGAAGGGATTGATGCGGAATTTGAGTTTGAAGGGGTTGTGTTTGAAAAGAAGTAGACGGGGTTACTTGAGTTTGAAGGGGTTGTGTTTGAAGCGGAAGGGATTGAATTTGAAAAGAAGTAGACGGGGTTGGGGTTAGTAAATTTTGTTGAACAGGTTGAATTTGAAAAGAAATATTCGGCGTTAGTAAATTATTTTGCCTTAAACGATCTATCTCGTCACCAAGTACGGTCAAGGCAGAATCAACTGCACCTTCATGGAGGAAGTAACCATTGTCAATGTTATTCCACCAGGATGGTACAGCATTTGCCTGAGTGGTAACTGCACTCTGAGAAGTTTCTGGAAGTGCAGAAACCACGCTAGTAGTAATTGAAGTTGAAGGATTACTATCCTGCTGCAAATATTGTTGCAAAATTGAACGTTCATCATTTCCGCAGCCAATATTCGACATTACTGTTATGTAAAAACACGGGATGCATTAAACCATATCATTTTAGTAATCGTATATAAAAAATACAAAAATACTCACTATTAGATTGTAGATAAAAAGATTGTAGTTACAATGTTAGATCTGCAACAAGAAACAAAAACAGTATTAAATTAAGGAACAAAAACAGTATTAAATTGTAGAAACAAAAACAGTATTGAATTAAGGAACAAGAACAGTATTAAATTGTATTATCTTCAATTGTATAAAGAATGAACAGCATTATATTATGATAAGTAATAAAGAATTAAAAGAGGACTTACCAGTACTGTTGTAGAAAGCACTTATGATGTTAACTGAACGGAAAACTTCTTATATACCCGAAAAGTGAACGTTAAACCTTCAGAAATGATGTAATGGGGATTGTTTCATATTTGTAGGAATTGTTTAACATTTGTAATATCTAAAGGTTACATAAATGATGTAATAGGAAATTTCTATCATGTATTTCAATAACATCTAAAGGTTACATACCAGACGGGTGTGGGAATTTTTATGACATCCTGTTTCCAAGGCAAAATACAAGGTGAAATGGGAGGTCACTGGACAAGGTGAAATGGGAGGAGACTAGGCAAGGTGAAATGGGAGGAGACTAGGCAAGGTAAAATGGGAGGAGACTAAGCAAGGTAAAATGGGAGGAGACTGATCAAGGTTTAGTGGGCGGATTCGCCCACTAATCACACTATATCACAAATGCTTCTTGAAAAATTACGTTTTTGTAACTGGTTCATTACAAAATAATATAGATCATACACGTTGGTTAATGCGCACATACAAGTTCTTCTTAAATGAAACGGACACTTGGCTTCGGACTGTTGTAATTTTTGCACATTTCCGTAAATTTCACTCAAATCCATTACAGGTATTACACATGTACTTCCTGTAAGAATTCCACGTAGAAACCGAGTCTTCTCCGTTCCTTTAACGTATACAACTTTGGCTGTACAACACAAAGAATTGATAATTGCATCAAAATCCGATAACGGAACGAATCCCGTATTCCAGCTAATGCAATGGTGATTAGTCATTAATCAGCTTGCAACATTCTGATATTTTCTGGATACTAATGACAAACTGGTGTGAGGTTGAAACATAAAATGACTTACTTTATTTTCACTATCGTAAGAAGCCAACTCTTTCGGTATAAATTTATTATCTTCCACTTATCTATCCACCACTTCCGTTGATGTTGCTTCTTACAAAATCAAATTACGTTTAGCTCATAGCCTCACTTTTAATAATGTTATTACGCTTCAACGTTTACATCAACTCACGTACGATTTTTGTGAGAGGTAAATAAGAGAATGCTTTGTCGTGCAGAATTAAACAGTATGCGATAGTATCTGCCTTGATATTTTCTTTAGATGTAAACTCAATTCTGATTTCTACTGCACTTTTATGCATCGTATCTTTTTGAAACGTGTAGTCAATTCCCATTAAAGGACAATCCTTTGGATTGAACCAAGGTTGACTACTTTCACGATGGTAATATTTTTCTTGAAATCTAGAATACATATCGTATAGGATGGCGTATTTATTATTCTCAATGTCGATGTCTAAATTATCATACGGATATCGTTCACCATTTAGAAATACTGTTAAAGATTTTAACTTAACATCATCAAACAGACTCATGTTAACATCGGCAACACCCTTTCTCTTAGTCTGAAAAGCAATAATTATATATCTTGGCGTTTCTAACTGTGGAGCAGTTTTTACAGTCCATGAATGATTTGTAGTAGTTGGAATGGAAGGGTACTCGTGTAATTCCCAGCTCCTAAAAGGGACCTGTATTTCAACATCTCTATCTGTTATCCTCGTTAAAACCAATTGCTCTCGCAATCCTACTGATACATGCGGCATCCTCCATACAATTTTATCAATTGTTAGTTTGATTTTTTCAGCCGTATTACTTTCATAAATTGCATCAACGTCATCATTCGTTCTGATCAACACCAGTTCCTGCCTCATATTCAAGATTATCTTTCTATAATCTTCCCCAAAACCTAACAATGTAACAAAGGTACGCTTGCTGCGAAATTTCCCTTAACGTCGAGTACATTGCTTATTCTTGCTTTCTCCTGAAGCCATCCTGCATTTTCCAATTTTATTGTTTCGTTGGGAGTAAAAGAAAAGTAACCTTTCATCGTGGACGTTACCCCAACATTTCTTACCGAATCCACCTGGACTCCATTCAGAAGATATCTAATCTCGCTAAACATATAAGCCACTGGATTATTTATCAACTGTGCTGTAGGACTATGCTTGGTATTATCGCTAGCCAAACGAAGTCTTCCCTCCACATACAAATAACTTTCACATGGTAACGTGTAATTGTCAATTTCCGGAACTGTTATTCGAACTTTATCGTTATTACCAAATGATGAACCGAATGGTAAGTGTGAATGATACTCAACGTTAGTTATTGAAGTATCCATTTTAATTTTATCAGTCACTCCCAAAATATCCATTTTGTTTAGGTAATAATTTATTTACGTATAATGATGGTGCTCACCCTTTGACGGTTATGTCACTTCTACAGAATAATTCTCTTTAAGAGTTTTTAAAAGATACTGTTCTCTTTCTCTAGATTAACACATTATAACCTAAACTCTAAATACTTTTTATTTTCTCGTGTCAATTTCAATTTTTTTTGTCGACAACTATTCAGTATATATTTTCGTGGCTTAAATAATATATTACGTCTTATTCTATCCCACTTCTTTTTTTGGAATAACCACTGTCGTAGATAATCATTATGTAAACCTCTTCAAGTGAAGTCTTATAGTAACTACTTCGTTTCTAAAGTTAACCAAACGATTCTCTTGATCTAACAGTCGAACCACTAATCTCGTAATTACCTTTACGGTCACTGGCAGATAAATAGCTTGAAGAGGGGATTCTATTACTTTAAATCCCGGTGGTACGTTTGGAAAGAAATGATACAACACATGACCTGGTTCTCCGTTATTATAAGAACCACCGGTCAAATTACACTCTATTCTTATAGCATTGACTTTGTTTATATCGACTGGAAAATCACCGATGTTATTGTCATTTTCCTTCAATATTCTGGGTTCAAATCCCAACAATCTTCCCAATGAATTTGGTTGACTAAAATCGAGCTTAACCGAACTGTTTATGGTTGCCTTTAAAGTATTATTATTTCCATGAATGTTTATACAATCAGGAATATTGTTATTTTGAAAATAATCTTTCAGAAATTTATTAATATCATCGAGTTCATATGTGCCTGTAGGTATATCGATAGTTTTCCAAGCAGACTTTTTTTCTCTTTCTTCATAATGTATTAAATTATTACTTTCATCTATGTTAGGTATTGCGTTAAACGTTTCAAAATTTAACATACACATTTCATAGGTTGCGTCTTCGCTCAGGTATATTGGTGGATTAAACTCACAAACTAAAACCGATTCATTTCCCGTTAGAGTAAATGTACACGAAATCGGTGAAGATTCCATGTTGACCATCTTTCAAGAACTAAATCCTTACTTAACTTGTAAGGCTATTAAAAACTGTAGACATAATTGTCCACAATTTTGTGAATTCGATTTTTGATATCTTTCATAATTATACTTAATAATGCCTACTCCGTTTGACAAAAGATATTTTTCCACTTCCACTGGAGGTCGTAGATCTCCATAACTATCAAAATACTTTACAGTTCTACCTCTTTTGTAATATGCTACCCAATGTGTTCCTTCACCAGAATTGTCATCTAAATTTATAATTCCACTTTCCTGTTCTCTTATTTTTTAGGTAATGTATCTCTCATAAACACTCCTCGAAAAAATGGTAATTTTAATATTTTAGCATATTTTAGTATGTCAATGTTACTCAATGGTCGCCGAGGCAAATATTTCAGTTTTTTGAATTAGATGGTAAGTATAATTCACATCCTGTTTTGTAAGGTTTAATGTAGAATCCACTTCCCACTGCTTTTGTTTCCAAAGCCCTATTATGTCGTTCTGCCTCTTTCAATTGTTCTTTCGCAGCCTTTGCATCGTTTACCGCCTTAGCAATTGCAGCTGCACCGCCGCCGAGTGATCCTATTGCTCCCAAAGCTGCAAATAATGGAATTAAAGGTAAAAATCCTCCTCTCTTGGGAATTGGAATCACTCTTTGACGTGGACGTCTTATTTTTTTGTGGTTTTTCTTTAAAACTGACTGCGCCAATTTAACATTTTCTAAGAGGCTCTTGTTACCGCTGCGCGAAATGGCATGTCGAGCTTTCTTGACAGCTTCCCGAAATGATAATTCACCACCGCGCTTCCTCCGCTTAATCGCACGCTTTCCCTTCCCACTGTTCCCTATTCCGAGCTTCGTCTTAGCTCGCATTATGGCGGCTACAGATAATGCCGATGCCCTCTCTCCAAGTCCCGCTTCTGAACTTTTAACTCTTTGTACTGCCGCTTGATACAATTTTCTATCTGCTTCGTGACGCTTATCTAAATCGTCACTTAACGAATATGCAATGTCGTGTTGCTTACACGCTTCGTCCAATACATTAACACCTCTGTCTCCTCTTTTAAGTCGAGTATCTAATTTTGTACCTGGACCGCAGTAGTTGTAACCTGGTATATGTAACTCTATTGGCAGTTTATTAATTAACGTATTAAGTAAACCACGAACTTTTCGTTTTACACTACTTCTCAAAATGTGGTCTCTCTTGACGCGACGCCGCATTTATGGCTTTTGTTTCTAACAGTTGACGATGATAATGTGTACTACTCTGATACTCTTGTCTCTAAACATTATATATCAAAAGTTATTAGGTTAGTAAATGATAAAACTATTGTCAGAAAATTTTATTTTTAATTTCATATGTTTACAATTTTACAGTAATATGTACATAATGAATCAAAACATTTACATAGTAACGGCTTTATGCATACTTATGTCACACATTAATTTATTAATTCCGAACATTATTAATTCATTTGTAATCGCCCCTTTCTCAGATATTTCGTTATTGAGAAATGCTTTGACAGTTAGCTTCACGTCACCATCCATAACACTCACGCATGGAATCATGTTGGAGTAGAATGTTTTATAATTCAATTGCTTCAAAACCTCCAAACGATAAGAGATAATATCACACAATTTCCATAATTCCAATAAACCCTTATAAGATATATACAGTGTCTCGTCACCTCTTTCTAATTTCAATATTTTTGTTCCTTCGATACGTTCGAACGATGCCTTTACCGAACTAATTTTCATTACCGGATAAACAGTTTTTTTCTCGGTAAAATATGATTTTAATGTGTAGTTATAAGAACAAAATTGTTTCCATTCCTCTTCTAAAAACGATATGCTCTGCCTTTTAGTACCCATAATGCGTATTACTGGATCAAAAAATGTTTCGGTACACAGTCCCACGCAAACCCACTTCGTGCGGCTCTTATTTAAAAAATATACACTTAGAGCTAACAATGGTAATTGGTCCACATCAGCCACTTCCCTTACTTCTGATATCTCTGAAGGTGCTTTCTCGCTAATATCATACTGACGAAAATCTTCATCCGTGAAAAAAGGTTGAGAAAATACTTCAAATTGAAAGTCGTTTCGAACTGAGGACATATTCAAATCTTGCTCATCCTGTTCTTTTGGTTTATCAACGTTTTGAGTGAGAAATCTTTTCTTCTGTACATCATCACCTTGATCATCCACGTGTCTTTTCTTCTGCTTCAGGAAAAATTCCACTTGTTTAGACGTCACTATTAAATACATAAAAAATATGAGAATTGTATAAGATTAGAAAAATATAATAAACTTACTTTTATATAGATCGATGATACACTATTAACTTTACATAACACGACTCACAATTCTGCAACAACTGAATCAATTCACAAATTAACGGGCTTATATAACAAGATTTTAGGTGGGGGTAATACTAATTTAAATCCTCACCTCCTCCAACCACAAGGTCACTAAGCAGAAATCAACACTAGAACCTCCTCTGACCTCAACACCATTTCAAGGTTATCTAACTCTGGAACCTCCTCCGCGTCAAGGTTATGGTGAAGGTCAGGGGTAGGTCGATTCTGGAACCTCCTCCGACCTTGACCTTGAATCTAGAACCTCCTCCATGTCAAGGTTATAGCGAAGGTCACGTCAGGGATAGGCCGATTCTGGAACCTCCTCCGACCTTGACCTTGAATTTTTCCGTCAAGGTCGGAGGAGGTTCCAGAATCGGCCTATCCCTACTACTAATCGGTTTCGATTACAGTGGATTCCTCGAGCAGGCTCTGTACAGCTGTTTCAGGCGTAGTTGGGCCTTCCTCAGCAGAACCGTAGCGCGAGAACTCCACTGCAAACCAAACCAACTTGTCCAGGTTATTCGCCAATGCTATGTGAAAGTAATGAACATTTCAAGTAACGACATCTTTTGATCGCCTTTTGACCTGACATTGCAGTAGGATTGACAAATTGAAGCTAGTTCGCCACATAATAAGTCATCCTATGCAAGCATGCAAGCTTGCAAGCATGGCCGCCTTGCATAGGATGACTTATTATGTGGCGAATTGTTAATTGCTGTTGGTTCATTAAATTACAGAATTGGCCTAATACTTAAAGAAACACTGACCAACAATTTTTTCTGAGGCGAAATGTCCCTAGTGAGCTTAATACTCGCTTCAATGTAAATAAAAATAGTTTGATTAAAGTTATCTAAATGCGATGGTAATATGAACTTTACTGACTCTTTAGTCACTAATTAATGCAAATTAAATTATTCTCACTCAATTGGGGCCACCAAAGGTGCGATGAAAAAATACAAATAAATATAAATTACCTTGCCGCTTATTCCGTAATTCGCACACAACATTCCGCTCACTCTGATTTAAAACACTCGCGTCGCGACGCGCACGTGTTTGGTTTAATTGCCCTTCTCAACACACTGTATTTTAACCGTACCGAAATAAATGATTTATCTAGAAAATGAGTAAATGACTGCAAGCACTACAAAAAAACCCTAAGTCAGACTTTAAAATTAGTCGACTGTTCGATTCAACGTTTCTGCCCATTTTCCGCGTCCCATCCTTTCAAGAAAAAAATTAAAACACACCCCTCGGACTTTGCAGCTAAATTTTGAAATCATTTCGACCAATCATAGTCGCTGCATTTAATTCCCACTCACGCCTATTCCAGATGCCCAGCATGTATCATTATCTTATCAGGAACACTCGCTGTCGTCTGTCGCAAATGAAGCACTCCCAACTTAAATTTTACAAGTGCCCAAGCTGACATTTTTTAAAAGTATCTGGTGCCTGCTTGGAAGAAAACAGACTGATGCGAATGCTCCAACTCGTAATGTAATTTGATATCTTTACCCACATGGAACATGTATCTGCAATTTTAACGACCATGCTTGCCATGCTTGCAAGCATGGCCGCCTTGCATAGGATGACTTATTATGTGGCGAACTAGCTTCAATTTGTCAATCCTACTGCAATGTCAGGTCAAAAAGCGATCAAAAGATGTCGCTACTTGAAATGTTCATTAAAAATATAACATTTGAAATTGTTGCTATCAAAAGTCAGTGTAAGTTATTTTGATGCTTTACAAAACGGGGATGATCTTTGCAACGAGTAGCAGATCATTTAGATTCAAAAAAATCCACTACTCAGAACCTCAAGAGGAAATGAGAGGAAACGCATTCGTTGGCCCGTATTCCTGGTGCGGGTCGTAAACGGAAGACAACACATGATGAAGACGATGATCTTTTCAAAGTTTTCTTACACCAAATGATTGCACCCTTAATGCACCCTTATGCACCACCAAAATAAATTTCTGCACCCCTTCAAGAGAGAAACTGCAAGCAAATTTCACTAGGAGGGGCCAACTTAACCGTAGCCCCCTCAGTGATAATTTTCCAAGTTTCTTTAGTGCACCTCGTTGCACCCTTATGCACCACCTTTTTTTAACTTTTGCACCACTCAAATAGCTGAGAAAAAAGAAAACAGAAAGTTAAGTTGCCCCCCCCCCCCAGTGAAAATTTTCGAAGTTGTTTTGGTATAATGTGTAATGTACCCTTATGCACCACCTTTTTTAACTTTTGCACTACTCAAATAGCTGACAAAAAAAATAAAATAAGTAGAAAATTACCTAGACGATCCCAGTGAAAATTTTCGAAGTTTTTTTGTTGCACCTTGTTACATCTCTTATGCACCACCTTTTTTTTTTAACTTTTACACCGCTCAAATAGCTGAGAAAAAAAAATGAAACAGAAAGTCCCTGATGGCGAGAGTATTTGGCCAGTGGATTAAACTCAAGACAAGCATTGAAAAGAATATATTGAGTTAGGAATTTTATACAATAACAACGTCTTTCTATGTTGTATCAATAACTGATTACTTGATAATCTTAATATCAAACGCCTACTATATGAATGTTTTAACAGCATAACGATAACTCCAACACTCCCCCTCGTTGTGGTGAGAATTTGCCCATGCCTAATTTTTCTAAACACTTTTGATGTTTGGGCCTTGGGAGACTCTTCGTTAGTACATCTGCTGTCATGTCTTCTGTTGGAATATATTGAAATGGTGTCTTATGTCAATATGTTTCGTACGTGAATGAAAGACAGGATTAGCTGCTAACTTTTGGGCTCCTACATTATCGCAGAAAATCTTTACTTTTCCAAGATCTTCGAAACCTAGTTCATTTAAAAATCTTTGTAAGTATATGGCTTCCTTGGTAGCTTCCGAAAGGCTCATATATTCTGCCTCTGTTGAAGAAAGTGCGACAGTCCTCTGTTTCTTCGATTCCCAAGTAATTGCACCACCTGCAAGAATAAATGCAATACCTGTATACGACCGTCGGTCATCTGGACAATTTCCCCAGTCGGCGTCAGCATATCCAATGAGAGGTTCTTCTGTAGTTCTGTATGATATACCAACACTTGCGGTACCTTTCAAATATCTTAGTACGCGTTTGGCCGCAATCCAGTGAGCTTGTTGGTAAGAATCATTAAAGCAACTCAAATAACTCACCGCATGTGAGATATCCGGTCTGGTACCTAACGCAAGGTACCAATAAGAACCAATAAGTTCACGATAAGGAACATTTTCAGCATTCTTGATTTTTGATTCATTTGTCTGGCATAATTCTGTAATTGTACACATTGGTTTTGAGACTGGCTTACAATCACTCATTCCGAAACGATTTAAAACTTCTTCAATAAACCCTCTTTGGTGAATTGAATATCCATTTTTGTGACGTACAAATTCTATTCCGAGACAACATTTCACTTCACCAAGATCCTTGACATCAAAAGAACTTGAAAGTCCATGTTTCAGTTTATTTACCTTTTCCAAATTTCGTGAAGCTATCAGTATGTCGTCAACATAAACAACGACTAGCACTAAATCTTCCCCTTTACCATTAAAATAGACACATGGGTCTGATTTCGATGGCGTGAGTTGTTGTAACTCGCCATCGAGCCTCTTGTGCCATTGACGACCAGCCTGGCGAAGCCCGTACAGTGCCTTCTTAAGCAAACACGTCTTATTTCCTTCACGTATTTTCTTGAGCATTTCCTGTGCCTGTTTTTTAATACTTTTAGAATTTTGTTCTGTTCGAATAATGTGTTCCAAGGTCTCTTCAATCATCTCTGGTACTTCCATGTAAACTTCCTCGTCCAAATTTCCATTAAGATATGCGGTTGTGATATCAAATTGGTGAATAGTCATGCCATATAATGATGCGATTGCTGCTGTTAAACGAACTGAACTAAGACGGGCAACTGGTGCAAATGTTTCCCGAAAATCTATTCCAGGCCGTTGAGAAAATCCGCGAGCGACGATCCGCGCTTTTCTACGCAGCAGTTTTCCATCTGGTCCATACTTGTTGGTCAAGACTAATCTCCCTCCGATGATCTTTTTGTCTCTAGGACGATTTACTATTTTCCATGTATTATTTTTAATTAAACATTTTAATTCAGTAGCCATAGCATCATACCAATCTACCACATCTGGACTTGAAATAGCTTGTTTAAGCGGTACTTCTGCCAGTAATGTCTTTTCCGGCGGTACATTCATGGTTTCAACTAGGTTGAATTGTTTCCACGGTCGACCTCGTTCACCAGTTAAAATCTTTCGAGGTCTGCCAGGTCCTCTTTTTAATTTGACGAGTTCTTCCTCTTGATGTTGGTGCACACCATCATTAGTTATTTCTTCAGCTACTTTTTGAATTCCTGTTAATGGAACGTCTATTTCTGGTAATTCCTCTTGTAGGTTCACCTCAGGTTCTAAAGTGTCCAAAATTGTTCCACAGGGAGACGTATCTTCCATGAATTTCACATCTCTAGTGATTTCTATTTTTCTTTCTTCTGGTATCCATACACGGTAGCCTTTTGACTGATCTGAGTATCCAACAAAGATTCCGTTTTTCGATTTGGTCTCAAATTTTCCCTTCGACGAAGATCTGTCAAGAACATAAACTCTGCATCCAAACTCTCTCAACATACTCACGTTAGGTTTTCTTCCGTGATATAATTCATACGGAGTTTTTCCTTTGAGAGACTTTGATGGACACCTGTTCCGAATGAAGTTTGCTGTAGCAATGGCTTCCGCCCAAAAAGACGTAGGCAGGCCGGACTGAATAAGCAAACATCTTGCCATTTCCACTAAGGTCCTATTTTTACGTTCTGCGATGCCATTTTGCTCTGGGTTATTAGCTACTGTCAAACGTCGTTGAATACCATGTTTGTCCATGAAACAATTAAATTTATTATTTAAATATTCGGTTCCATTGTCTGATTGAAGACATTTTAAGGACTTACTAGTTTGATTTTGTAATAAATTACGCACCTTTTTGAATTCATCAAGGACTCCGCTCTTTTTGTTTAAAAAACGTACCTTAGTCCATCTTGAATAGTCATCTATAAATGTGACAAAATATTTCGCTTTTCCTTTGGATTCAATACGCATTGGTCCGCAGACATCTGAATGCAATAAATCAAGTTTATTTGAACAACGTTCCGATTGCTTTGGAAATGGTGATCGTGTCATTTTTCCTTCAATACAAACGTCGCATGTGAAGTTATTTCCAGTTTCAGTAATTTTTAATTCCCTGAAATATTCCATTCCGACTTGCTTCAACCAAATCTTTGACATTTAAATGTCCCATTCGACGATGCCAAAGATGTATTTCATTTTTATTTGATGACTGCGATTTTGACTGTTGAGTTCCAATCATGCAATCTGTTCCATTTTCTGTTTCAATATAATATAATTAATATAATCTGTCTCTGCGTTTGGCAGTCAATATAACATCGTTATTGTCGTTGACAACTGTTGCCTTTTCTTTTCCGAAAATAACGCGATAACCTTTATCAGTTATCTTACCAACCGATAATAAATTCGTACGCAAATCCGGAATATATAACGTGTCAGTTAGACTGACATTTTTAAATTCTTGTGCGTCACTTATTTTTAGGCATACTTTCCCGCGCGCTTGAATGTTTGTAGACGCTTTATTAGCTAAATATAGTTTTTCAGTGTTCATAGCACTAATGTTTTCAAAATGCTCTTTGTCCTTACACAAATGTGATGAGCACCCACTGTCCAGACACCATATCCTGTCCCGATTGATATATGCAGTCTGATTCAGGCTGTGAGTGATTTCTTCATTTTTGGCAGGAGAATTACCATAAAATATATAGTTATTAGCACTATTTGCACTTTGTTCATTTTTCTTTTGCTTCCAAGAACATTCCGACGCCTTATGTTCAATCTTTCGGCAACGGTGACACTTAAATTTAAATTCATAACTGTTGTCCGGTTTATTTTCCACATATTTATTCTTCTGATATCGGTTTTTGCTTCCAAATTTTTCCGCGATCATAGCATTTGTAGTGTCACTTTGACTTTCATTTTTGCGCGCATTATCTTCTTCTATTATTTTGATACGCAAAGTTTCTGGTGTTGGTAATTCATCCCTCGACTCAATTGCACAACGAAAATTTTCAAAATTCGACGGAAGACTATACAATAACAATATCACCAATAATTCTGCGTTAATGTCTATATCCATTTCACCAAGTTTATCGACTAAATCAAGAAACTTGTGAAGATGCTTACGAACGTCTTCGCCTTCGTGCATTCGATGAAGTATTAACTGTTTGAGTAGTGTGGCTTTCCGTGCAGGTCCTCTTGATTGATAAATGCTTTCCAATTTCATCCACACGTCATGAGATGTCACACATCCCTTGATTTGCTTTAACTCCGAGGAACTGATTAAAAGCAGTATATCTGATTTGGCCTTCCGATCATTCGCAATCCACAAATCGTGTGTTTGTTGTGATAATGCATCACCTTCCACAATCTCTGGTTTTACCTTCGTGCCATTCACGTATTCCCATGCATCATTCTTTATCAACAAAGCTTCCATATGTATTTTCCACGTATCATAATTTTCACGATTCAAGGCTTCTACTCTTGCGGTTGCCAATGTGTTCATTTTAATATGGTAATGGAATTCAAATTTCGAACTGATGTAAGGTAAAGTTTTGACACTTTAAGTTTCTAACTTTTCACTTACTTTTCTTTGCACAATGCTTTCCTATGAGGGCTTCTGGGCCCATAACCTGATGGCGAGAGTATTTGGCCAGTGGATTAAACTCAAGACAAGCATTGAAAAGAATATATTGAGTTAGGAATTTTATACAATAACAACGTCTTTCTATGTTGTATCAATAACTGATTACTTGATAATCTTAATATCAAACGCCTACTATATGAATGTCTTAACAGCATAACGATAACTCCAACAGTCCCTATCGCTCAATTTGCAAATAGCCTCTTCATTTAATATTTTAATTTCTTTATTATATGGAAAAGAAAAAAAATTATATGGAACAAAACTATATTTAAGTACTTGAAGTTTCTCGAAATGTATTTTTCATTTATCAATAGTGAATAATGATAAATATAATTATTATTAGTCTACTAAATTTAGAAAGTTTTTGTGAAGAGAATGTTGTTAAGAAAATGGTTAAATTCAAAATGAACTAGAAAATAGAATACAATAATCACTTATAAATATCAAAAAGTAGGAAAAATACCGCCCTGTTAAGTGAGAAAGACTTCTCTGACTGTTTTATTTTTTTGATGAGTACACATTTAAAGTATCATTAACATATATTTTAGTATCATATAATTAATTTTGTGATTGAGTTATGTCAATATTTTAAAAACGGTGATGATACCCAGCAGGTAATGGATGCAATAAGATGCAACAAAAAAACTGAAAATTTTCGCTGGGATGGACTAGCTAACTTCCTATTTTATTTTTTTCATGGCTATTTGCGCGGTGCAAAAGTTAAAAAAAGGTGGTGCATAAGGGGTGCAACAAGGTGCGAAAAAATATATTCACGGGGGGGGTGGGCAACTATTGTATTTTTTTTCTCAGCTATTTGAGCGGTACAAAGTTAAAAAAGGTGGTGCATAAGGGGTGCAATAAGGTGCACCAAAAAATCTTCGAAAAATGTTCACGGGGGGGGGGGGGGCTAGCTCACTTTCTATTTTATTTTTTTCCTCAGCTATTTGAGCGGTGCAAAAGTTAAAAAAGGTAGTGCATAAGGGTGCATTACGGGTGCAACAAGGTGCACTAAAGAAACTTCGAAAATTTTCACGGGGGGGGGGCTACGGTTAACTTGGCCCCTCCCGGTGAAATTTGCCTGCAGTTTCTCTCCTGAAGGGGTGCAAAAATTTATTTTCGTGATGCATAAGGGTGCAATTATTTGGTGTAAGAAAACTTTGAAAAACTGAGGGGGGGGGACAAGTTAACTGACCCCAAAGCATTTGGACGATTGTAACCGATCGTAGACGGTTGCTTAATCTGACGCTATCGAACTGTTTCGATTGTTGCCTGCTCATGATCGTTTGAAACCGGCCGTGGACGATCGTGGACGGTCGCTAGCGGACGCTCAGTCTGAGTTCCAGCTTAAGCTCTAAAAAAATTGCAATATTAGGTCAAAAAGTGATCACAAGACGTCGTGATCTAAACTTTTCGTTATTATTATATTTTATGTAAGTTATAAAATTGTATTGGAGTAAATTAGGTGCATCAAAAACTTTACAATTAAATAGCTTTGTTCCAGCAATAGTTCGTAACTAGTTCGGAACCGTTAAAACAGTTGCCCACCAAAGTAATGACCGATTTTAACGGCGCGGCGCCGTCAAATGTACAATTTTGAAGACTGCATGCTTTTGACGGTTTCGAACTAGTTACGAACTATTGCTGGAACAAACCTAATAATATGGGAAATAACACACTTAAGTAAAAAATTAATTAATTAAAGATGTTTCTTGAATAAAAATAAGAAAATAATTTCAAATAAGCAAACTCTAAAAATTCCTCTGGGCCTCTGACATCGCCTGATTTTTATCACTTTACATTTTGCCTGTTCATTTATTTTGGAGGATACCTCAAAATCAATTGTATTTTGTATGAGATTTATATCTTTATTTTTCGAAAGGTTAGAATTTAAAAAAAGTTTGTAGGAAAATACTATTGAAGATTTTTAAATTATTATAATAAATTTCCAATATATTAGTTTCCCTTTCTTGTTTTCTGTTGCTTGGAAGTCGTTTACCTGTGTATGCAGTTCTCTGAAGGTAGCTATTCCTTGCAGTTAAAGAAATCCAATCTTCCAACTCTTTTATATCCAATTTCGAGACTGTACTTTTATTTTCTTTCTTGTTCGTAGATATTAGAGCACTAATTTCTATTACGATGGTTTGTATTCTTTTTCATTTATCCGTGTAATCGTGATTCGCGTCACTTACATGTTCTCTAGCGATTCTAAAATCCATTTACTATAACTGTCATTTACGTAATATGAAATATCAGAGTTAATCACATCACTGTATTTGTTAAAATAAATTCCTTAATATCAGTAATTTCTAATAACCATTTAAAATGGTATTTCAACACTCCTTTTAAATTGTTTGGGTTTACATGTAAGTGCAACGTTTTGTATGCTTATACAGGGTGATTCTTGAATAGACACACAAAGAAAAAATAGTGAAGGAATCACATCACAGGACTTAGGAAAAATTTGGTGTAGTTAAATATAGTCACGAAAGTGTTTTATAGTTTTATGATTGTTACGGCGCGGTGTATAACATGAACTTGACCTTTAAACGAAATTGACGTGATCAGCTGAAATACGAACTGCAAAATATTTACTTGACAAATGCATTCAAATCACCTGAATTTAATTATTCCGTACGAATTGTATGAAATAAGGATAACAACTTTGAACACTTGCTTGGGCAGGTAAACAAATAAATCGCTACAATATGAAAATAATTCAAATCTGCGTATTAAGACTTCCTATTATTTTTCTTTAATTTTAATTTAAATTATATTCTAAATATAAGTTTATTATAAGTTAATATAAAGTTTATTCCCACAAGCAACGTGTCCGTCATAGACATTTCGGCATCTTTTTATGGCCTAATACTACGCGTTACTCTTCCCTTGCATTTTAATCAGTGGGTTTCCTTTGTGTCGTTGATTCGGTTTATCGCTGATGTTTGAATAATAATAGACTTTGCTAATAACAGAAATGGCGATGACAACCAGAATTTAAAACATTTTAATCAGTAAACACATTCGTGATCTGTTTGGTTTGTTAATTATTACAATTTCTATTATTATAAAAGACGAATTATTAACACAAATTTGTACAAAGTCTACTAAAATTCAATACTTGCGTTCAGTGTGTTATTTTCTAAAGCGACGGAATTACCTGTCGTAAATTATTGTTCACTTCGATGTAAGTATTTTGCTTTTGTACACGTTTGAAAACGTAATTGATTTTAATTGATCTCAGAGGAGGTAATGCACTTATACGACGCATTTATCATCAGCTGTGCAACTGTGTGTTATTAGTTAACGGTCAAGTTTATTAATTCAAGATACAAAATTCTAAGAATATTACTAATCTAATCTAACCTTAAAATGGATGAAAATATTTCTGGAGGAAGAATATTCTTAAATCTTATAAAATTTATTTCTTTTTCGGCAACTGGAATTTTTAAACGAAATTTTCAATAAATGTTTTGTTCGTTTCCCATATGCTGTTGCACGTCAATTCCGCGAAAACTCAACAGTGAAAATTAAGCCAATTCAGCGTATGTGTATGTAAGTGTGTACATTTGGAACACGTTATGTTCTGAACTTCCCGACTCGGCTATTATCTCCTCGAGAGCTGAAAGTTCCCACAAATTTACTCCTCCCCGCTCGATGCGATTATCGATACCGAACGCCCAATTTGGCGTGGGACCCGAATTCTTAGGTCCAAGAGGAGTTTCAATATTGTTATCTTAAATTGATACATGAAGACGAGAATGCTGCATCTATTACATCTTATACGAGATTTAATTTCGGGTTTTTAATAAATTTTAAAAAAATACAAGTGTATAACAAGTGCCAATTTCATTTTTATTTTAAAATACATACAATTATTAATTTATAATAATTTGTACTTCGAGGTTTGTTACATTTCTCGAATGGAAATAGAACATTTACATGTATACTACATAATTTCTTAAGGTAATATTGTATTTAAAAAAACATTAATTACATACAGGTTGGCCATTGAGTTTTTAGTTTAAGTTCGGTAACTCTATTGTTTATGAGAAACTTAAGAAAAGAGATGTTACTGGACGCTTCGTTAAAGCTTGCAGCTCTACGTCGCGATTTTCCTGGCACCCTAGCACCTTGTCCTTTTCTTTTGGTAAAACTACCAATGGTTCTGTGTCTTCTAGCAATTCTGTGCACCACAGGTTTGTTTGTGTTTACCAAACTTCGAGCAACTTCCCTCTGCGAATATCTTCAACCTTGTCAAAAGAAAAGAAAGTTACACCAACAAAAGTCTAAAAATACATAAAACATTAAACTGAATTTTAGGGAAAGAACAGTGAAACATAATGCTAAAGGAAACGTCGCTTATTTCACTTTTTCTTTAACTTTGATACCATCTCCTATTCCGATGGTGAGCTTAATGAAAAATACACGTAGGTACATACTCGGTATAGGAAGGTATTTGTATTTAGATTGAATTTCTGCATGATTAAACGCCAGTTTTGTATAAATAATTCACAAATAACAGGGAAATTATTATCACCTAAAACGACCATCGTGACTGCTCGACTTAAATTCCGCACGATTGCATTTGTGGGTCACGGTAGAGATAAAATATTTCAAGGAATTACTGTAAATACAAGAGAACTTCTTAAATATATGATCAGATAGTGAAAGGAACTGAGATTTATTTTGTCGTTTTAAAAAAAGGTTGGAAAGGTTGGTAAAAAGATAAATAAGAACAAAGTACCTAAGAATTTAAAACTATTTAATATAATATTAAAGGACAGAAATGCTTTAGAAAAAGTTTCACTTTGAGTAAAATTCTATTTTGATGAAGTAATTTCGTGCTCTTCTTTACTAACAGTGTTTGACTGAAAATACATACATTTACAAAGAGAAAATGTATTCAAACTTAAGAATACTGATTAGCTTAGGCAATGGTAATAAGTGCACGCATTCTGTCAAACACGTGTGAGGCATTACGTAAAATACAATGCGTCATTCTTCCTTCCGAAAATTTCCAGTCACTTTCCTGTGGAATGTGATGGGTGTTTAGCCAACGTTGTCGGGTTCTCACCGGTTGAGGTCGAGGGTCAGGCTAGTACTCACGATGGGTACGCCCATCGCACGCACTAGGTCTCGACCCGCCCGCCGACCAAGTGGGCCTTCGGGGCACTGCCATGGGGACGACGCCCACATAAAATAAAAACTTAGCCTTGTTTGACAGTATGTGATTTTATTACAGTTTCAATCAAACCGTTATACATCTGGTTAGTAATTAGGCGAGTTCCAATAATCATCATTTTTTCCTTTTCTTAAAACAACTAATGTGTACCACAAACAAAAAATCGCACAGCTATATCCTCTTCTAAATGCAGACTTTTTTCAGGAATACGATACCGATTTTCATCTTTATCTATAAACACTTGAACCCCCAATGAGCATTATTAAGAAAAGTTGGAAAGTCAACTCAACACTTTTGTTTAAAGTACCAGGTGCTTCTGTTTTTACATATTTTAAACAATGGCGCCGAAATTACATTCGGACTGATTAATTTATTTCTTAAAAGTTGTTGATTCAAACTGCAGAAATCTTCGCCTACGTTTCATTCAGGGCTTCACATCTTCTTGCTGCTGTAGCTGTTGGTTTGAAACTGATAAGCAATTGGATGGTGCGGGTGCGGTGATCTTTATGTCGTCAGTAGTCGTTTGTGGAACAGCATGTCACGTCGTGATTGGGTTGTTGGGGAGTAACTATGGGCCAATCAGGTTAATACGATTAACTCTGTCACGGTTGAGATTGTTCAGATGTTTCGTAATATGGATGGATCTTTAGTAACAATGGAGGTTAGAGAGGGAGATGGCTCTGTGAACCAGACTACTTTCATGGGCGTTGACTGTTGAGATAACGGTCATTAGTAGTGTGTTAATCTACTGTCACAGTGGCGCATTACTAGCACGTCCAAGAATGGCAGTTGCTCACCAGATTCCAATTCAAGGGTGAATTTAATGTTACTCTATTGGAAGTTGAGGAAAAAGAAAAAATATTTAGAGGTCAAAGGACGAAGATATCATCAACATACCGGAAGGAAAAGATGTTTGCTCCGATTGGGGAAAGAGGGAAACCTATGGCTGCTTTTGAATTTTTTTCGTAGACACTGGCGTAAATAATGCCCCTGCCAGGAGGCGTGGGGCCGGGGGGGGGGGCAGGCTTCCTAGAGGCGAATCAAACAAGAGGAATCGAATGGTAATTCGAGATTATTCTAGGCGCAACAACTCCAGTTACGGGGCGGCATAGCATATCATAGTTACGCTAGTGTTCGTAGAATTAATTCTGGAATAGAGAAGATGTAGACGTAAGGCAACATTCAACAAGGTGAGGTCCTCTTTAATTATCCCGGCGTATATTAGCGGAATGAGTATTTTTGTGAACAGGGATTCTACATCAAAGAGCCGGACGGGGTTGCAAAGAAGTGATCAAAAGAGAGCTGAAGCTGAAGCTCAAATAAATTTCTGACTTCATACAAAACTTTTCTCAACAAACAGCAATTTCATTTCCCTTTCTCATTCTTTTTACCAAAATTTTGGCAAAACCTTAAAGAACCCGAATCGCAATTCCATTGTTTTAGCGTTTCTGGATTTAGATTTAGATAGCCAGGAATTACACTGAGCGCCTTTTCTATATGGAATGAATTTTGGTCCTTCTTTACTGTACTGTTAGTATATAAACAATTTCCACCCATCCTTCTCTCTTATTTATTTATGTCTTATGTATTTTTGAAATACATAAGAAATAAAATAAAATAAAATACTAGAATTTCGTATGAATACGTAAAACAATGACGAGGAAATTGCAACACCAAGAAGGGGTGGAAATTTTTTCATGAAATTTTACAGAACCGTTTGACTATCGAAAAGTAACAATTATTTAAAATATGAATCAGATAAATCAAGTGGTAATGGTGAATTGACAGTTTTTAGCAGGTGGGGCTGAAGACGAACAAATGAAGTGCAGGATCGCCGCCTCAGAATTTGGTTTAATAAAAGAGACAGATTCTCTACCATCAGATCAATTACTGATCAATGATTTGGTTAAGGAGTTCGTCCGATAACAATGCGTACGATGAATTAGAGGCAAATCTACACATTACTTAAAAAAATTAATAAAACTTTTATCCTTTTTCTTTGAAATTTTAATCAGTTGTTACTGTTCGATAGCCAAACGGTTTTGTAAAATTTCATGAAAAAATTTCCACCCCTTTTTCATGTTGCAATTTCCATCTCAGTGAGTATACAGCGTGTTCTTTTACTGTATGCAAATATTTAAACCTGTAATACATCACCATAAATGGCAACAATTGAACTCATATGTCCTTAACAAAAGTTTTACACATTTCGAAAAAATGTCAGTTGAAAATCGGACAAGAATTAATCGCACGTCTATGTCTTTGAGGTAGGTCAAGAAAAGAAAATTTTATTGCGACCGCATTTGTTGGAACAAAAAACAGAACTGCAATCGAGCATTGACCTTTACCGAAGTCGGGCGGCCAATAAAAGCATTTTTTTTACGTCGCAGTAAGTCGTATCGTAGCCAAGGAATTTGCATGACACACAAATTATTGCTCCGAATCCTTTAGGATCAACAGTTTAGTTTGTGAAAAGTGGTTGAACGAGTTAAAGCTAAATACGATTACTATTTTTTGTGCTTAGTATTACTTATTAAAATGCCGCAATTCACGGACGGCGAGAGAACAGATGCTCCTCATCTACGGCGAAGCTCGAGGAACTGAAGCAGCACGGCGGATTTATGGAAACACATTTCCAAATCAATGCAAGAACATTTACAGCTAATGTCCCAGCATTTACGCGATTATGGAACGTTTCGAACGTTTCGTGTGTGTGTCGCTAATGATGAATGCCACTTTGAACAGTTGTTATAAACATTCCTAAATTAGTATAATGAACGTTTGAATGTGTTCTTCCACACAGATAATATTCGGTGAGTGAGTGCGTCTTTGCATTTTAGTCACGCCTGCGAGTTTATTGCCTACAATCAGCGAAGCAGGTTCGGTAAGCTTTTTGTTGTTTCATGACCGTCGTATAAGGGGCGGATAAAATAATTTTCCCCCCTGTTATGAAAATTTTTAAAAAAATTTTTCCGTGTTCTATATGCTCTCACGGTAATGTGGTTAAAATTTTTGCACTTATTTTACAAACACCTTGTATGTATATAAAATTTTGAAATGAAATAATATAAAGAAGTCGACGAAAAAATTATAATATTAGTATTTAGGAAATTCATAGTGTACATATCAAATAATTCTAAATGTAAACAAAAATAAAAATACAAACAACGAAAAATTCAATTCGAAGAGAGAAGAAACGGCATTCTGTACCATATTTAATCCGAATAGAGAATAAACGGCATTCTGTACAGTTTAAGTCTTTATTGATTTCTGAATTCTAAGCAGATAAATTGATTTTAGCTTACCAAACGTTGAGTTTGGGACTCTTTAGTTTTAAAATTGATAGCGCCTGTGTTTACGATTTACTTAAACCAGTTAAAACAAAAATAAAAACACTCACAAAAAGAATTGTTTCTTTTCTATCGAATAAAATAAACCGAATTGATTTGGTTTTAAATAAATTTTAAATAAAATTTCGTTTATTTTTTGGGTATCCGTCGCTCAATTGTTTTTTGTGAATATCTGTAGCAAATTCTACAACTTCTTTTATCTTTTTTTCTTTCTAAATTCACAAATAAAAAAATTAAATAGGAATTATTTTATAGACACCTTCTACATTATTAGTTTTATTATACAGGGTGTCCACCGAGTGCCGCGGTCTTCTCTACCGTCTATAGTATATAAGATAGAAAAAAAATTCAAACGAGCTAAGATGTAACTCAGTCAGCTCTACTTCATAAAATTATTTTTGGATATACAGAGTGTTCAGTAACTGAGAGCCATACCAAAGTTATATTTTTTTAAATGGAACACCTAGTATATTTTTACATATTTCGAAAATACGCATAATAAATAGGTAATAACCAAAAATTTAAGAACTTTTACATAAGAGTTTGTAAGATATTGACGTTTAAGTGTAAAAAAATGCCATAATATGAGTGCTTATATTTTGGTTATTTATTAACATTTCGTCGTGAATTTTTGTAGGTACTCAATACAATATCTTTTCTACAGAAATTTCAAAACAGCTTCGGTCTATCAGTTATTATGTGTACAGGGTGATGAGTTTTGCAAAAGATAATTTTTCTCAAAATTTTCAAATAGAACACCCAGTACATCTAGAGTCTCGTGAAACACTGTTTTAAAAAGCTTTCATAAAACGCCAAATGTATTTGTCTAAACTGAAGAAATCGTTCTATCTTATATACTACAGACGGTAGAGAAGACCGCGGCACTCGGTGGACACCCTGTATATGTAGTCCCATTAGAATTTAATTTAGAATCGAAAAACGTAATAATATAGAGGCTGTTTCATTTAAAAAAACCTAAGTTTAGTTTATATCTCGTTTATCCGACCATCAATTGTTTTTCTGTGAGCACACAGAGAAACTTTGAATTAGTCCCTATAAGTTTTGTATTAAACGTTTTTTCCTAAAATCAAAAATAAAAGAGTTAAAGGGGGTAGGAATTCTCAGTATTTATAGTTGAAAATTCACTGTTGAACATCGAGTTTTTGTGACCTGTGGGTTATGTAATAAATCGTTGCGTATACAGGGTTATCCACATAAACCGTTCGTGAAAAGTTTTCAAGGTTGCAGTTCACGTAGATATTTGAAATTTAAGGCGCAAGGGTTTTCCGTAGAGATCTCTTTAAATAAAATAAAATAGTCTTTATATCGCTTCCGGTTGTACCGGAAGTCGCTATCAACTCGCTTATTTTAAATGGAATGCTACATTTTTATCACATTTTTGAATTCTACATGTAAAAATATGTTAAATTGCAACATATTTCCCTATCTTTAAAATGCATCATTTTTGAGATATTTTGAATTTTCTTAAAAATTAGAATTTTGCAATCTGATTTTCAAAAAATTATAACACAGCTATGATTGAAGCAATTTTATTTGTAATAGCTGATATTGTAGTTGAAGCTTTAAGGTTCTTAAAAATTCCATAAGCATAATCTATTAAGCTACAGGGTGTCTAAAACGCACCGCTCCACTCGAAGATATTCAAACACAGAAAAATACTTTTTTTCAAATGGAACGACCAATATTTTAATACATCATCGTATGTGGAATCAAATGCTGCGTCGAACTGTACTTGCATTCCCTATACCTAACTTTAACAGTTTTTGAGTTATGAAACATTTTCGATTTAATTCATAGAAAATTACAACTTTAATAGGTCAAATATTTTTAATTTTGTTAGGGTAGCATGGAAATTAATGATTACAATGATTACTTTTACTAGAAATTTTGTAGTAAACCAAAGAAAATAGAATTTCGCAAATGGAAATTCACAAATTTTAATTGTTCTTTGATCATCCTTTTCTTGGGACGCTTGTGATCTTATAAAACGAAAAAGGATGAATTTTATTACTTTAAATTGAAGAATAAAATAGCTGTTAGTTTGCAATTCTCTAGGATAGCGTGAAAGTGTTTTAAAACCATTGTCTAATTTTCTTCGTTATTTGTTATTAATCGTACGTTTTATCTTTCCAAATTGTATAAAGTTAGGTTCAAACTTTCCAAACTGTGTTTTGTTCATAGAAAACAAGAGGGGTACATTTTATTAAACACACATTCTCTATTCTGAATAATTTTAGATCATTCTTCATGAATTTAAAAAATAGATTTAAAATATCAGCGTTTGAATAATTTTGATTTTGATTCTCAACTTTTTTTTTGCTTTTGCTTAAAATTTGTAGTAACAGGAAACGTTAATTGCAATTTTTTTTGTTGTCTTCATGGCTATATCAACAAAATTAGAAATATTTAACCTAATAAATGGTAAATTTTTATGTATTAAATCTAAAATATCTTATAACTGAAAAACTGTTAAAGTTAGGTATAGGGAATGCTAGTACAGTTCGACGCAGCATTTAATTCCACATACGATGGTGTATTAAAATATTGGTCGTTCCATTTGAAAAAAAGTATTTTTCTGTGTTTGAATATCTTCGAGTGGAGCGGTGCGTTTTAGACAGCCTGTAGCTTAATAGATTATGCTTATGGAATTTTTAAGAACCTTAAAGCTTCAACTACAGTATCAGTATCAATCAATAGTATCAGTATCAGTATCAGTATCAGTATCAGTATCAGTACCAATAAAATTGCTTCAATCATAGCTGTGTTACAATTTTTTGAAAATCAGATTGCAGAATCCAAATTTTTAAGAAAATTCAAAATATCTCAAAAATGATGCATTTTAGATGTAAGGACATGTATTGCAAATTAACATATTTATACATGTAGAATTCAAAAACGTGATAAAAAGGATAGCATTCCATTTAAAATAAGCGAGTTGATAGCGACTTCCGGTACAACCGGAAGTGAGAGAAAGACAATTTTATTTTATTTAAAGAGATCTCTAAGGAAAACCCTTGCTCCTTAAATTTCAAATAACTACGTGAACTACAACCTTGAAAACTTTTAACGAACGGTTTATGTGGATAACCCTGTATAAAATAACTGGATCACGTACACAAACAAAAGAACATAAATTTTGCGGGTGACCTAACACCAATATTTCATAAACACCTGTGCTTCGCGTTTTTACCGATTTCGTGAATGATTTTATCAGATCGGTATTTAGTTATATACGTTTGAGTTCGGCCTACTACATCGGGTTCATGATCACATTATAGAGATAACATCAAATTACAGAGCAATTTCATTTTATGAGATATATAGCGTCGTCCCGTATAGTCTCGTTGTTACCATCTCGCACAGATTAAAATTGCATGGTAGTATTGTGGGAGGAAATAATAAGGTTTTAATTTTAGATTTATGGTATTCGGCTGGGAGATTTTTCAAAACGAGCCGACAGCAAATTAGTCGACATGTTTAGTTCGTCAGTTGAATTGCCATTTCGAGCTCACATAAATGTGTGATATATCGGCGAAACGCTTACCCATAATTTTCTTTAACGTTTTCAAACATATTTGATAATCTTGAAAAGTTAGAAAAGCATAGAAAGGATAGAAAACTCATACTCACTTATTTTTTAATCATGTATCAGTGAAATAAAAGAAAATTACTGGTAATCTTGTTTGTAAATTGCATTAATCCAAAAGATATACAAAGGTAGGTACTTCTGACATAGTACAAACTAGGATTTCTGATTTCTCGACCTTTTCGATTTCTCGGGACTCGAGAATTCTCGTCTGTTTGTTCCCGGGAATTCCCGGGATGTCGAGAAATATAAAAAAAATCAAAAGTCGTCAATTAAAAGTAAATAAATAATTAATTAGTACACAAAAATATCATTTAAATCAACGTCGACCTTTAAGTGTACAAAAATCAGCCTGGTATTCATACTTAACACTCTTTTTGTCTTTGACCTAGGGCTTTAGTTAATATAAAATTTACTTTCAAAAACTTTCATAGTTTTATCTTTTAAGTAATAGTATATTATAGACCGAGGCGGTAAAGTGCTTGTTTTCCAGGTCGAGAGAAGATATGGACAGGCGAGACAAAGCCGAGCCTGGCCACACTTCTCGAGACCTCGAAAACTGCTTTACCGCCATGGTTTACACATTATTTTTTTTCCTACACAACATTATAATTAATTTTGTTAATATCACACAAACGTTTTTTTTCTGGAAGTAAAAATATTAAAATTGAGTTACTATTAAAATTATTATAGATGTTTTAAAACACTGTGATGTGGTATCAGCGTAGCCGAGCGGTTAAGACGGTGGTTTAATACAACAGTCTCTTCGGGGGCATGGGTTCGAATCCCATTGCTGCCGAGTTGGTTTTTTTTCTTGATAATTTTAATCCTTTTTAAAACCAAATACCAGTGGAATTAAATAAAAAAAACGTACGTTTGTTAATTTTTTGATGTCGATGAGAATGCATTCCAGAAATTATTGTCGCGCCACCTAGTGGTAAAGTCTCGTAAATTATTTTCTCGGCTAGGCATTTATGTTCATTTTGCCGGGCTAGCCGTGGAAACGCTTGCTTTCTCCTCTTTGATGAGCCGGTAAAATTGAATTTTCTACTAGTGTAGGAAAAAAAAAACATTTTTGGTAATTTAACAAAACAATAATTCTAATAATAAACATTAGAAAACTAACATAAATAATTTTAAAAAAGCAAAAATCCCTTTCTTTTATAATATAAAAACAAAAAAACAAATCTCTTCTGAAAAACAGTGGCTAATGCACAAAATAAAATTAAATATTCTTAAAATAGTAACAGTTTAAAATAGGTAACGCGTGGTCAATTGTTGGCCCAAATTTTCATTGTAATCAAATTTAAATTAAATTCTTTATCATTAAATACTTTATCAGGCAATGGATTTCTGACTTTGGAAACAATATTATATACACCGTTTGAAGACTTTCACTTTAGCCAAAAGTGATTTCAAGAATAGTACAAAGAGCATGTATATACGATTGGTTGAAAGAGAGGGATACAGTGTGCGTAGCTTGATTTCGTCGATAGCATTGGATAGATTTAAATTCTTAAATGATATTACAATAGAAATCCTGTACAAGTAACAATTCATTTATTTGCTCCTTTTGAAAATATTACAATCCACTGATTGCTATTCGTATATTTGCAGTTTTCACTGTAACACGTAATCTCCAGTGGCGCAGCCAGAAATTTCCTCTGGGGGGGGGGGGTTCTTGAGAATTTTCATCATGGGCACCCATGTGGCAACTTCCCGGGGGGGACTGACAGGCCACGGCTGAATAATTGGACTGATGTAATAATTAAATTCCAATTAAAAAATTAAAGTAAATTTTAACTAATATGAAAGTTTACATAAAATATAATTAACAGTTTAATTATTAACATAATGGTGGAGGAGGGAGCATTTGGCCCCACTGTAACTATATTTTTCAAAGTCTAGGGTCGGGGCTCAAGTCCCCTTCATGGACTCCCTTGATTTACAGTATTCCAAAAGGGTGAAAAGGAAAATGTATAAGGATTCAAATATACGTTTTTTTTATTATTGTGCATTCTTGTCATTTTTAGCTTATACCTTTGAATATAGAGTGGGAGGAAGGAGTATTTCGCACATAAAACTTGTCCGCGATGGGTTTTGCATATGACGGACAAATATTTTCGGTTAGCAGTAACGTACAGTTGCGGACAGAAAATTTCGGATGTCACTGTCATTCCACTGACGTAAAAGTTAAGAAATTCCTATATGTATACGTCAGATGAGTGACAGTGACATCCGAAATTTTCTGTCCGCAACTGTACCTGTTAACCTTAATTGGGCGAATTTTTAATTCAGCATTTTGCTGTGATAGGCGTAGACAGTGATTTAAAAAACTGAATAGAAAGTTATCTGCGTTAGATTATAATCGATTAAGGCGATGTAGTGGCAAAAGTTGTTTCTACATCGTTATAACTACGCCTATGGCTGACTGTTGTTGCGTTTATAACCTATAATGTAAATAATTTTATTCTAAAGAAAAACACATTTTGGAAGAAAGGTAGGTGCCCAATTGTAATATTTACTAATGAAACGTTATTCCTAAATTCAAAGTAAACTGCTATTACACCGTTAAATAGAGTAATTCGTGTTCACACTCAAATGATATATCAGCAATGACTGTTAAAGTGGGTTTGCAAGATGGCTAGTTCCGTCTAGCTTTCTTTCAGTGGTGAATACTTTCACCATTTATTACTATAAATGCTCCTTCCTCACACTCTGTATTCAAAGGTTTATACTGTCGTCGCCAAAAAAAGTGGACACTTTACTTGACGTAAATTTAACAATATTAAAACTGTAATTATGAACTGTCATTTACAAATGACCAACAAATTAACTTTTTTAAAGATAAATTCATTTTCCATTTTTGCCTTATCTTTATGGCTAATATGAGGCAATATTTTTCAAAATGAAATAATGACTGACCTTTATTAATTACTGTCTGTCATCCGTAAGTGTCAGTTCATAATACAGCCACCCAGCAAAATTTTAGCATTATTAAATTAAAAGTACTATGTTTTCAAAAAAGTTAGTTGCGGAAGTTTTCTATTTTTATATGAAGAGTATGTGGAATGTTTTCCACGATAGATTATGTAAAAAAAAATTAAGATGACTAAGCTTCAATTCAATTGCAAACAAATTACATACCCTTCTGGGGGGGGGGTTAACCCCCAAACCCCCCCCTCGCTGCGCAACTGGTAATCTCCACTACGTTTTACCCAGTCCCACTAGTTACGTTAAGAAAGCAAGGGCTGTACAGTCATGCCCATCTAAAATGAACCGCCTGCACGTAAACTTCACTCTTAAAACCTTGTGGTGCAAGGCTCATAGAATTGTCAAATTGTAGCACTTAAGCTGCGCACGGCTGTACATATGCGAGTCACATGTGCCTCGTTGCTTTTCATAAAAGCCCTACTGGCTAAATAGAAAGTCCTCAATCTGTATAAAGTCGCCCGTAGAGAATAATAAGATGTGCAGAGCAGCGGACAGTTGTCTTGAGCGGAAAGGGGAGGGCAGAATTCGGAAATTCTTTTCCCGGGATCAAATTTAGCAAATTTCCCGGGAAATCGAGATCGAGAATTCCCGGGTCAGAAACCCTAGTACAAACTAAAGGAAACTTACGGAACGTACCTGTTGTATTTCATACAGTCATTTGCACATTGATTGTACATCGTTCTGAGGTATAATAATCATTACCTCTTTAATTCTAGACAGATAAAATCGTACCGATATGGCTTTAAAACGAAATATTCAACGTACTTAATCTACTGAGTGTTAACAGGCGGAGTTCTATTTCGCAGAAAATGAATTAACTTCTTGACGAATTCCTAAGCAAGATTGCTTCGAGTCTGAAAAATAGTTAATGTTTTTAGTCTGTTGCAAGTCTCAATTTCAACATGTAGAATAATTTTATAATGCCGATATTTTTGCTGTTACGTAAAGGTTCTTTATCTTTCAAACATTCTAAGCACTATTTGTCCAAATATAACAACAATAGTAATAGATATAACTATAAATAATCAATCAATCATTATAATCAAAAATTTAATTCGAAGAGAGAAGAAACGGCATTCTGTACTACAGGGTGTGGCATTTAACCGGGTTTCTTCATTAACGCCGTTCCTATTGAAAATATGGAAAAATGTTTTATACAAAAGTATAATCTTTTCAAGCTCCGCATAATGTAAAATTATTTTCGAATATACACGATGTCCCAGTTTGGCTGTACGATGTACTACTTCGTTATTTTAAATGGAACACCCTATATTTTATAACGAATTTGAGCTTGTTAGGTTATTCTAGGGTAAGTTTGATAAGGGTTCCCTATACCTAAGTCCTATGGTTTTTAAGATATTTGGCTTTGTTTATGGTTTTTGGAAAATACGGCTATAACTTTTACAATTAATATCTCAGTAATGAAGAAAGTTAGAAAGCAGATATTGTGGTGCTGTTACAAGCTAAGTGGAAGGTATCTATCGCAGTAACAACATTTACTTTTCATTAAACAGGGATCCGGTAAAACTGTTTCCATTTCGACAATTGAAGGGCAATCACTTTTGTTTTTTAAATGGAACGGTGTTATTTTTATATCGTCGTTAGATCCGCCATAAAAATATCTTTCAATTAGCTATACACTTCTCTATACCAATTACTGACGATTCAGGAAATATTTAATATTATTTCATAATTTCTACATTTTAACGTTTTAATTAAAATCAGGACTGAGTATTTACTGAAACAGTTTATGTGTTTTAAGTAAAATATCAATTTGTTAAGTTTTTTAAGTCCAGGTTGTATAAAATTCTGTTAAAGACATGATTAATTGTTAAGGCTTGTGATAAGTTAAATAGTAACGAATAAAATAATTTTAATTGGCATTTTATTGTGTATTGTTAAGTTTCCTCCAGTGATATTGGTTAATCACTAAACTCTCCAAAGGTCAAGCCCGAATGCATAGGCGCTTCGAAGCCGCGTTTGGCAGATCGAATTACGGCGCTGCAAACATTATTTCTTCGATATAGCGAGAATATTTTGATCAACTTTATCACATTTTATTTTGTTATTTGCTGTATTTTTGACCATACAGAAAAAAAAACGAAAACATTCGTTTAAATAAAACTCGTTATATCTATGCATCACGCAGCCGTAAACAGCACTGGATCTGTGATCCAGTGCTGTTTACGAGCAGCATAACGAGATTTATTTAAACGAATGTTTTCGTTTTTTTTTCTATATGGTCAAAAATACAGCAAATAACAAAATAAAATGTGATAAAGTTGATCAAAATATTCTCGCTATATCGAAGAAATAATATTTGCAGCGTCGTAATTCGATCTGCCATACGCGGCTTCGAAGCGCCTATGCATTCGGGCTTGACCTTTGGAGAGTTTATTAATCACACAATTAACTTGATCGTATGGTTGACTACGCTTTATACAGTTTTCCCTAAGACTTGAATTTGTGTTTCTAAAACTTTTGTTTTATGCCAAATAATAAAGTATGCTATTACTATACACATTATTGGCGAAATATTTAATAATCATATTTGAACATAATAATCTTATTTGAACATAATAATCATATTTGAAGAGAATTAAATACTGATTTTGCAAAATAAAAAACGAAACTTTTAAAAACTATAGGAATAACAAAATAATTCTAAAACGTCTTGTAATTTCATAGTAAGTGTTCAAAATGTGCTCCGCTTTTTCTAGAAATAACCGAATCCTCTTTTTAAAATTACGCTCGACATTAGCTAGCATATTCAGTGAAATACAAGTAAAATGTTTGAGTAAATACTAACTCCTGATTTTAAATGTTAAAATGTAGAAATTATGAAATAATATTAAATATCTCCTGAACCGTCAGTAATTGGTATAGGGAAGTGTATAGCTAATTGAAAGATAATTTTATGGAGCATCTAACGACGATATAAAAATAACACCGTTCCATTAAAAAAACAAAAGTTATTGCCCTTCAATTGTTGTCGAAATAGAAATAGTTTTACTAGATCTCTAATGAAAAGTAAATTTTGTTACTGCGATAGATACCTTCCACTTAGCTTGTAACAGCACCACAATATCTGCTTTCTAACTATCTTCGTTAATAAGATATTAATTGTAAAAGTTATCCAAAAACCAAAAACAAAGCTTAATATCTTAAAAACCATAGGACTTAGGTATAGGGAACTCTTATCAAACTTACCCTAAAATAACCTGATAAGCTCAAATTCGTTACAAAATATAGGGTGTTCCATTTAAAATAACGAAATTGCACATCGTACAGCCAAACTGGGACATCCTGTGTATTTGAAAATAATTTTAAATTATGCGGAGCTTGAAAGGATGAAATTTAGTATAAAACATTTCTCCATATTTTCAATAGGAACGGCGTTAATGAAGAAACCCGGTTAAATGCCACAGACTGTATATGTGTACAATGTGATTTATGACGTCGGGTGATTCCTATGAGTGATTCAAATAAAAAAAAATTTCAAATAAAGATGTGTCAGATAATTCTTTCTAACGGAAGTGTAATCCTTCAAAGTTTATTACATCTTAAATGTTACAACCTTAAGACGATGTTTAGGTAGGTACTAATACTAACTAAACTTTTAGTTTAACCCCAGACATTCTTTCTTCTTGCTTTAAATTAGTACTTTAACATCGTCAACATGTAATAAACTTTGAAGGGCTACACTTCCGTTAGAAAGCATTATCCGACACATATTTATTTGAAGTTTCTTATTTGAATTACTCATAGGAATCACCGGGTGAAGTTTTTCTTCGATGTCATAAATCATCCTGTATAAGCTTTTGTTAATTTTCGAATTCTAAGCAGATAAATTGATTTTAGCTCACCAAACTTTGTGATACTTCAGTTTTAAAGTTGATAGCGCCTACGCTTACGATTTACTTAAACCACTTAAAACAAAACTAAAAACACTCGCGAAAAGAATATAATAAAACAAAACGAATTTTTCGCGAAACTGAACTTGCAGAAGAATTCGTAACGACAGACAAACAAACGGAGAAAAATAGAAATTACTTTAAAGACGGAACTCTCACAAAATTAAAACAGGAACTGACTTTTTTTTTTGGGATTTGCCGTCTCGAGAGAAGTAAAGTAAAGGCTTGTGCACAATGAGAAAACGCGTGAAGTATGAAGTAATACGCTAAGAATTGAACACGTTTTATATAATATAAAACGTGTTCAATTCTTCAATTCAACCATTAAGGCTTGTGCACAATGAGAAAACGCGTGAAGTAGGAAGTAATACGCGAAGAATTGAACACGTTTTATATTGTTACTTCATAATTCACGCGTTTTCTCATTGTGCACAAATCTTAACATCACCGTAACAGGTGTTATACAGTTTGCTTTTTTTTCTTCTTATTGCGTCTAAGCAGCGACACAGGTGTTTATCGCACTTGCATCCAGTTGCAGTCTCAGCAAGTTTTCTCAAGGGTTTGCAGCTGCGATTCTCAGCGATGATGATGTCAACGGAAATATTGATATAATAACAATATAACTATAAATAATACTTACACTCTTATGATTTCAGCTCGAATAAAATAATACATTTAAATAATGTGCTGGTCTCTGAATTGAAACATCGTTATATACATATTTGGTTCTCGACAACGTTTCGTCTGCTATTATAAGAGACTTCTTGGGGGCTACGCTGCTAGTATTCAGAGTTGCCAACTATAGGAAAATCGAAAGCAATAGATTCATGCTCGGTTGCACCAACTTTTTAAGCAGAGCTTAAATTTAAGTTACGTTTAGAATGTGACATTTACTTATGGTCGATATAATATCAAATACATTCTGATTGACATTTAAACTTCAACTTATATATCAATTAGATTGTGACTAACATTTTGTTAAATCAATAAATAACGTCATAGTCTAAACATCACTTAAATTTAAGTTCTGCTTAAAAAGTTGGTGCAACCGGGCATAAGTCTTAAGTAGCGCTAGAAAGTAGGTACTATGTAATATAATAAATTGTTTCTTACAAAACGTTAAAATAAAGAGGAGAAACATTGTTTTATAGAAAAAAGTCATTCATATTATCCATTCCTTATCTATTTGTATCGCAGTAGGCCGTGATTTTAAGTCAGTTAATAGGCTGGGTTTCTCAGTCTTTGTTTAACTTTAAACTCCTGTTTATTCCCATGGTAGCAATTATAAAAACAATTGTTCCTATGGAAATAAACAGGAGTTTAAAGTTAAACTAGGACTGAGAAACCTAGCCGTCGGCTATCATGTTAAATTAGAGAAATTTAATTTGTTGTCATTTTAACATACGTCAAATTGTGACAACTAAAATCAGATTGATTAAACGGTGTTGTCAATTGGCAAATAACATTGCCGGTAGAGGCGCTAAAATTTCCGAACAATGGCGGTGCAGACGTGATCAACAAGCGTCGTTTAATTACTTACTTCTTTATAGAAATCAGGTTTCACAGATATTTTTTATCGGAAACGACATTTTATAATAATTGATACGTATCTAACGATTCTAACACGACTTAAATGATCACAGTCGATCACGTCTACTCTAGTACTCACTTGTCCACCAGGCGCCAACACTTGTCATGAAAGTTCCTAATTCTCAACTTTATGTAAATTTGGCGTGTGATTTGGCGTGAGTACACTTCGTGACGAAAAGAAAATATTGCAACATTACCTAATTCCGAGTTATTTAAAATCTAAGTTAACATGACATTCATTGTCAAAATTTAGTTACATACATGAGTACCTACCACAGTAGCTGTTTCCGTTTCAACGATTGGAGTAACTCTGAGCAGCACTGAAGAGAACAGATCTGATCCGTACAAAAAGCGTTCTTTTCATACCATCATGGGATCAAATGGAATTTGATCAGTTCAGGATTATTTCAAGTTCAGATCAATTGCAGATCACTTATGAAGCGAAAACGGTTATTCTCACTAGATTATCACGGCATGGTGCGATAACAAATAGATAAGGAATGGATTATATGTCTATACTGGGTGATCTATGACGTCGGGAATGGTTAAGAAAACAGACTTAACTCGACATAACCTAATACACTTTTAAATTGAAACCAGTGACAATGCGGTAAACAGAATTCCCTAAAACTGTTGTCTTCCTTATTGCACTTGTGACAATTGTATTTGTTATCTTTGTTTCTCAATCCTCTCACGAGAGGAATGGGATTGCGTTACCTGTACGGAGTGTTGACTTAGTACCTTAATACTCACCGCTTAGTCGCGCCATCGCACGGCTAGATTTTGACCCAGTATCAAAGATACCTTTTGTTTTAAAGGTGGCAGTTTTAAAACAAAATCATTATTATAAAATGCCTTCAAAAAAACCGTTGTCAAGTAGGCTTATGTCAAATGCAAATTTTGCAAAGTCACGTTGTAACTATTCGATTATTGTAAACATAACCTAGCATTTTATATCCATTTAATTACGATTTTCCACAAAATGGATAATAAAACGCAATTAATGAAATAAAACATTTATTCTATTACAAATACCTCGAAGAAGTAAACAAAACCTTTGATAGTTGACGCTGTTGATAGCTCGCAGTTATTCAAGGTTGCAACATGCGTAAAAGCAAATTCAGAGCCTTCTCGATAACGGATTTTTTTGAATGTACCATCGTGATCATAAAAATCGACTACATGCGAAGTGAAATCGAGACTTCCATTTTCAAAAAATTTAGTTGTGTAACATTAGGTTTGACACCATTTGTCATGTATTTGTCAACCTATAAAATCTCATCCATCTCATTCGATTCTAAAGAAATAAATATTCTCTATGATTACTAATACTAACAGCAAATTCAGTTGCAATTGCTCGAATACTGATTTTGTCTTGCTATCGCGTTCGAATTATTGCTTTCTGAATTGCTCTTAATTGGGGTATTTTTATCTGATTTGTCAAAATAATATTAATGTCAAAATGACAGAAGTTCATTTTAAAGCACGCTTCAATTGACTAAAATTTCGAGTGTAGTCGGTTTTTCTGATTACGATGGTACGTTATATACTCCGTTTTTCTTTTCTATAATACCTGTCAAATGTTTCTGATGGTACCTGTTACCTGAATGTTAGAAAATTTCGAAAATTTCTGTTCTACATTTAAGCCCGATTTTACAATAGTCGGATAAGCATTATTCTTAGATTTAACTTGAAGGCTTCCGCGGCCGTCGTCCATGTTTGAATTGGCTTCCGGTTGGAACCGCATCACGTTGACTTCTTCTACTGCCGACGTTTCGTTCTTCATTGCAGAAGAACTTCCTCAGGGCTGCTGCTGCTGGTGGTGTTGCTGCTGCTTCTGGTTAGTCGTTGAGACCAGTTTCAACGATATGGAGATCTGGAGGAACCTTAAAGGATATTCGGCGAACAGTTATTCCGTCCTTATACCACGATTACAAAACTGGGCTTTATTGATAAAAGGAGGGCTCCAACAGAAACCCTAAAATTTTGACACTGACAGAAAAAAAATTATAGACTTATAAATTTACGCACACCTTGATCTTAGAACACGGGTGGCGAACCCTTTTTACTAACGGGTAATAATGAACCATCAAACATCCAAACATCATTATTTTCTCTGATTCTGATATATTATACTTATACACAGGACGCGACGCGACGCTTCCATTTACAAGGAATCGCTTAAACTCATCGATGTCTTCCGAAAGTGTAAAACGCTTCATTTCACCTACAATTTAATTAAAGGGCTATTATTTTATTGTATTATAGTATTTATAGTGACGTACCAGTTCATTTGACTTTTTCACTAGAGTTGTTTGATAATTTTTCTATGTCGGGTAAGTAATTTATAGGAAAATACACGCATTTCATGTAATAAAGGTTTTACAATTTAAAAGTATTGTGTTTATGTTCCTAAATATTTTCAAAAAAAAAGAAAAAACATTAGCTTTACAAAACCAGAACATTAATTAATTATACATTGAGAACCTTATAAGACTGGTAATTATAAGACTAGTAATTATCAATGGAAGCTTTATTACTTTATTATTTCCAAATTTATTTCATTCGCCATGATTACCGTGCGTTGTTAGTAATAACACTATTGATTTTGAATTGTCAGATTGAATTAAATTGTTCTTTTGATTTATTGTAAAATAACGTATACAACCGCCGAATAAGTAGAAATGTACAAATTATTCTCAAATGGAGCTTCGTTGAGAGAGGTCTTAATGAAATGTAATGAAATAAACCTTCCTTAATACTTTGTATGTGCAGTTTTTAAATGATTCAGCATTGAAAATTGAGTAGTAACCATAGCAACATAATGTTAAAACCGCTATGTGCAATTTTATTCAGAAGTGTATTATCTGATCACGTAATTTTCGTCTATGTGCAGCGTTACAAGATTCTCACTGTATAATTTTTAATTAACCTTAATTATTTGTTTCATCAAATTGAGTGTGTCCACATCGTTTACTCTCTCACAAATTAATTAATTCTAGTAATTTAGAGTGATTGCATGAAGTATTTTTTTAATAGAAGACGAGTGTTTGTTGAAATACAAAATGACGACATAGTCAATAAAATACAAACAATTGAATAATTTAAAACATATACAAATACATGTACTGTTACTAAACATATAAAATATTTTTTTTTGAATTGTGAAGATTTTTTTTGTGAATTGTTAGTTAGCATTTAGAAGTGTCATTACAATGTCATGTAAACATTTTCCCCGAATGAATGCCTCCTCGAACACGCACGGCCTTTAATTGAAGTATTTCGTCATTTCCAAAGCATGTAACTTCTTCTTGCTTTTGCTTATCACACAGGTATGCTTATTGTGTCTTACAATAGATAGATTAAAAAAAAACGTCTTTCGAGAAGAACACCAAAACGTATAAAACTTTTACGCAGCAGCGAATGCACACAATCGCCACATTGTCTTCGTTCCTGCTGTTATTCAATGAAGCTTAAACAAGAACGAGCATTCAAAAATGTTAGGTGAAATACTTTACGACATTAAAATAAATTTCACGGTTTTTAACTGTTAAAAAAAGAAAACGTAGAATTCATTTTGTTTTCCAACGTAGGCACATAAATAGTTATTTGTTATACAACATGGTAAAATTATTTTGTATCGATGAATGAAAACGTTTAATTTTAACGTTTAATTAATTTTCAGGAGTCGATAATTAAATTTTACCATCGTGTGTAACATTCTATTTTTTTCTATAGCGAACGTTAAAGACAGAAAAATAAAGAGAGCAATCACGTCTCAAAATCGCGTTGTATGATCATGATCCCAGTAACTTATAGTGTGGGTTGTTGCTATGGTTCATACGAAAATTGTTACTTTATCTACCCTTGCTGTTAAAATTCCGTTTTATCGACTGTTATGAGTTGGACAAAGCACATTTTAACGTTCGCCATAGAAAAAAGAATATTATTGTATTTAGTTGTATTTAAATATATAAACAAATTATTCTAATTGTATTATTCTTAAGATTTTAGATAAATAAAAACCATTAATTATTTTTGAGTTCCCTTCATAAGGCTGCTTTTACTGTAAATTATTTAATAGAATTGATGTCGTAAAATAACTCAACACGAAAAGTACCTATAAATACTGAAGATATTACAAACGTAACCATAACATTAAAGACTATACAAATGAAACACTAGTTCCTCTAGAAGGCTTACGTTAATTTATATGTATAGAAAAATTTCTAAACTATATATCACGGCATCAAATCATCGCATTTTGTCATCAAATTTTAAATTATGCGCGAAGCCCACAGTGGTTGGCTGGCTTTAAAATGTAAATTTGTACATAAAAGTTGGCTTAAATGTTATACGAGTTTATGTTTACGTAAAACACTGGCTCTCCCACGAATATATTCTTGACAATTTATGAACGTTATGGCAGTTTATGTCGTAATAGCAAATAAAATATTTTCGATTTTGAAACAATAAAAACGGGAGATTTAAAATAATAACTGCATAAATAAGTGTTGCATAACACACAAGAAAAATATACTATATAATAACACTATTGCTTTTATAACTAGCGACCTGGGACTTTCTTATACAGTGATAAGAATAACGCAGTATAAGAATCACACAGTAGCGTCACTCGAGTATAACTGTCACATTTGCTCTTTTGTTTGATACCAGCTGCAAATTACATTGGATTTCCATAAGGGTATCAAACAGAATGGCCACATTTTTTGACACTTACGTTTAAGTGACGCTACTGGGTAATTACTTATACTGTGATAATAACAAAGTTAATGCAACAAATTTTATTTTTCAAAATAATATCCTTTCTTTAATATAAATTTATCTCAACGATCAGGCAACTTGCAAATACCGAGAGAGAAAATTTTTTTTGGTTGTCTGCAAAGCCAATTTTACATCGCTTTTATTACGTACTTTTCGACATAAATTTCTTGCGTCCCAAGTACCTACTAAGAGGCTTAAACTCTGAATTTATAGTCTTTCGGTCAATTAAGAAATCTGTTCAAATTGGACCGTGAATATCCCAAAATACCATAACCATCACGTTGCTTGCTGACGGTACAGCTTTGAATTTCTTTGCCGGCGATGAATTTGAGTGGCGCCATTTCTAGGGTTTCTGATTTCTCGACTCTTTCGATTTCTCGGGACTCGAGAATTCTCGTCTGTTTGTTCCCGGGAATTTCCTGGAAATCGAGATATATAAAAAAAATTCAAATGTCGTTAATTTAAGGGTAAATAATTAGTACACAAAAATATTATTTAAATCAACTTTAATATTTAGAATTCGACCTTTAAGTATAAAAAATCAGCCTCGTATTCATACTTAACACTCTATTTGCCTTTCACGAAGGACTTTGGTTAACATAAAATTTACTTTTAAAAACCTCTTAGTTTTATTTCAAGTAGAAACATTTTTGGTAATTTAACAAAACAATAATTCTAACAATTGAAATTTATCTCCGCCCACAATAATTGTATATCCGTAGATACGTATTTCGGTAGCTAAGCTGTCATCTTCAGTACAATTTAAAAAAACACTACATGAAATCTAACAGCTACCTACCTACCTACCTACCTACCTACCTACCTGATCATACTCTCTATACTACTAATAGTATCTAAAATTAACAAAATTAACACTAAAAAATAGTAAAGGAGACTGTGGTTTAAGAGATAATTAAAAATTATCTCCGCCCACAATAATATTAACAGTCAAAACCTACCAAAAAAGCAAATCAAATAAAACGGAAAAGAGTATTGGTCTAATATCCGAAAAAGGTTTTTATTCTCCCGAATAAAGGACTTTTGTAAGCATTTAATTCCCTGTTATTTGATACCGCTTGAATTTATCCCTGAAAAGATAATAATAATAATAATTATGTATACACCGTGCTGATAAAGTCCCGCAACAAGCTCACTCATAATTTGTTCATTTCATGTTTTTTCGCAAAATCCTGAAACAGGTAAATTTTTAATTTTAAAAAGACACATTTTAATGCAAAAATCTTTTCTCGATCGGCATTTGTTTTTCTGCTGTGACGTTATCATTAATTTTTTTAAATGGCAACCCTAATTTTTTTATGCAGATCTTGATAGACCTTCTTGTCAGCAAAACGGTGACGTAAAAAAGTTAGTACTTTCTACCACAAATTCTTCGAAAAAAATCCACATTACAATTCAAAAATACAATGTTACTTTACTTTATTTTAATGATTATCTTCAAATTGAAAACAAAAACAAGTAAAAATTAACGAAAATATTGAAGCTGTTCTCCAGGAACCTATTGAGATTTTCATTGCAGGAAAACATAAATTATTATAAATTATTATAAATTATAATACTTATTCTCTTCTCCTTTTTTTTTCTCTATTTCAGCCAAAGATGAAAAACAGGGACCTGCTATTCTGTTTGAATAGCTGGTTATCTGATCTTTGACTTTTTCCCCAAGTTTCTTTTCTTTTCTCTAAACTCTTATAATATGAACATATTGTAAAATGTTATATTGTTATTTGCGGGAAATAAACGTATTATTATTATTATTATTAATTTTTCAAAAAAATTCCAGACGATGGTCTGGACTATAATATTTCTTTTTCAAAAAAGTTGTTGCGTAAGGTACTATTTTTTATATCACCATTTTGCTGACAAGAAGGACTATCAAAATCTGCATAAAAAGTTAGGGTTACCATTTAAAAAAATTAATGATGACGTCACAGCGGAAAAACAAATGCCGATCGAGAAAAGATTTTTGCACTAAAAGGTGTCTTTTTAAAATTAAAAATTTACCTGTTTCAGGATTTTGCGAAAAAAACATTAAATAAACAAATTATAAGCTTGTTGCAGAACTTTATCAGCAACCTATACAGTGTGGTGATAAAGTAACTCACCAAGCGAAAAAACACCCTTAGCGTTGACTTTTTCGGAAAATGCTCGAACAGGTCGATTTTATTTTTGAAAAAGACATCTTTTACAACCAATTCTAATTTTATATCAGTTACCACTTTTGCGCTGTGACATCATCGACACTTTTTTTAAATGACAACCTATTTTTTTGAAAATGTCATTTGAAAGCATCCATTTTTCTGAGTACATAAATGTTAATGAACCACTAGTTGCATAAGAAAATTTTGAAGAAAAAAATTATTGAAAAATGGAAATGTGATTTTTAATGTTAACAAAATTTCAACCTAAAATAATACTTTCTTATAAAAATATAAAAAACAACTTAATAAAATTACAATAAATGCTGAAAATGTCCTCCACCAACCACTTGACAGTGACCAGCTTGTGTGTAAACGCTGTTAATAATTCTTGCGATGGTTCCACGGCTAATGTGATTCATTTCCGTCCTAATTTTGTTTTGTAAGTCTTCCAAATTTTGAGGTCTGTTCACGTAAACTCGACCTTTTAAATAACTCCATAAAAAGAAAACTTACAAAATAAAATTAGGACGGAAACGAAAATAACATTAGCTGTGAAACCATCGCAAGACTCATTAACAGCGTTTACACACGAGCTGGTCACTGTCAAGTGGTTGGTGGAGGACATTTAAGCATTTATTGTAATTTTATTAAGTTGTTTTGTTATGTTTTATAAGAAAGTATTATTTTAAGTTGAAATTTTATTAAGATTAAAAATCACATCTCCATTTTTCAATAATTTTTTTCTTCAAAATTTTCTTATGCAACTAGTGGTTCATTAACATTTTTGTACTCAGAAAAATGGATGCTTTCAAATGACATTTTCAAAAAAATAGGTTGTCATTTAAAAAAGATGTCCATGACGTCACGGCGCAAAAGTGGTAACTGACATAAAATTAAAATTGGTTGTAAAAGATGTCTTTTTTAAAAATAAAATCGACCTGTCCGAGCATTTTTCGAAAAAGTCCACGCTAAGGGTGTTTTTTCGCTTGGTGCGTTACTTTATCACCACACTGTATATTGCGATGTTTTTGCGAGTTAAAAGAAATTTGTTTGTTAATTTTTTAGGATTAGAATTTAATTAACTCAAATGACAAAGTCACGCATAAATATTTAACATAAGACTCTTTTCGTTATTAAATTGTTTATTGATATAATATCTCAGGGTACCAAATTGTATTGCAAAACAAATTTGTTTGAACTGGGTTCTGAAGTGCATTTGTCCTATTAGTGATGATTTTAAAATGTCGGTTATTTTTGTCACGCTACGTGAAGTGTATGTAGGTAAGTAAAAATCGATTTTAAAGATTGATATACAAATTATTTATTAATAATAAATTTGTTTATTAACATTTTTAAATATACATAAGTACATAAGTAAAATTGGTTCAATGTAATTGTTAGTACATTTAGAGCATCGTTTCTCAACCTGGGGGTCGCGAATATAGCCTAAACAATAATGAAAATCATTTTATGACGTCGTACATGTATGTTCATACCCGTCGCTATAAACGCAGCGACATAAAATTATAGGAGGGGGTCGCGAAATATTAATTCTATTTATATTTACTATTTGGGGGGTCGCGAAGCTAAGAAGGTTGAGAATCGCTGATTTAGAGGATTAGTGTAAATGCATATCAATTTATGTTTGGCATAAATTGAGTTGTCATCCACTTCGTCGTAAGTACATGGGAATTTTAATCAAAATTTTAATTAAAAATGCGATTATACTCTCCTTTATCAAGAGTGCCCTATGTTTGAAATATGCTTACACCTGTTGGTAAGTACTTACAAATTATTTTGAACAAGCATTTTTAATTAACCATATTAATAAATGGAATATTCTTACATTTTCTGGTCACTACTTTCGATTACAAAAAGTTGCTCTGAAGGAACTTAAAATTGATTACAAACTTAACAGTTAATTGTTAATACTAAACTGTTCAATGCTAAGTGCAGAGTATGAATGTTCACTGCTAAGTGCAGAGTGTGAATGAATGTTTAACTGCTCAAAGCCTAGGTTGAATTGTATGAATGACCCAGAAATCTCCCTTTTATATACTTTTTAAGGTACAAAGGTGTAACCCTAAATATAAGAAAAATTAAAAATCCATAAATTGTAAACAAATCAAAATTCTCGTACACAAATAATAACTGTCAGTGTCAAGTGGTTGGTGGAGGACATTTCCAATATTTTGTGTTATTTTATTAAGTTATTTTGTTATGTTTTTATAAGAAAGTATTATTTTAGGTTGAAATTTTATTAAGATTAAAAATCACATCTCCATTTTTCAATAATTTTTTCTTCAAAATTTTCTTATGCATTAGTGATTCATTAACATTTTTGTACTCAGAAAAATGGGTGCTTTCAAATGACATTTTCAAAAAAATAGGTTGTCATTTAAAAAAAATGTCGATGACGTCATGGTGCAAAAGTGGTAACTGACATAAAATTAAAATTGGTTGTAAAAGATGTCTTTTTAAAAAATAAAATCGACCTGTCCGACCGTTTTTCGAAAAAGTCAACGCTAAGGGTGTTTTTCGCTTGGTGCGTTACTTTATCTCCACACTGTATATACAGAGTGGAAAGTTTAACTGGAATAAATTCTGTAACTTAGAAAATTACCATTTGTGGCAAAATTCTTGAAACAAGTCAATTTTTATTTTTAATGGCGCATAGTACAAATGGATTTCTTTAACTTTTCAATTATTTGGAGGGGTGAAACAACCCCTAACTATTCTTTTTTAAATGGAAGGGTATGTTGAGTAATTTTTTTTCTTAAAGCTTGCTCAATTGGGAATATAGCTACGTTTTTATTTTTTTATTTTTTTTAAACAGTAAAAGGGGAAAAAATAAAAAAGAAATTTTTGACTAGAACGATTTTAATGCATCAGATGTTCAAAATACTCGCCACCTCTCACTTGGCAATACCCTAATCGATTATAAATTCCATCCCTAACATTTTGTAACATTTCCGGCATTACTCTCCTAATTTCATGCCGAATTTTTTCCTGAAGTTCTGCTATGTCGTGTAGTTTAGTTACATAAACTTTACTTTTTAAATAGGCAGTGGCTATATGCACGACTACTCGGATACGAATCTCAATATCCGACTAGTCGGATAAATATGTTCTCATCCGACTAGTCGGATATTTTCGTTAGTATACGATTATTTGTTTACTTTTCCAATGAAATTCAGTGCGTTAGAGTATCTGCAAGAAATAGGTACATACATACGTAAGTACATACAACGTACAATAATGTACATACCTACATACAAAGTACTTTGTAAATTCTGTGTTTCTGCCTGAAAACATGAAAGAAGGCGATGAATTTTCGTCATTACAAGAACTAGAAGCAGCAATTAAAAACTATGAATTGTCATCATTCTGTAACATGTTCAGGGCTGATTCTCATACAATAAATATGTCCAGTAAGAATAAATGTGTCTGTGAGTAAAGATGGTTCAAAACTTGTTAAAGATGCAATAACAGATCACTGCCATGAAACCAGTCAGGTAAAAATGAAAAATTAAATTATTATTTATAATTAATAAAATAAGGGCATTTTTACTTTGTAATAGGCTATATTTAGTCATCTTCCTCGTTAACATAGACTTGATACAGACGCTAGAGTTATGGCAACCAAAATGGTAAAACTGAAGGTTAACAAAAAGCTACTTCAAAATGATATAATGCAAAATACTGGAAAAATAATTACTTTCAAAGATATTCACAACTTAAAAATAAGAACCGGTGATGAATTTGATGAAATAATGAAACGTTACAAAGAAAATAAAAATATTGCTTTAAAATTTATTCAGGATGAAGAAGGAATGCTGAAAGCAATTTACTATCAAGATGATGAGATGAGGAGAATATTTTCCTTTTATCCTGAAATACTTTTTGTTGATGCAATTTATAAAGTAAATGATCGACGTATGGGATTGTACGTTTTTTTGATAGAAGATGGAAATGGTCAGAGTGAAATCGTTGGTTTCTGTCTTTTGACATCGGAAGATGCCAAAAATATTAGGCTTATGGCAAAAATATTTAAAGAGTTAAATCCCGCGTGGATAAAAGTTACCACTATTATGGCAGATAAAGGCTTTTCAGAAAGAACTGTATTAAAGTCGGAATTCCCAGAAGCAAATATCTTAGTATGTATGCATGCGATCTTTTAACAGGGAAGTATCCACTAAGAAGATGATGATTACTAGCGGTGAACGGGATATGTGTCTTCAAATCCTTCAAAAAATGGTTTATAGTATAAACGAAGATGAATATTTGAAACTATATGAAGAATTACAAGCCACACTTTTGATGAACGTGGTGAATTATTTTGAGAGTAATTGGCATCCAACTAGAAAAGAATGGGTCATCTGCTTCCAAGAAAAAGGACTTTCGTTTGGTAACAGAACAAATAATCGTTTAGAATCTACAAATCAGAAAATTACACAAATTATTTCTCGTTTTTCAAGATTAGATGAACTCTTTGAAGGGTTAGAAAACCTCTTAGTTACCTTTACAGAAAGAGACCAATGTGCAGTAAATATGTTTACGAAGACCAATGTTACTTACAATAACTTAGATTCGCATCAAAAAGAATACAGTAAACTACTGACGCCCTATACGTATGACCTGGTATCAAATCAGCTAAAACAAAAAAATACTATCACTAGTCTATTACTGCACGAAGACACTATGTCAGCAACAATAAACTCGTCTCAAGGAGATCTGAAGGTTACTGATATAAGTTGCGAATGTTCATTTTTTACAAGTTTTCAACTACCTTGTCGACGTGTGTTCAAATTTCGAAAAAGTAAAAATATTACTTTATATTTTGAAAATTTTTGCTCACAAAGATGGAAAAAGGAATATTACCGTCAATATCGTCGTGTAATTCCTTCGGAACAAGATTCTGATACTCATGCTGATCTGTCAGAAAATCCACTACCACAATGTAGAGTTCAAATTCAAACAAAAAAAGGTAGTCAAGAAAAAACTTCTTTGTTATCAAGAGCGCTTCAGAATTGTAAAAAAATTAACTGATCAACTTGCATCAATATTAGCAGAAGCGACAGGTGACTCTTTTGAACTAATACTGATTATGCTATTGAGGAAGCAGTAGTAGCGGAAAACGAATCGCAGCTAGAGCAAGAGTTACTGCAAGTAAATGAAATTCCTTTTTTTTTTAGAACAGAGCACGGACGTGGAAAACGAACCACTATTAGAATAAGGGGTACTATATCTACAAAGAAATGATATTCCCTTTTATTTTGTTGAGGATCTGCCACAAGTTGAACAAGCAACAATAATGGACATTACCAACTGTCTTGTTGGAGAACCTTCTGTAGATATTGAGAATAGTCGTGAGTATGGTGAATGAATTTAGTAAAGCCTATTTACTTATATTTTGTGTAATAGAATATGAAAACGAAGTCTCACAGTCAAATGAAATCATTGTGATGTCTGCCCAGAGTAACTTGGTTGAAAATGGTTTAGTTAAGAAAAAGTTCTGCCGGGGCACGATTGTGGTAAGTTTATATTTATTTGTTTATAACAAGTGTCTTAATAAAAACCTGGTCAAGCAGGCTACATTTAGTAATTCTGTTATGTAAATGCAATGGATAAATTCTCGATCACAACCTGCTTGACCAGGTTTTTATTTAGATGCTTGTTATTGTACTATGTGTTTTTTTAAAAATGCCATAAGGGGTGGCTGTGGAAAAGAAAATTCATGTCTTAGCTCCATTCATTTACTTTAAATTTTCAGATTTGGCATGTGTTGGATGCCAAGCTACGACATGAGTTTTAATTTTCATGGCCAACCTTTATGGCATTTTTAAAAAAACACATGTTATATACATACATACATGTATTTAGAACATTCTATGATATTTCTCTGTTTACCACTTTCAGTTATTATTGAACCTTTAGTGTCAACTTCGCTATCAGAAGAATCCCCACGGGCAAAAGGCAAGGTACTAGATAATAGGCCGCTTAGTTTACTAATTGAAATTTTTTGCATATTTACAGTTGGTTCTTGTCCGATGAAATTTGTATCACAAAATCTTTTAAGCGGACACTAAATCGCGCACTATAACACTTTACGTTTCACCGTCGTTCGATAGCTTCGTCAGAAGTGAAAAATATGTTGTCAAAATAAACAAGGTTGTCAACGGAAACTGAAAAAGTAACTTGATTTCTTTTTTAATTTTTTATTTTTTAATCTAAAAATAATTTGAACATTATAAATGTTAAAAAATTGACAGATCTATATTCTATTTAAGGAATCGAGAAAACTACAAAATGTATCATTTAAATTTGCAAAATCAGTACGTTTATTAATAGAATTCGACGACATTTTTATTTTACACATTTCTATAAATTTTCAAAAGAAGTTTTATTACCAGATCCAATACTTGACAAAAGACTACAATGCAAACCGACATAATATTACATTTTTAGGTTTAGGCATTTAGGTTTGAATGTTACAATCGTTGCCTACAGTAACTAATGCAAGTAGTTTGGCTACTCTTCCGTTTTATTGTACTTTACATAAGAGTTGGAACATACAAGATCATGTTTTGATTGGTTGGACCCAGTTTTCATGGATAATTAGATTTTATCTGTAATTTGACGTTCAAAATTTTAAGTTGTCATTATAAGTTTTTGATATTAGCTGTCATTATGCTCAGCAACAAATTGCAAAAATCTGTCGAAGCAAGACTTTTTACTGCACTGGCTTCCTAAAAACTTGAAATTAAAGCACAACTCGATATTAAATAGCCAAATTCAGAACTGCAGTAATGAAGATTGTTTAGCTATTCTTTTTACAAACTGAGTTCGGTTATTCACGAGGTGCTGAGATGGAGTGAAAGTAGAGTGAGAACGAAACAGTTAGCTTGTAAAAGTGACACTAATAATCGCAAAAGTGCAAAAAGAGTTAGAGTGTACGGAATTGAATAAAATTCAGCTGTAAAAGTGGGTACGATGTGGTAGTTCTCGAAGGAAAACACTGAAATACTTGAAGGCTGAAATACAATGCAATCCCAACTTTGTTTAATTTTGATCTTGACAAACAATAAAAGTACGGAAATTTATCTAAATGAGCCGGAAACTTTTTATTGGAATTATACAATATGATAGCAATAAAGATCATTTACCCACATGTTGCTTTTCAAAAATATAAAAAGATTATGCACACACATGCCAAATTTTTTGCACTTATTTTACAAACACCCTGTATACTGAGAAAAATTGATTTACAAAAAGAGTAGAGTATTTAGAATATTAGAGTGTCAACCTAGTTAGAGAGAAGCTTCCTCCCAAGTAATGTAGTGTAAACCATGTAAGTCTACTTATTTATTATCTTTAATAAGTACATATGTTGTTTTATCGAGGTGCATCGTTTATTTAAGTTACATAATTTACTTCGTAACAATAACTTCGGACCTAACTTATATGTATATTAAAGTACATAATGACAGTCAAGAACTTGATGCAAGAACCTTGCTTTTACTTTTTACATAGAATTTATTTTAGAGACTAGAACCAATCAAAATAAAATATTCAAAGGCGAAAAACTACTAGCTGCCTAAGATGGTCTGTGTTCCTTATAACAACGACCTTTCTAAATTCCTTCTGCTTAAGGTTTTAAAAAATTTGTGGCACAGGTGTCACCCAATTACTCTTACGGAAATTCCGCCCTTGGTAATTCGCACTATTTCAACAAAAGTAATTGGAATGGAATTCTCTTTAATTAAAATGTTTGTCACTCATTACAGTTGCAAATTCTATGAACTTAAAGTAGTAGGCGCCGGCCGTATAGTTTTACAGTCGTGTGAAGAGGCCTCGTAAGTCTGTGCGTGCTAATAGGAACAGGATTTGTAATTCAACTGACAATGAATCTTGAGCTCTAGATTCGAATTGAAATTAGAGAAACATCGGAGATTTGCATATAACTATTCGTATAAATAGATGGATTCTCGCTTATTTGAAATGTTGTGGAAAGTAGTGGGCTTTACATCTTTGAAAGAGGATTATCGTTTTCAGTAATTTATAGTTATCGAAAAAGTCGTAAAACTTTCCGAAATTATGTTTGTTTATTAAATTGAAGAGAAAACGTTTCGTTTTTTATATAAGACATATTTTTTTGTAGCAGCTTTAGAAATATATCCTAATGTAATAATTTCTTTAAGTAAAGTGCAATTTTAATAAAAACAACTGTTTCAAATGACGAAGTGTACCGAAACGTGAAAATCAAATTAATATGCCCTAAGGAAAAAATGTAGCAAGTTAACAAAGTTATTTTTTTGTTTATAGCTGAGATACCTATAGCCAAAAATATTGAAGAGTCGATTTCTTCTCTTGGATTTTAACAGAAAGACAATATAGTAAAATATGTACAAGCTTAGTAGAGTCGTAGGAGTAAGAAGAATAGAAAAGAAAAGGAGCGAAGAAATAAGTAGAGAAAAGAAACGACATTACAACAAGATACGGGATAGGAAAGGCATGTTAAGAAAATATGATAGGAAAGAACAGAAAAGGAAGACCTAGACAAACGTGGAATAGTTCGACAGATATCACTTTAAAAGAAGAAAACAAAAACTAGAACTCGGCCAAAGAAGAATAGAAGAACCACAAGAAGTTGAAAAATTTCCTATATGTAGGTATACATAGCAAGAGACCGAAGAAATTGGTGGAAGAAGCATTGCCGACCCGATTATGTATGTATTATTTGTTCCTTATCTATTTGTTATCGCAGTAGGCCGTGATTTTCAGCTAGTAAGTTGGCTATCATGTTAAATTAGACAAATTTAATTTGATGTCATTTTAACATACGCCAAATTGTGACAATTCAAATCAGATAGATCAAAGTAATCCAACCAAAATTAAAAGTGAAGGAAAACGTTTTACAATTTATGTATGTGAATTTGAATGTGAATACACCTCGTGATGAAAAGAAAATATCGCAACAGTAGCTAAGCATACACGAGCGTTCATTCCCGCAGGAAAGTGCAATCGTGAAGGAAAGAACGTGTGTTAATGAAGTACGAGATGACTAGCCAACATTCTTACTTTCTTCGGGAATCATATTAGGGATGTTCCAATGTTCCTGACCGACACGATAAATACTTAATTTCGTGTAGACTTGTTTATACCTCCACTATTTCCAAGATTCAGTTTGTATTAGTGGGTTAGAACAGGATTTGTTTCGTTTCAATTTCTTGAAGGGAAAGATTGTCGAAGGAAAGAATGGCATGATTGAATGCTGGTGTATGCCTACCTTTGCCTAATTCGAAGTAACCTTAAAATTTAAATCGACATGACATTTATATGCTGCGTTCGGCTTTGTAACTCCGAGTAACACTATCGACTCCATTCGCTCTATTGTCGTTCGGGTTATTACGTTGGAGTGAATAGTGTTAACTCTGAGAGAGTTCGGGTTTTGAGAGTGGTGTCAATCGAGCTCACTCCATTTACACAAGCTCCGTACTTGGAACTTACGCGGGAAAAGTGTTATTATAACCTCGCTTTAAATGAGAATGTCGGTTGTATGGTGTCAGTTGTTGACAGTGAATTAAGCTTTGCCTTTGCGCTGCAGTTGTCGTCGCTGTTGTTCACTGCTGCAGTTGATAAAAATATCTGCAGGGCCAATGTATGTGGGGGCAACTATCTCGCCAAAAACGCATAATGTAATTGTACAGTCAGATAATGTTCCTGTTACAAGCAATGGCAATGTTTTACTTCAAGTAAAGCACAGTATGTAATCAAAAATTATTTTTAATTATATGATTTCACTGTTCATCAATCATAAATATTTTGCTCCATTCCATGATAACTCCAAATATAATTTGTGGGGTAGCACCTTCCGTTATAAAATGAGAAACTCACTACAACTGTTATCATTTAACATTTAACAGCTGACATTTGACAACTCAGAACCCGAACGTAAACGAACTTACTCCTAAAATATTGTGATCACGTGACAAAGCTCTACGCACCACTCCAACACTGCTCCAGCACCTTCGGAGTTACAAAGCCGAACGCACCAATTGTCAAAATTTAGTTACATACATGTGTGCATACATGGCTTTCATACATGAGTACCGCCCATTCTCACTAGCCTTTCACGGCATATTGCGATAACAAATAGATAACGTCGTCTTAATTTGCAAACTGCCTAACTCCATGTTCTCAAATTTACAGGAGACACAAAAAACTCTCTACGATAATATCTAACGTGTAAAAAAAAATTCATTTATTCACTCAAATCTTTTAAACTATTTTATGGTATAAGATTATTATCTCTGAATGGATTCTGATCTGTATTGATTAAAATAATAATATTTTTTTAAAAAGTTGGTCCAATAGTGGAGTTACGTAGTTTGCGCATTAAGGCGGCGATAAGGAATAATTGATCCATTCACTATCTTTTGATATTCTAGAGGGCCATGCTTTTTTTCGTTAAATTACGTGCATGTATTTTAATAGAACTCAAAATGTGACTCTAACATTGCCATCTTAAGCGTCGATTACACGAAGCTAGTTTACTCGCTACTAGCTTGCTAGTAAAAAAGCCCGATAGTGAGCGAGTAGATAGTAAACAATTACACGCATCTAGTGGCGAGTTAGCGACTTTACTTACTGTCAATACTGTCTTTTAATCATATGTCCGTGATAGTAAACATGGCTATTAAATGGAGCGCTGCAGAAATTATAAAATTTCTTGAATATATGAGCGCTATGTTAGACTATGGAATTGCAAACATATGGATTATTTAAATAAAAATTTAAAACAAAGCGAATTTGATAAATTACTACAAGAGCTTAGAACTGAAGGTCTGTTAACGTAATGTTATCTCCAGTTTTGTGCGTGCTGGTACAGCCAGTCTCATTACAGCATCCTGTTTTTGTATTAAATGACTTGTCATTCCCAGTAATTCTTCAAATTTTTCGGGAGTCATTCTTAAAAAATTTCTGTAAGCTTTTGGATCTTCATCTACTAATTCTTTTGAAAGAGTGACAGATGCACCCAGTCGTTGTCTCCGAGCAATCCACTTTCTCGTCCATATTCTTTTTTTTTCGTTTATTTTCTGCTTCTGCGTTTTCTATTTCGTCTTTTAGCAATGCACTAACAAAAATGACATACGCGCGAACTACCTCAGCCGACATTTTTCATGAGCAACGTACACAGAACTGGCTTCTTGTTGCCAGCTTTTGCCTTTACACGTGGCGAGTTCACTAGCCAGCGAGTAAATTCGCCAGCTAGTAGTCAGTAAAGTTGACGGGTGCTCAACTTTTCACGCTCCGTTTTTGGCGAGTAAACTTTTCCGATAGTTTACTATCTATTACAATTACACGTAGCTTTTTTACTATCCGCTAGTAAACTATCTCACTAGCAGCCAGTAAACTTGCTTCGTGTAATCGGCGCTTTAATACTAGTCCAAGCCTTTAGGCAGCAAATGTTTTCAGCTGTAACGTCACAGTAAAGGGGTAACTGTCAAGCACATAAATTTATTTCACTTAAAAATTTCAAGCTTATTTAATAAAAATGTAAGTTTTCTTTAATTTATATTAGTTTTCTTAACACTACGCGTCTGTAGTTTACACATATCCTTGCGTTAACGTTAAGAAAATGTGTTTATATGAGTTTTAAAAATAAGATTAAGCGTTAAAAATTTCCCAGGAAAATCATTACAGATCTGTGATACTTTGTGTTGGTATTAATTTGTCCAAATGTAACCATTTCTCATTATTTTCACGGGACCATTCCATTCCATTCTTCTTAATGCTTGGATCCAACTACTTAAACCAACGAGCTTTACATTGTTTTGCTAATTTGCGCTTCTTTAAAACGTTTCAATAATAAGTTTAGTAATGTTTTCTAACATAATTTGAACAATATGAGACCGCATAAGATTTTAAAATATAAATATCAATTTTGGTAGTTATTTTATATTCGGTTAATTATTAATCTTTTACCACTTCGTTCTGTGTAAATAATTATTAAATGGACTTACCCCATTCCTTACGGGACAATTTTGTTTACTTTTTCTTTACAAACACTAATAAAAATGATAAAATAACGCATTTTGAGAAACGTCAAACCCCTTTAGCATGACCACAGTATACCGGGTGTTTCAGTGAAGATGCACCAAACTCGGTATGTTGGTAGGTATCGTGAAAAGAAATAAAAGTTTCCTATAATATTTTTTTTTTAATGAATAAGTTTTGAGATAATCGAAAGGAGAGGAGAATCGTATATTTTTAGAACGTACAATAGATGAGAGCGGCCCGAATTCTTAACCTACCTTAACGTTCGGTTTTTTACTTTATTACCCCATAAACTGTCGCGCCTCAGATGATATGATGAAACACATTTAGTTCGTTCATTCCGTTCGTTCACTAACGTTGTAGTGGCGAGTAATTAGTTGGTGTAGTTTATACTTTTCATTTTTAAGTTTATTATGTAAGTGTGTGTGTGGGTGTGTTGGTGGTGCGATGGGCAATTACACATTTCGAGAATAAGCAGATTATTCGAACACATGTTGTAAGGTAATTGCCATTTGCGTAATTCGCCCGCTTCCGAAATTGTTTCTTCCTCATGTGATCAAGTTCAGTCTGATAGGCAAATAATTTAACAGACCGGCGTGGCGGAAGCAACAATTCTATTCAACAATTCCAATTTATTAATTGTATATAATTGTAGTAATTGTTGGATACAGAAACAAATAAAAACGTTACAAGCGTTAATTATTTATCGTACATTATTAAGACTCGGCAACTTTTATGTAATTACGGTTTGCATAAATGTTAATGCGATGAAAAAGCACGCTTTTTTCAAAGTGTTCGTCTTTAACACGTCTTGCGGTCAAGGCCAAACTTAAAAGCCTCTCATAATTTTTTTCATTTACGATAGTTATTTACTGTCTTCTTACAGGCGCGTGCCATTCATAAAACAATTTAAATCGCTCGTTTTGTTTCACGGCTGCAGAAATTTAAATTGTTTCACGGCTGCAGAAATTTAAATCGCTACGGTATTTCTAAAAACATCGGCTCCAAATTATGCAAATTTCAAGTTGCACCGATTAAAAAATTTTATTAAGATATTTTGTTTGAAATAATGTCAGAAACGTGTCCCTTAAGTTTGGTGCATCTTCAATGAAACACCCTGTATTCATCAATCAGTAGGGACAGCTAGGGGTTTCTGGCACTACAGTTTCTGAGTGCGCATGTGCGAAAACTAGCGGACTTTCCACAAACGGCCGCGTGTGGCGCACCGGTGAATTCATCAATTGCTTTTAAGCGGGCGTTTTTTAATTCAGCATTTTGTGTGATGGATGCGGAGAGATGAGAAAGATTGAACAGAAAACCATTGAACAGAAAACCGTTAGATTATAATGAATTTATGTTGTGTAGAAAGCCTGAAGTTGTGTAAAACAACATCGCATTCTATGATTTGCTTGCAATCATTTCTATCCATGCCATTTTTTCAACCAGTGACATCTAGTAGCAATAAAATGAAAGCCCGCCAGTAACGTCCATATTGGCTCTGAAAACGGTAGTATGAACATCAAAGGTGCCGACACGAGCTGTCCCTACTGATTGATAAGTATACTGTGGCATGACCATAAGCGTGACGTCACAATTTCTGCCTAAAGGCTTGGAGTAAATGTCAAGATGGCAATGACTCTACGATAGCATGAAGAAAGTAAAATAACACCATTAAAACAAATAATTACTTGTGACTTTACTACTAAGTCAAAATGCTAAAAATCATCAATATTTTTCGGCGTCCGTTTTCAAAAAATATAACCATCAAATGAAAATGGAACATATTCACTTGGAGGTAAGTACCGACAAAGCTGTTACCCTAACATGGCCTACTCTGAATATCAAAAGATCGTGATAGGGATTATATCATGTGTATACACTGAGAACCTTATAAGACTGCACATAGTAATTATCAATGGAAGCTTTATTACATTATTATTTCCAAATTTATTTCATTCGCCATGGTTACCGTGCGTTGTTAGTAATGACACTACTGATTTTGAATTGTCACATTGAATTAAATTGTTCTTTTGATTTATTGTAAAATAATGTATACAACCGCCGAAAAACTAGGAATGTACACATTATTCTCAAATGGAGCTTCGTTGAGAGAATGAATGAATGAAATGCATGAATGAATGAATGCAATGAAATAATCTTTAATACTTTCTATGTGCAGTTTTTAAATGATTCAGCATTGAAAATTGAGTAGTATCCAAAGCAACGTAATGTTAAAACCCCTATGTGCAATTTTATATGACTAATGGCGGATTTCACAAACATTACTTAAATTCAATCATGCATCCGTTAAAAGTAAACGTTGCCATGGTTACATGTGTTGAAGATATAGGAATGAATGAATGAATCGATGATTAAAGTTAACACGTTGACTGCGTTACATATCCCCGGAGTCCTGTATGCTTCTTTACGCTATAGCGGGAATGAAATTCACCAAACTTTCGTTCTGTGCGGAAGCCATAACTTGCTTATTTCTTAACCGATTTTGACTTCAAAGGTATCATTATAATTGTTGTACTCTACACAACTTAATTACATACATTTTTTTGTACATATCGCCGGGGATATGTAACGCACAGTAGTAATATTAAATTAGTCCTGTGCGGAACATGCCCCCGGCGATATGTACATGAACTCAGTAAAACGATGATTAGTCGTGAAGTTGGTAAAAAAGTTCGTTGTCTAATAATAATAAATTGCTGCAACGATTGCCTAAACAAGCCAGGGTTTGCTGCCTTCCACGTTTTAATAAATATTCCACATAATTAGGTGCTTTTTGTATTCTTCTCGATTTTTCTTTATGAATTAACAAAATTCTTCTGTTTTGGATTTTCTTTCAAAGCAAATAAGAATTACATAAGTAATCATTGAACGGAATTATAGTCAGTAATCCTATTTTAATAATAAAGTCCAAAATGCAATATATTTTTTACAATTTTTTTTTTTTAATTTAAACTGTGGCCGTTTAAGTTCCGGTTTAGAAAATAAGTAAATAGCAATATTACCTTACAGATTTCTCAGTCTAGAAAGTCTAATATTTATCTAACAATGAACTAGATGGTACTTTGTTGAATACTTACCTACATATCCCCCGCGATATGTATCGCACAAAAATAATTGCGCATTACAGTACCCCGGCGGTATGTACCGCAGTTAACGACAAGGTATGGTTTACATCTCCCGCAGTCAACGTGTTAAGTGACGTTTGTGAAATCCAGCGTTAGAAATGTATTATCTGATCACGTAATTTTCGTCTATGTGCAGGGTTACAAGATTCTCACTGTATGTGTTCATCAGCAAAAATATAACTAAATACTCGAGAAAGAATAAGAAGATTTCAAATTGAAGTAGAATGCAGAAATCTATTTTCAATCCAAATGAGTACCTTATTTATTATTTATATTATCGACATTGCAATAATAATTGTCGATAATTATAATAAAATATTCTGTACAGAAGAAATACATAATAATATGGAAATAAATATAATAAAAAGTAAACAAAAAGAAAAGTGATAACTTGAAAAACGAAATCATTAATCGCGAAAAAACCTTTGAGTAAATTTCTATTTTCTGAAATTGGATAGCCTTCGCACTAATGATGAAAAAATGAATTTAAATTAATTTGAAAACAAGAAAGGCCGATCTGAATAAATCAAAAATTGACCAAAATTAGTATATAAATACATATAAAAACTATTGCCATCACAATCCCCTACATTATTTTATGCAAATGATTGGTACAAGAAAAACTATAAAAGTATAGTAACAGTTTTAGAGACGCGAAAATTACATGGAAGACAAAATGTGTTCAGTCAGAGAAACAACTAAAAGGTTTCTTGTTCTGTATGATATTACCTTTAGTTGCGGATATACATATAATGGCATAACAAGAAGAGAATGGATCTTCGGATAAAGATTTCGTCTTTTGATAGGTGCGAATTTTTTTTTAATATGTGCAGGGTTTTTGTTTATATTTTGAACGGTACCTACACATTTTGTTATTAGACATACAGAAAAAATTATAAATACAAAAGTTTTAGGGATTTACCTGAACCGCCAGAATTTGCCAAATAAAGAAACAAATGACGATCGGACACCTAACAAATGAGTATCAACTTTGTTATTTTAAAAGGAACATTCAATATATTTTCTCAAATTATGAAAGATATTTTCTTGCTAATTCCAAAAATATGTAGTTTGTCTATATTTGGTTTCATATTTTTTACTATACTTAAGTTTAAAATAAAAAAAAAATTAATTTACTTTCGTTAATAAAAATGTTATTATGTAACAAGTGATAATTACAACTAAAAGACTGCTCATCTGGGACATTTTATAAGACAAAACACTAACAAGTAAGACAAATAAACGTACTATATAAAACAAATTTATCAAAATATACCAAAACAATAATAATTTCAAACTTAAATATCGCAAAAAGTATGAAACCAAAAATAGGTAAACTACATATTTTTGGATTTAGGAGAAAAATATCTTTCTTAATTCAAGAAAATATACTGAGTGTTCCATTTAAAATAACACAGTTGATACTCATTTGTTAGGTTTCCGATCGTCATTTGTTTTTGTTTTTAGTAAATTTTGGCGGTTCGGGCAAATCCCTAAAACTTTTGTATTTAATACTTTTTGGTATGTCTAATAATAAAATGTGTAGGTACCGTTCAAAATATAAACAAAAACCCTGTACCTATGTAAAATCGAAACTAGGTAGAAACTATAGTTACTATAATTTTTGTTATTTTTCATCTTACACAAATATGCGCAGTAGTTAATGTTTGTTATCATCTTTCAGATATGGTACTTCTAAGAACAAGTGATTCGTTTTCAAGTTTAATTAAAATTATATAGTTTAGCAAACATTAAACATTAATAACAGCATTTAATATCGTACTAATGAACTGCTTTTAACTAATACCGCATCGTCTATTTACTTATCTATTTAAAACAAATTATTATTTTAAAAACAAAAAAAATTCATAATTTGTATGATTAAATACCGCAGGAAGTAAATTATTATCATGCGCATTTATATTCATTAATGTAAAATTCGTTTTTTAGAGGTGCACAAAAAAAGAAACGCAATCGAAATAATATCCTGCTCCTGAAAGGCTATGTGTGTTTTTTTTTGAGATTTCGATTTGGTAATTGGCAACCCCATATCCTTTCTCCATTTTTAACATTTTTCACAATATAATACTGCTTCACTGTGTTTCATAGGTAGTTGCTGTGCGTACTTTCACTTCAGTGGCGGCTCTTCAAGATATGCAGAGGGTGGGCAACATTTGAAAAATTATTAAATTATTAAATTATTTTAAAGATTAAATTGAATTGATAAACTTTAATAAGGTGGGCAGTGCCCACCCTGCCCACCCCGACGAGCCGCCACTGTTTCACTTCTTCAACGTACTCTTCCCATTCTTCCAAATTCTGTGTATTCTGTAAAATGTCTTTTGGCTCATTCACAGATTTCTTCATACATTAAAATACTCTGAAGTTTCCTTACCAAATCAATAGTTTCATCAAATCCTAACGCAGCAAGAAACAATAAAGATTCTTCCTATATAATGCAGGATATAAAGCATATTTTAGCGACGTACCAGATTAGAGTGGTTACGAAAATGAACACTTTTCCGACAAACACATGACGTCATCGTTGTATATTATTAACGTCGTTCGTGGAACTATTGGATGATGGTCGAGAAGAGTGTGCATAGGTATCATCCATTGTTCATGAGAATTCTGGTGAGAATCTGGTCTGACATGAAGCATATTTTAGCGACGAACAATTATTCCTACATTTGTAACACGGTTTATGTTATGATGTCATCAAAAATGGTATTCGCGAAAGTGGAGTATTCCATCGGTTAATAACTGTCAACTGTTCATTCTTGCTGTTGTAAGTTTTGTTAATAAATAAATAATAATGAACATATAAAATGTTTATTACATTAGCAAATGAAGCGATATTCTTCAACATTCGATGATAATGGTATTATAAGAGAGACTGTTACAAAATGTTAATGAAACAACTTCACTAACATCAAGAAATATGTTATTTTATTTAACAGTGCTTCGAAAAATGCATGTCAGACCAGATTCTCACCAGAATTCTCATGAACAATGGATGATACCTATGCACACTCGTCTCGACCATCATCCAATAGTTCCACGAACGACGTTCATAATATACGACAATGACGTCATGTGTTTGTCGGAAAAGTGATCATTTTCGTAACCACTCTAATCTGGTTCGTCGCTAAAATATGCTTATGCATTTCTCGAAGCATTCTTGAATAAAATAACATATTTCTTGATGTTAGTGAAGTTGTTTCATCAACATTTTGTAGCAGTCTTTGTATTATAATACCGAATATTGAAGAATATCGCTTCATTTGCTAATGTAATAAACATTTTAGAGTTCATTGTTATTTATTTATTAACAAAACTTACAACAGCAAGAATAAACAGTTGACAGTTATTAACCGATGGAATACTCCACTTTCGCGAATACCATTTTTGATGACATCATAACATAAACCGTGTTAAAAATGTAGGAATAATTGTTCGTCGCTAAAATATGCTTATACTTAGTTGTGAAATTGACAAGTAAATACATAAATGAAATTTTTATTTGTTTTTTTTTCTTTTCTAGAAACGTTTATGTATAGAATATATATGTATCGCATTTTAATAGTCAGTAGAATTATGAATTAATGGGTAAGTAGCACAGAAATCCTGCTCCTTCCATCCTGTGGAAAACGCATTGTTGTATCTGATGGTAGTTAGCGTACATACAAGAACAAGGGTGGGAATACCCGATCGGAAAGCTCAGTCGTATTGAAGAAGTTGTATGTGTTACAACTCTGCGGGTGTTCAACTCACGCTGTTCACTACATGTGCTCGGTTTCGTTTGAGTGCTACCAGTTATTATTTGCAAATCAATCATTTGTTTTTTGTCTCAGTGTTGAGGTACGTGCTCACATTAATTATTATGTAATTAGCGGTTATTTCTAAGAGAGTACAAAAAAATAAGCAGCTACCGTTGATGGCCCTAGAAACTGCTACTTTTAATAATACACTGCAATATTTATAGTTTAATATGTATCAATTTTAAAATTTAATTTTTTTAATTACTATACCTACATTTGTAGCGAATGATCTTTCTGTTTAAAAAAGAATCAGTTATGTCATATTTTTAATAAATCGGTAGTTGTTCTGGAAATTTAATTTAATGAATGATGTTTGATTTTCAATGTTTACATCAATTAAGTTAGGTTAACACTTAACTGATCGTTCTATTCAATTTAGTATAACATTTTTTATTATGAGCTCAGAAGTTTTCCAACGAGGTTTTAGCTGAGAACGCAGAAACGGCAGAAGCACAAAAGTTTTTTCTTTAAATTGTATTGTAATGTAATATTTTAACAAACTCGAAAAAAAATTTTACAATAGAAAAGTAAAAAACTGTAAGAATTAGTTTACGTTTATGGCGTTACGTAGAGAATCAATTGTGTGAATTAACACACAGTCGAACTATTATAAGATTGTCGAGATCTTAAACTAAACAAATAAATTAAAGAATTTTCTTAACTAAGCTTCAGTTTAAATTAAATCTTTAAAACGTGCACTAATCTGCGTAATAAATTTTGTATTAATGTATTTGCTATTTTCTACTAATTCTATTGAATCCTACAAGAGCAATGCCACTAGGTGATCTGAAGGGTGGAGATTTTGCCCGGTAATATCATACCATTTATAAACGCCATGCAAATTGTCTTTTTGAGGGTGGGAAGTTTGATAACGCGAATGAAGAGAGTGCAAGTATTATATTTCCTGCAAATTTTAAATTAAATAGCCTATTAGTTTTAAGCTTCAATATGAACTGAAATTATTTCCAAAATATACGCACTTATATTATTTAAATTACACGCTTTCCTGTCCTTTAATTAAAAAAAACTGAAACGTGAAATTAATTTATAACTTACCGAAGGGAAACTTGCTGAATGTAGCGAAGAGTTTGGAAATTTTCCTGCATTCCAACGAACCGTCCTGCTCTGCCGTCCTGTCATGTTTTAAATCAACATACCCATTTCTCTCTACCAACTTTCTCAAATCTATTAATTGGCCTCCTAACAGCCGGCGTTCCCCTTGCTTGTAATAATAATGTAACTAACTTCACATTGTCGAACACGTCATTGACGTCATACTTGTAAGTTCTCTGTAATTTTAGTATTAAGTCCGTTAATTTGTTTTTATCCTCTTGTAGCTGTTACACTTGATAATGTCTACTTAGACGAAACCGGTCGTATAAAATTAAAATACTTATGCAGATCGACTGTTTATTTTTCTAATAATTCCGTAATCTGCAACAGCACGGAGGATCTAGCCATTAAAAAAAAATTACCTTCATTTTCTTTTCAGTTTTTTTTCTTTTGTTGATTGACTGTCATTTGTTTTTTAGTTTGGCATCTGTTTTTCCATTCGTGAAATTTCAATAAGTTTAAATACACTTTAATAACTGTATTTATTTCGTTCATCGCCTACTATTTATTCGCCATGAAAGTATTGTCGTTTGGGGCTGGTTTGTTGTACAATATTTCATTAATTATTTCTGCATAACTACAGTGAACGCTCTTTTAGGCGGACATCGACCGTGACCAGCAAACTGTCCGTCCATTAGAGGTGTCCGCCTAAGAGAGATGCAAATAGCTCCGTAAACTCAGCAATCCGCATATAAGGAATCTTTAAAACAATTATATCAAAATAAAGTGCTTTTTAGGTGTTATTTTAGTGCGCTAAAAAAAAAATTTAGTGCTGAAATAATATTACAGAAAAATAAAAAACAATACGGGACTGCTGAGTTTTGATAATTTGGCGGTACACAAGTTGAAAAATAAAGTTATCTAAAAAATAATTTACATAAAAATTAAGTGCTATTTAAGTGTTTTCGTATTACCTAATGTTAATTATTAAATTTCTAACGTTATACACATTTTTTTTAAACACGAAAGGGGACTGCTGACTGCATGCAATTTTAACAGTATCAGAGTAGAAATAATAAAATTTTCCTTAACCAAACGTGAATTATATTTAAGTGCTAATTATGTGCAAACTGCATAAATAGTTTATTATACCGTGAATTTGTTTTACCACAGAAAACTGGTAAATTAAAATTTCTTTGGTTGACATTATTTAGGTTGGCGGCGGTGATTTATCGAATGACAAGATCCTGATGACAACAAAGAACAAATTGGAAGTCAAAGTCTTGCAGCTGCCAGTAACGTTTATACCAAGTGATTTTTAAAATTTTTATCAACTCTTGCCATGAGATCTCGACGGCATGTCTTAGCTTATGTGAAAAGTACATCATTGCACTCCTTTATGCTGTTTTAGAGTAAAGCTACGACATGCTGTCCAAATTCCATTGCAAGAGTTGATAAAAAATTTAAAAAATCACGCGGTACTTACTGCTCAGAAGAAATTTTTATGGTTGGAAAAGTTGGTAACAAGTTAGTTTCAAAAAAAAAAAGGTAAACCAATAGACACATTAATTTATTAACTGCAACGCTTTTAGAATATAAGGAACAATTGTTTAATAATAATTGTAAAGTTGTGAGTTGTTCAAATACAGCGTGGGAGGAGATTGCTCAAGATTTTACGAAAAACTTTGAAAAGAATAATTCTGAAACTAAATCTAAATCTGCTCTAGCACTGTATACATATTATGTTACTTGTAATAAAAATAACATTCGTACTGAATTGAATCATCTGTCAAAAATTTAGTAACAGCAGTGAAAATTAGTCCGTGATTGAACAAGATGTGTTCGATAGATCTACATTTCACTCAACATTAGATCTTGATACATTTCAGTAACGGTATTTCATTCATATTATCTTAACATTAATTAATATTCTACCATTTCAAGAGATGATATTTTAAGGTGTATTCTTTCGATCTGAACGAAGTGAATGCGTTCAACTGAACAAACTGAAAGTGAATAAATATTCAGTTCACTTTCACTTTCGAACTGACCGGAAAAATTATTTATGCAGTAAACACTGAATGTAATTACTGTGAATGAATATTTCGTTCACTTTCACTTTCGAACTGATCGGCAAAATTATTTGTTCAGTAAAAATTGAATGTAATCACTTTTTTCACAAGAGTGGGGGAACTGAACACAAACGAGAAAATTCGATCAAATTGAATATTTTTACTTTTACTGATCGCATTCACTTCGTTCACATCGAAAGAATACAGCTATAGATGAATATATAACAGTAGAAAAATCTTGAGATATATGAATGAAGTTCCGTTACTTGATCAAATGAGGTACAGATTCTGTCATAACTACCGTTGCTTTACATAAAGACATAACCATCCTGTATTTTTCTTATGCTTGAAGCAAAGCAATAAAAAGATAACAAGCAACTGCTACAAATCTGTTACTCTGAAATTTTTAATAACATTTTTTAATTAATTAATATTTTGTGGTTTTACTCTGCTATTATGAAGCAACTTTAAAAAATAGAAAATCTGTCTTTGTCAGAATAGACAAAATATCCTTTTCGAAGTTATCAACAGGAGCCAATTGTTCAATTTGTTCTTCACTTGTTTCTTTCTTTGAACATGGTCTCTAGAAATAAAATATAAATTCAAACTGCTACTTTCTTCTATTTAATATTGAAGCATGTAAACAAACGTTGAAAATACCTTTCAAATTTCCTTTACCAAGAACGGTTACACACTTAAGTTCCAGAAATGAAGTAATATTCTAAGTTTGGAAAGTTGGAACCCTTAGATCAGCAATATCTACTATAACACTTGGAAGAGCAATGTTGAGTTATCTACTCTACATTTTAAGGATTCTATCATGCTTTTTGGTTCAATTCGTTGCACAAGCACTGACCAATGACTTCCGATGATAAATAGGGGTTGTATTCCCTTCTGCTGAGAGTCATTTTAGTATATTGTCCTCCAGGCGTAAAATCCATTTCTGAAAAAGTATACTTGAAAACAATAGTTATTTGATATACAAGACGGTGAAATTATTATTTATCGATGAGTGAAAACGTTTAAATTCATGAGCGATGAAGGAGCGGGCGAATTAGAGTCGATAATTAAATTTTACTGTCGTGTGTAACATTCTATTTTTTTCTGTAGGGAACGTTAAAGACAGAAAAGAGCAATTACGTCTCAAATTGTATGATCATGATCGCAGTAACTAGCGTGGGTTGTTGCTATGGTTAATACGAAAATTGTTACTTTATCTACCCTTGCTGTTAAAATTCCGTTTTATCGACTGTTTTGAGTTGTTAAAAGCACACTTTAACGTTCGCTATAGAAAAAATTATTTGTTGGGTACTAGAAAATTACCTAAGTGGATTCGTCTTAGAACCAATATTTTTTGCTTTAAACTGTGTTTTTTATTAACTTTTAATAATTTAATTGCATTTAAACTTACCTCGATGTTTTCTTTTATGTTCCACTTGAAATGTAATCTTCATATAATGTATTTATTGTGTATAATTATTTATAATATTTTGACAGTCAAAGACAATTTGTTGTCATTCGAAATCATCGCCGCCAACCTAAATAATGTTAATCAAAGAAATTTTAATTCACCAGTTTTCTGTGGTAAAACAAATTCACGATATAATAAACTATTTATGCAGTTTGCACATAATTAGCACTTAAATATAATTCACGTTTGGTTAAGGAATATGTTATTATTTCCACTCTGGTACTGTTGCACTGTTGTATGCACTCAGCAGTCCTCTTTCGTGTTTAAAAAAATGTGTATAACGTTAGAAATTTAATAATTAACATTAGGTAATACGAAAACACTTAAATAGCACTTAATTTCTATGTAAATTATTTTTTAGATAACTTTATTTTTCAACTTGTGTACCGCCAAATTATCAAAACTCAGCAGTCCCGTATTATTTTTTATTTTTCTGTAATATTATTTCAGCACTAAATTTTTTTTAGCGCACTAAAATAACACCTAAAAAGCACTTTATTTTGATATAATTGTTTTAAAGATTCCTTATATTTGGATTGCTAAGTTTACAGAGCTGATGCAAATGCATGTAAATTACATAAATGGGAGATTAAAAACTGTCCAGCTAAGAAAGGTGTCCGCTTAAGAGAGCTGTGTATTATAAAATACATAGAATTTTTCCCATGTTCTGTGATGTCTATTCTTTCAAGATTTTTTTCTTTGTCGGTCTATTCAAGAATCAGCCTGTATGTACACATCTTATTCCTATTATGTATTTTATTACATATTAATTTAATAATTTATACAATTAATTAGAACAGTTCAATAAATAAAATCGATGAGTTTAAATTTGATTTAAAAATAAAACTATAAACACAACGACAACACAAGATCAGTTCAATAAATAAAATCCATGAGTCTAAATTTGATTTAAAAATAAAACTATAAACACAAAGACATTTGGCTTTCAAGATGAATGAGTTAAATAGCAATCAATATACTTAACAACTTCCCTTCACAGCTGATTTGGTGAAAGAAGTGAAAGTGGCAATTTTCATTTAAAAACTATATTTCGTCAACTACTAACGTTCACTAAAATCTACTTTTTCTACTTTAGTATTCTAATGTTTCTAATAGTAATATTTTCTTAATTGAATAAATATGATAATTAATTAAAAATGATATTCTTGATTGAGCAGTCAAATTTTTATTTTTAGATTACAAAGAATTAACATCTTAAGTCATTTTAAGTGAAAACTACTAATTACAACACTACATCAAGTAAAAATTAAAGGAAACAAATATTACAAAGAAAAATGTTGCCAAAAAATAACACATTAGAAAAGTGCACGTCCTTTCATTCAGTGTGTTTCTTATCGTTTTCTGGATATTCATATGCATGAAGATGCTCAAAAAGAAAAACAAAACGCTTTGGGGAAACACAACAAGAAAGGGATCGTGGCCAAAATAGCAACACATTGCTGTACAGAGGTGAAGAAGGAAGGAAGGAAAGGACCTGACCCAAAAATACATTTCAAATTTTAATAATTTCAAATTTAATAATTTCAAATTTCTTATAGTGTCGCGACAGAGACAGGGGAAAAATACTTTTTAAATTTTCATTAAAATTGGTGTGATAATATAAAACCCAATAGTATATTTATATTTCATTGAAAAGAATTGATGATTTACTTTAATTTCTTGAACTTTCATGAACTTATAATTATGTGAACTAATTTGAAGTTTTGAAGATTTTGCTAATTGTGATTTTTCTTATGGTTTTGATTTTAACAAAAATTTTAAAAATAATAAAATTCATCCATAGTTTACCTGATTTTAAAATTAAAATCAAATCAAATTAAATCAGTTTATTTATCAAGCGATACATACAAGCTGCGTTCGTTTATTCAACTCCGTTCACTCTATTTATTCTTTCCGCACTTTTGTCTCACTCCTACTTGTTTTAAAACTTATTCGCTCTCACTCTTTAGAGTGCGAAAAGAGTAAATAGAGTGAACGAAGTTGAATAAATGAACGCAGCTTAAATAGGCTTGCTTTCAAAACTTTTAGAAAACAATCACCAACCTTTTTTTACTTATCATTCATTCTTTTTTTTGTTGATTTATTATTATTATTAAATTTATTTTAAATTTGTTTCTCTTATAAATGGAGACATCTACAAAGAAATTATTATTATTATTATTATTATTATTATTATTATTATTATTATTATTATTATTATTATTATCATTATCATTATCATTATCATTATCATTATCATTATCATTATCATTATCATTATCATTATCATTATCATTATCATTATCATTATCATTATCATTATCATTATCATTATCATTATCATTATCATTATTATTATTATTATTATTATTATTATTATTATTATTATTATTATTATTATTATTATTAAATAAGTGTCCAACGGGGCAAGCCCAAGAAATGTGTGTCTTTCAAATGGAATTCAATTATTTAAAGGTTTTAATAATTCCTTAAAGAAAAGAGGAAAGGAGTAAACTTCTACTATAGGTCAATATATCAATGAATAAAAAATTATCAGAAAATTTCCTGAGAATTTAAAATTAAAGTTAATTGGTTTAATATACACTGTGTCTTACGGAAAACGCCCCAAGCCATAACTCCGATATTTATTTTAGACTAATTTTAACAAACAAAAAGGCAAATGAAATGATACTAAAAATACTGTAAAGTGAAGTATATTTTTTATTGTCGTATCTGGTAGAGATTTTAACAAACAAAAAGGCAAATGAAACGAGACTGAAAATACTATAAAGTGAATCTAGTTTCAATTTAAATTACCTTCAAGGTCAAACGACTGTCAACTTTTATTTTTCAAATGGCTCTCTGTATTTTTTTATTATTGTATCCGGTAGAGATTTTTTTTCTAAATCTAGTAATGTGCAACACTTTGATGTTTAGAAAACATTTTTTTGTAAAAAAAGAAATATAATAATAATAATAATAATAATTTTATTGGTGTCCAGACACAAAAATATGTATACACAAGTCAAATAGGGTAACAAAATTAAAAATTGACAGATTGTATATCCGTAAAGCAGTCGCTCACAACTTCGTTTAAACTAATAAACTAATCATTACACGCAAAGCGTGCTTTTTATAAAAATATTAATGTGTGCCGGCCGTGGAAATAATATGATTGGGCATTTTTTTCACAATCGTTTCAAGCTGTCAAGTTCTTCTCTTAAAGATCGATTTTCAATTTGTTTACCAACTTACTTACACATTTGCTTAATATTAATTGTTTCATTAATATTTTCGGCGTCAAAACTTAAAGTGTCGCACATTGTTGAACTTACTTTAGAATAAAGAAGCCCTACCGGATACAATAATAAAAGATACACATGGCCAGGTTTACAGCAGCTTGACCTTGAAGTCAATTTAATAAAAAATCGAAACTTTTGGAATCATTTCATTTATTTTCTTGTTTATTGAAACTGGCCCATAAATAATGAAGTTATGACTATGGGCGCTTTTTTTTACTTTAGGACTTTTGTAAGGAATTTATTTAAAGATAAAAGAGAAAAAATTAATTTAAGATTTTCTGAGATTAGATTTTTACCCTGTATAATGAAAACAAAAAAATATAGGAAAATTTTATTACAGAATTTCAATATAAAGTTAATTAAGATTGTTTATATGTACAGGTTGAATTTTCAAACTAGGTGGATATAAGTAAAAAGTATGTTTAACCATAATAAATTATTGATTGGTTTCATACTCTGTTTTAATTTTTTTTCTTACATTACATACACACATTACATACATTACATACCACAGTCAACATTACATTCAAAGAATTTTCTTCATTTGTGACAATTCTTGGTCGTCCAGATTTTCCACGGTCTTCAACGCTACCAGTTTCTTGAAATCTTTGCAAAGTTTTGGAAACCGTTGTCCTAGAGATCGGTTCTCGATCAGGATGAATTGTATTAAAAAGAGTCACCACTTCTGTACAACTTCGTCTTCTGTCACCATACCCAACCATCATAAGAATTTCTATACGCTCAGTTTTACTTAAACGTACCATCGTCAACCAATTATTGCACACAAGTTCAATTTTTGGCTAATATTACAAGTGACAGATTAATAATAGAAGCATTTTCTAAGCTGTCTTAATTTTACTTAATCAAAATTAAATTTTTGAAATATTGTATTTTTTACCTTTTAATACAAATAAAGATGAGCATGTGATACATCACTGAATTCAGATGAAAATGCGCTTTTCAAAAATGATAAATTTGACCCCTCGTGCAATTAAAAAAAAATCAAGTTAGCCTTGTATCTCTGAAACAAAAGACGATAGAAAATTAAAAGCAAGCTCAAGTAATAGACTTTAAACTCTTCTAACGATTCCCCAAATTTGAACGAATTCTGTTGAACTGTTCCGGAAATATTTAGCTGTATCCATACATAATAGCGACCCTGTATATCCAATTCCCAGAGTATCGAATTATTGGCTATATTATCCACTACGGCTGTGATCGTCTTGCAGATGTTTTTCCCTCCTTTGCACATTCACCCTATGAGTTACAATTTTAAATACAAGGAGAGTTTAGATTTGACCTGGACTTTCGTATACCTACAGCGATAATTTCAATATCACAAAGTTAATGAAACAAATTTTATTTTTTTAAATAATGTCCTTTCTTTAATATAAACTTATCCCAAGGATCAGGCAACTTGCAAATACCGACAGAGAAAAATTCTTTTGGCAAAGCCAATTTTGCACCACTTCTATTATCTACTCATTCAACATAAATTTCTTGCATCCCAAGTAAGTACCTACTAAGAGGCCTAAACTCTGAATTTATAGTCTTTCGGTCATTTAAGAAATCTATTAAAATTGGACCGTGAATGTCCCAAAATACGGTAACCATTACATTGCTTGCTGACGGTACAGCCGGCGATGAATTTGTGTAGCGCCATTCCTTGTCAGCCTGTTTGCTTTCTGAGACTTAATTGTGCATCAGGGTTGAAAAGTTTAAAACAAACTGTTTAAAACATTGTGTTTAAGACATGTTTAAAACACCCAATTAAAAGCAAACCCTTTGTTTTAAACAAAGTGTTTTAAACATGTTTTTTTTTTTTAAATTGATGTTTTAAATTCATTTTTGTAGTTTTAAGCGTAGAAAAAACACTTCTGATGTAAGTGTTTTGTATTATTGATATAATATGTATTTAATAATCAATAATTAATTGTCTTATTTGATGATCTACATATTTGAATTTGGCCCTGTATTGGCGTGGGCTTTTTTTATTACATTAGATTGGTTATAATGAGTCTGTAATAATTATGTATCATCACTAGAATAAGAAATTGAAAAACATATTTCAGCATTTATTATTTATTTATTTATTATTGTAAATTATATGTACAGAATATTAATATACTTGGTGGTCTAATGATCAAACTAATACACAAAATAAATAACTATAAAATTATTAACAATATATAAAATTTGCTTTTAGAAAGTTACATCTTAATTTTTAGTTTCTTTTCACATTTCCTATTAAATTTATCAAATTTATTTCATTTAAATTATTCCATTCTTGAATTGTTCTAGGAAAATTTATGAATATTTGTTTTCGAAAATGGTATTTTATATGAAAATTTATTATATTTTCTACACTGTAAAAAATGTTACAGCGATAATCGCGGACAACTTTATGACCCGCGATTATTGCTGTAAAATTACACGTTAATACTATGTATTACTAATGTAATGGAAGGAAATCTACTGTACATTTTAATGTATTTTCACAAACCGAATGTGATATTACCCCGAAATCCCTTGTATATTTACAACACTTTTTTTCACATAGCTTTCGCTGTAATATTACTATATTTATCGCTGTAATATTATCGTACATATCACATAATTTTACCCCCATGTTATACAGTGTATAACTTGAATCATTTACTTTTTATTTATTTATTATTCATTCCATTATTTTGAAACGTAATATGACGTTTGTATTTAAAATATCAATATATCAACATAAATAAATTTAGGCAGCCTGTAGAACATTTCTAAATCGCTGTTTTAGTTAGCAAATGACAGTATGAATTCGAATATTTGTATTTTGTATTTTATTGTTGCAATAACACAATCAAGTGTTTTATAAAAGTCAGATATACAAATAAGTATAACTAATTGAGAAAGTAGTAGGGTGATCATACGAAAAAACATGCGTGTGTTTCAAAAATTCTGAAAATTTGTCGGTAGGATAGAATGCATCATCTTTTAAAAGCGATATTAATTTCATTTCAAATATTTTGTAAGTCTTGTTTTATTATTATTGACAATTGAATATAGAGTTTAATACATATGCTGTTTGGTCCATTTCTCGATTTGCTTAACCTGAAAAATTGAGGACGTATTTGAAACGTTACATAAAGAACATAGAACGTCTATTTAGTGCATTTAATGTTGTATATTCTAAATTAAAATATCAGTTAGAATATCATCAGAAGTAGAAAAAGCTGGTAAACTAGTTACAATTTTCTAGGACGGAAATAAGAAATAAAAAATTAAATTGAAATTAGAAATTGCATATGTAGAAAACATTTTTAGACGAAAATTAAAAACTCACAACTGTTTTCTATTTCTTCCATGTCAATCCTAAAAATTGCAAAATGAATGTCTCTAGAATTTTTATGGAACATATATATTATTAAACTTTTATCAGTTCGCAATACAACTAAGAACTACTTTTTCCTTTTTACTATGTATTTAGGTTGTGAGAGTATTTGAAGCAATTAAAAAAGTGTTATACTATGTGTTTTTTTTTAAATTCCATAAGGGGTGGCTGTGCAAAAGAAAATTTATGTCTTAGCTCCATTCATGTACTTTAAATGTTCAGTTTTGGCATGTGTTAGATGCCAAGCTACGACATGAGTTTTAATTTTCATGGCCAACCTTTATGGCGTTTTAAAAAAAATACATTGTACATTTAAACAAAATATTTGTTTTATTTAATTTTAAACAGTTTTTTTTTGTTTAAAACATGATTAATTTCAAGTAAATTTTAAACATGTTTTAAACAAAAAAAAACTGTTTCAAATGTAATGTAAAATGTAATAAAACAAATGTTTTTTTTTAAACAGTTTTTTTCCAACCCTGTTGTGCATCCAAGATTTATCATCGGTAATAATTCGTTCCAGGTTTCTCAACCTCAGCACATAAAATTTAATGATAAAATTGGCGGTGCAATAGAACTAGGTACGTCACCGACAAACATGTTTGATACAACTGCCAATATTTATGGATACAAAACAAAGTCTTTGTTATTTATTAGCTATATAGGTGTCTTCATTATTATGAAGTAAATTTGGATATTGTTCATTGTTATCAATCAGAAATTTAAAAAGCTCAGGTTAAATCTATACTCCCCTCGCTCTCGTAATTGACAATAAATAAATTTATTTTCTATATAGAGATGCATTTCTTCCAAGTGAGATTTTCATTTTAGAATACAGAAGGGGCAACGTTTCATAAATTTAGACGATCGTTTGATTGTGTGACATATACATATACATACAAACCTCATGAATGAAAACACAGATAAGGAATGAATGAAACGTTTCTACATTGAAGTGCGCTCATGTCCGTTTGTATTTTCTCCGCAGGAAGAACTTATAAGAATTACACAAGACAAGAATTTAAAGTGTTTTCTGTTGTCGACAGCGCGTAATTTACGCCACGATGAATTTAAAATATCACCGGCATTTTTAAATTTTCTCCTCGTCGCCGAAGATATATCTATTGATAGATTGCGATAAGTTATGTGTGCAGGAAACTCTTGCTTATTGTTCGCTGTCCTATATTTTCCGTGTTTAAAAAAAGCGGTATTTACATTTACGAGTACTCGGATCCGAGTGAATCCGAGTTGCGTTACGAGTTGAGTTCTAAAGTGTTTACATTGCTTACGAGTTAATTCGGATATTTAAGTATTTAAAAATGGCTCCCATGAGAAAAAGGCGTGCTGCTGTAGCTGTTGTATTGCTAATGTTTTTACAAAAGAAAAGCGAAAAACACAAAGTTCAATAGAAATAGAAGCATTTGGGTTAAACAGTATCTACAAACACGCCAAAGAGTTGGAATCGAAGAAAATCTACTACGTTTAACTTGAAGGCTTCCGCGGCCGTCGTCCATGTTTGAATTGGCTTCCGGTTGGAATCGCGTCACGTTGACTTCTTCTACTGCCGACGTTTCGTTCGTTAGTCTCAGCGACTAACGAGAAGCAGCAGCAACACCACCACCAGCAGCAGCCCTGAGGAAGTTCTTCTGCAATGAAGAACGAAACGTCGGCAATAGAAGTCAACGTGACGCGGTTCCAACCGGAAGCCAATTCAAACAAAATCTACTACGCATTATTCCTTCTATTAATGTCACGGTATACTTTACATTTACGTTCCACAAACACTCAAAAAATCGATACATGTCAATAAATTGATCTGCTTGTTCCGCAGAAAATTTAGTTTCCGCCATTTTGATTTTATAAAAACACGCTACTCGGATGCCGTGACTCGGTTTGCGTTCTACTTGAATATTTACTCGTATCCGAGTGTCGCTCGGATACAAGTAGACGTTTACACTTCCAAATATCGCAACTCGGATCCGAGTACTCGTAAATGTAAAGCGGCATTTACATTTACGAGTACTCGGATCCGAGTTGCGATACTCGGATGTTAATTCAAGTGGAGCGCAAACCGAGTCATCGCATCCGAGTAGCGTGTTTTTATGAAATCAAAATGGCGGAAACTAAATTTTCTGCGGAACAAGCAGATCAATTTATTGACATGTATCGATCTTTTGAGTGTTTGTGGAACGTAAAATGTAAAGTATATCGTGACATTAATAAAAGGAATAATGCGTAGTAGATTTTCTTCGGTTCCAACTCTTTGGCGCGCTTGTAGATGCTGTTTAACCCAAATGCTTCTATTTCTTTGAACTTTGTGTTTTTCGCTCTTCTTTTTTAAAAACATTAGCAATACAACAGCTACAGCAGCACGCTTTTTTCTCGTGGGAGCCATTTTTAAATACTTAAATATCCGAATTAAGCAATGTAAACACTTTAGAACTCAACTCGTAACGCAACTCGGATTCACTCGGATCCGAGTACTCGTAAATGTAAATGCCGCTTAATAGACAAGATTCCCATCTTTCGTTTCGTTCCGTTGCGAAAACAATCGTAAAATAACTTGCACCTTTAATTAACAAACAATGAAAAGCGTGCTTCATCGGAAAACAATTGTAATAAACAACTCACTTCGACTTATTTTACTGTTAGATAATTACACGCGTAAAGAGACAGGCGGCCTTCTTAAAGGATGAAATTACAAGAACTAGATTAATAATTTCCTTTTTTTAAGTTGCCCCTATCATTACCAACGGTGGTACTCCAAGGATCTATTATTAGGACCATTACTGTACATTAAATTTCATTGTCTTATGTTTCGTTCCTTGCTGAGCAGTTTTTAAATATTTCTACTTATCTTAATTAATTTCTAAATCGCCAAGAAAAATATGAATTATTTTATACTTTGCGTTCAGTTAATTGAGCGGATTGTTAACATTGTTCGCTCGCATAGATCTGAAGACTCACTCAGAGAGCATTTATATTAATAGTTGATTAGTTTTGCCCATTTTTAATTAGAAAACGAGCCGAGCGGGTATTTTTATTTCTGCGATCGCAAATAAATTAGAAACTAGTCTATCGTCGCCTTTAACATACAATAATTTATAAACATAATTCTTGCGTATTTAAAAGTCTGCGCGTTCGGAAAAAGTCTTGGGGAATAAAGATGAACGTTCTAGGAACAAGTTGCCGAGTGGTTAGTGTTGGTCGAAGCGAGCGTGTAGATAGATCGAATATGCCCTTAGATGGTAGTCGGGAACGGTAATGTCTAATTTATTGGTCTTTCGTGGCCATACAAATCAGCGAAACGTATGGCCCGATGAATTTTTCGAATTGTTGTAAACGGTCACGGCAAAAATACAGTTTCAATCTTTTAGTCGTCAGTCTTTTTCAAAAAGCTTCACTGCCATTGCGTTTACTTCATCCAACATTAACTTATACAATGACATAAAAATGCCATCATAATTGCACTGGCGTGAAGTAAAAGGAACAAACGCCCTTCAGAAAGAAACCGATCAAGGTGAAAGTAAATAATACGGGCACTGAGCATGAAAATCATATCGAACATACTAAACAGATAATATATCTGCTGGTCACCATGAAGGTCTTTGTCATTAAGGATTAAATGAATGTATTTAAAAGTATAGAAATACTTTAACACTCTGATATTTGAATTTTGATCACCGTGAAGGTCTTTGTCATTAAGGATTAAATGAATGTATTTAAAAGTAACCTTAACACTCTGATATTTGAATTTTGATAATGTTAATTTCTTCTTTTCAGAATGTGTACCTTCATCGCCTCAAAGACACAATGTAAAGCGAAAGTCCCGAAAACAATCACCTGATGATATGGGACAAAAACCATCGTATTTCAGCAACAAAAGCAAGTCTAAAATACCGCTGTCTTGGATCTTACGAAGCCACACAACGCACAATCCAAATCCAGAACAACCCATCAAATTTCAGTACAAAACCAGAAGAAAAAATGGAGACCTGTGCAAAGAGCGGAACCTCACGAGCGAAAACAATTCGAACAATATCAACGCCAGCGTGAAGCCTAGAGATTTAAAGTCTATAAATAGTGTACATACTTTGAATAACTTGAACAAAACAAACCAAAGCGCACTGAATATAATAAAGAACACGAACGTTCCGGATGTACAGTGTAAAATAGTGAAAACGCAGAACGCGCCGATCAGAACGAAGTCGGAACCGAACCTGATTACGGAGAAAAGAGAAAAGCACAGGCATAGAAGGAAAAGCACCAGGTTGAAATTGGAAAGTGAAAACGAAATTCAGCAATTTGGGTATGAAATTGAAGACGTCAATGAGTTTCTAACTAAAGTAAGTAATTCTGCGTCTCATCTTTTCAATGCGCGTCCCCCATTTTAATAACGTGATAAAAACAAAAAGTCTGTTCGCAATAATTTCTAATAGATTAAAAATATATAATTTGAAATCGCATTAAGTTAAATTGCTAGTTCGCTTATAGTTCTAAAGCACGCCAAGCAATAACGTACACGCAACTTTTGCTGTCTGGTTGGTTCATGACCTCCGGAGGTCCTGTGAATCTTTTAAATTTGAAAACAGTATATTTGCGATACTTTGAAGACAATTCGTTCAAATTTATGTTTGTCTTCTTCCTAATTGTAAGTACCTACTCACAAATGAGATTGCTTAAGATTTTTAAATTCAGAAAAATATGGAGTTTGTTTAATTGGAAAAGTCATATTAAGTTCGATTTTCTGTAGAAGGACGTCAACAAAAATAAATCATTTTTTCTTCACTTTGATAGAAAAGGGGCATCATCAAAAATCGAAATTTGCGGCGCAAATCATAGATTCATGCCAATCGTTATTGAAAGAATCAATCCTTCATTTTGGTAGAAAAAATAAATCCTTTTTTCTTCATGCTAATTGTTAGAGCTAATTCATTTTAAAAAGAAACACATAATAAATGTACACTTTAATAGAAAGGATATTAATGCGCAATTATTATGTGATTTAATTTGTAGTTATAATCTAAAGCTTTAATTCAATTTAACACGCGTTTTATTTCTTGCATTGATAATGTTTTTACTAATTTGGACTATAATTATGTAAATGTAGCACCAACTGAACCATACCGGGTGTCCACTTTAATTACGCACCATAGGGATTTCTAGGCACTTTTTTTTTAATTGTAAATTCCTGCTCTCCTATCAAACATACCATAAAGTACTAAACGGCATAATACGTAGCTTTGTGTTATGCATTGGTTAAGACTACTTTCAGTATGTGTTTCAAACACATGGTCTTCAAAATGAAAAAGGAAAAAATATAAATAAGCAGATATTTCTTTATCCTACAGGTTTCAATCAAACAGGCAAACTTCTAATTGACAAATTTTATTGATTTTTAAAATTTTGTGATGAAAAATAGTTACAGACCAATATCACAATTAGGGAATATATAGTCCGCCTAGAAACTATTCGCAAAAAAAGAAAATAACACTGCAACTTCCAATTTTTGAATTTATGAACGAATTAATTACAATAGAGCAAAACAATTCTAGTTACTTTTTTTATGTAATTTCAGTTTAATCCTGAAAATTATATTAAACGTTCAAACAACCTGAAGTCAAATCAACTGCATCCTGAGTAGATTTGGTGTTTCATCCGTGTAAAATTTATGCTATTATTTTATTCTTTTCTTAAATTTTTTGGTAGAAACAGTTTTACAAATCCTTTTTCTTTAATTATGAAGCCCTTTGTTCAAAATATGTTCTACCGTTTTCATTTTTCTTAAATTTGACACAATTATTCAAATGTTTCTGTTTGTTTAAAAGTATTAACATTTAACATCTGTGGTCACTTTTTTTTTGTTAGATTCTTTGAAAATAATATGATTTTGACAAAATACTGCGCTCCTAAAAATATCGTAAATATAATATAATATTTATAATAAGCAATATATTGAAAGAAATTCCAAAATTCCGGATACTTTCTAGACGGTCTATACATTTATTGTTTCCCACACTGGTCTATAGAGTTAATTGTGATTTTGTTTATACTGATGTTGATATCAACAACAAATTTAATAATGTTTTTAGTAATGTACCTACCTATTATTTTGTTTTGAAACAGCATTTCCATTAAAAAAATGTTCTCATCAAAAATTATTCCCACAAATCAAGTAATGAATGGTTTATTAATGAAATAGATAAAATACATGAAATTTGGGGGCTCATTTCAGATCATGGCTTACCGGAACTACACATACCTATACTAAAAAAAAAAATTCAGGTTACAGTGCATTTTTCAAATGTATGCCGATCGATAAATCAAAGAACTTTTATATTGCCATCTCCTTCTAAACTTTCGTGAAAGTATGCCGAACTATAGCAGCACTAGCGGTGAGGTGTATGCTTTGCCGAACTATGACAGCACCAGCGAGTGAGTACTGCCAGATGATTCAGCACTAGTGAATACTGGCTTGCATTGATACGCGTTCTGCCTTTTATATCCTTATTTTGTGGCGGGGATTAGGTAATTCTACATCTTTGGTCTGTTTGCTTGCTCGAATCAGTGACGAGCAAAGTTCATCCTATTTGTCAGAGGGCAGTCTTTTTGTGTTTGGTCCGGTGGTTGTCTTAGTGATCAAATTAGGTTTGTGATCTTATTTGTTGGCCAATCAGAAACGAATGCGGTTGCGCTTTAATTCGTTAAGGGCGATTCTTAAATCGCACTCGTAAATTTTTTTTTGGAGAGATGAAAATCACTAGGCGCTAGATCGGGTTAATAGGGTAGATGTGGGAGTTAATTTCCGACGCAAATTACTTTGAAACTTTCCTAATTCGGCAAGCAGTGTTATCTTGTCACAGTATTGCTCATGTATACAACTTTCCGGGCAGATCTTAATCACAGGTTGTCGAAGTGAACCAAACTAAAAATTGGAATAAAATTCTACGTTGATTATGGGTTCCTTTGGTAAGATTATTCCACCGCAATTCCAAAAAACGGTAATCATTACCGTACCAAAAGAAGGAATTGTAGGTACGTGTATCCTTCTTCTGATCTACTTACGTTATACTTTAGTTTAAGTAGAGACATCCTGCGATCGCTTTTTGACCTGATATTTCATTAGGATTAACAAATTGAAGCAAGATTAACAATTGAAGCAAATTGAAACAAATCGAAACAATAACAAGTTATCTCAACAACAACAAAAGTTATACTTTAGATTGATTTTTCGTTTCCGGGTTGAAATATGTTTCTATTTTCTGTTGTGTCATATATTGGCATCGTTATTTATTCGTACGGGTTGCTGTAATCTGGACTCTGCCCCCGTGAATTCATTTTAAAAGATCCATCATTTAATTTTTATTGTAAATTAGTGTCTTGCATCTCGCTTTAGGATAGCTCTTGTCCGTTTCTAAAACCAGTAGCACTTCAGTGTACTAAAGATAAAGAATTTTACCAACATATACAGGCTGTCTTACAACCTTCGGTAAATATTCACACCACGCAATTCTACGGTAAAAACTGTATAGGAAATTATTTTCCTCTTAATTCTCTGGTTATAAAGTTACTGAGTGTTGAAAATCGCTAATTAAATAAGGTGTGATAAATTTTACGCAGATGACTATTAATTACAATTCCTTACAAATCTTCTCTGAAAATTAATATTATTCAGAATCAATTTTAAGCTTGTAAATATGGTACGTGGTGAACAAGCTAGTTACCTTTTTGCACTGAGACTTTTTCGAAAAGAAGATACCCTACTTAATAATCAAAGCGTTAATAATACAAAAAAAATAGTAGATGTTGCAATCCACCGGTAATAATTCACGAGTCGAGACTTGAAAAGACGGCTAGCGGCCTGTAGTTAGCGGCCAATATCTCATAATGCGCTGGGTCCATCTGTAAACATGATGATTAATCTGTCAGAGGCGCAATTAAACCACCTCGCATGATAGGTCAGAGGGTAGACTGGACTATGCCCGCTCCACGACCGTCATCTCGGTTCGGCGAGTCTGCATCTATTTATTATACGGAAAACGGGATTACCACTACTAATTTGTGGTCAAATTTCGGGCGAGTGGGTGTAACGATTGTCTGTAAACAGTCTCTTCCAAATTTAAGAGTTCCCACACTGATATGAAATTAACGTTCTTTCTGTTACACGTTTCAACGTAGATTAAATTCATATCCCACGATGTGTTTAAAATTCACAAATGTTTGTTTTAATATAGCAGAAAAATAATACCAATCTAACCAAGGATGAAATTAAAAGATATACAGGGTGTCCACCGAGTGCCGCGGTCTTCTCTACCGTCTATAGTATATAAGATAGAAAAAAATTCAAACAAGTTAAGATGTAACTCTGTCAGCTCTACTTCATAAAATTATTTTTGGCTATACAGAGTGTTCAGTAACTGAGAGCCATACCAAAGTTATATTTTTTTAAATGGAACACCCAGTATATTTTTACATATTTCGAAAGTACGCATAACGAATAGGTAATAACCAAAAATTTAGGAAGTTTTGCTTAAGAGTTTGTAAGATATTGATGTTTAAGTGCAAAAATTGTCATAATATGAGTGCTTATATCTTTGTTATTTATTTACATTTCATCTCGAATTTTTGTAGGAACTCAATACAATATCTTTTCTACAGAAATTTCAAAACAGCTTCGATTTATCAGTTATTATGTGTACAGGGTGTTGAGTTTTGCGAAAGATAATTTTTCTCAAAATTTTCAAATGGAACACCCAGTATATTTAGACTCTCGTGAAACACGTTTTTATAAGCTTTCATAAAACGTCAAATATATTTGTCTAAACTGAAGAAGTCGTGAGACAAAAATTAATAATTTTTCTTTCAATATTGACGTTATTTAGTCTTTCCGACCGGTTCTTCTGTTTTGATTTGCTGATAAATCAATAAATATGTTTTATTTTTGTAATTGAATATGTTCCTGTTAAACTAATTCCTATTTTTCTTTATTTTGAAAATATCTAAATAACGTTATAATAATGGCGTTTAGAATCTTTCTTTCAATCTTTGAAAAACTATAATCTGGGTGTCTTCTCATAGGATAATGCTGCGAATATAATCTTGATGCCAAAAGACAGTTTTGGTGCCTTTTCCTAGTAGGTATGTCATGTAACGTAACTCTTCATTATTAAAATGCATTTTGTTATCATAAAAAAATACAAAACTGTAAAAGTAGTGTTATCTACTAGTTAAATAATTGTTCTGTCAATTAAAAATTTATAGCAACTATTTTCCTAGTTTCTAGCAATCGGCAACATGATTCTAAATTTTATTTTTTAAAATTATTATTATAACGTTATTTAGATATTTTCAAAGTAAAGAAAAATAGGAATTATTTTAACAGGAACATATTCAATTACTTTGAACAAAAAATAAAACATATTCATTGATTTATCAGCAAATCAAAACAGAAGAACCGGACAGAAAGGCTAACTAACGTCAATATTTAAAGAAAGAAAAATTATTAATTTTTGTCTTACGACTTCTTCAGTTTAGGTAAATACATTTGGCGTTTTATGAACGCTTATTAAAACAGTGTTTCACGAGAGTTTAGATATACTGGGCGTTCCATTTGAAAATTTTGAGAAAAATTGTTTTTCGCAAAACTCAACACCCTGTACACATAATAACTGATAAATCGAAGCTGTTTTGAAATTTCTGTAGAAAAGATATTGTATTGAGTACCTACAAAAATTCAAGACGAAATGTAAATAAATAACAAAGATATAAGCACTCATATTATGGCAATTTTTTACACTTAAACATTAATATCTTACAAACTCTTAAGCTAAACTTCCTAAATTTTTGGTTATTACCTATTCGTTATGGTACTTTCGAAATATGTAAAAATATACTGGGTGTTCCATTTAAAAAAATAAAACTTTGGTATGGCTCTCAGTTACTGAACACTCTGTATAGCCAGAAATAATTTTATGAAGTAGAGCTGACTGAGTTACATCTTAGCTCGCTTGAATTTTTTCTTATATACTATAGACGGTAGAGAAGACCGCGGCACTCGGTGGACACGCTGTATATGTATAAAAAAAGGTAAATTTGGAATGCTTGGAGAAAAAATGGTATTTGTGGGAATGTAATATAGGGTGTGTTTTATTGCAAATGTTCTACTCGAGAACAAGTAGAATCATTTAACCAATAAAACGTTTTGCTGGATGAGTTTGGATATTACAAGACAAGTTGGCGCCCGTGACAATCTTTAACAAATTTATTGATGAATTTATTGTGATGATGAGTACTAGCAGATATAACGTTTCATTCGTACACCTGAAATCTAGTATGTAATTCTTAATAAATAAACACAATTTAAAATTACCTACAGTTTTATTATTTCGTTACGAATTTCGATCGGAAGTGCGCTGGTTTTTCATCTAAGATTGTTTGGTGGCTGCGATATTTCTTCATCGAAGCAAATATTATTACAATTTTTGCCCTTTGTGCCATCTTTCATCTCAATCAAAATATCACACATTAATTGCATTTGATCAAACAAGGAAGGTATTAATAAAATAACAATATTAAGAAACACTTTTCATTTAACCGGTATTGCGATATTTGTCACTTTTATGACGGCTTGAACCTAACCAAATATTTTTTGACTCTACTTTTCACTCCACCATTAGGGAAGGAGTGGAAATCTGGAGTGAAAGGTGCAAAATTTCACAATAAAACGCATAGAATGATCACTCCGGAATCAGAATGGTGCCAATAAAACGCGCCCATAGTCATAATCTTTGTGCTCGAGAAAACGCCAGAAGTTGCCACTTTGGCGCTAGTTACCGGGCGGACACTGACACTGTCATTACTGTCTAATTATAAGTTACAATTTTCATCGGACAAGGACCTACTTTAATTACATAAGAGCGTTTTGATAATGTAAAATGTGTTAAAAAGGTCATTGATAATTACGCACAACAAAAAAGAAGCCTTATTGTTACTTACCACAGCAATTTTGAGTATAGGCGTCATGTACAGGGTTTTTGTTTATATTTTGAACGGTACCTACGCATTTTATTATTAGACGTATCAAAAAATGTTAAATACAAAATTTTTAGGAACTTACCTGAACCGCCAGAATTTACTTTAAAAAGAAACAATTGACAATCGGAAACCTAACTAAATGGAACACTCAGTATATTTTTTAGAATTAAGAAAGATATTTTTCTCCTAATTCCAAAAGTATGTAGTTTGTCTATATTTGGTTTCATACTTTTTACGATATTTAAGTTTGAAATTCTTATTGTTTTGGTATATTTTTATTAATTTATTTCATATAATATGTTAATTTCTCTTAGATGTTGGCGTTTTGACTTATAAAGTGACTTTTAATTAGTTTAACACTTGTCACACATAATAAACTCCTTATTAATCCAAATAAATGCATTTTTTTTTTATTTTAAATTTAAATATCGCAAGAAGTATGCAACCAAATATAGACAAACTACATATTTTTTAAATTAGGAAGTAAATGTCTTTCTTAATTCGAGAAAATATACATAGTGTTCCATTTAAAATAACAAAGTTGATGCTCATTTATTAAGTGTAAATTTGTTAGGTGTCCGATCGTCATTTGTTTCTTTTTTTAATTAATTCTGGCGGTTCGGGTAAATTCCTAAAACTTTTGTATTTAACATTTTTTTGTGCATGTCTAAAAATAAAATGTGTACGTACCGTTCAAAATATAAACAAAATCCCTGTACATCTCTGCGTTCAGTGCCGCCTGGCGTGGTGATTTGTGAATTAGTGATATGAAAATATTTCTTGAGACTCATTGCATGAGAATAATATCACTTTTATGACAATTTACGATTGTAGTACATAATACTTGAACTTCCTGGTATTGAAATACATTACAATATTCAAGTTCAAATGTACAGTAATAATTTTAAACAACTCATATTTTCATATCACTAATGGCACTAATGCACAATATGGTCATTGGTGGCGCTGGCTTCGCATGTGCACGGTACCTATACGCAGGTTAAAATTTTATTCACATTAATCTAAAACGGTAAAAGTTTTATGTTAGATTAAGTTGTCGAAATTGGACATGAATACTCCACCTTCCACATTCTAAGAGCCGTTTTACACTTGTTAAATTTGATAATATTAGGTCTGTTCGATAGCTCTGCACTTTTCTACACTTTTTGCACCAACCGCTTCTGAGAGAGTGCGATATACCTATATGACATAACATAAGTAGGAGTGAGAAAAATAGAGTAAAGGCACAGAAGACTAATCTAAACAGAAGCGTCACTTGAAAAGGAACTTCATAATTAGAAAGAGTAAGAAGAGCACTACCAGTTTAAAGGTCTTTCGTGTCCACTCGGCAACACTCGCGCGTTTCTTTCAACGCCTTGCTTGAAGGCGTAACGCGAGAGAGAAAACAGAATGCGTTACCCTCGAGTTAACACAGGATGGATAAATTTGCCTATGCAGAAGCATGGCGGAGTAAAATTTCGTAACGAGAACTGCCCAAGTGCGACCTAGTAAGAGTCGAGAGAAAAGTTTGATAATAATTATAACCGAATAACATTTTCAGTAAAAATGTCTGAAATGAGTGATAAATGTGTAGCAGAGAAAAGTAAATGGGGTACCGCTTGTGCTTACAAGGGTTGCGAGTACAAATTTTATTCGAAAAAGATGGAATATGTTTTATTAGGTGCAAGAAAATAGGTCTGTTTCTGCAGCGTTCTGAACTAGTTTGAAACTGTTAAATATATTCGCCCGTCGAATTAATTACTGCTTTTAAGAGCTGCGTTAAATGTGAGACTTTGTACGGCGCATGGTTCTGGCCACGTTCTGGCAGTTTCGGATCAGTCAGGGACTGCTGCAGAAACAGAGCTAAAGATATTCTGAGTGCGCACCAATGGCACAAGTGGAACTCGCTTTAAAATTAATAGCATAGATTATAATCCCATTTCCATTTCATCTCTAAATATTTTCAAAGCAAGCACGCATCTCTACTGCACTACCGATTTAAATGGCCAAGGTCATCGGCAGATTGTGCGGAAGATCAAAGGTGCCGCCTAGAGTGATGCTTCTGTATAGATTAGTATTCTGTGGTAAAGGTGTTAAAAGTGTAGAAAGTGCAGAGCTATCGAACAGATCTATTTTTGTTACAAAGTGAGAGAGATGAGCTACCACAGTGAATTCTGATTGGTTGAATTGGCACTTCTCGCTCACTTCGTAACAAATTTTGCGCAAAAATTATCATAGTGTAATACGGCTCTAACATATAAATAACATTCATTGTGTTCAAATTATAGCAAGAATAACATTAAGGGTATGTACCGTAAATAGCAAATAGTGATCAAGTGGTTGGTTGTGATTTTTTTAAGGTTGTTTGTGTTTGTTAGAGGTTACGGAATAATTTTGAGACAGTCGGCGTTAAGAGCGTTTTCTTTTCACAAGGCGGAGCTACTCCGAGCTACTCGGTGCATCAACGCGACCGCGTTACTTTCTTTTATTTTGGGTTTCGAACACCGGAGTGCGAATAGATACTCCCCGCACCCCTCATGCACCTGCTAAATGGTAGGTGCACGAAGCTTCAAAATATTGTTTGAGGTTATATGACATGTCAAATATTGTTTACCTTGTTTGTAAGTTTGATTTTTTCGCCGGTAAAGTAATCTGAACTCACAAAGTAGGTGCATATGATTGCTGAAGGTGTTACTAACTGTACACAATTAAATTTAACCGATCCTGAAAGTCAAAGAACATGTAAAATAGGGTAGTGTCGGCCATGAACGCCGCCACTTGGTAGTCAAGCTCCTATTTACTGTTCTTAGTGTGTTCTTTTCGGAACAGCTCGGAGCTGCACCGCGTTTCGAGCCCGAAAGGCTTGATGTTCATGAAAAGAAAATAGCCTTATTGTTAGTTGATATGTGGTTGGTATTGATATAACCAAGAAAATTGCGAAACAATTTATTTTTAAGAGCCGTTTTACACTTGTTAAATTTAATAACATTTTTGTTACAAAATGAGGGAATTGAGCTACCACAGTGAATTCTGATTGGTTGAATTGGCACTTCTCGCTCACTTCGTAAGAAATTTTGCACAAAAAATATCATAGTGTAATACGGCTCTAAGAATTATTTTTATCTCGAAATACAATTTATAGCAATGAAGACAAAATGGTTGCAAACTGTTTAATATCTATTCACTCTTTATCCTCGTCTCAGTAGGCCGTGTTCTCGTTTCGTTAAGTTGCTGCCCTGAAGTTTGATAGAATCTGACATGAAAAATATTAATGACAATTCCACACCACTAATCTGACTATGTTGCCAAATATTATACGAAGGAGCACCGACTATGGCACCGTGAAATATGCACTACAGTCGAGCTGGCAACAACGTCTTCGTCAGTGGACTCAAATTATAACCATGAAATTAAAAATAAACATAACCGTCTCATCTGACGTCTATGTTTCATTGTGATACCAACAAAAATGTCACCCTATATGTAATTCTTTTCCTATGAAAAAATGTTACATGTAGTAATTGTAAACTAGTGGTACATTTATTATATTTCTAATGAAAAACCAAAAATATTGTGATGATTCAACAACACTTGACGTAAGCTGCATGCATGAGGCTGGCGCGCCATACTCTGGAAGCTTCCGAGGAGACAGCCACCGCTTCGAGATAGCTTCCATGGGCAGAATAATCGGGACAGACGTTCTGATGCCTTCCAGAAGCTCCACGTAAATGAGCCCGGATTATAAAAGCAAGCGACCGGGGAATGAAGAGTTAATTCGCATTAGAGTTTAAAACTGTACGCTCGGCTATTGAAATAAATTAGTGTCATAATGTAACTTTGTAAATAAATTAATGTTTTATTATAATGCTTTAAAATAAATTTGTTTGTTAAGTATATCGAGTTTTGTTTTAAAATAAAAATTAATCGAACCCTAAAAACGTAACAGTGGTATCAGGTTTGAGATTCGTGGAAATAAATAAACAATTAAATTGAATTAAATTTAAACAAATTAATAAACAAAGTGTAAAAAAACAGTGGCTACAAAGAAAGTGCTGTTGAAAGACTTGAAAGTGGCCGAATTAAAAACCGAATTAGAAGAACGAGAGCTGGAAACCTCCGGTTTGAAAGCTGCACTTCAACTACGTCTCCGAGAAGCCCTGTGGACAGCTGGGGAAGATCCAGAGGCATTCATGTTCGAGGTTCCGTGTGGTTCCGTCGATCTAAATAGAATTTTAGATAAGAAATTTCGAGAGCAATCGAGAAGTTTCAAAGATGAATTGCAAAATAAATTGTGGGAACAATTCGGAAATTTGAAAGACGATCTAGATAAATTAATGGAATATTCTAGAAACTCGGAAGAAAATGTGAACATTTTAGAAGAGAAACTTGAAAATAAATTAATACAACAGTCGAGAAATCTGGAAAGTAAACTCCTAGAACAATGTGGAAATTTATAAGCTAAATTACAAGAAAAATCTGGAAATTTGAAGGATGAATTTCTAGAGCAATCGAATATTCGGGGATCCGTCACCAGCAGAAATATCAGAAAATAATGAGGCCCGAACTGTGGTAGGACTAGCGGAAACTTCGAAATTGAAAATAAAACCAACGTTCGATGGGAAGTCTTCTTGGCCTAACTACTTCAAACAATTTGAAGCAGCAGCAAAGGCGAACGGATGGACGGCCAGTGAAAAAGCCACTTCGTTAATTGTGGGGTCACGCTATCGATGTGCTACAAACGATACCGCCAGAGGAATAAGAAGACTTCAACAAGCTGGTGAACAGGTTGGAGATGCGTTATGGCCAGGCGCATCTGACCGAGGTGTACCATGTGCAGCTGAGAAACCGTTACCAGAAATCCGGAGAGAGTGTTCGTAATTGTTGGTTTTTTAAATCTTCGGTGGACTGTATTTTTTGTTTGTTACGACGGTCTAGTTTCCTTTATGTACTTGAAAGCACCGTTTCTTTAATAAACATTATTTATTCTTTATGAAAAATAGTACATGCAAATACGAAATTGTTTTTTACACTGTCAAACATAATTACATGTCCTTAACGATAAAAAACTGAATAAAGGACCGTATGTGGATCTCGTGGATCTCTTGAAATCGCAAACAGAGAGTCTTCAGGAATTCGAGTCTGACGCAATGCCCCTAGCCCGGTTGGCATATCCTGTAGCTCCTGATGAATTACTGCAATGGTGCAGGCATTGAGAATGGCCCACCCCAAGACATCCAAGAACGCACTGGCCTACGCCTTGGAATACGAGGCGGCGAAGCGAGTCTCAAGAGGGCATGTCAAGGTGCGAGGTGCCATAGACTCCCAAGAGGAGGAACCCGCCATCGTCAAGGTGCGATCTGCTGCAGAGGAGCGGCCCAAGGAGTATACCACCGCGGAGGATGTTCGCCGCATTATGGAACAATTCTTGAGGCAGAAGAATCCGCTGGTGTATTGGAATTGTCAGGAAGAGGGGCATGTTCGCAGGCGGTGTCCTAAGGCCAGGCAGGATCCTCCACGAAGGAAGTCACAGGGGAAACTAAGCCGGGTCGGTGCAAAGGGACAAACGTCGATCCGTATTCAAAGGCCCCCAAGGACAGAAGCCATGAAAGTGATATCACTGCGGCGATTAAAAAGCAGTGTCTTCGTGGATGCCATCATTGATAACATTCCTCATACCATCATATTGGATACGGGTGCGACGAAGACTATCTTAAGGCCCGACGTTATCAAGTCATCAAGACGCACCGAGCCGACTAAATGGAGACTGAGGACTGCAACCGGAACATCAGCAACTGCCCATGGTGAAATAGAGGTGATCATTACAATTGAATCGTCCCCCATCAAACACCGTGGGCTGGTAGCGGAAATAGAGGACGAGACGATTCTGGGCATGGACATCATGTGTGCCCATGGGCTTCAATTGCATCTAAAGCATGGCGTAATGGCGGTTAACAACAAGGAATTGGTTCTAACTCGTGTCTAAATAAAAACCTGGTTACAGGCTACATTTAGTAATTCTGTTATGTAAATGCAATGGATAAACTCTCGATCACAACCCACTTGACCAGGTTTTTATTTAGACGCTCGTTACATCAACGAGAGGATGTGGCCGCTCGAGTTGTTCTCGCCGAAGATGTCGTATTAGCTAGCAGGACCGAGGTCATAGTCGTCGCAAACCTGAACGGCGCTTTCCAAGATGGGCAAGTCATTATGGTCGAATCTAATACGGACAATCAGAAAATTGGAAGAGGAGTTCTCGATGGGAAAATGTTGTTGACAGCAAAGAGGGAAATACCAGTTCGCCTAATGAATGTGAACTGTTTCCCAGTCAACATCAAGAAATGTACGATCTTGGGAAGTTGCGCCATGGTATCCTCCATCTCCCGCCAACTAGAAGTAAACGTGCAAGAGACGAAGGTCCCGGAGAAGTTGGAAATGGTCATGTCGACGGCCCAGGATTTGACTCCAGAGCAAAAGACAAAAGCAAAGAACCTGATCTGCCCCTGTGAAGGTGTGTTCGAGGTAGAAAATGGGCCTAAGGGAAGAACCGACATCGTCAAACACAAAATAGAGACCGGGGAAGAAAGATCCATCCGTCAAGCTCCAAGGAGGTTACCATTGGCGAAGCGTGAGGAAACAGAATGAATTATTCGCGAGATGGAAAAGACAATGTAATTGAACAATCGAGCAGCCCATGGGCTTCACCGGTAGTGCTTGTGAAGAAGAAGGATGGATCCACACGGTTCTGCGTAGATTATCGGTTGCTCAATAACGTCACCGAAAAGGACAGCTATCCTCTGCCACGGATTCATGATATCCTGGACACCCTGGCCGGTCCAAATTCTCGACCTTGGATTTAAAGAATGGTTATTGGCAAGTGGAACTAGCGCCCGAAGATCGAGAAAAGACGGCGTATGGGCCTATAGCAATTCACGGTGATGCCGTTCGGGTTATGTAATGCTCCAGCAACATTCGAGAGGCTAATGGAGACTGTTCTGAAGGGTCTGCCCTGGACCGCGTGCATGGTGTACCTGGACGACATAATTGTGGTGGGAAAAACGTTCGACGACCACCTGAAGAACCTGGAAGGAGTGTTCCAGCGGCTTCGCGGAGCTGCACTAATGCTTAGTCTCAAGAAGTGCCACCTGTTCCATAAGGAAGTGAATTATCTAGGCTATTTTGTTAATAAGAATGGAATCGCCTTGGACCCAGTGAAGATTCAGGTGGTGAAGGACTGGCCAACTCCCAAAAATAAACACCAGATAAGGAGTTTCCTAGGCCTATGCACTTACTATTGGCGCTATGTTCCCGGATTTGCAGACATCGCTAAGCCGTTGACAAAATTCACCGAAGAAGGTTGCCCGTTTGAATGGGACCACCACTGTCAAATTAGTTTTGAACAACTAAAACAGTACTTGATAAATGCTCCTATCCTGAGTTACCCTCTTCTAGAAGGCAAGTTCGTCATGGACACAGACACTAGCAACGTTGGTATCGGTGTCGTACTCTCCCAGATACAAAATGGGCAAGAGAAGGTGATCGGCTATTAAGTCCTGTCAAAGCTGGAGCGAAATTATTGCGTCACTAGAAGGGAATTGCTACCCGTGGTAAAGACGATAGAACATTTCTACAAGTACTTGTATGGCAGACACTTCCTCCTGAGGACGGACCATGCCGCTTTAAAATGGCTCCTCCGATTCAAGAATCCTGAAGGACAAGTCGCACGATGGATTGAACGACTATGATTTTGAAATTCAGCATCGGGCAGGAACTAGCCATAGAAATGTCGATGCTTTGTCGAGAAGACCTTGTGCTGAAGACTGTAAGCACTGTAATCGTCAGGAGGAGAAAGTGGCCACGACTGCGAGGACGGCCATTGTAGACGACAAATGGCAAGGTGAAGAACTGCGGCGAGACCAGGACAACGACCAGGATTTGAAATTGGTACTGGAATGGAAAACCAGGCAAGGCCTGCTTGGGAAGAGATAGCATCGTGTGCACATTCCAGAAAATCATACTGGGCGCAGTGGCACTCCATAGTGCTGGATCATGGTCTTCTGAAACGAACCATCGAAAACCAGGAAGGCACGGAACAGACACAGTTACTGATGCTCAAGAATAGGGTGCCGGAAGTTCTGAGGGAACTTCACGGTGGAACTTCGGTGGGGGGCATCTGGGAATCAAGAAGACTATGGAAAAGGTGCGCGAGCGATTCTATTGGGTGAACGGCAAGGAAGACGTAAAGAATTGGTGTAGGAAATGTGTAGTCTGCGCAGCCAGTAACGGCCCCCACAGACGAGGCAAGGCTCCCATGAAACAGTATAATATGGGAAGTCCTTTTGAGAGAGTTACCAAAGATGTAGCCAGCCCATTTCCAGAAATGAATAGTGGAAATAAGTACATCGTCGTGGTAAAAGACTACTTTAGCAAGTGGGTTGAAGCATACGCCCTACCAAACCAAGAGGCGATCACTACTGCTGAAGTCCTTGTCAGAGAATGGATCAGTCGGTATGACGCGCCCATGGAACTGCATTCATATCAAGTAACTTTGAATAGGCTTTGTTTAAGAACGTGTGTACTCTGCTCGGCGTCCAGAAAACTAACGCGTGATCAATATCTTTTCTAATCAAGTGACCTATGGAAAACAATTATGTCTTTGTTTGGTTCATTATTTCAAATGCCATTTGAATTATTTTTATTGCATTTCTATCGTTTTGTGTAGGAATGCAATATAAATATGTAATTCAAGTGGTATTTGAAATAATGAACTAATCAAAGGCTCATGATTTTATTTCCATAGGTCACTTGATTAGAAAAGATATTGATCACCTGTTAGAACCACTGCACTTCACCCGCAGTCGGACGGAATGGTGGAAAAATTCAACAGAACCATCAATCGACATTTGTTCAAAGTCGTCTCCGATCATCAGAGAGACTGGGACACGTATAATTGCGGACAAAAAAATGGAAGCACCAACATTTATCTAGTGGTTGTTTTTTTATTAATTTTACACATTGTGATTATGACTTCCACGTCATATTGACTTCGGATAAAATTAGTAGCGTGTAATATCAAAACGTTTATTAAGACTAAAAATAAATTAACATAAAAGTGTAAACTAAATATTAATGAATCACAAAATCTTTTAAACGGACACTAAATAGCGCACAAACACTTAACGTTGCGCCGTCGTTCGACAGCTTCGTCAGAAGTGAAAAATATTTTTCACCTAGATCACGATCACCAACGGACACAGCAGCACGATTATTTCACCTAAAACAGATTTTAACGGAATCAAACATGCATTCAATGTAATTTTGGATAATGTAAACTTAATTACTGTTTTTCGTTTTTACAACACAACAACAGAATCTCTGAACAAGTTCATGAGAACTCATGCCGTTAAGTCCAAATAATACAAGTGGAACGACGCTATATACTCTATAGAACACAAACACTGTGATCCTTAAGTGGAACCTACCCAGTACCCATAGTTTGACGGTAATGAAACAATGTCAGCGCCTATTAGAGTCCCTACAGTCAGGGACTCTAAGATACTAAATCAACACTCTGTTCAGAGGCCTATTGCATAATAAAATACAAGCTAATAGTATTAGTACTGAATAAAACGTTTGATGATTGAATTAAGGACGAAGTAAAAAACTATTCGTTCATTCAGCTGACAGTATCGGTTTGTAAACCGAAACCGTCGGTTTATAAACCGAAACTATGAGCTATAGTTTTTTACTTCGCCCTTAATCCGGTCATTAAACGTTTTATTCAATACTAATATTATTAGCTTGTATTTTATTACGCAATAGGCTCCAGGTAACGCAAATCCATTCCTCTCGTGAGAACATCGAAAAACAAAGATAACAAATACAATTGTCGCAAGTGCAATAAGGAAGACAACAGCTGTAGGGAATTCTGTTTACCGCAATGTCACTGGTTTCAATTTAAAAGTGTATTAGGTTATGTCTAGTTAAGTTATTAACCAATCAAGAAGTTAAGCCATACTTTCGTGATGCAGCGGTTTGAAGCAATTTCGACTGTTTTAAAACATTTACATTTTCGCGTTGAAACGGTGACGTCAAATGGCGAATGTTTTGAACCGCATTCATTGTTTTGAAACGTTTTGTGGTGATATTTTTAAAACGTATTGGTGGTGGGGGCTTGACATCTCTGATATTTTTTTATCAACATCTCAACATCCATTTTTTAGGGCACGGAAAACAATCTTATTAAGAATGCAACGTTTGGTGTTTAATTTGAAGAAAAATGAACTGTTTTATGTCATGTTCTATACAGTGCAAATAACAGCTGACATTGATAGATCGAATGTTCAAAACACTGCGTTTTCGCGACCCTTTCAAATGGTGACGTCAGAAGCTAATACGGTTCAAACCATTCTATGAATTGCTTTCAACGCGAAAATATACCTTGCAGAATTTTTCTTTTATGAAAAAGGCGGAATTATTAAATGTCATGCGATAAAAGTTTGGGATGCGATATTTAAACTCAATTTTCTTAACCACTTTATAATATAAATATTATTTGAAGTAACGTTTGTCAAAGTTACTGACAGTGGTTAAGAAAATTGAGTTTAAATATTGGAGTTGGAAATATTCATATAAATTTTATATGAATATTTCCAACTGTTTTTTTATCCCTAGATGAGAACAATTTGCGACAAAGGTAGATATAAAAAATCATCCGGTAAACAGCGCCAAAGTGTCGATTTTTGGCGTTTTCTCGAGCACAAAAATTCGATGCAAATTTTTCAAAACGCCCAGGACAGTTAAAACCATGGCCAGCTACATTAACATTCACTGACGTGTATGTATGGCCGTTTCAATTCGACTTTTAATAATTTTAACGGTACTCCTCTCAGCGCCTCTTGTGAGTTTTTAACTAATTGCAGTTGCCATTACGTTACTATGAATAGTTCTGTAGTATCTTTAATAGGGAGCGCTGAGGGGAGTACTCCACGGCATGCTTTCTCGGAACCGAATTTTAGGCGAATTGAAACGGCAATACATACACGTCAGTGAATGTTAATGGAACTGGCCATGGTTAAAACACGCCATTTATATAGAAGGCCATGGTCAATCCTAATGCAATGTCAGGTCAAAAAGCGATCGCAGGATGTCGCTATTTAAACATTTCATTACTTTTAGATCGCAAGTGCGAATAACCTAGGACAGATCGGTTTGGTTTGCAGTATGGAGGAATCATATAGGTGTTGATATGATCGGTGAAACGTTACGCACGAAATTTTTCTTGGTGGGGTACCAGCTACCAGCCAATGAAGTGTCATCGGAAAAGGGCAGCGCCAATTTCAAAATTATAAGCGTTTTTCTTTTGCGCGGCAATTCGAGGCGGCCATAATTTGTTTCGGTTGACAGATATTAGAGCCGTCTTTTGGCGTACAAAACTGTTTTAAAACCGAATGGTGCTGTTTCAAAACTGTTTTAATTTTGACGTCATTAATGATGATCCCGCTAAAATAACTTTTCTATACCGTTTCAAAACACAATCGGTTTGCAGGTTATGAGTAGCACTTAACTTGTTACTTTTAACCCCCACTCCACTCTGAAATAATTTCAGAAAATAGTTTCACAGCGTTTTGAAATGTATGCAGCCGTTTCAAAACAGGACGTCATTGTTTCAACGCTAAAAAATGCACATTTCGAAACATACGAAATAATTTCAAAATAGTGCACCGTCAAAAAACGGCTTAGGTCTGTTCCATTTGACAGAATTTCAAGTTCTGAACCGTTCGAATCATGCGCAGTATAAAATTTATATCCAATTTTGTACACTGCTCATGCTCAGTACGATTTTGAACGATTCAGAACTCAAAATCTTGACGAATGGAACAGACCTATTTACGTGCGCATATGTGTAGCCATAATATAGGTTATGCTTCAGCTAAACTGAACATTACAGGCAAGTCAAATCATGGTAATTGATTAATTAAATTCACTTACGTAGAATAAACATTGAATATTAGTGAAATACTCAAAATTACAAACACAATTTAGTAAAAGCATTCGAGTCAATCGACCATTAGTGTCATAACAAATGTCAGACAAGTGTCAGATGCCGAGATCCACGTGTAGGAGCGGCTAGAGACAGGGGGCACTTTTCAGAATTGACCGGTTACTCCACCGGTAGACATTTTAAAATTCTAAAATCCACTGTAAAGCTATAATATGTTATTTTACCTATAATAAGTTATTAACTTAATATAACTGTATTACTATTATATACTTATTATAGCTATAATAACATATTATAGCTTTACAGTGGCTTTTAGAATTTTAAAATGTCTACCGGTGGAATAACCGGTTAATTCTGAAAAGTGCCCAGGGTGACTCGGTCGCTGAAGTTGGGGCGGGAATTTTAAATAAATTTTCTATAGCATATTTTAAAATACAAAATAAGAAGAACCAATTACAAGTTAATTATTAAGCACATTTTAATTCCTCAGCTTACGTATTTATTTTAAATATTTTATTTATCCTTGATGTTAAAATATTTCCGTACTTTATTTATTACAGAAAAAAAAGTAGTAAAAAAAGCTACAAATTGTTCCTAAAATAGGACTAGATACAAATTATATACAGGGTGTGGCATTTAACTGGGTTTCTTCAATAACACCCTTCCTGTTGAATATACGAAAACATGTTTTATACACAATACTATTATTGCTTACAGTTCGCCAAGGATTTTCTGTCCTAATCGAAAATACATATGTCTGAATAATAGAAATATTTTCTTGCAAAGTATACATACAACACACAAGTGTTGTAAGTATTAACGAATTTATTTAAATATGTGCATAATTATTAGGTATAAATTTAAGTATCTACTTCCTAATTTATTTATAATAAATTCAGTGACCGGTTTCGATTGTTACATCACCACTATCGTCAATAAATTTCAAATTAAATTTTTATTTTCAATATTGACAATATTGTCAATAAATTTGAAGAACCACATTCGTGGTTTTTCAAATTTAATTTTTATTTTCAATATTGACGATAGTGGTCTGATGATGTAACAATCTATTTTTTAATTTGACAATTAATTAATGACAGTTATGGATAATGCAAAAGCCAATATCAATACAGTGGGTAGGTAATACATGAAAATTTATACAGGGTGTTTCATAACAGGTGAAAAAAATGAAATCTCGTGTACAGAATCTCATTTTGCGTTAAAATGAAGGAATAAAAATTTTTTAAATTTTGTTCACTTTCGATGTTATTTGACGGTGAAAATAAAAAACTGAAATTATTTACGACATAAATAAAGCAATTGATAAAAAAATGTGAAATCTGGTCGGTTGTAGAAAAAATATTGTTTACAACACGTGTGTAAACGTATTTTTTAAATCTTGTGCTACTATTTGTACACTCGGCTGACGCCTCAAGTGGGAAAATTTTCAGACTCGATTAAAAAGACCTACTTTACACATTAGTTGCATAAATAACTATTTCTGGTTATCCAACTTTAAGTTCAGGTAACTCCGAAACTAAGCAAAATTTGAATTTCTTTATTCTTTCATTTCAACTTAAAATGAGATTATGTACATGAGATTTCATTTTTTTTTACCTGTTATGAAACACCCGGTATATAAAAATAAATTTCTATATATGATATTGGTTTTTGCATTATCCAGAACTGTCATTAATTGTCAAATTAAAAAATAGAAAACTCACATAAGTTTTAAGTTGTATCACAAACTCTTTTAAACGGACAGCTTCGTCAGACGAAGCTGTCGGACGACTGCGAAACGTTAAGTGTTTGTGCGCCATTTAGTGTCCGTTTAAAAGAGTTTGTGATACAATTTTCATCGGACAAGAACCAGCTTTAATTTTAAGTTGTAGTTATATATTTATATACCTGCAACATTATTCTAAAGAAAATCCTGTTTCTGAAAATTTCACACACTTCAAATTTTAAAGACTTGCGAAAATGTACATAAACTGTAAAAAATGACAAATTTTACAAAAGAATTAAAAAATTGTTAAAATTTAACGGTATCTTTAAAACAATAGTTTAGGATTCTGTATTTTTAATCATGCATTGCCTACTTTTTTAAAACAAAATTAGGAAAAATTATGTTATTCTTTCATTTGTTATAAATTTTGGAAAGAAAATTGTGTAAAGTAAAATATCGAGAGTGTTGTACATATAGCAATTTTTTATCCCATACATCAAACATATTTTCACCATTTTCACCATAAATTTGCATTTTCTACAGTGTTCGCCAAAAAGTCGGCATCAAATGGGAAAAATGTTTATTTCTGATTTTTCGAAAAAACTTTTTACGACAATAATTTGTGCTTGTCTGAAAACCGAGTAATTTTTACTTACTTAGAAAATAGCGTTTTTCGAAATTGTCAAAATCCTAAAATTGTTATTTCTTGGAAATTAATCAAGATCTCGAGACTTTTTTTTACTGTGTATTAGTTTTAGCTTATTGAACAATCTCAAGGCCAGAAAATAAAGTTTCTTTCCTTTAACTTATTTGAAATTGAAAATTAAGTTTTGATATGTGAAATTTTGCGAAAAGTTCAAAAACTGAAAAATTCAATTTTTGCAGAAGTTAAAGAAAAAAACGTTATTTTCTGGCCTTGAGATTGTTCAATAAGCTAAAACTAATACACAGTAAAAAAAGTGTCGAAATCTTGATTAATTTCCAAGAAATAACAATTTTAGGATTTTGGCAGTTTCGAAAAACGCTATTTTCTAGCTACAAGTAAAAATCACTCGGTATATCTAATAGGGGTTAAATAGGTTTTCAGACAAGCACAAATTATTGCCGTAAAGTTTTTTGAAATATCAAAAATAATTTTTTTCTCCATTTGATGCGATGTTTATACAGTGACGAGCACTGTATAAACATCGTAAATTATAATTCCGATTATAAATAGGTAGGTACATACATGATATTTAGACTACATAAGTACCTTATGATTTTAAAAATTTTTGATAAAGGGCGAGGCCGTGAAAGCAAAATGTATGGCGTAAATAAGCAAATATGAATACAACAATTTATGCAAAATGATATTTACAAATTTCAAAAGGCATTCATAAATGAACCATATTTTCGCAGTGGTGTTAACCAAAACGTACGTATGATACATTGTCTTGACACATCGAACATAAAATAAATTTATTCTGCAGTTTAATTATTTCAACAAATTCATTATGTACTTCTCGCATGTGTCTGTATAAGTTACATCCTTTAGAAAATGTTTTATTACATGTAGAACACCCTCTTTGAATCCATTCTGTTTAACAGAAACACGGACATGTATTTTAAATCTCTGAACGATTTTTAAACTTCGGAAATATTCGGTTATTCTCGGCACCGAGTCACCCTGTCTCTAGCCGTTCCTTCCACGTGTTTCCTGTGCCTCCTTTTGGATGACTCCTCATTGGTTGACTAATGCGCATTCGTTTTAGCGTGTCACCTTATGTACAAAGTGGTCAAGAATAACTGCTTGAGTTGGCGATACAATTGAGAGCATTTTTTTTTATTTGACTATTTGCAAGCAGATGTTTTCTTGATTTATTTGACATAACATCAACAAGCGACAAGAGGCGTTTACGAAAATTAACCCGGTGGATACACCGTTACAAAGCATTTGCTAATTGCGAAGCTCAATTGGTTCATTTACTGTCAGATGTCGCTTTTAAGTAACAGAGAAACGGGTCGACCCAGCTTGTCAACGGACAAATCATCAACTCGCATTTCATCAACACCCAACTGGTCAACAACGCGTCAAAACATCAACGACCCAACTCATCAATAGACATTTCATCAACAGACGATAAATACCATACCATGAGTTAAATCGTCTCTGAATTAAGTTAAACATTAAATTTTGGTTCAGTTATAATTCGATATTTTATTATGACATTTTCTCACTTGTCCTTTGTTTTCTTCAAAGAAACAGGGTCACGGTAAAGCAGAATCACATATCAAAACTAAATTGCCAAATTATATAAAATCCTATATTCCTCGAAACTGGTTCCAACCAATTAAAACGTGCATCATACATGGCCCAACTCTTATCTAACTTATATACAGGAAATCTTTGGAAATCGACTAAACATTGCCATCAGTTGACGACTTTCAACAACAGAAACTTGGTTACATAATTCACTCAAAGATGTCGCTCCTAGAACTAATTGGAATTTTGGTAAAATCAGTCGCAAAGTTTGTTGCTAATTCAATAAGAACTGTCTGTGGTTTAATTTAAAAAAAAATATATGCTTTCTCCTTTAGAGATTTTTAAATATGTGTAACCCATTATTGATAACAATTGCAAAGTTTTTATTTTGCTCGTAATTTATTTCAGGCAAGCATAGATAAACCCGCAAATATTCCTGTCGTTCTTGCATTCCCAAGCGTTTTATACCAAACTAGAGTAGGTGGATACCAAGCGGAAATATCACTTCCCTTAGGAATGGTCGTCAACGCGGTCTTTAAAAACGAACATTGGCTATACGTACAAACACCTCACGCCGAAGAAGGATACGTAAGTTACGCAGCTTGCCTGCCTTTGGGTAAGAACCAAAATTAATTACGTGCCTGTATTTTATGCGTACTATTGTTTTGCAGGCATTATTCCTCCTCCAGAGAACAACTTGTCCCCTTGCTGGGAGAACAGTACCGACGTATTTCCTAAACCATCAGGCAACATGACCGACACAGAAAAACTCAGCTCTAGATCGGAATGCAGTGTTGGTAGATGCAGAAGTAGACGATTTCGAAACGCCATCAGTACCTGTGGAGAGAAGAGTGTAGATAGACTGTACCTAAGAGCGGCCGCGTCGGCGAAAAATAGGGTGACCAGACAAACTCTTTTAGTAATTACTTGTGACTATGAAGGAGTAGAAGACAATACGCTAAACGTTTTGAAAGGGGAAGTCGTTGCACTTATAAGTACACACATCAGGGGATGGTTTTGGGTACGGAATAAAGAAGGATGTGAAGGTTTTATACCAGCTCCGGTTGCAGGCCATGGATTTTTGTAAATTTAATTTAAATAAATAAATTGTGTTTTATTTATAATCATTTGCTGATATTATATAGCGGAAGGTAATCACTATCTCTGCTTGAACGCAACCAATTTTAAATATGCAGAATTTTTTATTTCAAATAAATGATAAATCAAGAAGCGCAACGATAATCATACAATATAACGTTAGCTACATTTTATTTAAATCATATGGCTAGTTGTACAAAGTAGGTTTAAACTCGAGTTGAACTGAACCGGGTTTAAAGCAAACAACTTCGCATAGGATCTTAATGACATATGGCAATTAATGCGTTCATAAATAAAATTTGATGCGATTTTGTTCATACTGAACCTGGTTCAGTTGAACGTCAGTTAAGGCCCATATGCACCGTTAAATTCTTAATCGCAGTTTTACTAATCCTGTTTAGACCACTGAGATTAAGTTCATATGCACCGTCTCCTCCACTATCAGGATTAGATAAACGTAAAATAAACTTGGCAATATTGCAAAATGTACGTGAAATCAGAACTGTCAAAACTAGAGAGCCGCCAATTTAATATTTTCTTATGAGTTTTGAATTTGGTTTGTGAAACCCTAACAATTTTCAATTTCGAAATGGCCACCGAACTTAAAAGAGTACCGACTTTTACAAGTGGCGAAAAATTTATAAGACCATGGTTGTTATTTGGAATTTGGGGAATACCTATCTCCCTGAAGAATTAAGTAATTTAATTGTTCAGCATTTAATTCTTCCGGAGGTGGTGGTAAATCCTCTTTTGCTTCAATTGCAATATTGTGTAGAACAGCAGATGCGACTATCATTGTTAGTACTGTGTCCACTGGACAACGAAGACCATATGCCAAGATGGAAAACCTTCGCTTCCAAATTCCAAATTTTCTTTCTATTGCATTCCTTGTCCTTATTTGTGACTCATTATATAAGTGTTCTGCTCTAGTTTCTGGGTTGGCTAATGGGGTCATCAAATATGGTTTTGATTGATAACCACCGTCACCTAATAGAAGAACATTTGGGAATTCGCCTAACTCAAAACATGCTCGAAGACGGCTACTATTAAAGATTGTTATATCATTTGCAGATCCTGGCCATCTAGCCACAAGGTCTCGAATTTTTAAATTTCCATCACATACTATTTGAGTATTTATAGAAAAATAAGATTTTCTATTACGATACACTTCCCCATCATCTCCACTAGGAGATTGTAATTTGATATGAGTACAGTCTATGCAACCAATTACCCGAGGAAATCGGGCTACAGAATAAAAACCATTTTGTACTTGCACCATTTCTTCATCTTTGAGCATTTTTATGTATTGATTTGAAAGACCAGCTATAACTCTTGAAACCTTATTTATAATACGGGAAGCAGTGGATTGATGTAAACCCATAAAATCACCTACGAAATTCTGGTGGGAATTTGTAGCAAAAAACCTAAGAGTGGTCACAATTTGATTTATTGGTGACACACTGTTGTTTAAATTATTATCAAATTCTAGTTGATCTTGTATTCTTTCCAATAGCATCAGGATTGTTTCTTTCCTAAGACGAAATCTGCGGAAAAAAACTTTAGTTGTCCATATCATGGAAATGATCTGTTCTTTCATATAACCGTCTTGGAAACCCGTATTCTATAACATCCATGTTAATATGTGCAATTTAACAAACAAAAGGAAAACACATCTTTCCTATTTCATTTAGTAACCATATGTACTACTACATAACGACATAAAAAAAGAAGATAGTTTATCGAATGTAAATAAGTCTGTCAATACAAGTTTGTAATCTTTGCACTTCTTCAAAAGTTAAATTAAAACTTTCTTCTGAAGTAATTTGGTAGCTACTGCAAACTGCATAAGTGAACAGGTTATGGGCTCAGATTGGAATAAAGTGCAAGATTAAGAAAACTGGTTTTGTGAACTTCGTGATTAATTTAAAATGACAGCGGAATTAGTAAAATACCGTGTTCCATTGTTTGACGGGACAAATTTTAACAATTGGAAATTTCGAATCGAGACATTACTTGATGAAATGGATTTGTTGAATTTTGTGAAGAAGCCATTTATGGAAATGGTGGAAATAGTCGACACAGATACAGCTCAGCAAAAGGCTAAAAAGGAAGAAAAACTGAACAATTTTCGAAAACTTGACCGTAAGTGCATGTCTCAAATTATTCAGAGAATAACCGATAGCCATTTGGAATATGCCAAGAACAAAAAAACTGCGTACCATCTTTGGACTTCTCTTATGGCTACATTCGAACGAAAAGGTATGGCAAATCAATTATTAATACGCAAAACACTATTGACAATGAAATTTGACATTAAAAATGACACCTTAGATGAGCATTTTTTGAAGTTTGATAAATTAATTCGAGAATTACGAGCAACTGGAGCTAATTTGGAGGAAATCGATGTCGTCTGCCATATGCTGTTGACAATGCCAACAGAATTTGAAGTAGTTGTTACGGCTCTTGAGACTTTGTCAGTAGATCACCTAACACTTAGTTTTGTTAAAAATAGGCTGTTGGATGAAGAAATCAAACGTAGGAATTTGAAAGAACTAAATCAGGTTGATTCACAATCCTCCTCTGTATTTTCTTCGCAAACATCTTATAAGAACTCGGGATTCAAAAAAGGTGAAAATAAAAGTAAATTTCCATTCAAATGTTACAGATGCGGAAAAACGGGACACATGCGTTCACAATGTAAAGTTAAATTGAACAAAAATAAAATTGGAGGAAATAATGCAGCTAATGTAGCACCGGCAATAGAAGCAGCTCCTGAAAATATTTGTTTTTCAGCTTCTATCATAGATAGCACGAATACAGATATAATCTGGTTTTTAGATTCTGGAGCAACTGAGCATTTGGTCAATAAGAACGTTGAACTGGAAAATACAAAAATTTTACAAAATACGTTAAAAATAAAAGTTGCAAAATCTGGTGTATACCTGGAAGCTAAAATAATGGGTGAAATAAACGTTACAAGTGTTGTTAATGGACGAACCACGTTCATTAGAATAAAAGATGTTCTATTGGTACCGGAATTACAGTATAATTTATTATCTGTCAGGAAGTTAGAGATGAATGGACTTCGAGTGATTTTTGAAGATAGAAAAGGAGTGATTCAAGACGGAAATAAAGTCGTTGCCATAGCACAAAGAAGTAACGCTCAACTTTAAGCTTTGAAGTTTTCTCAAGAAAAGGCATTACTTAGTTCAACAAGCACAACAGACAATACGGAATTATGGCATTATAGATTGGGGCATTTACACTACGACGGAATTGAAAGGCTCAAACCACAGGTTGATGGAATGAATTCAGGTACTGCTAAACAAACGCCAAAAGCATGTACTAACTGCATTGAAGGTAAGCAGACACAATTACCACATAAAATATCACAAATACGTTCGAAAAGACCTCTTGAGCTAATTCACAGCGATTTAATTGGTCCGATTAGTCCCACCTCCTATGATAATAAAAAATACGTGTTAACCTTCATAGATGATTTTACGCATTTTACTTCTACTTATACCTTGGAAAATAAAACTGAAGTTTTACGATATTTTAAACTTTTTTCTCAAACTGCCACTGCCCAATTTAATTTAAAAATATCAAGATTTCGATGTGATAATGGGCGGGAATATATTTCTAAAGAAATAAGGAAACATTTTGAGAATGAAGGAATAAGATTTGAATTTACAACTAGATACACACCGCAGCAAAATGGGGTAGCTAAGCGTATGAATCGGTCTATTCTAGAAAGAGCTCGTTCTATGATTCTAGGCTGCAAGTTGGGCAAGAGTTTCTGGTCGGAAGCTGTCGTAACAGCTACATACTTGATAAATAGAAGTCCAACTTCAGCATTGAATGGAAAGCTGCCTGCTGCTTTGTGGTATGATCAAAAACCTAATCTGCAAAAACTTCGTGTTTTTGGCTGTGTATCGTATTTGTTAATTCCCAAGGAACTCAGAAAAAGTAAATTTAATTCAAAGTCTAAAATTTGTTACCTTGTAGGATATTGTCCCAACGGATACAGACTTTGGTGCCCAGAAGAAAAGAAGATTCTTTTTGGAAAAGACGTAATATTTCTGGAGGAAAAATTTAGTAAGGAAGAATTACATACAGAGACACAGCAGAAAGAAACAGTAACAAGAGAAGATAATTTTAAATCAAGAGGAATTCACGAAGAAAGAGAATTTTCAACGGAAGACGAGAAAGAAGAATTAAGTTCTCGACGTAGTTGCAGAAATCGGAGAAGGCCAGGATATCTAGAAGATTATGCTGTATTGGCCCTGAATGCTGAAACATTTGTAGAGGACGTACCGGAATTCTTTGAAGACATAGAATTGAGAAGTGATAAAATTGAGTGGAGAAAGGCAGTAAAGGAAGAATTAAAATCTCTTGAAGAAAATAAAACTTGGACTTTAACTACATTACCACCTGGAAAGAAATTTATAAATAATAAATGGGTTTTTAAATTAAAACGAGATGAAGCGGGGAATGTAGAAAAATACAAAGCAAGACTAGTGATAAAAGGTTGTAGCCAACGGAAAGGATATGATTTTGAAGAAACATATGCGCCTGTCGTACGTCTCACAACACTTAGAACATTACTGTCGATAGCTGCTAAAGAAAATCTGCAATTACAACAGATGGATGTGAAAAATGCCTTTCTTCATGGAACTCTAAAAGAAGAAATTTACATGACAGTGCCTAAAGGAATTGAAAGTAAAGAAGGACAGGTGTGTAGATTAAATAAAACGCTATACGGACTAAAGCAAGCACCAAGAGCTTGGAATGAAGTATTTGACACTTATACGAAGGAAATTGGACTGCTTCAATCGAATATTGATAAATGTTTATACATCTATAAAACTCTAAGCACGAAACTTTACCTTTTGTTATATGTCGATGACATATTGATAATAGGAAATGATAGAGATAAATTCGACGAAGTTAAAACAAGACTAAAGAAAAGATTTCCAATGAAAGATCTAGGAGAACCAAAATCATTTTTGGGAATTAACATTCAGAGGAAACAATATGCGATATTTCTCAGTCAACCTGTTTATCTACAAAACTTGCTCAAAAGGTTTAATATGGAAGATTGTAAATCAAGTTGTACACCTATGGAAACTAAACCTGAAACCGGAGAAACACCAATAGGTAAAAATTTTGATCAACCGTATCGAGAGTTGGTGGGTTGTCTTATGTACGCCATGGTGACAACCAGACCTGATATTAGCGCAGCTGTTAATTATTACAGTAGATTTCAAAATAACTGGACGCAAGCTCAATGGAAAGGTTTGAAGAGAATCCTAAGATATATCGCGGCAACGTTGAATCTAGGACTTATTTATCGACAAAAGCAGGAAGACAGTTTGATTGGCTACGCCGACGCAAACTGGGGAAGTGAAGAAGATAGAAAATCGACGTCTGGATATTTACTGAAGGTCTTCGGAAATACAGTTTGTTGGTCTACGAAACGACAAACGAGTGTTGCTTTATCTTCTACCGAAGCGGAGTACATCGCTTTGGCAGTGGCCGCTAATGAACTATTGTGGATGAAAAATCTACTCAGCGAACTTGGAAACTATATCCGATTACCAGTAAAGATTTTTGAAGACAATCAAGCTTGTATTCACGTACTTCAGCGTTGGGAACACAAGCGTCTCAAACACATTGAGATAAAATACAATTTTATTCGAGATCTCTACGTTAAAAAGATCTTAGATGTCCAATATATCAAGACTGAAGACCAAATAGCAGACATCCTAACAAAAGGTTTACCAAGATATCAATTTGAAAAACTACGTCTGCAGTTGGAACTCCAGAAAAATCCTTTTTGAATAATTATTGTTTTTCATATACTTTAATGTTATGTGTGGTTATTAAATTGAGGAGGGGTGTTAATATGTGCAATTTAACAAACAAAAGGAAAACACATCTTTCCTATTTCATTCAGTAACCATATGTACAGAGTGTACATTAATGATTGAAAGGCGTTTGAATTTGGCGCGTTGTCAAATTAGTAATTTTCGTCTTACAAGATTGGTATTCATGCTGGATATGTTGAATTTCGTCAGTAGCGTGCGTGTGTTGTATTGTTTACGTTTTGATTTCCTTATTTTATTATTATTGAGTTAGTATTAACGAAAAGGTTATTTTTATTTCCACTTTTGCTGTCAGACATTTTTCATTGGTAAGTACAGCCATATAACAGGAAATAAAAATACACACAAACGTTTTAGGTTAGCGATGGTTTTCACGGACCTGCACAATAAATTTATTGTTGAGGCCTATTTTCGGTCGGGGATACGCAATGAACAAAATGTGTGGAATTATTCTTATCAAAGTTGTCACCAACAATTTCAAGAACAGTTCCCTGAAGTGGTATTCACATATGATTCTTTTATGCAACACGTCCGCCGTATAATTCAGAGATTTCGTGAAACAGGCAGTGTTTCTAAAGGAAAATCTACAGGCCGGCCCACTGTTCTCACCGAAGAAGTCATCGCAGATATTCATCAAAGAATGGATGTAAGTCCAAGAAGTCTTTACGGTGTTTATCGGCTCAAACGAATTTATCACTTGGTACATGTCAAAAGGCTTGCAAGAAGGTTCTACATTTACATCCATATAAGATAACTGTAACTCATGAGTTGCTACCTCTTGATTTGCCTCGTCGAGTGCAATATTGCCAATGGTTTAATGAGTTCTTAAATAATGACGATATTTTAGACATAACTTTCTTCAGTGATGAAGCATGGTTTCATCTCAGCGGTTATGTAAATTCGCAAAACCATAGAATATGGTGTGCAGAAAACCCTCATATTTTTGAAGAGACTTCATTACATCCTCAGAAGATCGGTGTGTGGTTGGCAATGTCAAGAAGGAGGATCGTTGGACCTATTTTTTTTCAACACAATATTAATGCACTTGCATATCAAGAAACAATTTTAAATCCTTTCATTGAAGAACTTCATAACGATGAATTACAACGGGTTACTTTCAACAGGATGGAGCTACAGCCCACACTACACTGACAACGTTGAATCATTTGTAACAGTTCTTTGGGGATAGGTTAATAAGTAGGGACAGATGGCCTCCTCGGTCACCAGACTTAACCCCACTTGATTTCTTCATGTTCGGTTTTTTAAAAAATAAAGTGTTTTCAGAACGTCTCCATACGTTAGAAGAATTACAAAATGCTATTACAGAGGCTGTCAACAGCATCACTCCAGAGACACGACACAAAGTTTTCGAAAACATGAAAAGAAGAGTAAATTTGTGTTTTATATTCTCCATATCAATGTATATTCTCCATATCAATGTATGTAATTAATAAACGTAAAATAATTTCTAATCACTAATAAATTGTTTTAATAATATATAATTTTATGTGCCGCCCATGGTAAAACAGAATAGTATGCAGTACCAACTTTTACAAATAATCTAATGGGCGGGAAATTCAAACACCCTTCAATCATTAATGTACACTCTGTACTACTACATAACGACATAAAAAAAGAAGATAGTTTATCGAATGTAAATAAGTCTGTCAATACAAGTTTGTAATCTTTGCACTTCTTCAAAAGTTAAATTAAAACTTTCTTCTGAAGTAATTTGGTAGCTTTACTGCAAACTGCATAAGTGAACAATCCAGAATATCGCCATCATCTTTTAAAAATATTTCGTCCTCAATTTCAACATGCATTTTAAAATTTAAAACCACAATCGAGTTTATAACAGCTTTAAGAGCACCTTATATTTTTTAGGTTGACATTAGAGCTTAAACTGACCAAATTACAGGATTAAAGTTAAACCGGTTTAAAGCGAAACAGATTGACGTTGCATACAATATAAAATAACTAAACCCAATTAGCTCTTAATCTCGATTAACTATGAGCGGTGCATACGGCCCTTAAACCTCCTTTGTACAAATGGCCCATTACCGAAAATTTAAAAAAGTGTCATAACTGCAAGTGATTTTTTTCAAAGGAAATGAGGAATATCAAAAATGAATATCGGAATTCACTTCTCAAATTATTTTATTCAATACAAAAATTGTTAGACTTAATATGAATACGATCAATACAAAGACAGTACCTGATCTCTATAATTAAAATTACTGCATATATCAATTTTGGGGCTTGATCCAGCTATACATAACGTAGTAAAAGGTTCATTGTGATATGCAGCACTGTACACTGAAACTGAAGACACTGGAATCTCTGATACCATATCACCATTGAAGCTCATCTGATGAAAGTACTCGGCAGTGCCACCCGCAAGTATGTTATTGTCATGGAACTCAGCAACATGTACTCCTCGATTTTCTATCGGGAAAATTGTTGTGGTATTGAGAGTGCGCAGGTGCCACAAAGCCAATCTGGGTCCTCCACCACATAACTACGATTTTAAAGACAGATACTTTTTAATGAGGTTTCAATTTTTGATATATTTACATTGTGATCAATAATGTCGTTAATAAATTACCTACATATTAAAAAAATACTTACTAGCCAATCTTCGCTAAGGCAAACAGCACCAATCCACTTTCCTAAATCAGGTCTCGCTAGTTTATCATACTTGTGAGGTTCAATTTTGGTTGCAACAAGCTTGCTTCGAATATCCCATACATTTACCAGACCATCTTCTCCTCCTGACACTAATTCATTGCCACTGTAATATTTAACAAAGGTATTACATTTTGAGTTGAAAGTTTGGGTCTCTAGTCCATAAGTTAACTATGTTATTATTTTAATCATATCATTCATTCATGGCTTAAAATGTTTTTAATTAGAAAGTCTCCTAAATGGCAATCCTTTAAATATACACACTTCAATTAAAAATTAAGACAGATAAACTTAGGATAATAATAAGTTCATAATTAAAGCTGGTTCTTGTCCGATGAAAATTGTATCACAAACTCTTTTAAACGGACACTAAATGGCGCACAAACACTTATCGCTGTCGAACGACTGCGAAACGTTCATTAATAACTTCTTCTATCTGTATTTTTCTGTATCTAGCTAAAGTACAATGTGATCAATAATGATTGTACATGCCACTGTTTTAAATTATAAGTTCCTACTACGATATACCACCTTCTAATAATGTTTTTAATGTGAAGCAGTCTTTCAAGTAGCTGATTGGTTTCTAGTGTTGTAAATTGGATTATAAACCGGTTATTAACTGGTTAATTATCCGGTTAATAACACCCGGTAAATTAAGTTATTTACCGTAATGGTTATTTACTTTGAATTTGCCGCCAATAATTTGGAAATATTTGCAATGAAACTTTTTAAGTATTAATTTTAGATGGTTAGGGTTAACAACAAATAAAGAAATAGTAATTGTGATGCAATAAATTTTGATACATCGATATGCATCAGTAGCAGGGGCGTGAAAAATTATCGATAATATTTTCATAAATATCAAAGGAGGACGCGATTCAAATGTTTTCTTCATTTTGCATCGATATATCGACATTCTAAAGTTATCGATAAGCGATATCTAATTTTAAAACCTGATATTGCGCATGCGCATCCCTAATTGATACCCGATGTTCGATCGTACGAAATTCGCTACATCGATACAAAAACCGTCACCAAATTCGATGTACATTTTACTGTATCGCTCACCTCTAATTATAAGTCCATTAACATTAGATCATTACCATTCCATTTATTATAAGATCATAACATAACCTTTAAATTATTATTCTTCATAACTAGAAAAATTCTATTTTTTCATAAAATCAAGATTGTGAGATAGCTGAATTTGGTCTTTTTTAAAAGGATAAGTCAAAAGCAATACATTAACACCAGTTTTATTCCATTTTGTTATTTACTTTATTTACCGTTTAATTAACAGGTTAATAATCCGGTAAATTAAGTAAATTATATAATTTACCGGTAAATTTACAACACTATTGGTTTCATATCATAACTTTGTATATAGCAAAGAATTAAATAAACAAATATAAAAAAATTGCTAGCAACAAACAAAATTCACTAATTTCCAGAATTCCCCAAGTTCTAACTTTAGCTTATAACTCACCCCCTAAATATTGATATAAATTTTCTTGGAAAGTAGTTTTTTTCAGACAGTCTTTATTGATCACATTGTACGTACTATCGCGTCCTTAAAATTTCGCACGATTTTTTATCAAGTAGTCAGAATTTCTCTAAATTATAGTTTTGTAGAACAGGCTCTTTCCTCAATTTTGACACTAAAGACATTTAACCAAAAGTCAGATTGTTTGGTTATATTTTAAGAACAGCAAGATAATAAAGTACTAGAACTGAAATAACAGAAAAAAGGTAGCGACCAACCATCTCCTAATTTTGCGATTGCAAAACCCTTCTCTCCTTCAGAAAGCACGGGATTTGGCATTGTGTTGCTACAATTTTAGCATTACATTTGAAATCTGACGTTTAAAATGATTATTTTTGACAAGCCGTCCAAGAAAGCCATATTTACAGCGAGAAATCAAATCGTGCGAAATTATAAGGACGCGATAGTACATGCCCTACACTGAACTTTAGATTTAGGGTGCGTTCCGTACTTGCATCTGCATTCAATTCGATGCGTTTGGAAAAGCGTTTTAAATTTGCCGTTGATGCGTCAAATGAATCGGAACGCTTAGGATAAATTATTGTTAAAGGAGGAAGAAAATATATTTGTAACAGTGATTAAAATGTTCACACTACTTGTAAAGTAGTATTAAATATATCCATTTGTATTTAAAATTAAGAAAATACTAACTCTGATTTAGTTTTACTGCTGTTTCAGCATCTTCATGGGTAATCCTGCAGTTTAGGTGGCCAAATGTAGCGCAGGAGCAGAAACGTTTTCACATGGTTGCCACATTATTGTATATCGGTTTATTTTATTCGTTAAATTATTCCCACTTTTTCAGTTGTGTGCTTTTATTTATACATACATACAAAACTTGCTCTTAATATTAAAACAAAATTTTTCCTAAATAAAGAACAACAAATTCATTTGGAGAAACAAATTTGATGGAAACATTTTTATGAATTTTTTATTTGTATAACGCCACAACACAATTTGTAAGAATTAGATTAATTTTTAATTGATTAGATTTATTTACATTAAGACTGGGAATCATATTCGAATACATGTGCACTTTCTATTCGAATACGTTTAAATTCGAATTTTCAAATTATTCAGTGAATTGAAAAATGCAAACATTCAAATATTAACTTAACCCACCTCACCTGAATTCGAGTGTCAAATTTAATAATTCGATTATTCGAATATACTTTGTAACTACTTTCCTACTTCATTAATAGAATCGTATTGCGCCACTCAAAAGAAGGCATCCCTGCAATCTTTGACACAATAATGTAGACCTCTTTTTTTACGAAGTCTATCTATTTTCGTCGGCTGCTACGCGTTATAGCATTTCTCATATCATTTATTCTCAAAATATTGTCCAGAAGTGATGTTTGGATATACTTTAAAATGAAAGTGACAAAGTACAGTGTAAATTTTGCCCGTACAGTGCAATTTCGATATCATTATTCGAATACTTATTTAAATATTCGATTTATTTGTATTATTTAAGTATTGGATTTATTCGATTTATTCGAATTAATTCGATTTATTTATTCGAATATTCGAATAAATTTTCAATTGAATATTCGAATAGCAAATCTGAGAAAAGTCCCAGCCTTAAAATTATATAAATATAGTTATTAATTTCCTTAATTACTTGTTTTATTTTAGTGTAATTTCTAACTTTCATTATATTAGTTAGATTAATTAGGTATTAGCTAGGTATTAGTTCATGGGTTATATTTATTTGTATTTAATTTGTTTTGTATTATGCACCTTACAAGTACTTTGCACTTTATGCTACTTACTACACATTATACTAAATAATAATATTATTCATATTGTACATATTATGTATATGAATTTATTCTCCTTCTTGGCGTAAAAATTCAACATTTGGCAACAACGCAATACAGATACCGCTATACGTCAGAATTTGGCGACCTAAACTGTAGGATTACCTCTTCATGGATTTAAAATTGTAATCTTCAGTCTGTTAAGACAATTTGCACGAAATCCATTTCAATTACAAAAAGAGTTTGCTTCTAGTTGCTTAAAAACACCAATAAGTTACTTTAACATCCCACTTTAACAACAAACGCATCAAGTGCACTTCGTCTTGACATGAGGCATTTGATGCATTTAGAATAGCCTCCATCAGGGACTTCATTTGCATTGGTACGTCAGTGTGATGCGCACTACCAATGTTTAACAGAACGGTTTTTGTAGGCATTAAACGCATAATGCAATTAATGCGATACAACGGAATGCACCCTTAAAATAAAACTGATAAAATATGAAATAAAGGGTCGGTTTTCAACATATTTTTTTTTTAATGAGGACCAGAAATTTGGTTTATTTATATTACATTAGGTAGTTTTAGTCTTTTAAACTTTAGACTTACTTGTAACATATGGAATGTACGTAGTTAGTGTGTCCACTTAAAGTATGCAAAATCAATCCACCTTCAATTTTGATAATGTAGATATTATTATCACCACAGCCTACGTAAATAACATCTAATTCCTTATTATACACCATACAATTTATGTCTCCCTTTTCCAGGTTTTCTTTGCTATTTGGCAAGTCAATCTTCCAAGATGGCTTTGTGTCTTTCGATGTCTTAACAACTTTCCACTGGTAACCATAAATGCATCCCACGGTACCAACGATCAAATAATTATCTGTAGTGACTAAACTGTTAATTTGCATGTCCTCTTCCACTACGAATACGTTCTTGGGTAGGCGTTCATTCTTTGCGGAGTTCAGATCAGGATTTATGATTTTTGCTAAGCTAATAATGTAAAAATTGCAATAAACTTGAACTACCGTGAAAGAAATTTTGGTTGATATACTTACTAGAATACTGAAATCTGTCCGTAAATATCTCCTACCACTAGGTAATTACCGCATGGGGTGAATGTTTGACTTAACACAGTATTATAGAAGTTTTTATCAACCATTATTTTTGGTTTTTGTCTTATAGCGTTTTTCACTGTGCGCACTCAGAATATTTTCATCTTATTTTAACCTCATGTAATGAAACGGGATAGAGATATTCTGAGTGCGCAGTCAGTGCACAATTTAGTCCCAGTGAAAAACGCTATTAACCTCAAAAAATTTTGAAGAGAAGTCAGTGCTCCCAACAGTTGCTATAACAAAATTACAAAATCCGTAGTCCGTAGATGCATCAGGAACTGGGAAAAAAATCACCAGATTTGCGTTGAAAACAAGGGTGAAGATGAAGATACGGCTACGGCATCGGAAAATGCAATTACATTTGACGGAAGTTACCACTGCGATAGGTCAGTGTCATTGCCGTCTTGAAGTAAAGGCCATCAGGTTACCGGCTTTTGTTCCTGGTGACGTCACCGTAAGAGTCTCTCGTTGCTTTAATATCTAGTCTTTTCGTGTATTTTTTTAATTTTTTCGAGTGTTTTTGTGTTAATTGTTGTTATTTTTATGTTTTTTTGATGTTTTCGTGTTGTGTTTGGTTAAAAAAGTACGTGTTTGTGTTTTAATTAGTTGTAGTGTTAGTTTTTTTTTTATAATTGTATAGGTTAGAACATTTTTTTAAAATCTTTGAGTTGTGTTGTGTTTTTTGAATTTCAGTTGAAATAAATACACAAGTAGTATAATATATCATTCTCCACACGTACTATATTAATCCCATTATGTTCCTGTTTCTAGAAAATGCCTAACAAGTGCTGTGTGCCAAATTGCATGTCCAACACAGAAAGTGGCTTCTATATTCCTACTTTTTCCTTTCCGAAAGAAGAACCCATGCGCTCCTTATGGTTAAGGAAAATACCTCGTACTGACTTTGTTATTTCAAAGAATACTCACTTTCGGGAAGAGTTTGTAGTCAGAAATCATGAAGTAACAAAGGATGATGGTTATTACTGTTTACACTTTTATTTTTACTCGATGATGAAACACGCATGTTATAGGGTCCAAATTAACCTTACCAAGACATCGACTAACCCTTAAACCTGATGCCTACCCTTCCATTTTCCCCAATCTACCTGCATACCTCTCCGAAGTTCCTTCAGTGAAACCACAGTCTACATACAGTCTGTTCACTTGGCATCGGTACCTTTGATCTTTGTGTCTTCAACCCAACCACTGCGCATTCCTCCATGCGTTGATTCTTACGTGGCGCAAACAATTTCAATTTAAAATCTTGCAGTATTTGCAGTTGCCCGAACGTGCCCGAACCAAGCCGGTAAACCAAACTACGAATAGAAACAGCGAGACTACTGCGCATTCATCCCCGAGTTTCCAAGAATTTTGTACGCGAAACTAGCGCCAGTGACAAGATTGTATGTAGACTGTGGTGAAACGTTGAAATTCAAGTGATAGATCCATGGCCAACTCCATTAACATTCACTGACGTGTATGTATGGCCGTTTCAATTCGACTTTTAAAAATTTTGACGGTACTCCACTCAGCGCCTCTTGTGAGTTTTTAAGTAATTGCAGTTGCCATTAAGTTACTGTCAGTAGTTCTGTAGTATCTTTAATAGAGAGCGCTGAGGGGAGTACTCCACGGCATGCTTTCCGAAACCGATTTTTAGGCGAATTGACACGGCCATACATACACGTCAGTGAATGTTAATGTTGCTGGCCATGGATAGATCATGGCCAGCAACATTAACATTCACTGACGTTTATGTATGGCCGTGTCAATTCGCCTAAAATTCGGTTCCGGAAAGCATGCCGTGGAGTACTCCACTCAGCGCTCCCTATTAAAGATACTACAGAACTACTGATAGTAACGTAATGGCAACTGCAGTTACTTAAAAACTCACAAGAGGCGCTGAGAGGAGTACCGTCAAAATATTTAAAAGTCAAATTGAAACGGCCATACATACACGTCAGTGAATGTTAATGTAGCCGGCCATGGATAGATAAAACATTGGCCTATTAGTTTTTAATCAAAAAAGATTAAATTTATTAAAAATATATATACAAAGTCACTTACTATGTGTAATTCGGAAAAAATTATTCATTATTCATCGTCACTTCAATCGTGTAGTGGTCACATTTAAACCACAAAATCATTAAATAAAAAATATTTCTGGCTATTCCTATAGTATCAGTAGTGTCTTAGAGACATTCTTCTCGCAATTCCACACATAAAAAAGTAAAAAACATAAAAGAAATAAAACATTTTCACAAATAAAAACATGCGCCTAAAGTAGGGTTATGTCACGGTGGCCTCTTACGGTGACGTCACGTTTCAACCTGATAGCCTGGACACAGTATAAATATCTTACAGTAGGGACAAACCGTGTCGGCACCTTTGATGTTCAATACCCCGATTTTTCACCCCAACATGGCCGATATTGGCGGTCCTTCATTCTACTGCAGTTAGATGTCACTAGTGCTGTCCATGTGTTTATGCAGATTTAAAGCCGAAAACAGTAAAAACATAAATTAAATGTAGCTTCGCCCACAAGGGATGAACGTGTAAAGTCAAATACTTCAGTCTTCCTCTCTTTCCGAATAAAATAATCAATATCATGTACAATATTTAACACAAAATTACACCTATTATGTACAATCGACGAAACTAACAACGAAAATTAACCTTATGCCTATGAAAACTTCAAACTATAACCACATATAACCGTGCTATAACCACACTTTTGTACACGATGAAATGACGTGTTGCGCCACACTCGGTCGTCTGTGGAAGGACCGCCAATTTCGAAACATGCGCATTAAAAAACTGTTCATGCAAATACCGGATTTGTCCCTACTGTAAGATGTTTATACTGTGGCCTGGACTTCAAGACGGCAATGTCAGTGTCTCCAATATGATGGGTTTGTTGAAATCAGTAAATCAAAAATAATTATCGGATTTTGTGTTTGTATCTGAGTGTAGAACGAGCATATGTATTAATTTAGCAACTGTGGTTAGTTTTATACGAACGATACATTGATAGGTAATTATAGACTTGAGTGAAGAAGTGAAGTGAACGACTTTTAGGTTAGTTTTGGAATTTTTTCTATGATCAGTAGGGCAACAAGCGCAATGTAAATAAGTTCCAAAAAGCGCAAATTTCTTCCAAGTAATGAGTGTTCAATAAAAAAAAACGATCAAATAGGCTTTGACACGATATTGTTATCAGGAACATATTGCTGTGATATCTGGACCCTTCCAGATTTTAGCATTTGTTGCAAATTTTCTGTTTCTGGCCCCACGTTTTGGGAGTTAATTTTAATGCTGTGATTTGTGGGATATTTTACAAATTTTCCTTGCACGTTATGTTTCTCAGGGTAATTTGTCAATATTTTTATAAATCTTTGTTTTGTTTATTATTATTTTTATTGCTTTCTTACTTCGTTGTTGCTGCGACGGCTCCTGCTCCGGTGATGTATTTATCGAAAGGGTGAACAACAGTTCACGGATTGGTTTAACATTAGAGGGATATTTTCGCGACGGATGAAAGACGGTGTGTTTTAAACGGTGACCAGAAAAAAGCGTACACGAAAAAAGCCCACACGAAAATTGCGCACAAAAAAAAGCCCACAGCGAAAAATACGGACAAGAAAAAAGCGCACAACGAAAATTGCGCACACCGAAAAATGCCCACATGGAAAAATGCGTACACGGAAAATTGCTCACACCGAAAAATGCTCACATAGAAAAATGCGCACATGGAAAATTACCCACATTGAAAAATGCCCACAGAGAAAATTGCGCACACAGAAAATTGCTCACACCGAAAAATGCTCACTCAGAAAAATGCCCACATAGAAAAATACGCACATTATGTTTTATTTTCACATAAAAATGAAATTTATGCGCATTTCCATTACCGTACATGGTGTGTTAAATAACGTGCCTTTTTTAAATTTCTCCTCGTAGTTGGCCGTGAATTATTAGTTATGGTTATGAACTAGCGTTGCTTGAAACTTAAATTGACGTACGGTTGCGGAATTAAAAAAAGCATACACTCAAAATGTCTCGCTGTGAACTTAACTTTGTTTGAAATATTTACAGTTGGTTCTTGTCCGATGAAATTTGTATCACAAAATCTTCTAAGCGGACACTAAATCGCGCAACTATACACTTTACGTTTCGCAGTCGTTCGACTGCTTCGTCAGAAGTGAAAATTATGTTGTCAAAATAAACAAGGTTGTCAACGGAAACTGAAAAAGTAACTTGATTTTTTTTTTTTATGTATATTATATTTATTTTTTAATCTAAAAATAATTTGAACATTACAAATGTTAAAAAATTGACAGATCTATGTTCTATTTAAGGAATCGAGAAAACTACAAAATGTATCGTTTAAATTTGCAAAATCAGTACGTTTGTTAATAGAATTCGACGACATTTTTATTTTACACATTTCTATAAAACGTCTTTTGAAAATATTAGACTCGTAATATAAAATGTTAGTATTTTCAAAATCAAAATTATGGTCATTTTCTAATGAATGTTCTACAAGCATTGAATGATTTTGATTATTTTTTGGATATGATATTTATGTTGGTCTAGACGTTTTTAAATTTTGGCTTGTTTCTCCAATATAACATGAATTACAATTGAAACATTTAATTTCATAAACTACGTTTGGTTGTTTTAATTTTGGTGTTTTGGTTTTTAAATTTGAGAAAATACTATTTAAATTATTTACAGATTTGCTAGCTAAAATTAAATTGTGTTTTTGAATATGTGTTTAAATGTGTCATATAGTGGTTCAATGTAGGGTAATGATATGTATTTTTTGTTTGAAGTTTGTTTATTGTTATTGTGGATTTTTGAATTTTGTAAATATTTAACACGATTTTTTATTACTGATTCTATAAGATTTATTGGATAAGAATTTTGAACAAGAGTCTTTTTTATTAAATTTAAATTATCATAAATGAAAAGTTTATCTGAAAGTAAAACAGCTCGATCTGTTAAAGAAATAATTGTTGCAATTTTATAGTTTTTAGAAGTATACGAATGAAAATTAATATATCTACCTGACCACGTAGGTTTATGAAACCAATTTGTTATTAATTTGTTATTACGTCTGATGATATTTACATCTAGAAAACTTAGTGAATTGTTAATTTCTTTTCTACTGTAAATTGTAATCTATTATGAAAAGAGTTAAATCTACTTAAAACAAAGTCTACTTTATCTGAAGGCAAAATCAATAAAATATCATCGACGTAACGAAAATATAAAGTTAAATTGAAAGGTAATGAGTTAATGACACTTTTTTCTAGTTCCTGCATGACAATTTCAGCTAAAGCAGGCGATAAAGGAGACCCCATTGCTGTACCGAAAATCTGTTTATAAAATTTATCATTAAAAGCGAAATAAGATGTTTCAAAACATAAAGTAACAATTTCTAAAAAATTTTCTTTGGAAATGTCTGTAAAATCTTTAATTTCTATCCACCTATCATTAATGCTTTTTAAAGCTAACTCTTTTGGAATGAAGTTCATAAGAATTTTTTATAAAGTATTCTGATTTACTAGTAACTTGAGTAAGAATTTTTGAAACAAATTTTGATAAGAAATATAGAGAAGAACCTGTAGTAGAAACTATTGGCCGAAGAGGTGTGTTAGGTTTGTGAATTTTTGGAATGCAGTATAATTTAGGAAATATGGGATGCTGTACTTTAAGAGATTTAGCAATATTATTACTAATTTCAACAGATTTTTCTAACTTATTAATAATATTGAAAGTTTTACGTTGGAAATTTTCTGTGGGATCGTTATTTAATTCTACGTATTATTGTCAGAGAGCATGGTTTGAACTTTTGAAAAATAGTCATTTTTGTCAATCAAAACAGTAACATTGCTTTTGTCTGCTACTGTGACAATGATGTTTGGATTTTCTTTAAGAAATTTTTTACAAGCCAAAAGATCTCGAATAAGAATTTTATATTTTGATTTTTCAAAAGTCCTATCAATATTCCTAATGTAATTTAGAAAATTAGAACAAAATTTATTTCTTACTTGTATTTTGGAAGTTGAATCTAAAGATTTTATACCAAACTCTAAGCTACTTAAAACGTTTAGAAAATCTACTTGTTTTTTATTAAAATAGGGTAATGAAAATGTTTTTCCCAAAGCAAAAATGTATTTTAAATTTGACGGAATTTCAGTTTTGGTATAATTAATTAACCATTTATCGATTGTATTTTGGTCAAATTTGATATAAAAGTTTTTATCTCTAATAGAAATAAGATTATCCAACTTTTTAATCTGTGTCGATCGAATTCTATTAAACAACCTTTCATTTTTTTGGTTTTCAAAATGTAGAAAATTGTTTATTGTAATATTATCTAGAAAATTACTTAACTGTCCTAAAGTATAATCTAATTTCCACATTAATTTGGTAAGAATTTTTAGAGTTACTTCAATTTCATATGAAAGAATTTTATCCTAAACATAGGATTTTACAATTTTGTGGAGGGTCGCTACGGGCACCAAAGTAAGGTACTGTGCAAAATTTATTCTAAAACTTTAACTAAAATTACCAAAATAAAAAATCGTAAGCTCTTTTTGCTTAAATGTAGAAAAGAAGGAGTATATCCTAATCATATTATTAACCCTTTGAAAAGAGCGTATGATATGTCATGTCAGAAAATTGACAAATATGTATCGGATTTCGCTAATAAAATTCTTTCATATGAAATTGAAGTAACTCTAAAAATTCTTACCAAATTAATGTGGAAATTAGATTATACTTTAGGACAGTTAAGTAATTTTCTAGATAATATTACAATAAACAATTTTCTACATTTTGAAAACCAAAAAAATGAAAGGTTGTTTAATAGAATTCGATCGACACAGATTAAAAAGTTGGATAATCTTATTTCTATTAGAGATAAAAACTTTTATATCAAATTTGACCAAAATACAATCGATAAATGGTTAATTAATTATACCAAAACTGAAATTCCGTCAAATTTAAAATACATTTTTGCTTTGGGAAAAACATTTTCATTACCCTATTTTAATAAAAAACAAGTAGATTTTCTAAACGTTTTAAGTAGCTTAGAGTTTGGTATAAAATCTTTAGATTCAACTTCCAAAATACAAGTAAGAAATAAATTTTGTTCTAATTTTCTAAATTACATTAGGAATATTGATAGGACTTTTGAAAAATCAAAATATAAAATTCTTATTCGAGATCTTTTGGCTTGTAAAAAATTTCTTAAAGAAAATCCAAACATCATTGTCACAGTAGCAGACAAAAGCAATGTTACTGTTTTGATTGACAAAAATGACTATTTTTCAAAAGTTCAAACCATGCTCTCTGACAATAATACGTAGAATTAAATAACGATCCCACAGAAAATTTCCAACGTAAAACTTTCAATATTATTAATAAGTTAGAAAAATCTGTTGAAATTAGTAATAATATTGCTAAATCTCTTAAAGTACAGCATCCCATATTTCCTAAATTATACTGCATTCCAAAAATTCACAAACCTAACACACCTCTTCGGCCAATAGTTTCTACTACAGGTTCTTCTCTATATTTCTTATCAAAATTTGTTTCAAAAATTCTTACTCAAGTTACTAGTAAATCAGAATAAGTTCGCAAAAATTCTTATGAACTTCATTCCAAAAGAGTTAGCTTTAAAAAGCATTAATGATAGGTGGATAGAAATTAAAGATTTTACAGACATTTCCAAAGAAAATTTTTTAGAAATTGTTACTTTATGTTTTGAAACATCTTATTTCGCTTTTAATGATAAATTTTATAAACAGATTTTCGGTACAGCAATGGGGTCTCCTTTATCGCCTGCTTTAGCTGAAATTGTCATGCAGGAACTAGAAAAAGTGTCATTAACTCATTACCTTTCAATTTAACTTTATATTTTCGTTACGTCGATGATATTTTATTGATTTTGCCTTCAGATAAAGTAGACTTTGTTTTAAGTAGATTTAACTCTTTTCATAATAGATTACAATTTACAGTAGAAAAAGAAATTAACAATTCACTAAGTTTTCTAGATGTAAATATCATCAGACGTAATAACAAATTAATAACAAATTGGTTTCATAAACCTACGTGGTCAGGTAGATATATTAATTTTCATTCGTATACTTCTAAAAACTATAAAATTGCAACAATTATTTCTTTAACAGATCGAGCTGTTTTACTTTCAGATAAACTTTTCATTTATGATAATTTAAATTTAATAAAAAAGACTCTTGTTCAAAATTCTTATCCAATAAATCTTATAGAATCAGTAATAAAAATCGTGTTAAATATTTACAAAATTCAAAAATCCACAATAACAATAAACAAACTTCAAACAAAAATACATATCATTACCCTACATTGAACCACTATATGACACATTTAAACACATATTCAAAAAACACAATTTAATTTTAGCTAGCAAATCTGTAAATAATTTAAATAGTATTTTCTCAAATTTAAAAACCAAAACACCAAAATTAAAACAACCAAACGTAGTTTATGAAATTAAATGTTTCAATTGTAATTCATGTTATATTGGAGAAACAAGCCAAAATTTAAAAAAACGTCTAGACCAACATAAATATCATATCCAAAAAAATAATCAAAATCATTCAATGCTTGTAGAACAGTCATTAGAAAATGACCATAATTTTGATTTTGAAAATACTAACATTTTATATTACGAGTCTAATATTTTCACAAGACGTTTTATAGAAATGTGTAAAATAAAAATGTCGTCGAATTCTATTAACAAACGTACTGATTTTGCAAATTTAAACGATACATTTTGTAGTTTTCTCGATTCCTTAAATAGAACATAGATCTGTCAATTTTTTAACATTTGTAATGTTCAAATTATTTTTAGATTAAAAAATAAATAACATGTGTTTTTTTAAAAATGCCATAAAGGTTGGCCATGAAAATTAAAACTCATGTCGTAGCTTGGCATCTAACACATGCCAAATCTGAAAATTTGAAGTAAATGAATGGAGCTAAGACATGAATTTTCTTTTCCACAGCCACCCCTTATGGCATTTTTAAAAAAACACATGTTATAATATACATAAAAAAAAAAATCAAGTTACTTTTTCAGTTTCCGTTGACAACCTTGTTTATTTTGACAACATAATTTTCACTTCTGACGAAGCAGTCGAACGACTGCGAAACGTAAAGTGTATAGTTGCGCGATTAAGGCTGGGTTTCTCAGTCCTAGTTTAACTTTAAACTCCTGTTTATTTCCATAGGAACAACTGTTTGTATAATTGCTACCATGGGAATAAACAGGAGTTTAAAGTTAAACTAGGACTGAGAAACCCAGCCTTAGTGTCCGCTTAGAAGATTTTTTTGTTTGAAATATTTTCAACTTCTACGTCAAAATAATTGTCAAGGTGACATACCGACAGTAACATGCCGCATTTAACTATTGCTCAAAAACCGCAAATAATTGCACTAATTGAAGAAGGATGGTTAGTAAGAAGACACATTTAGAGTTGTGAAAAGCTGGCTTGAAGAAAATAACGTTGTGCGCTTGCCATATTGCCATGGCCTTCCAGAAGCCCAGATATCAACCCCATTGAACATGTTTGGGGTTATATCGTGAAGAAAATGTACGCCATTCATTTTAGAGCTGCAAATGCACACGAATTATTAGATAAGATTGAAGAAATTGGGAATGAACTTTCCCCTGACTATATCCGTTCTTGTATTTATTCAATGCCTGAGCGTTTGTAAAGTGTGAGAAATAATGGAGCTGCTGTGAAGTATTAGACATTAATTTGTTAAATATATTTATGTATGTTATTTTATCGTAAATGAATTCTCAGTTTAGTTTACTATTGCCAAATCTATTGCTTTCTTGTTGACTCCTAAAAGTGAAAGTTGAATTATGCATTGTGTCATTTTACATGATTTAATTGTCAGCGTTTATGTCAATCTGACAGATATCGATTTACACTACTCTAATATTGCAAAATATAACCTAAACGCCTAAAGACTTGTATGCTTTTTTTGATTCCGCAACCGTACCATCGTAATCAGAAAAACCGACTACACTCGAAATTTTAGTTAATTGAAGCGTGCTTTAAAATGAACTTCTGTCATTTTGACATTAATATTATTTTGAAATGGATGAGATTTTATAGGTTTTTTATGTATAAAAATCGACTACAGCGAAGTAAAATCGACACTTCCATTTTCCAAACATTTAGTTGTGTAACATTAGGTTTGACACCATTTGTCATGTATTTGTCAACCTATAAAATATCATCCATCTCACTCGATTCCAAAGAAATAAATATTCTCTATGATTACTAACATTAACAGCAAATTCAGTTGCAATTGCTCGAATACTGATTCCGTCTTGCAATCGCGTTTGAATTATTGCCTTCTGAATTGCTTTTAATTGGGGTATTTTTATTTAATTTGTCAAAATAATATTAATATCAAAATGACAGAAGTTCATTTTAAAGCACGCTTCAATTAACTAAAATTTCGAGTGTAGTCGGTTTTTCTGATTACGATGGTACATCATAACCTCATGTTTTTTATTAAAAGAAATTGCCGAATTCGGTAATTCTACTTTTTACTCCGTGCTTGCATCACGTGATTTGCCGAACTTAACAAAATGTAAGTCATAAAATACAGTTTGTTAAATGAATCTTTTTACGCATGTCATTGATTTTATCCGTATGAAACACATTAATATGTAGTTTCAAGCCAAGTAATAAATAGTAAATGTTAATGTTTACAACAGTGGTACCATTTCTTAAAAAGCGCAATTCCGTAATTTACGCGGCAAATTTCCGTATTTTAAAAATTAATTCCGTACATAATATTCTTACCAGTAAAAGTAAAAGAAAAAGGTACTTATCGTACCTACATAACTAGTCTGATAACAGTGATAACTATACTTGGATTGCACAATAATGAACTAAACAAAACATAACCAAATATACACATGTAAACTACACTTACAAACCGCGAACCGGTATTTCACAGTGTTGCCATTCCGCTACTCTAATTTCAAAATTAAAAAACCACAACCTGTTGAATTATGTTGCCAAAAAACAAAATTCCCAGATATATTTTAGTTGGTACTTCACATTGTCGTTATACAAACTGGTCAAGAATCACTGTTTGAGTTGGCAGTGCTGAATTTTATTTTTAAATGGTACAACTGGAGTAACTTTCGGTTGTGGAAGGTTTGACACTGACAGCCGTCAGTTTATAAACGTCATTTGACATTTCAAATTCAAATTAAAACGCTAATTTTTATTCACATAACCTACAATCTTGTCACTATTGATGTTACGTGAAATAAATCAACAAAATCCGGTTGCAGTGTTGCAAATAGCCGAATAAAAAAATGCTCTTAATTGTATTACCACTCAAACAGTTATTCTTGACCACTTTGTAGTTTATGCGCGTCAGTAATTTTGCGTCAAAATTTGAAATATCATGTAACACTTAATTTGCCCTAAATCTTATGATGTCGCAAAAACACAGAAATCTTTTAAATTGTGGAGTTGAAATTTTCTTCCCCCTAAATTTATCACTAGCAGGTACATGCAGCAGCGTTGCCGGTTCTATCCACGGGGTAAATTGCGAGGTTGGTGGTTTTTTGATTTTGAAACAGACAATACTTCTACTCCTACCTTAAAAAAATAATAATTTATTATTACCGAACAGCCAAAGTTAAATGATATATTAGAAACACAAAAAATATGACTTTTTTTCATTAAAATGTAAATATAAGAAAAATCCGTACGGAATGATCTTTGACTCCGTATCCAGTCTGCATGGAATCTGTACATGTACGGAAATTTCCGTACGATTGACAACCCTGCTTTACAAACATTCGTATAAAGGTGTTCCTTTTTCAATCTGAAAGACTGAAAGAGTGATGTATACTAGCCGCCACTTAAAACGAAACGCAATACCAAGGCCACAGCCGTAAGTAGCACTGTGTAAGGTTCATTTTCGAACGAGTTTATTGCTTTTCGTTTTGCTTTTAGTGCCGGCGATGGTACGTAGATACGATAACTACATATAAAAAAAAATAGTTATACAGGTTGTTACAAATTCGAGGCTCACCATTGGGATCTCGGGAATGGTAAGAGATGAGAAGTCGATTAAATTAGGGCAAAGTTGCGTATTTTAATGCTGAACAATAATCCGTTTTGAAAAATCTTCTACGATTTGTAATTTTTGAAATATTTCCAAAAAACCGAAAAACTAATTTTCTTTTTTATTTTTTCCTGAAGTTATTATTGCAGGGATCATAACAAAATTAATACATTCTACAGGCACTTTTTTAAGCTCTTTACGATGACATCATTAGATTTTACTTAAAACGTTTCGTCTCGTTCTGACCATCATCAACTTTATTTTTTCTTATGGGCGTCACTTTGGGTTTTAATACCATTAAATAGATCTATTTTTTCTGATGCTTTTCCATACATCTCACATCCCTATTTAATAATTTGAAACAGCTGGAGATGCAAGAAATTGTTGAAAATAACAGTGCGAAGAAAAATATGGTATGCTGTGAAGACAAAAACAAAAAAAGTTTGTTATACCTTCGGAGTTTTATTTCGTTTATAACAAAAGCAAATTTTTGAAAAATGTTTAGATATGAAAATGAATAATGTGAATCCAGAAAAAACGTAGATTTTCAAAATATATTGTGCTAACAACAATTATTCATAGTAAGAGAACGATGAAGCAGTAGTTAATTGGGAAGAACAATGGAATATAGGTGGCGCTCAAAATGGCCGTCGTATGTGAGATGACCACAATAAATCTTCGGTTTTTGATCAGTTTAAGCTTAGGAAACGTACGGAACGATACTTTTTCGGTATAATAACAATAATAACTATGACACTGAGGCACACAACAGTAAATATTTGATTGTTCCACTGACAGTTTATCTCACATACGAAAGTTCACGTATAAACACCAGGGCGGCGACTCTTTCGTTTGTTCTCCCCAATTAGATACGTAATTAAATTATACATTTTTATTATTAAAGCAAGAAAGTATCACAAGAAATTATGTCTCTAAAAAAACACTCATTCTTGTAAATTTAAAAATGTATTGTGCTAACTACAACAATTTAGTAATAGCAAGATAAATTTACTTCCGACAATACCCAGAAAGACACCATCCACAAAGAACAATGTTTATTAATTGTAAATTAGATAGAAATATTGAACTTTTTGAATCTTTTCATAAAACTCGAAGGACGCATCCAGATCACCTTAATGATGAAGAGAATGAAGAATTATTAGAAGAGGTAATTAATAGTTATTTATAAAATGTATAAAATTATGATGCCACAAGAAAGAATATTTCCTCGAGCAATAATATCTTTTAAAATACGAGTTTTCTAAAGACAGATAATTTGATATTTTCTTGCTTTAATAATAAAAATGAATAATTCACTTACAAATTTAATCAACTATTGCTTTGTCCTTGTCTTCTTAGATATTGTTGGAAGTAAATTTCGCTCGATATTACTAAATTGTTGTTGTTAACAGCACAATAATTTTTTAAATTTACGTCATTCTTGAATTCATAACATTCAATTTTAGATCTAAAAATTTTACTAAAATCAGCTTTTGTGATATACGAAATAAAACTCAAAAGGTACATGAAAGCTTTTTTTGGTTTTTGTCTTTACTGCATACCATATTTTTCTTAGCTTTGTTATGAGCCTCGAATCTGTAACAGCCTGTATACTAAAAATTAGTTTTCAACTGGATTCACATTATCCGGGCAATGAGCGTTACGTTTCGGTTCTGGCAATTTTTTTTCACTTCATAATTAAAAAGAGGATTTTTAAAATCGTTTCAACTAAGAAATGTAAAAAAAATAATAGCATCAATTTTATATCCACGAAACGCCAAGTCTATTCAGGATGCAGTTGATTTGATTTCAGCTTTTCTGAACGTTTAATATAATTCTCTGGATTAAAAAGAAATTACATAAACAAATAACTAGAATCATCGTCCTCTATTGTTATTGTTTCATTACTAAATTGGAATTGGAAGTGGCAGTGTTATTTTCTTTTTTCCGGATACTTTCTAGATGGACTATATTTGAGGGTTGTACCCACGGTGAATTGAATACTAACGCTGGCAGCATTCCTGCAAGTGAGATAGCGAACCATTACGTCATCGCATACCCGCTTCTCCTTTTACACAATTATTAACCAATATTAACTGTCATGGTTGACAGTTGTATTAAGCCTAGTTTACACTACGTGATTTTGCATGTGTTTTAACATGTGATAAATCATAAGGCGACTTTGTTGATATTTACACTGTCTGAGTTGATACAGCGAACGACACATAAGCGCCAGCATAGATGAAGTCACTAGCAAGTCATAGCTCTCTTTGAAAATAGGACCGGACCTATTTGCTATGACTTGTTAGAAGACGATTTTAAATTTACCGCCAAATAAGTGTTGACAGTGAGGTTATACGGAACTGAAATAGCGAGGACGCGAAGTTGTCGGCGTGTATATGAATAACTAGAACTATTACACTGATTGTCAGTGGTAAATAATAAACTCGCATCCTTCGATTTCGCAAAGGGGACACTTCTAACCTCACTTTCTTGACAGCGAATAGTTAATACTCACACCACATCTCTTACGAGACAACAGCCCGTCTAAACGTTACAAATGTGACTCATACGGTTTTCGCAACTGTATGATTTTTGACATGCTGTTATCATAGGAAACGTTACATGCAAAATCACGTAGTGTAAACTAGGCTTTAGATGGAGAAGCGGGTATGCGATAACGTAAGGGTTCCCTATCTCACTTGAATGTTGCCACTAGTAGCATTCCTTTCACAAACTAGAACAGTTGTGAACAGCACAGAACAGTTCAATGTACAATCGCAATCATAATTCATGACATAACCTTCACAGAAAGACTCATTTTATTTGTGGTTTCCAAACAAAAAATAATTTACGACATCCCGGATTCACTTTTGAGTATTAGTAAGATTTGGATGTATTCGACATTCATAGTTTTGAAGAATGTTCTATAAACTTTCTGTAAGCGTTATTACTTATGATTGCGACTGTACGTGCTGTACGGAGCTTGAGGCTCTTGAAAGGAATGCTACTACTATTAGTATTCAATTCACCGTGGGTTATAAAGAAAAATTTCAAGAAAGATCTGAGACTGTTATTTGAGGCAGTTCAAACAATTAATGGGGAACAATTTGAACATCTTTTATAATCAGTTGGTGTTAATATTGTTTGTAGTTGTTTTAATAATATGTTAATTTTTGATAAAAGCATGAGCGTGTAAAACTCTCCAAATACGGTCTCAGAAATATGTAACAGTTATTTTTTTATACAAGATGACAAAATTCAAATTTATTTTTATTTATAAAAAATAACTATTAAGGCGACGGGCCAGTGCGCGCTAGGCGAAGCTAAGTTGAGCGAAACTAAGTTTTTTGAAAATTTGATCCCACGTAATCTTACGCGGACGAGGCAACCGAGCGAAGATAAACACTGTTTTATATCTTTGCTATCTTAACTTCGCTTCCCTTAGCTTTAGTTACCACGTTCGCGTAAGATTACGTTGGATCTAATTTTCAAAAAACTTAGTTTCGCTCAGCTTAGCTTAGTTTCGTGTTCAGTGGCTGCCCGCCTTTATTGTCTGAGTCCACTATTTGGAGAGCTTTAAATGCTTATGCTTTTATTATAAAAAATTAGCAAATTATTAAAACAACTACAAACAATATTAACACTAACTGATTATAAAAGATATTCAAATTGCTCCCCATTAACTGCTTCAAATAACAGTCTCAAATCTTACTTGAAATTTTTCTTAGGGACAGTTTTTCAATCACAAGTTAACTTTAACCTTTAGTTTATTGCCATAGGAATAATTGTCTTCATAATTGTTATTATAGGAATAAACCGATAGTTAAAGTTAACTTGCGATTGATATATCGGCCCTTAGAGGTACAACCCTCAAGTAGAACTACGTAGTGAAATTTTAAAAAAGGCACGTTATTTAACACACCATGTACGGTAATGGAAATGCGCATAAATTTCATTTTTATGTGAAAATAAAACATAATGTGCGTATTTTTCTATGTGGGCATTTTTCTGGGTGAGCATTTTTCGGTGTGAGCAATTTTCTGTGTGCGCAATTTTCTCTGTGGGCATTTTTCAGTGTGGGTAATTTTCCATGTGCGCATTTTTCTATGTGAGCATTTTTCGATGTGAGCAATTTTCCGTGTACGCATTTTTCCATGTGGGCATTTTTCGGTGTGCGCAATTTTCGTTGTGCGCTTTTTTCCTGTTCGCATTTTTCGCTGTGGGCTTTTTTTTGTGCGCAATTTTCGTGTGGGCTTTTTTCGTGTACGCTTTTTTCATGGAATCGTTTTAAACAACGTTCTCGTGAGTAACTATAACGTCATGGTTTATTGCCGACTGGAGTACAGGCATTGCCATCTTAATATTAGTCCAGGCCTTTAGGCAGCAAATGTTTTCAGCTGTGACGTCACGGTAAAAGGGTAACTGTCAAGCACATAAATTTATTTCACTTAAAAATTTCAAGCTTATTTAATAAAAATGTAAGTTTTCTTTAATTTATATTACTTTTATTAACACCACGCGTCTGTAGTTTACACACAAGGTTACTAAAGAGAGAAGGTTGCCTGGTAACTCGTGGAGTGACGCGTCATCCAGTAGGCCATCATTTGTGTAAATGCATTAAATGGGCCTACTGAGTGACGTTGTGGTGACGTTGAAAGTTACCAGGCAACCTTGTCTTTTTAGTAACCTTGGTTTACACATATCCCTGCGTTAATGTTAAGAATAATGTGTTTATATGAGTTTTAAAAATAAGGTTAAGCGTTAAAAATTTCCGAGGAAAATCATTACAAATCTGTATGATACTTTCCATCGGGCAAAAAACGCTTTATTGAAGCAATGATTCTGCTTTGTATTGGTATTAATTTGTCCAATAAACCCTTCTCATTATTTTCACGGAACCATTCCATCATCTTAATGCTTGGCTCCAATTACTTATACCAACGAGCTTTACGTTGTTTTGCTGATTTTCGCTTTAAAACGCTTTAACAATAAGTTTAGTGATGTTTTATAATATAATTTGAACAATATGAGACCGTATAAGACTTTAAAATTCAAATATCTGTCAATTCTGGTAGTGATTTTGAATTCGGTTAATTATTAATCTTCTACGACTTCGTTCTGTGGCAAAAACTATTAAATAGACTTACCCCATTCTTTACGGGACAGTTTTATTTACTTTTTCTTTACAAACACTGATAAAAATGATAAAATAACGCATTTTGAGAAACGTCAAAACCCCTTTATCGTGACGTCACAATTTCTGCCTATAGGCCTGGACTAAATGTCAAGATGGCAATGGTACAGTACAGGCCATGTTCAGTGGGTGGGGATTCGGAGTCCGGTGTTCATGACCACGCTTGCGCTCGCTTCCTAGCACGAATTCATGCGATAGGACATCTTAACTTGACAAAATAATAACGCAATTAGGAATAGAACATTTTGCAGGCATCATGAATAAAGCAAGGAAAAGACCCACAATTGTGTTAAATGAGAAAAGAAGAAGAACGAACTATAATTTAGCAAAATCCTCTGCACGAAGACAGACATGTTCATCGTTTGATATACGTATACGGAATGAATTAAGCGCGAGACACATTGAGGCGGTTGCGGTAGCGATTGCGGTGGCGGTCACAAACGTTCACATGCGAGCGATCATGGTAAAGTTACGTAAATTCATTGGCAGATCTATCTTGTCGCATACATGTGAACGGTTTTCATCGCCACCGCCACCGCAACCGCCTCAATGTGTCTCCCGCTTTAAGCAGTCCCGCGTCAACCCAGACTCCGAGATTCGGAGTCTCTCCACTCACTAAAGTTACGTTCGTTTATTCAACTCGTTTCACTCTACTTACTCTTTTCGCACCCTGAAAAGTGAGACCGAATAAGTTTTAATACAAGTAAGAGTGAGACAAAAGTGCGAAAAGAGTAAATAGAGTGAACGGAGTTGAATAAACGAACGCAGCTTAAGTATGGCCTGTACTCTAGTCGGCAATGCATGGTTACATTTTTAGAACGTGGTCATAGATAGCATACTTACTTTAGATAAGCCACTCCCTGTAAAGATTTGTTGGCAGCAACACGCCATCTGTTGAAATGTGTGAGAACTAACGATAATAATTTTGTCCGTTTAAATGGCAAATTTAAATTTCAAAAGGAAAAATTAACCACAAATTAACCAACATCTAGATTAAATTACTGCTTCAGTCACTATCATGCAAAAGACAGAAACAGAAATTTAATCTATCGAGATTAATTTACAGTATCATCTAAAAGGAAACTGTTAATGTATTGAATTCATTTATTTAAAATTAAGAAAATAAATTGTATTTTACTTATAGAATATTAATGCCAAGCTATTTCTTAAATTTACTGCGTTTTCTTGCGAGTTCTTGGTTCTTGGAGAAGAAGTTCTGATGTGTCATGTTCTTGGACAGTTTCTGCATCAGATTAAATATTGTAGTCATAATAATCATAAAATATTGAAGATTTTAAAATTGAAAGAACTATTACATTATTATTAAAGAATTATTCTGCAAATACGATTAAAATAATGAAAAGTAAACACAAGAAAATATAACATGTAGCCCCAAACTTCAGCACTAGTACAACAAACGAACAAACCTATTCTGATATTTATTTAGGTTATTATACATAATGAAATGCATACCTAAATTTATCGGTAATTTTTGAGAAGGTACAGCTGTACTTTTTAAATACATATTCGTCGACATAACATCTTCTGTAAAATGTTGATGGCAGACTCGATAATTATTGTATATCTGCCTCGGATTTAAGTTTATTAGCTTTGCATTTGCCACTATGGTAATCCACCTGTTAAAGCGATCCTTATCCTTCTCAGGATTGGGAAAACGGTGTCTAGAAGATTTTTTATCTTCGCAATCAGGTACGATGCAAGGTACATAACTCGACAGACATACAATTTGTGAACTGCAAAAATTATATGTGCTTCTGATTCTGAAAATTGTTATGGTCATCAAGTTACCGTGTATCCTACTTCCAACAGATTTACATAAATTGCAAAATCGGACAAATAACTCTAAATACATACATAAACACCGGCAAAATATATACAACGAAACGAAAAACGAAAACAAAGTTTTAATAGAAACGCAAAATTAAATACTTCCAAAAGCAAACAAACGTACACAAATTGTACCAAAAAAAGAATTTAGAACAGATAATCGAAAACTAGGAAAATTTACGCGTAACCTCAATTAGAGATGTGTCATTCGTGAATGATTCGATCTTCGGGATTGGATCACTTGAAAGTATTGAATGATAGAATCTTGTTTCAACGGAGTCGGTCGATCGCGACATCGATTGTCCGTTTTTGCTTCATTCGCCTCGATCTCTCGATGTCGGAGTCGGTGATATCTGATATGATATGATTGTATTTTTTCTGAAGGATTAACCCGAGCAGTTTTAAATAATGCTAATAATTATATTATTATTATTATGTCATAGTCAGCATAGGCAGCAGAGTTTTTTTTTACATTTTCCGCATCTTTCTTTTTGTTAGCCTATTTTGAAGAAATATTGATAATATAATAAATAAATTTCAAATGAGAACCGATGAATGAAAAGCGTGTTCACTCTAAAACGCAACCTTAAAATATAATGTTCTATCATAACCGCATTCCTAGCTATCATTCAGATTCTGTATTTACCTATATTTTAGATTCATTTGTCCTAATAACTACTAGAATTAAACACGCTTAAAAATACACTATTAAATATTGACCTCGATAAGTATACGTCGACAGATTCAGATTCAAATGATATATAATTTCAATCACAATACTATTCAATCGCAGATACTATTTCAATCATTCATCGTGGTGAGTGCGTCGCATCTGCGTGCTGAACGACGGGAATAATCGAATGATTGATATAAAAGATTCGATCTTTTTGGATATCAATCACCGATCGATCGGATCTGTGTAAAATGAACGAATGACACATCTCTAACCTCAATGCAAAACAAGACACGTCATAGTGACGTCGTGTTGACGTATTATGACGAAACCAAAGCAGCACCTCTAGTGAAATGTGTTAGTACTATATTCATGCCAAATGCCAACCACGGGAGTGCGTTTAGATTCTCAGTGTAAACATTCCGAATGGTGTGTGACGTAGAAATATACGTCACACCTTGTCTTCCTATCCTTTTATCCACTTTTATAAACGCTTATGGTGTGTGTAACCCGGCACATGCGCATTTATTTTATATGGACTATAGACGTTGAATTATGTAAATATATCGCCGCAGATATTACAGTGATAGCCACTATTATTGTTTCTATTTTCATTACTTTTGTAAGTTAAAATAAAACCATTGTTAAAACTTCAATTTCGAACGTTATAACGTAAACACGTCTAATGCGCAAGTCACACACCAAACGCCGCAGTAAAAAGAAGGATGAAAAGTGCGTCGTGCGGACGAAGTTTCAGAACGGTGCGAGTGTACGTTCTGGGATGTGACGTCAGAAACATCCTACTTTTCGAACGAATGGTGCGCGTCCGGGCGTACTTTCTAAACGCACTCCGGCCGCCTAGATTAACGAAGCACAAATTCACAAAACTCCCGGTGACGTTTACATTTTCATATTGAAAATTTGGAGTGTATTTGATAAGTAGTAATGTATTTAAGAGTCAATATCGACGCTATTTAATATTAGCGTAATTAATATTAAAGTAATATTATGGTAATAATAATAGTTAATATTCTCCATTCACTTTGGCAATGAGTAACTAATTGTGATTTTGTTTTTTCCCCTAAATATAATAATGTAATGTAATGAGACTAATATTATATTATTTATTTGCGTCATGCCTCTTGTTTTTATTATTTTACTTATTTTAATTTTTTCAGCTGGTGATTTTTCAAGTCGATCTGGTGCTTTTTGGGTTACTTGTCTGGTGATTAAAAAATGTATATACTGGCAACACTGATGCCAACCACGACCGCCTAGATTAACGAAGCACCAGTGCTTTATACGGCCCAAGGCATATAAACTCATGTGGGTATGCTAGGATCCTATATCGACAAAGCGCATGCGGCACCTCGTTGCGCTTGCTACGTCACTGGAGGAATGATCAGGGCGGCAAGCTACATTTACAGCTATTTACGCAAGAAATATCTTGAAATACTTGAGTTTCTAGTAATAAATTCCACCGTTTAAGCTTCATTCAGAATCTCGAAATTAGTACGTAAAATTAATACTTCATAATTAACGTCAAACTTTGTACCTACATTGCTTAAACCCGTTAACATTCACAACATTCTAAATTAATCTTTAAAATTAATCCACTGTGAATGATACATTTCAAAGTCAAATAAGCGATTAACTGCAGCTTTATTACGAAATGCACATTACCAAAATCACATGTGTTTCATTAAATTAATTATTTTAACGTTAAAAGATAAAATTAATAAGGAATACGATTAATCTAGTACCTAGGTCAAAACCGATATTCTTAAGTGACAAATCGTTTAAAGCACTAGATTTATCATAGTCCTTATTAATTTCAAATTTTAACATTAAAATAATTAATTTAATTATTACAATTTTTTAATAAATGGTCTAATTTATTACTAGAAATTGAAATTTGCCGAAAATCTTTACCAGAAGATAAGTTAACATCAGGCATAATTTTCGCTACATAAATACCTATGGCCACACTTAAAAAAACAGTTTTATAAATAATTGAACTAGAAAATTATTTAAAAATTTATTAAGTTTACATTGTTAATCTTTTTAATTTATTACTGGCTTGACGGTTATCGCGTTTTCTTTTCCCATAGTCAGTTTTTTGCTGCTGGTACTGAACATTTAAGAAATTAATTTTTATAAAAATACGTTGCCTTACAAACGTTTTGCTGATAGTCTTATCAATATTAAACTTTTTGCAAATTTTTTTAATTAATGTCGCGTTGATTCATGTTTTTGAAATTATCTCCAAAAGCAATTTACCACCCATTATTTTCACTTGCATTAAATTTTCGAAATCAGATTCCTCAAAATGATCTGAGCAAACTGTACTAGTTTTCACATTAAATTTGTCCTGTCTGTAGCAGCGTTTTATCCACGTATTTCTTAATGAAATTTTATTTGGGAATCGAAAGAAATGGAGGGCATTACCATCTTTTACAATATTTTTACAAATTGCCACAGCACAATTTCCAGGCATCTTTCAAACTAAAATTTAATTAAAACGAGTAAAATTTTACGTTTCGTAAACTGCTTGCTTGCTTTTTCAACAGTGAATAGTGATGAATAAACAAATTTCACTTTCACAAAGCAATCAATCAGTTTACGAAACGGCTAAAGTTATTTCAAATTCAAATTTTGCTCCTTTAACAAAATAATATTATTTGAATGTCCCAATATTTTCAACTTATTAAATTCTCCATTATATTTTTAAACATTACAGATAACTAAAAACATAAACACTAAATCTAAACTAATAGTTTACAATATAAAAATTTCTCTAAACAAACTCACGTACGTATACTTTCCGCCACTGACGTAAGCAATGATGGTCGCGCACGCCATTCTCCCCTTACCTATGTGCTTATCTTGCAGTAACCTAGCACAGTGTTGCCAGATGTCCACCACAAAAATTCTCTAATAAAATGTCGAATTTTCCCTTTTTTATACTTTATATCTTTTCATTGCAAAATGTTTGTTGTAGGGGTTTAAAAATAGGCAAAAATATAATCACTACTTTGCACGTTTCTTTTGTGTTATTGTTTAATTTTTTATAACTTGTTACTTGTCAGCCTTAGCTTGTTACATGTTTTTTACTTCAAAGCTATGCTCGCAAGATCGCACGTTGTGGGCTTGTTGTCTGTGAAACGAGTAACATAACGCCTATAATCCATAACCAACTAAGTGAAGAGTGAAAGCGTGATTGGACTGGTTTATCTCCATATTCACAGCTGAAGGTATTTTAGCTGCTACTTTAAAATCTTTGTTATGATGTTGATGTTGAGTGAATGTCCCTCTTTTCTAAAGATATTCCCTGCATCCCTTTTTGCTCGATTTTTCTCTGCAAAACGGGATTTTCCCTGCAACCTGGCAACACTGACCTAGCATACCTACATGAGTTATATGCCTTGATACGGCCGGTCGCGTTTAAAAAAAAACCTGTTCCGTAACAGTTGTCGTTAGTGTGGCTCCCTCTGCACAGTTTTCATTGAAACACATACCGTTGCTATAGGCGTTTGATTTTAAGATCGCAGCGCTACCGTGGATAAATCTGAACCTCTGTAAGCTACACGGAATTTTTGTAATGCACGTGTTAAAGTGCATACTAATACAAATACACAAGTTGATTTAATGTGAATGTCACATATAACACAATTCTGATACATCATACACTCAGGATCGACGCCAAAACACGATTTGTTGTGTAGCATACAAGGGTTTGTTTAGTTGACACCAGGTGGCGAACGCTTAGCTGCAAACTCCAATAGTTACCACGTTGCTTTTGACATCTAATTTTATTCGCATTATTTGTTAACATCTTTAACACTTAATTATTCTATTTTAAATTCAAATAACAAATAACTGTAATATCTATATTACTTTTTTATCATAAAAATGCGAAGGTTTGTATAATTAGGTAATTGTAATCCAGAAGTTACTGTTTCCTATCACAGTTTGCCTGCAGACTTTCATTTAAATTTCAAATGGAGAGATATTTTGACAAATTACACACATGCTGGGTGTCTCATAACGTACGGAGGAGATTGAAAGGGTGAATAGAATATCAGAAAATAAGGTAACCTCATCACATAAATTTTTTTCCAAAAGTCAATAATAAAGAATTATAAGCCTTTCTGGATCCTTTAAGTTAGGGAATTAACATTTTAAATGCAAACTAGCCATTAAAAGGGAAGATATTTCTAACAAATCCATTGGAAGTGTTCAGTTAGGTGCCTTATATCTGAGTTTCATATACCGTGAATGTATCTTATTCTGAAACATGCAAAACACACACATTCGTTTGTTGCTAGAGGAACGCAATTATTAAATGACAGCAATGTATTAAAGCGTGTATTTTATTTTGAAACATAGGGTGAGTTCGCGTTTACGCTCGAATCGATCGGAGTGTTTCTTTTTCTCGCTCTTACCTTACATGCAGTGAAACGCAGTCGCTCTCCCTCATACTTTTGATCAGAGCGTAAACGCAAACTTGCCCGTAGGAGAAATAAAGTAATGGAACAAAATATGTTTCAAAATAAAATACACGCTTTAATACATTGCTGTCATTTAATTATTACGTTACTCTAGCAACAAACGGATACGTGTATTTTGCATGTTTCAGAATAAGATATATTCACGGTATTAGTTTGATAACTTAAAGGATTCAGAGATGTTGCCAAAAGAAAAATACGTTTCATCCCTCTTTCAGGGAATTATAACTCCCTTATTTACTTTTGGAAAAAGCTTTCAATCTTCTCCGTACGTTATGAGACACCCACTATAATTTATTCTTTGTATTAGTAAATAGGTAAAAATAAAGCTTTTCATCCTGTAGATGCTGCATTCTTCTCAAATTATTCGCTGGTTTGCTGCAATCACTTTTCTGAAGATAGTTTCTCTTCACGTGAAATTGAAAAATGTTAATTGCAGGGGCTGTACCTTCTATATTTAAGGTCTAATAATTGTATACACAACTGTATTATTAACACATTATTAACTGTATTACAAATTATTTTAGTTTCCTAACGGAAATCGAAAGTCTTTCTGAAAATGTAATTCCTTGAATTTCTGATGCAAGCGCAACACTTTCGTTATTTAAGGTTTAGTTAATACAAATACAATTAAAATATTTATTATTAACTATATTACAAAACATTTTAGCTTGGTAATGAAAACCCGAGTTTTTCTGAAAATTTATTTCCTCAAATTTCTGACGCTTCTACTCAAACTACAAACATTACAACTGTAATTAAAGATCTAGCTTATTCTTTAAAGACTGCATTACAGCAGTTACATTATATGGAAAATATATACAAATATTTCCAAAATTATGACGTAAGCAACAGAATCCCTCATCAGCGAGATTCCAATTCTGCTCCATATACAGACACTCAAGATGCACGCCTATCATGCTTAATTCTGCAATTTCCTCATTTTTTTGCTGATATTCACTTTACCTCAGCAAAAGCAGGCCTTGCTGGGTTAACAAAAGAGGCAGCGGAAGCTCTGGTTTTCACTGCTAAAAGCACATATCTTTGCATCCAATATTTAATACGAGACTTAAACTTTTATTATATATTAACAAGAAGTTTTAGTTCAAATGCGGTTGAATCAGTTTTTGCAAATATTCGGCTTCGTGGTGGTTCAAATGACTTAACAGATTGTAGAACAGCTGAGTATACACTGGGGCAAATTTTGAGAAGTGGTTTCATGAAAAATGTCACCAATAGCAAGAGCATGTCTGAAATAAAATATGCCAGCACTGCAAAATTTGTAAACACTGAACATAATATTGACAAATTTAAAATCGCTATTACCTTAAATGAGGCCACTATTAAAAAACTCGAACGAATGAGTATATTTGAAGGCAGTTACCCAGGTTTCCATCAAATTAAATCTGCAGCAATTGACTTTCTTTGTAGTTATCTAATAATGAAAATTCGCGTATCTTTGAACTGTGAGACATGCAGTGGCGGCTCGTCGGGGTGGGCAGGGTGGGCACTGCCCACCCTGTTAAAGTTTATCAATACATAATTAAAGCAGGTTCTTGTCCGATGAAAATTGTATCACAAAATCTTATAAACGGTGCGTATAATTAGTGTCCATTTATAAGATTTTACAATACAATTTAAACTTTAAAATAATTTTGAAATATTTTTTAAATTTATTTTTCATCTGTTTGTGTTCTTTAAATTTATAAATCCAGAACATTATTGTAATGCGTAATTAAAAATGTGCATGTGATCTAGATTCTAGAACTTTGTATAATTCCGCACGCTCCGTAATACGTTAAATTGCGATGCGGTGCAGCTCCTTGCCACTATGCATAAGTAGGGTGGGCTCGCCCCCTGCATGGCTGTAACTGCAGACATACGCTGTCCTTTCATTTAATGTGATAGACAGAAAGGAACGCTACACGTAGGTTGTTACGTTACCCTCTCTTACGTTCACCCGTTGGGCAGGCCCACGCCACGCGTGACAACTTCGAGATCGGGTGCTGTCTAGAGAGTGGGATAATTTGCCAAATTTTGTATTTTATTTTGAATCTTCTGTCATTTCTGTTTGATTAATACCTAATAAATGTTACATAATATTCAATATTCGTCTGAAAGATTTATATTATACATTGTAGCGCATATAACTAAAAACAAAAAGAATAATAGCTGGTCTGAAGTTATATTAAAGACAGATCGCGGGAGGGCAAGCCCGTAGCCCGTCCTACAATTCGTCTGTGTTCGGTTGTTCACGAGGATCATCCGAGTTAAAAACGTTAACGTCAACGCTTTATTATTAATTTAACTAAGGTGACAGATTTCGATATTAATGTTTTAAAATGGCAGATGTATCATTTAAAAATTTATATTAGTTCTTATTTTCAGAATTTATTTTAGTTACTGTTTTGCATTTTATTTAATTATTCTGAGAATTTATTTAAGTTATTGTTTTAAATTTTATTTAGTTATTATTTTGAGAATTTATTTCAGTTACTGTTTAGCTACAGTTTTAAATTTTATCATTTCAGAATTTGTTTTAGTAATTCTTAGAATATAGTTTTGTTTTCTTTTTTTAATGTGTGGAAAATTGGAGACATACGGAGATAATGACATATCAAATCATAACGATAATACTTGTTCATCAACTTGTTAAAATAACTTCTAACAAAGAATGTCTTTATAAAAGGTTCTTTAGTTTTTCAAATGTTGCCCACCCTCTGCATATCTTGAAGAGCCGCCACTGGAGACATGCCAGTTACCTTTATGAGAGAATTCCTGCGATAAAACTAACCCCTTGCTTGACTTAATTTATAATCAGGATCGTGGTAGGTTAAATTATCCCACTGAAAAATTTGTTGGCTTAGTTCAATATACACATATTACAAGTTATCTTAGAAGTCTTACCAGACTTGCCTAAACAAGTGTGCCTAAACAAGATGTGGATTCAGTTTTAAAAAGAGTAATTGGCTCATATCTTCGTGGTAATCCCATGTTCAAATGCAAACTCCACAGCAACACTGTTTGCAATATTGTTTTAACCAAATTAATACCTCCACTACTGATAAATTTCTGTAATTTGCAGACAAAATGTAACAGTATCTATATGAGAAAAAGGAAACTCCTAAAATTAAATTGATTTATAAATTTTTCCTCACCGTGTTTCATTTTCAACTTTGGAATTTCAGTTTTAGTACCATATGCAGACAAAAATTATTCTTTTGAAAGTATTGTGGTACAAATTTAACAACATAATGCCACATAACAGAACACCTAGGTTTGAAAATAACTTGAAATTCTTGATTTGGATATTATTTACTTATGGTTATTGATTGTGCATCCGTAAATTTAAATTATTATAACACAAAAGTAAAGGACCAACACCTTGTTGACATTTGCGATTGAGGTTATGCACCATTGACTCATTGACAGATAACTGTAGCACAGTATAAGTAATTACTCAGTAGCGTCACTTAAACGTCAGTGTCAAAAAAAACGGCCATTCTATTTGATACCCTTATGGAAATGCAATGTAATTTACAGCTGGGTAGGTATCAAACAAAAGAACAAATGTGACAGTTATACTCGAGTGACGCTACTGCGTGATTCTTATACTGTGACTGTAGGTGGCTCCCTCTTCGGAACGGAAAAATGGCTCTGAACTGAGAACGCGACCGGCCGGATAAGCACTGAGTGCTTCATTAATCCAGGCGGCCGTGATGCCAACCATGGCCAGCTCCATTAACATTCACTGACGTGTATGTATGGCCGTTTCAATTCGCCTAAAATTCGGTTCCAAGAAAGCATGCCATGGAGTACTCCCCTCAGCAGCGCTCCCTATTAAAGATAGTACAAAACTACTAACGGTAATTAATGACAACTGCAATTACTTAAAAACTCACAAAAGGCGCTGAGGGGAGTACTGTCAAAATTTTTAAAAGTCGAATTGAAACGGCCGTACATACACGTCAGTGAATGTTAATGTAGCTGGCCATGATGCTAACAATTAAGCTATCCACGTGCGCCTACCGTGAACATGGTTACTGTAACACATGGATGAACCTCTCGACTTGTGTACATTTTCTGCATCGATGGTTCCAGTGTTGCCAGGTTGCAGGGAATATCCAGTTGTGCAGGGAAAAATCGAACAAAAAGGAATGCAGGGAATATCTTTAGAAAAGAGTGTCATTCACTCAATCGAATCATTATAGCAAAGATTTTAGATACAATGCTGCAGCCGTGAATATGGAGATGAACGGTTTCATTCGTCGTTCTCGGTTGGTTATGGATTACGGATGTTATGGTTTATTGGTTAGTCGTTTCCTGCAACGTGCGACCTTAGCCGTCTTCTTTCTCACCTTAAATTTGGATCTAAAGGCGTTTGATCGGATCAGTAGTGTTCTTTCGTAGAGGTTATTCTGTTTAAACGAATCATGATCCGTAATCCCCTTGCCCCTCTGGATCATTGAATTTTTGTGATTCGATTAACGAATCGTGATTTATATGGAGATTTTATATTTGGTTATGTGGCAGTTCTTTCGAATTTATTTTGGATCTTGATCACTTGATCGTAATCGATGGATCACTATCTGAAGTTGTTAGCGAAAGAACACAGACAGCTCTTGCGAGCATAGCTTTAGAGTGAAAAACATGTGTCAGGCTAAGACTGACAAGTGACAAGTTACAGAAAGTAAACAATAACACAAAAGAAACATGCAAAGCATTTTTGCCTACTTGTAAACCCCTAGAAAAAAAATTTTGCAATGAAAAGATATAAAGTATATAAAAAATTACAATAAGGGAAAAATTCGACATTTTATTAGGGAATTTTTATTGTAGACACCTGGCAACACTGGATGGTTCGATTATTTTCAGCTGGTAATCGTTAGCTCTGTTCCAACCACGCTTTCTGACCGTTCAAGAAACCGTCATAATCAGTTGCCCACCGAAATAATGATCGATGTTGACAACTTTGTCGAGTGTAAAACTTTGATGAGTGCATGCTTGTGACGGTTTCGAAACGATCACAAAGCGTGCTTGGAACAGACCTGTTGTAATTCGGCTTACATGTTTTAAATGCACACGTGTGGAGTAAATTTGTCACCTGTCGACCTTTATGTTTCCTCTTTTTCCAAGTACCATATAGATATTTCAACCAACGCGATTATGTTTTGCGACTACTGTAATCCATGACGTAATCTTTAAACTATGCATTGAACCGCGTTAGTCACGAAAATATACCTTTAGTACTATTTATGTACTATCGAAGTAATGACCGATTTTAACAGCGCCCCAAATGTACAATTTAGATGGTTATTTGACGGTTTCAAACTATACCGTTCAATAAAAAAACGGTCTAGTAGGTTATAACACGCTTTAATTTTTGTAAAATATTTTGTAAATTCGTAATAAACGTTTATTTTTGAATGTCTTCTTCTAACATCACTCCAACTCAAAAGACACATTGCAAAAATAAATGTTTATTACTAATTTATTAAACTTTTTACAAAAATTACAGCCTACTTGACCGTTTTTTTAATTGAACGCACGTTAGTTACGAACTATTGTTGGAACAGACCTATTGAAAACATCAGAAAACTTACACCAATCAAACTTCGCAAGTGCAATGTTGTACTCCCTTTTATCGGCTATTTTGCGATTAACAGAGACCTCTCGCGTTGACAATTAAGTCGCGAATAACAAGCAAGCTCGCACATGAATGTATAAAATCCGACAGAATCCAGTTAGTCTTATTTACAAATATTCATTAAATCTCTGATGAAATAAATTACGTGTTAAAAATTATGACACATTATTATAAAAATAAATATTTGCATATACCTACTGAAGCTACAGAAAATATGTTTATTTTCAATAAACAGATACCAAAGTTTACTTTCAAAGAATAATTAAACCAGCGAATGTTTATAAACGGGTCAACCCCAACTCACCAACAGACAAATCATCAACTCGTATTTCATCAACACCCAACTGATCAACGCGACATAACATCAACGACCCTACTGGTCAACGGGACATTTCATCAGCTGTATTACTTTATTGTAGTTTAAAAATATTTGTGCCGTTACAAACGTGATTTGTTTCAGTTTCAAATTAGGCAAGCGTCTATCTTTTGACATGACATGACTGATTCTAACATGTTATCATAAAGTCCCGTGGCCCCAGTAGCAGTGCAGCCAACTCGCCCCCTAAAACTCCGTTCAACTGAAATTGGAATAGCGCCAATTGATGGTCTACGCAACGCACCAGTGTCAACGCAGCTTGGATTGGAGGGAGATTTAGGGAAATTTTACTACTTGGTTGGCAGCGCTGCCGGACCACACAAATTTAATTCTATTTGGTTAACGCCAAGCTCTCATCTAAATATAGAGTTGGCAACACTGCCCAGTAGGCTTTGGAAGTGTGAACGCATGTCTTTTCTTAAAGTAATTAATTAATCAGAATGACATTTCTATTTACTCAATCGACACATATTAAAACGCTATAGGCTAAAGAAACGTGTATATTAACGAATAATTCCAATGTTAAAGCATATTCATAAAAGTTGTTGAAACTGGTGCCCATTTTGCTGACGGCAAAGATTTGCACGTCGCTTTATATTGTCGAATTCTAATTCTAATGTGTTCTAATGTGACACATACAAATTATAAACGTCATTTAATTTTCTAAGGCCCAGTATTTCATTCGGAGTTTAACTTTAACCTTAGTTTTATTTCTATGGAAACAATTGTCTTTACAATTATTACTATGGGAATAAAACGAAGCTTAAAGTTAAACTCTGAATGAAATACTGGGCCTAAGAAAAGACGTGCCCTTACACATCCAAGGCCTACTGGGGTCACGGGACTTATGATAATATGTTAGCTGTTTCTCTCTTTTGACGATCGTTCGTCTTTTCTTAAATTTGTATCTTCCTTTTTCTTCTCTTCAGCATCGATTCGAAAGTTTTTATTTTTATAAAGTTTTTATTTTATAATTAAAGTAGATTCTTGTCTGATGAAAATTTAAAAGAATTTGTTGTACAATTTTTATTTTATGTTAATAGCATGGCAATTCCTATAAATATTTCTTTTGATTTCCTGAAAATAAGTTTTATTTTTATAAAATAAGTTTTTCTTTTCTCCTTAATCTTCATCTTTCCCTTTTTCGGCATCGATCGACAGCTTTTTGCTTTCTTATTATTAATATGAAAAAGAAAATAAATTTTTATCGAGTAAATATATTTAAATTACACTGACGTTCTGCGAAATTGATTGTTCACTTTGTAAAGTGAATAACATTATTATTAATGTGGGAATTTTTAGAATTTAAATAAAATTTTTCATATTTTTCGTATTTTATAATTCTGCTTTACGGTGACCCTGTTTCTTTGAAAAAAACAAAGGACAAGTCAGAAAATGTCATAATAAAATATCGAATTATAACTGAACCAAAATTTAATGTTTAACTTAATTCAGAGACGATTTAACTCATGGTATGGTATTTATCGTCTGTTGATGAAATGTTTATTGATGAGTTGGGTCGTTGATGTTTTGTCGCGTTGTTGACTAGTTGGGTGTCCATTTTTTCTGCGGTGCAATCCGGGACACTGAACCCGGTAGGAGGGGGGGGGGTAATTAAAAAAAAATTAAAAAATTACCTACACTTAATTTACAAGCTCTTTTCTTGCCTGCCATTTGGAATGATTCTAAAAAAAATTACAAAATTTAAGCAATTGTGTTAAAAAATTTAACTACTGTTTAAATTTCATTTAACTGCTTTTCCTGTTTCGAATATTGTAGAAAGTACGGTTTGTTTATCTAACCTCTAAGAATACTTACTGGTAGCACTTGATTTAGTTGAGATATTTTGCTAAATTCAATATTTCCTTATAAAAATATGCTTTATAATTAAAATACAGTACTACTAATTTATAAAACGATTATTAAAACACTTACGGGGTGTCCTGCGTGAGCGAATACTAGCGGGCGATGCGAGCGGCGCGGGCGTCGCGAATTTATCAAACTCAAGCAAAGTAATGTAGGTGTCCTACGTGAAGTCGCATCGACCGCAAAAGCGATTCGCGCGAATTTCGCGCGGTTGACGCGATCAAATAATTTGATTTTTCCGCGCGTATCGCTACACCGACCGTTTCACTTGTCAAGTCGTATTTTATTAAAACAAAAGTAGATAATAGTGCAGCGGATATATTAATTTATTAATGGAGGACGTTGCACGCTCATGTCACGCCGCTCGCACCGCGCGATTTGGCGATTCGCTCGCGTCGCTCGCATCGCCCGCTTCGCAAAACTGTTCGCTCACACAGGACGGTCTGTTATAAAAACAGTTTCACGAGTTTAGGAATAACGGTTATATTATAGGTCTGTTGTAGCAGCAGTACATAACTGTTAGAAATTTTGCTGAACGTGCGCAGTGAGACTTTAGCGACGCTAAAGTGCTACTGCGCATGTTCAATACAATTTCTAACAGTTATGTACTATCGCTGACACTATAAACAGAACGAGAAGCAATAAAACTGTGCGAAACTCGACCTTATTGCACCGGCATGATGTGAGCCTTACGCTCAGGTCATAAAATGTGTTAATCTAGGATGCCAGGTATAAATCTTGGACAGGAAAAATACGCTTTAGGAAACGGGTATTAAAATTGAATATTGAATTAGCAAATATAAATTTGGGGTCTCATGTTCGTATCTTTTATTTCTGCATATTCAGTCAAACAAACACAAATAATTTCGGTTTCAACAATTCCTTTTTTGTAAATAAATATTTCTACGATTTATTTTTTATAATACATTTGATGTCATTACTTTGTACTATTATTTTTTCTCGGATAAGTAAACTACGATCAAATTCTTTTGTTACACTAAAATTAGCATACATATATGTGAGAATTCCTTATATAGTGCTTACTTTATTTTTTTTCTGAGAAAGATTGGGTCTGCTTATACTGTAAATAATACTAAATCTGTTTATATTTTTGGAAATCGTTTAAAGAAATAAGTGAAACCGAATTAAAAATATTCCCAGAAATTATGTTCTGGGTTTTGCCACTATAATGAATTATGAGGGTAAGTGAATAGGATTTATCCCTACTTTTAAATGAAACAATATAAATTGGTAGAAGAATTTTTTGTTTCTTCATTTCTATACTAATTGCGTTCGATTGTGTTTTGAAAATGGAGCGGCATCAGTTAGGTCCACAGTGCACCATCGCAGAAAAGGAAAAATTATAGGAATGTGGCAAAGTGGCAAATCGTATAGTGAAATAAGCGAGTTGATTCATAAATCGGTAAGTCAATTTATTTATTTCAACGTATTCTATTATTATTATCATTATTGTGTAATAAATTCTTTTAACGGACACTTAAAATTCACTATCAGTTGATAGCTTCGTCGGGAGTCAAAATAAAGAAATAAAGTTATCAAGGGAACCTAAAAAGGTAAAATGAACTCTTTATATCTAAAAATTATGTTAAATAATTAATTTATTTTAATACTTTTTTAAATAAGTTTTATTAAAGATTGATTAGCAAAATCAGTATATTTATTAACAAAATTCAGTCATATCTGAATATTGCGCATTTCTATAAAACGTCCTTTGAAAATATTATTCACAATATAATATATATATACCGGGTGCTGCACCCTGTATACATATATAATATAATTAGTATGTATTTTCAAAATCAAAATTATAATTATTTTCTAACGAATGTTAATGATTTTCATTACTTTTTTGAACATAATATTTATATTGGTTTAAATTTTTTCTATGTGACCTGTATTAAAATTTAAACATTTGATTTCATAAACCACGTTAGGTTGCTTTAATTTCGGTGATTTAGTTTTTAAGAATTCTCAAATAAAATACTAATATTTTATGTTGTGTGCAAAATTAAGATGTCACTGAATTCTGTTAATAAATATATGAATTTTACTACTTGCTATTTTTTACTACTGGAAAAAATGCAGAAATTGAAAAGAAACTTTGAATTTTCAAAATTATTAGCTTTTGGAAATTTAGAAACACTTTCTAAGGGCCAGTTTTATAATGGAATTTAAACGAGAATTTTAAAATGAAAGTCACATTCAGATGTGTGAACAAATGAATTTTTGCAGCTGTTTTTACGCTTGAAAGAGATTTTAAATTTAAAGTCTCCTTTAATTCTTTAATAATTCTTTTTTTTTCAAGTGTAAGGAAATCATAATTTACACAATAGAGTTTCATTATTTATTCATATATTTCAAATATTGTAATTAATTATTTCAGAAATCTACCATTCACCGATGGATACTACGTTACAGAAACGAAGGTCTCGTAGAGAGGAAACGAAGACCACTTGGTCTAAATAAGAAAACTACAGCCAATGAGGATGAACAAATCTTAAATACAATAAGAAATAGTCCTTTTTTTTCCAGTCGGCAAGTTCTAGACACAACGGGAATTGCTTGTTCGACGAGGACCGTTATAAGAAGACTTGCCAATGGAGGGTTACGAAACCGCAAATCAGCTAAAGTTATAGATTTCACACCGCGCCATGCCGAAGAAAGAGTCAATTTTGCAATTCAAAATCTGTACAGAAACTGGGAAAATGTAGTGTTTTCTGACGAGAAAGTGTTTAGGTCGGATGAAAATATTCAAAAACTAGTTTATCGTCCAGTAAATAACGATATGCTACACCATATGTCAATAAGACAAAGAGAAGTGGTAGAGTGTCAGTCGCTTATTGGGGCTGGATGTCAACGCATGGTCCTGGCGAATTAGTCCCAATTAATGGAAGATTAACATCCCGGCAATATACAAACATTCTTGAACAGCATTTATTACCTTTGGCGTATGCTAATGATAGAGGTATTGCATTTGTCCAGGATAATTCGGCCATTCATACTGGCAGAGTTGTTCAAGAATGGTTTGAAGAACATCCAGAAATTGATGTGATTCCCTGGCCTGCTAAATCTCCGGATTTAAACCCCATTGAAAATTTGTGGGCAAATGTTATTCGACAATGGGATAACGGAAATGCAAATTTAAGGAATAGGGAATTTTTACAAGAACATATAAATGGCATTTGGAATCAATTGGGGTTAGGAAATTTATGCCTACATTTAGTCGGTTCTATGTCGAGGCGATTAGAGGAAGTCATTACAAATGGAGGATACTATACTAAATATTAATATTTTCAAGTATTTATGAAAAAACGAATTGTATTATATGTTATATAAAGAAAGTTATTTTGAAATGTTTTTCTTTCTAAACAAAAGAACAATATTGAAATTAGAAATTAAAAATTATATTCCACAGCTTAACGTATGAAACTACTGACATGTCTCTGGAATTACTTGTTTTTATTCAGCAGATCAAATAAACATTATTATTATTATTATAACGATAAGAAGTTTTATTTTCCACTGGAAGTGCGTCGCCAAGAACCAGCAACTCCATTTTCAATGGAGTAAAAAATTTGTCAGTATGAACAAAATTTCAAAATCTCAACTAAATGTTGGATAAGTGGATAGTTATTTCTTTTCCATGTTTTACTGATTATTGTTATTGATGTTTAATAAATTTTACAATAATAATCATTTGTATTTAACAATTGTTTACTAGTTTTTTTGTCTGTTCTGATTGTTGCTGTTTTTTAAATATTTGTATAACTGAGATTAATTAATATTACCTACAGTATCTTCGCAAAGACTTTCAAAATTTAGTAGCTTAATATTTTAATTTAGCTTTATTCATTTTGACAAAACGTCTGTAAATTCTTTAAACAAATATAGTTTTACTGGATAAAAATTTGTTTTCTTCTCCACATAATATGTACTTACAGGCTATCCTAATTTTTGCAAAATGCTTAATATGCATTAAATAAATCAAAATAGAGTGTCGTTTCAGAAACTAACTATAAATATTATTTCTAAGTATATATTTAACTGGAAAATAGTATAGTCACTGGCTTACTAATCATTATAACATTAGTTTTAATTATTTAAATTCTTAAAATTAGCTCCGAAATGTTTAAGCTTATAGTATTATGCTGGCTAACATAATTTGTCCATTTCATTACTGACTGAATATAAACGAATTCTTATATATTTATGAAATATTAATAAATTAATTGAAAATGACTTTATTATTTAAAACGAATAATTATAATATTAACATCAGAAAATTAATTCTAACAGGATTCTAATATAGGAAAACAACTGATTTGCTTATTTTAATTTCAAATGAGCAAACCAGAAGAGAATACTCCAGATGTTTACCCCTGCACCGGCAGTTAATGCAATAAAATGTGCTATAAGGCTCAATTTCGCTAGGTCGTAAGAGGCATTAGTGCCAAGCAAATTTTCAATCGTTCTGTTTATAGTGTCAGCGATAGTACTGCTGCTAGAACAAACCTTATATTAGCTTTGTTCGCGGAGACGTTCCGAACTAATTCGGAACCTTAAAATGAAAGTTGTACACTTGAAATCGTTGTTAAAATCGATCATTATTTCCATGGACATTTGATTTTAACCGTTCCGAACTAGTCCAGAACGTCTCCGCAAATGGACCTATTATAACCACTGTTGTGTTGTGATGCAAACTTCATTGCGAACAAGTGCGCACGCAAGCGTATTTATTCATTACATGTCCAATGTCGCCAATGCAAGGCTCCGAAAATAATACACTCCGTACGTGAAAATACATACTATACAAACTAAATTACTTTGATAATAAACGAATTGTTAATTTCGGGACATTTTCCGGGACGCGTACCTATGCAGGACGCAGAGCTGGAATCCAGGACGAATGGTCACCCTAGTCACAGAATAATGAACGACCAGAAGGTTAACTAAGGCGTGGTTTTGTCTGAAATTTTTTACTGCGCATGCGTGGGTTGGTCCGCAGATTTCAAAATTACGGTCAGGGTACGTTCACGACCACACTTTTTGAGACGTCTTAAATAGAAATTATCAGTTATATAATATATCTATTCGCATTCCTGGACTTCTTTAACGACCGCTGCAGAGGTAATGCACACATTATTATGGATAAAAACTGTTTATAACATCAGAAGAAACGATCGCGTAAACTTGACGTCTTGGCATTTGCACGTGAATAAAGCATTACGCCATGCACGAAAACAGTGCCATCTTGTGTCTCTACGATGAACTAGGCTTAGTTTTGAATGTAGTTTTCTTTTCGATTAATTGTTATAATAATTGAGAGAATATAATGGAAATTCTGTCCATTTACATTATAAATAACAAATAATTTTCTTCATGATTTAATAAATTCAAACTTATTCGAACAGCACAATGTTGTGAAACATACGAAAAACCAATGGTTAATTTTTCTTCCAAGTTGTCATTTTTGAATTCGCGCGGACCAGTCACCACTCTCCCACCATAATTCAAAGCTAAACAGCGGACACAAACATCAAAGGTGCCGACAGCCAGTTGTACTTCTGCTCGCTTATTATTCTGTGCCCTAGTGTTGATGAAATGCGAGTTGATGATTTGTCCGTTGACAAGCTGGGTCGACCCGTTTCTCTGTTACTTAAAAGCGATATCTGGCAGTAAATGAACCAATTGAGCTTCGCAATTAGCAAATGGTTTGTAACAAATGTTCAATTCTCGAATTTGTAAGGTTACTGTATCGAGAAGGTAACGCCAACTTTCTACCTCTTTTAATTTGGGGGTTAATCAAATTCATTCATAAACTCCTTAGCAACAGTAACTTGTTATGTATCTATCCTTTTTCTTCTTTAGCGTTTCCTCGCGTCCTTTTTAATTTGGGGGACGAAGCCCAAGAGAGAAGGTTGCCTGGGGCCCGATTCTTGAACCGTGCGAGACGATTCGAATGCGAAAATGACGTCAAAATGACGTAGACTCTCCTACAAAACTATACAAATTGTTCGAAAATTACGTCATTTTGACGTCATTTTCGCATACGAATGAATTCGCACGATTCGAGAATCGGGACCCTGGTAAGACGTGGAGTGACGCGTCATCCAGTAGGCCATCTATTTGTGTACATGCATTAAATGGGCCTACTGAGTGACGTTGCGGTGACGTTGAAAGTTACCAGGCAACCTTGTCTCTTTAGTAACCTTGGACGAAGCCGCGGAAATGAATGGCGGTACTTTCTAAATACAGTAACTTTACGAATTTGTGCATGCATGTGACATCTATTGAGTATTTAAAGAACAATTTTTAGAGCGTCCATTCCACAGTATTTGCGATGTAATAAGGTACTAAATCAACACTCCGTACAGGTAACGGTAATCCCATTCCTCTCGTGAGAGGAATGAAAAACAAAGATAACAAATACAATTGTCGCGAGTGCAATAACGAAGACAACAGTTTTAGGGAATTCTGCAATGTTTACCGCAATGTCACTGGTTTCAATTTCAAAGTATATTAGGTTATGTCTATACTCTGTTCACGTTAAGAATGTAGCGTTGGAAAGGATAGGACAATATTTTCCGGCTTGTGATTGGTTAAAATTCGAGGCAAGTTTACAATGGTTGAAGTTGACATTCCCGCGTTTGTTCCGGAGAATTAATTTTATAAAAATTGTGTGCAAATCGGTTTTGATTGCAGCAGATTCCTCGAGCAGGCTCTGTACAGCTGTTTCAGGCCTAGTTGGGCCTTCATCAGCAGAACCGTAGCTCGAGAAATCCACTGCAAACCAAACCGATATGTCCGAGTTATTCGCCCATGCGATGTGAAAGTAATAAACAATTTAAGTAGCGACATCTTGCAATCGCTTTTTGACCTAACATCGCAGTAGCATGGCCGACTCTATTAATAAGCTAACGCTTATATGGCCGTTTCAATTCGCCTAAAATTCGGTTCGGGAAAGCATGCCATGATATACGGTGACCAACGTCATCTATGAAAGTCACTTTAAACTTAAACCTACAAGATCCTTGCAAATTTCTTTGTATTAAGGAAAAGCAATAAGTCTGTTTGTGAACCTGCACTGGTTCAGACTTTTTTTTTACGAAATATGCTTTAATGAAGCGTAAATTTTTTGATGATGTGTCAATACGAAATCATATATTGTATTTTTCTGTTATTTCCACGAGACAGTTTAAAATCAGCGGTCTCGCGATAAGAGGTCTGTTCCATTCGTCAGGATTTCGAGTTCTGAACCATCTTTAAAAATTATAAAAACAAGACTGGATTTACTAAAGAAGCTGTACCATCTATTTGTAAGAATGTTTTTCTAAATTTTACTTCACTATATCATTTTATGGTTTGTTTACATTCTGGAGTTAATTATTAAGAATATTTAGCAGGAAACAATTATAAGGAGATCCAGGTAGATTCCATATCCACACAGCAAATTTCAGATTTGCAATATCAAAACAATGTCTATACAATCTATACCCAGCTCTAAAAAAGGAAATTAAAAATACAAAAATTATACAAAAAAACCTCCAAGAAATCAACCTATTAATAAGCATAATTTCTCCTAATAAATTTCTTTAAAATTAAAAAGACTTAATGAGAAGTGTTCAGAAAATTTTAATAAGGTTAAAGAATTAAAGGAACAATTGGATAAACAATCTACTAAATTAAATTTTATTCATTATATGGAGAATATGTACCTCTTCTTTCAAGTACACAATAGATCTGTTCGTACAGCATTTCTGACTAGTTTGAAACTGTCAAATATATTCGGCGCATGCTTCTGACAGTTTTGGACTATTGAGAAACTGCTGCACGAACAAACCTAATATTTCAAACCGAACACAATATAATCATTCTTTGAACAGCAGTGTTGCACCATATATTGATGTTACAGATGAAAGATTATATCAGTTAGAAGTCACATTGCAACATTACATTGATGATATCCAAAAAAGTTCAGCAAATGCAGATATTCAAGGATTGTCTACAGAAACGGCCCTTGGTTTACAATTTACAACCTCTGTATTAAATTTCTTTTGCAACAAATCAGATGTTATTATGTAATGACATATGGGTTCCACTGCATCTGAACTATGAATTAATATTTTCTCATGTTCGTCTTAGAAGTGATTCAAATGACATGACTGAAGTCAGAGTGGCAGAATATGCACTTCAGCAAATTTTACATTGTGGATTCGTCAAAGCTTTGATATCTGCTAATATTGCTGATAATATAGATTACACGAGTCAGGCAAATTTCAAACCAGTACCTACAGAAGAACAAAAAGTTAAGAAAGAGTTATCTCATATTTTAAAACTTCAAGTTCAAAACGTATCTTTAAAAATATTACCTGATGGCAGGATTTACTTTTCTTCTGTGGCATTCTTAGCTGGTTACATAATTAAAAATAGAGACGACAAATTTCAATGCAATACTTGCTTAGAACCTCTTCTTTCTTATCTGATTCCTTGATGAAACTTATTATGATTCAGGACAGAGGAAGTTTAAACTATCCTAGTAATAAATTTGTCGGAATTATTAAGCGATTAACAGATATTATTCCTGAAATTTTACCTCTCTTCGAAAATACAAAAACCTGTGCACAACTAGGTATTTGAAATTATTTGTCCTGTACTCCAACAAAATACAATTTTTGCTTGTGACAATCACAAAAGACAGTAGAGAAACCTGTTCTCGATAATACAAGTAGAGAGAAAACAGATTTTTTGAAGAAACAAATGTTCGAATTTAAACTTACAAACAGAAAAATTCTGAAACTGTTACATTTGACAGTTCACTGACGTAGAACTAACTAACAATTTTAACCACAGGGGTCACTGCTCACCGTATAATTTGTAAATTTTCTGGAACAATTTCAACAATGAAAAACCACCAATTGAAACGGCCATATAAGCGCTAGCTTATTAATGTAGTCGGCCATGGCAGTAGGATTGACGAATTGAAGCTAGTTCGCCACATAATAAGTCATCCCATGCGAGGCGACCATGCTTGCTGTCAAAGCATATGAGAATTTTAGATGTTAGGTCAAAAAGCGATTGCAAGATGTCGCTACTTAAATTGTTAATTAATTTTATGTTGGATAAAATGTAATATTGATCAGTATATCACTAGAATTGTGAAATGTCAATTTCGTTTATGTCGTTTGGATTCGTTATTTGTTTGTGTGGTTCGTGTGTTTATTGTTATTTGAGATCGTTTTAAAAAATTGTTCTTTTTAGAGCTTTACAGCTACTGTTGTAATTAACAGGTAAATATTTTATCAATAATGTTTATTTTCATGATAATTTATTATGACACATTACAGTGCTAATATGGAGGTTAGAGATGAAGCTGGCCCATCGAAAAACCCTCAGGGGAAGCATGTACGACGTGACCAAAGAGTTATGGCTTATAATGCATTTGTTCAATACCACCGTGATAATTCCAAGTCAGCATCAGTAAAATTGCCTTCAAGATTGGTTGGCATTGGAGAGATAACGATGTGGGCCATCGTAAAAGAAAAGGAAACTGTTTTGTATGGATAACACACACAACTTGTAGTACTTTCAACTTAAACGATTTATTCTTAACAAAATGTAAATACAAAAATAACGTGTAACTCATATGCTTGCCCCAGGTCAACTGTCCGTCTGACACACTCGTCTCCCCAGGTCAAGGCCACAGCACATCCCCTTTTCTCAACAAGAATAAAATGCTATAAACAAAAAACAAAAAGACTTATCCCAAGTAATAAACAAAAAATTATTTTACAAAACCGCTTCTTAATTTCATCCCCTCAACGCCTTCTGTTTCAGCATCGGCATTTCCGTTGGCGACGACGACGGTATCGGTAGGAGGCTTAGGAGCTTCTTTTCCCGAAGCGACGGCAACACCATCGATAGGAGCTTCTTTCCCCGAAAGAATAGTAGATGGAATTAAGGAACATCTGTTTCTTCTAACTTCGCCTTGATTAGTCCTCACCCAGTACGACCTAGGTTCTCCAGACTCTCTATCCACAACTCCGTAACATTTCAAGTCGGTTATCCACACCTCTTCTCCTTGAGGTAAAGAGGGCAGAGGACGAGCTTTGTGTCTTCTATTATAATTTTCCGCTTGACTAGATTTCAGTCGTTCTTGAGCTTCGGTCATCGTTTTGAAGTGTTTCCAATTAGGTTTGAGAGTTTCCGACACGATAGGAATAGTAGTCCTTAGATTTCGACCCATACACAATTCTGCTGGACTGAATCCACACTCTAATTTCGCAGTCCGGTAGTTAAGGAGTCCTAAATATGGATCTTCAGATTTTAACAAAATTGCCTTAGCAGTTTTAACCCCAGATTCTGCAAGCCCATTGCTTCTCGGTAATCTGGGACTACAGGTCGTATGTGTGAACCCATACACCTTCGAAAACATTTTAAATTGTTCATTTTTGAACTACGAACCGTTGTCACTTCTAAAAACTTCGGGAACGCCATGCCTTGCGAAAACTGATTTTGCAAATTTTATAACGCTTGATGCAGTTGTATCGGTTAACTGTTGAATTTCGAGGTATTTCGAAAAATAATCCTGAATTAGTACATATTGTTTACCCTTCAAAGTAAAAAGATCAGCTCCAACTACTTTCCAAGGTCTGTTAATCCTGTTTTTATCGTAATACATTGGTTCCACCTTATTACTTCTGTTCTCAATACACACCGTACAATTGCTAACTAGCCTTTCAATTGCCATATTTATGTTTGGCCACCACACCGAAGTTTTAGCCAATCTTTGACATTTTACAATGCCCAAGTGTCCCGCGTGAATCCTTTCCAGAATATCATTTCTTAAACTTTTAGGTATAACAATTTGTGAACCTTTCAGTAAGATACCTTGATGAATACTGTAATCACTTTTGTACTTAGCATATGCGTTTAATTTATCGTCTGAAATTGGCCAGGAACTTTTTATATATCTTACTATTTTCAAGCAATCTTCATCCCTCGTCTGTTCCTGTCGAATTTTTTCCAATTTTTCATCCGATACATTAATTGAAGATATAGTTAAATTTACAAAAGCTTCCACATCTTCTTGTAACAGAATGTCTTTTTCTGAAGCTTTCTCATTCAAAGTTTGTCGTGAGAGCATATCAGGTAAATAAAACAACTTTCCAGGGACATATTCGATATTATAATCGAATTTTAAAAGACGCATACGAAAACGCTGTAACCTTGCCGATAACTCATCCAAAGCTTTAAGTGATAGTAACGGCACCAGGGGTTTATGGTCGGTTTGCAAAACAAAATTCTTCCCAAATACAAATTTAGAAAATTTTTCACAGGCCCAAGTCAAAGCTAATGCTTCCTTTTCAATTTGAGCATAACGCTGTTCTTGTTTACTCAATGATCTTGAAGCATAGGCAACTGTTTTCCAAATACCACCTTGATGTTTTTGCTGTAAGACCGCACCCAGTCCATAAGATGAAGAATCTGCCGAAATTCTTGATTCTAAATTTGGATCGAATAAAGCCAAAATTGGAGATTTCGCTAATAATTCTTTTATTTCTTCGAATGATCTCTGCTGTTTCACATCCCAAAACCATTCTCTACTTTTCTCCAACAATTCTCTTATAGGTCTTGAGATAGAAGCAAGCTTTGGAATGAACTTTGTGTGAAAATTGATCACGCCGAGAAAACTTCTGAGTTCTGAAATATTTGACGGTGGTTGCAATTTTAGAATAGCTTCTATTTTCCTGTTGTCCACTTTTATTCCTTTTTCATTCAAAATATGTCCCAAAAAGTCAACTTCCCGAACTTTCCATTTGCATTTACTAGAATTTAGGGTTAACCCCGCAGTTTCTAATTTTTTTAACACGCTATTTAAATTAATGTCATGGTCTTTTTCAGTTTTCCCGAACACTAAAATATCGTCCATTTGGCACACAACGCCTGTCAGTCCCTCTAAAGTTTCGAACATTATTTTCTGAAATTTCTCTGGCGCAGAAGTAATTCCGAAGGGAAGTCTATTGAAAAAGTAACGACCAAATGGCGTAATAAATGTTGTGAGTTTCTTTGAATGATTTGATAATGGTACTTGCCAAAATCCGGATGAAGCATCCAGCTTTGTGAAATATTTAGCATTGCCCAACTGTCCCAGAGTTTCGTCAATCGACGGCAGTGAAAATTTTTCTCTGCGAACAGCCTTATTTAGATGAGTATAATCGACACAAATGCGAATCTTATTGAAATCCTTCTTTGGCACCACTACCATCCCTGCACACCAGTCACAAGGCTCAGAAATTGGAGTAATCACACCTTCTTGCACCATTCTATCTAATTCGATTTTAACCTTATCTTTTAACGTTAATGGAATTCTTCTTGGCACAGAAATAGCGAAGGGTTTGACTGACTCATCAATCGCAATCGAATATTCTCTATTAAACTTTCCTAGACCTTTAAAAAGTTTTGGAAATTTTCTAACAATAAGTGTTTCGAATTGTTCTTCTCGCTTTTCAATTGAGTTGACCCATTTCAAGAAATATTTAGAGATGCAATTGCAGGACGCCCTAAAAGGGCTTCTTTCACCTCCGCCGACACAAAAATCTCTTCTTTAGATGTCGTTTTTTTCCAAGATATTTCCGCCAAAAATTTTCCTAACATATTGATCCGTGAATTTGTCGGTCCACGAAATTTTACACCGCTTGATGAAAGCGACTCTTGAGACAATTTATCGTATAAAAATTTTGGTATAACAGTAACATCCGCTCCACTATCGATCTTAAACCAAGTTTTCACGCCATTAATTGCAATTTTCGTACGCCATGGCAAGTCATTTTTCGATATCGACCTGATAAACAATTCATCTTCTAACTGATTTTCCGATATTTCTCTAATAACATTTGTTTTGCATACTACTGAGAAGTGTCCGATTTTTTTACATTTATTACAACGCTTATTTACAGCTGGACATCTTTCTTTTCCGTGAATATTATCACTGTTGCACCAATAACATTTCTTTTTATTAAAAGTTTTCGGACCATCCGCTAATTTTTTTGATTTGAACGCGTTGAAAGGTTTTTTCTTTTTATTTTGTTTAATTTCGTTCACATCTACAAGTTCGTCACGATTATCTCGCATTTCAACTTGTTGTTTTTTAACTGTCTCATGTTGGCGGCACACGAGAATTGCTTTATCTAAATTTAAGTCTTTGTCCAACTACAACATTCCGGATAATTTTGCATTATTTATACCGACAACTATACGATCGCGTATCAATTCACTTTCTAAATCCTTAAATTCACATGTCTTAGCTAATTTAAATAAGTCTGTTATAAAATCATCAACTGGTTCGTCTATTTTTTTGCACTCGTTTATTAAACATGGCGCGTTCATAAATTATATTGCGTTTCTGTATAAAGTGTTCTTCAAATTTTTTTAAAACACTTTTGTAATTACTTGACGCTTCTCTAGATAATTGAAAACTATCAAAAATATCTTCCGCTTTTGCACCCATGTATAAAATTAAACAATTAATTTGCATGTCCTCCGATTTTTCATTTAAACCCGAAGCGAGAGCAAAACGATCATATCTGCGAATCCATTTAGGCCATTCTTCATTAACAAAAGAAAATGTTCCGGGGGGTGGCACATTACACGGAAATGATAATTTCAAGTCAGTACTGTTCGAAGCATCACGTTCCTCGTCCCGCAACATGTTTTATAGCGCGACAAATCCAATTCACTTTAATCAAATCAGTCACAAGAAACTCGTTTTTTTTTTTTAAATTCTTTTACTTTTTAGCACGTACCTGACACCATGTTTTGTATGGATAACACACACAACTTGTAGTACTTTCAACTTAAACGATTTATTCTTAACAAAATGTAAATACAAAAATAACGTGTAACTCATATGCTTGCCCCAGGTCAACTGTCCGTCTGACACACTCGTCTCCCCAGGTCAAGGCCACAGCACAGAAACCACAGGAATTCTACGATCTCCTAGCAAGAAGCGAAACCGTGACACAATTTTCAATAAACTTGATGAGGCTCAGGAAAATTCTATTAGAAGACATGTGCATTCTTTCTATCTTAAGAATGAATTACCTACTTGCTCCAAAATTTTAACGGTAAATACATTTACATTTATTACTGTTATTTTGAAATTAAGTAAAAAATTTATAGGTTATACAAGCAGATGATACTTTACCTGTAATTCATCGTACCACATTGTGGAAAATTTTAAGAAAATTGGGATTTAAATGGGAGAAACGAAGCCGAAATTGTATTTTAATTGAACGTGAAGATATTATTTTGTGGAGACGTAATTATTTAAACTCCATTAGAAGATTTCGAAACATGGGAAAGAAAATATATTATTTGGATGAGACGTGGGTGAACGCTGGTCACACAAAGCCAAAAGTGTGGAAAGATACAACAGTGACTACTGCTCGACAAGCATTTGTTGATGGATTGTCACTTGGTTTAAAAAATCCTTCTGGAAAAGGAAAACGTCTGATTGTGCTTCACATTGGTAGTGAAACTGGTTTTGTTGATAATGGATTGCTACTGTTTGAATCAAAAAAGACTGGTGACTATCACGAAGATATGAACAGTCAAATTTTTACTGAGTGGATGAAGAACATATTACCAAGTCTTGAACCCGGATGTGTAATTGTAATGGACAATGCTCCTTATCACTCAGTCAAAACGGATAAAATACCTAATTCTTCATGGAGGAAAGGCGCAATAATTGAAAGGAATTGTAACAGACAATACTTTATTAAAAGTTCAACTTCTTAATATAACAAAAAAATATGTAAGTGATAATCCAGTGAGTTACGTTATAGATGAAATGGTAACAGAAAGTGGTCGTACAATATTAAGATTGCCTCCATATCACTGCAGTTTAAATCCAATTGAACTTGTTTGGGCTCAAGTAAAACATCTTGTAGCTGCCAATAATAAAACATTCAAGTTGCCCAAGGTGAAAACATTACTGCTTGAGGGATTAGATCTTGTAAATGCTGAACACTGGGAAAATTGCGTTAAACATGCTATTGCAGAAGAAAATAAAATGTATCAACTTGATAATATTGTGAAAGATATGGTGGAGGAATTAATTATAACAGCAAATACTAGTTCATCATCAGATTCGTTGCCTGATTCAGATTTAGACTTTGCAAGTGAATAAATTAACAAAATAATAATTAATTCTGAATTCACATTATCTGTACTTTTGTTATGAATATCTGTCGTTCCAGTGAATAATTGATTAAGTTAAAACTTCCCTACTTTTCAGAGCAGGTTTTTTTTTCGATTTATAAATTCACATTGTTGGTTATAATAATACATGATTGTGCGCCAGCAATTATTGAATTACTATGTGTATTTTGTTATTCTCATTCTTGTTACTCATGTTACATGTTACATTTAATTCACAAATAAATTAACAGCTTCATTTGTATATTCATGCAACAAATTAATTCACGTTTAGTTATTTTTCTATATATAAAAATTTTGAATTTTCCGCTTTTTCCTTATTACTCCTGTGTGATACGTACGGCGACATCAGCGCCCACTACTACATTCTTAACGTGAATAGAGTTTAGTTAAGTCTGTTAAATCATGGCCACCTCCATTAACATTCACTGACGTGTATGTATGGCCGTTTCAATTCGCCTAAAATTCGGTTCGAGAAAGCATGCCGTGGAGTACTCCCCTCAGCGCTCTCTATTAAGGATACTACAAAACTACTGACAGTAACCATGGCCAACTCCATTAACATTCACTGACGTGTATGTATGGCCGTTTCAATTTGACTTTTAAAAATTTGACGGGTACTCCACTCAGCACCTCTTGTGAGTTTTTAACTAATTGCAGTTGCCATTACGTTACTATGAGTAGTTCTATAATATCTTTAATAGAGAGCGCTGAGGGGAGTACTCCACGGCATGCTTTCCGGAACTGAATTTTAGGCGAATTGACACGGCCATACATACACGTTAGTGAATGTTAATGTTGCTGGCCATGCAGTAACTTAATGACAACTGCAATTACTTAAAAACTCACAAGAGGCGCTGAGTGGAGTACTGTCAAAAATTTTAAAAGTCGAATTGAAACGGCCTTACATACACGTCAGTGAATGTTAATGTAGCTGGCCATGGTTAAATTTACCAATCAAAAAGTTGTTATTTTAAGAAGTGCAGAATTTTTTTTACGAAAAAGGCGGAATCATTAAATGCGATGCGATAAAAGTTTGGGATGCGATATTTAAACTCAATTTTCTTAACCACTGCAGTAACTTTGACAAACACATGTTGATTTAGTACCTTACGATGTAAAAGATAGACATAAAAAAATCACTAAATGCGTTACCTCTATACGAAGTATGTTGATTTAGTACCTTACGATGTAATAAGGTAGGTACTAAATCAACATACTTCGTATAGAGGTAACGCATTTAGTGATTTTTTATATCTATCCTTGTCGCACATTCCTCTCATCTAGGGATAAAAAACAGTTGGAAATATTATTTGAAGTGACGTTTGTCAAAGTTACTATCAGTGGTTAAGAAAATTGAGTTTAAATATCGCATCCCAAACTTTTATAGCATGACATTTAATGATTCCGCCTTTTTCGTAAAAGAAAAATTCTGCACTTCTTAAAATAACAACTTTTTTATTGGTAAATAACTAACTAGACATAACCTAATACACTTTTAAATTGAAACCAGTGACATTGCGGTAAACAGAATTCCCTAAAACTGTTGTCTTCCTTATTGCACTTGCGACAATTGTATTTGTTATCTTTGTTTCTCAATCTTCTCACGAGAGGAATGGGATTGCGTTACCTGTACGGAGTAGAGTTGTGTCGTTCACGAATCATTGAGTCAATTCGAACGAATTTTTTGAGTAAAGATTCGTTCATTTCGTTCGTTGTAATGTCATTCGTGAACGAACGAATCTTTTCGAACGAGATGATTCAGATTCATTTGATTGATTTGATTCAATTGAAAGAAATGAAGGAACTGTCACGCCGCGCCGTAATATTCCAGTTTTATTTATTTATTTATGTGTCCGAACGTCTATTCTAATTCAAGATTTCGACTCGAAAACTGTTTCGATATCGAAATACATATTTCATTGAAAAGCAAAGCAAGATTTCGACATCGAAACAGTTGCGGGATTCTGTTTGCTATCGCCTGAAACGATCGTACGACTAAAGCGATATTTCTAGTCTCTATCTATCCCTACCACTGGATGGACACTTATATTGGAGAACTTGGTACCATTGCTTATACAGGGTCGCTGTTATGTATGGAAACGATCGATTAGTTCTTAAAGTAAGATAGCTAGCGAAAAATGTTAAATACAAAAGTTTTAGGGCTTTAAGAAATCTATTACAATAAAGACGAATTAAGTATACAGGATCACTCAAGAAGTCGTAGAAAAACAAAGTTACTTTTTTTAAATGAAACACCCTGTATATTATGCGATATTTCAGTTCTTCTCAAAATTCTAAAAAGAAATTGTATAGCACACCACATACCTAAACTTAACCGTTTTCGAGATATCGAGTTATCTTAGAAATTTTCTAACTCGATAACAACGCCCGACATGTTTTAATACTCAACTATTTTCTTTGGAATTCTATTTTATAAGGTGCTCAAAGTGTCCACTGTTGACCTCCTGACAGTAATGAATTCGTCGAACAAAATTTTGTAGTGAATTTAAAAGGTTGTTGGGAGGAATATTCGAAATTTCATGCCTTATTCTTTCTCGTAGCTCTTCGATATTTTTTGGCCTATTTTTGTATGTACTATCGCGGCCTTATAATTTCGCACGATTTAATTTTCCGCTGTAAATGTCGCTTTCTTTGACGGTTTGTCAAAAATAATAATCATTTTAAACGTCAGATTTCAAATGTAATGCTAAAGTTGTAGCAATACAATGCTAAACCACGTGCTTTTTGAAGGAAAGAAGGGTTTTGCAATAGCATAATTTGAAGATGGTTGGTCACTACTTTTACTCTGTTATTTCAGTTCTAATTCTTTATTATCTTGCTGTTCTTAAAATATAACCAAACAATCTGACTTTTGTTTAAATGTCTTTAGTGTCAAAATTGAGGAAAGAGCCTGTTCTACAAAACTAAATTTTAGAGATATTCTGGCTACTTAATAAAAAATCGTGCGAAATTTGAAGGCCCCGATAGTACATGACCCCAAAGAAAAAAGTCAAGTGGTGTCATATCGGGAGACCTAGCAGGTCATTCAATTGCACCCCTGCGTCCAATCCATTTACCAGAAAAAGTTTCGTCTAGATATTCCCGCACCTGACCCCCAAAATGTGGAGGAGCCCCATCTAGTTGAAAGCATATTTGTTCTGCCGGTAAATTGGGATTATGATTTTTCGGGAGTAATTGTCTAAGATCTGGAACATCATTCTCTTGCAAAAGTAATAAATATCGTTCAGAGGTCTAATTTCCGTTTATAAAGTAGGGTCCTAAGACGTGTCCACTATAAATGCCGCACCAAACATTGACTTTTTGTGGTCGTTGGGTGTAGATTTGCTCCATCCAATGTGGATTTTGATCTGACCAATAGCTACTGTTGTGTCGGTTTACATGTCCGTTTAAACAAAATGTACATTCGTCAGAAAACAAGATATGGTTAACAAAGTTGGCATTTTGGTTCAATTTATCCATAATAACTTCGCAGAACTCGATTCTGCGATCAAAATCATCTTCACTCAATTCTTGTAACAACTGGATTTTATATGGGTGGAATTTTTCCCGTTTGGTAATTTTTTTTAATGGAATATCGACTCATGTTATGATTTAAAGCCCTCTGTTGTGTCGAATTTATTGAATTTTCCAACACATCTAACATGACATTCAAAGAATTTTCTTCATTTGTAAAGTTTACTGGTCTTCCTCTTTTTGGTCGATTTTTGACACCTCCGGTTTCATGAAAACGCGGCAGTGTTTTTGAAACGGTCGATTTGGACATAGATTCCCGGTCTGGGTACAATTCATTAAAAATATTCACTACTTGGGCAAAACTTCGTGTTCTATCACCATACCCTATCATCATTAATATTTCAATACGCTCGGTTTCACTTAAACGTGCCATTTTGCGCAAAAATTATACACACTTAATGCAATTTTTGACAAGATTATCACTTAAGATAAAAGAACGGCGGGGCGTTGTTATGGAGCTAGAAAATTTTTCTAAGGTAACTCGATATCTCGAAAACGGTTAAGTTTAGATATGTGGTGTGCTATACAATTTCTTTTTAGAATTTTGAGAAGAACTGAAATATCGCATAATATACAGGGTATTCCATTAAAAAAAAGTAACTTTGTTTTTCTACGACTTTTTGACTGATCCTGTATACTTAATTCTTCTTTATTGTAATAGATTTTTTAAAGCCCTAAAACTTTTGTGTTTAACATTTTTCGCTAGCTATCTTACTTTAAGAATTAATCGACCGTTTCCATACATAAAAGCGACCCTGTATATGTCTAGTTAGTCAACCGACGGAAATTAATTTTAGTTCTGGATCAAGATTGATAGGGGGCGATGGACTAGAAGTGTAGCACTCCAGCGGACGTTAACAGGTTTGAATCTCCACTCATCAACTGTTTCCAATAAATGCCGTCTTGATTTGTTTGCGCTGTGTTGCACTGTGGTGTTGCCGTGTATTTCACCGAATTTCGTTATAGTTGTGAACATAATACTTAAATTAGTCACATTTTCTTCAAATTTCTCGACGAATTTTTTAGGATGTCGGGGAACAAATGTAGTTATTTTATGTGCGAAAAGAACCTGAGAAGAAACCCTGGACTTAGAAAATTTATTTTTCCCATTCATTACGATGTACGATGTAAAAAATGAATTATAAATTCAGGTTAACGAACATTGCCGCTAACAAGGGAAAGTTTCCAACCCGAAAATTCAAATAAACTGAAACTTTGTTAGTAAACTTGGTTAGTAGTTCACCCTGCGGTGAACACGGAATTATTTTACCTGCCCAAAAAAGCCCTAAGTGACACCCTTTGAAATTTCTGCGATTTTCGGTTTTCTGCAAATAACTCGGCAACCAATAGAGATAAAAATTAAAATTATTTGACAAAATATTTATCTTTTAAAACTCGGCAACCAATAGAGATAAAAATTAAAATTATATGACAAAATATTTACAACACAACAAAAGCAAATGAAAATTAAAAAAAAATTATTGGTGGACACTGGAACCATTTGGATCCTATTTCCATTGCGGCACTCTACATGTTTTAAATGGAACACTCTATGCTCGATATTTTGCTGGAAAATTCATTTTTTTTGCTTAATTAATACTTTTCAAATTTCATGTAAATAGATTTAAAAATAAAAATTCTGGAATTCACATGTCGAGGGACTCTCAATATATTTATCCACACTCTTAAAAATAGTTTGTGACGGAGAAATAAGAAAATTTAATTAAAATTTTTTTCACAGAAAGTTAACAAAAAAATAGGATTTTGTAATGAATTTTTCTTTAAATAAATGTAAAACGATAAATAAAAATAAAACAAAATGCAGGCGATTTTGATACTTTTTTTAAATATACAATCGCGTACAAAAAAGTGAAATGTTTTACGGCAATTTTATAATATAAAACTTTTGCCTGGTGGTTGTAATTATGAACTGAAACTTATGGATTACAATCAGTAATATTTATTTTTTGTCATCCGTAAATATCAGCTCATAATTACAACAACCTAGCAAAAATTTTATATTATGAAATTGGCTTAAAAAAGTAAACTTTTTTTGTTCGCGACTGTAGTACGATATTTTTGTAAATTTTAGTGTGATAACAAATAAAACAAAAATCTCAAATGTTCCAAAACTAAAGTAACTAAACACAGGCTCTCGTTTTCCTGCAGATACAGGGTAGCCCAACGAAAACGAAACAGACTGAATATCTTCCAAGAAAATTTTTATTTGAAAAAACGCAAAAATAGGTCGATTTATAATCCTAGTGGGACACTTTTCTATCCTATACCGAACCGTCATACGTCATCCTCCTCCCTTCCGGCTCTCTGACCAATAGAATTTAAATAGGAAATGTACCATGAATGGCATCTTATTGAAAAGGTAATTCTATAGAGTAATGTGAATATGAATGTCCGAAAATTTGATTTTAGCGCCCTCTTTCGGGGAAAAAATTGTTACAATTTAATTAAATTTAAGTAACGTTTGTGAAATCCGCCATTAGTCAGTTTTCAATATCTTTACGTAATTTCAATTCGCGCAGTGAATTACTATTAAAATTAGCTTTCATATGAGATATCACACACTTTGGATTATTTAACAATTTTTTTCCCGAGAGAGGGCGCTAAAATAAAATTTTCGGACATGCATATTCACATTGCTGAATTCTCTATAAAATTACCTTTTAATGACATGCCATTCATGGTACATTCCCTATTTAAATTCTATTGGTTAGAGAGCTGGAAGGGAGAGGGATGACGTATGACAGTTCGGTATAGGATAGAAAAGTGCCCCCTTGGGGTTATAACATATGTCCAAATAAATTTCTGATAAAGGTAGGCCATGGAAGATAAATTATTACGTTATTTACATTAAAATATTGTCCAGTTCTTGAGTAGTTAAGTAAAATTGAAGTTTAATTCGCCATATCTTACAGCTTGATATGTCACTGACTTCAAAAACTGCTTGGTGTTGTAGATTTTTATACTCCATGATCTACCTTTATCAAAAATTTATTTGGACATATGGTATATCCACCTATTTTTGCGTTTTTTTAAACAAAAATTTTCTTGGGAGATATTCAGTCTGTTTCGTTTTTGTTGGGCCACCCTGTATATGTATTTACAAAGCGACGACAATTTCGTTCGTATTCATCAAATCAAAATTTTATATTGTTATAAGAAACACAAATATGTTGTAAATTAATGTCAGTATTGCAAAATGTGAGTACAAACCCATTTTATAAACATATTCACTCTCTTGTTGAGAACATCACTGGGGATAATACTTACGAAAAAAATAATTATTGTAATGAAAATGAGCAACCAGAAACATATTTGCTGTCTGCACCTATTACATCAAGTATAAAAAATAACACATGCAATAAGGTTAAAAATAAAAGTGATAATTTAATAAATAATTAGAAAGATGTATTTTTTTAAGATCAACAATCACTTTCTGAAATATACCAAAAATTGAAGGAAATAATACCACTTTCAATATTATTAAAAGGCGCCATGTAGGTGTGAATAGATATGAAGGAACATTAAAGGATATTCGGCGAACAGTTATTCAACGATTGTAAAACTAGACCTTAGTAATATCAGTTACAGAATCAGCAAATAAAAATAGCAGATGTCTTTCCATAGTACTAAAAGAAAAAGGCAAACCACAGAGAAAGAACTAAAAAAACAACAGGTAGACAGAAATTGAGAACTTGAACATTAGAAGTTATTTGTAATTTTTTTCATAATGTAATATTTTTTGTAATAACATATAAATAAATATTTGAATTTTTCAGTATGTTATAATGAAATATTTTATGCCCTTAAATTAAACAATATTTTAAGTAATTTTGAAATGAACTTGGTTCAATATATTAATTTTTGTGGAAAATTTTAGCCTAATCAATCAATTTTTTTTTTAATTTAAATTCTTCAGTGTCTTTTCTAATTACTCTTATGATCAAATATGTATTTAAGAGCTTCCGAAATCCTAACCTCCGTAGGCACAATTCAAATTAACCGCTAATTCTCTCCCACCACAAGAAGTCGTGCGGAGATTTTAGCCGCTCGTCAGATTTCAGTGACAGTAGATAAAATAATTTTTCTTTCAGTCGAGTTTCAAACTTTATAAACACATGCCGTTCATGTATTTTGTTTTAATCAACAGTTATTAGATGGCAGCACATTCTGAAGACTAGATTGACTAACTATTAATACATAAACAATGGGCCCGTTCAGGTAACACAGCTGCTGCAAGTCAGCGCTCAGCATGATGAAAGTCAGCGGTCACGTATCTCTGAACGTACTGCTACTTCTCAGCAATTTTTTGTGTCATTTCAAAAGTTTAAAATTTATTGAACCTCGTTTCTGAACATTTTATGAATTGAAATTTATTAATTTAAATACAATGGCAGAAAATATTTTGTTGTGTGAATTATTATGCGACGATGGGCTAGATTTGAATGGTCTGCGGCCCGTAATACAAGATCTTGCTAAGGTTGTGTTTGTTTATACTTACTCCACCAATGAACGCTCAGCGCTGAGCAAGTCAGCGTAAATAAATTCTGCTGTGTAGAAATGACAGCTGCTGGAACTTAGCGTGTCGGTTCAGGATATTTGCTGACCCAGCAAGTCAGCTGCTGTGGTCGTCTGAACGGGCCCAATGTTGGTACCTAGCAAAATGAGGTAGTAGTATTTCCCCTAATTGTAGAGGTCGCAGCAGTGCATACATTTAAATTTGGCGCCTTACTTCCGTAACGCCACCGACCTGTCCAACCAATCGAATGCAAGTTACAAGCGTTATGATGGCGTTATGCGATTATGTTCTTTGTGACATGGCGTTGTTGTGGTTTGTGTTATTTTAAAAGTTATCGTTTATTTTTAAAGTTTTATCGTTTAAACATTTTATGGAAAACTGTTTCGGCAGAAATAATATTTTACTTCATTCACCTGTTCTCACTGAACATTTACCAGGTAGTAATCTGTCTTAAATTTTGGTAGATAACCATTATTATTAATTTCAATTATGTTATTTAGAGCCCCTGCAAATAGAGACAATAAATGAAGAGAACCAGCAATTAGATGAACCTGTTCCGGAAGGTAAGAGTATACCTGTTCCAGAAGGTGAGAATATTTTTGGATTCGTTGCCCTGCATTTAGTTTATGGTCAGTGCTGTCTGTTGTATATGATATTTAATAATATTGGCAACATTGTTAGTTGCCTACGTGACCAGCGATTCCCGCCAATTACTACATTGTGAGTTTGTGAGTTGTAATGTTAACCTGAAATAAATTATATTAGTGTACTTGATATTTTAATATTAATAACAACCTACTTACCTTAAAAACATATATAAAACATGGCGCTGCGAACATCTAATAAGTGTTAAAAACGAAGTGATATAAAAACTGAAGAAAAACTAAAAGTGAGTAAAATACATAACCTGAAAGATGGAACTATTTGCACATCCAAAACCCTTAATAATTAATGAAAACATTCATCAAAACTGGAAAAAGTTCGTTCAATGTTTTAATATATACATAGCAGCATCAGGTAAAAACAATGCTAAGGATGAAGTTAAGGCAGCAATATTCTTGAATTTCTTAGGCGAAGATGCATTAGACTTATTTAATACCTTTAATCTAAGTGAAGCAGATCAGAAAGACGTAAAAGAAATAATAAAGGCTTTTGATGAATATTTAAAGCCCCAAAAGAATGTTATATATGAACGTTACATGTTTTACAACAGAAACCAAAAAGAAGGGGAAAGTTTCGACACATTTTTTATGGATATCAAGAAATTGGTAGAATCATGTGAGTTTAATAATGAAACTGATAATATGCTTAGAGACAGAATTGTAATAGGCATTCTGAGCAGGGATGTCCAAGAAAGATTAATGCGACAACCAGACCTAACGTTAGCAACTGCAGTGAATGTGTGTAGGACAGCAGAAACTAGTAAGATGCAAGCTCAGAATTTGCGAGCGGAGGTTCAAGTGAATCAAATAAACACTTTTAAAAATAGACCGTCTAATAAAAGTATTAATAATAATAATGCGAAACATAATAAAAATGAAAATAACTTTAATTATAATACCATGTGGTATTTATGTAAAAAGTGTAATAAGAAACATGGACCTAAGAACTGCCCAGCTTATGGTAAAATATGTAAGAAATGTGGAAAACCAAATCATTTCAGTGTGGGATGCAAGTGGAGAGCAGGAACGACAGAGAAGAAAGTACAAGAAGTTGTATCCGAAGAGGTAAACCTTCAGCAACTATTCACAGGCGAAGTTAACACCATTGAAGAATTAGGTCAGAAGGAGACCATTAAACTAGTTAGTAACATAGATAATAAGGTAAGAGAAGTTAGTTGGTTTGAAAATGTTTGTCTAGAAAATAAATTTATGGTAAATTTTAAGTTAGACACAGGATCTCAAGTTAACGTAATACCTGTAGATATTTATAAAAAATTTGCTATTAAAAAGAAAACAATTAATACTAATATAACACTAAAAGCATATGGAGGCTTTGAAATTGAACCACTTTTTAAAGTCAATCTTAATGTAGCTATAAATAATAAAAAAGAAAATTTAGAATTTATAATAGTTAAGGAAAGTGCACAACCAATATTAGGTTTACAAGCCTGTACTGCATTAAATTTAATAAGAAAGTTAAATGTAATAGAAATGGTTAATGCTAAAAATTGGAGTGGACAAGAACTTTTTATTAAGAACAATCAAATAGTATTTGAAGGCATTGGTACATTCCCAGACACATATAAAATTAAAATCAATGATAGCGAAGCAGGAATTATTAGACCACCCAGACGATTACCTCAAACTTTAATGTCAAAATTAAAAATAGAGTTAAATGAATTGGAAAAGAATAATATTATAACTAAAGTAGAGGAACCAAAGAAATGGGCACATAATATTATATTAATAGAAAAGCCAGATAAGACATTAAGACTGTGTTTGGACCCTGTTGACTTAAATAAGGTAATACAAAGAGATTATTATTTAATACCAAAAGTTGAAGATATTAGAGCAAAGTTATTAAATAAAAACTACTATACTGTGCTTGACGTTAAACAAGGATTTTGGCATATCAAATTAAATGAAGAATCAACAGATTTGTGTACTTTTAGTACTCCGTTTGGATATTTTAAATTTCTAAGACTACCGTTTGGTTTGTCATGCGCTCCTGAAGCTTTTGTTAAATTAAATAACAAATATTTTGGTGACATTGACAATAATGATATCGTAATCTACTTTGATGATATCTTAATAGCCACGAAAACTGAAGAAAAACATGATGAACTTGTAGAAGCCATAATGGAGAGAGCTAAACTTTTGAATATAAAGTTTAACCCGAATAAAGTACAATATAAGAAATCAGAGGTGAAATTTTTAGGACAAATTTTTAATGTCAAGGGAGTTAGAGCAGATGAAGAACATGTTAAAGCTATATGTGATTTAAAAGACCCTACAAATAAAAAAGAATTACAGAGCATATTAGGTTGCATAAATTATTTTAGAGATTATATACCAGACATGGCAACTATTAGTGCACCCCTAAGAGAACTTTTAAAAAAAGATGTGTTGTGGACGTGGGAAACAAGACACAAGCAAGCATTAGACTCATTAAAAAAGATCATAACTAATAGACCCATCTTAAGTCAGTTTAATCCACAAAGTCAGATTGTCATACAGAGTGATGCCTCAAAGAGTGGCGTAGGTTGTTGTTTGATGCAAGAGGGAAAACCGATAGCTTTTGCCTCGCGAAGTTTAAATGAAACTGAAGTGGGTTATTCGCAAATAGAAAAAGAGTTATTAAGCATAATATTTGCATGCAGAAAATTCAAAAATTTTATTTGGGGTAGAAAAATTATTATACAAACTGATCACCAACCATTAGTGAATTTAATAAAAAAAGAAATTACAAAAATACCTTGTAACAGATTGCAAAAAATGAGACTAAAACTACTAGACTATGACCTTAATTTAACGTACTTACCTGGCAAGAAAATGTATGTTGCGGATTTACTGTCCAGAAATTTCAGTAATGAAATCTATAAAGATGAAATTCAAATTACAGGCAATGTTCATAGTATTAATAGATACATTAAAGACAATAATCTTTATGATATTGCTAAAGAAACAGAACAAGACGTAGTACTTAATAAGGTATATACATACTGCAAAGACGGATGGCCTCAAAATAAAAAATTAATACCTGATTCTATAAAGCATTATTATAAAATTAAAAACAGTTTAACAATTGAAGATGGAGTCATTTACACGGACCATAAAATAATAATCCCGCAAAAATTGAGAAAAAAGATTTTAGAGTTGTTACATGACAGTCATATAGGAATTACGAAAACTAAATTGAGAGCTTCTAACATCATATATTGGCCTGGTATGTATAATGACATAGAGCAAGTTATAAGTAAATGCTCTACATGTGAACAATACAGTGCATCTAACAAGAAACACGAATTAATACCTCATGAGATGCCATACATACCTTATGAAAAAATTGGTGCGGATGTAATGAGCTATGCCGGCAAGGATTATTTAATAGTGGTAGATTATTACTCTAAATGGATTGACATGGTACCACTACAAAATAAAACGTCAACAGAATTAATAAACCAATTGAAAAGTATTTTTGCCACACATGGTATACCAAAAGTACTCATAGCAGATAACATGCCATTCAATTCTAGAGAATTTCACATTTTTGCAGACCAATGGCATTTTAAAATAATTACGTCAAGTCCACATTACGCTCGAAGTAACGGATTAGCTGAAAAAGGAGTACATATCATGAAACAACTGTTGAAGAAAAGTTTAAGAGAGAGAAAAGATTGGCAACTAGCGTTATTAGAGTACAGATGTACTACATTACCATCATTAAAAGCATCCCCATCTCAGATATTGATGAGTAGACTTTTACGCACTAAATTACCAATAACGACAGAAAAACTTAGACCACAATTACAAGAAGAAGTGAGACAGAAATTAGTAGAAAATCAAAATAAATACAAAGCGTACCACGATAGAAGAACAGTGAGGAAAGAAATTATTTTAAGACCCCAGGATAATGTCATAATGCAGAAGGGAGGAAAAGAATGGATTCCAGGTAAGGTAATTGAAGAAACTGGTGAACCCAGATCATACATAGTTCAAGATCAAAGTGGAGCAGTACTGAGAAGAAATTCATACCATCTTAAAAAATCATTTAATCAACCCAAAATACAGGTTACTGATAATGATGTACAGAATAATATAGACGTAGGAAATTCTGAAACAGGCATTGCAAGAATTAACAATAAAGCTCCTGTTACAACTAAAATAGGTCGAATTATCCGTCCTCCTACAAGACTTAATGATTATGTAATTTAACATAATATAGTTTAATGTAAGTGATGTTACTACTGTAATGTGTTTATTTGTATTATGTATGATGTTAAATTATTAACTTAAAAGAGGGAGATGTTGTATATGATATTTAATAATATTGGCAACATTGTTAGTTGCCTACGTGACCAGCGATTCCCGCCAATTACTACATTGTGAGTTTGTGAGTTGTAATGTTAACCTGAAATAAATTATATTAGTGTACTTGATATTTTAATATTAATAACAACCTACTTACCTTAAAAACATATATAAAACACTGTCGATATTGTTTAGTCCGTAGTAATTTTTTGTTTTGTTTGAACACTAGCTGTTTGATTGTGGAGGTTATAATTTGATATGAAAATTTGAAAACAAAGGTCAGAATCTTTTATTAGCATAAATCGATTTGAATGTTGAAATGTGATGTACCAACAGCTGATTCTCTCACAATTGTTAACCTGAACGTTTTCACATTAGTTGTCTTTTATTTGCAGCTTTGGTCAGTTCACTTTAACTCAAAGTGAACTGATTTAACTGATCCGCTTTAGTTACAAATAAAACATTCCAAAGTCACTAGTCGTCAATATTATATTTTCATTCAAATGGAAGTCATTTTTAACAAGTATTTCACAAAAAGAATTAAGTAAGTGTATAATGACAGGTTTATTAAGCATTTGCACGTGGGATTGTTTAACGTTAGCTGCAATATCGTATCCCCTCCTAAACTGAAACAACTGATCTTTATATCCGGTAGGTGCAGCATCGGTAATGGGGGAAGTGATCTGGGTCACTTTGGATTAGATCACTTCGACAAATAAAATAGTCAAACGTAATGAAAATGTGAGCTTGGGTAAAAGTGAACTGATCTCCGTTGCAAATAAAAGACAACTATTTAGATGATGAACTGATGAGCATTTTTTATTTTTATTAAAACTAAGCAGACTATTGAGTCGACCTTGTTATTTCAAAACGACGAACAGACCAATGAACCATATTTTGAGAAATCACAGTTTGTAGTTTTAGTGTAGAACATACAATAGAATGATCGTGAATTTTACTGGTCTGTTTGTCCTTTTGGAATTATACGGTCCAATTGTAGACTACATAAAAATTATGATTTCGTATATTACTCTGACGTTAATTCTGTAGTGGTTGTATGTATTATAATGCACTGTACTTATTTTAAATGTACTTAAATATAATTTGTTTTATGAAACTGTGTTTTATTTTCGGCTTTACAAGTTATTGCTGGGTTTCACCAACACTAAATACATGTAATCATCGACTAAGGCCGGGCGCAGACTGATCAAGCAAAAACGTCTTCAGACAAAACGTTTTGTGGCACTGAAAAACATTTTGTTTTATCTTGCAACAATGCTGCATGCATAAACGTTTTACAACAAAACTGTTTCGTTTTGTTCCATAACGCTTTGTTTGAATGAAATGCACATTGATGATGCAAAACGACTTTAGTCAGAACAGTCGGCTGAACGAACGTCAAACAAAAATTTATGTTTGCACTCCCAACACGCTGCATTTTGTTGTAACCCGTTGGATGGTGCCTGCTGTAATGTTGGCTAGTGAATCCTGATTCGATTCACGGATCTCTGAATTAGATTCAGGTGAATGATTCACTTACGGAATCGATTCAGTAAATGAATCGATTCATTTACTGAATTGAATCATTTACTGAATCGAATCATTTACTGAATCGAATCATTTACTGAATGGATTCATTTACTGAATTACATTTTACTTTGTTTTCCTTCGTCTTGATAAAAAAATATCCCGTACCATAAATTAACGCTTACATATTCTAAGATTTGAGATATGTAGTACAACCAACGTTAATTCATTATTATTAAAAAAATATTTAATTATTAGATAATATAACCAAATATATGTTATAACATTGAAACGCATTTTATTACCTATATTATGGGATGCAGTTTATTACTTTATAGGCATCATTCATCGTTTAACTCGCTACTCCACCTTATGCGCACAAATTCGTGTGACAATTATTCCTAATGCATCATTCTTCTGTTAAACAAGTCCGTGAGATGTGTTCCATTTTGTAAAATTAATTTAAACTAAACTAAGAAGATTCATATAGGTAACGGATAAATGAATCATCGGTATTGATATAAAATTGCGCAAATGATTGGGCAGATGAATAAATTTATTCACGTTACTAAATAAATAAATTACCAATTCTCATATTAAGGTATCATGTAATAAAGAAGGGCAGTCCTATTGTAGTCTTCATGTAGTACCGTTTTGTTTATGAAATAAATATTTTAAAAAATAATTATTAGCTTCCAATCGATAATTTATCAATTCTTTGTATTTTTTACTGATATGAATTTTTTTGCTTACCAAGACGCAATTTTATTTTCCTACGAGAGTGGAATTTTTTACCGAACATTAAACATAAAAACGAAAATGTTTGTTTTGCTAAATAATATAATGAAAAATATAGCTGTACTAATTTTTATAATTAAAAAAATAACATTATGCAAGAAAGAAATTACAACACCGCACAAGTCTCGAACACCGTAACTCGGCTTCGCCGGCCAACGCTTAACTTCGTCGGCTACCGATTCCTTCAAAAATGTGGTTCTTATACACCGTATTTAAACGTACGATCCAGTGATTCGATTCTTTGTTCGTTAACTGAATCGATTCATTGCCGATGAACCGATTCTTTGTTCGTTAACTGAATCGATTCATTGCCGATGAACAATGAATCGATTCATTGTTTTGGCTCACCTGAATCGAATCCAGAGATCCATGAATCGAATCACGATTCACTAGCCAACACTAGCTTGCTGGTATGCGCACACTGATTATACAGAAAACGTTTTTATACAAAGCAATTCGTTTTGTCAAACAACGTTTTGTTAGATATCCCTGCACACTGATTAAGCAAATTTGTCTTTTCACACAACAATTTGTTTAACAGCGTTGTGTTTTGTTGGCAAGTATTGTTTCATCAGTGTGCGATGGTAACTATTTAATGCATGTAAAAAACAGGTTTTGGCAAGTTCAAACAAAAACGTTTTGTCTGAAGACGTTTTTGCTTGATCAGTCTGCGCCCGGCCTAAAAGTAAATATTGCTATGGTTACACATGGTAAAATCATAACAATATTTATTTTTAACGTATGATTATATTTATTTAGTGTTGATAAATGATAAATGAAAATTAAATATTGAAATATCAAAGGTTATATTTGGGTTTGGAACTACGGTTACTTTTTCCCCTAATTGTAGAGGCCGCTTTACAAGGTACTCAAACTTTCTATTGAGTATCCCATCTATTTATGTATTATCTATAGCTGCGTTTTATTGTGCACTACCGGTGGCAAAAGTATACGCCAGTAGATGCGTTACAATAAAACGGTAATAGTTACGCTTTAACCTTCAGCTGTCAAAGTGGTACTATTTCGTCTTGATTTAACGGAATAATGGAAAACGGTGAAATACCATTTCCGATAATAGTTCGATTTTTACAACAGCAAAGAGTCATTGAAGACGAATTGATGGATTCAAATTGAAATGACATATCCCCGCCCTCTCCACCGTGTTCTACCGTCTTGAACGACGGTAGAGAAAGTTGCCACCAGTGGACACCAGCAGCACAATAAAAAGACGTTTTACTTCTACCGGCTGACGCGAACGTTGCAATAAAACGCACCTTATGATTCCTATCCATGATAAGCTTAAAGATATGCTCTTGCGCATCGACTACGTCATCCGGCAACAAAAGCACCGCGAATTCGTCTTAAAATGAGAAAATAAGAAAAAAAAATCGCATATATAATGAGATCGGAAACCTAACTAAAGCATTAAGCGGACGATAAAGTATATGAAAGCATCATAAATGGACATTTATTAATTTTGTTTCTTTCAATTATAGCACACAAAGTTTGATTTTTGTTTCTCAGTGACGCTATGCGCAAACGAAACGTAAACTCGTCTGTTTATGTATCATATCTTTAAGGTAGCGATTCGCGATTGCGAATGAAAGGAACAATCGAATAAATCGACAATCGTTAAATTATTTATTCGAGTATCGATTCATTCGTATATAGTCTGAAAAAAACAATCGAATAAAAATTATTCGAATAATTTCATTCGTTTTCCAATTCATCGTGCGCTGGCGATTCATTCGGCCTAGCGCATAGCGTGTTCATCGCAATAACGAATATTAGTTTTTTCTAAGATAATTTTCTTCAGAAATTCTATTAAAAAATTGTATGTTAATATATTATGTAAAATCAATATAAATAAAAATAGATAAATGATTTTTTTCGCTTCATAATTTTTTCAACTACATAATCCGAAAAGCTAAAGATACCTATAAGTCTCGATTAAGGCTGGGAATTTTATAAATTTTTGTATTCGACTATTCGTTTCAGTTTTTATTCGAATATTCGAATTATTCGAATATTCGAATTATTCGAATATTCGAATATTCAAATATTCGAATATGTATTCGAATAATCAAATATTATTCGAGTATTCGAATAATATTCAAATATTCGAATTATTGGAACTATTCGAATATTCTTGAATGTTCGAATATTCGACTATGGCTCAGTATTTCATTCAGAGTTTAATTTTAAGCTTCGTTTTATTCCCACAGTTATGATTGTGAAGACAATTGTTTCCTTAGAAATAAAACGAAGCTTAAAGTTAAAATCCAAATGAAATACTAGGCCTATGTGTTTTATATTCGACTTTTTAAATATACAAATTTGAGTAACTACATGAGTATATTTAAGTATGAAGCTGTTCAGTTAATTATTTTGTATTTCTTTTTCTAGGATTTAGATAATCATTAATTACTAATATAAATGTGCAACAAAATACGGATTATACGGACAGGTATATTTTTATTTTCAAAAGAAAAGAAAGTGTAATATGATAAACTTCTGTATGTATATAATCTGTATACGATTATCAGATTTATTGAAGTATTCCCATATTTTACTTCTTGAACTCATGTCGTTCTTTTGTACGTACATACACTGAGAAAAATGAAATAGTTAAGTCAACAACTTTTTGAATGTCAACTTTTTGTGCGTTGACTTAAATAAAATGTACTTGTTTCAACGGTAATATTCTTAACTGAACATCTTGGAAATTGTTCAAGTAACACTAAAAAAATGTTAAACTATTACGTTTGACTGAACGATGTTAGTGTTTTCCTTAAAACGAAAGTGCTTAATATGTTAAATCAAAAAGTTGAAATTTCAAAATGATCGTAAAGTGCTGTTGCTTTTGTGTGTCTGTTTTGATTTTTTATTTAACGTAATAAATGTTAAGTCAAGTAAAAGCGAGGGTTAATTCCCATATTAATAAGCTATCGAGTTCCAGATGGCGCCTGCTAGAACTTCACGTATATTTACTGCCTGTCCCAGCATAACCTTGTTGTTCGACATCGTTTCTTAAACGGATAAGTCATTCATATTTCGAATGCGTCCGACATTATAAAGTTCGTTGAGGTTTATTCAGCTCCTCTTGTCACCTCAACAAAGGTTGAAGGGTTATCTTACTTTGGCAGTATCGCAAAGAGGTGAACATTTAATTGATGTTTCCCTAAACGATAGTAGAGATTGAATTGACTCTACGCTTTTATTAGCCGTACTGAAAAATTACTTTAAACATATCAAAAATATAATTTTAATTCCCTAACGGCGTTCAGACAAATAAAATATTTAGCAATTTTAACAATCTAAAGTTCTTGTATCAATCTTCTTGGGCATTAAAGCAACTAGAAAGATGTCTTCATTGTATGCTTGCCTCAAGCAAAATATTGAGTTGATTCAATCTAAAATATTTAACATTTTTTGACTGTTGGTTCAATGACCACGCGTGATTGCTAATAGGTAAACGAAAAATACTGTTAACTGAACGTGTTTTTGGTTGACTGAACAGTTTATTTTTCTCAGTGTACAATTCAGTATTTTAAGAAACAGCCAAACTAATAGCGTTTTCCACTGGCTGCACTAGTGTGCACTGAGTGTATTTTCATCTCGGTTCAGCTTTATGTAATAAAACGAGATAGAGATATCCTGAGTGCACATCGGTGCAGCCAGTGGAAAACGCTATAAATCACAGGACCTACCCTGTCACAAACTATAATGACTCACTACGGAATGTAATGGAATAACTACTTCCATACCGTACGCATTCGTTCGCGCAGATATTCGAATAATTCGAATATTCGAATATTCGAAATTCGAATATTCGAATATTCGAATAATTCGCATATTCGAATAATTTATTTTTAAACTATTCGAATTTCAAATATTCGAATATTCGACTATTCGAATTATTCGAATACGATTCCCAGCCTTAGTCTCGATATCGTGCGAAATAGTGCGCTGTGGTAATGCGTATGCAATACGGTTAACAACGATACGGCGCCAGCGTATTACAGCGTATTACAGCGGTGGGCGAATAACAATCGAACAATTGAAGTAAACCGAGTTATTTCGTTGTTGCGATGCGCATCCGCGGTTGGCGCGTATACGCTTATAAAATTCGAATAAAACCGATAGTTATTCGAATACATTCGAATAATTGCAACAATCGAATTATTCGAATATTTTTATTCGCAATCGCGCATCGCTACTTTAAGGTCTTAGTATCATGATCCCTACCCAGTGACGGCCGGTGCATATGAATTTGGAGGTGCTGCCGATGTGCGTTGCGCATTATTTGCTCTTTGTTCGTCTGTGTTAGACAGAGCTAGCGCTGAGCGAGTATGTCTGCAGCATTCCCAATTTCACTGCACCAGCCGCCGCTGTCCCTACCCTTAACGAATGTAAACAGAAACAGTAAACACAGATGTGACAGATTAGTAAACGCACAAAACGTCTACTGCGTATATAAATTAAACACGCCGGACAAAATTTTGTTAAATTGGTAGTTACTTGTTTTGGTTTTGGATGTGATAGTAATAAAATTATAAGGTGAGTGTGCTTTATATAAAACAATAAATTGCAAAGTAGGTACCTACCCAAGGCCTAGTTTATCAAACACAAGTTAACTTTAAGTTATAGTTAACCTTCAGTTAATTACCATAAAAACAATTGTCTTCGTAGTTACTATGGGAACAAACTGAAAGTTAGAGTTAATTTGTGATTGATAAACTGGACCTAAGAAATTTATTTGGAATTATTCTTTTTGTTTATTGATTATTATCTATACCGTCTGTTTGATTATAAAGGCCCCAAGCTATAACTCATTTATTTTTGCTTAAACACCCAGTAAAGTGTATATATTCTTAAATGGGACGTTGTTTTCTAGAGAATGAAGTAAAACAATATTTTTTTGGCTACACTGTATAGGAGTCATGACGTCATCGACATTTTTTTTAAATGGCACGATGAAATTTTTTTTGCGAAATACAATAGAACATCCTTTTCTCTTTTCAACCACATAAAATTTTTATATCCTTACATAAGAAAATTTTCGAGAAAACTGAAAAAAACTACCTACATAACTTACCATTTAACATTTAAGGCACGCTAATATTTCTAGCATGCTATGAGTAATTTTACTGAAATTTGTCATACTTTATCTAATTTGGTAAACAATTTCTAAAATACCGGCACTGTCAATCTGACTTATAATTATTTTGAAATGTTATTCATTTCTCACCGTTTCAAAATAATTATAAGTCAGATTGACAGTGCCGGTATTTTAGAAATTGTTTACCAAATTAGATAAAGTATGACAAATTTCAGTAAAACCAACCAACAAGGGGACGCTCAACAAGGCCGACGCCACCGCCCGCATCATCGTCGTCGCCACCCCAGCATCAGCATTGCTGCGTCCGCCATCATCCGCTACTGCCATGGTGAGTTTAGCATCTACCGCTGCCGCCTGGGTCTTTTAGTGTGACATGGTGGAGGCGCTAAAAGACCCAAATTAAGGGGATGCCAGGTCCATACAAGACAAGAGCGAATTGAGCGAAGGAATCACCGTTTCACCCCCCGCATCGCAGCACAAAATACGGATACGAAGAAAAAGAAGTCGTTACCCCAAAAAGAAGCATTATCAAGATCACTGCCACACACACCAAGAAAGAAAACAGAAACCGACGGAACTAAGAAAAACCTACAACGGTAACAGACAAATTTTAGGAATTCTTACCACGACGGAAGCTGTCCAGAGAACAACATGGAATCGAGAAGCACTCAGAGTCAGGCGTCCACGGAACCCCAGAAGAATTACAAGTTGATCGTCGACCCGTTCCTAGTGAAAGGAGCTCTCAAATTGTACAGATACGACGAGAACTTCCCCGACGGACAGCCGTCGACCCCTGTAATACCGAGAGATCCAAGGTCACACTTAACCAGGATACGGACAAAATTGGATCTGCCCATTCCCAGGTTCGAAATCGATACGAATTACGTGGGGGACCCACCTCCGAGTAACAGAGGCACCCACATCGAATAGGACTCCAGCCCCCCTCAAGTTATATACGTTATTGGAAAATTAGATAGTAAGAAATTATTTTAGATATTATACACTGTGTCCACATTTCGATGCTCACCATTGGTATCTCGGTTATTAGAAAACATAGAGCAACGGTTAAATGGGGAATGTTTTGCAGAATTCAATACTCGTGACAGATCTCATTTCAAATTCACCATAACTTTTTTAAATTTTAAGATAATTAAAGAAAACCAAAATTTGCCGATTTCAATGTTCCTCAATAACTCGATAACACCTAATGTGATCTCTTCTAAAGTTTTACAATGTTCAGACACTTTTTTAAGACAAAGCTTTTGATATAAACAGAAGCCCCCGATTGTCATTTGTTTTCAAGTTATTAGTGCTAACTTTTGTTTTCATATAGCAGCCATATTGGATTTTGATTAGTTAGATAGTCTTTAAAAGAGCTTTTCAACGATGTATAACATACCCGAAAAATTTTTTATTTTGTGGGGAGATATTAACAAAAACATAAATTAATTTCTAATATGAAATTAATAGGCTATGAAATTAAACAAAAATAAAAAATGAAAGCTTAAAAAGATATGCTAAGTAATACTGTAAAATAACGAAATGTTACTGATCTTTAATTTCATACTAACAAATACAGACTACCCAATAAAATTAGTAAGCCATGGAATTAAACATCCGCGTGAAACAAAATGACAAGCTGTCAAATTACAATTAGTGCTGCAGAGATTAGTTAATTAAAATCTTGTGTATTCTTAATTCGTAATTATTGATAAGTAATTATTTTTAAATATTAACATTAATAAGTATTGATGTAATGGCACATAAATATTCAAATGATGAAAAAGTTGATATGTTGGAAGTGTATTTCCAAGCAAATAGAAACTCTGAAAATGCTTGTACGAGTTACGCTGAGTGTTTTCCGGAAAGACAACAACCTCACAGGACAATGTTTGGAAGGATAATTAGCAATTTACGGAACTTTGGAAGTTTCGAACAAAACAGAGCTAACTACGCAGTTAGTGATGCTGTTTACGTCGAAATAATATTTTGCAAAATGTTACGAACAATCCAAGCACATCAGTTCGCCGAGTGGCTCGTGAAACTGGAATTCCAAATCGACTGTTCACAAAACCTTGAAGAAAAGCAAATACCACCCTTACAAACCAACAATTGTACAAGGTTTAAACGATAATGACTATCACCGAAGATTACAGTTTAGTAGGTGGTACCTACGAAAATGTGAAGATGATGCTAATTTTCCTAGGAAAATAGTCTGGACAGATGAAACACGATTTACCAATTGCGGAGTGTTCAATAGGCATAACTATCATCATTGGTCTACTGAAAATCCACATTTGGTAAATCAAAGAAGATTTCAAGTTCGATTTGGTTTTAATGTCTGGTGCGGTTTAATTGGTATGCAGTTTGTTTATATTTTGTTTTGTTTTTTTTTTTGAGTTTAGTTTCATTTAGATAATCACTTAATAGGTCCTTTCATCTTTGATTACAATTTGACTGGTAACAGATATGTGGAGCTACTAACAAACGAGATAATACCTGCTTTGAGAGAAATTATTAATCCTGAGAACATGCAAAACATTTGGTTCCAGCAGGATGGTTGCCCGGCCATAACACTCGTGACGTACAACATTTTTGAGAGAAAACTTTAATGAGAGGTGCTTTCAAATAATGGACCAGTGCAATGGCCTGCGAGATCACCCTGATCTTACCCCTTGACTTGACTTTATTTATAAATTTACCACTAAAAACGAAGTATTTAATTTTGCACCGCCAGAAACTCGAGAAATTTTAGAAGAAAGAGTGGTGGATGTACTAAGATCATTAAACGGAAACACACTTCGTAGAGTTTGTAATTCTGTTAGAATAAGGTGTCAAAAGTGTGTGGATCAGAATGGTCGTCATATTGAACAGTTTATTTAAGTAAAGCTGAGCTTTTAGTACTCTTTCTTTCTTTTTACTTTTTATGACTTTTCTTATCGTTTCCTATTTCGTTTTCAGTATTACTTAGCATATCTTTAAGCTTTCATTTCTTGTTGTTTAATTTCGGAGCCTACTAATTAGAAATTATTAGAAATTAATTTATATTTTGTTAATATCTCCTTACAAATAAAAAATTTTCGGGTATGTTATACATCGTTGAAAAGCTCTTTTAAAGTGTATCTAACTAATCAAAAATCCAATATGGCTGCCATATGAAAAACAAAAGTTAGCAGTAGTAACTTGAAAACAAATGACAATCGGGGGCTTTTATTTATATCAAAAGCTTTGTCTTAAAAAAGTGTCTGAACATTGTAAAACTTTAGAAGAGATCACATTAGGTGTTATCGAGTTATTGAGGAACATTGAAATTGGCAAATTTTGGTTTTTTAAAATTATCTTAAAATTTTAAAAAGTTATGGTGAATTTGAAATGAGATCTGTCACGAGTATTGAATTCTGCAAAACATTCCCCATTTAACCGTTGCTCTATGTCTTTTAATAACCGAGATACCAATAGTGTGCATCGAAATGTGGACACAGTGTATAGTCAACACAGAATATTATTGTAACGATTTTAAACGTTCTATTAATTTTTATTTTAAAATAAAAACACGAAATAGTTAATAAACTAATTTATTTACAAGCAAACTAATTAACACTAACATTTAACACTAGATAATTTACAAACTTAATCCTAATTTATTTTAACAGCCGAGCGAAAGTTTATAACGCGACTTTAATTCCGAACTGTCTAACGTTGAATTGCCTTCCATTCACCGGCCGCGTGCTTTATAAGCCGGGATTGTTTTTTTTCTCGAACATTCGAGTGAGCGACGGAATGTCTAGGATTGATTCCACCGCTGACGTGATATCGGAGCGACCGAAGTTTCTGGTTTAAGGCGCGTCGGCGATGACACAAGAGACAGACTGACGCCGGCTGCTGTCGGCAAATCATTACATTATGAAGAATACTACCAACATGTGGAATATAAAACCATCTATCAAGCCCTGTGGACACCACCAGAATTTTAGCCAGAAGAAGAATACGAGATGAAAAGTTAGCGAGAAATTTACAGAAGAATGAAGAGAAGTTTCAAGAAATAAAAAGATGAATATAGGGTAGAAGATTATATGAAGCAATCACCGAGGACGCTTGTCAATTAGTATTATGGTTATCATGATGAAAAACTGTCATCTCAACAAGAATTTTCTGTCTCAGTTTGGAAAAGATATTGGAATTGATCAGCCATACTCCGAATTGATGGACACCGAAATCTTTGGGTATGAAGAAAAAATTATGGATGAAACCAGTATTCCAGTCACTAAGGAATGTGACTCCCAAGTGATAAAGAGAATAAGAAGAAAAGAAGTTGCAACAACTTCTCATCAGCGGAAAAAACGGATGAACCCTAACCATCTGTCTCACAAAGAGAAAAGACCCTCTGGATTATGCCAAGTCCTCTTTGAGAAACCAAGTGGGAAGGGTCCGCATGAAGAGAAGCGAACAAGATCCAACCAATTGCCTCGCCAAGGAAAAGACCCTCTGGATCGTGCCATGTCATCCTTGAGCCAGCCAAGTTGGAAAAGTACGTTCGAGAAAATGAAGATTTAGTGTATGAAGTTATAGAAGAAAGTGTACCTACGCGAAGTACAAGAAGCAACTAAGACAAAGGTGATCTAGAAGAAAAACTCATCTCAAATCCTGGATGAAATACGAATTGGAAAAGAAGAAATAACCACGGTATCCTTAAACGATTTATGTTTACGTTTTGTTTCTACAGAATATTAATAATTTAGTGTCAAGGTGTTATAAAAACGAGTGCGCGCCGCAATTCATTAAGCGAAAAAACTTTAGTGAACTCAGCAAGTTGGTCACGACCTGCCTTAACAAATAGACTTCGCACACGCGACGAACATTAGCATTGCTCTGGGACGAGCAATTTTTAAGGGTGGGGTAATGTCACGGGGGGGAATTTTCTAAAAACCACAAGGGGTTTTTTTCTATGTTCCGCGGATAAAAATCATAAAAAGTATTTGAACGCGGACTTGTGTAATTGAGGGCAGCTTACGACCGTGTTGAAATGTAAACACAATAAGGAGGTAACTGATACGTAAATGTTCATATTTCATAATAACACATCAGCGGAATTTATTAAAAACGGGGCCACGTGCTTATACGCGCGTATACGAATGACGCAAACGGACACAAAGCAGGTGATGAAAAATGCAACGCGCGACTAGGCAAAAAACGTGTATTTAAAGTGCGGCCCAAAATTAGGAAGTCAGTCGTTTTCCACCGGACCGACTCAGGGGGCACTAGTGCCAACAAACGAGGGGACGCTCAACATTGCTGCCGCCAACGCACAACAACACCGAGCCGACAAACATCCACCCGCTTGACGCTGTGACTTCGCAACATTCAGGCCGACAACGCAGCCACCCCAACTGGCATACCTTGGTCGAAACTCATACAATATTCTCCCCCTTTACGAGTAATAAAGGTATTTATTTGTAACCCATCTTTTAGCTCTACCAACCCCCGAATCCTGTGCGGCATTACATACATAGAAAAGGTCCGAACCTTCCCGAGACATGGAGAAGGCCTTTTCGTGACATGATGGAGGCGCCGAATTACATTCCGTCCTCTGTTCGTGACACAATGGAGGCTTGGGTCTTTTCGTGACATTATAGCAAATCGCAATGTAATTATTCTATAACGTCTTTGCTATAAACAAATTCTAATCATATCAGTTAAGATAAAACATATAATCTGTATACGATCGGTTAAATACAAAGATGTGGTGTTCGTGTTGGATTTTAACTTCGTTATAGCAAATCGCAATGTAATTATTCTATAACGTCTTTGCTATAAACAAATTCTAATCATATCAGTTAAGATAAAAACATCTAATCTGTATACGATCGGTTAAATACAAAGATGTGGAGTTCGTGTTGGATTTTAACATCGTTATAGCAAATCGCAATGTAATTATTCTATTCTAAATTCTAATCATATCAGTTAAGATAAAAACATCTAATCTGTATACGATCGGTTAAATACAAAGTGTGTGAGCCAAATCAAAAATTAACAACAATAATATTAATAATTTTAAACTGTTTACCTTTCTAGAAGAGATGTTCTCACCAATACTGCCCAAGGAAGACTTAATTTTACTGAAAATTTGCTCCACTTTTGTAGTGAAACAAACCCACAAAAACTAGCCCCAAAAGAAAATCTAACCTCAAAATGCAAAATTAAAATTAAAAATTCAAAAAAATCAAACTCAAAAATGCGACTCTATATAAACCAAAAACATAACAATTAATTTAACTCTTCGTAGGCCAGCCAATTAATCCCAGACGAAGAGCTTCCACTTTCAGCATCTTCACCTTCGCCCCATCAGGAAGGTGGAGCAGATATCGGCGCTTGTTCCCACGGCGGTCCTTTAGGAACTCACGAGGAAACTTTTTAACGGCTTCCTCGAATTCAGCAGCCTCCATCTGCTTAGGGACGGGCGTTTCTAAATCCGGAAACCCAACCTCCCTGACCGATGCGTTTGGGACTTCGGGCATCGAAATAACAGGCCTAGAAGGTGGTGTGGTATAAACAGACATGGCCTCGATCTGAGTCATTTCCAAATAGCTCTATGAACTTGTGTTTTTAACCAATTGGCCGTAGCTGGTGAGTCGAGACTCAAAGGACCGTCTTCCAGGTTAGGTAAACTCTGCATTTAACAAAATAGAAATATAAGTAAGAGAAAAATCTTAATGAAACTTAATATTCAGAACTCTAAAGGACCCTTTTATACAAATATAATGAAAATATGGCACCAAAAGCCAAGAGAAAATAAACATTTTGCAAAATAAAACAAATTCAAAGTGCGTATCCTTTTCATTTAAATTTTAATTATCCTAGAAAGGAAATAACACAGCAATATGTTTTAAATAAAAATTCCTAATTTATTTAGGATCCAAAGAAATATACTCTCGTGTTAAAAAAATTCCAGACATTCAGTTTTCTTACAGCGTTTTCGATTGATTGCTCTAGAACACTCTCAGAATATCTCCATACATGAGGTTAAAATAAGATGAAAATACTCCAAGAGTGCAAGAGTGCAAATACTCCAAGAGTGGTTCAACCATGTCAGATTCATAAATCACAAGTGCTCAGTCAAAGGGCACAATTATCTATGATTAAGATACTAAACTTACTTTTTGCCACTTTTCAGTAGATTTTTCACCATAGCCTGCAGAATTTAATCGTCCTGTTAATTCTGCCCATAACTGCTTATATTTTCTTCTTCTATCTGCTGAATTTAATTTGCTAGAAGCACAATCAGGGTGGTTTTGAAAAAAATCTACGAAAATTTCCCAATGGATGTCTTTTACTTTAAAAGTTGCCCTGTAATAGTTAATTTTTTAATTATAATTGTAATTAATCTAACTCAATTTTACAAGGTAATCTTCAAATATAATTTTTCACAAATGTACAGTTTCATTTAAATTGTTAATATGAAGTTAGTTAAAATATTACTTACATGATAACTAAAGTCTCCAAAAGAAAGTTCCGTTTGTCCGTCCAGTTGTATATTATTCGCTGCTCGCACCGATACACTGTAAACCTCAATCGGTCGACTGGCTGTGTATCCAGTGCTGTTTACGGTCGCGTGATGCATAGATATAACGAGTTTTATTTAAACGAATGTTTTCTTTTTTTTTTTTTTAATTATATCGTATGGTCAAAAATACAGCAAATAACAAAATAAACTGTGATACAGTTGATCAAAATATTCTCGCTATATCGAAAAAATAATGTTTGCAGCGCCGTAATTCAATCGGTGCCATACGCGACATCGAAGCGCCTATGCATTCGAGCTTGAGAGTTGGAGACTTTAATGATAATTGACACGACGACGCTTGAATTGAGTTAGGTATGCTCGGTTCGGGCAAACAACAAAAGATCATCAGTGTTGCCATACATTACAACTAAAATTCCCCATATATTAAGGAGATCCAATAATAATAATAATAATAACTTTATTGTGTCAGATAAAAAAGAAAACTACAAAAATAAAACAAGAAAATAGCAAACCATGACACAATCACAAGGTGAGATTCAGCTGGAAGGTAAAACCAACCCCTGTTCTTACATCTAAACCTTGATAATTGAATAATAAAGAAATTACACGAAATGCCTAAATAATAATAAACAAACAAAACAAAAAATATTCTTAAAGTACAAATAAAGACAAAAAAACAGAAAAAAAAACTAACTATATATGTAATATGAAGAACTCAAAATAAGTTTCTTTAATTATTCTGCTATGTACGCACCGTCGCCATGTGAATGTTAGAAAACATATAAAGAGAAAATGATTAAGAACTAAAAAATAATATACTAGTCGTTCATAATGATTAATAATTAATAATTAAGCCCTGTGTCCAATGATATCGCTACACACTGTTTATCAAATATAAAATCGAACAGTCTTTTGCGGAAGAGTTGAAAGCTTGCAGTATTAAATATGTTAAAATAATTATTATAAGATTTATATATATGATATGAAAAAGATCTTTGAAAAATTGCTGTTCTGTGAACGGGCGGAGAGATGAAATTTTGGAATCTTGTAGATAGAGTGTGAAAATGTGTTCTAAATTTAATTTTATTGAAAAGATAAGCAGGCTTGTATTTAAGAATAATTTTGTAATATATGCATAAAGTCTGCATCTCCCTACGGTTACTCATGGATAACCATTTAGTATCCGTCAATTTATACGAAATTCTATCGTATTTTCTTATTCCGTAAATATACCTTAAGCACATATTCTGTACTTTTTGTACACGATGTGAAGTGTGTCGATCAATGGCTGGATGATATAACGGAGCACAATAATTAAAGTGTGATAACACAAGTGAATCGCATAAGCGCTTTTTTAAAGAAATAGGAAACACATTCTTATACAGAAACAATTTCTTTAAATTTATATAAGCATTTTTCAGATAATTAGCTAATTGATCTCTGAAGCGAAATGTGTTGTCTAACGTTAAACCTAGACTTTTTACTTCAGTAGCAATAGGAATTTCTGCACCATTAATGGATATTTTAATCTGACGAGATAAATCTGAACAAACTTTTTTCTTCCCAAATAATATGACAGCAGATTTATTAGGATTTATAGTTTTCAGTTTTTTGTTGATAAGTGATGCAAAGTAGAAAAAATTGTATATTATACATGTTTCACAAGAGGCTTTGTAGCTACAATAAGCCATCTTGTGAAACTTGTATAATAATATGTATATGTATAGTTCCGTTCAAATTGATTGGCATCGCAGTAGGCGAGGGCTGAGTGAATCGGGCTTTATCCCATGTCAAAAAAGTTACTAGAATATATTGTGAAACTACCATTAAATTATTTTGAGGTTTTGTTGTCACGCAAAAATAAAAGAACTTTTACAAATTAGTTAAAGGCGATGGAATATCTTGTTTCTGTATGAAAATGCATTGACAAGGAGAAGAATATTAAATAGTACGAGATTCCTGCTGTTTCTACGATTAAAACTAAACAATTTGAAATTTTCTGTTGGAATGGTCACATTTCAGAATTCACTGCAAATCCATTGCAAATCTACCGGTTACTTGCACCGATAGAAAACCGATTAGTCCCAATGCTGGGGATGAATGGATTTACGGTGAATTTTGGAACGCATAGGCACAGAAGACTAATCTATACAGAAGCATCACTCGAGGCGGCAGCTTTGATCTTTCGCACAACCTGCCGATGACCGTGGCCATTTAAATCGGTAGTGCAGTAGAGATGCGTGCGTGCTTTGAAAATATTTAGAGATGAGGTAGAAATGGGATTATAATCTACGCTATTAATTTTAAAACGAGTACCACTTGCGGCATTGGTGCGCACTAATAAATAAAGAACGGACATTTTTATGGCTGTTCACGGCCACTTCGCCTCGAGGACTCAACGCGCACGTAAAGTAGCAAGTCCATGAGCGCCGGGCAGTAGCCGGGGCAATATATTAATATATTACTTTCAAAAAAGTGATTAATATGCTATAATAAACATAAAGTTATAATCCGTAAATTATAATTTCTTATTTTGAAAGGATTACTATATTTATTTAGAATTTAAACTGTAGTGATGCGAACACCAAATTTTACGCTCGGGATATTAAGACGACCAGCTACCGCACAGGCCGTGCCGCTCATGCGAACGACATTGAATTCCATCTTTCCGTCCGTTATCTGCTAATAAAACACACTGTCGTAATCAGGATTTGGTCATTGGGAGTTCGCATTTGAAATTTTGTTCGGAAAATGAAACCTGCTCCGAATTTTATCATAACGATTTCTATTGTTGCACTTTCGCTCCTTGGACACGCTACCGCTAAAATGAGATGAGAGATGGATGAGAGTACCTATTATACACAGAGTGCGACAAGAGGAATTCGCTATGAGAGAAACGATTCAATTGTAGGGAAATGTATTTCGTTTATTAGTTAATAAAATTGAGAAACAATGCAAATAATAACTGTGGACTATTTATTACAATTGCCTAAAGTAAAAATTAATTACAAAGTGGAAAACGCTATAAATATGCACGAGATGACAGATTCTTGCCCAGATTTTATTGTCCGCTACTGAACTTGTGTAATTCCCGTTACGAAATTTTACTCCGCCATGCTTCTTCATACGCAAATTTATCCATCCTCGTTACTCGAGGGTAACGCATTCTTTTTTCTCTCTCGCGTTACGCCTTCAAGCAAGGCGTCGCCGTCGAAGGAAACGCGCGAGTGTTGCCGAGTGGACACGAAAGATCTTTAAACTGGTAGTGCTCTTCTTACTCTTTCTAATTATGAAGCTCCTTTTCAAGTGACGCTTCTGTTTAGATTAGTATTCTGCGGCATAGGTATATAACTGCTTCAACCGGTAGACTAACCGGTGAATTTTGAAATTTTCAAAATTTCAAAATTGTGAGGTAATTTTTGCTGTACGCCAAGTGTCCGGCCGTTTTAAAGGTACACTACCGGGACACTAGAAACACTTGTAGAACACGTGTACTGTTACTGGAATGTGGGACACATGTCCTCTAAGTGCAGGTTGCATTTTTGGAAAGCGGCCATTGTTTGATATTTAATACAAATGAGAACATCTGTTTTACTAAAATACCACATTTCAGACAAACTAACTACATCAGCAATGGACTACAGTAACACATTTTCTTCATTCGGAATCATCAACAACCATAATAACAATGTCTTCCTCATCCGATTCTGATTCATCCTCAATTAAACCAAAATCATCTTCTGAGTCAGACGTATCTAAAGAAGGAGTAATTATAAATGGTGGAATATCAGCAACGTCTCGGACACCCATGTATTTTTGAAAGTCATTGGTGATTTCCTTTTCAGTATGCTGAATAAAATTAATCCATTTTTCCCGTGTGCATTTTTCAAGTGCTTCGCGCCAAATTTCTACAACTCTGTCTTTCATTCCCAGTCTTGCTTGAATTCTCTTCATGATCCTCCACTTGTAATAATTGATCAATTTCATATCTCCGGAATGTTGAATTATTTAAGAATGGCTTGACTAAATTTAAAAGTTGTTTTTTTGTAAAGCTGTTGTCAAATGGTATATTATATTCAGTCAACCATTGTTTTATTACTTCTTTACGTGAAGCACTAGTTGGAGGACTCTCAAGACGAACTGAATGGTATGGGGCATTATCCATGACAATAATGCATTTTGAATTTAATAATCTTAAAGCTGGAATCAAATTTTCAATTACCCACTTTTTGAAAAGCTCTCCATTCATTGTTTTGTGATAATCTCTGTCATTACCTTTACTCTTCAGTATGAGATCACAACCAGGTAAGAACCCATCTTTACTTCCAGCATTAAGAACAGTATACCTTCTACCTCACTCTTTAAAACTGAAGGCATACCTTTGGAAGTGCTTTCTAATACCTACTGACTGAATTAACTGCCATTTTGGAAGACCCAAGTTTCATCCAAGAACTCAAATTTAACGTCTTTCAAAAATTTCATATATTTAACACAAAAACGTATTCTACTAAGAAGGTTTCGTTGCCTTTGAGTAATTATAGTTCTTCGGTCAACTTTCTTAAATTTGTAACCAATTTGCTTGATGAGTCTGTAGAGAGGTCTTACTTTGACAGAAATCCAGTTGTTCTCTAGCATATTCAAAAATGATTTAAATATTTACATATTCATTGGTTTTAATCTTTGCAAAGATGTAATCATTCAATGTTTCTTTAAAACCATTGCTGTTTTCCTTTGTGAGATGTTCTGGTGCTCTAAGTTTGGAGCAGTTCAGTGTCAAATCATGCAATTAAGTAAAAGGAACGCAAACAGGGGCGCACAGAATGAGATGGATAGTATCTAACCTAAATTGTGTATATTTGATTGTAAATCCTGTATAATTTATTTAAATGGACGGTAAAATTTTCAGTTTGTTCATTAGCCATAACTTATAATACGTCTTAAGTACTTAGAATCTTAATCTATTTTCTGTCGATTGACATGTAGTAGTAATTCTAAATTTTACCGCGCAAATTTGACATTAGGGATTCTTGCACCAGCCAAAAAGTAGGTGCTTGAGGGGGAAGGAAGAGGTAAACGTAGAGCACCGGTGTTAAAAGTTCCAGTCAAAAGGAAACCAACATAGTGCATATCAGAGTTGCACAGTGTAGCTCCTATCGTTAAAAGGAAAGCAGCACATGACTATAACTGACAGCTTTTCTTCCACACCTACTATACATGGGTTCTAGTGACTGTCCTTCTTGACTTTTTGAAAGCATTCTCCTCATGGTTCTGGGAGATATCTAAAATTATGGTGATATTTTTTAGATGCACATATACAGTTTAAAAATTTACCTGGAAAACTAGAGCTACACGATCAATACTTGCAGCAGCATTATTTGAATCTTTAAAAAATTCATGGTAGCAACGATGCACTGCTTCACGTTCTCTTAAAGTTAAACGGGATGAAACGTGTTCCATTTCAAATAAAACTCAAGCTCTTACAAAATGTACATACATACAAACCTGAACTCAAGAAAGCAAATTTTCATTACTTACTCCAAATAAATATATCTTGAGAAAAATGTGTCTTGAAAAAGGCACAGATTTTTCGTCAACGAAATCAAATGAAACAAAGAAATGCCAAGCACAAATACGCAAATTACAAAACGATTTCAATGAACAAATTGACAGCAGAAGCACGCAGAAGTTAGGGATGTTTATTTATTATCAAGAATGCATTGCTGCAAACATAAATTTGAATTTCCAACGCCTACCGAGATGCCATTCTTTTTGAATTGGAATATACTATTTAACAATTAGCAGTGCAATTGTTTTTTTGGTAAAACTGCACTTTAGGTTCCTAACACAGTTCTTAAATTTGCGCGTACTCAGAACTGTCAGATGCTCGTGCCCTGTTGCACTTTAATATGTGGTTAAATATAAGATTATATTTATTAATTTGTGTTTTATTTATTCCTTTCTGATATAAAGTTTATTTAGTGTTATTTTATAATTTTTTTCATAAAACGAAAATAGCAGTTCTGAGTAGGCGCAAATTTAGGAACTTAAAGTGCAGTTTTACCGTTTTTTTTATTATAAATTCACGATGAGCATGAAAAACATTGAATCGTTGCTAATTTAATCGAATATCTATCTATAAAAGTTTGTGTTGGTGAACCGTTCAAAGATTCAAGAACCGTTCAAAGATTCAATATCGATATACATATGTACTATCGATATAATAAAAAACTAGGACAACTTTTAAATCCAGTAGCCATGCGTTTCCATTATTTTATTATATTGAATCTTATCTTGCTGTCAAGTCAGTAACTGTATTTTTGATAACGCTGAAATTCTGAGCAATTTGTTTAACTATGACATCCATTTCTATGCAAGCAGTTATTCTAGCTTTTTAAACAATATTTAGTATAGGTATGATTGACAATGATGAGTGACCATTTCATATAATTTTAAATTTATGGTCGGTAGCAGTTTTACACAGCTTAAAAAGCCTTGTCCTAGTTTTTTATGATAGCAATAGTATATGTCGTATTGACAAAACGGCCAACGGGACTCCGATGGATATACCGTCTACAACATAGGTTCTCAAACTAATTTCGTCTACCGCCTACTTTGACAATCAATTATTTTCTAGCGCCCCCTAAAATTTTAAAATCATTACTTTAATAACTTTAGTTAAATTATAGCCTGCCATATATGAGTCTTATCTCGTTTCCCCCAATTTATCTGTGCCCTTTACCGCCCCCCTGTAGGCCTCTAGCGCCCACAAGGGGGCTTATCGCCCACTTTGAGAAAGACTGGTCTACAACTATCGTATGCAGACGCTAGCACGTGACCTCACAACGTCACTCGATAATAAAAATAATCAAGTTATGTCGGTAAGATGGCGTATTCGATACGACTTGGACAAGACAAGACTATAGAAGTATCGCTATTATGCCGCCTAAAATTATCGAATATAGACGATAGCACGTGACCCCCACAACGTCACTCGATAAGTGTTGATAGCATACATGTACGTACATACACTGACGTGTATGTATGGCCGTTTCAATTCGACTTTTAAAAATTTTGACGGGTACTCCTCTCAGCGCCTCTTGTGAGTTTTTAAGTAATTGCAGTTGCCATTACGTTACCACAGGGTTGTGTCACAGAATAACCAGAATGCAGTGTAGGGCATTAATCAATTAAAATTTCAATTAATTAATCAATTGATTAAAAATTTAGTTGATTAATGTTTAATTGTGATTAAATTTAATTACAATTAATATCAATTGCAATTTACAATTAAATTAATTGCAATTAATTGGTTTAATTGCAGATCACAATTAAATTTAATTGCAATTAAATTCAATTAATTGCAATTAAATTAATTGTCATTTACAATTAATTAATTGCAATTAAATTAATTGTCATTTACAATTAATTAATTGTAATTGCAATTAACCATGGCTTGCTAAATTAATAACGACTTCTACCCTGGTTTGCACCAACCACTTAAGCTCAGCTTAAATTTAAGCGTCACTTAGAATGTGACTTAATCAATATTGTGTAACCTGAAATGTCACGTTATAAATACCAGTTAAATTTAAGCTCAGCTTAAGTGGTTGGTGCAAACGGCCACTAATCGAATAACAGGCGCTGTCATTACTATCAAACCAGGTGAATTCATGCAAAATAAATTAATATTATAATTATTAATGTAATACAGTAGAATTTCTATGATATAAATGTTACTTATACATTCAGACAGAAATATTAATTGTTAATTGTCAATGAAGCCCATTCCAAAAAAACTAACAATTAATTAATTGTAATTGTAGAAACACACAATTAACAATTAATTAATTGTAATTGCGGATTCTTTAAAATTACAATTAATTAATTGTAATTGTGTGTTTCTACGATTACAATTAATCGATTCTTAATTGCGAGTTTCTACAATTACAATTAATTAATTGTTAATTGTTAATTGCAAATATAATTTAATTGTGTCCAACACTGCCAGAATGCAAACTCTTGTGGTAGGGGTAGGTCACGCAAATCGTAAAATCGCCATTTTGGCAGGCTAGAATTTGATTAATTGCGTAGTGCACGGTTGTTAGGTTATGTTCGCGGGAAGCATTTGTAAATAAATTTCTGCATAAAAATGACTGGAAAGAAGAAAGCTGGTGATGTGTATGTAGTAAGAAATTGCAGCAACAAACAGTATCTTGGTAAACAGAGCTAAATTCTCGTTCTCATTTCATAGATAAAAGTGAAAATGTAATTTCAAAATTGGCGCCGCCAATGTCTAGTAGAGATGGGCAAAGTGACTCTTTCGATCGCGTTGACTCTTTGCCGTTTCATTGGGAAGCTCTCGGTTCTCAGCCCGGCGCAGCAAGAGCTGAGAGCTGCTGTGTTGAACTACAGCGAGCTGCTTCATCGGCTCTTTTCATCAAGTCGACTCGGTGAGTCAACTCGCACATCTCTATTGTCTAGCCTGACAAAATGGCTGAAGGTCACCGAAATGTGTACTGAAAACATCAAAGGTGCCGCCGAGAGTTTGCATTCTGATTGTTAGATATTCTGTGGTTGTGTTCATAAACTATATCCTCATGTGCACTCTGGGTGTATAATTGCATCTTTCTCACTCACAATTTTTCACTTATTTTGCGTCTCGCTCATCAGTTTTAAGAAGTCTAGTGTTTACATGATTTCCATGGCAACGAGCGAACTTTTAACGACCCACTTTTAAGTAGGGTGTAGAAAATGTGTTTGTTGCTATGGAAACATACGCCTGATTAGTTCTTTGTCATTCTTGTATGAGAAACAAAATATATAAACTCATTTATGCGAGAGAGACCACAATATTACCCGGGAGTGACCCTAGAGTGTAATTTATGAACACAACCCAGAATAATAAGCGACCAGAAGTACAACTGGCTGTCGGCACCTTTGATATATGTGTCCGCTGTTTAGCTTTGAATTATGGTGGGAGAGTAGTGACTGGTCCGCGCGAATTCAAAAATGACAACTTGGAAGAAAAATTAACCATTGGTTTTTCGTATGTTTCACAACATTGCGCTGTTCGAATAAGTTTGAATTTATGAAATCATAAAGAAAATTATTTGTTATTTATAATGTAAATGGACAGAATCTCCATTATATTCTCAATTATAACAATTAATCGAAAAGAAAACTACATTCAAAACTAAGCCTAGTTGAACGTAGGGACACAGGCGTAATGCTTTATTCACGTGCAAATGCCAAGACGCCAAGTTTACGCGTTCGTTTCTTCTGATGTTATAAACAGTTTTTATCAATAATAACGTTTGCATTACTTCTGCAGCGGTCGTTAAAAAAGTCCAGGGATGCGAATAGATATATTATACAGCCTGTTTCAGAGTAAGCGCTTTATTTTTTTTTAGCCACACTACGGGTACTACTTTCAAAATATTTGGCAGTAATATGTTCCAGGACATTCTCTACACGATGGTGATATCAGATTTTCAATTGGACGAATTATTTCAAAATGGCGACTTTCAACTTTTTTTTTTAATGGAATGCCATAATTTTTTTTTTATTATTGAGATCCTAAAACCATTCTTTTTACGATAGTATTTCGTTTTTCTTAAAAATTCATTTCTTTCCCTATAAAAAAGCAAACTAACATTTTAATCTAGTAGCGCATGAATGTTTTATACTCGATGTTATCTTTGTCCGAATATCAAGTAGCGGTAGACACAAAAGAAACAATTAAACTTTATTTTGTAATAAATATCTACTTTTTGAAACTCAAAATTAAAAATTTACATCAAATAAAAATTAGGTATTTACAAAAAATGCTCGAAATGTTTTCCTTCTTTTTCAATACATAAATTGAAACGTCGTCCAATGGAGCCAATAGATCGAAGGATAATTTCCGGAGAAATTTCGTTTATGCAAGTACGAATTCTCTCTTGCATATTTTCAATAGTTGTTGGTTCAACGATGTACACCTGGGATTTTACATACCCCCAGAGAAAAAAGTCCAGTGGTGTCATATCAGGTGACCTAGGTGGCCAACCAACTGGTCCTCCACGACCAATCCAACGGTTTTCGTATCGATTATTTAAAAACTCCCTAACTGGAAGGGCATAATGTGCTGGAGCGCTATCTTGCTGCCACCAAAAATTATTTCTGATATTTTGTGGGAGTTCATTTAGATGATTTTGAATTTCATTTTCTAATAAATTGAGGTAATTCTTTCCATTTAGGCCCAGTTTTTCAGTTCATGGTTAACCAAAATATTTTCGGTTACCCTAGTTACTTATGATAAAAGATCTATTACAAATTGCGGTAACCGACATTTCTTGGTTAACCATGCACTGAAAAACTGGGCCTTAGTCTATTAATAAATATTGGCCCAACAATGTGCTGTCCTATAATTCCACACCACACGTTTAAACTCCATCGATGTTGACAACGTCGCTCACGGGTCCAGTGTGGATTTACATTATTGTAATAATGCATGTTATGTCTTACAACAACAGCATCATTTCGAAAACTTGCTTCGTCCGAAAATAAAACGTTGTTAAAAAAGTTTCTATTTTGTCTTATCTGTTGCTAACCCCATTGTGCAATATTAATTCTTAACAGAAAATCATTTTCGGTTAATTCTTGGTGAAGAATCATTTTGAATGGGTGAAATTTTTTTTTTATTATTATCCTCCAGACCGAACTATGCGATATTCCAACTAAATTTGCAATCTCCCTAGAACTGAGATGGGGATTCTCAATAATGTGTAGCATTACCTGGTTTTCGTTATCGTCATTGCAAGCAGGTGGGTTTCCACGTACCGGTTTCTTATAATCCACAGTTCCCGTTTCACGCGTTCTCTCCAATAATTTAGTAAATGTTCGATGTTCAGGGTGCCTTCTGTTTGGATATTTATTTCTGTACAATCTGGCTGCTTCATAAGGATCTTCATCTGCTTTTCCAAATATTAGGAGCATATCAATTAACTCGTCTCTCGTATAACTTAACGGCATTTTAAAAACGTATCAATTAATTTTAAATTAACAATTATAATCTTCAATAATACAATTGTTATTAACAAGCACTGACAACTAAATTGCATTGATTGACGTTTGACTACTAGATTAAAATTTAATTGTTTTTTTTTGTGTCTACCGCTACTTGATATTTGGACAAAGATAACATCGAGTGTAAAACATTCATGCGCTACTAGATTAAATTGTTAGTTTGCTTTTTTATAGGTAAAGAAATGAATTTTTAAGAAAAACGAAATACTATCGTAAAAAGAATGTTTTTAGGATCTAAATAATAATAATAAAAAAAAAATTATGGCATTCCATTAAAAAAAAAAGTTGAAAGACACCATTTTGAAATAATTCGTCCAATTGAAAATCTGATATCACCATCATGTAGAGAATGTCCTGGAACATATTACTGCCAAATATTTTGAAAGTAGTACCCGTAGTGTGGCTAAAAAAAAAATAAGGCGCTTATTCTGAAATAGGTTGTATAACTGATAAATTCTATTTAAGACGTCTCAAAAATTGTGATTGTGAACGTACCCTGACCGTAATTTTAAAATCTGCAGACCAACTCACGCATGCGCAGTAAAAAATTGCAGACAAAACCACGCCTTAGTTAATCTTCTGGTCCAAGGTTACTAAAGAGACAGGTTGCCTGGTAACTTTCCAAGGTTACTAAAGAGAGAAGGTTGCCTGGTAACTCGTGGAGTGACGCGTCATCCAGTAGGCCATCTATTTGTGTAAATGCATTAAATGGGCCTACTGAGTGACGTTGTGGTGACGTTGAAAGTTACCAGGCAACCTTGTCTCTTTAGTAACCTTGGTAACTTTCAACGTCATTACAACGTCACTCAGTAGGCCCATTTAATACATGTACATAAATAGATGGCCTACTGGATGACGCGTCACTCCACGAGTTACCAGGCAACCTTCTGTCTTTAGTAACCTTGCTTCTGGTCGTTTATTATTCTGTGACGTTACTATCAGTAGTTCTGTAGTATCTTTAATAGGGAGCGCTGAGGGGAGTACTCCACGGCATGCTTTCTCGGAACCGAATCTTAAGCGAATTGAAACGGCCATACATACACGTCAGTGAATGTTAATGGAGTTGGCCATGGTCGATAGTAAAGAGAATCAAGTTATTTTGGTAAGATGGCGTATTCGATGCGATTTGAACGAGACGATAACAAACAGAATCCCGCTGCAGTTCTCGAGTCGAAATCTTGAATTAGAATAGGCACCTTGAAACACATTAACGAAAACCATACTTAAAATACGCCAACGCAAGCCAATCGTCGATTAGAACTGAGCGCACTCGATAAATGTACTCGTCCGATTCGTTCATTTCGTTCGTTGACTCAAAAAATTCGTTCGTTCGGGAATGACTCATTTAAAGAACGAATCTTTTGAATAGTTCTTATTACGAATCGTTCATTTCAGTTGTGTCGTTCACGAACGAATCGTTCATTTTGAACGATTCGTTCGTGAACGACACAACTCTAGTACGGAGTGTTGATTTAGTACCTTACGATGTAAGCCAGGAGCTCGCCACCTGGTGCTAAAATTTGGAATTTTGGAAGCCGATTACCACAAACCACTAAGGCCCAGTTTCATAAAACGTAGTTAACCACTCGATCAAGTTAACCGTGTGATTAAGCAATATCATCGGTGGAAATTGAAACTTTCCTCCAATGATATTGCTTAATCACACGATTAACTTGATCGAGTGGTTAACTACGTTTTATGAAACTGGGCCTAAATTACTATAGACGTTTAAGTTTAAGTCAATGACATGACTCACGGACCAAGAAATTACTACGCTTCCAAACACGAGATGTCAGTGTGATAGCTTTTGCCACAATTCACAATTGAGGCGCTGATTTCAAAAACAACATAAGTCCAAAAATCAAGTTTTGAGAAAATCGATAAAAACTATTTATTTTAGTAACCGCTAAACACTCTTTTAAACGGACACTTAGGGTGGGTTTACAGAAAGGAAATCAAATATTTAATTACGATTAACTATTTGATTGAGCTTAAAATTCGTGTTGCCATAGAATTCAAATTGTTAAACTAAGGCAACGTTAATTTTAATCTCAATCAAATAGTTAATCGTAATTAAATATTTGATTTCCTTTCTGTAAACCTACCCTTAGGGCCAGTTTACAGAAAATTTAATTGCAATCAAATTTTAATGACGTTGTTAATTTGACAGTTCGCAATGTAATTCTTATGGCAACTTAATCGTGATTAGTTTAATTCGAAATTAAATATTTGATTTGCTTTCTGTAAACCCACCCTTAGTGTCCGTTTAAAAGAGTTTGTGATACAATTTTCATCGGACAAGAACCAGCTTTAGTTAAACTTATAGTTTCCAAACTTACAAGCGCTGTAAATCTGTATATGTGAGGTTTTTAAACGAACAAATAACAACAACATAGACTTGCAAAAAAATCCACAAGATACCGGTAACATCTCGATTTTGTCCATTTTGGACATATGCTGTTTTTGAAATCAACGCCTCAATTGATGTAAAGTTGGTAGTACGGTAAACGGTCTTGTTTTATTCCGTTTCCATGGAAAATTTCAAATAAAATTTGTGAATCATGTGTCAAAGTCTTGGGTCAAAGTTATTACACACCAAATAAGACGCAATTATTTTGCTAAATATAAAGGTAAATGTGCTCTCGGTATTTTCTTTGTTGTGTTATTACGTTTTAGTTATTTGATTAGTCTTCTGCTCTTACTAACTCATAAAGGTCGCAATGGACAATCATAAAATACATGTAATTTATATGTATTTTTTGATAAAACGTAAATTGAAACGTATATTTTTATGATAAGAAAGGATTTCAAGAGTTTTTACGTGTAAAATTTAATGAAATTCTTTCTTATACTATGTGATGCCAAAACGTAACACAAAAATTCATCAAAGACAATAATTTTTAATAAACCATCAAGTTATTTGATAAAATGACTTACTTTTCTATTAAGGAATGATTATTTTTATGAACGTTTGAACAATTAAATCTATACAGTATGTCCCCGGATTGAGTTTACAATACGTATAATGGACCAAAAATTTTTGAATTAAGATTTCATGTTCTGCAGTTCAGGTCTGCTTGGCGTGAAATGAATTTGTGTCAAATTTGACGCGGAAAGTCTTCAAGGCGGCGGAATTAACACAAGAAGAAGTAAAATCTGTGTAGGTAAAGTGGTCTTCCTCTTGAATTTACGAGAAAAAATTAGTAATATAAAATGATTCTCATTTTAGGGAGATATACCAAATTCCAACATTCTAGAAAAAGAAATTGAATTACGGAATATTAGGATTTCAGTACAGTTGTAAGACATTAACACTGTCAGGTGCTAATATGGACGGAGTGTTATTTGAATAATCATATTTTATTTGTTTTTAGTCAATAAATATGTAGATGGCGTTAACATTTTACAACTTTACTGAAATATTTATATTTACAGTTGGTTCTTGTCCGAAGAAATTTGTATCACAAAATCTTTTAAGCGGACACTAAATCGCGCACTATACACTTTACGTTTCGCAGTCGTTCGACTGCTTCGTCAGAAGTGAAAAATATGTTGTCAAAATAAACAAGGTTGTCAACGGAAACTGAAAAAGTAACTTGATTTTTTTTTATGTATATTATATTTATTTTTTAATCTAAAAATAATTTGAACATTACAAATGTTAAAAAATTGACAGATCTATGTTCTATTTAAGGAATCGAGAAAACTACAAAATGTATCGTTTAAATTTGCAAAATCAGTACGTTTATTAATAGAATTCGACGACATTTTTATTTTACACATTTCAATAAAACGTCTTTTGAAAATATTAGACTCGTAATATAAAATGTTAGTATTTTCAAAATCAAAATTATGGTCATTTTCTAATGAATGTTCTACAAGCATTGAATGATTTTGATTATTTTTTTGGATATGATATTTATGTTGGTCTAGACGTTTTTTTAAATTTTGGCTTGTTTCTCCAATATAACATGAATTACATTTTGAAAACCAAAAAAATGAAAGGTTGTTTAATAGAATTCGATCGACACAGATTAAAAAGTTGGATAATCTTATTTCTATTAGAGATAAAAACTTTTATATCAAATTTGACCAAAATACAATCGATAAATGGTTAATTAATTATACCAAAACTGAAATTCCGTCAAATTTAAAATACATTTTTGCTTTGGGAAAAACATTTTCATTACCCTATTTTAATAAAAAACAAGTAGATTTTCTAAACGTTTTAAGTAGCTTAGAGTTTGGTATAAAATCTTTAGATTCAACTTCCAAAATACAAGTAAGAAATAAATTTTGTTCTAATTTTCTAAATTACATTAGGAATATTGATAGGACTTTTGAAAAATCAAAATATAAAATTCTTATTCGAGATCTTTTGGCTTGTAAAAAATTTCTTAAAGAAAATCCAAACATCATTGTCACAGTAGCAGACAAAAGCAATGTTACTGTTTTGATTGACAAAAATGACTATTTTTCAAAAGTTCAAACCATGCTCTCTGACAATAATACATACGTAGAATTAAATAACGATCCCACAGAAAATTTCCAACGTAAAACTTTCAATATTATTAATAAGTTAGAAAAATCTGTTGAAATTAGTAATAATATTGCTAAATCTCTTAAAGTACAGCATCCCATATTTCCTAAATTATACTGCATTCCAAAAATTCACAAACCTAACACACCTCTTCGGCCAATAGTTTCTACTATAGGTTCTTCTCTATATTTCTTATCAAAATTTGTTTCAAAAATTCTTACTCAAGTTACTAGTAAATCAGAATACTTTATAAAAATTTTTTATGAACTTGTAGATAAATTGAAAAACATAGATATACCAAATAACTGTATTATAATTTCTTTAGATGTTGTTTCTTTGTTTACTAACATTCCAAAAGAGTTAGCTTTAAAAAGCATTAATGATAGGTGGATAGAAATTAAAGATTTTACAGACATTTCCAAAGAAAATTTTTTAGAAATTGTTACTTTATGTTTTGAAACATCTTATTTCGCTTTTAATGATAAATTTTATAAACAGATTTTCGGTACAGCAATGGGGTCTCCTTTATCGCCTGCTTTAGCTCAAATTGTCATGCAGGAACTAGAAAAAAGTGTCATTAACTCATTACCTTTCAATTTAACTTTATATTTTCGTTACGTCGATGATATTTTATTGATTTTGCCTTCAGATAAAGTAGACTTTGTTTTAAGTAGATTTAACTCTTTTCATAATAGATTACAATTTACAGTAGAAAAAGAAATTAACAATTCACTAAGTTTTCTAGATGTAAATATCATCAGACGTAATAACAAATTGGTTTCATAAACCTACCTGGTCAGGTAGATATATTAATTTTCATTCGTATACTTCTAAAAACTATAAAATTGCAACAATTATTTCTTTAACAGATCGAGCTGTTTTACTTTCAGATAAACTTTTCATTTATGATAATTTAAATTTAATAAAAAAGACTCTTGTTCAAAATTCTTATCCAATAAATCTTATAGAATCAGTAATAAAAAATCGTGTTAAATATTTACAAAATTCAAAAATCCACAATAACAATAAACAAACTTCAAACAAAAAATACATATCATTACCCTACATTGAACCACTATATGACACATTTAAACACATATTCAAAAACACAATTTAATTTTAGCTAGCAAATCTGTAAATAATTTAAATAGTATTTTCTCAAATTTAAAAACCAAAACACCAAAATTAAAACAACCAAACGTAGTTTATGAAATTAAATGTTTCAATTGTAATTCATGTTATATTGGAGAAACAAGCCAAAATTTAAAAAAACGTCTAGACCAACATAAATATCATATCCAAAAAAATAATCAAAATCATTCAATGCTTGTAGAACATTCATTAGAAAATAACCATAATTTTGATTTTGAAAATACTAACATTTTATATTACGAGTCTAATATTTTCAAAAGACGTTTTATTGAAATGCGTAAAATAAAAATGTCGTCGAATTCTATTAATAAACGTACTGATTTTGCAAATTTAAACGATACATTTTATAGTTTTCTCGATTCCTTAAATAGAACATAGATCTGTCAATTTTTTAACATTTTTAATGTTCAAATTATTTTTAGATTAAAAAATAAATATAATATATATACAGGCTGTTACAAATTCGAGGCTCACCATTGGGATCTCGGAAACGGTAAGAGATACGAAGTCGGTTAAATTGGGGCAAAGTTGCGTATTTTGGTGCTTAATAATAATCCGTTCTGAAAAATCTTCTACGATTTGTAGTTTTTGAAATATTCCCAAAAAACAAGAAAACGTAATTTTCTTTTTTATTTTTTTCTGAAGTTATTATTGCAGGGATCTTAACAAAATTAATACATTCTACAGGCACTTTTTTAAGCTCTTTACGATGATATCATTAGATTTTACTTAAAACGTTTCGTCTCGTTCTGACCATCATCAACTTCATTTTTTCTTATGGGCGCTACATTGGGTTTTAATACCATTGAATAGATCTATCTTTTCTGAGCTTTTCCATATATCACACATCCCTATTTAATAATTTGAAACAGCTGGAAATGCAAGAAATTGTTGAAAATAACACTGCAACAAAAAACATGGTAAGCAATGAAAACAAAAACCAAAAAAGCTTGATATACCTTCGGAGTTTTATTTCGTTTATCACAAAAACAGATTTTTGAAAAATTTTTAGATATAAAAATGAAGGATGTGAATCCAAGAAAGACGTAGACTTTTAAAACGTATTGTGCTGACAGCAACAATTTAGTAATAGCAAGAGAAATTTACTTCCAACATTGACGATGACGCAGTATTTAACTACTTTCGTGATTAAATTATACATTTTTATGATTAAAGCAAGAAAGTATTACAAGAAATTATGTCTTTAAAAATCTCTCATTTTTGTAAATTTAAAAATGTATTGTGCTAACAACAATTTAGTAATAGCAAGATAAATTTACTTCCCATAATACCCAAAAAGATGCCATCCACACAGAACAATATCATTAAGTTAGATGGAAACATTGCACTTTATGGATATTTTCATAAAACTCGAAGGACTTATCGAGATCGCCTTAATGATGATGAGAATGAAGAATTATTAGAAGAGGTAATTCATAGTTATTTATAAAATGTTTAAAATTATAAGACTACAGGAAAGAATATTTCCTCGAGCAGTAACATCTTTTAAGATACGAGTTTTCTAAAGACATGTGCATAATTTAATTTGATATTTTCTAGCTTTTTAATATGATGAAAATTGTATCGCAAACTATTTTAAACGGACACTAAATGGCGCACAAACACTTAACGTTTCGCAGTCGTTCGACGAAGCTGTCGACGAAGCTGTCGAACGACTGCGAAACGTTAAGTGTTTGTGCGCCATTTAGTGTCCGTTTAAAAGAGTTTGTGATATTGTTTTGTAGTTGTCTTTCTGGATACTGTTGGAAGGAAATTTCGCTCGCTATTACTGAATTGTTGTTGTTAAGACCACAAACATTTTTTAAATTTTCTTGGATACATAACATTCATTTTTAGATCTAAAAATTTTACTAAAATCAGCTTTTGTGATATATGAAATAAAACTCCGAAGGTATATCAAACTTTTCTGGTTTTATTGTCACTGCATACCATGTTTTTCTTTGCAGTATTATTTTCAAGAATTTTTTGCATTTCCAGCTGTTTCAAATTATTAAATAGGGATGTGTGATATATGGAAAAGCATCAGAAAAAATAGATCTATTCAATGGTATTAAAACCCAATGTAGCGCCCATAAGAAAAAATGATGTTGATGATGGTCAGAACGAGACGAAACGTTTTAAGTAAAATCTAATGATATCATCGTAAAGAGCTTAAAAAAGTGCCCGTAGAATGTATTAATTTTGTTAAGATCCCTGCAATAATAACTTCGGAAAAAAATAAAAAAGAAAATTACGTTTTCTTGTTTTTTGGGAATATTTCAAAAACTACAAATCGTAGAAGATTTTTCAGAACGGATTATTATTAAGCACCAAAATACGCAACTTTGCCCCAATTTAACCGACTTCGTATCTCTTACAGTTTCCGAGATCCCAATGGTGAGCCTCGAATTTGTAACAGCCTGTATATGTAAAAAAAAAATCAAGTTACTTTTTCAGTTTCCGTTGACAACCTTGTTTATTTTGACAACATATTTTTCAACGTATAGTGCGCGATTTAGTATCCGCTTAAAAGATTTTGTGATAAAAATATTTATAATTTAATTAATAATTTTCCGTAATTCAATTTTTTTTTCTAGGATGTTGAAATTTGGTACAGTAGCGGACAATAAAATCCGGGCAAACCATTTGCGTAAAATCTCACTTTAATATTTTTGACGTTTAATGCATGTCACTAGTAATTCTGATAATTCAAATTTTATTTATTATTTTGACAGAAATATAACCTCAATAAAAGCTTGATTTACCAAATTTGTCGATATATGCATGACGTGTCAAATTCTTGAGAATCATTTTATCTTACTAAATTTTTCTCCTAAATTCAAAAGGAAGGCCACTTTACCTACACAGATTTTACTTCTTCTGATGATAAATGGAGTACTGCTAGTTAAATTCAAATGCTGCTCATCCACACCTCATCAATCATTTATGACAACAGGACAATATTTTGTAAAATTACTTTCGTTTGTGCCAATGATTACTAATAATAAAAACTGGATTAACTTTGTGTACATTTATTCGTAACTTTTATGTATTCATTCTATAAAAAACGAAGGAATGAAACTCATATTTCATAAAATGAACGGAAAAAGTGACGAATAAATGTCCACGAAGTGAATCCAGTATTTATGATTAGTAATCATTGATACGAACGAAAGCAGCTTAAATAAACCGTTTTACATGAATTGTTCTGTTTTGTCACATAGGGCGAGGCATGGTGTAAATACATAAGGTGACACGCTAAAACGGATGCGCATTAGTCAGCCAATGAAGAGTCATCCAAAAGGAGGCACAGGTAACACGTGTATCTCGGCATCTGACACTTGTCTGACATTTGTTATGACACTAATGGTCGATTGACTCGAATGCTTTTACTAAATTGTGTTTGTAATTTTGAGTATTTCACTAATATTCAATGTTTATTCTACGTAAGTGAATTTAATTAATCAATTACCATGATCTGACTTACCTGTAATGTTCAGTTTAGCTGAAGCATAACCCATATTATGGCTACACATATGCGCACGTAAATATCTGTCAACTGAAACAAATTATGGCCGCCTCGAATTGCCGCACAAAAGAAAAACGCTTATATTTTTTAAATTGGCGCTGCTCTTTTCGGATGACACTTCATTGGCTGGTACCCCACCACGAAAAATTCCGTGCGTAACGTTTTACCTATATCATTGCACCATGGGGCAATAGTCCAGTCAACGAAGGGGTTGTAGAGGACATGGAGGGGGGGAGAATTTTTCTCTTCAGGAATGTGTTGGGGGTAGTTAGGAGGTAAACATACTAAAAGTCCCCACCCCTACCCCTGCCACTTCAGGGGTGGAGGGGGAGGAGAAGCTCCCTTTTTTCGGTTTTTCGCTTATAACTCGGAAACTGTGCGTCGTACGAAAAAAAGTATTCATTACAAAATTAAAGATAATTAAATTTCCTACAATTTCTTTCTATGTGTTATGGTTTCCGAGATATTCGCCAGCGAAAATCGATAATTTTCGAAAAACTTATGCTCTACAACTTTCTTTTTGACGACTAATCTGTAAAACAAAAGGCTGAGGAATTAGAAGGACAAGATTGACGAAAAACGAATTAAAGAAGATTAAATTTCCTACAAAAATGTCTATATTAATTTTTTTCCTATGTGTTAATAGTTTCCGAGATATTTGCCACCGAAAATCGATAATTTTTGAAAAACTTTTTTTGCCTCACTTGTTCATCAATCTTGTCCTTCTAATTCCTCAGCCTAATCTGTAAAACAAAAGGCCGTTTGTCAATACTCATTTTCTTCCTATGTGTTATAGTTTCCGAGATATTCGCCAGCGAAAATCGGTAATTTTCGAAAAGCTTTTTTTGTCTCACGTTTTTCGTCAATCTTGTCCTGTACTGTTGCTAAGGAGTTTATGAATGAATTTGATTAACCCCAAATTAAAAGAGATAGAAAGTTGGTGCTACCTTCTCGATACAGTAACCTTAGTGGAGTACTCCCCTCAGCGCTCCCTATTAAAGATACTACAAAACTATCAATAGTAACGTAATGTGTTACGGTTCGTTTTTGCCTTATTGATTTTATTTTAGGGTATTTTTAAATTTCGTCTTCATTTAATGATCTATTGATAATAAACTCTAAAGTCCTGTTTTGGCTTCAGTGATTGCTCTATTCTGAATTCAAACTCCAAGAGCTACCTTTTTGTTTCCCTTCTCGTGAGTGTAGATTGGTTAATTTCGGACTTGGAAACGTGTTGGCGTTTGTTCAGCTGTTGATTCAAAAAAAATAATAAGTAAAAAAAATCTCCATCTTAGTGCACGTGACATTCCTGAGTGCAGGTCATTTTCGTTTGCTGTTAAAGCTGATTTGAGTGTTTCGTACCGAATTCGACCACCTATTCGTTAATAGGGATTTAAAGCACTTAAGAATGAAGTTTGGAATTTCGCCAATGCTTGTGTAGCAGATTTTCTTCACGTTACGAACTCCAACATCAAGTTTCATTTGGCCCTTACTTTTAAAGAAGGGGTAAGTTTTTCGATTCAACTTCGAATTGTCAAACTAAACGTCACGTTTCTTCCATTAGCGAGTAGTAAGGAGTATTAAGGAATAGTAAGGAGTAGTAAGGAATAGTAAGGAGTAGTAAGGAGTAGTAGGAGTGGTAGGAGTAGTAGAAGTAGTAGAAGGTAGCGTGAGTTAGCGTGCGGTAAGGATTAGAAGCAAGCGAGTCATTGGGAATTATATCCAGGCGAGCTGTATCAACATCTAGCGGTATCGTACCACCTTAGTCTTTTCTTTGCTGCTTAAAAATTCACACAGATAAATTTTTTAATAAATAACTTTGGATGTAAGTTCCTTAAGAACTCAGACTTACTGTCAAATTGACAGAAGTTATTAATTGTATATATTCTCTGTAAACCGCTTGGGATATCCTTACCGGTAATCGCGTAATTACGTTTGCATTGTAAAGTTTTGATACATTTTTAAATATCGCATCTAGATCCGAGGGATCGAGTTTCCCATGATTTTATATAATTATTTCAAGAAACTGAAGGGTCAGGTAAAGAATATGTCCATAAACGTTCAACAGTTTTTCTGACATAAATAGTTAATTTGCCTTACATTGAACGTATTTCTACAATAAAATTTGCGGATTATCCGTAAATTTTGAAATTATCACCTTTTAAAAGTTACGATTTCTAGGTTATGTTTGATGTTCCATATCAATATTTTCGAATAAGTTATTAAAAAGTGCTGTTAAAGAGAAGGAAAGCCTTTTACGTGTTTATACATTTGAAGGGAAGAGAAACTTTTGTATAAATACATTTTATTATATTATGTTGCTCATCATACCCGGCAAATTATGCGACTCTATTGCAATAGCCGGTAACGCATGATAAATCTACACTAGATTTACAGATTTACACTTTCTATTTAGCTTTTTTTCCGAAATTGAAAGATTATGAATGTTGCGAAGTAGAGAAATTAAGTTTGAGCCTTCGTAAAAACTCCAAAATTTCATGCCAGCACTAATCATAAAATTTCAGGCGCTATTTCTTCTTAAAGGGGCAACAGTGGCACACTTGGCGATGGATGGAGGTGTATATGTTAGTTAAAGTGAGCTGGCCCATCTGGCGTTGGTCATGAAAATGTGCCTATACATAGTTCTATAGTTATTTTTGGGCATTACACAAATAATTTTTATGGGATTGCCTTAGTGTGTTAGGTGTATTTAAATAAGGGAAACCTCTATGTGTAAATATATTTTAAGGGAAGGGAAACTTTTGTGGGTAAATTTTAAGGGAAGGGAAACTTTTATGGATAAATTTTAAGGGAAGGGAAACTTTTGTGAGTAAAATGTCCATATTCATAGTGTTTCCTCAAGGCTTCCTTGAATGAGAAGCCCCTTAGAATGCGAGTTGTTTTATGCAACTGCCTTACTACGAGTACAATCCCATTCTAAGGGGTTCCTTACTGAAGGAAGCCTCGAGGAAGCACTATGAATACGGACATAAGTTTTAAGGGAAGGGAAACTTTTGTATGTAAGTTTTAAGGGAACGGAAACTTTTGTGCGTATTTTAAGCGAAGGGAAACTTTTGTGTGTGTTCTAAAAGGGATAGGAAAATTTTGTGTGTAAATTTTAAGGGAAAGGAAACCCTTGTTATAAATCGTAAAAACTCCAAAATTTCATGCCAGCACTAATCATAAAATTTCAGGCGCTATTTCTTCTTAAAGGGGCAACGGTGGCACACTTGGCGATGGATGGAGGTGTATATGTTAGTTAAAGTGAGCTGGCCCATCTGGCGTTGGTCATGAAAATGTGCCTATACATAGTTCTATAGTTATTCTTGGGCATTACACAAATAATTTTTATGGGATTGCCTTAGTGTGTTAGGTGTATTTAAATAAGGGAAACCTCTATGTGTAAATATATTTTAAGGGAAGGGAAACTTTTGTGGGTAAATTTTAAGGGAAGGGAAACTTTTATGGATAAATTTTGTGTGTAAATTTTAAGGGAAAGGAAACCCTTGTTATAAATCTACACCTAAACGCTAAATTTTTAGGGAAAGGAAATCTTTGTGTGTAAATTTTACACCCAAAGGTTTTCTTTGTGTTTCTCTTACCTTAAAATTACACATTAAGGTTTACATTCACTGTCCATCTGAAATGACAAACTAGTACTCTACCCCTGAAAGCCTATTCCACAAGAATTATTTGTGTAATGCTCGGCAACCATTAAGTGGGAACATTCATAATTTTACAACCAAAGTCTGAAAGGCCAGCCAACTGCCAGGTGACTATTTAAATGAATTAAATGAACGTATTAAAAAATATTTATGTACGAAGCTTTCTCTCCCTTAAAATATACTTACTCAAAAAAAGACTTCCCTTCTCTTATCAGCACGTTTTAAGAATAACCCATTAAATTAAAAAGGCAAGAGAAACTTTTATGTATAAATATATTTTAAGGGAAGGGAAACTTTTATGTACAAATATATTTTAAGGGAAGGAAAATCTTTATGTGTAAAGGGAAGGGAAACCTTTATGTGTAAATACATTTTAAGCGAAGAGAAACTTTTGCGTGTAAGTTTTAAGGGAAGGGAAACTTTTGTGCGTATTTTAACGGAAGGAAACTTTTGTGGGTGTTCTAAAAGGGATGAGAAACTTTTGTGCGTAAATTTTAAGGGAAAGAAAACCCTTGTTATAAATTTACACTTAAATGCTAAATTCGAAACGACAAACTACCCCTGAAAGCCAAAAATTATTTGTGCATTGCTCGTCAAGTAGATAGGTACTATTAAAAAATGTTTCTGTGCAAAGGTTTCTCTCCCTTGAAATACATTTACTCAAAAAAAAGGCTTTCCTTGTCTTATCAGCACGTTTTAAGAATAACCCATAACCTAAAAATCGTTACTTTAAAAGGCAATAATTCCGACATTTACGGATAATCCCCAAATTTTATTGTAGAAATACATTCAGTTTAAGCTAAATTAACTATTTTTGTCATAGAAAATGTTCAGCGCTTATGGACATATTCTTTACCAGAACCGGGTGGCCTATTAAAAGTCTTCGGGGAAGGGAATATACAAAAATTCTGGAAATTAGTACACAGCCCTAAGAAAAAGCGATCTTTCAGATTAAAATATTTTCACTTTTGTATTACTTCCGGTTATACCGGAAGTCGCCGTTAACTTTCTTATTTTAAATAGAATGCTATACTTTTTATTGCAAATTCTGATTCTACACATTATTTTAAATAAAAAATGTTCAGGTTTCCCTGTACCTAAATGTAACCGATTTTGAGATATCTTCAAAGTTATTTAAAAAATTGTTTTGGAGACCTTTCACTTAAGACAATGTATTTGCGCCAATTTCATATTTAAAGATTGAAGTGACATGTCGTTTAAAAGAATAATGTTCAGACTTTCAAATCATATCCTAATTATCCCTGAAAAATTCATAGGGTGGTTACAATATGGTGTCGAATGTCATTATGTTTAACTGCCCAAAACTCAATTTTCGTAAATGGAACACCTTGTATATTTTTACATCATGAGATACAGAATCAAATTCTACATCGATTGGTATTAGCATTCCCTATACCTATTTCTTTTAGTTTCCTTGTTATCAGTAATTGTTTATTAGAACGGCATATTTTGCTAGAATTATCGAAATTTTTCGCAGTAAGTGTCGACAAAATAAAAATATTTATTGAGTTATACCATTAACAGATAAGTAGATATAAATAAATAAGTTTCGACGAAAGCTAATACAGAAATTTCATTTGCTTCATTGCCAGTTACAGGAGCAGATAAAGTTTTCTTTGGTCAGACTTCTTAAAAAACACGTTCAAATCTTCTATATATTTTTTTCTGTCATTGGCGGTAACTGCGGATACTTTTCATTAAATTTTCTGCTCGTTCGCGTAACCATTTTATTACACTTTCCTTGAATGTAAAATAAACTGTTTCCTAGAATAAATAAAATTATTCATTATAATTTTTACCACTTGTAAGTATTGCTTTTGTTGTTTAATAAAAACGTTAAATTGACAAAAAAATTGTTTTTCAAGGCATGCTTAATTTTTAAAGACGCCGTTTATGAAAATGGTAAACTTACGGTAGGAATTTACCTAATAGCTTTATTCTATGATGTACGTCAAAATAATGTTATCGTTAGCAATTATTTATTCTTAAAAAGTAACAGTTCAATATAATAATAATAATAATAATAATAATAATAATAATAATAATAATAATAATAATAATAATAACAGTAATAAGGCGGCAAGAATGATCAGCAAGGACAAATAAATAGAAAGAAAATAATATAAATATTAGAAGCACAAATTGAGTAAATGAAATAATTTACTCATCGAATCACTGAAGAGGAAAGGACTCAGTTATGTGATAATATATGAATCTTCAAATAATGTTTAAATGTGGGAACAGTTTGAAGAGATTTTAACCGATCGGGAAGGCTGTTGTAAGTCTTTACTATGTTATATGAGAACGAACGTTGGAATATCGCAGTACGATGAAGTGGCGGTGTTAATAAGCCTCTGCTCCTAACATTTACATTGTGTACATCTGTTCTGTAGGTAATTTTATTGTAAAGATAACTGGGCATTTTCAAGTGAATAATTTTATAATAAAATATTGAACAATGCAATAGGCGTCTTTTAGACATGTTGAGCCAATTGTCTGTAATGAATAAATGAGAAATGTGATCCCGCCTATGAAGTCCATGTATAAAACGGAGACAGGAGTTCTGTACCCTTTGTATTCTTTTACTATCACAAGAGTCCAAGCATGGACCATATCTGCTTCTTTTTTCAAAGCTTGCTACGAATAAGTGCATTCATTCCATTAATTAACAGAATAAAATAAACAATCATTGATAACAAGAAAACTAAAAGATATAGGTATAGGGAATGCTAATACCAATCGATGTAGAATTTGATTCTGTATCTCATGATATAAGAGTATACAGGGTGTTTCATTTACGAAAATTAAGTTTTGGGCAATTAAACATAATGACCTTCGGCACCATATTGTGACCACCCTATGAATTTTTCAGGGATAATTAGGATATGATTTGAAAGTCTGAACATTATACTTTTAAACATGTCACTTCAATCTTTAAATTTGAAATTGGCGTAAATACATTGTCTTAAATGAAAGGTCACCAAAACAATTTTTTAAATAAATTGGAAGATATCTCAAAATCGGTTACATTTAGGAATAGGGAAGCTTCAATGTTTTTTATTTAAAATAATGTGTAGAATCAGAATTTGTAATAAAAAGTATAGCATTCCATTTAAAATAAGAAAGTTAACGGCGACTTCCGGTATAACCGGAAGTGATATAAAAGTGAAAATATTTTAATCCGAAAGACCGCTTTCTCTTAGGGCAGTATACTAATTTTCAGAATTTTTGTATATTCCCTTCCCCGAAAACTTTTAATAGGCCACTCTATTTGGCAGACCCTGTATATACAAGGGTGGTCAAAATTTTAATATACAGGGTGATTGATAATTAATTTTTTTCTTTTAAAGTAAATGCGGAATTTTCAAACTAGAGGGTAATTCAAATGCTACATTTACGTGTGTATTCCTAGCGGCTACACGTACTATCTATACCTGGAATAACTTTTACGCTAGGTGGCGCCCCTTTCTTTATTAACAACTAGGTAACGAGCTACCGACGATTCTATTTTGTATCCCCACTCCCATCTTCACTGAGCTGGGCATAATTTCAGGTAGGTTATTTACCAAAACAGAAGAGTTTCTCTCGTCGCACGCAATCTATTTAAGGTCAATTATTTTGATATAATTAGGTAGGTAGCAAATGACAACTGCAATTACTTAAAAACTCACAAGAGGCGCTGAGGGGAGTACCTGTCAAATTTTTAAAAGTCGAATTGAAATGGCCGTACATACACGTTGGTGAATGTTAATGTAGCTGGCCATGATACTGGTATTCGGGTTCCAGATTGGCCACCAGAGGCGCTGGCATTTAAACTTGCATCGCCAATAAGGAATCAGAGTCCCGCTACTGGCAGTATGGAAACTCTCCGTCGGCGCCTTTGATGTTAAGCTGAATTTACATGAAGCGTTGAGCGCGTCAAAACGCCGAGCTTACTGTTACTGGTTACTGCTCTTTACGTAACGAGCACTAACCAATGGGAGTACAGTACGCCCGGCGTTTTGACGCGATCAACGCTCCATGTAAATTCAGTTTTAGAGTAACCAATATATTTGACCTTCGGCCATCTTATTGACGGAAATAGCGGAGTTTCAAACGTGCACGAGGTAAGAAATATTGGATGAGAATAGAATGTTTGAGTATTATGAACATTTTAGTGAAAAAAAAGTGTTACATAACATACGTTGATAATAAAACAATACCTACACTAATTATTAAAGTGTAATTATTGATATATTTTACATGTGATATTTCAGGTTATGTCTACGGCAACAAATGATCTACAAGAATTAAAAATCACTCTACAGGATGTTCACTAAAAATTCGGACAAATTTCATAATTTTTATTTAACGTGAGAACTTAACTATGTAATGGTACATTAACTACAAACTATTCCAAAAATATAAAACAAAAACACGCATTGGATCACTAACAGTTACTTCTAGGGATGCGCGATATCATATTTTCAATATCGGTTATCGGTAACTTGAAAATATCGATATTATCGATATCATCCATGTCATCGATATTATCGATAATATCGATATAATATGATAACTGAAAATGGAAATATCGTTATTCGATAATTATCGATAAATTATGTATCGATAAATTTTCGCAGCCCCAATAAGGACAATTATTTGCCGTAAAAATAAAATCATTTCACTAGTATTTCAATGAAATTCATTTTCGGACAGTTTTAGTGCGAATCGGACCAACTCACTTAAATGCCACGGTCACTATCCAATGTAAGACATATGTATTAATGTTATTGATATTATCGACATTATCAATAATAGTTATTGATATTATCGACATTATCGATAAATAGCGCTATTTAGTGTCCGTTTAAAAGATTTTGTGATACAAGTTTCATCGGACAAGAACCAGCTTTAATTATCGATAATATCGATATTACCGATATTATCGACGTTATCGATATTATCGATGTTATCGATATTATCGATGTTATCGATATTATCGATGTTATCGATATTATCGATAATATCGATATATCGATAACTGAAAATGGAAATATCTTTATTCGGTAATTATCGATATTATCGATAATATCGATATATCGAGAAATTTTCGCAGCCCTAGTTACCCAATTTAGTTGTCACATTTCACCTTTTAATTTTGTCCCAATTTAGTTGTCACATTTGTAAAAATTGGAAATAAAAATATTTAAAACACAGAAACGCACGTTAATAGAAACTGTAATTTATTTTAACAAATTTTACAAAAGAATTTACCATTATTTTGCAATAATAATTTGTGTACTTTGAACTCAAAATTTAAATAAGAGTAATATTAAGTCAACGTCGCGTGGTCTTGGTCAATTCTCGTTTTTTGATAACTTTTCTTGTAGAATTAGTTATATTCGACATCTTGATCGCAGAACAGAAGTTACAGCAGGTGCACTCTAAAAATTGTGCGTTTTTCGCAATTTGACCCTAGCCTTCTTGTTACTAATAAACGATAATCAAATTTCATCAATGATGTGATTTAAACGTATCATATGGGTAGTTAATTGTAACAGTTTAGTTCCCGGATTAAATTTAATTTTCAATAATCTTTAGAAAAAAACACCAAATGTGACAACTAAATTTGGAACAGAGGGAGTATAAGAAAACGAAATTTAAGTAAAAATAGAATAAACCTAACTAACCTATCTGACTAACAGCCTACGAAATGTAAGGTTTATTCTAACACCGGGTGCACCTTTCCTGGGAGGCAGAGAGTGATACCAGAATTTATTCGTTGGAGGATTCATTAATAAAAGGCTACCGTGTTGCAAGTCTATTTTAACTACAAATACAAATCAGTGTTATTAATACACATGATGGTTTCAAGTGTACCCATACTTGGAGGAATATTTCTTTTTTGTGGACCTGGTTTTCTTGAATCGGCATGTTTCAAGATGAATTGCCGATGTTGTCCCAATGATAAAGATGCAATAGGTGCACTTGGATCCAAATCAGATTCGCCATCTCTATGTTCTCCTATATGATCCGATCCATTCCTATACCTTTAAAATAAATAAATCTTTATGTACATTATTCAAAACAATTTAAAAATAGTCGGGAGTGTATTAAATAAAAAATTCTAAACAAAATTATATTCTTGATTCAGAGACAACTCAAATTGAATTTACGTTTTGTACTAACCTGTTAATCAAAACAAAATTATATTCTTGATTAGATACTGCAGACACCAAATCTCTAACAGATTTTAACAATGGAGTCCATGGTTTCGCAGTTATACTTGTCCCAGAAAATTTGTATACCATGCCATCATTACCATAAGCAACCTGTTGCCTAGGAATTTCATGCCATTTTCCAAAAACTTTTACCTAAAAATGGATATAACCTTTTTTAAAAACTTAAAGAAGTAAAGAAACTATAGCTAAACCATAAATAACTTGGCTTCTACTAATTTAGAGCTTATAAAACTAGTATTACTAAAATTGTTTGTTCGAGTGCATATTTTTAAAAAGTGCAGCAATTTTTGCCTCGCCCCGTATATCAAGCCTTGGCGAAAACGGATCTACACCGAATGCAGTTTCTCACAGGTGTTTCTCTAAACGTACCACAACTAACAACGGTAATTTTTAAACAAGCTAATTTGCTTAATTAGGCGGTCGTGTAAATACGAAGTGACATGTTTATAGTCGGCAAAGTCTTAAAAATTAGCCGTGCAGTTATTCATGTTGGCTGAAGTTTACCTAGGCAAATGCAAATGAATCGCTTGTTTCATGTCTTTTAATAATTGCTATGCGTTACAACAGTTATGAAGAATAATAAAACCCAAATTTAAAACGGATGCACTTGTGTAGGCATCACAAATATTCTCGAGGTCCTAATTTTCAAAATAATTATTTGGATTTTTCATTGTTGAAGAACGTTGCCCACGTAATGTTTAGTCCAGCTATAATCGGAATCTGACGTAATGGTCCATTTTCACGCTCAAACAATTTGCGCAAATATGCTTGTGCACACAAATTTGCCTAAGGAAGTCGTTGCATGAAAACGTAATTTTTTTGTTTGCACAAGCTAAAAAATTTTGCTTGTGTAAAATCTGCCTGGTCAGATAATTTGCTTGCGGTTGCCGCAAATGTTTGAACGTGTAAACAACACTCAAACTTAACGCGTGCGTAGTGGATAGAAAATAGTAAACGGTAAATTATTTTTCCGAAACTCACGTGACCGCTGTACTTATATCAGTTATTTTGTGTGTTTTGTGTAGATAACGTCACAGAAAGAAAAAGAATTATGATTATTTAAAATCATAGCCCGGAAAAGTTCTCTAGTCAAATTCATTTTTGGGTGAACACGAAATCTTTATATTATGATAATTAAAAAACTATTAGAGCAAATCGAACAAATAAACGACAATCAACTCGCAAAACATTAAAAAGTGGCTGTCAAATAAAAATTAATTTTATTTGTTTTTAGAAACATGGCATTCTAGATATTTTCAGTGTTGCCCTCGTCATGTGCACAACGAGCTGCGCGTTTATAGGTGTCCAAAGTGCAGGATTACCGATAAATTTGTGCAAATATAATTGAGCGTGAAAATGGATTATCAATTTTTCATTGAATCAAATTTGCATGCGCAAATTTCTGTGCACAAGCACATTTGCGCAAATTGTTTGAGCGTGAAAAGGGACCATAATGTTTTTGTTGGATGATAACCAGAGAGCGGCTAGTTATAGGTTATCAATATCAGAAGTAAGTAGTTTGCATCACAAAATCTTTTAAGCGGACACTAAATCGCGCACTATACACTTAACGTTTCGCAGTCGTTCGACAGCTTCGTCAGAAGTGAAAAATATGTTGTCATTATTATTTTTATTAATTTTTTTTTATTTTGACAACATATTTTTCACTTCTGACGAAGCTGTCGAACGACTGGGAAACGTTAAGTGTATAGTGCGCGATTTAGTGTCCGCTTAAAAAATTTTGTGATACAAATTTCATCGGACAAGAACCAACTGTAAATAAGTAGTTTGCCTTGAATAAGTCATTTACAAGATGTTGAATGAGCCTGTATAAGTAAATATAAAATTAATGTACAAGATTCCGTAAATATAATTTTCAATATTTACAGTTGGTTCTTGTCCGATGAAATTTGTATCACAAAATCTTTTAAGTGTATAGTGCGCGATTTAGTGTCCGCTTAAAAGATTTTGTGATACATAATTTTCAATGGTTATGGCTTGGATGAATTTAGATAAAACCTAAGGTCATCTGTTTCTGAGTAAATTCTAGCAAAAAATGACATAATTCTTGTGCGTCATTACTAAGCACTAAATCAAATTTAAATTAGGTATTTTCTCCTGTAACAGTCTAAGAATAAAAAAAATTTAGTTAGAAATATACTAAACACTTTTTGTATTAATGGAAATCAAATATTCTCTAATAGATTCTAATTCATAGGCTCGACTAAGAAATATTTTATGTAACTTAATTCTTAGCTATATTTACAGTTGGTTCTTGTCCGATGAAATTTGTATCACAAAATCTTTTAAGCGGACACTAAATCGCGCACTATACACTTAATTAATTAATTAATTAATTCTTAGCCATGTTCTTTTGCACATTAATGGGTCAATTCTGCGCATATCTGTAAGGACCGTAAGATCTGTTAGCCTGTAAGTCAGTTATTAAAAAATGGAATTCTGAAGTTCTTAGTATGGTAAGGTTTCTTGTAAGTCTCTAAGATAATGTCGCAGAGAATTATGAGTAATCCTAGAGACCTAGGAGAAATCATACCTTCCAGAGAACTTCAATATTCTATATTTTAATAATTGAGTTACAGATTTACAGATCTTACGGTCCTTACAGATATGCGCAGGATTGACCCATAAATTTGGATCTAAAGGCGTTTGCTCGGATCAGTAGTGTTCTTTCGTTGAGGATATTCTGCTTTAACGGATCAAGATCGGTAGTCCCCTTGCCACTTTGGATCATTGATTTTTTGTGATTCGATTAACGAAACGTGATTTGTATGAAAATTTTATATTTGTTTATGTGAATGTTCTTTCGAATTTATTTTGGATGTTGATTACTTGATCGAGAAGAACTGATTCTTTTTTTTAAGATCATAGTAATTAAATCATTTGTGCGGCGTCTCTAAGAGGGGTAAAATGGCATCTCCCGTAAGATTCAAATTCTAAATATTTCCATCCCGCGTGTAGCTTCCGAACGAAATGACGTTTTCACCGATAGATGTCATGCAATTATCCATAACCTTCGTACTTTTCTTATTACGTCTACTCAAGATGCAGGTGTACATTTTTGATATCAGCACTTTTCTCAAGGTTTGAAGCTGCAAGTATATTCTTCGAATAATGAAGCGATAAGAGTAATACATTTTCCTAAATTATTTACGACGATATACAGGACACCATTTGTTTTTAAATCGCTGTCTCAAATTTTTGTGTTATATGACGTTTTGTTTTAACTTGAAAAATAAATCGACCCCCTGTACGTTGATTCAGACTATACATTTTATGAAACAATTAATATTTTAATTTTGAAAAAATAAATTTTTGTACAGAATTCCGTTTCTTACACTCTTTCAACTTTGTTGAGCCAATGAATGGCTCACACGAAGACTCAGCTTTTAATTAAGGAAGACTCTAGTCACTTCCTGTAATTAAATAATTTTGTTTTATAATACTTCAACGAAGAACTGAATGTAATGTAAAAAATTAAGGATATAAGCAACAAACTGTTAAATATCTCTTGTTATGCTTTTCAGAAAATACATTATGATTAACGTTAGACAACCTTTCGTAATGTAATGTTTTGTTTGGTGGGGATTTAGAAGCAGAGATACAATTATTCACGGGGATAAATATATTTCTGTGTTCTGTTGGACGCAGCAATACATTATCCTTTCACATCCTTCTTGGCAATAAACGTCTGAAATAATAATTTATTAAATGAAATTGCTTGAGGCATTAAAATAGATAAAATAATAATTTTTGTAGCCACTGCTACTAAATGAAACATACTTTTAATTTACTGGAATTTTAATGACCTTAAAAATGTTAAGTATAAGCTTTTTAAAGCCGATTATAAAAACACCGAACATAATATTTGAAAACAAATTCCGTCTGTGCCATGTTTTTAGGGTCTGGAAATTTATTACCTTGGAGAGTTCTCCTTCATAATACTCTACTGTGTCCTGCAGTTGAGCCATGAGCTCGTCGGCCAGATGCTTAGACAGGAGTATCGCATAATCGAGGTCTAGTCCCTCGGCGGCGGTTTTTCTCCACTCCAATTTTTTACCTTCAAGTTGATCAAAGCTGCCTGGTAGATCAATCTTTATTCGCTTCATGCTGGAAAATTGATACGCCTTTAGTATTTCAGGCGAAGGCAGTAATAAAAAAGTATAGGAAATTTTTTTATAGAAATACGTGAATGAAATTTTAGCCCCTTACCGCTACCGTATAATTTCGGGATTGACAAAATTCCAAAAATTCAAAGAGAGTTAAAATAGAAAACAACACAAAAATCAATAAGGTAAATACAAACAACATAATGGAAAATTAATTCGAAGAGAGAAGAATCGGAATTCTGTACCACATTTAAAGCTTTTGTTAATTTCTAAATTCTTAGCAGATACATTTATTTTAGCTCATCAAACGTTGAGTCTGTAATTTAGAAGACCTATTTTTATAGCAAAACTAACTCTGTAACTCATGAGACATCATTATTGTCATTAGTTAATGATGCAGAATAAGGGGGTAAAACGGAAAGGATTCTTTTCCTTACTACCGAGCATAAACTGATTTGATTTTTACACGAAAGCCGAACTTGTAGAAGATTCGCGACGAGAACACGCAGAATGGTTAGACTCGAAATTATTTTAAAGAAATTCGACAGGAATTGACATTTCTCCCCCATCTGCAATTTTTAAAACATCGTTATCGGGTCCTGTGAGTGGATGGCTGATAACGTAATGAACCAATTAAATTTAAATATTCCTATCTCGCGCGAAAGCTCTAAGTGAGAAATAGCTTTCGTCCACGCAGTGGAATCATAACTCGCCTCCACTTGCTAAAAAAGCAGAATTTTCTTAACTTGCCGTCTTAAAGCTATTCAGAATGGTGCCAGCCGCGATAAGGACTAACCTTAATGTAAGCGTAATGTTTGTGCTAGAGCAAGACTTGTATTGTCTTAATCCTTTTAGGCTTAGCGGTAGGTATACTACGCATACCACAAATTTGAAATTTGTTCGTGATCCTGCTTAAAGGTATTGGCCGTGTTTTAAAATTACTCGAACAAGCGTTCGAGCGTTTGATTAATATGCAATTTCCTACCTAATTGAGCACTTGATTAAGGTAAGAAATCGCCTGTTAAATAAATACTCGAACGGCTGTTCGAGTAATTTTAAAACGCGGCCATTGTTATGATTCGTTGACACGTCTAGGATGCCAGTCAGTCTCATGCGTCACAGTCTGGCGCGTCGTAGTCTCGAAGCTTCCGCAGAGGCAGCGTTGCCGTCACTTCGAGAGAATTCCAGCTGCAAAATAAATTAGAACAAACACTGGTACCCTTCGTTAATGTAACTTTGTAAATAAATTAGTGTTTTATTATTAATGCTTTAAATAAATTAGTTTATTAAGTATTTCGTGTTTAGTTTTAAAATAAAAATTAATCGAACCGTAAAAACGTAACAGTATATTGTCCGTACCACCGACTTAATACCTACCCGTTAACATCAATCCATAGGCGTAGAACGTGGGTTTTTAAATAATTGTACATTTCAAATTTCTACGCCAATGGAAGAAAAGGGGTTTAAGTATAAAATTTAGATTGCTTAACTTATTTACTACAAAAAAGATACTCATGGTAAGACTCGATTACTTTCATGGTTTTTGCGAAATTTGAATTCTATTAATTCGCAGTAAGTTTAGAAACGTTTATTTAAATACAACAGTTTGAACAGTTTTTGTGACATCTTTATTATTATTTATTAATGTTTTAGTTACTTAATTTTCAATTTAAACAAATTAAGTTACTAAAACATAAATACAAATAATAAAGATGTCATAAAACCTGTTCAAAGTGTCTACCATTTGCATGCATACAACGAAGAAAATTAAATTGTATTCTTTACATAACTTCTTCATCATCTTTAAGATTATTTGTTGCATCTTGAATACGCTGCCACAGTTGTTCTTCTTTATCTGCAGGTGTCCTGTAAACTATGGACTTCGGCAGCGTTGCCAGACTAAATTTTCTACTGTCCCTAGATTTTGTATTAAAAATCCCTAGATATCCCCAGACCCTCTAGATGCTTTGACAGTTTGACCACGTTTTGACGTTGTATTAAGGGCCGGTTTCATAATGGAATTTAAAGGAGACTTTAAATTTAAAGTCACTTTCTGATGTCAACACAAATATGAAAACACATTTGCTTACACATCAGAATATGACCTTATTTTAAAGTCTCCGTTAAGTTCCATTATGAAACTGGACCTAAGTGTGTTGTTGAATGCATAATAATACTAAAATTCAGTGGTCAAAAATTTATTTTTATAATAGGAACAAGAATAACAGATACAAAATTATTATAAACAATTCCAATAAAATTACTACAATTATCATAGTGTAGTAATTTTTTTTTACAAAAAAAAAGAAAACGATATAATACTCTGCAATTACTCATTTTGAGTATAAATTTTGCTATTTAAATTTTTCAACAAATTAGGGTCAATATTAAAATTAAAACAATTTTCGTGTTTTAATAAAGATTTTGTATGCAGAATGCCACATAAAATTTCTGTGGATAGTTTATTTCTAATTTTAGTTTTGTTTAAGTTTATTACTGAGAAAATTCGTTCCACAGTTGCACTTGAATGGGGCAAACACAAAATATCTAATACAAAATTAGAAAGTATGGGAAACATTAACGATTCATCGGCACATTTAATTTGAGAGACTTTTGTCCAAAATTCGGATACGTTAAGGTTTTTTAAATCATTCAGGTCTATATTTCGTAGTTGGCGCCACTCTCGATCTAAATCATTTATTTTATAGCGTTTTCGATTCACGTGCACCGGTTGCACTCAGTGTATGGTAATTGAAGTTTAGCACACTTTCCTTCTTTTCTCCTACCAATTCTGTATGTTTTTATAAGAACTAAAGAGCTAAAGAACTAAATCTCCTATTTTAAAATTCTGCTTCTTCTTTATCTTTTCATTTTCCCTTTTTAGATATTTTTCTGACCATTCTTTAAACCTTCTTCTTTCCTTTTCTAGTAACGTTTGTAATTGATTTTCTTCTTCTTCTTGTGCCCAAGGTCTTTCAGGTTTTATTCCCTTTGCTAAGGTAATAGGTGAATATCCAGTGATAATACTTGGAGTAAAATTTACAAAGTTTTCAACTGATTTAACAAATTTAGCCCATTCTGAGTGTTTCTTTTATGTTAATATTCGTAAATACTTAACGACTTCTTGAATATATCGTTCACTTGGGTTACCTTGTGGATGTCGAATACTGCTATAACTTGTCTTAATTCCTAGTTCTTGCATTGTAGATATAAATCTTTGATTATTGAAATAAGTAGCATTATCTAATAAGATTCTTTTTGGTTTTCCATTTTCTTCAATGTATCTTATTAATTTATCTATTACAGTATTAGTGTCATAAGTTCTTGTAGGATATAATTTAACGTATTTCGTAAATACGTCTTGTAAAATTAATATATTCTTATATCCATAATCACTTTCTATTAGATTTCCTAAAAAATCCATTGCCACTAAATCTAAATCGTTCTCCATAATAATACTTTTCTTAATACTTTCTGAAGTAAAGTTTCTGTATTTTCCTAATTGACATAATTCATTATTAATAAGATCTTTAGTCACCTTCAAATCATTATTCGTATAGAATATTTCTCTAAATATCATCCAAGTTTTCCTAATTCCAATGTGTCCATATTTGAGATGTATTTCAAGTAAAATTTCTTCTGCCTCTTTTCTTTCTAATACTATCAAATTTTGTTTTCCTATTTTCTTTTTCAGTAAGTCTTCTTCTAAGTTATAACCCTTATAATCATTTTCTTGTTGACATTTTTCTTTAATTAGATTTAAATTTTCTGATGTTTGTATATTTAAAATATTGTCTTTAGTGTATTTGCCAATAGCTTTATTGATATCATAATTATTGACTTCAAATTCGTTCGCTAATTTTAATGTGTTATGACATCGACTTAATGCATCTGCCACAATATTATTCTCACCTTTTCTATATATAATCTCAAATTCATATTCTTGTAAGATTAACGACCAACGATATATCCTACTATTCGCAAATCGAATTTTCAATAATGAAGTTAAAGCACTATGATCTGTTTCTATAGTAAATTTTCTTCCTAATAAATAATATTTTAATTTTAACACACTGTATACTATTGCTAACATTTCCTTCTCTGATATTGTGTAATTTTCCTCATATTTCCTTAAAATTCTGGATATAAAATAAATTGGTTGACAATTTCGACAATTTGAATTAATTCTGCAGCAATCGCATTTCCTGAAGTAGTCCTCAAATGAAATTCTTTCGTAAAATCTGGATGTACTAATTTTAAATTCTTATAAAAATTTTCTTTCAACTCTTCAAAAGCATCAATCCTTTCTTTTGTCCATTGCCATTTTATATTTTTCCTCAACAATTTTAATAATTTTTCTTCTTTTCTTGCCAAATTTGGAACAAATTTCTTATAATAATTTAAAATACCTAGAAATCCTCATAATTTCTTCATATTCTTGGGCCTTGGATAATTTTTTATTACTTCAAGTCTGCTTTTGTCAACTTCGATACCTTTCTTTGTTAAAGTGTATCCTAAGTAAGGTACTTCTTCTTGAAAATATTTACACTTTTCAAAATTAATTTTAAATCCTTCTGTACATAGTGTTTCTATAATGATTTTTATATGATTTAAATGTTCTTTTTCGTTTTTAGAAAATATCAAGATGTCATCTATATAATGAAGACAAAATTCCTCATATTTATCAAGAATACTTTGCATTGCTCGAACCAAAGCAGCACTAGAAGAACTCAATCCAAATGGTACAACTCGGAATTGATAAATTCTCCCGTTGATCATGAAGCCAGTATATTTCTATGAATTAACGTGTAATGGAAGAAGCCAGAAAGAAGTTTTTAAATCTAATTTAGTGAAAATCGTAGAATTACCACACTTGCTTAAAATTGTATCTATAGTTTTCGGAGTCTCTCTTCTTGCTTTAGTAATTTTATTTAAATGCCTTGCATCTAAACATAATCTTATTGATCCATCTGCTTTTTTAACCACTACTACTGGATTTATGTAGTTAGTAGTAGATTTTTCTATAATACCATCTTTAATCATTTTTTCTATTTCTGCATTTACTTGTTCTTCATATTTTTGTGGAATAGGATAATTTTTACATTTGAATTCTGTGATATCGTCAACTTCTAACTTATGAGTGTATCTTTGTGCAATTGTGGGGGTGCTACTTACTATCTGAAAATTATCAGACAATATTTTAATTATTTCATTTTTATATTCTTCTTTACATGCTATATTTGCTTTATTTAAATCATTCTTTTCTATTATTTCAACCTTTTCTTTTATAATTATATTATTAATTATTTTCTCATCTTCTTCTGAATCACTTTTGGATTCCATCCAGGGCAATTTTTGTCCCTTCACCTCTATCAACTTCTCTTCCATATCTATTTTCATATTTAACTTATTTAAAGCATTCATCCCCATTATACACTTATTTCTCAGTCCAGTTACTAACACGAATTCTGTATCTTCTTCCACTTTTCCAAGTTTAACTTTTGCAATTAGTATTTTTTCTGCTACTACTAAGCTCCGGTATCAATTAAAGCACATATTTCAATGTTGTTAATTTGTATGTTTGTGTATGGTAATTCATAATTAATAAAATGTTCATTTAATGCATCTAAAATACAATTATTTAAATTTATTTGGCTTCTGTTTGATATATCCGCTTCTTCCTTCTTCAAAAATCCTGTGGCTTATTTACCTCTACCCTTGCTTCTATATTTTGATTCGAGTTATTAATCCGTGGTCGATTTCTTACTTCATTTCCTCTTTTGTATTGCATGTCTTCATTTCCTCTTTTGTATTGCATGTCTTCATTTCTATTCCACTGTGCATGTCCTTTATCATTATGAAATCTTTGATCATTTTTGTAATTTGAATTGTTACCATTTCGTTTCTCACTAAAGTTACTTCTCTCTTTTTCATTTCGATTCATTTGTACATTATTAATATTTCTACCGGTATAATTAATTCTTTCTGATGCAATATCCATTCTTTTCATCAAGTTTATAAATTCCGTGATTGTATTTATATTATGAAGTGCCACCGCTTGTATTATATCTGGATCAAAATGTTTTACCAACTGCATAATAATATCTTCCTCAGCTAGTTTTGGTGTTAGATATTTTATGATGCTATACTTCTTAATCACATATTTTTCCCTCGTTAATCTTGTGCCAATCCTATATTTTCCAAACATCAAATCTTCACGAACCTTCCTTTGCTCATTCCCACTCCAATATTGTTTTATAAATAATTCTTCAAAATCATTGAATGTTTTGATTTCCTCGGTTACCATTGTATACCAGGTTTGCGCATCATCTTTGAGACTATTTCTAGTTATTAAAATTTTCCTCCTTTCATCGGCTACTTCTCTAATGCATTCTTTTAAATTTTGAAGATATGCTATAGGATTTATACGATCATCTCCATAAAAATGTGGTATTGAATCTTTATTCAATACGAAGTTTGGATACTCCGAGGTTACAAAATTTTTTTCTCGCGTCTCTTCTATCTTTTGTTGGTACTCTATCTTCAATTTTTTATATTTTTCTTCTTGTTCTGCACCGAAGTCAATCATATATTTTTTCATTTCTTCTCTTTCTTTTTCTTGTTTTTCCATGTATTCTCTAATTTTATTTGTTACATCACCATAACAATTTATACAATTTTGTGTATTTTCTTTATCTGATTCTACTAGTCTTTGTTCAACTTGCATAATGTTTTCTGCATTTTCATTTTGTATTATTTTACCAACATTTATCATATCTTCTTTTATTTCATCTCTCATTTTTTCTATGTCAGTAGTTATTTTATTATTGATCTCATTTCTTGTTTCTACTTTAAATTCTTCAAAAATCTTCCACATTTCATTTTTATTTTCCTGATTTTTCTTATCTACTTGCTCAATTATTTCTAATTTGTTTTGTATTAAATATTCTTGAATTTTTTTTATTATTTTCTTCTATTTTGAGATTGTTTTGCTCTAATTGTCCTTGCATTTTAATATTATTTTGTTCAATCTTTTCTTGAATTTGAATGTTATTTTGTTCAATCTTTTCTTGAATTTGAATTTTATTTTGTTCAATCTTTTCTTGAATTTGAGTTATCTTATAAAACTTTCCAAAATGCAGTATTCTTCATCTAACATATTCCAAAAGTACGAAATTCTAAAAAACCCATTTTATGTAGTGTTGCTTTTATTTGCAGATGTGGTAAGTATTTAATTTGTCTATCTTCTCTTTTAATTTAATCTTTATATCACACATCCACTACACAATTATGTAGTCTAGTAGTCTTATATGAATTCTATTTTATAATGTCAAAGTGACATTTCAGGGTGGGAACTCTCAATGTCAGTTATAATCCAGTTATTTATTATAATTTTGAAGAAAATTCTTTTGAAGATAAATTGGTGAGTAATTTAATTGTTTAATTTTGTAATGTATGTCTAAAATTCTAAAGAAATAAAGGTAATCCCTCGTTTGCCAAGTGTTGCTACCTGTTACGCCCAATCGCGAAACAAACGATAAGACTCCTATGATACTTTAGAACTTTATAACGTTTATATGTAGTGTGATGTTGAATTAGAATTTTTATATTATTATTATAGATAGAGCCTTATTTGCCAAGTGTTACTACCTGTTACCCCCAATCGCGAAACAAACAATAACTCTTCTATAATAATAAAGATTCTTTGTAGATGTGTGCTGACAGTTCAAGTGATTGATGAATGACAAGATGTGTTATATGTAGTGTATTTTTAAAACCAAAAGAATTTTTCTAAATCAAAATAAACTTACTTTAGCGTTACGAAATGATACATCCCTGGACAATGGTTTGATTAAATTCTATTAATGAAATAGAGAATTGAAAATTTTTAAAGATATATTGTGAGTTTTTTATAATAACAATTTTTTTTTATGTTTGCGGTTTGGTTTCTATTGAAAGATTAACGTTTTGTGTACATATCCTCCCCATTACACCTCGGTTTGTTTATTCTCTTAGGTGATCAACCCCTCCATTTTTATTTATAAATACTTCACTCAATTTTGACAATTCTTCTACACAAAACGTCAATCTGACAAATAACTTAAATATTTCAAACTTTAAATTAAACTAAGTAAATATTCTATTAACATTTCAATAATACCTTAAATTAATTAACATTCTTAAACATAATAATCTAAATATTTGAATGATAACAAGTTTTTTTAATTTATAGAACGCTGCATTCTGAAGTGCTGCTCCATCTTGAGGATGTTTCATCCCGAAGAACACCGCGCCTGGACGAATGTTGCATCTTGCAGAACGGCTCTCGTATGATGTTGATGAAGAATGTTTTCATCTTGTGAAACATTGTTGTTTTTGAGAATGTTATGAAGAAACTTGCTTCTTTTAGAATTTCGTACTTTTGGAATATGTTGAATGAAGAATGTTGCATTTTGGAAAGTTTTATAAGATGCGAAATTTGTCGGAAATAGCATACGATGAATAAACTTCTGGACATAGGTAAATATCACTGCAGTATGTTGGTCCCTTCTTGCTTTTCCGCAACCAGCCTTTAAATATGTCGTCTTCTTCCCAGATTTCCTGATACTTTTGTGCATACGACTTCTTTTTTCTTTTTTTCTGTTGCAAATGCGAAGCTTCTTCAGAAGAAGACGGCAATGAAGTTTCGAGAACTTCCTTTGAGGTCGAGGGTTTACAAGCCATTTTAGCGTTTCTGAAAATTTAATAAATGAAAAAGTAGGAATATAAATAATTTCCACTATATTTCAAGAGTTAATTGAGTTTTTATTAACTATACTTATTAAATTATAATAGATAAAGTTACCACATACCTTATTTTCACTCAAAACTTTAGTTTAAATATAACAAGAATTTCACTCTATGAATTCGAATTGCAATTTGCGTGGAGAAACGCTGGATTGTATATTTATACCCCCGGGCAAACCACGTTACTTTTAATATTTTAGTGGCGGATTTCACAAACGTTACTTAAATTTAATCATCCGTTAAAAGTAAAAGTTGCCATGGTTACATGTGTTGAAGGTATAGGAATGACTATTCTTAATCGATGATTAAAGTTAAGTGACGTTTGTGAAATCCAGCGTAGGAGTTTTACCTACTTACGAATTTATGATGAAACAATTAAAAAATCTGAAACATAAAGCCGCGGTAAATTGAAAATCTAATTTGTAATCAGAGACGTTAAAACTTTAAAGTCTGTGTTTATAACCTACCAGCTACTACGTCTTTTTAAAGCTATACTACTTGTTAATAGATGGCCCTGACTTGGTGGCATATATGTACTTTGTTCTTGCAACATATTCTTTAAGAAGATTTATGTAAAACTGTTCCGCAATTAGATTAAAAAGAATATTATTTACTACATTTGTCAGAATTTTTGAAATTTTCCCTAGATTTGCAGCAAAATTCAAAAAAATCCCTTTCCCCTCAGCCACATCAGAAATCCCTAGATTCGGGATAAATCCCTAGACCTGGCAACACTGGACTTCGGATGTCCCCAGAAAAAATAACCCATGGGTGTTAAGTCTGGTGAACGTAGTGGCCAATTTACAGGTGCGTCATTACCTCTCCCTTATAAAATGCACGGAACAATATCAATAGACGAATCTATGATGTGTTTCGTCTTTCCATCAATAATTCAACATGCCCAACAGCCAATAAAATGGAGCTAAAGGTTTGGATCAGAGCAAATGTCAGTGGATACATGGACGAATTTCACATATACACTGGAAAAGTCAATGAGACTACAGAGAAACAATTAGGACCGCGAATTATTATAGATTTGACCACGTTTCTAGTTGGGAAAAATTACTTCCTGTATTTCGATATTTATTTTACGACTATACCACTGCTAAGATAGTTGCAAACGGAGAATATAAGAGAGTTGAAACGCGGCGATTTTGATTGGCAAGTAACTGATGATGGGACATCTTGCGTCAAATGGATAGACAAAAGAATAGGTAGTTCTTTTGGCTTCCAATTGTGAAAATCCGTCTCAAACCGAAAATATTATAAGAAAAAAGAAAAATGGTGAAACCGAAAATGTCTCTTGCCCTAAAGTTGTGAAGACGTATAACCAAAACATGGGATTTGTCGACAAAGCAGACATGTTGAAGAAAACGTACGAAATAGATAGAAAGAATAGAAAATGGTGGCCACGCATATTCTGATATTTTATAAATGTCAGCCTGGTCAATGCGTTTATAATTTTTCAGTAACGATGTAGACACAACAACGGCATGAATCTAAAGGCATTTCGTTTGGCTGTGGTAGCAGGATTGGTAGGAGCTGGAAGAGAAAAAATGAGAAAGGGAAGAGCTAGTTTAGAACAGAAAAATGTGAATAATTACAAGTTTATAGTGCCATTCGAAAAAAGATGGGATCAGTCTTTGCATATGCCAATTTATGGAAGTTACCGACATGTGCTCTATGTAGTAGGAAAGGGTGGGCCACAATGAGACAAAAATATGAATTTTATACTTTTGATCAAAATGATAGCATAGGTAAATAATTTAAACTTTAAGCAACATACTACGTTAATAAAAAAATATATACAACTGTTTTTGTCTCATTGTGGCCCATGTTATGGGGTAGAATGAAACAGTATTAAAAGATGACATTAATGTAGTAAATTTATTAAAAGACGAATGTAAAGTAAATAAAAATCTTAAAAAAAATGTCATAAACACAATGCAATTCCAGTGCATAAGAACAGAAAGAAAAACAAGGCACTTTTTTAGGTTCAGTCACTAACGAACATAAATATTATCAAACCTAATTGAAAAATTTATTAAATTGTTCTGGCGCTTCAGTTCCCACTGATTGTGGGCTGGGAAGAATTGTTTTTATGTCTGATAAGGCTACTGAGGCATCATCAGGAATTTTCATATGTCTTATTGTGGCCCATGCAACATTGTCTCATTGTGGCCCTGAAGCATCTTGGGATGATTTATGTTGTGCAAGTTTAATACATCCCACTATGTTCATAACCTAACACGTAATAGTAAAGGTTAGAGGTGTATCAACCACTAAATAAAACAACATTGATGGAATTCCATATACATCAGAGTTATGGCACATTAAATTCTGCATAGCAAGAAAGATTACATACCCGATCATCACACTTTTTACATAAAAGACGGCAGAAATTTGCAATAACGCTGTAACTTTGGCGGTAATTAGTCCTCGATGGGGCTCAACTTTATGAACTAAGCTGCAAAAAGCCCGTAAAGTTCGAATTTATTCTCTTTGTCTCACTGTGCCCCGTGTCTCACTGTGGCCCACCTTCCCCTACTCGAGACCATCAAAGAAGATCTATGTAAGTGGGCTTATGATACTTGTGGCGTCGCATTATGTCTATCCGACAAAAAAAATGTTTTCAGAGCTTTCACAAAAAAAAACTAATTATGCTTGTTATGTGGCTTAGTGGAATCGTTGAAATAGCACCAATTTTTGAAAAAAGTAATAAAGTATAAATTTTGAAAAAATTAACTGTCGTAGTCAAAATTATTTTTAACGAATGAGTTAGCCTGTAGTTTAAAATGCCTAATAAATATCTGTATATCAGGGGACGTTTGTTTATGTTTTGACGATAAACCTAGCCGAGGGAATGTAAAATATTAAGAGGAGAGGAGGGACAGTCTTCGCGTGAATGCAGAGTGAGAAACATCGGTAAAGGGCGTAACGAATTGGCCTGGTGTTACGCGTTGAGATGACGGAATGTGTTACCGAGTGAGACCTAGAGGGTGGCTGGAGAATATTGTCCTGAGGAGGCAATGTTCTGGCAGAAGTAGCATCGCGGTATACCCTGTTTATAGGCAATGCGGGATGAGGATCGTGCAATGAGGTGGAATTATTCTGATATAGCGAATATTGTCCTGATGGCGATGATCCGGGGCGTTGGCCTTAGGGGTGATACCGTGCACCAGTATACGATATCGTGTGTGACTTGTCGCAGTAGTCAGCACCGCTGATGAAGTGCACGATGTCGGCAAGACACAATCAGCTGGTATTCCATATTCATTGTGAATGGGAATTCAGTTGGTTGTGTTCCTGACCTGGTGGAAGCATTGTGTTCCAGAAAGGTCTAACATGACATGATGCTCACTGGACCGGAAACGGAGTGATGCTGACAATTACGCGGTCAGTGACATCAATTGATCCTAAGAACGTAAGCTTAGGAGGCAAGGTATGCTAATGTCCATCGGGAGGGTGGGTTTTCGAATTACAGGTGAATGTGGGGTTAATGCATGCGAAGATAAGAAGTCATCGTCCAAGGATAACTTCCGTAGTGTCCATCATCAATGTGAGGGAATGGCTGCTACTAGATTCACCGTTGGATTTCCGCGGGGGCGCGCAAAGCCCCCCGGTGAGTAGTATTTGATGTATTTTCGGACATCCCATGTAAATCGCATTGTTTGTTGTATGTGTATCCGTTTCTCACAATGCATCGTATGCGCGATAAGCAAGATGAAGAGAGAGAGAGAGAAAACTAGAAGGGACTAACCAGCGAACGAGTGTTTATCAGAACGAGGTATGCTCTGTTTAACGTTATTACTATTTTGACCAAATGTACAAAAAAAAAACGCTCCAACATAACATTACTTCTTTACTTATTTTCTATCAGTAAACATAATATAACTCACGAGAAACAACTATTTCTAAATGCAGCCCGCAAAGGGTTAAGTCGCTCGCGGTTCGAATTTATCTGAGTAATTTAATACTTCCTTTTCGTCCTGAACGGAAAAATTGGTTTATTTTGAAAGCTTTCAGAATTGTGGTTGCTATTTTTGAAACTTGCTGTAGATATTACTTGTGTTTTCTATGGCCAACCCTTACGTAATTACTTTTTAAACTCACAGTATGTGCTAATAAAGGCAGAGCTCCAAATGTTATTCTTTCTCTCACAAAATAATAAACATAAAGTACATAAAGTTGTTCCTTGACATTTTGACATTTTAGCTAGAGACAAAAAAGTAATCCGACTGTTAGTAACCACGGTGTAGAGTCGTCTCACTCACTTGAGATATCCTGTATAAGAATCACTAAAGATCATAAAACAAAATCAAAAATAGCTTTTGGCACTGCCTAAAGTGGAATGGGCTACATACATATTGAAAGTAATTTATAAAAACAGTTTCGTTTGTAGTTAATTAAGTGATTTGACATATTTTTAGAGTGACGCTTGCTATCGTAAAATTCCAGTTTATTTTAAACAATTTAGGTCAGAGTTTACGCGAGCCGTTTAGTCGAAATGAAGACATGTAATGGGTGTGTAGGGCAAATCCAAACTTATAAACAAGTTCGTGTATCATTTCGGTATCGATTCCTCGTTACCGTTGCAACCCAGACTCGTCCGCTTTATAATAATTCAAAGCCTTGCTACGCAATCGTCATTATTACAAGGCCTATTTATGCGGTTGCACGCTTCATATTCAAATAGGACGGTACACCCTTGATGTACCGAGATAAAGGATAATTAACGTAATTTCAGTGTCTGCTCAGAGGTCTTGGTACTTAACTTGGTACTATTGTTATTCTGTTATAGCAGTGTGCAAGTACTGACCTCAATTAAGCACGAACGAAAAATAAGCACGTCATTACCTACGTGAGATGTTTTAAAATTTCCGACTTTTTATTAATGTAATCCACTCTGTTCATTTAATATTTGGCACACTCGAAATTGTTACTAATGTTCGTTTAATGAAGGCACTTATCTCTAAATACAAATACTTATAAACAAGTTCACATTAGTGACTAACATAGGAAAACCATATTTTTAACGTTTAATTTTAGGAACCTTTTTGTTCGTGCAATATTGTTTCGAATTGGGGTTTATTTAAAATTAAAATAATTTAATTGTTCGAATACATCTCATCCATCTCTTCTTCTATCCCTTTCACGTTTTTATGATTTATTATTTTTGTTGTTTCTTTCCTTGTAGTTTTCGCTATCATTTTCATTATGTGTTCGTAACCATCGTAATCTCGCTTTTTTTATGACTACTTCACACACATTGTCAAGCCATTCCTATAGGGTATAGGATAAGGTTTAAGGTTCTCCATTCTTCTTCAGTATTTGCATTTTTCTTTCTTTTTTTTTCTAATTGTATCTTCGTATTTTCTTTTCTTTTTCTTATTTTTTTAACTCATCCATATTATTGTTTTTGATACTCTTAAATTAATCTTTGCTATTACTAATTGGTGATCAGTGTTAACATTTGTACAGTTCTTTAAGTAGTAAGTGATCTATTTGATTTCATTTTGATTTCCCAGGCAGTAATTAGGTGTGTTGAAATTGGGAACTTGATATATGCATGTCTATTTCTATCGCTAGGCTGTAGAACATCTTGCCATTATAACTACCTATTAGTTACTTCATGTATTGTCTCTTTTCCTGCTATGTTTTTTTAGCTGTTCTTCTTCATTTGTTTTTGATTGTTATAACCTGAAGAAGAATTATTTATTGAAGAATGTAGGGGAAGCCAATTCACAAGTGATCCTTTGAGGAAATATGCTCTTTATAATTTTATTAGAAATCATACACTCATCAAAATTATGCGAAAGAAAATTGTGCCACTTTCTCAGCGAGACGTGCAGACGAAATCAATTACATATTAAAATATGTTCAAATCAATATTTAATATTACTGATTGCGAGTAATATCGCAGTTCCTCACGATCTGAATTTTCCGAGCGTTCACCTCTTGAGCTCCATACCAACCCCGTTTCCAGCAATGCAAATTTAGGTGGGTAATATATTTGCATCTGGCAGTTCAAAACGTCAATATTATCTAAGATATAGCAAATAGTGCTTTGAATTTTTACGATTCGAGTGGGTTTGTGTACATATTTGCAGAGAAGGCCCATAAAATGTCGAAGTTAATGCAACCATTTCCTTCTGTCAATAAAACAGATGTTAAGAGTCCACTGTACATCGTCGGTTATGTGCATCGTAAATGGGAACTTTATTTCTAAAGCTTTTTACGTGCACTTTGCACGTTTTTCGCAAACTCGTTTTTATCCTTCTGGGATTACACACCTTTCAAAATGATACGTATACACATAAGGGACTTTTTGATAGATAATCAATATGTTCATTTAAAAAAAAATCACTCAAATATTTACGGAAACGCAATCAAAAAAACAATAGAAAAGTACAATTGATAAAAGAAAGGGGATGAACTTCCAATACTTTAGAATTTATCATTTTACAAGGCTTCGTCGAGACTATGCTCCTCTAGATATCATGAGAGTGAGAGAGAGATATTTAATTTTTTATATAATTTATGACTTAAAACAAAACTTTACAAAAAAATTTACACAGAAATAAACAATCTCACACTTTTAAGAACATTTTAGTCCAACCATAAAAGACCCAAGTCGCATTCTTTTGTTTGTACGTTTCTGGTTTGAGTTTTAAATAGCCAGCTTTGGCCAGGAATCGCTCTCAGCGCCCTTTTCATACGGAATGAAATTTTAACCCTTGCCCGTCATTACATATCATTACATACAGGGTGAATGACAATTGTTCGGACAAAAAAAAAACGCATAAGAGAATCAATGTCACAGATTACGGGAAAAAATGTTTAAATTTTAAACAGTTTGTAATTAATTAAGAAAATTACCCCAAAATCAAGCTGCGGCACTGCGTAATTTCTAAAATAACTGGAATTGCGTATGAAATAAGGGTAGCAAATTCGTAAATAATTGTTTGTTAATTCGTGCGGATTATTTACTAGAGTGGAATGTACTAGCTGCTTCATCCACAAAAAAAATCGCAATGATTTAAATCTGGTGATCGCATTGGTCAATGCACGACTTGTAACGTCCGAGGGCGCACGATATGCGCTATGTATTCTTTGTTCTCTGTTTATGTGTTAGACAAAGCTAACGATCAACGAGAATGTTCAGTTCCCCCCAATTTCATTTGCACCAGCTGTCTCCGTCGGAAACATAATTGTTTTAACTGTTTACTGTTACAATTTTTGATCAAATTGCGTACATGAACGCATGTCACAGATTACGAGAAAATGTAAATTGCTGGGGTTGTTTGGAAAATGTAAAACGATTTATTAGACCTGAAATTCATGGCCCACAAGTTTTTTTGTTTATTAGGCTATAAGAACTTCATTATGAACAATAATTTTAAACGTCGTTGGTGTGAGGCGTACAGATTTTAATCAAATCGCGTACGTGAATGAATGTAACAGATTATGGGATCATATTTAAAAAATTCTATGGAAAAGTTTATAATTAATTAAGAATTTTATTCAAAGTGAAAAGAATGCGTACGGTGGAACGAGGGACAATTTACAACCAGTGCGCCAAAAACACAAGATATGGAGTTCGAAACGCATCTTGAGTTTGTTAAACTTTTAATAGATTTGTGTTAATAATAATTCTTCACACAAAACAAAGTTATAATAATTAACAGATTACGAAGGTATTTACTGATTTAAAATGTTTTAAATTCTGTTTGTCAAAAATTGTTTATGAAGTACACGTTACTTGTGGATATAAACTTTATTTACAATACAATTTAAATTGAAATGAAAGAAAAATACTAGGAATTCTTAACACGGAGATTTAAATTGTTTTTCGTTTTAGTGATTTATTTGTTTACTTGTAAAAGCAGGTGTTAAAAGGGGGGCCGTTGTGATCTTTTGTATGGAATAATCTGCTTTTGGTGATTTGTACGCATTTGTCATAAATAAATATTAGGTAGTTCGTATTTCACGGCGTCGGGCATTGACCTTAAAACGGAGTTGACCTGAAATACCACTTGTGGGGTATTTATTTCGTTCATCTGCTTCTCTATTTTTTAACCAGAGGCGCGCCGTCGTTTAGGGGCTCGTTTTTGGTTAATTATTTCTCAAAACCTAAAGTAGAAAGAATTTTTTCCATACTTTCGAACATCATTTCGTTTTGTCGGAACAATTGTCAGTCACCCTGTATATTTTTCGGGATTTTCGAAATTGCGCTTCTTCTTTCTTGTATTTTCTTTCTTTTATAAGAATTTATATCTCATGTATTAAAATAAGATAAGAAAACATTCATATATCTTTAATTTACATTAAAATTAGTGTTAATTAATTTGTTAGTGTTCTTTGATATTTATTTAATTGAAAATAATTTAGACAAACGTAAAAGAAAGATTGAAGATTAATTCAAAACGATACTACACAGAACAAATTCAAAATAATTTTATAAAGAGAAGAAATGACATTTTGTACATAAATTACCTAAAGCTATTGTCAGTTACTAATAACTAATTAGCAATTAAATTAATTTACTTTTTCTCTTGATATCACCATTACTTTAGTTTTTTTCTTTTTAATTTCGTACCGTTCTGTGTCAGTCTTTCATTGCTAAGTTTATTTGAAGGTCCTTTTCATTGTTTGCCATCAGTACTATAACAACGAAAAATATAATTTTCAACAACCATTAAAGTTATAGCACAGTTTAGTACAGATTATTTTTTTTGCTATATGCCGATTGTATAAAATATAAGTTAAGAAAATATACGACGAAATGACGTGACTTGACAAAAGTCACAAGGCTGTTTCAGATGGAAGGAAATAGCTACATAAAAATTGTTTGACTTATCCATCGATTGATCGGCATATAGAGAAAAAATGAACTGTAGATATACTATGCCGGTTCTGGTTTACTTTCTTAAGCAGGACGCCCACTGAATCGACTAGGATCGGTCGACTCGGCACGGTACGATCGGCACGGCAGCGTAAACCGCACACTGAATCGGCATATTCGGCGCTTTCAGCAGGCCATTTCACCTATAGTTCGTTTTTAATAAGCCATCTCTTCAGGCGATATACGATTCTCTTAAATATATAAAATATAAATAGATATTTATTTCGTGGTAAGTCATTCTTTAAACTGAAAGAATTACGGCAAAGAAATTAATTCAGTTTTAAAGAGTAACTTACCACGAAATTAATATTTCTTTGCTACTATTTAAATAAATATTTATTTGCTACAAATAAGACTTTTTCTCAATAGCTTCAATGAATGACATACACTTCTTGAAATATATAGTTGAAGACCGTCGGACCATTCGGCAATTTTTGCTCTTTCTACAATTCTCTGCCGAAGCCGAGACGATCCGGTCGGTCTGAGCCGACCGAACCGAAGCAGTGGGCGGGGTTCCATTTAATCTCATGCATATCAAAACCTGCCGATCGTGCCGTGCCGAGTCCACCGGTTCGAGTCGATTCAGTGGGCGCGCTGCTTTATGGAGAATTAACATTATGTACCAAATGTGTACGAATGGTTGCCTATAGTCGCGTCGCTCTGATAGGCGCGTTGAAACGAGAGAATACGGGAGATGGTTTACACTCCCACCTTCCTCGCGTCACATCCGTACCCAGCCCTGTCAGAGCGACGCGACGGTAGGCAATCATACACATTTAGTGCATAATATTAATTCTTCATAAAAAAGTGAGCCAAAACCAACATAGTAGGTATATTTACTCAGTTTCGTCAGGATTGTCAATTGATACAAAAAAACGGCGACAAATTTGTTATACCGATTATCCAAATAAATTTTTGATAAAGGGAAGGCCATGAAAATGAAAATGTAAGTACGTCTTACATATTTCCAAGGTCGAGGAATTTTCTGCGAAATTCTTTCATACTAGTGCGGCGGTCAATTAGCTTCATTTACATATTTCCATTTCCATCCACAAGTAAGATTCACAAACTTCAGACAAATGTTTTGTTTACCATGGCCTACTCTTATCAAAAATTTATTTGACCATATTATATAAATTTTTAACAAACCAAAAACCAAATTTAACTTAATTAGAATTAAACGAATCATTTAAACATTTCTGATCTTCACAATGTCATATTTTCCTTACTTACAACAGCCAGGCTGGGTCGCCGAGTAGCTTAGCGGTCAGCCTAGGCGACTTTGTAAGTCGTGTTGCTCGGCGGCGTGAGTTCGAATCTCACCAGAGCCATGGATGTTGTTTAAATGTCTCAGACTCAGCTAAAATTTAGGTAGTGACTGGCAATATGAGCTTCAAGTAAGCTCGGCCAACAGATTTGGCGGGTACTGCGCAAAGCTAAGCAAACAAACAACAGCTAGGCGTGACACATTCTACTAGAAAATAAATTATATAAATATACTTAAATGATTTTTGTTAATAAAATTATATTTAAATCAATCAGTTTTTTTTTCTTCAATTTCAACAAATCAAACACCGAGAAGTTCATGCACATAAACGTCCTGAAAAAAAAAAAAAAACGAAAACATCAATCACAAATTCCTACGATTCCGACGAGTATGTCGAAGGAATTTGCATAAAACATTTTATTGAAAAGTTATCTCGGCGTTGTAGGAAAGCAAGACAGTGAAATGAAAAGAATTTTATAACGAACGACTATTCAAATACATCATTTTCCAAACTTTTCTATCGAACTTAAGGATGAAATGGTTGATTTCCCTTGAAGAAATGCATTAATAATTTTACACTGATAAAAGACTTATGTATTAATAAAAACTCATTAGTACATATTTTGTTTGCCTAATACAAAATTCTTTACACAAGAAACAACAACTGTAATTACTCCACACATCGTTAATTAAAAATGTATCTCACTATTATACCTACTTATTTTAAGGTACACTTAGACCTTGCAGTGAAGTTCTTGCAATGATCAGTTCCAGAAGGATAAAATAAATAGTCTGCATTTATCAACTCGACCTTAACGAACCAGCCTGCTTTAAGGAGAGTTGAAACACCATAATTTCCCTTCCATCAGTGCAAATAAATTTTTCTTCAGCACACATTACCTACCTATTTATATTTAAAATTGTATGTTCTACTTTGCTCACATTTCTTATCTCTCTTTTCCAGTAATTTATATTTAGCATTAATTAAATCAAGTTTTGATATGCAGGTTTTTATATTTAAAATTTTAACTTCGTAACTTTAAACTATTTGAATTCCATATATACTTATAGATTTCAAAACAAGATCAAAATTGAAACACACTGTTAAACAGGATTCATTAGACTTGCTATGTCAATTATAAAGAAAAAACTATTAAAATTCGATACGCGTTTCCGGTTGTGTGTACTTACAATTTGAGAAACTTATTTTCACGTGTATGTCATCAATTAGCATAAATAGAATGGAACTTCATTAGCAACAGAAACTACTTAATAATAACTAATATCTTCGCCGTCTCAAAATGATGAAATATTTACATAAAAATATCCTTACATAAATCAAAATCATTGTCTGAATGTGTATAACTATGCATTTAACTTAAATTATGAGGAAGTGTACGTAAAAACCTGTTTGGAACCGATGGGAAATAATTTCTTCTTATAATTAGAATGCAGACAGTAGATTCCAGATTCCTTAAGTAATTAAAATTTTCATTAAAAATAAAAAAGCAAGTGAGGTGCAATTAATCATATAACAATTACGCCATATTTACAATCTCATACACCGAGACGCTCTCACGGATTTTAAATTATCGTGCGGCATGATGAATACGTTCTCAGATATATTCGGTTTAATATAAGTCTGATTTCACTATTGAACTTTTATATATTAAACATGTTGTACAAAAATGGCGAACGTTTTACTTCCTGTCTGAAGGTTTACGTAAAGATTAATAATTTATTTTGAGCGTCTCCGACATATACAGATTTCACTCGTCATTAGTTCCGTTTCAAGTAATTGGGAGAAAATTGAAGTTACCGGAATGTATTTAGGTCCAATTCTAAATACGCTAGATTTAATTAACTAATTAGAAATTAATTACATTAAGTCCTAATTAAAGTAATAGTGCGAGGCGTTTTAAATGTTGTGCTGCAGAAGGATGTTCGCAAATAAACCGAATCTTACGTTTTGAAATATCAATTTAAAAAGTCATCCTCAGAAAGTCATGGAATTAAAAATTATTATTTTGCTAAATTTAGAAAATTAAATGTACAGTCACGAGCAACAAAAAAAATTGTCAACAATGTCATTCAAAATTTCTTATAAAAAGTATACTCAGATAAAGCAAAATTAACCAAAAAAGACAAAATTATATCGTAAAAAAGTGTCAGTGTAGTGATTATTCGAATCAATATTGTGCGAAAAATTTTAAAATAATAATAATATGTAGACAATTCAAAAAGTTAACAGAGAAAATAAATTAAAACAATAATCAAAATATAACTATAAAAACAAATTGTATCACAAATTCTTTGACACTGAATATGGGTACTAACACGTTTCGCCATCGTTCGACAGCTTCGTCATTCAATGCTTGTAAAACATTCGTTAGAACGTAACCATAATTTTGATTTGAAAAACTCAGATTTGATACTTAAGGCGTTTTCGGAAAATAACTCGGATTGCAAAGATTAAGCAGGTTAGTAGTCAGGTTGGTGAATTTTCGAACGCGAATGTGGTTGTCAGGTCAGTATCAGAATAACCACGTGTGGCCAAATTTGGTAAACCCATCATTTTGTGCAAAATAATTCACAAATAATTAAACACTTTAATTAAAACAAATCAAATTATTCGTTAGTACATGTCACACACATTTCAAATTACCGAAACTTCAAAAAAGGAAGCAGATGAACATAACCTCATAACAGAACCTATGTAACTCTACTCAACGACTAGAGTTACTTGGGTTGCGTACCTGTACTAATTTTCGAATGCAGAACAAGTAACTAGGTTTAATAAACGAACGCTTCTCCAAGAACCTGACTGCTCCGACCGAATTTCCGAAAACGCCTATAAATTAAATGACAATGACTGCAACCAAATCAAAGACAAAATACTATGATTTACTTTCTTGATTCACATTCACGTTTACATCGACGTAATATGATGCAAAAACTTTCAAAGTAAATTCCTACAACGGGGTTAATAAAGTTAACGTTAAAGGATGACGGGCATGTGAAACGTAATTGCTAGACTGCGGAAGTTTAGGCACTAAAAAATTCAATTTTAGGCGCCTAAAAAGGCTCATATACAGGGTGAGTTTTTTTTCGATGTTTAGCATAGGGATCTCGAAAACCAACAGAGCTAGAGAGACGGTTAAATGGGGAAAGATTTGTAGTTTTAGGAGCCCAGTTTAATGCAGCTTTTGCTTTTTTCTTAAAGTTCATGGCTGGCTAGATATTTCGAAAAAACTGATTTTTTATAAATTCGTCAAATGCATATAGCTCGGTTATTCTTGATTTTAGAGAAAAGTTGTAAAAACAAAAGTTGTACAGAAGTATGTTCTTAATTAAACAGTCGAACTAAATTTTCCATATAAGCTCTTATTTTTTAGTTATGACATAAACATCAGTTTTTTTAATGGAAACAATAGTATGCCATGAATGAAAAGAAAATGGCTTTTTTTACCTTTCCAGTGGTATGGTTATTTAAAAAAACAACGGAGATACGGCAGTTTTTCTCTTTCGAAATTGTTAATATGGTTGGCCATGGAAATAAAAGTTTATTGGCAAATGCAAATTATAAACAGTGAGCAAATAAAAATCAGATTAGAGTAGGCGGTGTAAAGAAAATATATGTTATTAAATAAAAAATCAATAAATTTGATAGTCCATGACTGTATTAGATTAATTAGAGACATTGCACCCCCTACTCTAATCTGATTTTTATTTACTCACTTTTTATTACTTTGACGTTTTGTTCGCAGTTTCTTTTTTACATACGTTTCAGAATCAAAACTCTAATACCAACATTGGTTCAATATTTCAATAGCCTCCCAGAAGAACCTTCAACTTCTACATATCATTTATTTACGGTTGAGAAAACTTCAGTTTCACTATAATTTCATGTTTTCTTCCATTTTGGAAATTTTTAACATTGATTGAATGTCAATTCTTTTTTGTAAACACTCACTTTATGATCGCTTTTTGTTGAGATAGGGTTCATTTTCATCACCAACTCAAAATGGTGTTAAGTATCAAACAGCTATGTGAAACACATTGAAATACAAAACCAATAATTCGTACGTATAATATTTTATAGTGAACATTTCAAGTAGCGACATCTTTTGATCGCTTTTTGACCTGACATTGCAAGTAGGATTGACAAATTGAAGCTAGTTCGCCAGATAATAAGTCATCCCATGCAAGGCGGCCATGCTTGCTGTCAAAGCATAATGAGAATTTTAAAAAAGTTTTGTGCAAATCGGTTTCCATTTCTGCTGACGAAGGCCCAACTAGGCCTGAAACAGCTGTACAGAGCCTGGTCGGGGAATCCGCTGTAATCGAAACCGATTTGCACAAAACTTTTTTAAAATTCTCATTATGCTTTGATAGCAAGCATGGCCGCCTTGCATGGGATAACTTATTATGTGGCGAACTAGCTTCAATTTGTCAATCCTACTGCAATGTCAGGTCAAAAAGCGATCAAAAGATGTCGCTACTTGAAATGTTCATTACTTTCACATCGCATTGGCGAATAACCTGGACAAGTCGGTTTGGTTTGCAGTGGAGTTCTCGAGCTACGGTTCTGCTGACGAAGGCCCAACTAGGCCTGAAACAGCTGTACAGAGCCTGCTCGGAGAACCCGCTGTAATCGAAACCGATTTGCACAAAACTTTTTTAAAATTATTTTATAGTTTACAAACACGAACCAGCGAAACCTTGGAAGATCATTCTTGTGGTTCTGAAAAGAACCTTTCAAAATTCACCGGATTAACAATTGCAAATATACCAGGGTCGGAGAGTAGGACTTGACCTTCGTATTACTAATCAGAAGCCGTTTTAAAAAATCTAAACTATCAAAAACAAAAATAAACTAAAAATATTTCTAAAGATGTTCGAAAAGACCACCATTATTTGCAATACATAAATTACACCTCTTTAAAATCGAATTTACTGCTTTCCTAGTAGAACGTCCGTCAATATTGGCAAAAGCTTCTAATACACCTTCCCTCAGGTCTTCTAATGTTGCATACAATCTTCGATAGACCTTATTTTTTATCGCTCCCCATAAATAAAAGTCTAGAACAGACAGATCTGGAGATCGAGGTGGCCACGTAACTGGTGCATTCCTTCCAATCCATGAGTTGGGAAAAGTTTCATTTAAATAATTTCGCTCTGTTAATTGATTATGCGGCGGCGCACCATCATGTTGGAACCATTCTAGCATTCCTCGAATCTATACATTTAATTCGTCCAACATATTTTCAAAATCATTCCGTAAGAAATCAAGATAGCGGTCACCGGTTAAGGTATCATTAAAAATGTATGGACCGAGTATTGTTGATCCAATGATACCGCACCAAACATTAAATCCAAATTTAATTTGTGGTCTTCTTTGCTCAACTTGATGTGGATTTTCTTTTAACCAGAGATGCTCATTGTGTCTATTAAACATGCCACAATTTGTAAATCGGGTTTCACCTGTCCAAACAACTTTAAATTTGAACTGTGCGTCGTCTATACATTTATCTCTCTCTAAACCACGTACAAAACTCAATACGCCTACCGTTATCACCTGGATGCATTGTTTGCGAAACCGATAATTTATAAGGATGAAACTTATGCTTTTGCAATATTCGCATAACAGTGCTTTGTGATGTGCCTGCTTCCCTTTCAATCTGTCGGGTTGAAGTTGATGGATTTTCCATTACATACGCTAGAACATTTATCTCAGCAGCTTCATTAGTTGAGTTGGTTCTGTTCCTAGGTTTATAGTAGAAACCATATTCTCCCAAATTGTCATACAATCTTTTAAATGTAGGCAGTGAAGGCTGGCGACGATCAAAATAATGGTCAAAATGTTGTGCAGCATGGATGGGATTTTTTTGGCACTGAATGTAACACTCGATCATATTGCGCTTTTCTTGATTTGAAAAATTCATTTCAATGACAAACCTAATACTTATTAAGTGAAAATTGGTGGTAATAAACGTCAAAGTGATATAATTTGCATTTGTCAATAAACTTTTGTTTCCATGGCCAACCATATTAACAATTTCGAAGGAGAAAAACTGCCGTATCTCCGTCGTCTTTTTAAATAACCATATAGAAATGTTACATCGTTGGAAAGGTAAGAAAAAGGCTACTTTTTTTCATTCATAGCCTACTATGGTTTCCATTAAAAAGAAATGATGTTTATGTCATAACTGAAAAATAAGAGCTTATATGGAAAACTTAGTTCGACTGTTTAATTAAGAACATAATTCTGTACACTTGTGTTAATACAACTTTTCTCTAAAACCAAGAATAACCGAGCTATATGCATTTAACGAATTTATAAAAAATCAGTTTTTTCGAAATATCTAGCCAGCCATGAACTTTAGGAAAAAAGCAAGAGCTGCATTAAACTGGGCTCTTAAAACTACAAATCTTTCCCCATTTAACCGTCTCTTTAGCTCTGGTCTCCGAGATCCCTATGCCAAACATCGAAAAAAACTCACCCTGTATATGCAAAATAGGCACAAATAAAGTATAAATAGTCTCCAAAATATTTATACAATAGAATTGATTACAATAAAAAATCAAGTAAATTATAAACGTAGTTTATTAATACGAATTTTTAATATGCGTACATACGTACAGAGTGGATCAATTTCGTTGTCTCTTATGGGCATCTCTGTAACTATAAGATATAGAAAAAAACTAGTGGCCAAGTCTCGATCTCTTTTTTAGAGATAAAGTCAATAGACTAAACAAAAATTGGCTATCTTCTTTTGTTTTCGAGTTATAAGCCAAAATTGAGATTTTCGACTTTTCGTCAATCAGTCATATCTCGTTTATTTTTGCAGATATTAAAAAAACTGTTTTGATGGTATTAAGACACTTTTTCGAATACAATTCAGTGGTGTAGTTGGTTTTTTGATATTTAATTACATTTTCGAGTTATAGCATAAAGTTATATTTTTTTTAATGGAAATCATAGGCAATGTCATCATTAAATAGAGATTTCTTTTCTGTTTTCAAAAATATATACTTTGTTGGGTTTATTTCTTATGCTTGGGGCACATCTGCGTTAACGTCTAATGGTTCAGCCACACTAACGGCAAATGTGCTGCCTAACGTCATTTTTAACGTCTAATTTGCCATTAATCAGTCGCTACACATACAATTATTGTCAAGTTAGACGTGAAAAATCACGTTAGGCAGCACATTAGACGCAGCGTGTCTCCGACAACGATAGCGTAGCGACGGATTATTGGCATATATGGCACTAATAGTGATGGAGAAAAAAGTAACTATTCGTTACAAAGTATTCGTTACTCGAAGAGACCCGAAGTATTCGGATCTTGTTGAACTTGGTATTCGTTACTTTTACCGACGATTACATTTATTCAGATAATTCAATATTCACAGATGAAAGTCTGGTTCCAGCAGTATTCGTATGTATTTACACAAATGCAAGAAAATTAATATTCCGTACTTTTGATTCTAACAAATAATTTAGCGACTCTTCCCCAGAATACAAAATATGTATTAGGAAAACTATGAACAATTGTTTATTGTATTGTACTCCCATATTATTATAATACATAAAATAAAATAATCGAATAGGTACCTGATTAATCCAACTTGTTTTAACTAACATTGGTAGTAATCACGGTAATCAAAGTAACGAATACAAGTAACGATTACTGAGTTCAAGAGTAACGATTAATACCGATTACTCAAAAGTAACGATATTCTCCATCACTAGGCACTAATTTTGTAACGGCATTGAGAATGGCATTGCGCGCTAGACGATAGCTCGGCTGGCGGTTTTTGATACACATCAAACGAATTGCCGGCGAACGTATCGCATAGTTGTTGCCATAGATAAAGAAAGATATATGTGAGGAAGACAGAACATACATTTTTTGCACGAAAACAGCGACATCTCGTGTTTTTAGTCACGTACTATCTTAGTTTTGATTGCAGGTTTCTTTCATTATTTCAAGTACTAATTTAAAATATAATTTTTGAATGTTAGGAAATGGAAAATGCTAAAATATTTGAATAGAACTCCTGTGATATTTGACATTTAAGATAAAGTTGCCAATATTCAAATAAAATACCACTGCTGCAGCCGCTTCGGAGCGAAATGTGGGACAAATAATGACCTTAACCACCAATGTAAAATTTAGCGCATTAATTTTCTCGCGTTAATTGTCGGGTTCTTGTCCGTTAGAATGCCGTTAGACGTTAACGCAGATGTGCCCGAAGCATAACGGCATTCTAATGGACAAGAACACGACAATTAACGCGAGAAAAATTAATGCGCTAAGTTTTACATTGGTGGTTAAGGTCATTGTTTGTCCCACATTTCGCTCCGAAGCGGCTGCAGCAGTGGTATTTTACTTGAATATTGGCAACTTTATCTTAAATGTCAAATAACACAGGAGTTCTATTAAAATATTTTAGCATTCTGATTCCGGAATGATCATTCTATGCGTTTTATTGTGAAATTCTGCACCCTTCACTCCAGATTTCCACTCCTTCCCTAATGGTGGAGTGAAAAGTAGGGTGGAGTGAAAAGTAGAGTCAAAAAATATTTGGTTAGGTTCAGTCATAAAAGTGACAAATACCGGTGAAATGAAAAGTGTTTCTTAATATTGTCATCAATTGGTACCAGCTCCTACCCATCATCCAGGATATATCTGCTAGTACTCATCGTCACAATAAATTTGTTAAAGGTTGTCACGGGCAGGGGTATTTTTTTCTGTCCTTTTACAAAATTTAAATTTCAGCGCATGTTCAGCGCCAACTTGTCTTGTCATATCCACTCTTATCCAGCAAAACGTTTTATTGGTTAAACGATTCAACTTATTCTAGATCGAGTAGGACATTTGCAATAAAACACACCCATTCAAAAATTATATTTTAAATTAGTACTTGAAATAATGAAATAAACCTGCAATCAAAACTAAGATAGTACGTGACTAAAAACACGAGATGTCGCTGTTTTCGTGCAAAAAATATATGTTCTGTCTCCCTCACATATATCTTTCTTTATCTATGGCAACTATGCAATACATGTGCGATACGTTCGCCGGCAATCCGTTTGATGTGTATCAAAAACCGCCAGCCGAGCTATCGTCTAGCGCGCAATGTCATTCTCAATGCCGTTACAAAATTAGTGCCATATATGCCAATAATCCGTCGCTACACTATCGTTGTCGGAGCCACGCTGCGTCTAATGTGTTGCCTAACGTGATTTTTCACGTCTAACTTGACAATAATTGTATGTGTAGCGACTGATTAATGGCAAATTAGACGTTAAAAATGACGTTAGGCAGCACATTTGCCGTAGGTGTGGCTGAACCATTACAGTTAATAGAATAAATCGCCTTTTTTTATTATTTTTGGTGCATTCTTTTCTTAGTAGGCTAGTTTCAACAAAAGCCGACAATTTTCTTTTGTTTTTATTAAATATTAACAAAGATTTGATGATTGGGTAGCACAAAAGTGAGAGGTATTGCGATGAACGTAAGAGAGAGAAAGCTAGCGCTGATAGAGCTGGGTTAGGTTAGAATATGAGTTGGCTGCGTATTTTAGCGTGGCAGTGTTTAAATTGTGATTTTATTTTGCTATTATTTTCTGGGTTTTAAGTTATTTATTGTGATATATCAAGAGTTGTGTGTATTATCTACTTACATTTCAATATTCTTTAACTTTTTCTACAATAATTTCTTATTTTAAGATGTTTTTAATTTATACATATAATTTAGTTAATTATCCCATGAAATGCATATTTGATCGAAAAAATGCGTTTTAAACTTAAATATTAAATAAAGTTACATAATTTCGAATTTGACCCAAACCACATGGTATCTGTATTGTAATCTTTGTGACTCTTAGAGGATGCTCGTTCTATCTTTCTTTCTCTTTATGCAGCTGCAACTGTCAAAATATTTGAAGAAGAGTTGATATTTAATAAAAACAAACAAAAAAGTTGTCGGTCTTTGTTGAAACCAGCCTACTAAGAATAGAATGCATCCAAGAGTAATAAAAAAGGCGTTTTATTCTATTAATTGTAAGAAATAAACCCAACAAAGTATATATTTTTGAAAACAGAAAAAAAATCTCTATTTAACGGTGGCATTGCCTACTATGATTTCTATTTAAAAAAATATAACTTTATGTTATAACTCGAACATTTTATTAAATATCAAGAAACCAACTACACCACTGAATTGTATTCAAAAAAGTGTCCTAATAATGTCCAAACAGTTTTTTAATATCTTTAAAAATAAACGAGATATGCGCGATTGACGAAAAGTCGAAAATATCAATTCTTGCCTATAACTCGAAAACAAAAGAAGATAGCCAATTTTTGTTTAGTCTATTGACTTTATCTCTAAAAAAGAGATCGAGATTTGGCCACTAGTTTTTCTCTATCTCTTATAATTACAGAGATGCCCATAAGAGACATCGAAATTGATCCACCCTGTACATATAATACTAGTAGAACGTTAAATTTAATGATTCTTATTTATTGGTAATTTGATTCACAATAAATAACTAAAATCATTTCTAAATTCTTAATTTCTAAATTCATCCTTTTATCACTAATACTAGCTGGTAACCAGAAAAGTTTTGTTTAGAATCGTTTACAGAATTAAATAATAAGTATGACGCCTAAATTTCATGCGTGGGAAAATGTACAATTCAGGGGTGAAAGAAGAGGCATTCGGTATTAATACATATTTTTTTTATTAAAGCCGACTGATTAAATAAACAAAAATCAAATGACCGATTCGACGGCGACGCGCCTATGCAGTTCGGCTTACATCAAAGAAAATATTTATAGAAAGAAATGTACCAATGTCCGCTAGTTGTTTCGGCATTTTCAACAAAAAAGCCGCAATTCTCTTTAGGGGGGTATCCACAGAGTATGTATGTACAAAGGTTCTGAAAAATTGTCGCAGTCATAATTTTTTTATACTGTAATTACGGTTAGATTCAGCCGTTAATCATTTCTATTCTAATTTTCGCAACTTCAAAATTGATCCTGAGAATTTTTAGTAAAAAAGGCACATTATAGGCATTTTTATCTGAAATAGGCATTTATGCATGAATAGGCAAAAATAGGCATTATAAAACTTTACCATTTGAACAGTAACTACGTGAAACGTATTTATAACTAGGTCCTATCAAAGTAGTATCCCAACAAATAGAAAAGGCAAATGCCTAAACTTCCGCAGTCTGGTAATTGCCAATGAAGGCAAGTCACCTGAAAATTTTGTTTGATGATTTGGGTATGAAGGTGTCCGCACGGTGGATTTCCAGATTGCTTACCTACACCTGAAAAAACTGAAATTTCTCAAGAAAGTTGTGCCGCGTTGAAAAGGGACAGATATTTTTTTATTAAATTATCACCAGCGATGGGACTTTGGTATATCACTGGGACCCCCTTCCACTAAACAAGAATCCATACAGTGGGTTTACAAAGGCTTTCCAAACCAAAAAAAGCCAAAACACAATTTTCTGAAAAAAATTGATGGCAGCAGTTTTCTGGGATGATGAAGCAGTTTTGCTTATTAAGTATAAGCCGAGAAGGTCTTACAAAAATGGAGAGGCCTGTGGAAACATAATTCAAAATTTCCTCTTCTGAGGTGGGGGAAAAACGCCCGTATTCTTATTCGTAAAAAGACTTGCTGCTGCATGACCATTCTTGGGATCATAAGGCAGCCAAAGTACAGCAGATAATCAATGGCCATGGGTTCATAGAATTAAGCCCACACCCAATTTCATATTTCTTTTTATTGAAACACTTAAAAAAACATCTCAGGGCAAAGCGCTTTGCATCTGATAAAGCACTTAAAGAAGCTTTTGAACTCCATTTTGCAGAGTTGTTGAAGGACTTTTCTCTGAGGGTATGGGACAATTGGAAAAAAGATGGAATAAGTATTTAAGTAGAACAAATAAAGGGTTGTTAATGTGATACGTGTCTTTTTCATGACAAGGTAGATAACATAACAATACGCCCTCGTACTAATATACAGGGTGACTGTTAATTAACCCGATAAAATGAAATCACGATAAGAAGCGATGTCCGGAGTATGAAAAAAGCGTTAAAAAATTCTTTCTACTTTAGTTTTCGAGAAATAATTAACCAAAAATTAGCCCCAAAACGACGATGCGACCCTGGTTAGAAAGTCGACGAGCAGATGAACGAAATAAATGTTGCCGTAAAAGTTTTTCTATAGTTTTATACTGCGGCGTGGCTTCGTGAACTTGACTTTTAAGTGAAATTTCACAACTCCGTTTTTAGGTCAATGCCCGATGTGAAATACGAACTCGAAAATATTTACTTACTTGACAAATAATGCATGCAGCAAATTACTTAAAGTAAATTATTCCATGCAAAGAATAACAACACTTTGAACACTGGTAAACAAATAAATCAATAAATCAGTAAACTCATTCATAATCTGTTTCGAATGTTAATTATTATAATTTGATTTTGTGTGTAAGGAATTATTAACACAAATCTATTAAAACTTTAACGAATTCAAGACGCGCTTACAACATCACATCCTGTGTTTTTGCCGCATTGGTTGTAAAACGTTCCTTGTTCTACCGTACACATTCTTTTCACTTTGAATTCAATTTTTAATTAATTATGAACTATTCCTCACAATTTTTTAAACATGATCCAGTAATCTATTACATTCATTTAGTACGCGATTTAATTAGAAACTGGATGCATATCACCAACGACGTTTAAAACAGCTGTACATAATAAAATTTTGTAGTCGGCGATGAACTTCAAGTCTAATAAATCGTTTCACATTTTCGGAAAAACTGATTCGTTTAAGCGATACCTTGCAAATGTAATCAAGTAATCATTCTTTTGTGGCGATAATTATTTATTACCCGTTAGTATTATGCATAATACTAGCGACGTTTAAAACAACAGATTATATCCTAATAGTTTTATTGCCTCCGTGCGATAACGAGACGAACATTTCACTATCAGCTGCTTGTCAGGCCGTGCATTTAACTCCTACGATCACCAGATTTAAATCCTTACGATTTCTTTTGTCGATGAAACGGCTGGTACATTCCGTTCTAGTAAATAATCCGCACGAATTAACAAATATAATTATTTACACAATTATTTGCGAATTTATTTGTATTTCATACGCAATTCCAGTTATTTTAGAAATTACTTAACAATTAACAAATATAATTATTCACACAATTATTTGCGAATTTATTTGTATTTCATACAATTCCAGTTATTTTAGAAATTGCTAATAATACGTCGCGTAAAAGAAACTTGCCTTCCCCAGTTGTTAAACGTGTAATAAAACTAATTGAGAAGTGTGTCAAGGTCGCATTGTGTGCAAGCGAGGGTCAATAAAAAACTGTACAGTCCTATTATACAACGTGGGCGCCATATTTCGTACTCAGTGCCGGAACTTGATTTTGGGGTAATTTTTAAATAATTATAAACTGTTCACAAGAATTTTTTAAACATTTTTTCGTAATTTGTGACATCGATTCTCTTATTCGTTTTTTTTGTCGGTACAATTGTCATTCACTCTGTATTTTATGACAATCGTTTGATTAAAAATTTAGTCGCATTATTTTAGTACACAACTGTTCATCATTATAAAATTGCAATTACCTAAAACATAATTGGATTCTATTAAGCGATAAAAACCAGTAAAAATCAAGTTTTTGCTAGAAGTACAGGTTTTGATAAAATTTAATCTTTCGTTCAAGCCAAGGCACTTCTCAAGAAACAAACGAATAAAACGAACAAAGCGCCTATACAGATCATTAAAATTTAAAACTCGCAAGAAACTTGTTCGTCTCCACATTTCTCCACATTAAAATATAAAAGTTAGACGTAATGGTTCTTACCTTTTATTCAGTACCTAGAAACAGCTCGGAGGAGACAGAAAGAGAGAGAGCGCGAGAAAAGTATACCTATGCGTCCTTCTAAACACTGAGTTTCACGACATACCGGGATCCAACTCGAGCTAGTGCAGTCTGTCGTTTCACGTGCGAAAGAACCAATCGCACACGCTTCTGCTCCCTTCAGACCGGAACAGAATTCATTTAGTACGGAGTTCGGTACTGTACACTAAATTTAAAATTAATACACGAAATACAGTTCATATACGAAAGTTTTAAAGAAATCAAAATGGAAATAGGCGAATGAATTAAATCTACTTACTTAGTTAAAAGGTTTATAAATTCATGAAGAGTATAAGTGAAATGTCATAAGTTTTGCTCCGGCCCGGATTCAAATAAGGTGAGCATGCTTAATTTTACTTTTGTTTTAATCGTCAGCTTTCATTTTTGTATACACTTTCTTAAATGAAAAAGTGAGTCTTTAAAACCACTGACTGTGCATTGTTTAGAAACATGTTTCAATTATTTATCTAGTTCTATGTATACTTATAGTAATATTATAAACATGTTTCAGTTTTGCAAAAATAATATATTGTCACAGAAGCCCATTTACTAACGAGTTCTTTGCCATTATCTATGTTTTCTTACTTAACTAATTTTGTTGTAGTCTCTGTAAATTGTGCAATTTATTTATAATTTTTTTTTGGACTCGTAAATTAATTGCTATTTCATTTGTACTGGCCTTTAAGTAGATACACTCCTGTATGAGCTGCTTTGTTCGAAAATTGAGATGCCATTCCCACATTGTTTTGGTTTATGTTTTATGTTACAGCAAGTATGTTTGTGTTGCTCATTTCCTAATCAAAATTTTCTGCTTCCAATTTCCTATCTTAAGTTGCATTTACGAGTAGGAATGTTTACTGTTTGTTCGACGACATATTTGATAAATTTTCAAATAATTGAGCTCTTTCAGAACGTCACAATTTTAATAATTTTTCATTAAAATTAAAAGATATTTATTTCTCTTATACTGTTTCTAAGAAAAGAAAGAACTGAAAGCTTCATGATATACAATTGGGTTTAAAGTGAAGTATGTATTACAATTTGGTGCCACTATAGTTTGCAGATACAATTAGGGTGTCTTTTTATCGTAGGTAGAGATTTTTTTTAATAGTGGCAAATATATTTCGGGTCTCCAACAAAAAAAGGACCTTGAGTTAACCTTGGCATAATCGTATGTCGTAGCTTGCATAATCAATTTTTTATTTATCAACAATGGATTAACCTCTATATGTTCCTATGTGGACATACTCGTTAATTTCAGTTGTTAGATGACATATACGTATTCGTCGGTGGAAGTCGCCAGTGCTAAAAGATTTTGAAAGTAGGTAATATCTTCATCCTTAAATGAATATGTTATACATATATGTATATTCCGTTTTTTTTTTCTATAATACCTGTTCAAGATATTACCTGTAACAATTAACTTGGTGCATCCCTGTATAAGGCAAACTTTTATACAGGGACATCAGAAATGATTTCAATCCATGTGACCCCGCCCTGTCGGCAACACATTGTACTCTTTTGGTAACAATGCAGTGCTTCGTGTTAAATCGTGGGAAGATGAAATGCCTGCGATTTACAAAGGCATCGTAATTTACATCAGCTTCGTTAAACACAACAGAGCACCTGCAGCCACGAACGTGAATGACAAATACACGCAGTGTTGCCAACCCTGCGTATCCAGAAATCCGAATGCAATTAAAAAAAAAGTACTCCAAATTACCCAAAAGGCAAGGACAAGCAATTAAATACTAATATTAAAAGTGTAAAATACTCACATTAGGAAATAAACATATTATTTATTTATTTTAAAACTGTACATTAGGCTACTATGCAGCTTCAAATACAAATGTGTAACTTTAAAATGAACAGGTCTGTTTGGATACAGAACAACTCGTAATTACATCACCATCTGGAAATGCTTCATTATTGTTGAAACACACCAGAATACCTACAGGCACGTACGTCAATGACAAATACACGCCAATACACTTTTCTAAATGTTGCCACTTCTAAGAAAACATACCCCAATTCAAATTGGTCACGTGGGTTGACAATATTTTTTGTCATTGTATGTATAAGCTGTCTCAGTTATGAGGTGCATTACGACTAGAAATAATTCAAATAATTTTATGCCACATATACATAGAACTCAGAAATATTTTTTAATGAACTTCTTCATATAAATTTATATAAGGAATTCTGAACTAAATTCGAACTCGAATTTGACGTTTTGTATTTGTAACATAAATAGCTGTAAAATACTTCTTCATTACAGCAACAGTAATCTTTGATTTAATTATATTTATATACGGGGTGGCTGAGAGTTGTTACGCCAAGAAATATCGCGTAGGACAATGGATGTCACAGATTACGGAAAAAAATGTTTCAAAAATTCTATGAAATAGTAATAATAAATTTACCCAAATAGTATGTTAAATGTTATGAAATTAATTAAAATCACTTATGATAAATTATTTATTCAAAGTCGTAAAAATATTACTCACAGTGAAACGAGATCAAATCAAAGAGATTCGAATAATATAAATAGTACGAGTACAATCAACAATCGTCCTTAAAATTGTTTGTCCGTTGTGTTTAAACTTTGACAACGATATACGGTACTTAGTACTTATAAACGGTGAGCAAATAAAAATCAGATTAGAGTAGGCGGTGCAAAGAAAACGTATATCTGTGATTAAATAATAAGTCAATAAATTTGACAGTCCATAAATGTATACATTAACTAATTCAGTTAATCACAGACATTGCACCGCCCACTCTAATCTGCTTTTTATTTGCTCACTGTTTATATGTGTTAATAATTTTAAATATGAGCTAGATAAACGCAGTGTCCAAATGGCAAATGTTTGCATTTTTTTACAAGGTGGTATTTAAAGTTTTAAAGTTAAAAACTGAAAAGGAGGATGTATAATGTAGCATGTGTTTATGACCATTTCGAACGATCTTTATGCCAGTCAATTATGGTCTTTTAATTTGAACTTTTCTTGGTATATAACAGCGAGAAGATTAGTAACGGGACTAGGATGTCATTGTTCATTTCACTGGAAAGTTGACCGCGAATGTTGTTGACTCTTGACCTTCTGTTATGGATGACCCCAGCCTTTCAAATATATAACCTCCGAAACGTGGGGAAAACAATTTGGTTGTCAGAAAATTGTCTTATACTGTATATGTACTGTATATGTATAATAATATAGTAAGTTTCGACCACCTTGACGTCATCATCAATCATTCTGGATCAGTCTGTATATTTTCTTTAGTTCTACACTTAAATACTATGCCTCAAAAGTTTTAAATTGGAATTATTAAAATAATATGGTCATTTAACACAATTGAAGAAAATGTAACATATTTTGCATCATATTTTTTTTTAAATATAGAACTCTGATTTAATTGCAAAGCAGATATCGTGAAAGGTAAAATGCATAACATGTTTGCGTAAATTATACGTCACATAAGCACATAATTTATTAAGTCCGCATACTCTCCTGTAACGCATCAGTAAATTCGCGACAATGCTGCATTTACAGGTACTACCTACAATGAAATAGATGTTTACGTTTCAACGAAATGCTTGTTTATGGATGGCATTTGAACAGTGTATATGCTGAAACTGAAAATTAAATACGAGGTGAGAACGCTTCACATGGCACGATAAGTCAAACATAAAAGTATTTCTAGGAATATTACTATAATTAAAATGCCTATATGTTTAAATTACGTTGGTAATTGTAGCTGACTGTAATTAAGCCGTGCTAGTGTGAAATTCATTTAATTATTTTCTTTCTAAGATTTGCATTTGATGTAATTTAACAGTTAGATATTTTATACAAGGATGAAAATTCCTTACTTACAAAAGCATTTATTTATAATGTAATTGTCGTAGTTTTTTTTTCAAAATTGGAATGATTTATATTAAGACTACACATTTTAAAATATTTTTTTCATATGAAGTTTTAATCCAAACACAAGTGAGTATTATATATACAGGATATCTCATGTTGAGTGGCCTGTTAAAGAAATGCTAACACTAAGCGATATAGAATTTGATTCTGCGTCGCACGATGTAAAAATATACCTAGAGGATATTCCATTTACGAAAATTGAGTTTTGGGCAGTTAAACATAATGAGGTTCGACATCATATTGTGAACTTTTCAGGTATAATTAAGATATGATTTAAAAGCCTGAACATTATACTTTCAAAAGACATGCCGCTCGAATCTTGAAATTTGAAAGTGTAGTAAATACATTCTCTTAAATGAAAGGTCACCAAAGCAATTTTTTAAATAAATTTCAAGATATCTCAAAATGGGTTACATTTAGGTGTAGGAAAGCCTTAACACTTTTTATTTATTTGCGCAATAAAAAGTACTATAGCATTCTATTTAAAATAAGAAAGTTAACGGCAACTTCCGGCATAACCGGAGTGAAAATATTTTAATCTGAAAGATCACTTTTCCCCTGGGGTCGTGTATTAATTTTTAGAATTTTTGTGTATTCCCTCCCCGAAAATTTTTAATAGGCCACTCAGCTTCAGAGACCCTGTATGTACTTGGCTAAATAAAGTGCTTTTTTATCACGTATACAATTTTTAAACCTAACTGCGCCTTTTGCTTTACATATACGTAAACTTTATGTTCTTTCAATTCTAAAAGGATAAATAATATAAGATGTCATTTTTGAATTCACTATACGTTAATAAAGGAACTAAAATTTAATTGTTCCTTGCAGATAATTCCAAACTTTTACAAGCGTTTTGTCGTTTACACTAAACATACATATAAAGTACAGAACAGGCTTCAGAACAAGCCAAATTTTAGCGTTCTTTTTCTTTTTCAATTTTAAGATATTACCGTTCATAGTGTCTTCTGGAGTAAGCGCATTTGCCATTGATTTTGTGTGGAAATGGAACGTGTGGTGATTAGGTACGTCCCTTCAGGTGTTCTGGTTAGATCGGGATCCAATTATTCTTAACCTGCGGGCTACTTCGTAAGGGATTCGGGCATTTGTGATGCAAACTGCCTGATAAAATCGAACTACGTAGTCAAGTCCCATTAATTACAAAAAAAATAATAATAAGTTATTTTGTGACAAAATGATAATCCAAGATATTGGAAATTAAACGTAAATGTTGGAGTATAATAAAAAAATATTGCGAAACAAAAATAAAAACAGAACTAAGATTTAAAATATCCTAACAATAAATGAATGACTATGCAAATATATCATTGCGTCGATAGATGTCCCAGAGACCGATGTCTGGAACTCTATGTCTGTCCTACCGTTACTAATAGCGTTTTCCACTGAGTTACACCTTTGCACTCTGTGCGCGAACAAATGACGTCAGAATCTGCCACAGTGTACATGAGCGCAGAGTAAACCAAATTCTGTAACAGAGCAGCGTAAAGTATAACTTTCGAGTGGAACGTGCAATTATAGGACGCAATTGATGATAAGGTTATGTGATTTGTATGGAAGAGCAATTAGAGGTGTTTTGTATGTGAAAGTAATTCATAGATAATATAACTTGCATTAAAATTGCAGTTGAATTACCAATTGTGAACTACACCTTCTACAATTTTTTTTTATTTTCGATAAACTTGATTTTCCTTTCAAAGCCGCTACCAAAAATTCTTCTTCACTACAGTCACTCGATTCAGTTTCTAGTTAACTCCTCCAATATTCATTTTTTCCGCCATGTTTGTTTTGCACTCTCTACACCGTCTCCTATAGCTCGTGTAGAAAAGTGTACACTGATGTGCACTGTTAAAGAACAGATTGTCTCAGTGGGCGCAGTTCTCGGTACGTGTAATCGTATCTCTCCCGTGGAACGTAAAATTTCAGTAGAGTGTACACTCGTGTACGCGGAGTGTACCAGTGGAAAACGTTATAAATGATTACAATACCGTAATCAGCCGCCATTTCAGTGCAAAATATTGGCGGGAAATTTATATATCTAACGCTAACAACGACACACTTGAGCATTTTAACCTTTTATTTGACAGGTGTTAAGCTTGATAAAACTTGCCGGAAAGAAAATTACTAGAAAAGTCGGCCATTGAAACTTGCCGGAAAGAAAATCACTAGAAATGTCGGCAATTTAAACTTGCTGGAAAGAAAATCACTAAACAAGTCGACCATTTTAGTGAAAAAACATCTTACACATTAAGCATATGGATAGCGGTACTGTATTTATTTAGTGACTGTATGTCTGTCAGTGAACACTTCAATTAGTTCATCGTTATTCTCTTTAAGGCGACGGGCCACTGCGCGCGAAGCGAAGCTAAGTTGAACGAAACTAAGTTTTTTGAAAATTAGATCCAACGTAATCTTATGCGGACGAGCCAACCGAGCGAAGATAAACATTGTTTTATATCTTTGCTATCCTAACTTCGCTTTGCTTAGCTTTAGTTGCCACGTCTGCGTAAGATTACGTTGGAGCTAATTTTCAAAAAACGTTTCGCTCAGCTTAGCTTAGTTTCGCGTTCAGTGGCCGCCTGAGATCCAGTATTTGACAAAAGAGTAGAATGCAAACCATAGTTTAGGCATTTAGGTTTGAAAGTTACAACCGTTGCCGACAGTAACTCATATTAGTATGTAGTTTGGCTACCTTTCTGTTAAATGATGCTTTATAACATTTGTTAGGGTCGAATGTAAGTAATAACTGAATAACTTGATTGTGATAGTTCCTAGATAGCTAAAGTACCGCAATTACCGCCATTTTGAGTCAAACTAAACGCGTAAATTTAAAACTGAACGTAACAGGTAATGTAATTTCAAATTTGACGCGCTTATTTTGACTCAAAATGGCGGTAATTGCGGTACTTTATCTCTCTAGGGACTTTAATTTGTGAAAAACACCAGCACCTCTGACGGAGGTGTGATCATTAATAATGATGCCTTTACTTCGGAAATAGACGGACAATCCGAACTTTGTTAATAACATTCTCTTCACCGACGAATCAATGTTTACAAGGGATGGTATGTTTAATTTTCACAACATGCATGTGTGAGCAGAAGAAAATCTGTGGACAGGTATGTTAAATGGCACTTTAATCGGTCTGTTTACGTCTCGTGCAGGGGGGAACTTCGAACACTTATTGTGAGCGAAGGTCATCGTCCGTTGCGTCCAGCGGTTCTAAACATTTCACAAGGAATTGCCGGATGTCGGTATGAATTTTTTGTTTTTCTTTTTTCGTTTTAATTTTGGTGCATTCGTGAGAATATCTGTTACCAAATACGCCACTAATTTTTTTGTATGAACTTGAAGAACATCCTGTATAAAAACACAAAAGAACTTCGATTTTACAGCACTCAAAAATGAAAAAAATGAATAATAAAATTTAACGAAATAATAATAAAAGCAAAAGACAATCGACGTTACGACACAATTTAATAGACTAATAATTTCACGAATTAAAAACAATGGAAAGAACGACGAGAAAGCAAAAGAAGTAATACAATTAAAAAAAATGCGAAATAATAAAATTTAAATAATAATGAAAACAAAAGTCAATCGATTTTACGACACAATTTAATAGATTATTTAAAAAAAAATTGAAGAACGATGAAAAAGCAAAGAAAACGAAATACATAATAGATTTTTTTTAAATATTAAAAACCAAAGACAGTCGATTTACATACACCATACAGTAGATTAAAGTAAATTTTAAAAAGAACTGTGAGATAATATACAAAGAAAACAAATGAACGAGATTTTAAAAAATATACAGGGTGTTTCAAATTTGACCCTCACCATTGGGATGTTGCTTATTTGAAGAGATAGACGGTGGCTTTAAATTTGGCAAAGTTGCAAAATTTTATGAGCATTAATAATCCGCAGAGAAATAATTTCTATGTTAACTCTTATTCGAAATAATTGTAAAAAATGAGAAATTGTCATTTTCTTATTTTTCCTCTGTCTTCTTTATTTGAAGAAATATCAAAAAATTAAAGGGGCTTTCTTAAGACACTTTTGAATTCTCTACACACTGATGAATACCATTTTGTTATAACACGTTTCGTCAAATTGATATCATCAAGTTCACTTTTTTCTTATGGGCGCCATATTGAAATTTAGTCGCAAAAGAATCTACGCTTCCTGTTGATTACAGCAATATAGCACATATTATCAAAATTATTTAAAATAATGTTAGAATTAAAAATGTTTGATATGATATACGAAAAGTTGTAGTTAACAGAAGCTAACTTTGAAGTTAACAGAAGATAACTTTCGACTTAATCAAAAGCAATTTATTTGATGTAGACACTAGTTTAATAAATATTACCGGCACAGCAATAAGATAAGAGAAACTGAATATGTTACGTGTGTTTTATTCGTAAAACAGAAAAGCATAAACAGCAAGTGAACTATAGGTACTTTCGAACCTACTCGGAGAACAAACAATATTTAGAACAATACTTTTACAATTAGACAAAAATATTGAAGAGCAGGAATCATACCGATGTGAACTTGGCGTCCAACTTCATCAAATTTTTTTAAAATAATTTAATGGGTTTGTACCCCGTTTGTACCACTTTTTATTTCGTTTGTACCTCAAAGGGTACCAAAATAAAAAATAATTAAAAAATAACCGGCGCCGGCGCCCAACTTTAAGACATTTTAATTTCGTTAACGCCATTCGATAGAGAATCCTTTGTACCTATTTGTACCTCTCTTCATTTCGTTTGTACCTCAAAGAGAACGAAATAAAAAATTATTAAAAAAATAACAGTCGCCCAACTTTAAGATATTTTTATTTCGTCAACGCCATTCGATAGAGAATCGTTTGTACCTGTTTTTACCTCTTTTCATTTCGTTTGTACCTCAACGGGAACTGAAGTATAGCGTTTTCAATGTTTCGAAAATAACGTTAAGGCGGTACATACGCTATTTTTCTAAGATATCGAAAAACGACCAAGGGGGCTCGAAGGAGAATCGTTTGTAGCTCTTTGTACCTCTTTTCATTTCATTTGTACCTCAACGGGAACCGAAGTATAGCGGTTTCAATTTTTCGAAAATAACGTTAAGGCGGTACGTACACTTTTTTTTAAGATATCAAAAAACGACCAAGGGGGCTCAAAGGAGAATCGTTTGTACCTCTTTGTACCTCTTTTCATTTCATTTGTACCTCAACGGGAACCGAAGTATAGCGTTTTCAATTTTTCGAAAATAACGTTAAGACACTATTTTTTAAGATATCAAAAAACGACCAAAGGGGCTCGAAGGAGAATCGTTTGTACCTGTTTGTACCTCTTTTCATTTCGTTTGTACCTCAACGGGAACCCAAGTATAGCGTGAAAATGAGCCTTAAAAACACTCGTTTCCACGATGTAAAGAGTAAGAGTTCCCTATATTTTTCTATCCTAAATTCTTCATTTAATAAAGTACTTTCATTTTTGTTAAGTATATCTTATACTTATCTGCGATATTTTTTGAGATTTTTAGATTTATTTGAATTATTTCTTTTAAAACGAGTTTTGTTTAATGTGGCCACGGAAAACGGCATACAAATGAAGCTTTTGACTTTAATAATTAAATTTCAAGTGACAATAATGTACAAGCAATAGTTAGTTCAAGTACATGACTCCTTTAAACAGTTATACATTTTTTTATACTTACATCATACATGCCCCAAGCTCTCTATGAATTTGTCAGGGATGCGTTAAGCTGGCTATTCTAATATTGCCCGCTGCGTCTGCGACCGATCCACTAGGTGTTTTCCATCGGCATTCGTCTTACAAACTGGGAAAACGCAGAAAACCTAGTTCGAAGGGGTCTAAATGGATCCTGAACACAATCCAACAAATAAGTGTTCCATCTCTCACATAGAACCTATAGGTACCAGGAGGGTATTCGAGCACACACCTGTAGTTGCCCGACCAAGAGTCAGGCTCGCTGCCAGGGGATCCAACTAACTTTAGCTATGCAACCATTTAATAAAGAAATAATTCAATAAATCTAAAAATTCATGTCTTAACAATGTTCCCAACAGTCTAACACTTTAAAAAGTAATTATTGATGTCAACCGGTTCATTGTTCATTGTCATTTTCCACAGCCACCTTAGACAAGTGTTCGTTTTAAAAGAAATAATTCAAATAGATTTAAAAATCTCAAAAAATATCGCAGATAGGTATAAGACATACTTAACAAAAATGAAAGTACTCTATTAAACGAAGAATTTAGGATAGAAAAATATAGGGCATGCTATTTAAGAGTTTTGCCATTTTGAAATTTCTGATATTTTGTTTATTACCATGACCACCCTGTAGCGATAAAAGTATATTTAATAATGGCTTATAATAAGCTTATGTATCAACTACATCTATACCAAAAATCTTTTTCTTAGAGTTAAAAATAAACAAAATATGAGTAAATAAAATAGTGGCTGCAAATTGCAGTTTTTAGATAAAATGTTAAATATCTCAAGAATGGTTAGGTTTAGGTATAGGCAATGCTATACAGAAAAAGTGTGGAATTTTTTGGGAAATCCAAATTTGGTTTCATATATAGGTTATGCCATTTGAAATAAAAAAGTTGTGTCCGCCACGACTTTTTTGATTCACTCTGTATAGTTTAAAATAATTTTTTGTTGTGTACCTCTTAAATTAAAAAAGAAATTGTGTTGAAAATTTTTTGTATCTCAGTAGTTATCGAGATATTGCCCGAGAACACACTGTTGGGACACCCTGTATTTATATATACAACACAATTTCTTTTTTAATTTAAGAGGTACACAACAGAAAATTATTTTCAACTATACAGAGTGAATCAAAAAAGTCCACCGAGTGTCCACCGAGTGCCGCGGTCTTCTCTACCGCCTATAGTATACATTTCTATAGAAAACGGTCCGGCCAAAACTCGCGGTTTGTTCAGATCGATAGATTTGAATGTATATAAGATAGAAAAAAAATTCAAACGAGCTAAGATGTAACTTAGTCAGCTCTACTTCATAAAATTATTTTTGGGTATACAGAGTGTTCAGTAACTGAGAGCCATACCAAAGTTATATTTCTTTAAATGGAACACCCAGTATATTTTTACATATTTCGAAAGTACGCATAACGAATAGGTAATAACCAAAAATTTAGGAAGTTTTACTTAAAAGTTTGTAAGATATGAATGTTTAAGTGTAAAAAATTGCCATAATTTGAGTGCTTATATCTTTGTTATTTATTTACAATTCGTCTTGAATTTTTGTAGGTACTTAATACAATATCTTTTCTACAGAAATTTCTAAACAGCTTCGGTCTATCAGTTACTATGTGTACAGAGTGTTGAGTTTTGCAAAAGATAATTTTTCTCAACATTTTCAAATGGAACACCCATATATTTAGACTCTCGTGAAACACTAATAAGCTTTCGTAAAACGCCAAATGTATTTGCCTAAACTGAAGAAGTCGTGAGACAAAAATTAATAATTTTTCTTTCTTTCAATATTGACGTTATTTAACCTTTCCAACCGGTTCTTCTGTTTTGATTTGCTGATAGATCAATGAATATGTCTTAATTTTTGTTCAAAGTAATTGAATATGTTGCTGTTAAAATAATTCCTATTTTTCTTAGTACTAAGCAAAATGGTGACAGTTCTATACCAACTATGGATTTTATGAGTGGGAAAATTGAAAATGTTCTGAAAGATGTTATTTAACTGATTGGTGTCAGTTTTAAAGTTTACAGTAATTGTATTATTCTTTTGAATATGTGCCATTTCTAGAAAAGTTCTAAGCTTGTAGTTAAGGTTTGGCTGTCATGGAAATTGATAAATCTCCCTGAGAAAGTTGGTTTGTTGTACCAATCTAGTAAAATATTGTTTTCTGAGTCTCTTACAACTTTGGTGTCTAGAAAGGGAACACTGTTGTCAATTTCATTCTCTACAGTAAATTGAATTTGACTGTTGAAGTTGTTGAAAACCATTAATATTTCATTCTGTTTATTGTGAGGTAGAGCAGTAATCAAGTCATCAACATATTTATATAGAAATGGAATTTGGAAAGATAAACGTGGAACACAATCTTCTAGCAAGTGATTCATTACAATTTGAGCAATAATGGGGCTAATGGGTGAGCCCATAGGTGTACCTTGAGATTGTTTGTAGATCTTATCTTTAAAAGTGAAATAACAGTTATTTAAAATAAATTGTAAAATATTAAGGAATTCATCTTTTGGAATGTCGGTGTTTTCTTCGACCTTAGGCCAATTGTTAGCAATAATTTGAATTGCTAGATTCGTGGAAATGTTCGTAAATAGTGAGACCACATCTAATGATATGAGTCTGTAATCCTCTGGTATTTTACAGTTCTTCATGTTATTGGCAAATGTGAATGAATCCTTAATATTGTAAGTATTGTCAATAGGAAAACTGATAGAAAGAATTTTTGTGATGAAACTTGCAAGATGATATGTTGGAGACTTGACACATGAAACTATAGGTCTGAGGGGGGTATTCTGTTTATGTATTTTTGGTAGTCCGTAATATCGGGGTAAGTTGGAACTGTTATTGGTGAGTTGATTAGAAGTGACTTTGTCAATGTAATTTTTATTAGCCAAATTTTTTATGAGTTGGTTGGTTCTTAACTATAACATAAACAATGGGTTTTTATCAATTATAATAATAATGAACATTTCAAGTAGCGACAAAACTTTTTTATAATAATAATAATAATATTTATTGCATTGAAAATACAATGAAGTCTACAGTGAGGTCTAAATATATATGTATACATGATAGGGTTAATGGGGAAATTTAATTTTCTAGAAATCCTTTATGCCTTAAAGTGGATTCGCCTTCATTAGGTGTTGCAATCGTGCTTGAAACTTTGACACCCCCTTACTCCTCCAACAGGTAGGTAAATGATTGAACAACTGCAACCCCAGGTTTCGACGGGCACCAATGCAGAGTCTAGCCCTCTGTGTAGACAAGTTTTCGCTATTGCGTACGTTGTAATCATGGACATCGGATCTTATTTCCAGACTGGATAGGTTCCTTCACACGTTCAGCAGCGAATATAAGATGAAGTAAGCTGACAGGGTCATTATTCCAAATTTTATAAAAAGGGGTTTACAGTGCGTCTCCATGGATGCACCTTCGATTGCGCGTACTGCTTTTTTCTGTAGCCGGAAGATTTTGTCGGCGTGAGATGAGTTACCCCAAGCTTCTATAGCATAGGTCATTAGCGAGTTAAATAGGGCGAAATAAGTTGTGCTTGCAGCTTCTTCGTTTACTATACTTCTTATTCGACGTATTGCATAGATTGCGGTAGAGAGTTTTTTAGAGAGTTCCTCACAATGTTTACGCCACGTTAATCTTGTATCCATATGCACTCCCAAAATTTTTATTTTGTTCACTTCAACAGTGCTCTTTCGGGATAATGTAAAATTGTTCTTCTTTGTCTTCTTAGTGTTGAGGGAGAGTTCATTGGCAGCAAACCATGTGGCGGAGTACTGGTAGGTGGACTCTAATCTTTCAACGAGGTTTTCAGCAACTCTGTCCCTAACTGCGAAGGTAGTATCATCGGCATAAAGAATTGCATGTGCTGCAACATTAGCTGGTAAGTCGTTGATGTATAGGATGAAACACAGCGGTCCCAGGATGGATCCTTGTGGAATTCCATGTGTTAAAAGCTCAGGTTCACTGTTGCTGTTATAAATGCTCACTATCTGTAGACGATTGGTGAAATATGATCCGAATAATTTTAGAGGGATACCACGGACACCGTAATGCTGAATCTTGGAGAGAAAGATCTTGTGGGTGAGGCAATCGAAGGCCTTAGAAAGGTCACAAAACTGGACAGCTGTATTGTTTTTTTCCTCCATTGCATTTATGAGATAGTTAACTAAACACATTATAGCTTTACTTGTGTTCCTATTGGGACGAAAGCCGAACTGACTGTTGTATAGGTACTTATTTTTCTCAATGAAGTTCAGCGTTTGCTCGGCCACGATAGCCTCTAAAACTTTGGAAAATACTGGTAGAATTGATATTGGTCGGTAATTGTTGACATTATTAGGATCACCATTTTTTAGTATCGGGATCACTCGGGCCACTTTCATTTCATCGGGAAAGACACCCTCCGTCAAACATTTATTGATAATGTGGGTCAGAGGAGTCGTTAGTAAATGTCCCACCTTGTTCACAAGTCTTGTGCTTAAGTTGTCAATATCTTTTGTGTTCTTGTTTTTGAACTTGTTCATATGGACCTGTTTGGATTGTCGATTTGATTTTTTCTGCTATACTTGCATAGAATTTGTTAAATTCCTCTGCTTCTGGAATGGGTTTATTTCTAACGGATCTTCTGCCAGTTTCTCTGCCAATGATCTCCCATAAAGCTTTTTGTTTATTGTCCGATTGATTTATGTATGTGATATTTTGTTCCTCCTTTGTCCTTTTTGTCAGTTCTAGATAGAATGATTTATAACGGTTGTAAATGCCTAGTATCTCTCTATCCGATGTATTTAAGTACGTATCCCTTATCAGTCCTAGGGTCTCTTTTACTTGCCGTAATTCGCCGGACATTGCAGATGGCTTTCCGTCGCCTTTAATTTTTGTTAAGGGTATATTTCTTTCATAGTGACTCAGGATAGTATCCATAAAGCTCTCGAATTTCAAGTTTATTTCTTGTGCAGTGTAGACTCCTTCCCAGTGTTCTTGTTGTAGACTTTCGTTTAATCTTTGAATATTCATTTTGGTTAGAGGTCTGATGGGGTAATCGCTATTGTCATTTCCTGCATGGGATTTTACTTGAAATTTTATTATTTGGGCATTGTGGTCCGAAATTCCTGGATCATGCGTGTGAACCTTGCATTGGTCAATGTTAGTGAAGATGTTATCGATGCATCTTTTTGTACCAGTATAATGCATACGCGTATAGCTAAAAATTGTTCTATGGAGTCCAAAGCTTCGTAAGGAGTTGACAATTTCATCTCCTTCATTTGTTAGAAAATTACAGCTAAAATCGCCAGTAAGTATTATTTTAGTTGTTGATTTGAAGTTGCTTAACAGAAGGAAGAGTACTTTTTCTATTAGCGGGATGTGTAGATCCATCTATAATATACTCTATAATATAATGGACTCTATAATATACAGCAAGAATGACATCGTATTTTTCAATATAGATAGCATTAATTTCAGCTACACCCTCAACAGAAAATCCACTTACAGAGTCAATCACACAATAGGCCAGTTCCTTTTTTTACAAAGATGCATACCCCACCAAGTGGCTTGGTTTTCCTATTATAAGAACTAGCTAAAGTATAATTGCTTATGGGGTACATGTGACAGTTATGGTCCGGTGTGAGCCAGTGTTCCGAGAGACACAGCGCGTCCAGATTGAATTCGTTAGCCAGAATTTCAATGGCTTCTCTTTTGTTGGTTAAACTTTGGATATAAAGATGTAGTATTGTTACTTGCTGACAGTTGTTCGTGGGTTTTTTCTGATCTGATTATTTATTTTACGCTCGTTTGTGGCTGAGGGGTCTGAAAATTTATTCCTCGCCATTGAAAATATCGACTTATTTCAATTCCGTCTGGCCATTGTCCTGGTTCATTTATTATATCAAAATCTTTTGAATTTATATTTAACATAAAATTAGTGTTGCCCAGTCGCGATGTTACCGCCTCACTTGAAACTGTCGTGCTTCAAAATACTCTTTATATGATGATTTAAAGTTTCTACGGTAGTACCTTTATCAACTTTTGAGATAAATAGGCTAATTCTTTTTTCTGCGGCTCGTAGGTTTCTGGATGGACCTGTACCCACTGTAATCGCTCTGCTGCGTTTGGGTCTTCGGTACGAAATTGTTTGGAAGTCATTGGGATCCTCCGGCTCCTTGTTTGCTTCTGTATTGCTGCCTTCTTCATCCTGATTCAGGTATATAATTTCTTCCATTTTGTTCTTTTGCTTTCGTTCCAGAACTTCTTGATAAGTTTGTGGTTTGAGTGTTTTATTAGGTACATTTGTCTGCTGGGGTTTTGACATCGCAGATTCCTTTATTTGCTCTGTTACAGGTTTCTTGTTTATAGAGGAATTGTAGGTTGTGGTCGGAGATTGTTTTGGCTTCTTGCTGTTAGATGGCGCTCTGTGACCATTTTGTCCCTATGGTTTAGCTGTTGATCATTTATTAGTGAAATTAATAGTGATGTCAAATACAGATACTTTTGAGTATTTAGGGTACGCGGTACTTTTGAAATAAATACCCGTTACTTTGTACCCGGTACAAAGTACCGATCCGGTAATAACCAATACATCTACCTAGTACCTACTACTACCCATCTACCGAAGTTCAGATACATATAGAAGCGAGTCATGCTTCACGGATATGGACAAATCCACTAATTATCATTTATTCATTATTATATTCTGTCTTATTAATTTATAGCATAAAAATCTATTCAAACTCATAACGACAAAACGTGTAGGTACATGTAGGTATGTATTTCATACATTACACATAATGCAGTCACGACGTATAAATATTGCTGTTCCCTACTAGCCGCCGCTATTAAAAAATCTAACATCTATAAATAAACACGCACATTGTTCCTTCTAGCCATTAAGGACCGTTTGACTGATCTACAACACACATTTTCTGTGCTAGGTATGCGCGGCGCCGAATTTACGCCCGATATTCATATACCGAGTACCGAGACGTTCTATACACGACAGTAGTTACCAAATACCTGTAACGGCTGTAACGCGATACCAAATCTCATCGCAGAACCGCCGCTCCATCTCAGTACCGGGTACATTTTGTATCGACTACCCGTTACTTCGGATCTCGCCGAGTAACGGGTACTTTTTACTCGTTAGTTACAATATTGACATCACTAGAAATTAATTCTATTTTTTATTTTAGTAGCAATATTTCTTCTTTAAGTGAATGTATTATACAGTCTTTATCAGTTATTATGATTTTCAGGTATATTACCTCGTCAAAATCACTTATGCCATTGTGGGAGTCCTTAGGTGTATTTACGGAGAGCACAGCAGATGATTGATTCTTCATTTATGTTTTTAACGTTCTTCACGTACTTTAGACAGCTTGGGTGGCTGACGGAGTAGCACTTTATGCTTTATACAGTTTTCGGGTATCTTTTTGAAACGAATGCATCCTTTTTCACATAGAGCACTTGGTTCGACTTTTGACTTGTCAGCCATGAATTTCCATGTATGTGTTGGTATCTTCTAGTAATTCTAACGATTTGTTTTCGTAATCTAATGCTTTCATTAAAACGGTAACTGAACCTTTATCAGCTTTAGTTAATAAGATGTCTTTATGTTGAGCTAGAAATTTTTTTGATATGTTAAACAATTTTGAAAATTGATCATTCTCTGGACGAATGGTTTTGAATTTGTTAAAATAATTGGTGATGATATTTGTGATTCTTAATCTATCTGAATTGGCATTTGTGTTGGGTTGATCAGTTAAAATATTTTCAGTTTCAGCTAAAAATCTGTTCACATTGATTTCATTTACTGGGGGTTCTAAACTGAATTTGGGTCCAAGGGACAAGAACTTGTTGATTTCTGGTGGAAGTTCAGTGTCAGTTAAGTTTACAAGCCATTTACATTGTTAAGAAACAGTTTGATGTTTTCCTTTTCAGACTTCAACTTATCAAACTTCTTTTTGTTATAGTTTTTAACATAATTAAAGATGGAATTGAATTTGATTTTTAACCTTGATTGGAATTCTCGAAATATATGCCTAGGAATTTTATTTACAATCATCGCTCTGAGTTAGTTCATAGTTGATTTTGTGGATGTCTGAAATGGTGATTTTTATTTCATAATTTAGTGTTTTAAATTTCAACCTGTCAATGAAAGCCAAAATACTTTGAATTTCAACAAGTACGGTGTTACTTCCCTTCAACAACTTATACATATACAGTGTGTCCCAGATTGAGTAGGCTACCATGGGTAACTTTCTTATTAGTGAAGATAGAGATTTGGTTAAATGGGCAATATTTTGCAGTTTTATGTGCTGATTCAGATTCCGTTGAGAAAATTTGAAAATTCCGAATAGTTCAGATATTATCGCAGAAAAACTGAAAATCGCTATTTTCTTTAATGTCCGATAACTTCGCAATTATAAAAGATATGAAAAAATGTTTCGTATAAAAGTTACTATGTTTGATGAAATACAGCTGAAAATACAGTCAAAATAAAATTCAAGATGGCGGCTGTCAAGATATTGATAGCAACTTTCTTATTTTAAATGGATGCCATATTGGATTTTTGTACGATTAAATAGCTTTTTTTTTTCTCGTTTCAACCGTGTATCACAACCCATATCTAAAAAAAAAAATTATTAAAAAAATAAAATTTTTTTATTTTAAATCAAGTAAGCGAGTTGCATTTACTTATTACTAATCAAGTAAGCGGGTTGCCTTCACTTATTATTAATAAGTAAAGGCATAAGAAAGTTACCCACGGTAGCCTACTCAATCTGGGACACACTGTATATACCGTCTGTTTGATTATAAAGGCCCCAAGCTATAACTCATTTATTTTTGCTTAAACTCCGAATAAAATGTATATATTCTTAAATCGGACGTTGTTTTCTAGAGAATGAAGTAAAACAATATTTTTTTGGCTACACTGTATAGGAGTCATGACTTCATCGACATTTTTTTTAAATGACACGATGAAAATTTTTTTGCGAAATACAATAGAACATCCTTTTCTCTTTTCAACCACATAAAATTTTGATATCCTTACATAAGAAAATGTTCGAGAAAACTGAAAAGAACTACCTACATAACTTACCATTTAACATTTAAGGCACGCTAATATTTCTAGCATGCTATGAGTAATTTTACTGAAATTTGTCATACTTTATCTAATTTGGTAAACAATTTGTAAAATACCGGCACTGTCAAACTGATACTGTTTTTTCTACATTCGTAGTAAACCTCTAGCATATCGGCTTCTTCATTAATGTTATTCATTTCTCACCGTTTCAAACTAATTATAAGTCAGATTGACAGTGCCGGTATTTTAGAAATTGTTTACCAAATTAGATAAAGTATGACAAATTTCAGTAAAATTACTCATAGCATGCTAGAAATATTAGCGTGCCTTAAATGTTAAATGGTGTTATGTAGGTAGTTTTTTTCAGTTTTCTCGAACATTTTCTTATGTAAGGATATAAAAATTTTATGTGGTTGAAAAGAGAAAAGGATGTTCTATTGTATTTCGCAAAAAAATTTTCATCGTGCCATTTAAAAAAAATGTCGATGACGTCTGACTCCTATACAGTGTAGCCAAAAAAATATTGTTTTACTTCATTCTCTAGAAAACAACGTCCCATTTAAGAATATATACACTTTACTGGGTGTTTAAGCAAAAATAAATGAGTTATAGCTTGGGGCCTTTATAATCAAACAGACGGTATATATATTTAAATAAAGCACACTTTATTGCTTCATGTTATTACAATCTAGTCTGGAGCGACTAATAAGCAACTTTAGTCTAACCTAATTTACTAGATAAAACTTAAATATAAGAGTTCACCCTATGGCGTTCCTTAGTCCTTATTATACTAAGTGAACACAGTTTTCTTGTGCACATATACTTGCATTGTTTTTACTCTTATTCTAATAACTACACTAATTCAAAAGGTTTTTTCCTCTTGAGTCTTCTCACTAGGTTCCTATTGTCTAGGAGTTGGATAGCTTCAACATTTTCGTGCTAGCGGAGTCTTCTTTCGTGTTTCTGTGAAAATCTCTGGATTTCGCGAACCACATCTTCTACTTGCAGATCCCTATGCAGGTCGCTGTTTCTGATGAACCAAGGAGCATCGACGATGTTCCTTAGTACTTTTTTTTGGAATCTCTGGATTGTGTTTAGGTTACTTTGCTTGGTGCAGCCCCATAGTTGGATGCCGTAGGTCCATATCGGTTTCAATATTTGTTTATAGAGAAGTAACTTGTTATATATTGACAATGAAGAGCATCTACCTATCAGCCAATACATTTTACTATATCTGAGTCCTAGTTCCTGTCTTTTCTTTTTAATATGAACTTTCCATCTTAGCTTGGTATCTAATGTCATGCCAAGATATTTGGCTGTATTTGCATATGGTATTATTTGATTATTGATAGTTACTGGGATGTTTTCTATGCGTCTATTGATAAAGTTAATATGAACCGACTTGGATTCGTTTAGTGTAATTCGCCATTTTTTCGTCCAATTTTGTACCTGGGTTATAACTATTTGCAGTTTCAGCGTTGATTCTTCTTTATTACTGCCAATTGCAAGTATTGCGGTGTCATCAGCGAAGGTTGCTAGTATATTATTTTCTAGATCTGGAAGATCACTGGTGTATAGCAAGTATAGGATTGGTCCCAGTACACTTCCCTGCGGAACTCCGGCTTTGATTTCCTCTAGTTCGGAATAATGTTCTAATGTTTTTTTTTTATAATGTTGGTTATTCTATGGACTTGGTCAATTGTCGAATGCTTGTTCCTAAATCCAAATTGATGACTCGGAATTAATTTCTTTTGCTCAATGATTGGTTGTAGTCTCTTGAGTAATAATTTTTCAAAGAGTTTTGATAGGATAGGCAGCAGAGATATTGGTCTATAAGAGGTGGCCTCGTGGGGTGGCTTTCCTGACTTGGGTAACATTATGACTTCAGCAACTTTCCACAGCTTCGGTACATATTTTAATCGAAAGGCAGCGTTGATAAGATTAGTTATTTTTACAATAGCTTTTCTTGATAGCTGCTGTAGTATTTCACCAGTTATCAGGTCAAATCCGAGTGGTTTTTTGGGGTTTATTTTGTTTTTAATTTCATCTTTGACATCTGCAGGCGTGGTGAGTATGATTTCAACATTTTCTTGGTCAGTGTCTTCTATTATTATTTCTGTTTCTTGACCATCAGGTGTAGGCGGCTGAAAAATATCTTCAAGGTATTCAGCAAATCTTTGAGCTTTTTGATCATTGGTTCTGGCCCATTTTCCATCTGTTTTTTTGATTGGGGGAATTTGCATAGCAGGTCTTTTAATTTTTTTGGTTGCCCTCCAGAGAGAGTAATCTGTACTATTGTCATTTGTAAGTTCTCTAAGGTAGGCACTGACTGTTTCATCTTTTAAAGTTTTAATTTCTTTTCTCAATTGTTGTGTAAGTTTATTTGGTTGAGTCTTGTCTTGTGGAGCCCTTGTCTGATGCCATTTTCTTCTCGCTTTTCTTTTCTCCTCCAGAAGTTCTTTGATTTTTCGGGTAGTTATTACATTTTGTTCTCCTTTTGATTTCAGGAGTGTTCTCCCAGGCTGATAACTGAATGTCGTTTAGTAGTTTTTCTGTTCCATTTTTTAATTGCTCTTTATTTTTTAGAGGTAGATTTAGGTTAATTTTTTTATCTAAGGATTGTCTGAAAGCTTCCTAGTCTGTGCGTTTGTTAACTGACACTGGGTTACTTTCGCTCTGTATGATATTATCACTTAGTGTTAGAAATATTGGTGAGTGATCAGAGTCTAGGTCATAACATTCATCAATTTGTATGTAATTGGTAGAAATATTTTTGATTATGTAGAAATCAATCAAGTCGGGAATTTTGTTGGTATTAGTCGGCCAATAAGACGGCTTTCCAGTTGACAGAGCTTCACACCCAGATTCTCTAATAGCACTTAGCAATTCTTTTCCTTTTGCTGTGGTTAGCCTAGACCCCCAGTAGGTGTTCTTTGCATTGAAATCGCCTCCTACTATGAATCTATGTCCTAGGTGCTTAATGAACTCTAGGTATTCATTTTTCTTTATTGAGTGTTTTGGTGGGCTAAAAATTCCAGCTACTACTAATGAATAATTTTTAGTTTTTATACTTACAGATGTAGCTTGTATTTCTTCGGTTTCGTATTTTGTTTCTTCGTAATGTTGAATGTTTTCCATAATTATGACAGCACTTCCTCCCTTAGCAGTGTTTTCAGGATGGATCGTATGATAACTTTATATCCTTTGAATTTAATATAAGACTGCTTAGTGAAGTGTGTTTCGGAGATGAGACATACGTCCACTTTTTCTGTATCTAGGACTACCTGCAGCTCTTGGTGGAGTTGCAAGAGTCCATTAGCATTCCATATCAATATTCTAAGTGTACTATCATTTTTTATTTTGTTTTAGGTATAGCTCCTTTGGCGTTGTGTTCCACTCTTTTTAGCCGCTCATCGAACGTATTAATGAGCATTTCTTGTTTATTTAGTTTCTCCAGGATGGATTGTAGTGTTTCCATAATGTTGTCGTTTCCTAGATTGTCAGAGCTCGACACTACTTGTGCATATGTTCTCTTATTCCTTTTCTGTGGGGCAATATTGTTATGTTCTGTTGGCTGGCTGATTTGTGTTTTTGGTTTCTTGTCTTATTGATAATTTAGGCATTTTTGCCTTTGTGTTTCTGTTTTTAATTTTTTGCAGCTCTATTGCTACGCTACAACCTCTGTAGTTTGCGGGGTGTTCCTTGCCGCAATGTACGAATTTTGGCTTGATTTCTTCAAATTTTCTACAGTCTCTAGTATGATGTTTTCCTGCGCATTTGAGACATCTTGGTTCTTTTCTGCAATATTTTTGAGTGTGTCCATATGCTTGACACTGTTTGCATTGGGGTATTAGCTTAGATTTTCTAATTTGTTGAATTTCGACTTTGCTATCCAATATATTAGTGATTTCGAATATTCTAGCTATGTTCTCTTCAGCACTGAATGTCAATATGAACATATCAAGGGGTTTCTTGCTTTTCCATTTTAGTTTATTTGCAGCGTTCTCTGCTTTAAAGCCTTTCGTTTTTAGATCGTTAATTATTTTGCAGCTTTTTAGCCATGACCCTGATCAGTCTGCTTTACTTATTTCCGTAAGAATGCCAGGTATGTTTCTCTTTCCCTAGTATATCTGTCATAATTCTGTAGGTTTCTCCATCGATTGCATTTAATTTAATACTGCCTCCATTCAACAGTTTTGTGTTAAAGTTTTTTGCTGGTACAAATTTTATTAGGATGTCATAAAATACGTCATATTCTTTGATTATTATAGGCGGAGGAAGCGGTATTTTCTTTGTTTTTTCTTGGGCTGATTTAGCTGTTTCGCATTGTTGTCGCGGGGGAATGAGTGAAGTATCCGTTCTTCTCTTTTTGTTATTTTTAACCCTTACCCATTCTGTTTCCTTGGCTAGCCCTTCTTCGTCAGTGAAGAATTCTTCTGTCGTTTGCTCTTCGTTAGAGTTGTGGTTAGCGTTTTCATTTTTGCTCATTATTTCGAGTTTGTGTTCCAGCTCTTTCATTTGTAACATCAAAAGCGACTGTTTGTTGGATAATAGAGTGGTGCTTTTTCGCTATTTTCAGCAGAAACTATTCGCTTAAGTACTTCAGTGTTTAAGGTACACACCGATTTTGGACCAGTGCGGTCTAAACACAACTATCTAGGGAATACTAATAGTGTTTTCTTTTAAGTGTTCTAGAGTACCACCAGAGTGTTCTTATCTGTTTTTAATCTCTAGTAATAATAAGGGATGGAGATATTCTGAAAGTGTTCTAGAGCAGTCAATCGAAAACGCTACAAGTAAAGAGGAATATTGAACTCGATTGCCTCTTCTAGTATGATAAATCTAGGAGTAACGATATGATCAGTGGAAGAGTGTCCCTGTTTGTTCTTTTCTTTTCTTAATCCCTTGTTTATTGTAGCCCTTATTCTTCATTGTATTATTCTACCTATAGGTAATCTTACTTCTACGTTAAGCAGCGTGATTCCCCCATAATTTTTGTAGTTTCAAATCCCGTTTTCTTCGCCCTCTTTTCACTCATTCGGTAATCTTTCGCTAAACCAGATTTTGTTATAGTTACATCTATTTTGTAGGTATTAAAAAAAACGTGCGTAAATAACTTAAACGTTATCTTTTTGTTTGTTGAAAGTTTGAAAAGATGAGTTCAAGCTCACTTTGGTAAAGTTGTAAAAAAAAACTTGCATACATGTTTTCCCATTTTGAAAGTCTCCTGGTAATTAGCTCATATACTCATTTGGTAAAAAAAGGGCCCAAATAAAAATCAACGCGTTCCACGTTGTGAAGACACGATTATCGTTTTAAAGGAACGCAATTTACACTAATTTAAATTCTGCATGCGAATTTTGAATAACTTCAGGCTTAATGAAAGCTTGACTTGTGAAGAGGCGCACACGGCAAAAAACCTGCACTTGGAATTACTCAAGCAGAAGGTCTCTCTCGCGTATTCAATTTGCTAGAAATAATTACATACAGCTTGCAATTGTGGCTTACGTTAATAAGCACGGACAGTTTCGAGTTTCGACTCTCCTTATAGTAATAAACTGCATTTAGCAAATTGGCCTCTGAAAACCATCAGTGAAATTCGCTTTGCATTTTTGTAGCCACAATTTTTTTTATTCTTTGCAAAGGAAGGAGAAAAAAGAATTTAAGGTAATTATAATAAGACATTAAATTAAAAAAAATCGTTTCTTTCTTTTTCTGTTCGATTTAATGAAACCAAAAGAGGTTATTAATAAACATAATTATTGTAATTACTTTTCTATCTTCCTCTTTTCACCTCATCTTCTCACATGACAGTACTTTTACTTAGACCATAAATATTTGTCAAATTGTTTAAAATCTAACACAAATTTTTGAATGACATTGACGACCATTTTTTTTGCTCGTGACTGTACATGCATAGAATACAGGGTGTTACTGAATTTATGTCATTAATTAAAACCACAAATAGAACTCAAGAAAAAAAAAGAAAATTTGTTATATACCATTAGGCAAAGGTCAATAATAACCTGGATAATTTTTTGTTCTTTCTCAAAGAAATCGTTTGAGGGACAGAGGAGACGATTTAAATGTCACACTGAGCGTGTTTGCAGTTATTATTATTCGTCTATGAGGACATCAATTAATAAATGTCCGATGATTTTAAAAAGGATCTAGCACATAGATGATTATACTTAAGGCAAGTCAGAATTTCGTGATTTAATTTGAAAGTAGATGACTTTTGTAAATACTTAAAAGTTTTTAATATTATGTAGGTAATGCACTTGATTAATTTTCGTTTTGTATTGATCCATACTTTATTAAATTACGAAATAGCTTTTAGGGCGAGGCCACAAACTTACCACCGATTCAATTTATAATGTTGAGAATGAAAAAATTCCGTAAAATAAAGACGTTCTACAGGTGCAGTGATTCGAGTGCATATATCACAATAGTTTAGATCAAAATTAACAAAAAAATGTTGATAAATTAGTTTCTTAATGTTCGACGTTTTCTAGAAACAAAATAAATTTCAAAAATGCACGCTAGTTTCGTAAAAATAAACGTTGAATTAAAATTTCGAATGAACTGCACTTGGACGGGAGTCTTCCATGTTTTTATTAGTACATACTTTAAGTTGCGAAAATTCAGGATCAATATTACCCTTATAAAAAACATGTGTTTTGTGTTCGATTGCGAACGCGTAGTTTGTTGAGAGCCGTCGAAGTCTTCTTTACTTTGCGGCAGCCTACGTCTGTTAGCTATTTTGTGCACAGATAATTTAATTTGTTTAGTTGTGTACGTTTTTAGAAATTATTGTGTTTGTAATTTGGCCAAACAACTCATAACAAAGCAGAAGTTTGAAAACAAACGTCTTGTAGTATGCCAGTTTTTCATTTTTGAGCTAGACCATAAAAATTTGGAGAATCAATCCTTTATATTGATGTAGATTCTTAATTTACACTTTAAATTAAGGTGAAAAAGGATTTTAATCTCATCAAAAATCAAACATTATATTCTATTATTTTATATAAACAACAAAAACGCCTACTACTATGTCTGACGGTGCAATCGCTATAATCACGACGGCCGATCTATATCAATCCGCCCCGCTTTCGAAGCGATTGCACCAGGAATACCGGTAATTAATAAAATAACAAGATTATCAATTATCCTCCGATTCTTTATAACTTCATCATTCACAGTGGCGTGGTCTTGTCATTCTCTGGAACTTTCATTATTTTCTTGATCGGGTCGATGTTGCTGAGGAGCTAGACGCAACTGATCCTGATGAACCCTCGTCATTCTTCCTTCTCGATCTACAAGATACATTGAACCTCCCAACAGTTCACGGATAGTACATGGACCAGCCCACTTTGGCAAAAATGCAGGAGTAATTCCAGAATTACCTTGGGCTATCGGATGTGTTCGTATCATGATTAAATCTCCAACACTATAGCGCGGTAATTGTTCCGGGCCTGCATAGGTTGACTGATAATGGGCTTGACGCTGGCGAATTCGTTTAAACGCTCGTCATGGTCGATTTTAGTCTGTCCTCCCATAATATCAGCTTCTCCTGGTCGAGGTAACTCGTAACCCAACATGGCTTGACTTGAGTATAACCAGTGGCAGCGTTGCGGACGACATCGTATTTGAAATAAAACTTGAAACAATTTGCAGTCCCAATTCTATGGCGATCACCCTGGAGACTGAGACGGAGACCCTTCTTTATTTTCTTGGTTACGTCTCTCCACAGGGTTAGCGCGAGGGTGGTAAGGTGGCGTAGTAGGGTTCGGTTCCCCATGCACGACAGGCTTGAACCCACCTTCCTGCTATAAATTGACGTCCATTGTCAGTTATTATTTTTCCAGGAAAAACCATATCGGAAGAAAACTTCATTTTCTAGCATGGGAATTATTTTGCAGTGGCATTACGCAGAGGAAATGCTTCTACCCATCGCGTGAAGATGTCCGTCACCACGTTAATGTAACGATACCCCCGTTCTGGTTTCCGGCATGGTCCCACAATATCTACTGCAACTGTTTCCCAGGGATGACGAGGAACGCGAGGTCTCTGTGGAGCTGCTGCCCTGACGAGTTCCTTCTTGCATGCCATACAAAGCAAACATGCCGCAACATGCTTTGCCACAGCTGCGCACATTCGAGGCCAGTAGTATCGCGTCCGAATGGCACGTAAGGTTTCATCGCGTCCTGATGTCCTGCTGTTGAGCTGTCGTGAAATTCTTCTAACACCTTGACTCGAAGATTTCTGGGAACTACCAGCTTCCGTTGAAAATCATGTTTCCACCAAAGTAAACCATCATGTACTAGATAATGTTGATGGAATTTTTGTTGACCGGACTTGTATTGAGGATTGTCGCTAGTTTCAAGTTCACACCAAATTGTATTAACTGTTGTATTGAAGGATCTCCTGACTGTCATGATTTCGTCGGATAAAGAGTGTATAGCCATGAGTGCTGGAATTTCAGTTTCAGTAGTTGATTATTTCCTCTGGTGGCAACATACGTTCCCACGACGGCGGATCTTCTCCAGAATCTTCTTGACTTGGATTCCGAAAGAGCATCGGGCAATTCATTCTGTGATCCAGGACAGTGTTGAATTTCAAATTGATATTCTTGCAACAACAGTGCCCAACGTGTAAGTTTAGCTCGTTGATCCCCGCGTCGCATTTAACCACGTCAGTGCTTACTGTCCGTACAAAGTAGAAATGGAGTACCTTCTAGGTACGGTCTATAGCGCGCGAATGGCCCAAACAACAGCAAGGCACTCCTGTTCGTTATCATTATAATTACGTTCTTCAGTTGTTAGTCTGGCACTGGCTTACGCTATGATGCGCTTGTTATTTTCACTTTTGGTACAGTATCATACAGTTGCAATTCCGATGCCACTAGCATCGGTTTGTAAAATCATTCGATGTCCAGCCAAAGGTCGATGTAATTTCAAGGGACGAGTCAGTGCTTCCTGAACTTGTTGGAAAGCTTGATTTTCAGTCTGTCCACCTCCACTTCCTCTTGAATGAGAGCATGTCCGTCATAGGTGCGGCTATCTCAGCAAATCGTGGTACGTACTCGTAACCAGTTGCACAATCCAATGAAGCGACGTAGCTGCTTACAGATTTCTGGGAACTTTGGATACTCTTAATTTGTTGTATATGTTCATCTTTAGAATAATACAGTCGTTTTCAATGCGATAGTGGCCAAGATAAACTAACGAAGAAGTTCAAATGTGCATTTTTCGACTGCACAAGTTAGGCCGTGGCTTGTAATCTTTCTAACACCATCCGTAAATGTTTCATGTGTTTCTTTCCAAGAGCTGCTGTAAATTATAATGTCATCCAAATATGCAATACAGCATCTACGAAATAAACCGGCGAGTACTTCCTGAGACATCAGTCTCTGAAAAGTGGAGGGAGCATTTTTCAGGCCGAAGGGCATAACTCGAAACTGGTATGAGGCTCCATCAGGTGTCGTAAATGTGGCATATGGTTTCGATTCTGAGATACTGAATCGCCAATATCCTGCCTTTAAATCGAGAGATGTAAAATGCAGGCAGCTCCAAGATCTCTCAGAAATCATGAATTACGGCAGTGAGATTGGAGCGTCCATTGTTCGTGCATTAAGCTGGCGGTAGTCTACACAAAATCGGTGGCGACCGTCCTTCCGTGCTGCTAACACAACTGGGGAACTCCAGGGTGACGTGGACGGCTCGATGATTCCTGCAGCTAACATTTGTTCTACCTGTTCTCCGATAATGCGTTTCTTCTCGTCACTGTATCGATATGGCCTCTGTCGGATAGGAGCAGTCTCCTGCAGCCGGATTTCATGAGAGATGGTCTTGGTCGTTTCTGGGACGATCCGGGATTAAATACTTGCTGAAAGTCTGTCAGTATTTGACTGAATTCTTCGATGAGGTCAGCTGGTACTTGATGCCGTACTCGTTGACAGAAGTGGTTGGTCGAGTAATCGGCGATATTCTTGCCTGCCAAAATATTGTTTGTCGTCTCTCCATTCCAAATGTACAGTTTTTCTGGCGAAATCAAGCATAGCTTCATATTTTTCAAACCATGGATATCCAAGGATCAAGTCGTCACGCAGTTCTTCTGTAATCATGAATGTATCCGACAATTCACAGTATCCTATTTGATAGGAAATTTCGGCTTGTCCTAACAAAGTAAGGTATGTATCCTTTGCAGCTAGATTAACACGAGTTGACTGCTCTGGATAGATTTTACTCCGCAAGGGAAGCACGGGCAAAATTGTGAGTTGCTGCGGTATCTAGAAGCGCTTCAATTAATTTGTCGCCAATCTGCAGACGAATACGAGGTAGAGATCTTCCCGTAATCGTGCGTAAATCGAAGTTGGAACATTTCGAACTTGAGAAGCTCTTATTTTGACCTAAATCGGAAGATAACTATGGATATAATGAATGGAAAATGGGCACGGACGCACTTGGAATAAAAGTATTTGTTCGCGGCACTATGAGGGGTGTATATCGCGAATTGGGGACTGACGTTTGACATTTGTCCGAAACTAAACTATATTTCACTTGCGGCACTATGACAGGTGTCTTTTTGAGATTTCGGTTCGCCATCAGATTTTACGACCAGGAAGGGCGATGTCCCCGGCCTGTAATCAGTTTTTCCTGATTTTTCTGAGATTTCCCACGGAAACCAAATTTTATGCGGGACATTCGCGGTGCCAATGATATTCCGGGCAATGTTGACACTTAGGCGGTTGACATTCCTCAGAGCGACTTCTCGTTGTCGAATCCCGAGCCATGGTTGTTTGTAATGGTGATGACTCTAAAGCCACGTTATCGAGAATCACAGCTCTGTTCAACATTTCTTCGTAAGAAAGCAGGACCGGAATTTCAAAACTGAGCCTATACTCAGGCAATAATAATCGCTTAATATTGTTTACCATCAACGTATCTTTATCTCTGTAAGCAATTCTATCCGCCAACCAACCTTTCCTCAATAAGAATGCTTCTGATAATTCACCTTTTTGTTGTTCTTCTGATAGAATTCGTACTAGAATTCGTGATTTAACTACTTCATTGTCAAAATGAGAAATCAATCGTTCACGAAATTGCGTAAAATCAAGATTGCAACCTTTATATTTGGACCACCAATGTTTGGCTTCTCCTTCTAGTTGTTTCTCGACTTTCTGGATCCAGTATCTATTCGTTAGATTCAAAGAGGTAAGACAGTCCTCCATCTGGGCAATGAAATCTTTTGGATCCTCTTCGTCGGCTCCAGAATATACAGGCAAAGGGAGTGATGGGAGACTGGGTTGCGACTGATCTCCGCTCTCCGATAACATTCTGTTATCGCTTTGTGTCTTGGGCGCCACTGGGTTTTTATTGTCTCTCCCAGAAGAGATATCTTGACTATGAGATCTTGCACGAGTTCTTCTTTTGGGTCCTTCAATTTCCATTAAAGAGCACAAGCCCCACGTTTGGGCCGCCAATTGATGTAGATTCTTAATTTACACTTTAAATTAAGGTGAAAAAGGATTTTAATCTCATCAAAAATCAAACATTATATTCTATTATTTTATATAAACAACAAAAACGCCTACTACTATGTCTGACGGTGCAATCGCTATAATCACGACGGCCGATCTATATCAATATGATGAGGAACTTATAATTTTAATTAATGACATGTATTTAATAACATCCTATATATGAAATGTTTTTCTTACTAGTAATAAAAATAAAAATAGTTGTCTAGTTCCTTATCGATTACTGTGAAATGAAATCTAATTGGCCACGTATTAACCTACCGGTGCGAAATTCATTTGCAGGAGAAGACGGGAAAGAAATAAAGATTTGAAATTAACTTTCTATTGCGAAAGCGGTACTAGATCGTTTTAGAGGTTTTCACGGCCCGTTGGATTCTAATTTTGACCCTGACTTCATCTTTGCTCGGATATGATTCATTTCACATGCTTGAGCAAAGCAATGAAAACTCACTGAATTCACTGAAAACACAGTTATTTTTGTTGTAATCTACTATACTACTATATAATGGAATAAAATTTTCCAGGAAGAAAATTATGCTATGACATTGTTTTCTAGAACAGATGAATCATTCTAAAAATTTGTTAATAATAAATGTAATGTGCGTCTATTTTAAATTTTAATTAACGGGGAAATACAGTTCTTTTTATATCTTATTTTAAAATACGCAATGTAAATTCCAGGAATAAATTTTATTCAAGACAGTCAATGTCTACTGCAATTAAAAGTCATTGCTAAATTGCAATAATTTTATTCAAACTCAATCTTAATGTTTCTATTAATAGAATTTTATATTGACTGCACGTCCCCAGGGAAAGTCGCTTAATGCATTATTATTTTTAGATTTCTTGTATTTTTTGAAACTTCCTAAGGCCGGGCGCAGACTGATCAAGCAAAAACGTCTTCAGACAAAACGTTTTTGTTTGAACTTGCCAAAACCTGTTTTTTACATGCATTAAAGAGGTACCATCGCACACTGATGAAACAATACTTGCCAACAAAACACAACGTTGTTAAACAAATTGTTGTGTGAAAAGACAAATTTGCTTAATCAGTGTGCAGGGATATCTAACAAAACGTTGTTCGACAAAACGAATTGCTTTGTATAAAAACGCTTTCTGTATAATCAGTGTGCGCATACCAGCAGACACCATCCAACAGGTTACAACAAAATGCAGCGTGTTGGGAGTGCAAACATAAATTTTTGTTTGACGTTCGTTCAGCCGACTGTTTTGACTAAAGTCGTTTTGCATCATCAATGTGCATTTCACTCAAACAAAGCGTTATGGAACAAAACGAAACAGTTTTGTTGTAAAACGTTTATGCATGCAGCATTGTTGCAAGATAAAACAAAATGTTTTTCAGTTCCACAAAACGTTTTGCCTGAAGACGTTTTTGCTTGATCAGTCTGCGCCCGGCCTAAGTCATATAGGATTTTTTCGCGACTAACCGTTGAACTGACGAACACAACGGTTACTATTACCGCTTCATTTTCTTGACAGCGGTTATCAAGGGGAAGGTGTTATGACGTATGAGAGCAACGTCATCATTTGTGACAGTAACACAGCTCTCGACGTGTGTAACGAAAAGCGGTTATAAAAGTGAGGTTAGGGCCGTGTTTGCTGTTTGGTTTTATATCGACGTGTGGATATATTATGCTTAGGTATACCGGGTGTTTCAGTGAAGACGCACCAAACTCGGTATGTTGGTAGATATCGTGAAAAGAAATAAAAGTTTCCTATAATATTTTTTTTTTAAATGAATAAGTTTTGAGATAATCGAAGGGAAAGGAGAATCGTATATTTTTAAAACGTACAATAGATGAGAGCGGTCCCAATTCTTAACCTACCTTAACGTTCGGTTTTTTACTTTATTACCCCATAAACTGTCGCGCCTCAGATGATATGATGAAACACATTTAGTTCGTTCACTCCGTTCGTTCACTAACGTTGTAGTGGCGAGTAATTAGTTGGTGTAGTTTATACTTTTCATTTTTAAGTTTATTATGTAAGTGTGTGTGTGGGTGTGTTGGTGGTGCGATGGGCAATTACACATTTCGAGAATATGCAGATTATTCGAACACATGTTGTAAGATAATTGCCATTTGCGTAATTCGCCCGCTTCCGAAATTGTTTCTTCCTCATGTGATCAAGTTCAGTCTGATAGGCAAATAATTTAACAGACCTGCGTGGCGGAAGCAACAATTCTATTCAACAATTCCAATTTATTAATTGTACATAATTGTAGTAATTGTTGGATACAGAAACAAATAAAAAAAAACGTTACAAGCGTTAATTATTTATTGTACATTATTAAGACTCGGCAAATTTGATGTAATTACGGTTTGCATAAATGTTAGTGCGATGAAAACGCACGCTTTTTTCAAAGTGTTCGCCTTTAACACGTCTTGCGGTCAAGGCCAAGCTTAAAAGCTTCTCATAAATTTTTTCGTTTACGATAGATATTTACTGTCTTCTTGCAGGCGCGTGCCATTCATAAAACAATTTAAATCGCTCGTCTTGTTTCACGGCTGCAGAAATTTAAATCGCTACGGTATTTCTAAAAACATCGGCTCCAAATTATGCAAATTTCAAGTTGCACCGAATAAAAAAATTTATTAAGATATTTTGTTTGAAATAATGTCAGAAACGTGTCCCTTAAGTTTGGTGCATCTTCAATGAAACACCCTGTATATGTCGTAGCCGCTTGCCGTAAATTAGCACTTCGTGTAAAGTCTAGACACTTCACGAAATGCAGATAGATAGCGTAATGCCCACCTTTAAACGATTTTTTACAGCAACTGTCTAAAATATTTAGCCTCTTCATGAACTGCTACCAGCCATTAGGTTTATGCTGTAACGCCGAACAATTACGCTACCGGTCTAATAATTTTAGACGCTTCATGAAGTGACTAAAGCTATTTACGCCACTGCTGAAAAAGCTGCAGATTGGCATTGTACTGGAGAAAATAGTACTCCTATTTATTCATATTATACCGAGAGATAATTAAACTGAACACTGAATAAGACATGTTAATGAAGAATAAAAATGTAAATTGATTATGTATTTATTTATTTATTAACACATGGAAAACTTGTATTGCACAAATTATTACGTACTGGGCGTTTCCGAAGGAAGTGCAGAAACTTAAGAATATCATTGGTCAAAATACATTTTGAACATTACAATTAATATTTTGTTAAATGTTTAGGAGGCGACTCCATATTTTTTCATTAAAATCAAAGTGTACTTACTATTTATTTTTAGCAATCTTAATTTCCTCCACAATGTTTGCCATGTTTCTCTTACATGAGGCTTTTTATTCGGTTTTTGCAAGTAATATCGATCAAGTTTCTCATAAAAATCAGTTTTCTGCGTATAACCATGTTCTTGATCAATTCCAGACATTTTGTTAAATATCTTTCACAAAATAAGTAATGGAAAATAATAAAAGAAGATTAAATTAGCAAATAAATTTACTTTATCTACGACCACTACTGTAAATGACGAATTACGTACAACACATAAATTAAGTAAGCGGGTGTTTACAAACGTTGTGCGTAAAGTAAGAAAAACACACAGCGAGGGCATTTGCACCGATTTGCACCTACTTTACGCACGCTTGTAGTTAGATCTACGTAGCCGCATCACACTAGATTGACAGTCGTCGAAATTGCCATTGCTGATTATTTTAAACTTGAATAATAAGGTAATTTTTGTGGTCGTAGATAAAGTATAGTACAAAACTCGAGTTGTGGAATTACTTTCATTCGCCGCTGCGCGGCTCATGCGCGGCTCTTGCACCGTGCGTAATATGCTATTTACAACTCTCGTTATGTAATATACTATTACACACTACCAACGAGGAAAAGCAGAGAGAGCCAGGAGAAATACGTTTCTACAAGTTCGTGCACGATCCACTCACTTTTCAATTACGCTATCCGCATATACAACGCACCTAAAATTATTAGACCGATAGCGTAATTGTTCGGCGTTACAGCATAAACCTAATGGCTGGTAGCAGTCCATGAAGAGGCTAAATATTTTAGACAGTTGCTGTAAAAAGTCGTTTAAAGGTGGGCATTACGCTATCTGTCTGCATTTCGTGAAGTGTCTAGACTTTACACGAAGTGCTAATTTACGGCAAGCGGCTACGACATATACAAATCCGAAAAAACTTATTAAGAAAAGTTCCTATTGTTTTTGTTTCATGCATTAATGTCCCAATTGTAATAAATTCTACGAAATAAGTTTCAGTGTCATATAAGATCAGTTTCACTTATGTTCACAATTGCAAAATCACTTTATTTTCATTTGCTATGAATCATTCAAATTTAGTACTTACGAGATTCAAATATGTTTTCGCGGTAATAGATAACCGTTACTTCATCAGCTGATAGGTGGGGGACTAACCGTTTGTAACCGCTATATCTTAACACGGTTAGTCGCGAAAAAATCCTTATATTTATAGTTGCATAACATTTAAATAAATAGTATTAGTCACACTTCGACCATTCTCATTTAATTCAATGTTACAACGTTCGTCGTTTTATACAGGGTGAATGACAATTGTACCGACAAAAAAAGACGCATAGGAGAATCGAAGTCACAGATTACGGAAAATTGTTTCAAAAATTCTTGTAAACAGTTTAGAATTAATAAAAAAAAATACCTCAAAATCAGGCTCCGGCACTGCGTACGAAATATGGCAGCAGTGTAATAGGTCTATAAAGTATTTTATTGACTCTCGCTTGCACGCAATGCGGCCTTGACGCACAACATAATTGGTTTTATGATACGTTTAAGAGCTGGGAAAGGCAAGTTTCTTTTACGCGACGTAATTATTCGTAATTTCTAAAATAACTGGAATTGCATATGAAATACGAATAATATTTGGAAATAATTGTGTAAATAATTGTTTGTTAATTCGTGCGGATTATTTATTAGAACAGAATGTCCCAGCAGCTTCGTCCGCAAAAAAAATCGCAAGCATTTAAATCTGGTGATCGCAGAGGGTCAAATGCATGTCCCGACAGGCAGCTGATAGTAAAATGTGTTCGTCTTGTTATCACACGGAGACAATAAAACTATTAGGATACAATCTGTTGTTTTAAAAGTCGCCAGTATTATGCGTAATACTAATTGGTAATAAATAATTATGCGTCCAGTTTCTAATTAAATCGCGTACTGGATGAATGTAATAGATTACATATCACAAACTCTTTTAAACGGACACTAAATGGCGCACAAACACTTAACGTTTCGCAGTCGTTCGACAGCTTCGTCAGAAGTGAAAAATATAAAATGTTGTCAAAATAAACAAGGTTGTCAACGGAAACTGAAAAAGTAACTTGATTTTTTTTTAATCTAAAAATAATTTGAACATTATAAATGTTAAAAAATTGACAGATCTATATTCTATTTAAGGAGTCGATTCCTTAAATTAAATAGAATATAGATCTGTCAATTTTTTAACATTTATAATGTTCAAATTATTTTTAGATAAAAAAAAATCAAGTTACTTTTTCAGTTTCCGTTGACAACCTTGTTTATTTTGACAACATGTTTATATTTTTCACTTCTGACGAAGCTGTCGAACGACTGCGACATGTTAAGTGTTTGTGCGCCATTTAGTGTCCGTTTAAAAGAGTTTGTGATACAATTTTCATCGGACAAGAACCAGCTTTAAGTAATAGATTACGGGATCATGCTTAACAAATTCTAAGGAATAGTTCATAATTAATTAAGAATTGAATTCAAAGTGAAAAGAATGTGTACGTTAGAGCGAGGAAGGATTTACAACCATTGCGCCAAAAACACAGGATGTGGAGTTGTAAACGGGTCTTGAATTTGTTAAAGTTTTAATAGATTTGTGTTAATAATTTCTTACACACACAACGAAATTATAATAATTAACATTCGAAACAGATTACGAATGAGTTTACTGATTTACTTGTTTACCAGGTGTTCAAAATGTTGTTATTCTTTGCGTGGAACAATCTACTTCAGGTAATTTGCTGCATGCATTATTTGTCAAGTAAATAGTTTCGAGTTCGTATATCACGTCAGGCGTTGGCCTAAAAACGGAGTTGTGAAATTCCACTTAAAGGTCAAGTTCACGAAGCCACGCCGCAGTTTTTTTTATAAAACTATAAAAAAAACTTTTACAGCATTTATTTTGTTCGTCTGCTCCTCGATTTTTTAACCAGGGGCGCATCGTCGTTTTGGGGCTAATTTTTGATTAATTATTTCTCGAAAACTAAAGTAGAAGGAATTTTTTAAATATTTTTCCCATACTCTCGGACATCGCTTCTTATCGTGGTTTCATTTTGTCAGGTTAATTAACCTGACCTGGTTAGTCACCCTGTATACAACGCAAGAGATTCCACGTTTAATAAATACTTCTTTATTTATCACTTTTTAAGGTAATCTAACACAACTGCTTTTATACACTTTATTGTTTACATAAAAAAAGCCTTGACGTTAAAGAAATGTTTTGAAAGAAGGATTTTATTCCTTCATTAAACCGTAATAAAACACAGGTAAAAATTCTCGAACTTATTGCTACATAATTCTTGCATTATGTTCCGCTCGACGGGTTCAACGTGAGGAAAGTAAAAAACTGCATCATGCAGTTTGCAACTGCTGGAATTAATAACTAACTTTTGCAGCAATGAAAATACTTATTTCAGTCACATCCGAGCCAGACGAAGATGCGGTATTCAATGTCGACGACTTACCTTGTTCCAGTAGAATTTATGGATGTGCATGCAGAAATGTTCTTCTGTTTAAACTTGCAAGAAATGGTTTTACAGAGGCGCCGGGAACCCTGCCACTTTGGTTCTTCTATCTTGTACTTGCTGCGTTGGTATTTCGTGAGGAACATATTACATGATGATACATCAATAATATATTAAATGATTAGATAATAGAAATTTGAAGAAAATAAAATGGTCAATATTTTAAAAAGGATATTTTGTGTTTATGTTTCATTTTTTTTGTATTTATTTTCAAAAATTGACGAAAAATTTAATAATTTGAACAAATCACGCAGATATTTCATGAAAATTGATTTCCAGATTACCTACTAGTAATTTCGGGATATACTAGTTGTTTAGAGAACATGGTTTTCATTAACAGAAATAGTTGATAATTAATAAGACACCGTGCAATATACAGGGTGACTGTTAATTAACCCAAAAATGTATGTAGGTACAAGAAATAATAATTAATCAAAGATTATACCCAAACCATTGTGTTTTCTGCTATGTTTGATACTTCTCAATAAATTACACATTTATTTTCAGATTTATTTTGTTTTTTAAAAAAGTAAAACGAACGATGAGAAAACAAAGAAAGCGAAGTAAAAGAATTTTTTTTTAAATACGAAATATTAAAATTTAAAAAACGATAAAAACAAAAAACAATCGACTTTACATTAGATTGAGAATATGTTGATGATGATGTAATATGTTCGAAATCCCGTTCTTTACTGAATTGTATAAAATTAGGATTAGAAAAATCGTTGTCAGAGTAAATATCCTAGGCATTCTAAACCGTGCAGAAACATGTACGCGGATAATGTAAGCATGATAATTTTGGCACAAAACACTGAAAAATTAGCGAAACAAAGTAATGCTACCGTGAAAGAATTATTAACGTGGACCACGGATAACGGAATAATTCTTAATGAACGTAAGACGCAAGCCATACAATTTTACCCGGTAAACAAACATGTTGACAGCAGCATGCTACTAAAAATTAACAAGAAATCAATTACGGAAGTCACCACTACAAAATTTTTAGGCATTCAAATTGACCAGAAATTGACGTGGGAATAACAACTCATACAAATAAGTGCAAAATTAAGTTCTTTAATATTCTTATTTAAAAACCTAAAATCATTAGTAAACAAAAACGTCCTGCTACAAGCATATTTTGGTTTAGTGCAATCCATACCAATTTACGGTATTACAATTTGGGGACACAGCAGATATGTTACGGTAATTTTCGTAAAACAAAAGAAGATAGTCAGAATAATCGCTGGAGTAAAACCTAATTCACATTGCAAAGACCTATTTATAAAATATAAAATTCCGACAGTTTACTCCTTATACACTCCATCTCAAAATTATAACCGCATCTACAGTTTTACAGAAATTTACGTTTGACTAAACTATAGATACTTTTGGTTATAACCATCAGATAAAGTTTGTGAAAAACATTATCTTGCAAGAATTCACATAAATATTTTATTTTTAATGAGAGTATTTCTAAAAGTAATGAAAAATGATGTTGCAAAATTATAACCGCACTTTAATGAATTTAATTTAAATAATTAAGTTGAAAAATTATGAGTGGTAGTTCCCCTCTTCTCAATAACTTCAACAATTCTTTTTGACATAGAATTTACCAAATTTTGAACTTCTGCTAATGTCATTTGTGAAGCCATGACATGCAGCATTATTTTGCCGAAAAACTATCTTCATTTCCATTTTGTTCAATAAAGGGTATTAATCGTTCTTCCAATAGTCTAATGTATTCCTCTGAGTTCATTTTTAACGATGGAAAATGAAGATCCAGTTTACCAGAAGAGCTAACAGCACCGCAAACCGTAAGCGATCCACCTCTAAAATTTCTTTTGGAGAAAACTCGCGGTTCTTTTCTTAAATCGTGCCAATATCCGTTGTAACCATCAGGACCATCTATAATGTACAGCTGTTTTAAACGTCGTTGGTGATATGCATCCAGTTTCTAATTAAATCGCGCCAATATCCGTTGTAACCATCAGGACCATCTAAGTTCCATTTCTATTCATCCGAAAAAATTATCTGAAGAATAAAGTGAAATGAAACCTCAAATATTGATGGTAGAAACACAAAATTTACTACTAAATCAATTACAAAGAGAACATTATCTGACACAATCACGATTCATGTTATTTCTCGCAAATATCCTTCTTTACTCCTTGTGTTTTTGCGTAAGTTTTCATTTTGGAACGACGAATGTGAGGTGATTAATGCAAAATTCTATGAATTGTATGGCGAGAAACTTGCAAATTCAAATAGTTTTTTTATTTCTCTTAAGCTGATTGTCGAATTGCTTGCCTTACTGCACGGTGGATATCACGTGCACTTAACTTTTTTTACGGTCTCGTTGATTGTTTTTCTTGCCATAATTTTCAGTATTTTTCAAAAAATTCCGAATAACTCGATCACTTCTGTTTAAGTTTCTTGCAATTTCTCGGAAAGACTTTTCCGATGTTCGGAAAGCTAAGATTTTACCTTTTTCTAACTCAGAAAGTTGATTTCCACGAGACATTTTCACGGACGTAATGTCAATTAGTACCAGCATAAACAAAACAATATTTAACATTCAAGTTTTTAAATAATCATAGCTTACTCTATTTTTTTGTTAAAGTGCAGCTTTAATTCACATCATTTTTTTTTAAATTTCAAACTTACCAACATAATAATTAAAATAGTATGATTTTTTTGCGACATAGTGTTTTTTTTAGCAAACATTGTCTAATAGTTACAAATAAAAATATCTACACCTTAACGAAACACAAATTTTCAGAAAATAATAAATGCGGTTATAATTTTGAGACAGAGTGTATATCTACCAACTTGTTATTCTCAGTACCTACTTGTTCCGTTTCTATTATACGACGCATATGTGCAATTAAAAATAAAGTTCATTTTGAACGATAATTGTCTTATTACAATTTACCGTAAAAAACCTATAAGTATTTGAATATAATTATGTACATGTATATGTGTATTTCTGAACCCGTTGAATGTACCAAAATTATGACCGAACGCAGCCCAGTAAGTTGCTCATGATGACGGAACCACCGACACGCGAGAGTTATTATCGTTGTTTCTCTATATGTGTTGAACAGAGATAGCTCTAAGCAACTAATGTTGGTGGTTTTCAATAGCCACGTGGTGGGAAGGCGACTGCCAACCAACCAATCATAATATCACAAATATTTCCCCTTAACGTGGCAAAGTAGGGATAGTAAAATGCTAACTTCTGAGGGGTAACTTTGTAGGATTCCTCTTAAAATGAATTTAAAAAGAAATAATGACTTCCACTCTTACCATACTCGGAATAATGAAGTCATCAGACCCGAATATCAACGCATTACGATAGTTCAAAAAAATGCTGAATATTTTGACCCAAAAAGTTTCAATGCATTACCCCCAGAACTGAAACATGAACAGAATTTAAAAGATTCAAACACAAAATATGTTACATTTACTTCCTAGAAAAGCCACTGTATATACTCGATAAATGAACACTTTATCACATAATCTTGGACCTGCAGATTGAAGGACCAGGAACGTTGTTGTTGTACCGGAAACAAAACTGACCTTTATCCTTGGATGATCTATGAATCTAAAAATTGAAGTCACAAGATTAAAAATACTTACCTAAACGAGACGATGGTCCACATCTTCAAAAGCGAAACTTAGCTTGAGAAAGTGCATCTTACTGACCACTGACTACGCCATGTAATAAATGAAACATGGAGAAAAGGACAAATTAGAGTCACTCCTAAAAAAATTGATCATTTTAATCCAAAAGTGAAACTTAGCTTGCTTTTCTGACCTAATTTAATTTATGAAGAAAGAATTGTGTGGCCGTCTAGACTTGTGAAATATTGAGTAATTGGTTAGCCAAATAAAGACAAAGGTAAACATGAAAATATAAAATTTTATTATTACTTTAAACAGGACTTGACAATTTTAATTGAACTCAAAAAGTTAATCATACCAAAAAATTGCAGTTATCCTAGTGACTGCGCCACGTAATAAATAAAACATGTTTACATGTTCAGCGTTCGACGAAGACTGTTTATTCTCACCCAGGATTGCCAGCTTTTTTATAGGCAATATCGCCTACTTGTTCACAAAATGTCTCCAAAAGGCGTCATTTTTTTTTTTCTAACGATAAATATGAAATAGTATTAATAGTTATACTCTTTTCCAAAAAAAAGTAAATTTCTTATGTCTTTTAAGACACACAAAAATTAGAAAAAAAAAAAAACAAATGAGAAACAAAGACCAAAAATAAAATGAAAGAATGAAAAGCAAAAGACAAATAAAATGAAAGGAAGTAACTAAAAATGAAAGCAAATTGAAAGAAAAAACAAAATTGAAAAAGAAATAAAAAACCAAAACAGAGAAAGCAAATAAAGAATGAAACGAGACAAGTGAAAAACATAGAAAAAATGAAAATGAAAAAGAAATCAATTGAAAGATCAAAGGGAAACAAAAAAATAAAAGTAAAGAAAAAATTAGAAATGAAAAACGAAAACAGAAATTGATATGAAACAAAAAGCAAATATTAAATGAAAAGAGCCATGCGCACATAAAATACACCTTCTGCACGCAAATCTTGCCCTTAAAGACTTGTGCTACAAGGCTCACAGAATTGTCAAGCTACATATGTACATAAAATACTTAGGCACTATACAAATGAAATACAAGAAGAAAATTAAAATGAAAGACAAAAGACGAATAAAAAATTGAATGGAAAGGAAAATTTTGAAAAAAAAGAAAAAGGAAAACAAAAATGAAATGAAAAAATGAGAAACGAAAGGCAAACAAAATTTAAAGTAGATAATAAAACAAATGAAAAATCATTTGTTTTTCTTTTTGTTTTTCGTAAAATTTGCGATGGTCCGTTTGTTTTTCTTTTGAAGTTATCGTTTTCTTTCTTTTCTATGCCGATAACATTTTTCCAATAATCAATTTTTTTTTATTTACATTATACAAACCGGTCCAAAAATAATGGGACACAAAGCAACACTGGATTCCTGACATTAAAATATTGCGATTGAGCTAAATTCACTTAGTCCAAAAGCTCATGATAAAGGAGATACGGGGCGTTGAAAACAAATTTTTTATTTAAATTTTCTTTAATAATTCTTAAAATTGTTGACATATTCCCTTAAAAATTGATATATTATGAGGGTTTTCTGGGACGAGAAATAATAATATGGCTTTAACCTTTAGGTTGCAGATAGAGGGCGCCATGTGCGGTATCACATATGCTTTCAAAATGCATTTTTTTGTGAGTAGACTTATGGAACTTTTAACAAAATATTGTTATTCCTCCATCTTTTATAAATCAATTAGGTATATCTGTTCAATAGCGCTAAAGTTAACCGTATGCCAAAAATGCCACAGGATATAGAGTTGCAAACGCGTCTTGAATTTGTTAAACTTCTAATAGATTTGCGTTAATAATATAATTCGTCACACACAAAACGAAGTTATAATAATTAACAGATTACGAAGGTAACTGATTAAAATGTTTTAAATTCTGTTGTCAAAAACATTTTATGAAGTACGCGTTTCTTTATTTACAATACAATTTGAAAGAAAAATACGGGAAGTTTTTAACACGGAGATTTAAATTATTTTTCGTTTTAGTAATTTATTTGTTTACCTGTCAAAGCAGGTGTTAAAAGTGGAGCCGTTGTGATCCTTTGCATGGAATAATCTGCTTCAAGTAATTTGCATGCATTTGTCAAATATTTTGTAGTTCGTATTTCACGGCGTCGGCCGTTGACCTAAAAACGGAGTTAACGTGAAATTCCACTTAAAGGTCAAATTCATTATCGATGCTACGCCGCCGTGCCTATCATAAAACTTTTATGAGGGCATTTCAAAATTTTGTTGCAAGTCGGTTTTGATTGCAGTGAATTCCACGAGCATCCTCTGCACAGCTGTTTTGGCCCCATTTGGGGCCTCGTCAGCAGAAGCGCAGTCCTATTGCAATGTTAGATCAAAAAGCGATCGCAGGATGTCGCAATTTAAACTTTTCGACATTCGTTCATCTGCTCCTCTATTTTTTAACCAGAGTCGCATCGTCGTTTTGCGGATAATTTTTGATTAATTTTTTCTCGAAAACTAAAGTAGAAAGAATTTTTTTAACATTTTTTCCATACCCTTCAATACTTCTTATTGTGTTTCTTGTTTTGTTGGAACAATTGTTAGTCACCCTGTATGCATAGAAAAATGAGTCTTATTTGAAAACACCATTTTCTTCTTAATGATATCTTGAAGTCGTTATCTTATTACACCAGAGAGAAATTTAACAATTAATTTCCGTCAGTTTCATCGACTTATTATTATTATTAGTAAAAGAGACATCGAACTACAGACAATAATTTATGTAACATCTTTTCACTTCCGCGAGCTTTCGTCAACACACATAACTTCTTATTAAATGTCGGATTGTTCAACAGCTACAGTATGGTATTAGGTAACGAGAGAGAAATGTGCCAGCAAACGGAAAGATTTTATCCGTTATTAGCAAACGCAACTGGGTATTGTATTCACATACAGAATTAGTAATTAATATTTCTAACACATGTTGCTGATTTTGAGACAACTTTTACATGTAACTTTTTTGTATATTTTATATCACTATAGACTTGTACTTTTCCACATTAAGGTGCTACCCCTGTACATACATTTATGAAATACGCCTTTTAGTTTCCAAACACCTATAAAATTAATGTTTCGAATTTATTGGTATTTTATGTTGATTCCTCTTCCAGTACACACATTCATTTCATTTCAAAGCGTACGGTACTTTATAGAAGCATATTTTATCTCTACGGTCACATGCGTATAAGTTCACATATGCAAATGTCCTCCTGAATGAATAAACATTTTTACTGAAATTTATTCTTCGAAATTCCTTCTTTATGCCATCTGCTTAAAACTCTTGCATAACACTGCCACATTCCGAGTTTTTAAATTATGTCTTTATGCACGGCATGGAATTTACAATGAACGCCCCAAAAGCAACGGATAATTTACACTTTTTTTTTAAATTAATTTAAAAAACTAACTGCCAGTTAATTATTAAAATTGAATTGAATACAATACCTCTCAGACGTGAAAAAAAAAGTCCCGCCCGATATTTTGAATGCGTTGGTGAAATTCTGAGATAATCTACCTACCTGCACATTTTTCTTCTTGAGATAAATTCGCAGAACAATTTACTCTTTCTAGGTACTATGAGCTACGTGTGAAAACCACATTCTAGAAATAATGGGAGCTTAAGTTGTTCAACTTGATAATTTATTTCATGTTTTAATAGTGTAATGATTTGCCTACAGCAGCCGGCGTCCGTCTGTCTCTCGCGTTATCGGCGACGCGCCTTAGACCAGAAATTTCGGTCGCTCCGATATCACGTTAGCAGAGTAATCAACCCTAGACTTTCCGCCGGGCATTCGAATGTTCGAGATAAACAACCCCGGTTTATAAAACACGCGGCCGGTGAACGGGGATTCATTCAGATAGTTCGATTAGAATGCAACGTGAGACAGTTCGAAATTAAAGTGGCCTGATAAACTTTCGCTCGGCTGTTGAAATAAATTACGTATAAGTCTGTAAATAAATTATTGTTAAATGTTAGTGTTAAATTAGTTTGCTTGTAAATAAATTAGTTATTAACTATTTCGTGTTTTGTTTTAAAATAAAAATTAATGAACCTTTAAAATCATTACAATATCAATCACCGAAGTTAAATTTTCATGTCAATTACCAAAGTTAGTTTATAAAATTTTCTCGATAGATCGGTAAAAACAATATTGAAAAGAAAATTTATATTTTCACATATTAGTACATACAAAGAAAAAAATATTAAATGAAAATAAACTTGACCCCGTGTACGGAATCGATAAGGTGTCAATAAAAGATTTATTACTTTCGGTGATTAAGACCGGAAAACCTACAACGTGCCTATATCGCACTCCTTGAGCACGTTCTTCCAGGCAATCTTTTGGGGATAAGAAAAGTTTTTACGCCGAAAGAATTCTTAATTCGAGGACGGAACTCCTTTCAAAGCCTTGTCTGAATTGGATTTTTGAAATCTCCCCCATAAATTATATAGGGCAATTTTTATACTTGTCTTTCCTGACAGATTTATGCGAACAAATATTTCCGCGAAAACGAAATTTAAGTTAAACTCTGAATTATAATGAAAGTTTTCACACCTTTTATTAAGAATACATTCAGAAAGAGTATACATAATTACTTTTTTTTTGAATAAACCATAAATTACGATACCTTTTGTTATAATAAGAAAAACTATGTAATTGATTATCCACACGCTCGTACAAGTTCACGTACCTACATACATACAGCCAGTGCCGGATTAAAGAATTTGCCGCCCTACGCTAAAATTGCCGCCCCGAAATGAAAATACTGATTTACCTTGTCAAAATTGCCTTCGCCGTGATTTTTTGGATGCAGATTCATTAAGTATAGGTCCAAAATCAATATTCACTGTTAAGTCACTTTCTATCGCTAAAAGACAAATTCTGGCTACTTGATAAAAAATTGTGCGAAATTTTAAGGCCCCGATAGTACGTATAAAACCCTACAACTTTTGTACTAAAAGTTTTTCTGTAGCATCTAAAATAAAGTCTCTAGGTAGGATGCAGGATATAACAATGCCCAAATATCTATGCCTAGATCCTCTAGGGGATCTATGAAACAAATGGTCTTTGTTTAGTCCTGAAAAAAAAATGCATTTCTTTTGCGTATTACCTTCTATATACAGGGTTTTATTTAACTGTCATCATTAAACATTCTCAAGATCTACAGGGTTCTACTCGACTGCAATCATTTTATTAAACAAATTTTCAATCACGATTTTCAAAAATTTGTTTTCTCGTCTCGTATAAACAAGTCGCAAATTTGGTTTCATATATAGGGCATGCCATTTGAAATAAAAAAGTTGTGTCCAGCACCACTGTTTTGATTCACTCTGTATAGATGAAAATAATTTTGTGTTGTAGATCTCTTAAATTAAAAAAGAAATTGTGTTGAAAATTTTGTATCTTCAGTAGTTATGGAGATATGGCCCGAGAACTCACTGTTGGGACACCTATATATACATGGTACCCTTTTCTGAAGTTATCAAACGTTGTGCCAAGGCACAAATCGATTTACTTTTTTTTATCTTAAAACAATTTTGTATTAAAAAAAAAAGATCCCATGAAGGAGAACATACATCTCAATATCTCGAAAAGAATTTGAATTATACAGGCTGTCTTACGAAAAATGCCCCAAGCCATAATTCCGTTATTTATGGACTTATCTTAACAAACAAAGAGGCAAATAAAATGAGACTAAAAATACTATAAAGTGAGTCCAGTTTTAATTTTTTTTTAAATTACCTTCTAGGTCAAACGACTGTCAACTTTTATTTTTCAAATGGCTCTGTATATTTTTTATTATTATATCTGGTAGAGATTTTTTTTCTAAATCCCATAATGTGCAACACTCTGATATTTGGAAAACATTTTTCGTAAAAAAAAGAAATGAACTAGTCTATTATGCAAAACGTGCTTTTCATAAAAATGTTATAGTTTGTCGTGAAAACAATGTCACTGAGGTTATTTTTCACAGTTGTTTTAAACTATCAAGTTCTTCTACTTGTACGACTTATTGTTTCCTAAAAAAAGCCGATTATGGATAACAATCACCTAACTGACTCATTGCAAGTATATTTAGAATGCAATAAAAACAGCAATCAAGCAGTACAGAAAACATTAAAGAAATAATTAAAATTAAGTCTACAACTGTGTAAGTTGCTTTGGGAAAAAATCCCTGTCTATAGAGACGCAGTGCTTGTGTTTTTATTGCATTCAAAATATGCTTGGAGTAAGTCAATCAACTAAGTATTATCCATAATCGGCTTTTTTAGGAAACAATAAATCATACAAAGAGAATAACTTGACAATTTGAAACAACTGTGAAAAATAACGCTCAGTGACATTGTTTTCACGACAAACTAACATTTTTATGAAAAACACGTTTGGCGTAATAGACTAGTTCATTTTTTTTTACGAAAAATATTTTTTAAATGTCAAAGTGTTGCACATTATTGGATTTAGAAAAAAGATCTCTACCAGATATAATAGTAAAAAATATATAGAGCCTGTAAATGTTGGATGCGAGTCGTCAGGATCGCAATGGGGCCCCCGAGCATATTCTGTATAGCTATTTCGGCCCTAATTGGGGCCTCATCAGCAGAACTGTAGCTGAAGAACTCCACTGCAACCCCGACGACCAACAAGATATACGCACGCTTAGCGCGTGAAAGCAAACATGTGAAATAATTGCGCCCCAGCACAACTATTTTCCGACTTATAAATTCGTGTCGTGAAAGCAAATAGCAACAATACCGTTGCCTTATAAGCTAACACGCACGAGATGGCAGTCGAAGCGGACAAAACGTGTCATCGCAAACATGTAAATGTTGGATGCGAGTCGTCAGGATCGCAATGGGGCCCCCGAGCATATTCTGTATAGCTATTTCGGCCCTAATTGGGGCCTCATCAGCAGAACAGTAGCTCAAGAACTCCACTGCAACCCCGACGACCAACAAGATATACGCACGCTTAGCGCGTGAAAGCAAACATGTGAAATAATTGCGCCCCAGCACAACTATTTTCCGACTTATAAATTCGTGTCGTGAAAGTCCTGACGACTCGCATCCAACATTTACATGTTTGCGATGACACGTTTTGTCCGCTTCGACTGCCATCTCGTGCGTGTTAGCTTATGAGGCAACGGTATTGTTGCTATTTGCTTTCACGACACGAATTTATAAGTCGGAAAATAGTTGTGCTGGGGCGCAATTATTTCACAATATATAAAGCCATTTGAAAAATAAAAGTTGACAGTCGTTTGACCTTGAAGGTAATTTTAAAAAAAATTGAAACTGGACTCACCTTGTAGTACTTTTAGTCTCATTTTATTTGCCTTTTTGTTTGTTAAAATTAATCTATAAATAACGGAGTTACGGCTTGGGGCGTTTTTCGTAAGATAGCCTGTATATGAAACGAAAAGCGCATCTCCGATTGAATGCTTGAATAATAGAATATACATATACCATGGCAGATAAATGGCTTATTTAATATTTTATACTGTAGAAATAAGTTCCTATTTACAAAATTTATAAGAGTGCTTAGGAAGAGATATAGTCCAGATTAACAAGGAGACATGAGACGATGAGACCCTCCTCAAGACATATCTGTGCTTTTCGTTTCTTTATTATTTTGTTCTCTGCTGAAAACGTTCCGTTGTCGTCGAAATTTCCAGAGGTTCATTCTCTTTCCCACCAATGCATATTTCATTCGCATTTAAATTTATTAAAATTATGAAACACCATTTTTCATTGACCCATGAGCTAAGCAAAAACTTTATATAAATTATTTACATGCATTAAGGGAACGAATTCTCTGCATATTTCACGGTAAATGTCAAATGCATTCTTTCAAATACTTGCTTGAACTAGTAAATAAATTATTTTTTATTATTTATTTGTCGATTCCACCGCTAAAATAATTTCAGCGTGAAAATATTCGACGAATAGAGAACGTATTTAATTTTAATATTATTTAATTTTATCTTTCGCGCACAATTATTATTAATAAATAATTAAATTTTAAAATATTTATGAAATAGTTTTTTACATGTTGAAATTTCCAGAAGCTTGCTGCACCTATGGGATGCGTGTTTTTCGTTAATTATCTGAAATTCAATGCATTATTTATGCTGTATTGTTAATTTACGGTCCGATTGCAAAATTGAAAAGAATTGCACTATCCAATCACTTATTCGAATCCCATTGAGAGAATGAGTCAGTCATTTACAAAGGTTTTTCTATTCAAATCATGAGAATAATTTTTAAATTCGAACTAATACTGAACGGAAACTGACGCATTGTGCCTGTATTTTTTTTTGTTTATAAATGAACATGTGCTGAAGAATATGAAATTCTAACGTGTTTGAAAGGCTCACGGAACAAATCTATACTTACAAGCCTCGAGGGTATTTGTAATTCAGTTGTTTCCTTCTTTTACGTTCGCATTAATAATAAATGATTCATCCTGGAAGAATTTCTTTTCATAACCGATTTAATTATTGAAACACGTTGATTACTTATTTACTTTCACTAATTTAAATATGCTTCTTAAATTGCATTCAGACCGGATTTACTTACATACGAGGTATGACAATAAAGTACTTGAAACATGGCTACATCTACTCACCGAAATATTTGCCAAATTGCTAAAGACGAGGACGTATTTTTATGTTACCTATGTAGCCATGAAACAAAAGAGCGACGATGTCAAACCAATTATTAAAAAAGCGAAAGCCGTCGTTAAACACATAAAAAAGATGAAAACAGATAATTTGTAATAATCACATCGAAAAGGGAACTTAATTTAAAGCCCCTGTCACATCATTAGTCAGTTTGATCAAACTGGACTGACAAACTAAACTAATGACATCACATGACGTCATGAAAGCTGTTTGAGCAAATTTTCTAAATTTTAGGGGTGCCTCTATATCCATCAGTCAGTTTGATCAAACTTGCCTTATGATTGGTAGATTTAAATGCGCAGGAAGAGGCGCGAAACGGAAGTCTAACGTCTAACCTAACCTATAAGGCTAACACTGCCCCTGCTTTTTTTCTATCCATTTCTGCGTAACTTTTTTAAATGACGATTTCCAAAAAAAATTAACCTCAAAGTTTGGTCAAGTTTCTAGTGCTAGTGTGACAGCGCAGATTGACGAAATAACGAATTTGATAAGTCTTGACGTCATTGATGTAGTTTGTCAGTCCAGTTTGATCAAACTGACTAATGATGTGACAGGGGCTTAAGGAATAAAGTCACACAACAGACCAAACTACATAATATGTGACAGCTGTCTTCCATCAAACGTCAATCGATCTTTTCTTCTTTCATCAGAAAATCAAAACCTACTTGTAGAACTTTTCAATTACATGTGCTAAGTTGTGTTTAGTGTGTGCGATTTACAGAGACTTGGGAAGGTTTATTTGTTAATAAAATGAGTGAAATGAAGGTGGAACTTCGCAGTGTCATAAAGATCCTGAGAAAAGAAGGCAATGGCTCAAAAATTATTTATAGAAGAATGATTGCTGTGTATGTGGAAGATGCACCATCTTATTTGTAATTATTTATTTATGAAAAAAGTGGAATTTCTGAGTCACTTCTAGCCTGGTTTGATGAGTCGCGTTGTATAAGTCTAATGTATAAGTCTAATGCGATTGTTTTTCGAGTTCTAAAATTAGATAAAATAAAAGAAAGCAATGACCCAAAAATTATATATGAAAGAATGAAAATTAGATAAAAACAATGAAAAAGATATGGAGGTACAAAAAAACAAAATACGTTAGATGATACAAGACCGATAACAAAGCAAAACACAAAAAAAAAACGAATGAAATACGAACAAATAATTCGACGAAAAGAAAGACAAACAAACATCATATAAACATGAAGAATAAAATGTTCCAAAAATAAAAGAAAAAGATAGACAATTTTGCAAGGCACAAGAAAATTTTTAAGTCAACGGGAAGTTAAAGAAGGAACTGCAAGAGACACCTAGGTTTTGTCACCAAATTTAGCTTTAAATGACTTGCCTCGCCTTGATGGTGGACAAGTTCTGTTGACTAAACGTATCAGCTGTTCCCCTCGACTAGCAAACAGTGGAGACAGGGGTGGGTTTATTACGGTGGTAAAATAACTAAAAGGGCGCCAAGTCGGACTTAAATAAATAATCAACTGATCGAAAACAATCTTGTCGACGTTCCCGAATCGACAGAATTGGGCAGAAAATCAAAAGTAAACAGAGGCTTATTTAACTCACTGGTACGTGAGGGAGGTGAACACAAACACAACAGCAAAAGTTAACAAATTTAAACTTTATTAAAACTCAAGAAATAATTCAGTTTAACAAACGCACCAGGTGATTACAGGTGATTAATTACAATAAACAAAATTCAAGCACAAATACAATGCGGCAAATTTCAGTTGTCAATTTATTCACTTAAGGGCAACGAAAACTACTATTTTAAATTATATAAACCGCATAAATTATATAAACCGAGTAATAAATTAAATTGCCAGTACCTTAACGTTAATGACAGCGTAATGTCGGTAACGTCAAGTCAGAATTACCAACCGAAGACGCCCTCTGCCGATCGCGTTCAGCGTCGACAATCCGGTTCAAATGTGATTCGCAGGGGTCGTCAGAGTTGTCAGTATGGGCGATTTGTCACCAATCGGCGATCGTTTATTTACTCCGTGTAGGGTTAGAGTAAAAGTAGAATGAGAGGGAAGCTCTTTTGATACAAGTTAAAGTGAGAGAAAAGTACGATAAAGGGAGTTGAATAAACGAATGCAGTTAAAGTAGGCGATTTGGGCGACATCTTTTGGTTACTGTGGCGGCGCGGCGACTTGAAATGTGAAAATGCTGGCAACCCTGGGGGTCGTCAAGATGGCTAGTCAGGTTTCCCTTATAGGGCCGGTAGGTTCGAAAAATGATAGAGTTGACTCGGTCTGAGCCCAACTCACTTCGGTACAACTTACGAAGGCTGAAGCGCAGTAGAAGATCTGTGCCTACAGCTAGAACTAGAAGCCTGTATAAAAGAAACGACGATATTAGCGACCATATTGACATCCGCCATAACTCGATATACTGTGTTTTTTTTTTAAATGCCATAAGGGGTGGCTGTGGAAAAGAAAATTCATGTCTTAGCTCCATTCATGTACTTTAAATTGTCAGTTTCGGCATGTGTTAGATGCGAAGCTACGACATGAGTTTTAATTTTCATGGCCAACCTTTATGGCATTAAAAAAAAATACATCGTATTTTACCTGAGATTTTCAAAACTCCCAGGCTTGGAATGGGGTTTAAAAATTAAAAAGAAGCCCCAACGCTCGTTCGCGGTGTAGTCAGGAATTCCAACAGCGCCGTTGATGAATTCTCCTCACATAAAGAGCAAGAACACCGATATTACACTAAAACACGTCTACACTTTATGCTGGTCGAACGAAGAATAAAACGGGACGTGAGTCTAAGATGGTGGTCGCTAAATAACGCGCGAAAGTTGCAAACGGTAACCAATGATGGACCATAATATAGTCACGTGGTGCCTCATAACCAATGAATGTTGCGCGTCCACGTAGACGAGGAGGAACAGTGTTGCCAAGCAAGACAGGACGCAGCCAGTCGATGCTTTGTTGTCACGTTTTCTTAGCGGCAAATTCAAACGTAACACTTACAAAAAAAAAATTCCAAATAAAAACAGAAATTAAAAAAAAAACAATGGAAGGCAAGAAGAATGAGATGGCCCTCCGGTTGAAATATTTTGAAAATGGAAGAAAACTTAAAGAAATGTCAATAATAATGACCAGAGAATTCCTTCCTTCGGGAGAATATCCGACATTCATTTGTTTTTCGTTCATTTCTATTATTTCGAAGTTCTTTTAATTTTTTTTTAATTGAAATATATTTATGTATTTTGAAAATTTTTATTCATTTTTCGCTGATATTTCTGTTTACGTAATTCTGTATTTCATTGTTGCTTGCTTCAGTTCTCTTTTGTTTGTTTTTTTCTCACGAATTATTTTTTTATATTTATTTTATTTTTGTTCGTTCATAGTCTTTTGATTTTCAATCACTAACTAACTGATCCAGAACACATGCGATCTCGATTTTTATTAATTTTTCGCTGTTCTTTCTATTAATGTAATTTTGTATTTCATTATTGCTTGCTTCAGTTCTCTTTTGTTTGTTTTTTTCTATCGAATTATTTTTGTTCGTTCATAGTCTTTTGATTTTCAATTACTAAATAACTGAACCAGAACAGACGTGATCTTTTGTGTGGGACCGACTCACACATACATATACACTGCGTTCGTAAAGTATGGAATAAATTCATTTTCTACGAAATAAACGACTTTTATGTAAAATCCTGAAACAGGTCGATTTTTAATTATAAAATGACACTATTCTAGTGGAATTTTGTATCTTCCCCTCCAACACCCTCCGAGTGACAGTTGCCCCTTTAAAATTTTTAAATGGAATGGGGTGTCATGTGATACCTCATTTAGAAGAGCTTTTCATTCTCTATTCAGTAGTATAAGAATTTTTTTGTAATTCCTATTTTTTCTAAAAAGAATAATACATTTTAAAATCAACACACAAAATTTTAAAATGAAATAATTGAAATGAAATGTTCGAACTGGGAACCGTTTGATTCATGATAATAGTACAAACGTTGCAGACGTTTATCTAAAACATTTCATTTCCAGGGTAATTTGATTAATTCCAATTTTTTTGATTTTTTTTTAAATTCATTATGAAAACGAGTAGAAACTGTAGATACTAATTTATGTAATCAACGTAGAAGTGAAAGTAATAACACCAATATCAAAGAAACTGTTCAAAATGTCCTCCTCCTACCTCTTGACTATAACCAAGACGAAATTCAAACTCATGTAAAACATTAATTAATTAATTTTAATTCTTCAAGACTGTTTGGTTTAGTTCTGGAGACTTTACTTTTTAGATATCCCCATAAAAAGAAATTAAGAGGTGTTAGATCAGGAGATCTAGCTAGAGATCTAATGTATTATTCTTTTTAGAAAAAATAGGAATAAAAAAAAATTCTTATACTACTGAATAGAGAATGAAAAGCCCTTTCAAATGAGGTATCACATGTCCCCCCATTCTATTTAAAAATTTTAAAGGGGCAACTGTCACTCGGAGGGGGTTGGAGGGGGAGATGCAAAATTCCGCTAAAATAGTGTCATTTTTTAATTAAAAATCGACCTGTTTCAGGATTTTACATAAATATCGTTTATTTCGTAGAAAATGAATTTATTCCATACTTTACGAACGCAGTGTATAATAAATTACTCTTTTGAATGTGGCGAGTTTCCCAAAACTTGGAAGACCTCTATAGTTGTGCCTGTGCCCAAGAAGTATCGACCCGAGGAATTCTCGGATCTTCAACCCATCAGTTTGCTGTGCATTCCTTCAAAAATTGCTGAAGCTGTTGTGTATCAGCAATTGAACGATTATGTGCTAACCAATAAGGTCTTACCCAAGATCCAATCTGGTTTTAGAAAATGTCATAGTACTACCACCACATTACTCAACGTAATGGACGACCTACCCCGGAATCAAGATGATACAGAAGCTTCAATCCTAACTCTGCTTGACATGTCGAAGGCCTTTGACTCAGTCAAGACAGAAACTCTGTTAAGTAAGTTACAGTTTTACGGAATATCGGGATTGAGTTGCAATGGTTTGCCTCGTACATGACCAACAGAATGCAATGCACGAAAATGCGGAACATGCATTACTCTTCCATTGAACCTGTTATTGCTGGTGTACCACAAAGATCGGTACTAGGGCCTTTGTTATTTAGCATCTTTACTGCAGATTTACCATTGCACGTAACGCATTGCAAATTACACATGTATGCTGATGACATCCAATTATATATGGTGGCGAATTTCTCTGATATCAAAACGACCTTTGACAAAATCAATTATGATTTGGAGCACATACATACTTGGTCAGTTAAAAATTCATTACTTCTAAATTGAAAAAAGTTTTATATGTGGAAACTTAAAAACAAAGTTGAGCTTCTTGAGTTGTCTGGATACAGTGTTTCGATTAACAACATACCATTAATAGTTGCAAACCACGCCAGAAACCTGGGAATCATCTTCGATTCTCATCTGCGATTCAATGAGCATGTTAATAAAATATGTCAATCAGCTTATATAAAACTGAAAACGCTCTATCACTTTAAAGGTTTACTCCCTGTGCAGACGAAGATGCTACTGGCTGAATCTCTAGGTGGGTTTATACAGCTAACTAAGAGTTAACAGTTAAGCATTAAAACTAACAACTAACAACTTAAGCAATGTTACCTGTTTATACTAATGCTTAGTTATTAGTGAAGTTGTATAAACTCCTTCTGCTTACGCATATATATTAACCTCACTTTTAACTGTTTAATTATTAATTACTAAACGTTAGTTGTTAGTGTTAGTTACTGTATAAACCCACCATCTAATCCTTTCCGTCGTGGGATACGGACATTGCTTATGGATCTCGCCTTACCGTTGAAAACAAAAGTCGCGTCGTTTGCAAAGTATTCAATATAGTTGTACTTGCTTTATCACAAACAAGCCAAGATATGGAGATCACATCACTCCTCAACTTCGTGAGCTCAACATTTTGAAATTAAATGAGAGACGACTTGTCCACTACGCGTGTTTGTTGCAAGCCATAATTAAGTGTGAATTACCTCATTATCTATTTGGTAAATTGGAATTCAGAGAAATAACAGCGACTCATGAGGTCAGACCTGTGACAACTTTAAGTATCCCGGCGCACAAAACGAGTAGCTTCCAATGCTCCTTCTCATATCTGGCAACGCACATTGTAAATCAGATGCCCAATGAGCTTATTAGCTCCTCTCCTGGAGCTTTGACGAAAAACCTGAAGTGGTTGTTGTTGCAGAATCAACTGACTAATATAGAAGTTTCCAGATTTTGACATGTTCTTTAACGTTAAACCTAACTTGATATCTTAAGTTTAGCATGTACGTATCTTATTTTAAGTTATTTTATATTTAACTGTGAAAGTAGATATTAAAATCATGATAATATGTTATCTACCTTTTGTAACAACAAGTGCATTGTAATTATTCATATTATGATTGTAATTTGCCTTACAATAAAGAATATTATTATTATTATTATTTTAACTGTCTTCCGGAGAATAACCCACATTCATTTGTTTTTTGTTCATTTTATTCCTAGTATTTCGATATTGTATCAATTTTCTTTTGTTTTATTAATTGAAATATTCTAACGATTTTTTGATTTTTATTAATTTAATTTTCTTCATCTTTCTGTTCTTTTAATTATGTATTTCATTGATCTATTACTTCAGTTCTCTTTTGTTTTCCTCTACTGAATTATTTTTTTTTGTTATTTTTGTTCGTTCATAGTCTTTTGATTTTCAATCACTAACTAACTGAACCAGAACAGACGCGATCTCTTGTTTTAACTATCTTCCGAAGAATAGCCCATATTCATTTTTTTTTGTTCATTTTGTTCCTAGTATTTCGATGTTGTTTAAATTTTGTTTTGTTTTTTTTTTTAATTGAAATATTCTCATGTTTTTTTTTTTTAATTTTATCCATTTAATTTTCTTCATCTTTCTGTTTATGTATTTCGTTGATCCCTTGGTTCAATTCTCTTTTGTCTTTTCTATCGAATTATTTTTTTTATATTTGTTGTGTTTGTTCGCTCATAATCTTTTGATTTTCAGTCACTCTCTGCCAGGACAGAATCGTCAATTTTCTTTTGATCTTTGTTCGTCTTTGTTCTGTTTCTTCCCAAGCAATTAATTCATGATTGTGTTGATGCTTTTTACAGTCCTTTTTTTCTGTTAATCCTTTGATTTTTGACGATACACCGACTAACATTGTCTTATTCTTTGTAGTTTTCCTTTTACGAATTTCAGCTTTCTTTTGTTATTTCTGTCAAATTATGTTTTCTGTTTTACAGATTTCTTTATTTTCTAACGTTTTCTGCCAGAAAAAGACCGCCGATATTTACTTTACGTTCACTTTATTCTCAAAATATTAAATTTTTTATTCCGGTTTTCCTTTGTCGAATTAATAAGTCGTATTACATTACATTTCTTCCCATTTTTTGCAGATATCGTAACATGCTTTCCGTTCGTCTTTTGTTTTCTTTTATCTAATTTTTCATATTTTGATGTAATCTCCTCAGACGAGTAAATTTTTCAATTTTACGCAAGCGTATCTTTCTCTTATTATGTTAACTTTAGATATTCTTTGCCCTTTTCGCATGAATTTTCTTTTGTCTTTTTCTGTTTCTTTTCTCTTCTTTTTAGGTCAACTAATTTTCAGGAAATTTCTAAATTTATCATAAATTTTAAACGATCATTCGAGAACATTTTAAATTGTACACTTTATTTGGAAAAATTAATTTAAAAATGTGAAAGTGTTCAGTTCCTATTAATGAAATAGATTAATTACCAGCTCACTACCCTCCGACTCGATGGTTGTATTGAATCTAAATCAATTACTGCGATAACTCGGGTACCTAATTGTGTTACCCCGTGAACATTAGATGATGCAAATCATATTTACCTGCTGTAAATTGAAGCCAACGTAGTAGGGGTGAAATATTGAATAATGTGTAGGGTGTCACCATGGTGATTTATTCCGCTAGTCATTACACCGGAAAAAAATTGAAACCGTGGGCACTCGACCAACATTAACACGATGCCCTCAGTTGCTTTATTATGTGAGGCGTAAAAAAAATTATAATTTAAATCAGAACTGAGATTCATCGTTTCCACAAAATATGTATTTCCCTTGTTTAATTAACGGAATTTTAAAAGCTATTTGCTATCATTTTGTAAATATTTTTTTACTCAATGTATGATAACCAGTGATCAATATAAAAACGAATTAGAGTAGGCGTTGGAATTTAAATGCATGTCTTGGATAACGTCATATTAATACTAATTGTTAATCAATTGTGACGTAACAAGTGTTTTTTTTTTAATTTGAAGTCGAAGTTGGCGCTGAAACGTTTATTGTGAACAAACCACACAACATATTCTTCACTTATTAAACAAATAAATAAAAACCTACAACTTTACTGGTCTTAATGGCTGTGAAATTATTAATTCTAATCGTTGTAAAAAAAATATTATAACAAATAATCGAAATGTCCGCCACCTTCGTCGAAACATGTTCGAATTCTTCGCACAGTTCCTTCACTAACATTTATTAACATGTGAGGATGCTCATTAATTTCATTAATCTTTTCTGTGCCGCAATTCATCTAGCCCATGTACTGACTGCTGATAAATTATAATATTATACGGTGTATTTTTTTTTAAATGCCATAAAGGTTGGCCATGAAAATTTAAACTCATGTCGTAGCTTGGCATGTAACACATGCCAAAACTGAGAATTTAAAGTAAATGAATGGAGCTAAGACATGAATTTTCTTTTCCACAGCCACCTCTTATGGCATTTTTAAAAAAACACATAGTATTTGTTTCGGAACCTTAAACAATTATTAATCTTGCAACAGCTACTGCAACTACATCACGCTCAAGTGGATAGTCGCTTGTAGTGTTTTTGGGGTCGATCTAGTATGTCTTCCGATGTCTTTATCATGCAGAAAAAAATCATTCGATCTATTGCAGGTATTTCTAGGACTACCTCATGTAAAGGTAGTTTTAAATCATTCAATATTCTTACACTTCCGAGTGTTTTTATATTTAATATATGCGTTTACGTGTATAATAACAAATCAAATTTTAGCACAAATAGTGATGTGCATCAGACAAATACACGCAATAAGAATAATTTCAGGATCCCTTTTGCTAGATTGTCGGTCACGCAAAACTCCACAAATTATTTAGGAATTAAAATTTATAATAAACTCCCAAACGAACTGAAAATATGCCGTAATGTTACAGTTTTTAAAAAATTGCTAAAACAATATTTAACTTCCAAATGTTATTATTCTGTAGATGAATTTCTGTAAACGAGTTATTGTGGAATAATCATACTGTATGTAGTCATATAGGCATCTTAGTTTTATTGTAACGAGCGTCTAAATAAAAACCTGGTCAAGTGGGTTGTGATCGAGACTTTTTCCATTGCATTTACATAGCAGAATTACTAAATGTAGCCTACTTGACCAGGTTTTTATTTAGACACGAGTTAGTTTTGTTGTTCTCTATTTTGTTTTGTGTTTTCTTTTTTTAATTTTCTGATATATGTAGTATCACTTGACGCTTTTCTAAACATGTACCTACTTGTCACTTGAAGAATAAAGCATTATTATTATTATTAAATCGAATTTTTTACATATGGCCATAAAAAGAAATCACAAGGAGTGAGGTCACAGGATCTTAAGGGAAAAGGGATAGCTGTGTTTCGACTAATAATTCGCTGATCGAAAAATTCACTAATCAAGTTTAAGGTCTCATGAGTTGTATGCACAATTGCACAGTGTCTTGTTGAAAGAAACCATGTGTTAGTTCATCGTCATGGAGCTCATCGAAAAAGCGCAATAGAATCTTCTCTCGTTACCTTCTTGCTGTCAACATACCTTCGAAAAAATACGGTCCAACTATTCTGCGCCTCGAAATTGCTGCCCACACGCCTACTTTTTGAGGATGCAGTGGTCTCTCTTGAAAAAAGCTTGGTTTTTCGGAACACCACAGCCTCATATTTTGTGAGTTAACATATCCTTGTAAATAAAACCAGGCTTCATCCGCAAAAAAAAAATTCTCCAAAAAGTCGCCATTAAGATTATTCAGAAACCAATGACAGTATTCTATTCGTTGTGGATAATCAGCTTCATGCAATTGTTGGACAGAGGTTAAACGATAAGGATTAAAAAAAAATCAAGTTACTTTTTCAGTTTCCGTTGACAACCTTGTTTATTTTGACATGTTTATATTTTTCACTTCTGACGAAGCTGTCGAACGACGGCGAAACGTTAAATGTTTGTGCGCTGTTTAGTGTCCGTTTAAAAGATTTTGTGATACAATTTTCATCGGACAAGAACCAACTTTAGATAAGGATACAAGTGAATATTTTTTTTAAAGATTTTCTGGCAGGTGCTAACAGATAATTGAAGTTGTGATATAGGCCGCAGAGAAGTTTAAGGGACTTCTTCCATAATTTGTCTTGCATTTTTAATCACGACTGCTGCCTTTTTTACGTGAAATGGAACCACTTTCACGAAACCGTTTAACACACTGACGTAACGAACGGCTGACTACATTATAAGGGACGACTAAATTTGAAAATTGTTGGCGGAATTCTTCAAAACAATCGTAGATGGAATACTAAGGTTACTGTATTTAGAAGGTACCGCCATTCATTTCCGCGGCTTTCATCTCTCAAATTAAAAAGGACGCGATGAAACGCTAGGAAGAAAAAGGATAGATACATAACAAGTTACTGTTGCTAAAGAGTTTAAGAATGAAATTGATTAACCCCAAATTAAAAGAGATAGAAAGTTGGCGCTACCTTCTCAATACAGTAACCTTATGGAATACTAAGGTACTAAATCAACATACTTCGTATAGTGGTAACGCATTTAGTGATTTTTTATATCTATCCTTGTCGCACATTCCTCTCATGTAGGGATAAGAAACAGTTGGAAATATTATTTGAAGTGACGTTTGTCAAAGTTACTGTCAGTGGTTAAGAAAATTGAGTTTAAATATCGCATCCCAAACTTTTATCGCATGACATGATTCCGCCTTTTTCGTAAAAGAAAAATCCTGCCCTTCTTAAAATAACAACTTTTTGATTGGTAAATAACTTAACAGACTTAACTAGACATAACCTAATACACTTTTAAATTGAAACCAGTGACATTGCGGTAAACAGAATCCCCTAAAACTGTTGTCTTCCTTATTGCTCTTGCGACAATTGTATTTGTTATCTTTGTTTCTCAATTCTCTCACGAGAGGAATGGGATTGCGTTACCTGTACGGAGTGTTGATTTAGTACCTTATGGAATACTGCCATTCATCTTCATCTCGACGTCCGTTACGAAAGTACGACTCAACAATGAAGATTTTATGTTCTTGCAGCAAAACCATTTTGGGCTGATGGCAAATTAATTAATCAAATACCTTAAGAGGCCTTTTACAAAGCGCTAATTTTTCAAAAAGTTTTTCTGAGTAACCATTGTAAATTATAACCTCAAATTTTCAGTACGTATTCATGAGGTAATTATCTAGGTCTCACGTTGACATTTAAAAAAAAAAATTTTTTTTGAAAGATCAAATCGGTATCTCCAAAACTATAGAGAATTTTGAGAAAAAGAAAACGTGAGACCTAGATATGATGTTCTACAGCATATTTAAAAAAAATCAATTCTGTGAATTTACTAATAGCTGAGGAAAACAAATTCAAAATTTTCGGGAAATCTCGTCGTTGTAATAGAGCGCCTCTAACGGTGAGCTGTCTAAACTACAAATTTCGTATTCGGGGCACATTAGCTACGAAATTTGTAGTTTAGACAACTCTCCGTTAGAGGCGCTGTATTATAACGACGAGATTTCCGTATTCGGGGCACATTAGCTACGAAATTTGTAGTTTAGACAGCTCTCCGTTAGAGGCGCTGTATTACAACGACATTTCCCAAAAATTTTGAAGCTGTTTTTCTCAGCTATTATTAAATTCACAGAACTGATTTTTTTTAAAATATGCTGTAGAACATCATATCCAGGTCTCACGTTTTCGTTTTTCTAAAAATTTTGTATAGTTTTTGAGATATCGATTTGACTTTTTCAAAAAAATGTTTTTTTTAATGTCAACTTGAGACCTAGGTAATTGTCTCATGAATGCGTATTGAAAATTTGAGCTTATAATTTACAATGGTTACTCAGAAAAACTTTTTTAAAAATTAGCGCTTTGTAAAAGGCCTCTTAAGAATAAAGCAGAATAACCGTTTATTTATACACCAACTTGAATTTAAACTAATAATAATATAATCAATAAACGCCAGCGTTTTGACACAAATTTTGACATTTGATACGCCACAGAAATTATGATCCGTTCACAATCGACTTTCCACAGCTTACTTCGACTTCAAATTAAAAAAAAAACACTCTTTATACAGCCTGTTTACTAAACATGCGGCAAAAATTAAGGGGGTTATTCCTTGGGCTATTTTAAGATCTTTCCTTAGATGATTTTCGGAAAGACGCTTTGTTTCGAAGATACAGGGCGATAAAAGTTTGGATATTTTAAAAAATTTAATGTAGTCTCAGTAAAACGATGGTGCCATTTGAAGACATTAGTGTGGAAAATGAAAAAAAAAAAAAAATGAAAAATAAGATAATTGGTGTGTGTCATGCAGTAAGAAACACCCCTGGTGTTTTTGAACTATTCGGCAGTCAATGAGGAGAAGATTGGATGCATGCATCCAAGCTATTCAGCAGTTATATGTAATGAAGAATCTTGAAAGTAATAAAGTACTGTTTCTTTTCGAAAAGCTTTTATCACCCTGTATCTTCGAAACAAAACGTCTTTCCGCAAATCATTCAAGGACACAAAAATTTTAAAATAGCCTGAGGAATATCCACCTTAATTTTTGCCGAGTGTTTAGTAAATACCCTGTATAACACGCCGGAAATGTTGTTTAACGTTAGTCACGCAGTTGTTTGTAGACTGGAAAAGTATCTTGGTGCAAGCAGTGGTCGTTTTACGCATCTGCTTTAATTTTCTTTAAATAAAACGTTTTGCTTGCTTTGGTTGTTTTAATTTGAAATTAAGGTTAAGTTCAAATAGAAACGTCAAAAGTAACCGAAGGAACGTTCGATGAACTAAATGCACACGTGCGTGTTTGGTTGCAACGCCAACTCTAATTCGTTTTTTATTTGATCACTTCTTATAATACGAAACATATTATAATAAATGAAAATGAACGCGAATTGCACTCAAAACAACTTTGTTATGACAATAAAATTTGTATTAAAAATCGTCTTCACGATGACCTATAGCCAGTGTTGTTAAAGATACATTTCTAATGATATCTAGATACAGATACAGATATTTCCGAAAAAATGTATTTAGATTAGGGTGACCATTTTTTCTGCGGTCCGGGACATTGAACCCGGCAGGGGGGGGGGGTTAAAAAAATAAAAAATTACACTTGATTTACAAGGTCTTTTCTTGCCCGCCATTTGGAAGGATTCTAAAAAAAAATTAAATTTACTAAATTTAAACAATTATGTTAAAAAATTAAACTATGTTTAAATTTAATCAGGGTTGGAAAGTTTAAAACAAACTGTTTAAAACATTGTGTTTAAAACAAGTTTAAAACACCCAATTAAAAACAAACCCTTTGTTTTAAACAAAGTGTTTTAAATATGTTTTTTTTTTAATTGATGTTTTAAATTCGTTTTTGTAGTTTTAGGCGTAGAAGAAACACTTCTGATGTAAGTGTTTTGTATTATTGATATAATTTATATTTAATAATCAAAAATTAATTGTCTTATCTAATGATCTATTTGAATTTGGCTGTGTATTGGCGTTGGCGCTGATGGTAACACTGTAGCTCTCGATAGTTTCTTGATATATCTACATATTTTTTATTACATTAGATTGGTTACAATCAGTCTGGTAATAGTTATGTATAATCACTAGAATTGAAAAACATCTTTCAGCATTTATTATTTATTTATTATTGTAAATTAGATGTACAGTGTATTAATATAGTTGGTGGTCTAATAAGGTTTGGTTTAAGTTAGCAAATGATAATATGAATTCGAATATTTGTATTTTGTATTTTATTGTTGCAATAACAAAATCAAGTGTTTTACAAAAGTCAGAAATACAAATAAGTATAACTAATTGAGAAAGTAGTAGGGTGACCATACGAAAAAACATGCGTGTGTTTTAAAAATTCTGAAAATTCGTTGGTAGGATAGAATGCATCATCTTTTAAAAGCGATATTAATTTCATTTCAAATATTTTATAAGACCATTATCTTTTTATTATTGGCAATTGAATATAGAGTTTAATACATATGCTGTTTGGTCCTGAAACATAAAGAACATAGAACGTCTATTTAGTGCATTTAATTTTGTATATTCTAAATTAAAATATCAGTTAGAATATCGTTAGAAATAGAAAAAGCTGGTAAACTATGTACATAGTTTCAATTTTCAAGGACGTAAATAAGAAATAAAAAATAAAATTGAAATTAGAAATTGCATACATTGTAGAAAAGCATATGTAGAAAACATTTTTAGACGAAAATTAAAAACCCAAAACTGTTTTCTATTTTTTCCATTTCAATCCTAAAAATTGCAAAATGAATGTCTCTAGAATTTTTATTGTAAATATTTTTAAACTTTTATCATTTCGCAATACAACTAAGAACTACTTTTTCCTTTTTACTATGTATTTAGGTTGTGAGAGTATTTGAAGCAATTAAAAAAGTATTATAAATTTGAACAAAATATTTGTTTTATTTAATTTTAAACAGTTTTTTTTTTGTTTAAAATATGATTAATTTCAAATCAATTTTAAACATGTTTTAAACAAAAAAACTGTTTGAAATTAAATAAAACAAGTGTTTTTTTTTTAAAACTGTTTTTTTCCAACCCTGAATTTAATGCAACTGCTTTTCCTGTTTCGAATATTGTAGAAAGTACGGTTTGTTTTTCTAACCCCTAAAAAATAATTACTAGTAGCACTTGATTTAGGGACGTTTTCATAATAGTGCTAAAGGAGACTTTAAATTAAAGTCTCCTTTAGCTAAAGGAGACTTTAAATTAAAGTCTCCTTTAGCACTATTATGAAAACGGCCTTAGGTTGATGAGATATTTTGCTAAATTCAGTATTTCCTTATAAAATAAGCTTTACAATTCTGTGGTAGGCAGTTAAAAGGGCATAAGTCACATTTTTTACAAACCGGAGTTATGAACTTGAATGTATTCAAAAATGAAATTTGTGAATATTTCGTCCAACATAAGGGTTTAACTAAAGTTATTCATTATAGTATTTCACATTCGGGCGATCAAAACGGACGAAATATTCACAAATTTCATTTAATACATTCAAGTACATAACTCCATTTTACAGAAAATGTGACTTATGCCCTTTTGACTTTCTACCACAGAATTAAAATACAATACTCTTAATTTATAGAAAACGATCACCAAAACAGCGAAAAGCAGTTTCACGGGTTTAGAAATAACGGTTATATTATGCCGAGTGATCCAGATTTCATGGCAAGAGTTTGTTCATTATATGCATTTGTTCATTATATGCCCAATGCTGACAATGCAAGGCTCCGAAACGGTTCCGTACGTGGAAATACATACTATAGAAACTAAATTATTTTGATAATAAACGGATTGGTAATTCCGGGACTTTTCCGGGACGCGTACCTATGCGGGACGCAAAGTTAAAATCCGGGACTGTCCCGGAAAATCCGGGACGAATGGTCACCCTAATTTAGATGCAAGTACAGATACTTTCTATTTGCAAGTATCTAGATGCAGATACAGATACAAAAAAAGTATCTGCAGTTTATCAAGATACAACTGTAGAATTGAATATCATGCGTATGATTATATTTATTCCTTTAAAAAATAAACCTATTAAGCAGTTTAATAATTCTTTCTCTTTTTTATTTTTTATGATTTATTATTCTCGATTTGATATTCTCGGCCCTAAGGGCCGGTTTACAGAAAGTGAAATCAACATTTAATTTTAAATTAAACTAATTACACGACGTTTATTTTGAACGCATCCCTGTTAAAATTAGGTACGTTGGATCAAATCAAAGTCACTGATTGTGACCAAGGGAGCGTTCCCGTAAACATGAAATAACGTTAATAATTCAGAAAATCGAAAGTTGCATTTGCATATACAGGATGTCCCGTGACGTAATATCACCACTTCACCTACGTGGTAGTCAATTCAAACTAAATAAAAAATTCTAATAAAGTTTTCTTCTAAAGTAAACGGTTTCAAAAATACTGGGTGTTGAATGTTTAATTTTTTATTTTTTAAAATTTTAAAGTTCATCTAATCTTTTATCTGTTCAAAATGACCCCCGTTGTTTGCTAAACACATTCTAGCGCGCTTCAAAAGAGTTCTAGTTGAGATCTAGAAATCCGACAGTACATTTTTGAGGCTGCACAATTAATTAAACATAACAATGACATGTTACAAAATGCAACAAGATATCTATTGGAGCGCGCTAGAATGTATTTAGCAAACAACGGGGGTGATTTTGAACACCTTTTGAGATAAAGTTTTTTACTATTTAGTTTGAATTGATTATTAGGTGAACGGATAAATAATTGGATGAACTTTAAAATTAAAAAAAATAAAAAATTAAACATTAAACACCCAGTATTTTTGAAACGGTTTACTTTAGAACAAAACTTTAATAGAGTTTTTTACTTAGTTTGAATTGATTATCACGTAGGTGAAATGGTGACATTACGTCGCGGGACACCCTGTATCTATACAGAGTCCGCAGTTTTATGAAAGCTTAAAATTTGTATCTAAGTATCTCAGATGATTAGATACTCACGTAAATGTATTTAGATACAGATACAGATATAAGCTTTTAACAGTATCTGAGATACGTATCTAGATACTCAAAACGTATCTAGATACTGTATCTAGATACTTGCATCTAGATACTTGCATCTAGATACTTGCATCTAGATACTTGCATCTAGATACTTAACAACACTGCCTGTAGCTATGCAGCTTTACCGATGAATATAAGCATGTTTAACATCAAATATGTAATTTAATACACTTAAGTGCGATATACCGATTTATAGCAATCTAAAAAAATATATATATCGTATTGAAACCAAAAGTGGACGGATACACTTCGTTTGTTTTATTACACCACAAAACGAAACTGGATTCTCGCAGTAAATTTACTTTTTACGTTTTGCAGTCGTCGAGAACGATCAAACACGCAATTTACCGTAGCAGAGAACAATGTGTAATATCAAAATAATGTTATATATTTTCAGTAGATAATTGGACCATAATTGCACTCTTCCAGACGGAGAAGTTTTAAAAACACATTAAAATTTAAATAAATGCGCAAGTTAATTATACGTCTTTCCAGCCAATTTTAATGCAGACGTAACGTTATGTAATAGTTCCATTTTCATTTGCTGCAGTATGCTCATTTTATTAAAGTAAATTAAAGCCCCGCATTTAACGTTAAGCAATAATTAATTAAATACTTAGGCCCGGTATTATAAAAGCAAGTTAATTTTAACTCCCAGTTTATTGCCATAACAACAATTGTGTCCACAATTGTTACCATGGGAATAAACCGATAGTTAAAGTTAACTTGCCTTTATAATACCGGCCCTTAGGGGGTCGTTTTAATTCATACTTGCAACCTAACGACGGTGGTATCTCCTTAGTAACGTGGTAACTAGTAACGTGGTAACTAGTAACGTGGTAACTAGTAACGTGGTAACTACTAACGTGGTAACTAGTTGGAACCTTCTTGTTTTGGTATTCTAATCGTAACAGATCAGTCGCAAAGTACAGTTACCGCCGAAAAAACTGGTACAAGGCTTAAAATTCATAAAATGTAATCCATGAAATTTTATATTTTTAAATGGATCATTCAGGTTTTGTGTTAACCATTCGAAAATTAATTGTTTTCTAATTTATTTAAATGAGGTAGCGTATCTCTCTTTCTACACATTAATGAAAACTGAAGAAAATACTATTACATTACACATTTGTTGTACCAGTTTTTTTAGGCGACAACTGTACATCTAAAATTGCAACCACTTTAAAACAGCGGTAAACTTACTCTCGTCAGTGTGCGCATGGGCATTGTTAAGACACGAATAATTATGTTAATAGTTAGCTATAAAAAAAAAGTTTTTATTGTTGTCAATGAATGTATGTCATAAAAAGAAAAATAAATTATATCATTTTTCTCAGAAGAAATTAGTTTCTAGAAGAACCTGAATGATATCTGACCACGGATAGTGATCAGCTTTATCACAAGTGTGTGTTTCACAAAATTTGGCGATCGTGACAGGACAGTGTGTGTATTGAACTGTGAATTTGTGGGACGATGATAACAGACTGTTTTACTGAATTTTCGTAATTGGAGTATAAGTGGAATGGAGCGCGCGAAGAAGTCTAGATCAGTTCTCCGGCGGTCATTCACTAATACAGCAAATCAATTGACGGATCTAATGTCTAGAGAAAACGTTGATGTTTTGGAAAGCCGTACACAATTTTCCATTTGGCAAGAGAAAAATGATGCCCTATGTCAGCTAAATGAGGAAATTTATGAACATTTATTGGCCGACGACGATACATCTGAACAAGTTTTGGAGGAAGAGATGCAAAAGTCAGATGAGTACAAGCAACAATTCATAAATGTAAACTTACGCTTGAATCAAATTATTGAGCCATCAGCAAAAGATGACGTAAACAGTCAAATTAGTGACAGCAGTTAATAATGTTTCATCTGTAAAGAAACATAAATTCAAACTTCCTCATCTGGAACTGAAGAAATTTAATGGAGATATAACAGAATGGTTGTCATTCTGGAGCACTTTTAAGAAAGTTCATGATAATGCTGCTATACCTAACGAAGATAAGTTCCAATATTTGCTGCAAACTATTGTACCTGGTTCTCGGGCTCAAGAAGTTGTTGGAAGCTTTCCATTAACAGAAGCAAATTATCCGAAGGCAATTGAATGTCTCAAATCTCGTTTCGGTAGAGATGAATTACTTGTGGAAGTTTATGTCAGAGAATTACTGAAACTTGTTTTGAACAAGGGACTTCAACATGAAAATAGAAATGATTTGTCAATATTATACGATCGCATTGAAACCCAAATGAGAGCTTTAGAAACGCTAAGTGTTACAACGGACAAATGTGCTGCAATATTATATCCGTTGGTGGAATCATGTCTTCCAGTAGAACTTCTACGACTTTGGCAGAGATCAGATACAGTTGGATCAGTTCAAACTCGTCTTCAGAGTTTAATGACTTTTATGAAAAAAAGAAGTGGAACATGATGAGCATATTTCATTAGCGACGAATGGTTTTGGATTGAATGCTCCAAGTACATCAAAAAAGAAACATAAGTCCAAACTAAAGAGCGAAAATGTGTCGACAGCAGCGGAATAATGTGTATTTTGCAATGGAAAGCACGAAAGTGACGCTTGCTTTAAAGCACAGAAAATGAATCTGCAGGAGAAGCGGAAGATTTTGTCTGAACAGAAGGCGTGTTTCCTTTGTCTTAAGATGGGACATAAATAAACCAGATAAATCCATTAGCGAGGAAAAAGCATTATCCAATTTTTCTAAAACACACGTGTTTTTACAAACGTTAAGGGTAAAAATACGTAATGATACAACTATGCGCGAAGTACGAGCTCTAATCGATACGGGATCGTAACGATCTTATGTTTTAAAATCTACTGCTAAAGAGATGGAATACAAACCTAAGAGACAAGAGAATATTTGTCATTCTCTCTTTGGTGGAAATTTAACTGAAAAGAAAGAGCATACATGCTTTGAGATTAGATTGGTGAGTACAGATGACAACTATGCCTGTAAATTTGATGCTTTAGATCAATCAGTAATTTGTCGTAATGTTGGGACAATATACAATGGACCATGGTTAGCTGAGCTAAGAAAATGTGGAATACAGATCAGTGACTGCAAAGAACATGGACCGATTGAAGTACTGATAGGAACAGATGTTGCAGGAAAATTGTTTACTGCCCAACAGTACAGTCTTAACAATGAATTAGTAGCAATAGCTACACATTTAGGTTGGACTCTTCTAGGGAAGATACCAATTAAACATGAGAAGAGTTACTCGACAATGTCAGTTACAGCACTGTTGACAAAAGAAATAAAAATTGAAGAATTATGGTGTTTAGATGTTTTGGGAATTACGGATCCAGGAGAAAGAAAATCTAAGCAAGAAATTGAAGAAGAAGTAAAAATCCATTTCAAAAATTCAGTGAGAATTGACGAGAAAGGAAGATATGAAGTACAGATGCCTTGGCGCGCAGATCATCCATTACTTCCTGATAACTTCAATGTAGCCAGAAAAAGATTGAGCAATGTCATAAAGAAGTTAGAAGCTGAAGCATTGTATGAAGAATATGGTAACATTTTTGAAGAGTGGGAACGTATGGGTATAATAGAAGACGTAACAGAGGTAAATACATCTGGACCAGTTCATTACTTATCACATCGTCCAGTCATTAAATCTTCGAGTGCCACCACCAAAATAAGGCCCGTATTTGATGCATCTGCTCATGAAAAAGGAAAACCATGTCAGAATGATTGTTTAGAAACCGGACCAAACCTGATAGAATTGATTCCTTCTTTATTAATACGTTTTCGACTACAGAAGATTGGTGTAATATCTGACATTGCGAAAGCTTTTTTGCAAATCGGTCTTCAGGAGAGTAACAGAGATTTTCTCCGTTTTATTTGGCAGACAGTCGATGGAAAAATGAAAGTATATCGGCACAAGAGAGTTGTGTTTGGAGTATGCTGTAGTCCCTTTCTGCTTGGTATGACCATTTTGTACCATTTAGAACGAATGTTAGCTTGTAATACCGAAAAGGTTAAATCACATTCTATTACGATTAATAAATTAATAGAATCATTTTATGTCGACAATTGTATTACCTGCGTAAACGATGAAGAAGAACTCCACACCTTTATAAAAGAAGCTACTGAAGTAATGGCGGAAGGTTTATTTGACCTTAGAGGGTGGGAGTACACAAATGATAATTTAAAGAAACCAGAAGTTTCTGTATTAGGATTAACATGGAACAAACAAAAGGATACAATTTCAATAAGTAATTCCTGTTTTCAGTCGACAGAAGAAGTCAAAATAACTAGAAAATATGTTTTGTCAGTCACTCAACGTATTTTTGATCCAGTAGGATTTACTTGTCCCGTAACATTAAAATTCATATTGCAGAAGACTTGGAAAGATAAGTTACCATGGGATGCAGAACTTGAAGAGGAAATCTCAAATAAATTTCGAAAATGGCAAGTTGAATTATCCCAGTTAATTGAAATAGAAATTCCTAGATGGATCAATTATGATATAAATAAAGAATGTCGTTTAAGTCTTCATACATTCTGTGATGCAAGTCAGGACGCTTATGCAGCTGTTGTATTTTTAAGAATCAAAGTTGGCTCTGCAGTTTCAGTACATCTTATGCAAGCTATTTGAGCGGTGCAAAAGCTAAAAAAGGTGGTGCATAAGGGTGCATTAGGGGTGCAATAAGGTGCACCAAAAAAACTTCGAAAATTCTCACTGGGGGGGCTAGCTAATTTTCTATTTTATTTTTTTTCTCAGCTATTTGAGCGGTGCAAAAGCTAAAAAAGGTGGTGCATAAGGGTGCATTAGGGATGCAATAAAGTGCACCAAAAAAACTTCGAAAATTTTCACTGGGGGGGCTAGCTGACTTTCTATTTTATTTTTTTTCTCAGCTATTTGAGCGGTGCAAAAGTTAAAAAAGGTGGTGCATAAGGGTGCATTAGGGGTGCAACACGGTGCACCAGAAAAACTTTGAAAATTTTCACTGGGGGGGGGGGCTACGGTTAACTTGGCCCCTCCCAGTGAAATTTGCCTGCAGTTTCTCTCCTGAAGGGGTGCAAAAATTTATTTTGATGGTGCATAAGGGTGCATTAAGGGTGCAATCATTTGGTGCAAAAAAACTTTGAAAAACGTTACTGGGGGGGGCCAAGTTAACTGACCCAGAATTCGAATTAGCAGAGAAAAATTTACTTCGATTGGTTCAAAACGATTCGTTTGATGCAGGTAGATGTAAAGAAATATCTTCTCTGCGAATATTTACTTAGAGGCCTATGACTGCGATTGTGATTTTTAAGATGTGGTAAAGTTAAAAATTTTAGGGGGCGCTAGAAAATAATTGATTCTCAAAGTGGGCGGGAGACGAAATTAGTTTGAGAACCTATGCTGTAGACTCTTCAGCATTATGTAGAAGGGCAAAATGTCGACAGAAATTACGTGAAGATTTGCGGAAGCGATTTAGATTAGAATACTTAGGTCAACTGAAGCTTTGGTCCAAAAAGAGGTGTTCTCGATCGGTGTGTATTGGAGATATTGTTATAATTGGTGACGATCAATCACATCGTATAGATTGGCCATTAGGACGTGTAGAGGAGCTATTACCGGGCAAAGACGACGTGGTTCGACTGGTGCGTTTACGTACAAAGTCAGGTTTTTTGCTAAGACCTATTCAACGTCTGCATCTGCTAGAAGGAGCTGCTCAAAATATTAATAAAACGGATGAGAGTGAAAAGAATTACGTAACTCGGAGTGGACGTGTAGTTCGAAAACCGAAAGAATTAATATTTACAGTTGGTTCTTGTCCGATGAAATTTGTATCACAAGTTTTTTAAACGTAAAATGTATAGTGCGCGATTTAGTGTCCGCTTAAAAAATTTGTGATAGAAAGAATTAATGTTATGAATTGTTAGATTTCGTGTCTCTATTTGTTTGTTTTGGCTCATCTTGTAGAAATTCTTCGCCAAGGTGGGAGAATGTTAAGACACGAATAATTATATTAATAGTTAGCTATAAAAAAAAAAGTTGTTATTGTTGTCCATGAATGTATGTCATAAAAAAAATAATAAATTATATCATTTTTCTCAGAAGAAATTAGTTTCTAGAAGAACCTGAGTGATATCTGACCACGGATAGTGATCAGCTCTATCACAAGTGTGTGTTACACAAAAGGCATGTAAGGAATAACGTTTTAACAAAAGTTTTAATTAAAATGGCAGATTGCGAAGCAGCTTTTAAGTTCAATCAAAACTGCAGTGACAGTGAGAAAAACCTTCTAAAAAATGTTACTTCTTTTTTCTAGGCTAGAACCACTCTAATACCTTAATCCTACACATCTTTAATAATTTAAAACTTTTTGATAAGGTGAAGTGGGGTAAATGTGATATAGTTTTTTAATAGTTCACGAAGAAAAGGCCAAAACTAATAATTTTAATGGAATCAACATTTTTTAAAAATTTATCTATGATTTAAATGTAGTTCCTAATCGATACCTGGACTTTTCAGTTCCTTTTTGAAAAATGTTAGGTAATTTTTTTAAAACGATGTCAGTATATCGCATTTACCCCAACGTTTGGGGCAAATGTGATAATGATGTCTACCTACCTATGAATAATTCTCTTGAAATGGAATGGAGCTAATGTATAACAATTATTGTAGTTTATTAGTTATTTTGGTTTTTACAAAACTAAAATATCTCGATCAAGAATATTGCTAAACACATGTCAACTTGAATGTTACCTTATATTATGACCTGTGCTATGACCAGCGACTGTCTCGCCGCTTGCAGCTACACTAGTAGGTAATTTCGTTTCATCTAGTGTTGTGCTTATTCGTATACAAATTTAAAGAGTTGTAAGGTATATGGCAGCAGGAGTAATAAATTTGCGTTAAAATTATGACACATTATCACAATTGCCCCTTTATCACATTTACCCCACTTCACCTTATAAGAAATTTAAGTAACTTAAATAAACTAGTTTTCCACTGTGAGGCTTCAGTGTATTACCATTGCGTCGTGAATACTACTACACAAATCCTTCATTTGCGCATAACACATAACACTTAAGAAAATAATGTTGGACAAGGACCAGATTTTCTGTTTCTTTTTTTTATTGTATATGATTTTCAAATTAACAAAGCGCGGCAAGACGGTAGAGATAGGGCACATTTCAGAATTAACCGGTTACTCCACCGGTAGACATTTTAAAATTCTAAAGTCCACTGTAAAGCCATTAATAACAATAAGTTATTTAAGCTATAATAAGTTATCAACTTATTATAGCTTTACAGTGGATTTAAAATTTTTTAAATGTCTACCGGTGGGGTAACCGGTTAATTCTAGTGTGCCCATACGGTAGACGTACTATCGATATCATAAAAAACTAGGACAACTTTTAAATCTAGTAACCATGCATTTCCGTTATTTTATTATGTATTGAGTCTTACTTTGCTGTCAAGTCAGTAACTGTTTTTGTTAACGCTGAAATTCTGAGCAATTTGTCTAACTGTGACACCCTTTTCTATGCAAACAGCTATCCTAGCTTTTAAAACAATATTTACTGTAGAAATGATTGACAATTTCAAATAATTTTAAATTTGTGGTCGGTAGCACTTTTACACAGCTTTTACAAATCTTGTCCTAGTTTTTTATGACGTTCGCAAGCGCACAGTACGACAATGAAGTTTGCTGCATGTGTCATTTGACCACTGAATTACAACCATGAATTAGAATGCGAAAACAACTAGGTAGTATATACCACCAGAGTAAAGTGCTCGGTAGTAGCAGAATACAACGTTGTAACTTGCAACTCCGATTAGAATGACCCCCTTATGCCCGTATGCATCGAATACTTTAACCAAGTTTAAATTTTAGTGACGTTTATAATATGACATTTGTCGTTTCACAACATAGTGTAAGTCACATTCTAATACGCTTAAACTTAAGCTGAGTTAATTTGTTCGGTGCATACGACCATTAGACCTTACTTCAAAAAATAGCACCGCATAAAAATATTTTTCTACTTTGCGTTCACAATGAACTCATTGTGACACCAAAAACAGTTTCACAATGAAGCTCATTGTGAAACTGTTTTTGGGGAAATTTTAGTCAATTTTTAATTGAAAATATTTAATAGATTTTACAAAATAATTCATTATTTATTTGTTATGTAACAGAGTACTCACAATGAAGCTGGATAAGAAAAATTAATAACTTGTCAATGTGATTTTTGTTTAAAACGAAAGGTTGTCAGTGTTGCCACGCATTACAACTATAATTCCCCATATACTAACGAGATCCGATTTTTAACAATATTTTTCATATTTTTGTTCAATAAGTGACGCAAAGTAGAAAAAATAGTATATTATACACGTTTCACAAGAGGCATTGTAACACTCGTTCTGTTGGGGCACTCCTAGCTCGCTACGCTTCGCTAGTCGTACCCCAACCCCACTTGTGTTACAATAAGCCTTCTTGTGAAACTTGTATAATAATATACTATTATAAAACCAAATCATGTTTTTATATAACTGTATTTTTGTATCTTAGTTATATTTGCAAACTTTAGCGTTTCGATGATTGATTTATCGATAATTTTACTTACGGGGTGTTCCATAAGAAAACTTGAAATATTTCACTTCTAAATTCAGCAGAAAGAACTGCCAGCCATCAACAATCAGCGTAGTCTTCGGGTTTGTTTAATATAGTGTTACTTAGCTTAAAGCATGTGTAATTACAGACTAATAACTGATAATGAAGATTCTTCAATTAAGCAAGTTAAAAGCGATTTAATAAGGTCTTGCATTTAAGATGTTTCTTCGTTGACGGCATTTATCTCGGTAAATACTAGGTTTAGGTATAGAAATATTTTCCAAATTGATAGATCTATCACAATTCGTAATAATATATAGGGCATTCCATTTGAAATATTAAAGTTACTTGCTGACACTTGTAAAATGAACACCCTGTGTAATTGCAAATAAATTTAGCGTATAGATTTTTTTAATTAGAGGATGATAGTGTTTGAAATTTTTTTTCTGTATTAAATAGTTTAGGTACCTTGTTATTTTGTTACCAAATTTCTTAATAGTTTTTTGAAAGAAAATTTGAACTTTCAACCCAAATATTCTCTAACCAATTCCAATAATTTAATTTCTAAAATTAAAGACATTAATTTACCAGAAAATTCCATATTTGCTTCTTTTGATGTTTCTAATTTATTTACTAATGTTTCTGTTCCTATAACTCTTCAAATTATCAAAAAATTGTTAATGAATTCTCAACTTAGCAATATCATCTGTGAAACAATTTTTAATTTACTAAAGATTTGCCTTGAACAAAATTTCTTTTTGTTTAACAATAAAATTTATAGTCAGAAAAAAGGTTTAGGTATGGGTAATCCTCTAGCCCCATTACTTGCAGATATTTTTATGGATTACTTAGAAAATTTGGTTTTCAAGCCCACTAATAACCTTATAAGCCACGTTTTATATTGGTATCGTTATGTTGATGACATTATTATTTGTTGGACTAGTACTATAGATGAATTAATTAATTCTTACATTATATCAATACTTTGCATATAGATATTAATTTTACGCTTGAATTAGAAAATAATAATTCGCTTAATTTTTTGGATCTCACAATATCAAAAACTGGAAATAAACATAATTTTAAAATATACAGAAAGCCTACACATTCTCATATTATTCCAGCCGATTCCAATCACCCCTATAAACAAAAATTATCAGCATAACTATATTCATAGGCTTTTCACTGTACTTTTACCGACGCAAGATTTCAATTCTGAAGTTAATAATTTGAAACAGATTGCATATGAAAATGGCTATAACCACGGTTAGGCTGATTGGATTCCGCTCGCGCTGGCAAGAGCGTCACATCTAAGTGCACTCGATACGGGAATAGCAAATAATCGCATGCATAATTTGCAATAGCAAAGAACGTTTAGTGTTTAATTTGATTTATTTAATTTTTAATTCGGAAATACGAAATTTTGTTTAAATTTAACAATTTCTTACGCGATGAAATTAAAATTTCGTCCGACGCTTATGGAGAAATGAGCCAGCGCAATGATCGTACATAAACATGCACAGTAAAGCGGCGACCCAGGCGGACTGTTGCAAGCGGAATCTCATCCTCCTAACCCTGGTTATAACACATGCTTGATTGATAAATTGATAAATAAAAAACAAAATCAATTACTTAACCGTACCGCTAGTGCTTTATCATATGAAGAGCCTAATAAATACTTTCTTAAGTTAAGTTACTTTGGTTCCATCTCTTATAAAATAAGTTCCATTTTGAAGAAACACTCAAAATCTGTTAATATTAACATCAGTTTTAAAACCCCGGTCAATCTTCAACTTTATTCGTTCGTAACAAAGATCATATACCCAAATTATTACGGTCTGGTGTTTACAGATTAAAATGTGATAATTGCAATGCTAGTTATGTCGGTCAATGCGGTAGACAATTTAAATTAAGAATCGCCGAACATTTAAAAAATCAAAACTCTATTTTTTTGAGACATTTACAAGTTCATAATCATACATTTTCTGCAGACAAAGGTTTTTCAGTTTTACATTTTTGCCCACATGGTATTAGACTTAATTATTTAGAACATTTAGAAATTTTGAAAAACATTGAGGATGACAGGTTTTTGTCTTTAAACTTAAAGTCCACGCATGATTTCCCCATTTTATTTCGAGCGTTTCAGTCGCCTTCGAACCTTGTCTAATAATGCATCTGTGATAATTTTAATGTGTTTGTGTTTGTCCCCCTTTATACGTTTTCGCACTGTAAGTAACTAGCTATTTTAATTTTAATTTAATTCTAGTTGCGCAATTTCATTACAGTACCCCTGATGATGACCTTCAGGTCGAAACTAGTTGGGTTTTGAAAATTATTTTGACCAGCATTTTTTGTATAGAAATAAAAGGACTCTAACATTTTCCTTCTTTTATTAAATCAATTTTACACTCTAATGGATTTTCGTCAGAGAAAAAAATTGAAAACTCACAAACGAAAAGAAGATGTGTAATTGATATAAATATTAAATTAATGAAAAAATTCTAATTAAGTATGGCTATATCTAATTTTTAGTTAAAAAATGTAGTTGGTAATGTTACAGTAACATTATCGGTAAGGTAACATTAAAAATAAATGACCGGTAATTTAACAACACTAATGAAAATACACAACTGTGAACTATTGGTATAAATAAAAGAACTCTTATCAAGAATCTTATTTTGTGAAATCCAATGTGTGATTAAATTATGTAAAACCATTGGATATCCAATTTCGAAGTGTAAGAGCCCGCGCAGACTGCAGATTTACTATCGGCCGACAGTTTATTCTGCATCAAGCTACGAGAAATGAAAAATGAAAATAAAGCAGTGTTACCAACGTGTACAAAGCAGAAATCCCTTAAGAATTACCGAAAGATTCATTTTCAACATAGACAATCCCTAAAACTTGTTACTGGGTTTAGGAATAAATTTTTAAACAAACGCAAAAAAATTATTTAAAACAGAAACAAAAACCAGTCTATTTTACAGCGCAATTCAGTAAAAAATAAAAGAAAAAGATTTGAAAAGAATTGGGACAAAAGAAAACAGAATAATAAAAATTTTAAAATAATCAAACTAAAAAAATAATAAACAAAGACAATCGATTTTACAATATAATTTAATAGATTAATAATTTTTTCCATAAAATAAAAAGAAGGATGAAAAATATTTTAAAATATTTTGCACGGCCCTACGTGTATTCTACCGTATTTTATCATAGAATACACGTAGGGCTGTATAAAATATTTTTAAATAACGTATTTTTACATCACTATTCACAAAACAAAGAAAACAAATGAACAAGATTTTAAAAAATATAAAATATTCAAAAAAAAAAAAATTAAAACAAAAGGTACAACAAAGCAGAATTCATAAATTAAAAAAAAAAAAAACGAGAGAAAACTTTCGACATATTTTAACAGATGGCGTTGTTGAATGTCATAAGATATTTTTTGTGACCGTTCAGAAACGGCCATCGAACAGTTGAAACTCAGTGCAGGTTCAGTGCTAGTTTTTCAATATAACCCGTCAATAATAAGTGTATCACCCTCATAGAAATAAATAAATAAATAAATAAAAAGAATACTATCGACATGTTTCAATAGATGGTGTTGTTAAATGTCTTACAGTAACGCAACAAATAGCAAACAGATAATTAATAAAGAGCAACTTTGAATTGTCTAAGGGCTTTCAGTTTCATTGTACGAAATAAAATTTGAAAATCTCTTTTTTAAAAAGAAAATCCCTTAATGCCTAATGATTTGAAAAAAATCCTTAAGTTGGCAACACTGAAAGAGTCACAGGCTATATCGCATTCAATAAGTTGTATACGACACCATTTCTAACCAGAGATCAATATAAAAACGAATTAGAGTAAGCGTTGGCATTTAAATGTATGTCTTGGATAATGTCATATTAATACTAATTGTCAATCAATTGTAACATAAATAACACGCCGGAAATGTTGTTTGACATGAGTCACGCAGTTGTTCATAGAGTTCAAAAGTATCTTGATGCAGGCAGTAGTCATTTTAGGCATCCGCTTTAATTTTTTTCATAAAACGTTTTTCTTGCTTTGTAGAAACGTCAAAGTGACTGAAGGAACGTTCGATGAACTAAATGCACACATGCGTGTTTAATTGCAGCGCCAACTCTAGTTCATTTTTTATTTGATCAGTTCTTATTTATCTGATTTCAATGGTATTTAAGAAAGTATAACCCCAACTGTAAGACAAAACATCGATAAAACAGAGAACGATAATAAATAATCGATCAATGTGTAGTACATTTTTTAAAGTCAGTTTCAAGGTAACCCGGTTTAATTAGTTCTTTTTGATCGTACATATTATAACATGTTATCATAAAGTCCTGTCACCACAGTAGGCCTTGGATGTGTAAGGGCACGTCTTTTCTGAGAAAACTGAATGACGTTTATAATTTGTATGTGTCACATTAGAATTAGAATTCGACAATATGAAGTGACGTGTAAATCTTTTGCCGTCAGCAAAATGGGCACCATTTTCAACAACTTTTATGAATACGCTTTAACATCTGAATTTCTCGTTAATATACAAGTTTCTTTAGCCTGTGGCGTTTTGATATGTGTCGATTGATTAAATAGAAATGTCATTCTGATTAATCAATTACTTTAAGAAAAGACATGCGTTCACACTTCCAAAGCCTACTGGGGTGATGGGACTTTATGACAACATGTTATATTTTTGTCTTACTTTTATTACATACTTTGTTGGTCTACATAACAAGTACAATTTATTGAAACTAACCTCCTTACTATTACTGTAAAATAAAAAAAAATATAATTGAGAAATAAAATAAAAATTGAATGGTTAAATATTAACCTGCAGCGTTTTTCGAAATTGGAAACGGTGTCTCTACAGTAAGCAGCACACTGTTTAATGCTTTAATTGGATATATCACAGGTGATACGTTTGGGATGGAGTTTCCAAGCTATTCTTTTGTTGATGAGGCCTTAATTATACTAGGGCCGAAATAGCTATCCAGAGTTTTTTTTTTCGAAATTCCACTGCCGACTTGCAGCAAACGTTAGAATCATGAATTTTTAAAAATGACGGAGCTAATGAAAGATTAGATACATGACAAACACTTTATTCAAGTACAGTGAGGACCAACTTTAAGGGGACGATTCATTTCAAAATGGCGGGAAATGCTTCCCATGTAAATAATAGGAGGAAAGAACTTCGACATTTTTTCAAAATTTAGGCACTCGTTTGACTTGAAAACGGATGTAAAATGTTCTACAAAGTATAAGCTACGACGTGATCTATTTTTAAACTGAAATGGAAGTGGAAATTACTTTAAAATAAATTAACAAAACAGTCGATGTCATACACATTAACAGAAAATATTATTTAAAAAAATAATCACAGCAATTTAGGAGAAATAGATCACGATATAGGCAAACATATAAACTATAAGTAGTATCAATCATTTTAGACTACATGCAGTAGTTTTCAAGAAAATGTCGATTTTCTGAAGAATTTATAGAAAATATAGCTTAAATTAAAACCAACTGCAATGTTTTGCTGGTAAGGCAGATTTAGCTTAAAAATACATGAAATGCATAGGTTCACTAGAGATGAAGTAGATGGCTTTGAACATAAAAGTGAATTTGGAGGTTAAGGGGAATCAGGGTGGAAACCCAACCGAATTTATTCTCAGGAGGGGAATACAATTCGAAGTTCTGTGCCAATTAATTAATTACTTGACGTATGTATTTATTTAAAATAAAGTAACTCATGATATAACAATTGCAATAAATATTCTATAGTATACAGTATACATAATTAGGTACAGTAGTGGACAATAAAATCCGGGCACACTATTTATACAATGTAAACCTCGCTCTAACATTTTTGACGTATAATACATACAGGTTGAATTTTACAACTAGGTGGATATAAGAAAATTCGGACGAAGTCGTGTAGGAGTAGAGGGGGTTCTAGCGTGTATCAGATCACGCCTTTAGTTCAAAGCATGCAGTTTTTAGAGCTGTTCTTTAACTACATTATTATAATTAATTTCTGTAATGTTTATGGAAGTATTTTTTAATTACAAACAATAATAATTGCGTTATGCAAATGTATTGCGGCAATTAGAACAATATTTTACATGAATTATTGGAAATAAATAAAATAAAATAATTAAATACGTGCTCATCGTTTCGCTTCTCAATGCGAGAAAGGGCTGGCCGTATCGAATACATCCGAGGCACGCGTTGCCAACCTACTTGCTTCATTCAACCTGTATACAAAATGTCACTAGTAAGTCTGACGTTTACTGTAAAACAGTTGGTATAAAGTCTTTTAATAAACTTCATAAGAAAAAAACAATGAAATCGAAATTAAAAGAATGGGTAAAGTGCAATTGTTAAGCTTCTTTTTGCCTTTTCCCCCATAAAATTTTTGGTGTAACTATTGTCTTAATTTTAATTTTATAACAGATCTATTATTGATAATTAGTTTGCTTCCTTGGCTTTACTTTTACTTATACTAAATAATATTTAAAAAATATACAGTGCTCGCCAAAAAGTCAGCATCAAATAGGAAAAAAATTATTAGATATACCGAGTGATTTTTACTTAGTTAGAAAATAACGTTTTCGAAATTGCCAAAATCCTAAAATTGTTATTTCTTGGAAATTAATCAAGATTCCAACGAGATTTTTTACTGTGTATTAGTTTTAGCTTACTGAACCAATCTCAAGGCCGCAAAAATTGAATTTTTCAATTTTTGAACTTTTCTCAAAATTTTGCATATCAAAATTTAACTTTAAATTTCAAATAATTTTGGATGAAAACTTCTATGATTTGTAATTAAAAAAAAAAAAAAAATAGGTAGAGGTATTTATTTATTTAGATATTTTATTATTTACGGAAAAGTAATATTTGTCGATGATCGCAACGTTTTTGAAGCAATATGCTTTTGAGGAGAAATATTTTTTAATGAGAATTAACAGGTGTTGGAATGTCTTCTAAAAACTCTAGTCTACTCCTATTAATGAATTCCTGTCACAAAAAACCACTAAATATTCTTTTTTCTATTTTGCATTGGTAATAGAGCTATTAACGCACCGAAACGAGTGCTTCAATAGAAAATTTGAGTGCGTTAATGGCCGAGTGCTTCAATAGAAAATTTGAGTGCGTTAATGGCATTGGTGAATTAATTAATTTAATGTTGGTAGTTGGTACCAAGTAAGAAATAAACACCAAATGTCAAACGATATCAAGAACTTTTATTTAATTTAAACATCACCACCATGAAATGTGCAATTATTATAAACGTTAACACATTGGATGTGTCTTTAGAATTTATACTAACGCCTGGTATGTTCTGATTTGTTACAATAATTTTGTGGAGTGCATTATTACTTTCAACAATGGTTTTATTATGCGAGGCAGCGAGGCGCAATCAGACTATGATCCAGTGGAACAGCAGGGCAGGTTAGTTAATTGAATTTCCCACTGGCTACTTAAATGATGTTAAATAAATGTCACCAACCACCGCAAAATTCCCTAAATTTTAAAACATCGCTTTTTTCTTTAAAAAGGGACAAAATAGAAAAAATAGTATAAAATACTCGTTACAGAAGGCTTTTCAAGCACTCGTCCGTTCCATGGAATTTCGGACTCGTGCTTGAAAGACTGCCTTCTGTAACTTGTGTTTTAATATACTATTACAACGACCTAAATGAAGAAAGTTTTTCCTTATGTAATTTACACAGTAAAGACAGGCAGAAATATGAGACGGCTATGGATTGTTTTAGTGTCAAATAAAATTATGTAATTTTTTCATGTTTCACAATTCTTTTTGGGTTTTTGTGTTGAGAATTATAAAATATGAAAAAAAAAATTAGATAACTTTATCTGATACTAAAACAATTCATAGCCGTCTCATATTTCTGCCTACTTAATTGGCTTGATAAGTCGCTGCAAAAGAACATTTAGGGGGTTTTTGTGACAGGAATTCATTAATAGTAGTAGATTAGAGTTTTTAGAAGACATTCTAATACCTGTTAATTATTATTAAAAAATATTTCTCCTCAAAAGCATATTGCATCAAAAACCTTGCCATTATGTACAAATATTACTTTTCGGTAAATAATAAAATATCTAAAGCAATAAATACCTTTCTCTATTTTTTCTTCCAATTACAAATCGTTGAAGTTTTCATCCAAAATTATTTGAAATTTAAAATTAAGTTTTGATATGTGAAATTTTGTGAAAAGTTAAAAAATTGAAAAATTCAATTTTTGGGAAAGTTAAAGAAAAAATCGTTATTTTCTGGCTTTGAGATTGTTCAGTAAGCTAAAACTAATACACAGTCAAAAAATATCGTTGAAATCTTGATTAATTTCCAAGAAATAACAATTTTAGGATTTTGGCAATTTCGAAAAACGCTATTTTCTAAATAAGTAAAAATCACTCGGTATACCTAATAAGGGCTAAATATATTTTCAGACAAGCACAAATTATTGCCGTAAAAAGTTTTTTAGAAAAATCAGAAATAAATATTTTTCCCATTTGATACCGACTTTTTGGCGAGCACTGTATATTTTCTTCAAACAAACTGGTTCGACTTTCTACAATTAAGAAATACTTAAAGGTTTTTCACTTTTGTGCAATTTTTTGATCTAAAACAAAACAATAAATATTTCACGATAGATTTAATAACTCAAGATAAATTATTAAAAATAATAATAATAATAACAATAATTTAAATAAATAACACTTAAGAAAACTTTATTAAAAAAGAATGGGTAATGTGCAATTTTTAAATAACTTGTTGGCTTCTCCCCCATAACATAAATAATAAATATAAACTAAACCATAAATATAAATGGATATTACGAGGCTTACGATATCGGCCCACATCGCATTTAAACATACTTATTGAAAAGTTGCTATGGGCCACGCGATCGCAGTAAATAATTAAATAAAGTTTAACATAAATCAAAAAAGTATGTAAGACAATATTTACTGTCTGTCCTACCTTACCTATCTGGGACATAGTGTATATCGTTTTCTGTGCTATTTTTTGTACCGTTAAAAGTTGTCGGAAGACATCAGTGCTTGGCATTTGCGGACGACATTGCAATTCTAGCATGAAGCAAACAAGAACTACAAGAAGTAGCAAGGAAATTGGAAGAGCAAGCAAGAAAAATGGGACTATATATAAATGAATCAAAAACGAAATACATACATGACTTGGTCGGATAGGGAGTATAGAAAAGGCCAGCATCTAAAGGTAATAACAACGGAAGAAAAGGAATATAAATTTGAAGAGGTGGACAGATTTACTTATCTAGGAAGAATGTTCACAAGGAAGCCGGAAATTAAAGAGGAGATACGGACAAGTATAATGAATGGAAATCGAAGCGTCTATACATTGAGCAGGCTGTTGAAAAATAAAAGTATATCTAGAGGAGCTAGGATGAGGGTATATAAAACGGTAGTAAGGCCAATAGTCGAATACGGAGGTGAGACGTGGATGCTAAGTAAGGCGGAAGAGGAAATGTTAATGGTATGGGAAAGGAAAATACTTAGGAAGATTCTAGGCGGAAAAGAAATAGGGAATGCATGGATGAGAAGAACAAATCAAGAGATAAAAGATCTACACAAAGAACCGAGTACAGTGGCGAGAATTAAAGCACAAAGACTTAGGTGGCTCGGACATATGGAAAGGATGCAGGAGGGTAGGATTCCTAGAAAATTATTAAGAAGTGACATAGGAGGTAAAAGAAGAAGTGGAAGACCGAAATTAAGATGGAAGAAGGAAGTAGAAAAGGATTTAAAGCAATTAAAGATTGTCAACTGGAGGGAAAAGGCGAAGAACAAGAAAGAATGGAGAAAAATAATAAATCAAGCCATGGACCTGCTAGGCTCGAAGTGCTAACTAAGATATATATAAAAGTTCTCGAATAGGAACAGGGATTGTTGTATTCGAGCAAAACATTTGCTATATTTTCTATAAATTCTTGAGAAAATCGATATTTTCTTGAAAACTAACTTAACGTACGCTGAAGTGATTGATATCACTTATGATCACTTTGTGGAACATTTTACATTCGTTTTCAAGTCAAACTGGTGCCTAAATTTTGAAAAAATGTCGAAGTTCTTTACTCCTATTATTTACGTGGGAAACAATGCCCGTTATTTTGTACTGAAACGTTTCGAAATAAATCAAATGAATATCCATTATTTAAAGACGCCTTTAAATCTTCTCAATTTTTTAGGCTTGTTCGGGTTCCCGTGAGGACAGGTCCAGAACTTCTTTTTTGTGACCCCAGAGAAGTAACAATGTGTAACAGTAACGACCAAAATTTAATTGTCTTACGCATAATCATGTCACAGTTTATTACATTTTTCAATATATTTAAATAATTTTAAAAAATATGCTCACTTTCTGCCTATTATTATATTTTTTCCACTGACTATTCTATTGAAGTCAGAATTAAATTTAGTATAATTAAATATTTCTTGAAAATAATAAAGTTACTTATTAATTAATTTATTACCTATTTCTATAATATATTCACGTGATTAAGTTTACTTCAAATTAAATTATTCCTCAAATCCCTTTATACTACGTGATATGTGAATATATTATATTTTCCTTTTTCCCCACAGCTCTTATGCCATCAACACAGTATAAGAATTACACAGTAGCGTCACTTGAGTATAACTGTCACATTTGTTCTTTTGTTTGATACCTACCCAGTTGTAAATTACATTGTATTTCCATCAAATAGAATGGCCGCTTTTTTTGACACTGACGTTTAAGTGACGCTACTGGGTAATTACTTATACTGTGCCATCAAATTCAATTGTGTTCCCCTCTACTTTGTGATTTAAGGAGAATACCAGTATTATAATATCGCCATCTAGCCAGCAAAAAGTCAAAATCTTCGTATGCAAAAGATGCCGCCACGTCCTAAATAGTATTTACTTATGTAACCTGACAAGCAGAGAATGCAATCCCCACCATTTGAAACGCGACCTTGAAATCTGATTAAAATAACTAAAAATAGGGTTCGTAACAGATTTGGTATCCTTATTTTTAGTTATTTTAATCAGTTTTCAATATCTTTACGTAATTTCAATTCGCGCATTGAGTTACTATTAAAATTAGCTTTCATATGAGTTGTCATACTTTGGATTATGTAACAATTTTTTCCCCGAAAGAGGGCGCTAAAATCAAATTCTCGGATATCCATGTTCACATTACTGGATTCTCTATAAAATTACCTTTTCAATGATATGCCACTCATGGTACATTCCCTATTTAAATTCTATTGATTAGAGAGTTGGAAGAGAAAGGGATGATGTATGACAGTTGGGTATAGAATAGAAAAGTGTCCCCCTTGGATTATAAATCGACCTGTTTTTGCGGTTTTTCAAACAAAAATTTTCTTGGAAGATATTCAGTCTGACTGTTTTCGTTGGGCCACTCTGTATGTACATGATGAATAATTTAATTACTTTTACAACTATTAATCTCAAGCCGAATCTCAATTGAATTTGAAATCTGATTTAGGCAAATTAATTTCCTGTAAATTTTATATGTATAACTTTTGCTTCGAAGTAAACTTTCGAATCCTAGCCGGGCGTGAGATTTCGTATATAATTTGTCATGAGGACGATTTTCCCGCGTAACTGTTTAATTGCTTTTCATTTCCCGACAGTACGAGATTAAATTCGCAGACCCTTCTCTCGGAATGACCAAGTTTCACGCTGGTAATTTCCATCCAAAATTCCTGCAATTTTTCCAGAGGATTAAAGCGCTTTCCAGTCACTTTAGAAATGAGTACAAGGTACGGAGTGTAACATCGCCTAACTAAAAGTCCTTTGATATTGTGATGGTGGAGGAAAAACGGTCGATTCTATTTAGTTTGCGCGACAGTTCGTACCGTAAAGCTCAAACGTTGCATGTTGCTAGGTACGTTTCAACTTTTATTTTCAAACTTTAAAGTACACAATTTACAATACTAATAAGAATGCAAGTGATGTTAATGTTATTTATGGAATTAATTACCTTCGCAGTGGCCGATTTTCTTCTTTTTCTAAATGCCTAATTAAATTAAAAAATGGTTTGCCTGTGCAATGTACACTTTGGTAAAACAATACGTCAAGGTTTAAAATTTCTGGAAAAGATCGTTTATTGTTATTTAATTCGTGGAACGTCATAACCTTCGTCGCATTAACTGATCGCTGGAAGGCTAATGTGTTACGGTGAAGAGATTCGAATATCTCTGATCGATGAAACTGCAGTAGCAATTAAAAAATACGTAACGTTACAACCGCACGTTGTAACCAGACAATACCTTTTCTGGGGAACGACAATCACGATACTTGACTGGTTATCCAATCCCAATCAGTAATGTACTTTGACGGCTTTGTTTTTGTTGAATGATTGGAAGTACGTTTCTGTGAAAATATGTGTAGCAAAAATAAAATAAATATATTCAATTTAATTTTAAAATATTAATTTAATCAGGTGACATATTGCTATGTTATTTTAATTTTGAAGAGTGAAAGTTGTTGTAACAATATTATTTGTGCTTATGATTTTGATGTATTCATTGTAATTTATTTAGTTCGTGATTTATCATACATCGTTTAAGTTTTGCATATTAAAGAAAAAATTATGATCCCAGGGTATTTCAACATAAATGTTCCTATTACTGAAACACAAATTTCTGTTAAAAAAAGCAAACATGAGGGAAACGATTAAAATATGCTATCGTCATTATCAGACTGACACATACACACAAAAAACAGTTTCGATGGGTGTACACCATCGTGGAGGATTTTCAGTTCTTGAAGGCACCTCTCCGAAGTCAAACTTCCTAAACCAGGAGCAAGTCCAATTTAGCCGATTTAATAACAAGTACAGTTTCGTTTCTTTGACAACTAAAATCGAAATTACATGGCGATTCATTTAAAATCATGCACGAATATGTGGAATAAATAAATAGAAAGATATTTTTTTGTATCAGATTTGGATTCGCGTTTTCACAAAAGATTGTAGTTTCATCATTATGTGACGCGTTCCAATTTTTTAAAGACAGCTTATAAATACGAGCAACGTTAAATTGGGGTGGAGTCTAATAGAGTACGCGGGGTTGAATGTATCAGAATTTTATAAAACACGCGAGTTTGAACATTTCCAGCGACGCTAAAATTTAATACAATTAATTTAAATTATATGCAAGGTGAAGTGCTAATAAACATTAAGGAACTGAACGAATTATTAATTTAATTTAACCCGATTTACAACTTTCTTTTAAAAGTAACAATAATAATTACGCCTTCAATTGTTTTCAACTGTTTTGTTATACAGTCTGTCCAAACTTAAGTCGGCACTATTGCTAACTTTGTTATTAAAAAAAAAGCTACAAATTCGGTTAAATTAGCAAACTAGTATTACTTTTCACGCTGATTACAATAACGCAGTCAAAAAATAATTGAGTGTCGCGTTTATGAGATAAAGTCAAAAAGACACTTACAGGAACTTAGTTTATGTTAAATTTAACTAAATAAACAGGCTATTGTTGCAGTAAAAAGTAGAGATGTAATTTTTCCGGAAAAATAAAAAAGATTGAAATTTTCCGATGACCTTTTCCGGTAATTTACCAGAAAAATTCCAAATCAATTATAGTAACGTATTTCTTTGAAACAATATTTTTATAAACTCAGGAGCAAACGATAGTTAAAATAGTACCAAAAACTTATGTACAACGGTAATATAAAAAATGACAGAAATTACAAAATAACGTGTATTCACACACCAAACTTATGCTCTGGCGTCCGCTTATAATTAATAAATTGTACGTATAGGTATTTTTCCGCATTTTGGGCGCATAATCTTTTGAAGTTAGGTTAGGCATTACATTTTAATAAATGATTTTATGTTAAACTGCGCAAGCGGGACAAGTAATAACTTTGTTAAATTTCCGTCGGAAATTTTCCAGAAAAATTGGTTGGAAAGTTTCTGGAAAATTTCCATTTTAGAAACTTTCCAAATTGGAAAATTTCTGAACCCACATCTCTAGTAAAAGGAATTTTTACTAAAGAATTTTAGTTTGCGTTCATAGATTTTGTTTTGTAGCGAAGCGCTTATCGGTAGTTTCGACGCTACTATTGTCTGGGCGTTGTTTTCAGCTGCCTTTTAAATTGGTTTTTGATATTATTTCATAAGAAAACAGATTTTTTGGTGAATAATTTTGACAACCCTTTTTATTGATTATTTTTTTACATAATGTTTTTTTTTTGTTACTATGAATACAATGCAGATATATTTTAAAACGAACATGAACGAACATACCGCGCGCCTTGAAAGGACGGCCTTTCAAATATGAAACAGAATATAAATGTACATAAATAAAATTTCAGCTGTTTAGTGGTAAAATACACAAACGATTGGTTGGGCGACGCACTATGGGGCCAAAAGCACTTTCGCGTCTCAAAAATCTGTAACTCTTTTATTTATTGACTTATGTTAATGAAATTTGGTACATAGATTAAGAAAACTATAGGCTTTGTGACTGTGATGTGATTAAAAAAGAAAATTATTTACTTCTTTATTATAGATGTTGTAACACCGAAAAGTGAAAATTGCTTAAGAGTAAAGTGCCCTTATTTTAAAAGATACATAAAAATGTCATAAGAAAATGTTGTTTAGAATTAAAGGTTGTAGTCAAATACAAAATTAGAGCGATTAATTTGAAGGTTGAGAAATTTAGATTTCGATGCGAATCAAATAGCGGGTACTCTGAAGCTCATTTTTAATGAACGATTACGTACATAAGACACAACTAACATGTAACGTATTATATATCATTGGAAAGGGCATTTCTTCTAGTTTTCAACTAACTATACAAACATGTGAAATGCTTACTCGTTTGTCAAATAAAAAAACATAAACACAGGCACGTTTAATTTGCCGTTTTCAAATTTCGCTTAAAGATTTAACTGTTATCGAAATTTGCCGAAGTTGAGTTCTTGGCTGCAAATAATAGAGAAAATAGTCCTCTAGGTGAGGCAGAAAAAAAAGTTTGCCCATATTTGCCCCTAACATAAAAAAATAGGTTGAAAGATGGTAACCTACCTTTAGTGTAAGTATACTTACAATTACGTACCTACGACACAACTAACATGTAACGTGTTATATATCATTGGAAAGGGCATTTCTTCTAGTTTTCAACTAACTATACAAACATGTGAAATGCTTACTCGTTTGTCAAATAAAAAAACATAAACACAGGCACGTTTAATTTGCCGTTTTCAAATTTCGCTTAAAGATTTAACTGTTATCGAAATTTGCCGAAGTTGAGTTCTTGGCTGCAAATAATAGAGAAAATAGTCCTCTAGGTGAGGCAGAAAAAAAAGTTTGCCCATATTTGCCCCTAACATAAAAAAACAGGTTGAAAGATGGTAACCTACCTTTAGTGTAAGTATACTTAGGTTGAAAGATGGTAACCTACCTTTAGTGTAAGTATACTTACACTAAAGGTAGGTTACCATCTTTCAACCTATTTTTTTATGTTAGGGGCAAATATGGGCAAACTTTTTTTTCTGCCTCACCTAGAGGACTATTTTCTCTATTATTTGCAGCCAAGAACTCAACTTCGGCAAATTTCGATAACAGTTAAATCTTTAAGCGAAATTTGAAAACGGCAAATTAAACGTGCCTGTGTTTATGTTTTTTTATTTGACAAACGAGTAAGCATTTCACATGTTTGTATAGTTAGTTGAAAACTAGAAGAAATGCCCTTTCCAATGATATATAATACGTTACATGTTAGTTGTGTCTTATGTACGTAATCGTTCATTAAAAATGAGCTTCAGAGTAGCCGCCATTAGATTCGCATCGAACTCTAAATTTTTCAACCTTCAAACTAATCGCTCTAATTTTGTATATGACTATAACTTTTAATTCTAAACAACATTTTCTTATGACATTTTTATGTATCTTTTAAAATAAGGGCACTTTACTCTTAAGGAATCTTCACATTTCGGTGTTACAACATATATAATAAAGAAGTAAATAAAAATTTTTAAAAAATCACATCACAGTCATAAAGCCTATAGTCTTCTTAATCTATGTACCAAATTTCATTAACGTAAGTCGGTAAATAAAAGAGTTACAGATTCTTGAGACGCGAAAGTGCTTTTGGCCCCATAGTGCGACGCAAAAGACCTGTAGATGTCCTTACTGTAGCGGCGCGCACCATACTATCATCACCTGAATGAAGAACTTCAATTCTTCCAAGTATCTATCGAGAAGGTGGAAGATTTTCTTCACGAATGATGACCAAAACTCCAATATTTACATTTATTCTCGGGTGTTGTTTCCATTTGGTTCTCTCTTGTAGTCTGTTTAGATAGTCTTTGCTCCATCGTGTCCAAAAACCTTGTTTAATTTTTTCAATAAGTTGCCAGCGATCTAACCGATTGATAGCCAACGCTGTTAAGTCTGGTTCAACACATGTTGTTATTGCTTCACCGATTAAGAATTCTTCAAAGTTGAGCAATATGGAATTAGTAGTTCGTTTTAAATGATGTTTTGCAGATTTTATTGCTGCTTCCCATATCCCTCCAAAATGGGGTGCTTTGGGAGGAATAAAATGCCAAGTTACAGAATCTTCAGCTAAAGCAGCAGAAATTTTGTCTTGCTGTTGTTTTTTAAACAAATCTCGTAGGATTTTGAGCTCCTTGTTGGCTCCCACAAAATTAGTGTCGTTGTCAGAAAAAATATTTGATATTTTTCTTCGACGTGCCATGAAATCTTTTAATGCACCTATAAATGCTTCTGTTGAAATAGATCCAACCAATTCTATATGAACGGCCTTTGTTGCAAGACAAATAAATACAGCTGCATAAGCCTTGGTTTTTTGCTTACTACGTTGGCTTCCTTGTTTAATATCGAAAGGTCCGCAGTAATCAACGCCAGTGTTGATAAATGGTCTAGCTGGCTCTACTCGAACTGTAGGAAGATTTTCCATAATAGGTTGAACTGATTCGGGTTTTGCTTTAAAACAAGTCACACAGTTTCGAATAATACGACGAACGGTACTGGCACCTGATAATATCCAATATTTAGTACGCAGTGCAGCTAATGTTGTTTGAATTCCAGCATGAAGTTGCTTTAAATGTTCATGACGTAGTAGAAGCTTCGAAAAGATATGATTTGAAGGCAAAATAATAGGGAATTTGCTGGCATATGAAGGTTTCGAATTTGTAAGTCTACCGCCCACTCTTATGATCCCGTCTTTATCTAAAAAAGGATTCAAGGACAGTATTGGACTTTTTCGATGTAATTTCTCATTTCTGTGTAACATATTAACTTCTTTTGTAAAAGCGTTCGATTGAACTATTTTAATAAGACAAAAGATTGCCTTTTCTAATTCAGAAGGTTTGAGCGATCCCGTAATTTTTGATTCAGATGAATGTAAATTATGCTTGAAACGTAAACAATAGGCAGTAATGCGTATGACTTTGTTAAGATCTGAATATCTTTCAATTATATCTGAAATAACGTTAAGTACTAATCCACATGTAACAGGTGACTTCCGAAATTCTGGTAATTCTTGAAGAAGGGTAGTGATATGTTGATATGTTGGCCAAGAATGTTTTTCTTGACTTAGCCAAATTGGTCCATTTCACTACAAAGAACATAATTCCATTGTTGAATATTTGTCAAATGTTGTATTTCTCCCACTCGGTTTGCTACAAAAGTCTTCCATGTCTTAGCACATGATTTTATCCAAGACAAAACTATTGTTGAGTCGGTCCAGTAGGAAATTAAAACATCTGGCAAATTGAGAACGGTTTGAATTTTTTTACTTAATTGTGCTAATGGAAGTGCACCACAGAGTTCCAACCTTGGAAGTGAAATGGTCTTAATAGGTGCAACTGTAGATTTAGCACAAAGCAAATTTGAGCTGATTCCTGAATGAGTAATAGAACGTATGTATGTATATGCAAGAACCATACGCTTCTTCGCTTGCATCACAAAATCCGCAAATTTCAATCGTTGTACCAATTCCAATACCTGTCACTAGCCTGGGTATTTTTATATCATTTACTATTTGTATTTGTTCTTTTATTTGTGACCATCTTGTGTAAATGTTGGCTGGAACTGATTCGTCCCAATTTAGTTTTAGTAACCACAATTGCTGAATAAATAATTTAGCTACTATAATTATAGGGCCAAGAAGTCCTAGTGGATCAAGGATTTGTGATACTACTGAAAGTATAATACGTTTCGTAATGCGTTTGGGAGTTGAATTAATTATGGCCTTATACTGGAAAATTTCATATTTTGTATTCCATTGCAAACCTAAAGTTTTTGAATTGTCTTCATCTCCTAAATTAAATGCTAATGAATCAGATGATTTGATCACGTCGTTTAATGATATTGAACAATTCGAACACCATTTATGTAATTGAAAACCAACTTTTGAAAGAAGACATGTGATCTCTTTTATTATAGTAATTAACTCCGTTTTTGAATTGGATCCTGTTAATAGTAGCGTTTTCGATTGATCGCACTAGTGCGCATTCAGAGTACCTTCATCTCATGTTATTGGATGAGGTTAAAAGAAGATGCAAATACACTGAGTGCAACCGATGCAGATGAATCGAAAACGCTATCAGTCATCCACGTTGAAATCCCTGAGAGCAATGACTGAAGCTATTGGTAATTCTTTATTGTAACTATGTCCAAGCTGTTGTAGCGATCGAATGATCAAGAATGCAGCTGGAGTTGTTCCGTATGTGACTGTTAAAAGTTCATAAGTTTTGATTTCTTCTGACGGGTTTGACCTCCATAAAATTCTTTGGAAAGTTGTTTGCGTTCTGTCTATCAAAACTTGACGATACATTTTTTTTGAATCAGTTATGATGGCATATCGATGCATACGGAAACGTACAATTATGGAAAATAAATCATCTTTTAAAGTTGGGCCAACGTGTAACATATCATTTAAAGACTTGCCGTTCGATGATTTACATGAACCATCGAAAACTACTCGGACCTTTGTAGTAACGTTATCTTCTTTTATTACTGCATGATGCGGTAAATAAAAGACATCTGAATCAGGTAATATAAGTTTGTTGGAGATTAATGTCATATGTCCTAATTGATTTAATTCATATTCCTTCATGAATTTAATGTATTCTTCTTGAAGAGAGGGATTATTTAGGAGTTTCTTTTCTAATGTATAAAATCTTTTAAGTGCTACTTGCTTTGAATCTCCCAATTGTTCATTTGAATTTTTAAAAGGAAGTTGTACAATGTAGCGACCCTCCGCTGTTCTTTTGTAATAGGTGTTAAGAAAATGTTCTTCACACTATTTTTCAGCAGGTGTGTAGGATTTATGTGATTTGATTTCTTCTAATTCCCAAAATTTTTTCAACATATGATCAAGATTCTCGCCAGTTGACAGATTACATAATGTGTAATTTTGCTGACTAAATGAAGATGATAGTTTAGCACTTTATAAAAAATATCTACTCCTAATAGCATGTCAATTTCACGTGAAACATTGAAATTAGGATCAGCTAAATGTATATTTTTAGGAACTGTGATATCCATTTTGTTAATGTTAACTTGAGGTAAATTTTCTGAAATTCTCTCAATAATTAAACAATAAAGTTTTATTTGAAATGCATTATGTTTAGATCCTATTGATGTAGAAATTATGTTTTGAGTTTGTAGAGAAGAATTATTAATTCCAGTTACAGAAATGTCAATCGACTTTTGGTTCAATGACAATCTTTTGGCTAATGAGTTAGTCATGAAATTAGATTGAGAACCATTATCTAATAAATAATCGCGACACTCATGCCATTTACCATTTCCATCCTTCACGTTTATGATAACAGTTGATAGTAAAACATATGACACTTGATTTGTGCTGGATGTTTGAGAAGTGATTGTGATAGTTGATTCCTTTTGAGAAATTGTGCCTTCTGAAGCATTTAATTTAGTGTTATGCAAAAGTGTATTATGGCTTTTGCTACATTTTTTGCACTGACCATAATTGCATTTACTTGCAAGATGATTTGGATGTAAGCAACTTTTAACATTTCCCAAGCCTCCAAATAATTGTCTGATGATATTTGCAATGAGTGAACAACTTCAGCTGCTTCACCTTTTAGCGACGATTTGAGGTAATGAAATTTCTGAATAGGCGCATTGTTTTCATGAATTAATGCACGAAATGTGTCATAAAATGGTATCCATTCCTGATAGGAACCAAAAAGCTCCGGAAGATTGATTCTCGGGAGTCTAACAGCATCTTTTTGAGATAAATTCGTTGAACTGCTTTCATCAGGGTCCTTGCATGATTCGGAAATCAGAGATTTTAATAATTTGTCAGCTTGACACATTGAATTAAAATATTCATTTTCAAAATTCTCAATTTCAAAATTTGAAGAATCTGAATCTTCAAGGGCCTCAATTTGGCATTGAATATCTTGAAATAATGATAATAAAGGTTCCAAAGTTGCTTTACGCATGCGAAATTGTTCAGGATTGGGATTGGTTGCCAAGAATTTTGAAAATCTTGTTAGGCTTGATTTCAAATTTGTGCGTTTTACTTTCAAAATCTTGATATCTGCCATGATCAACCGTACGAAAAGTAAATCTTTAAAACTGACCTTGCTTTCCAAAAACCGTGGTCTCGCTTTTCACTTCCGTATCTCGGCACGAAGGACCATATGTTTTGTAGCGAAGCGCTTATCGGTAGTTTCGACGCTACTATTGTCTGGGCGTTGTTTTCAGCTGCCTTTTAAATTGGTTTTTGATATTATTTCATAATAAAACAGATTTTTTGGTGAATAATTTTGACAACCCTTTTTATTGATTATTTTTTTACATAATGTTTTTTTTTATTATACCTGAATCAAAATCCCTGTTTTTAAAACTAAAAAAACGTTCGAAAAAGGACGATTAAAGCACGCCGTGTTTTAAAGTTGCCGAGGGAACAACACCTACAATCTTCACGTTAACGATTCAAAATACGATCCACAGGCAACTTTACAAAATGAATTTAAATTTTAATGTCGTTCTAATTTTCACATTTTAGCGCAGCGTATAATAAAAAATATCGTATAATACGCGTGCATAAGAGTCTTTAAAGCACTTGCGCCGTTAAAATTTAAGTCCGTCGCGCATGCTTTAAAGGCTTTCTTATGCACTTGTATTATAAAATACTATTTTGTTACTATGAATACAATGCAGATATATTTTAAAAAGAACATGAACGAACAGATTTATTTAAATTAAAACAAAAGTTTACGCTCTAAGTAAAAAAAAAATCTTGTTTATAGACGAATATGTACTTTATTGAAAAATAAACAAATGAATTTCTCAATAAGGAATAACGTAGCAATATGTATTTAAATGTCCAATTATCCCACGCCCTTAAAAAAACACCACTTAGCAAATATATACCGGCTGTTTCAAATTGGGTGTGCACTGAAGGGATCTCCTAAACCATGAGAGTTACAGATTCGGTTAAATGGAAGAAAAGTTGCACCAGTCATTGCTTAATTCGTATCCATTAACAGAATCAATTTTCTCTTAATTGCTCTTGAAGTATTGGTGAAAATGTAAAACTATCGATTTTCTTTTTTCCTCTGTAACTCCCTTATTAAAAATAATTTAGAAATTCTGTTTTAACTTTCTACAGGTACTTTTGGATTCTGCTTCAAATAGGGACAGTAGAATTGTGGTCACACGTTTCGTCTCTCCACGACCATCCTCAGTTTACATTTTTTAAATATAACGTATCCCTTCAGTGCACACTCAATTTGAAACAGCCGGTATAAATGTACTTCTAAATGTCATAGTTGGTTTTCAATAATTATTGGTTTGACATCGTCACCCTTTTGTTTCACGGCTAGATAGATAACATAAAAATACGCCCTTATAGATTGTAGATGAAAATACAGTACTTTCTAATTTTGTTTAAAATTTAATTTAGGTAGCGACCGCTTTCGATTTTCATAATTTTCCTCGAGCTGCTGCCATCGTTAAAATTAAAATATCTGTCATTGATTCATTGATGTTCCCCTTTCTTCCCTTCAGTGACATAAGAAGATACAAAATGTAGCAGTATGTACACTTTTAATGGGAAACACCTATTTCTAGAGGATTTAGATAAAAACTGATTTCAGTGCCTGTAGCTCGATTTTTATTAGAAAATTAATGGTGAAGACCGCATTTTGATATCGTGTACCGTTTCGGAGCTACAAGGTGCTTTTCGAAATTCTGCAATTTCTAAAAACCATCGTAGCTCTTTTGTTTATGAAAACTTTTGATTTCTGTAAAAACTTTCTAAAGTCACTTCTTGGCGTAGAATTCATTGCTCTTAATTACAATTATCTCAAGATATAAGCAAAATTTCCGAATTTTAATATGGAATGCCCTGTATATTTTTTCGTTTTTAAAAAGAGCATAAAATTATTTTTACAAAAATATAATATACTTGATATATTAATTAAAGAATTGGCGAGATATAAGCTTTTCAAGGTTTATGCAATATTTCAGTACTCTATGTTAAAATGCTTTATAGTTTTTTCCAAGTTCCGTGTTGTAGGTTCCGGATTATTTTCAGTTTGCGTTAAAACAATAACCTCTTCGAGTTCTATACATATCTCCATTTTGCTTATTTTTTAGGTTCAGGTTGTTGAAATGATCCAAAATTTACTAAATTATTTTTTAGGCATCTCTATAAGGTTGCCTTTTTTCAGGATACCGTTGCGTTCCTTGTAGAAATTGCAAGCTGTGTCTATATTTTCACTCACTTATATAAAGCATTTTAACATATCGTACTTCTCATAACTCTCGTATACGAGCTCTGCGCCAAAAGTATTCGCCTACCTGTCTTGGGTAAAGAAAGAGACAGTTAATTAGTTATTCAGTAGTAGATTATTTTTCGAGAATAATAATAATAAAAATAAATTTATATAATTTTAATTAAAAATTTGATATTTAAATTCAAATAATGATTTTATTTTCAAAAAGAGTTACACTAGCTAGGCGAATACTTTTGGCGCAGGGCTCGTATTTTGCATTGATTTTATTTGCTTTTCTCCTTTTGTCAATTATATTTCCGAATATGTCAAATGACTTTCCAATCTGCAGGCCTACTGTACTTTGAACGGACTGGAAAGTCATTTGACAAATTAGGAAACACATTTGACAAAAGAGGAAAAGCAATAGAAAAAGACTGTAATTTAGGAAATCTCACAATCGCTTTAAAAAATGCGAACGTTGACAGTTGCCTGCTGTGACAATGCAAGAGAACGTCAATTGTTTCAATAATAAGTCATAGCCTACTGAAATATTGCAAAAATCTTGAAAATCTTATATTTCGCAAATTATTTGATTAATATATCTTTTCAAAAATGCAAAAATATACAGGGTGTTCCATATAAAAATTCGGAAGTTTTGTTTATATCTCGAAAACTATCCGCTTCAGAAAATTGTAATTAAGAGCAAAAGAGTGCCCTAAGAAAGTTTTTACAGAAATTAGGAATTTTCATAAACAAACGAGCTCCGATGGTTTTCAGAAATTGTAGAATTTCGAAAAACACCTTGTAGCTCTAAAGCGGTACAAGATAACAAAATGCGGTCTTCATCATTATTTTTGTAATAAAAATCGAGCTCCAGGCACAGAGGCACTTTTATCACTCTGTACGTCAGGAAGAAAAAAAAATTCATAATAAAGGTAACACAAAAAGGAACTTCACTTAAAAATTAACATTCGGTTGTATTAAAATGCTTTCATCGTTCGTTGACCTCCTGAAGATGCATTTTGTTGTAGTTCGTTTTTCGCTGCTCCCGTTCTTGCAGAGCGAAAATAGATAACCCGTAGCTGAGGTGCTTTTTACGCAAGACGAATAACGGTGGAATTACTTCTTCTTGACAAATCTTAATCATTTTTATCGAAAGCGAATCTGATGAGCTTGACAACTACCCGAAAGTATCCTTTAATAAATAATTTCGCCAAAGTTGAAACAAAATTCAAGTATTTTGCGTAGGATTAGAGTAATTAATGGGGTGGAGTGGGAGGAGCTGAATAATTCTCTAGTTTAGATTTTCAATTTCCTTCGAATTAATTTTGATGGCTTTAATATTGCGCTTTTGAACTTTATAATTTCGGATAAAATTTAATTATAGGTACCCAACTGACATAAATAACATCATTTAAATTGTTCCCAGTTTTCGCAGAACAACCAAGAGTATTTTGTATAAATATGTTCATATATCAGTTCGTGTAATTAAATTTCCTTCCAGAAGTTCCTAAAATATAAATAATAATGTCTTTCAATTTCAAAACCTGAACATTTATTTTCTTCTTTGTTTACAGGATTAAAATGTCAAGAAAATTTAAATTATGGCGATATACAACTATAATTTGGAGCTGTCTATGTTTTGTCCATGCAGGTAAGTCTTTCCCTTTTGTAGAATACATTATGAAATAACTCCAGTTCTGTAACACCTTGTAACAACTGTCTAAATAAAAACCTTGTCAAGTAGGCTACATTATCCTGTTATGTAAATGCAATGGATAAATTCTCGATCACAACCTACTTTACCAGGTTTTTATTTAGACGCTCGTTATTTATAACGTAATCCATCGCTTAGAATTTTTTTTTACTTTAGTTAACGAGCTAGACAATCGGGTGAAGCGATGTGATTCTGAGACATAAAACAATAAAAGTTATTAGATATGTACATTGTGGAATACATGAGTTTTCCTTCAACGTAACCATCAGTGCCGTTCCGTGATTTTGGGTACGATTTTTGATTAATTATATCTCGAAACCTTGGAGACTTGGAATTGTTTTTAGAGTCACCCTATAAAATCGTGTTTATTACATTTCAGCGTATACACCCGCCGAATGCGTTTTGGGTTCGAGATTAATTATTACAAAATTCAAGATATTGGCGTGTTTATGAACTTTTTCTTCTTTAATTCTTTATTACAATGTTATTTTTTGTATTAGAATTGTTGACTTATCCTATGCTATGTACTTAGTTGAATGGGAAATAAATGATGATTATGATTATGATTAATTATGTGTTGTTCTTTATTTTGATTCAAAGAAATTTCAAAATTTATCATAAATTTTTACGTGAAAATTCAAATGCGATCGACATTTTTGGTTCGAGATTATCTGCCATAATTTGTTGCCTGACGATGCAATTAACCTCACAGTGCTACACTCACGTAAGTAACGCAATTTTTTAGATTGTGATAATAATATCTATAAATAATTATAGGCAATATTTAAAACTTTTCTGCAATAATATGCGTACCCTCATTACCAGCATGAATTTAAATCAAATACTCTCATGGCGAGTTTCATTGGTTTGTAATGATTTTGTGCATAGCCTTCGAAGAAAAACTATCTGTTAGATAAGACACCAAATTAGCAAAGTGATGGATAACCTTTAAAGTTGAATAAATACATTCTCAGAATTAAATGGAACCTGAATGCACGAGGATGTACTTACGTGCTCACTTTCTCTATCTACATACTACCCACTATTACCGAATCCGCGATAATTTCCATAATTCTGCATTGTTTGGTGACTCATTGTTTTCTAATTAAAATAATGAGTTTGCTTTCGAGTTAAGACGAAGTGCTTGTAATGTCACAATACGTCTGCGTTATTACAACTTTCTTATTTTTAACGTTCGTTGACACGGAACCTTTTTATTCATATACTGAAATTAATGTGTTAATCCTATACCAAACAATTTCAAAATATAGGTATTTCTAGTAATGAGTCAAATTAATAATAATTCTGGAAAACAGCTATACTGGGTGTCTCATAACGTACGGAGGAGATTGAAAGGTGAATAGAACATCAAAAAGTAAGGTAACCTTTTCATATAGATTTTTTCCAAAAATCAATATTAAGGGAGTTATAATTCCCTGAAAGAGGGATGAAACGTATTTTTCTTTTGGCAACATCTTCTGAATCCTTTAAGTTATCAAACTAATATTTGAAACTCAAATATAAGGCACCTAACTGAACAGTTACAACGCATTTGTAAGATACTTCCTCCCTTCCTCCCTAGCTAGTTTGAGGGGATTACTTTCAGTATTTTATGGTAACAAAATGCAATGGACGTATGCTAACTTTTAAACCTCAATTACACGAAAACGGTTCGGTTTATCGAAATGGAACAAGAAAGCCTTCTTGTGCTAAATAAACTAAAGAATATTTTCTTCGTAAATTTTTGATGAAATATGTAAAAATAACAAGTTAGGAATAGGAATAAAATACTGAAAAGTCTCCCCCTAAAAGTACCCTTTAAAAGTAACAAGTAAGTAACAAGCGATCAATAATAAATGAATTAGGGTAGGCGTTGCAATTTAAATGCATGTCTTGGATAACGTCATATTAATACTAATTGTCAAACAGTTGTAACACAAATAACACGCCAGAAACATTACTTACGCAGTTATTCATAGAGTTCAAACGTATCTTGATGCAGCAGGTAGTGGTCGTTTTACGCATCTGCTTTAATTTTTTTTTTTAAATAAAACTGTTTTCTTGCTTTGTAGAAACGTCAAAGTGTCTGAATTGACGTTCGATGAACTAAATGCACATATAGGGACCATGCACATGCCCGCGTTCAGTGCCGCCTGGCGGTGATTTATGCATTAGTGGTATGAAAACATTGCTTTTAGGTTAATACACCTGTGACACATTGAAGTGACGTTATTAACGTCACTCTCTAATTTTTAATTTTGCAATTACAATGGATGTTGAAATATATTTTAAAATCTTGTTTATGTAAGTGGACGACCAACTGGTAGTGGCCGGCCATCAGGCGCAGTCACCCTATGCATAACTTCAATAGCCAAGTAAAAATTTTGGTATTTGCGGAAGAAATCTTGCTTGGCATTGATGGTCAATAAAATTTTTGGTTGTGTGCAGATTTGTTGTTATTTTTTGTAATTGTATTAAAAATATTTAGGGCTTTTTCTAAATTTACTCAAATCTTGCAACAAGTTTTATTGTTTGATGATCAGTACAATTTCTAAATATGCAAAATTTATGCAAATCCTGCATGTCTCACTAATAGATGTGAAAATATATTACAAATTGAATTCTATTGTTTATGAGCACAGTATTTCAGAAAACAATCAGAAGTCGGCAGTTGATTATTGTTGGACATGGGCGTTTTCCGTTATTTCTAAATTTTTCATTTCAAACAGTGGATTTTAAATGCATGACCTCCGTACACAAATTTATGGAAATTTGCCTAATTGGAACGTGTTCTTCGCTCTTTTTTTGCTCTTTTACACCCATTTGTATAAATAAAATGGGTAACGAGAGTGACTCATAGAATTAATGTAAAAGTGCCATAAATTAAACAAAAATCTGAGTACAAACCTTAATTTAAGAAACATCACTAATACTATAATAAGTCTTTTAATACTGTTAACACAAAGTATTCTAGTTAAATAATATAAAACATGTTCCACAAGCATTTGACATGAAGTTGGTTTGATGATCGGTTGGGGCTATTATTTATACTGACTTCTTCACACGAAACGCATACCATCAGTATACTGACCGTAAATGTATTCACATTACCAAGACTAACCATCCGTTAATCATCAACCGCATTTGAAATTGACTTGCTTTCCGACTTCTATTCATTCAATTCTTCAAACTTTTATTTCATCTGAGTCTCCTGCACATTTTTCGAATAGAGTACGTTGTACGTAATGACTAATCGATATTGAAATGTATGAATCACTTTCAAAACAGCATACAAACTTAAATGTTTCAACCCATATATATTTTCTTACTACTGTTTGGATAATTGTAAAATTTAACACTCTCCCTGTTACTATAACTGTTATGACAATTTACAGTTGTAGTACATAATAAGTATTTGACCATTTGACCTTCTAGTATGAAATTAATTACAAAATTCAAGTTCAAATGTACACCGGGCATTTGAAATGACAGATGTACATTTGAACTGTCATCATACTGTCACTCGTGTTTTCATACCACTTATGCAAAATATGGCCATTGGTGGCGCTGTCATCGCATGTGCATGGTCCCTATACGTGTTTAGTTGCATCGGCAACTCTAATTCATTTTTCTTTTGATGACTTCTTACATATTTTTATTCTTTTTTTTAAATTCTTTTATAAACCTTAATGAGTCATACTAACTATGGTATAATCTTGTGTTCAGCTCCTATTACCATGGTGCATGGTGCAACATTATGATCAGGGGCCCAATTCTTGAAATCATTCGACATCATGTCGTATGCGACATGATGTCAAATTGACGCAATTCTCGAATGATTTGTATAGTTTTGTATAACAGTCTACGTCATTTTGACGTCATGTCGCGTGGTCGCATACGACATTTGTCGAATGATTTCAAGAATTGGGGCCATGAGTCATAAAGGGGTTGCTGATACGAGATGAGACTGATTTGGAACTGTTGCTTCCATAGCTAATGTGTGTCCAGAATTCGTTAACAAACCTTATGCAGCAAAAAATTAATTTTCGTTTCCCATCAAAAAGTAAAGCAAACGATTGCAATCGTTTGCTTTACTTTTTGATCACAATCATATTATAATCATTAAGATTTGTTAAGAATCGCGTAGCAAATGCATACATAAAAGTAACGTAGTTGGCGGTAGAAAAATAAGGATTGAACAATCACGTGTGGGAAGTTTGAAGTTTGAATTAATAAAATATTGATGTTACATATTCTTCAATTTTGTAATGCAAAAGAAATTGAATTACATTTATTCGAATAAAGAATAACAATTTGGTAGCAGAGCGTGGTTATTCCTACGGAAATCAACGTCACATTACATTAATTGAGTGAGATCAGCCGAAAGATTGGTTTTTGTGAACATGGTCGAGTCAACGTCGTTTGCTATTTCGAGAATTGAGCAATTGACAAGTAAGAATTATGCTTTGTGGAGTATGAGGATAGGCGCATTAATAAAAGCGAAACACATGTATGAAAATGTTCTCGTAAACAATGAGCCTGTGAAGGATGAAGCCGATGCAACTTCCGTAGCAAGGTGGAATGATTGGGTCAAGAAGAATGATGAGGTATGTGCAACTATTATCCTGACACTGTCTGCTGATCAAGCGATGGCATGTAGAGGAATATCGAATACGAAAGAATTGTGGAATCTATTGAAAAGAAGACATGAAGGTGCTGAACGTCAACGAAAGACGCAGCTAAAAATAAAATTAGCTCGCCTAGAAAAACAAGAAAAAAGAGACAGTAGATGAATATCTTACAAGAGCACAGGCACTGTCATCTGAGATTGTAAAGCTGGGTACCATCATCGAAGACAATGAATTGATTAGTTTTATTATTGAAGGTTTACCGAACAAATATAGTGAGGTAACAACGGCAATTTCTTCGAATCCAGACATGACATATGAGACCATGCGGGAAACACTTTTACGTTTTAAAAGGAAGTATGACAAAGTGGGATACGAAACAGAAACGAAAGCGTTTAAGGTTAAAGAACAAAAGAAAGGAAATTGTTACAAATGTGGAAAATTTGAACACTATGCACAAGATTGTTGGAATAAGATACGCTCACAGTCCGAGAGAATTAGCAGCACACATAACAGAAGAAAACAAACAGCAACAGAGTTAAAGCTAGCTCAAGAGGTTATAAGAATTAGAGATCATATGACAGTCATACACAACATGCGATGAAAGCTACTGACAACAATTGTCAAGTTAATGAGGACACAGTGTGGTTATTGGATTCTGCTTGTAGTTCACATATGACTTACAGAAATGATGCTGTAATTGAACGGAAGACAGAAAAAGTAGAAATTTGCACAGCTGAAAATGGACGAAAAATGTATGCGGATTACAGAGGAACCATTAGAGGATTAAGTTACAGAAACAATTCAGAAGGTGTTCATATAAACATGGAGGATGTTCTTTATGTTCCTAACATAAATAGCAATCTTATGTCAGTACCAAGTTTGGTTAAAAGAGGTAAGAAAATTATTCTTGATGAAGATGGAGCGGAGATATACGAGAAGAAGACAGCTGAACTAATCGCAGAAGGAAGTTTTGAAGATGATGCATTTCTAATAAGAGTGAATGTGAAAGGAGAGAACTCAAGGAAAGAATTATGCTTCAGCACAACAGAGTCGAGTTAAGACTTGTGGCAGAAGAGGTTGGGACACATCAATTCTAAGTATCTAACGAAAATGGTCAATACGGATTTGATCAACGGTTTGCCTAAGTTTAAGGTTGGAAACGAGAATGTGTGTGAATCTTGTATAAAAGGCAAGATCACAAGACCGCCATTTCCGAGTGTTAAAGATGGAGGGACAATTAGAGTCTTAGAACGAATACATGTTGATCTGTGTGGTCCAATGCCAACAGAATCTCTTGGAGGAAGTAGATATATGCTGGTCATAGTTGATGATTACAGCAGGAGGTATTTTGTAGAATTTCTACGCGCGAAAAGTGAAGCAGCTGCAAAAATAAAAGATTTTGTAGAAAGGCGTGAGACAGAAACGGGAAAGAAACTAAAATATGTTCGCTCAGACAATGGATTGGAATTTATAAACATATCTTTACTGGATTACTACAGAAAGAAAGGCATTAAAAGTGAGAGAACTACTGTTCACACTCCACAAAGTAATAGTGTGGCAGAGAGACCCAATAGGTCTCTGATAGATATGGCACGAACGTTTCTAGTGGATGCAGACTTACCACAAAAATTTTGGGCAGAAGCAATTTGGACAGCTTCTTACGTTCACAACGGTACACCTACAATGAGCAAAAACAAAGTACTCCTCGAGTTATGGCAGGGTAGAAAACCGAATATTAAACACTTGAGAATCTTTGGCTGTAAAGTTTTCTACAGAAATAGTGATGTCACAAAAAAGAAATTTGATGTGAGATCAAGACAAGCAATTTTCATTGGTTATTCAAGGAACAGGAAGGCTTACCGAGTCTATGACATAGAAGGTAGAAAGGTTCTAGAGAGCAGAGATGTAGTGTTTGTTGAGAATGAAAAAGGTTACACTGCACCCGTCGATCACAAAAAAGAAGAATTTGATTATGTTCAAATTAATGGAACACATGTAGACAGTGAAGGTGAAGATAGAAGAAAAACAGAATGTACAGTTTTGAAAAATATTTTTCACTTCTGACGAAGCTGTCGAACGACTGCGAAACGTAAAGTGTAAAGTGCGCGATTTAGTGTCCGCTTAAAAGATTTTGTGATACAAATTTCATCGGACAAGAACCAACTGTAAGTATGTATTATTGTTGGACAAAATGATGAAGCAATAGACCAGTTGCTGGAAAAAATAAAAAGCGAAGTAAAAATCAAAGAATTTAAGAATGATAACATATTTCTGGGAATAAGCATAGAAAAATCAGAGGATGGATTCTTACTGGATCAGAGAAAATTTATTGAGGAGATTTTAGAGAAATTTAACATGGAAAATTGCAGCGCAGTACAGACGCCAGGAATCATTGGGAGTAAGTTGGATGACTACGAAGATTCTGGAAAAGTGGACACAGTTTTGTATCAAGAAAAATATTAGGAAGTATTGAATATCTTGTAACTGGAACTAAACCGGATTTAGCTTTTACATACAGTAAATTATCGCAATATGCGAAAGATCCACGAGAAATTCATTTACAAGCTTTAAAGCGTGTATTAAGGTATCTACAGGGAACGAAGGAATTGAAACTTAAGATTGATAAAAACCAGGGTAAACTAGTTGTTAGTACAGACGCTAGTTGGTGTACAACGAAAGATTTCAAATCTTTTGCCGGATATAGTGTAAAAATTGGCGTTTCATTGATTAGTCGGAAAACAAGAAAGAAAAAGATTATTACGCTACCAACAATGGAATCAGAACTAATCGGACTACGTGATGTAGTGTGTGAAGGTCGTTGGTTAGTGGGATTATTAGAAGAACTAAAACAACAAGAATTAGTACAAAGACCAATTACAATAAATACAGACAGTCAAGCGGTGATAGACTGGATTGCTAATTCAAAGATCAATTGCAGGAACAAACATATTCATCGGAAATACTATTTCGTCAAGGATGAGGCTGATGAAGGTGAGATCAAACTCTGTCATGTCAAATCTTCAGAGTTAGAAACAGATTTGATGACGAAAGATTTAAATGTAGAGCTGTTGAAAAAGCATATTTTAAGATTGGGAATAGTTACAGAAAGATTTGCGACGCGAAAGGAGGGAAGTGTTGAGAATCGCATAGCAAATGCATAAATAAAAGTAACGTAGTTGGCGGTAGAAAAATAAGGATTGAACAATCGCGTGTGGGAAGTTTGAAGTTCGAGTTAAAATAAAATATTGATGTTACATATTCTTCAATTTTGTAATGCAAAAGAAATTGTATTACGTTTATTCGAATAAAGAATAACAAGATTAAACTATTAATATAATTTTCTGTACTGTTGAAGTCAATTGATGAGATCAGTAACGTCTACTTTGCTGTGGATTATAGGTTCAACGGTTTTTAAGGGCGCGTTTTACATCGCTATCGTTTTAGGTGGGCACCATTGTACAGTCGCGAATATAACATTTAAGTCGTCTCCGTCAATCAAAAACGCCAGTTTTAATTCCAGAAATTAAAATATTTCAGATAAATATCCTATTTTTCACCAAATCCATGTATTTCATTAAACTGAACCTCAATTTAACGTAGTCTGTATTTATAAGCTGTGCTAAAAAAAATTGAAAGGCGCCATACAACAGTGAGAGTGGAAAAACGCGAATTTAAATCTAATATAATAAATAACTTGGCAATTCTTTATCCCTCGCATTCGTGCTTGGTCTCAAATGAATCCCCATGTAATTCTCTGATTTTAGTTGTTAAACAAATGAAACCGTACATGTTATTAAATCGGCCAAATCGGACTCCTGGTCTAAGAAGTTTGGCTTCGGAAGTGCCTTCAAGGAACTCCACGATGGTATCAGGCCCGGCGCCGGCGCTAAACATGAATTGGTGAATCAACCGATTCAAATTTTCGAAGACCGCAAAATGAAGTGAAATTTAAGCGATTTTCTTCGATGACATTGGTTCATCTTTCTTCTGTCGTTATAATAATCTCAAGATGGTTCGAACCAGTGTTGCCAATTTAAGGGATAAATCCCTTTTGAAAGGTTTTTCAAATCATGATCTTTTTTTCTAAAAAAGGGATTTCCAAGTTTTATTTCGTAGAAAGAAACTGAAAGCGGAAAGTCCCTAGAAGTGCAAAGTTGCTCATCTACAGGCTGATACAAATTCGAGACTCACCATTGGGATCTCGGAAACGGTAAGAGATACGAAGTCGGTTAAATTGGGGCAAAGTTGCGTATTTTGGGGCTGAATAATATTCTGTTCTGAAAAATATTCTACGATTTGTAGTTTTTGAAATATTTCCAAAAAACAAGAAAACGTAATTTTCTTTTTTATTTTTTTCTGAAGTTATTATTGCAGGGATTATAACAAAATTAATACATTCTAGAGGCACCTTTTTAAGCTCTTTACGATGATATCATTAGATTTTACTTAAAACGTTTTGTCTCATTCTGACCATCATCAACTTCATTTTTTCTTATGGGCGCTACATTGGGTTTTAATACCAATGAATAGATCTATTTTTTCTGATGCTTCTCCATATATCACACATCCCTATTTAATAATTTGAAACAGCTGGAAATGCAAGAAATTGTTGAAAATAACTGCAACGAAAAACATGGTATGCAATGAAAACAAAAACCAAAAGAAGCTTGATATACCTTCGGAGTTTGATTTCGTTTATCACAAAAACAGATTTTTGAAAAATTTTTAGATATAAAAATGAAGGATGTGAATCCAAGAAACACATAGACTTTTAAAACGTATTGTGCTGGCAGCAACAATTTAGTAATAGCAAGAGAAATTTACTTCCAACAATGTCGATGATGCAATATTTAACTACTTTCGTAATTAAATTATACATTTTTATGATTAACGCAAGAAAGTATCACAAGAAATTATGTCTTTAAAAATCTCGCATTCTTATAAATTTAAAAAGGTATTGTGCTAACAACAATTTAGTAATAGCAAGAGAAATTTACTTCCAATAATACCCAGAAAGATGCCATCCACACAGAACAATGTTATTAAGTTAGATAGAAACATTGCACTTTATGGATATTTTCATGAAGCTCGAAGGACGTATCGAGATCGCCTTAATGATGATGAGAATGAAGAATTATTAGTAGAGGTAGTTAAATAGTTACTTATAAAATGTATAAAATTATGAGACTACAAGAAAGAATGTTTCCTCGAGCAGTAACATCTTTTAAGAGCTTAAGCTGAGTTTTCTAAAGACATACATAATTTAATTGGATATTTTCTTGCTTTAATAATAATAATAATGTATAATTTAATTACAAATCTAATCAACTATTGTTTTGTAGTTGTCTTTCTGGATATTGTTGGAAGGAAATTTCGCTCGTTATTACTAAATTGTTGTTGTTAAGACCACAATAAATTTTTAAATTTACGTCATTCTTGGGTTCAAAAACATTCATTTTTAGATCTAAAAATTTTACTAAAATCAGCTCTTGTGATACACGAAATAAAACTCCGAAGGTATATCAAACTTTTTTGGTTTTTGTTTTCACTGCATACCATGTTTTTCTTTGCAGTGTTATTTTCAACAATTTCTTGCATTTCCAGCTGTTTCAAATTATTAAATAGGGATGTGTGATACATGCATCAGAAAAAGCATCAGAAAAAATAGATCTATTCAATGGTATTAAAACCCAATATAGCGCCCATAAGAAAAAATGAAGTTGATGATGGTCAGAACGAGACGAAACGTTTTAAGTAAAATCTAATGATATCATCATAAAGAGCTTAAAATAATAACTTCAGGAAAAAAGAAAAAGAAAATTACGTTTTCTGTTTTTTTTGAAATATTTCAAAAACTACAAAACGTAGAAGATTTTTCAGAACGGGTTATTATTCAGCACCAAAATACGCAACTTTGCCCCAATTTAACCGACTTCGTATCTCTTACCGCTTCCGAGATCCCGATGGTGAGCCTCGAATTTGTAACAGCCTGTATAATAAAACTAATAATGTAGAAGGTGTCTATCAATATTTTTGTTAAAAATTCACATTTTGTTTTTCCGACTATATGATTTTACTTTCAAATTCTAATTTTTTTTATATCCGTCGCTCAATTGTTTTTTGTGAAAATCTGTAGCAGTATTGAAATAAATTCTACAACTTCTTTTGTCTTTTTTCTTTCTAAATTCACAAATAAAAAAATGAAATACGAATTATTTGATAGACACCTTCTACATTATTAGTTTTATTATATACAGCGTGATTCATAATAGGTGTCCGACCCGTTAGGGGTGCGTTTACTACGGTTACGCAAGTACGAAATTACAAGAAATAAATTTATCAGAAGCATTTCAAAAATTTAACGCTTTTGAATCCCAAATTGAAACCGTTAGAGTATCACTGACAACTATTTTTAGAATGTGATAGGTACGATGTTTATAAATACCAGTATGAGTAGCTTGTTGCCGCCGCCACACATTTTTATAACGACAATTATTTTCATTCTCATAGTTATCAGCTGTAACAATAAACTTCACTTTGTTTACATTCCCAAACACGTGTCTGCGATAATTGAATTGCCCGTCACAAATCTCTCGGAAAAGTTGTAAACACAGGCATTTTAGAATTTTATTCAAGGTTAAATGATTTTGTGAGTTAGGTCAGTTATTCCAGTGCCAAAGAACCTATTTACATGTGCATTTTCAATTAATTTTATCTTAAAAACCATGCACCTAAGACCCCCTATTCATAAAAACTTTTTGCTTTGTTTGTTCATATACTACGTGGAGTTAACGGGTCGGTCACTTATTATGAATCACGCTGTATGTAGTCCCATTAGAATTTAATTTAGCATCGAAAAACGTAATAATATACAGGGTGTTCCATTTAAAAAAACCTAAGTTTAGTTTATATCTCGTTTATCCGGCCATCAATTGTTTTTCTGTGAGCACACAGAGAAACTTTGAATTAGTCCCTATAAGATTTGCATTAAACATTTTTTCCTAAAATCAAAAATAAAAGAGTTAAAGGGGGTAGGAATTCTCGGATAATCACCCTGTACATATTAGGTGATATTAGGAACCCACTTCACTTAAGTAACAATTCGCTTATGTTGTATAGAATAAAAAATGAGGTTATGTACGAATTTTAAAATACAAAGCTCCGAAATCTTATTTTTAAAATAATTGGTGCCCATTTTAAATCGTGATGCCTTAAAAATTGAAAATAGGCAACTCATTCTATTTCCGCGATTTTAATGCATTATGAAAACACAAAGTTATTTCTGATTTAATTGATGGGTTACCTTTTCTAAAACCTTCGCGGGACACGATTTAAAATAGACACTCTGTATAATATGCATATACTCCGCAAAAATTTCTCAAATCATCTATTAAAATGACCCTTGTGTATGTTTCTAAAACTTTTATTTATTGCGTCATTGTAAGACATTCAACAACGCCATCTGATAAAACTTGCCGACAGACTTCTTTTCATTTGTTTCTATGAGGGTGATTCACTGGTTATTGACGGGTTATATTGAGAAATCACCATCCATTGAGTTTCAACTGACAGTCATTTCTGGATGATTACAAAAATGACTTGCATTGTTATAAGACATTCAACAACGACATCTGTTGTGAAACCTGTCGAGAGTTTTTTTTCGTTTGTTTTAATTTATGAATCTACCGAATTCTGGTTTATTGTCTTTTGCTTTATTTATTTATTTATTTATTGCTTGTGTATCTATATTTTTTTAAATTTTGTTCATTTGTTTTCTTTGTTTTGTCACCTTCCCTTCTTAACAGTTTTTTTAATAATTATTGTTCTAGTAAATTGTGCTGACGATTGTCTTTTGTTTTCCTTGTTTTTTAAATTTTACTACATATTTCATACTTTTAAAAATTCTATTATTTCATTTTCTCTGCTTTCTCTTCGTTCTTTTTATTTAAAAAAAATTGTTAGTTTATTAAATTGTGCTGTAAAATCGATTGTCTTTTGTTTTTATTATTATTATTATTTAATTCGATTATTTTTGAATTTTTATTGTTTTGTTTTCTTTATATTGTCATTATTCTTTTCAAATTGTTTTGTTTTAAAATTTATTATTAATCTACTTAATTACTCAATTGCTCTGTAAAATTGACCGTCTTTTGTTGCCGTCTTCTTTAACTTTACCTATGTACTTTTAATAATTTTCTAAAATTTACTGGTGTGTGTGTCTCAGTTTGATGACTGCATCTTTTAATCGTTCACCTCATGTTTATTTTTCTTAACAAAAATTTGTGTTTTAGTAATAGAAACATTTGTGTTAAAATACCTCGCGATCATAATTTTCCTTTAATATGGTAATTGATGTATGATAAATCAGGAAGTAAATTACTATTAATACTATTAATATACTCCATTGCTGTTGTGTAGTTCTTTGACAAAGGTAATAAATGCTGAGTCTTTTCTACAAAGTTTTATTTAAATTCTCCAAACCGGTTTCGCCTAAAGAGGCATCTTCAGTGAACAATTATAAAATTATATCTAAAAATAGAACTTAAATATAATACATCATAATAATAAATGATAATATACTTACAATATATAATAAAATCTAATATAATAGTTTTGTGGTGTGTATTCTTGTAAAATATTTTTGTAAATGAAATGTAAATAAATAAATAACAATTTGACATCGGAAAAAATTGAGTAGAGTTTTCTAACTGGTACAATACTGTACTGCATAATGAAGGAATGTTAAGAGATCAGATACACAATTTCCAATTTATAGAATTGAAAAAATTGTTATTTTGAAAAAATGTTTGTTCGTTAAGTACTTAATGAACAAATATTTTTTCAAAATAACAATTCTATAAATTGGAAATTGTGTATCTGATCTCTTAACATTCATTCATTATGCAGTACAGTACAGTATTGTACCAGTTAGAAAACTCTACTCAATCTTTTCCGATGTCAAATTGTTATTTATTTATTTACATTTCATTTACAAAAATATTTTACAAGAATACACACCACAAAACTATTATATTAGATTTTATTATATATTGTATAGTTATTTACGAACCGAGTGCGGGAACACAATTCGAATTTTTACTTCCCTTTAGCCATGGCCAGCTCCATTAACATTCACTGACGTGTATGCATGGCCGTTTCAATTCGCCTAAAATTCGGTTCCGAGAAAGCGTGCCGTGGAGTACTCCCCTCAGCGCTCCCTATTTTAATAGGAATACTACTATGCGTTAATATATTTTTTAGATAAGGGGAGGCTATGAAAAATAAAATCAAGAGTCTTAGCTTGATTCGATACTTTTATTCTGACATTTGCTTCTTGACCCCTGTCAAATCTGTTAATTGTTTAAACGCTCTTGAACACTATAGTCATTGGTCAGCAAGCAATCCAACGGCATTTGAAATTGGTCGTTATCATGTTAAAGAGTTTTAACAAAGCCTTATGTATTCAACTGGAAGATTTTTTTTCATCATCAAATGTATCTTGACGTTTCAGTTTTGACATAAGTAAATTTTATTAAGCTACGACTTAGGTTTTATTTTTCATAGACTCCTCTAATCTAAAATAGTTAGAGCCAGTTTCATAATCGAATTTAAAAGAAACTTTAAATTTAAAGTCACTCTCAGATGTCAAAACAAATATGGAAACACATTTGTTTACACATCTGAATGTGACTTTAATTTCAAAGTCTCCTTTAAATTCGATTATGTAACTGGCCCTTATTTACGAACCGAGTGCGGGAACACATTTTTCCCGCGTGAGCGCAGTTTTGAAGCGCGAGCGACGTAGGAGGGAGCGCTTCATATCCGCGAACGCGGGATAATGATTCCCGCAAGAGTTTCGTATTATATTTTTTGAAACGAATATAAAAATTTAATTGGAAATACTTTCACATAATTTCATGTCATGGCAAACCAAAAATGTAAAATTAAGCAAGCCATGCTTCAGTATTCAATAGATGATGCTGTCAAATTTATTGGAATTTTTTGATGATTTCTCCCTTTTCTGGGCCTGCTAATGAATGAAAGTTGTTGTAAAATGGTATTTTATAAACTAGATTTTATTATTATCAACACTGATTTATTTAAGGGCCAGTGTTTTTGGCGTTGTTTCCTGGTCTACTCGACCGGGAAACACTGTTTCCCGGTTGACTATTTCGTGCTTAAAACAATAACTAGAGGGCGATGAGTTCTAAAAGTATACTATCATTTATTATTATAATATATCATATTTAAGTTCTATTTTTAGATATAATTTTATAACTGTCCACTGAAGATGCCTCTTTAGGCGAAACCGGTTTGGAGAATTTAAATAAAACTTTGTAGAAAAGACTCGGCATTTATTACCTTTTACTATTAATACGTCAAAATCATGAGTACAAAAATATTTTCACAACAGTTTTCAAACTCCAAAACTAAAATAACATAGCAATATGTAGGCTCTTATGATTTCAGAATATTTTCTGTGCTGTTTTTTTTTAATTTCATGACTCATTTACTGCGACCTCTACTGAAATTTTCTCACATGAACTGAAGAATGTAAATAGTTAAATTCTTCGAATCTTCTAATTGGAAACGCGCCAACTTCGATCGCCTTCTAAGTGCAAATCGTTCGTTTTTAAGAGACAACTCGTAATCATTGCACGTTTACGTAAACTTTCCACAGAAATTTATTCAATTTGCACGGTTTACTGGTTTCCGTGAAGGAAGATATTACCGTAGTTGCTTTTGCGTAAAATAACATACAACATCATCTATAGTTACATCTATCTAGGCTCTAGCACATACATATTTTCTTAATTAAAAAATTAAAGAAAATAATTCATATTCCAAAAAGATTCAGTATTTTTTTAAATTTCTTTTTTTTTCTAATTTATTCACCTGTTAATATACAGGGTGGTCCCGAAATAACGTGTCAAAAAGAAGAGGAGATGATGAGTAAAACTCATATACAAAAAAATTTCTAAAAAGTCTTTTCGTTTTTGAGATAAACATAATTGAAAATTTGTTGAAAATTTGCTGTACGCTAATGTTAATCGGATTAAAAAGCTAATTCTGGTTGTATGGCAACAATACAGTAAAACTCGGATATAACGAGGGCTCAAGGGACCATGCTTATTGCTCGTTATATGCAAGTGCCCGTTATAAATGAAAAAAAAATGTGCATATGTGATATGTACTATGAACACCAAAAGAATCTGGGCCAACTGTACTCCTGCATTTTTGTGTTTATTTAATTAACTGATAAGTTTGAATACAATTTTAAACCATTTATTTTGCTTGTTTTATGATAACGTAAAAAATATGCAAAAAAACAAAGGAACAATTTTTTTAACAATTAATTCGTCGTATTTAGATTTTTTGTCGGGCGTAGTACGTACTAGAGACCTGCACGAGTAAGTACAGAATCGTCCGAGTACAGATACGAATAGTCGTTTGACGAATACAACGATGCGAATCGCAATACGCATAATCGTATACGTCCGTGACGAGTATAGTAATCGGTAATCGGCATCGTGGCATCGTTATGATTAGTAATCGTCATCGCCAGGAGCAGAGTTGCTAGTTGGTCACTCACGGTAACAAGAGATTTTTTGTTTCTTACATTTGTTAAATTTTCTTCGTCATTTTGGCGCTTAATTGTAGCATCGGTGCTTTTTTTAAATTTGAAGGGCTACATCCTTTTCCAAACTTAAATATGTTTTTGCATGCTCCATATATTACAAACGGTTGAACTTGTTGAGTTTCAGTGTTCACAATTTTTTCAAAATATAACCGCACATCTTATTTCAATCATAGAATTAATAAATGTCATACAAAGATATGTTTATGATAGTTTAAATGTGAGAAAATGTAGTGTAATTGTAATTATTAATTTCCATAATAATTACAATAATTCAAACAATAAAAACAACTTATAATACAATAATAACTTATAAATAACAAAATATAGGAGAAATATTGTTTTTTTCCTACACTATTAGAAAATTAAATTTTACCGCCTCATCAGAGAGGAGAAAGCAAACGTTTCCACGGCTAGCCCGGCAAAATGAACATAAATGCCTAGCCGAGAAAATAATTCACGAAGCTTTACCACTAGGTGGCGCAACAATAATTTCTGGAATGCATTCTCATCGACATAAAAAAATTAACAAACGTAAATTTTTTATTTAATTATAATTATATTTAATAATGGTATTTGGTTTTAAAAAGGATTAAAATTATCAAAAAAATAAAATCAACTTGACAGCAGTGGGATTCGAACACATGCTTCCGATGAGTCTGATGTCTTAATCCAGCGCCTAGACCGCTAGGCCACGCCGTCACATACAACACTCTTTTTTAAAGCTTCCTATTAGTTATAATTTTTATAGTAAATCAATTTTGATATTTTTACTTCAAGAAAAAGAACGTCTGTGTGATATTAACAAAATTAATTATAGGTGTGTAGGAAAAGAAATAATGTGTAAACCATGGCGGTAAAGTGGTTTTTCAGGCCGAGAGAAGATATGGACAGGTGAGGCGCATTCATTTCCTGGATGAGTAACGATGCCTGCGATACGATGCGACGATGCTTGGCGATGCCACGATGCCCAACGATGCTGTATTTACGATTACTTACTCGCATCGCCGCGTAAGGTAATCGGCGATTATTAATCGGATACATTTTTACTTACTCGTGCAGGGCTCTAGTACGTATTTCTACAACAAACAAAAAAATATTTTCAAATTTTTTAAAATTAAGCTTGCCATATGCAAGGTAAAACTAAAAAAAAATTACAAAATTGGCCTCTATAAGCAAGTTCTCGTAATAAACGTTAAAAGTAAACGTTGCCATGGTTACATGTGTTGAAGGTATAGAAATGATTATTCTTAATCGATGATTCAAGTTAAGTGACGTTTGTGAAATCCACCGTGAGTAATATAAACATTTTGAATTAAAAAGAAAACGACATTTTTTCCGAACAACCTAGTAATAATAAGAAAAGTGAGGTTATGACATACGTCAATTTATTAAGTTTCAAGCAAGGCTGGTCCACAACTAGCAATTCACGGACAACTACGAGGAGAAATTTTAAAAAAGTCACATTATTTTTTATGAGTCTCAAAAATTGTGAAATGTTCTTTATTATTGAAACCTAATACATATTAATTATTAGCCACAGATATTTTCTGAAGAGAAAAATAGTTGTAGACTAACAAATGAGGCCAATAAACCACAAAATTCGAATTTTTAAATCCTTACTTCTAACAGCATGTTTATTGTTTACACCTTCTCATCTCCTAACTGTAAAAACAGAAACGGAAAGAAGAAAATGTTTTTTTTTTTTTAGGTAAACCAAATGAAAATAAAGAATTTCTTAAAACCGCAATAATCATATTTATTTTTGTAACCTAATTCTTTTACACCGAGCACATTACCGTTCTAAAAATGACAAAGAGGATATTCGGTTGACTGATAGAGCATAACCGAAGTATTCTCTTCTTTTACAATTGAAACCGCGTAATCAATAACATTCTCGAATCCCCCCCCCCCCCGCCTCGCTTGCAGAAGATTCCAAATCACGAACGGAAATTTAAAGACTGTAGGTATATTCGGAATATATTTATTGAACTAATAGAGAATCTGCAGGAATATCGATGGGCAACATTAAACTGTCAGGTCAATGACGTGGTACGTGTGTCATGTGAACGTTTCTATTTTGAAAGGTGGATTTCGTTCGTCCACGCGAAAATATTTTTCACGTGTTTTCCACGACGAGGACGGGCGGAGCTTCGTTCAGTTAATTAATATTTTTACTCTTTTATTGGTTTTCTATAAATAACCAACGTACCTATATAGGGGAGCGTGCCCAACAGTGAGACACTTTTTTTAACTAGTATAATTCAGAAATTTAATCTAAAGGACTAATTTTCTTTCCAAGTATACGCCACTACCTTTAGCTTAATAGTTTTAAACAATTTATTGCAGATTTGTAACTTTCTTTACTTTTCTTGCAAAATGAAACTATAAGGTTTTTTTTTTGGCGAGTAACCGATTATGTGTGGTAAGGTGAAATAAGTAACGATTCCATTTTTGTGAGTTATGTCACATATTGCTGTGTTGTGTGTAGAATGTGACACAACGCATTATGTATCTCTTTTTTTAAATATGAGGTTTTCTTTAATCTTTATTCTTTGTCCGGTTTACCCTTTTTCTTAAAGCTTGGGTCGCTTATTTTTTTGTCTTATAAACGTTTTAACTGCATATAATAAAAGAAGATAGAGACAATCTGAGAGTCTCTGTCTAGAGCAATGAATCGAAAACGCTATTAGTAACAGGGTTGGAAAGTTTAAAACAAACTGTTTAAAACATTGTGTTTAAAACATGTTTAAAACACCCAATTAAAAACAAACCCTTTGTTTAAAATAAAGGGTTTGTTTTTAATTGGGTTTTAAACATATTTTTTTTACTTGATGTTTTAAATTCATTTTTGTGGTTTTAAGCGTAGAAGAAACATTTCTTATGTAAGTGTTTTGTATTATTGATACATATAATATGTATTTAATAATAGAAAATTAGTTGTCTTATTAAGGGCCAGTTTGATAATGGGATTTAAAAGAGACTTTAAAATTAAAGTCACATTCGTGTAAACATATTTCAGCATTTATTATTTAATTATTATTATAAATTGATGTACAGTATATAAATATACTTGGTGGTCTAATAATCAAAATAAATAACTATAAAATTATTAACAATACATAAAATTTGCTTTTAGAAAGTTACATCGTAACTTTTACTTTCTTTCCACATTTCCTTTTAATTTTATCAAATTTATTTCATTTAAATTATTTCGTTCTTGAATTGTTCTAGGAAACAAGAAAATTTATGAATATTTGTTTTCGAAAATGGTATTTTATATATGCTCTTTTCAAAGGGCTAATAATATGATTAGGATATACTCCTTCTTTTCTACATTTAAGCAAAAAGAGCTTACGATTTTTTATTTTGGTAATTTTAGTTAAAGTTTTGGAATAAATTTTGCACAGTACCTTACTTTGGTGCCCGTAGCGACCCTCCACAAAATTGTAAAATCCTATGTTTCTGATATCCATATTTACAGTTGGTTCTTGTCCGATGAAATTTGTATCACAAAATCTTTTAAGCGGACACTAAATCGCGCACTTTACACTTTACGTTTCGCAGTCGTTCGACCGCTTCGTCAGAAGTATTTTATATGTAAATTTATGATATTTTCAGTACTTGAATCATTTACTTTTTATTTATTTATTATTCATTCCATTATATTTTGAAACATAATATGTCGTTTGCATTTATTAAATATCAACAGATCAACATAAAAAAATTTAGGCAGCCTGTAGAAAATTGCCTGTAGCAAATGGCAATATGAGTTCGAATATTTGTATTTTGTATTTTTATTGTCGCAATAACACAATCAAGTGTTTTACAAAAGTCAGATATACAAATAAGTACGGTGTATTTTTTTAAAAATGCCATAAAGGTTGGCCATGAAAATTAAAACTTATGTCGTAGTTTGGCATGTAACACATGCCAAAACTGAGAATTTAAAGTAAATGAATGGAGCTAAGACATGAATTTCCTTTTCCACAGCCACCCCTTATGGCATTTTTAAAAAAACACATAGTACAACTAATTGAGAAAGTAGTAGGGTGCCCATAAGAAAAAACATGCGTGTGTTTCAAAAATTCTGAAAATTCGTCAGTAGAATAGAATGCATTATCTTTTAAAAACGACATTAATTTCATTTTAAATGTTTTGTAAGACCACTATTATTGGTAATTGAATATAGAGTTTGGTCAGTTTCTCGATTTGCTTAACCTGAAAAATTGAGGATGTTTTTGAAACGTTATATAAAGAACATAGCTTAGAACGTCTATTTAGAGCAGTCTTTCTCAAAGTGGGCGATAACGCCCCCTTGTGGGCGCTAGAGGCCTACAGGGGGGCGGTAAAGGGCACAGAGAAAATTGGGGGAAACAAGATAAGCCAGGCTATAATTTAACTAAAGTTATGAAAGTAATGATTGCGATTGTGATTTTTAAGATGTGGTAAAGTTAAAAGTTTTAGGGGGCGCTAGAAAATAATTGATTCTCAAAGTGGGCTGTAGACGAAATTAGTTTGAGAACCTATGATTTAGAGCATTTAATTTTGTATATTCTAAATTAAAATATCAGTTAGAATATCATTAGAAGTAGGAAAGCTGGTAAACTAGTTACAATTTTCAAGGACGTAAATAAGAAATAAAAAATAAAATTTAAATTAGAAATTGCATATGTAGAAAACATTTTTAGACGAAAATTGAAAGCCCACAACTGTTTTCTACTTTTTTCTATTTTGAACCCTAAAAACAGCAAAATGAATCTCTAGAATTTTTAACGTAAATATTTCTAAACTTTTATCATTTCGCAATACAACTAATAACTACTTTTTCCTTTTTACTATGTAATTTAGGTTGTGAGAGTATTTGAAGCAATTAAAAAAGTGTAATAAATTTAAACAAAATATTTGTTTTATTTAATTTTAAACAGTTTTTTTTTGTTTAAAACATGATTCATTTTAAGTCAATTTTAAACATGTTTTAAACAAAAAAAACTGTTTAAAATCAAATAAAACAAATGTTTTGTTTTTTGTAAAAAAAACGGTTTTTTTCCAACCCTGATTAGTAATAGCGAGTGTTTTTTTTTTCTAATTTGGCGTCGAAGTTGGCCGTAACAAGATGTTTATCGTGAACGCACCACAATTTTGATTATTTGTTATAAATCTTATTTTCTTATTGTCTGTTTTCATTGTTACAACAGCTCTGTTCCAACATCACTTTCTGACCGTTTCGAAACCGTCATAATCAGTTGCCCACCGAAATGATGATCGATTTTGACAACTTTATCAAGTTCAAAACTTTGATGAGTACATGCTTTTGACGGTTTCGAAACCGTCAGAAAGTGATGTTGGAACAGACCTAACATATTTCATTCTTATTGTCGTTTTCGTTTATTACAATAGATTACATACTTGTGTTGTCCTATCGTTGAGATCGAAACCTCGAAAGCAAGGTTATAAATTGCAAATTCAAACGTCAAACTAACAACTGTCCTGACGTTGATAGTTCACAATAGGTTTGTTCCAGCAATAGTTCGTAACTAGTTCGAAACCGTCAAAAGCATGCAGTCATCAAAATTGTATATTTGCCGGCGCCGTTAAAATCGGTCATTACTTCGGTGGGCAATTGTTTTTAACGGTTTCGAACTAGTTACGAACTATTGCTGGAACAAACCTAATGAAATTTTCATGACCAACTTTGCCAGATTTAAAAAAAACACTCTTTAGTTGTCGCTTCATTTCGTAATAGATTTTCTGATTGGTAGATGTCGTCTTTATAATTGAAGCATGGTATTCCCAAAGGATCTAAGTGCCAAAAACGTAATTCCTAGAAAATTAAGAAAAATGACCCTTGTTGTTGAAGGCGCGCGAGAGATTATACATCTATGTATAATGGAAAAGTTGTCGCCAGGAAGATACAATAAAAGAAGTGAATAGCGGCATAGCTGGCAAAGAAAAGTAACTGTCATCATTCATATCCCGGCTTTTTCTTGAAGTAACGCAGGTTGACCTTGTTTGCCTCCGTTGCTATACTGTGATGTTGCCCTTAAACTGAGGGTCTTCTCAGTGATTGCAGCAAATGTGCATTCGGTCTCCTAGTCTGTTGCTCATTTGTTGTTTTCCATCTCCAAGTGCCAACACCTTACACTTTGGTTATACTGTCCTGATGAGGTCTAATAAGACCGAAACGTACGTCGACAGTTACTTTTCTTTGCCAGCTATGCCGCTATTCACTTCTTCTATGTATAATTATATAAAATATTTCCTCATCAGATAGACACTAGAACCTTTCCTAATGTGTCCAGCAAGGCACATAGGCACAAAACACCCTGACAATTAGGTAGTTTCAAGCAACTAAACCAGGTGTTACTACGGTTGGTTGATTATACAATAAGCCAGGGGGCTTATTCTTGACAAGTGCATTTTTGTACTCCCATATATGCGAGTGCAAAAATGCACTGACAAATCTAGAGATTTAATTTGAAAATAATTTTAACCGAACCACTCAGGGTTTAATAAGAAACGTTTAATAAGAAACATTTTTGCAAGAAACATAAACAAAAAAAAGACATCACTACAAAACAACTATTTATTTTATAGGGACTACCCCTATAAAATAAATAGTTGTTTTGTGGTGATGTCTTTTTTTTGTTTACGTTTTTTTTGCAAAAACGTCGTTATGGCAATTTTCAGCAAAAAAGAGCAATGATCTAAAATTTTCTGTTCTCTCGATTTCATTTCTTTCATTTTTTTTTGTGTCTTTCGAGGCAGAAAACGCCCTTATTCTTGTAAGAACTTGTAAATTAGTTTCGCAGTTGATAGTGTTTTGTTTTTTTTTATGAAGAAAAAAGTCGAAATTCGATTGGAATTTTAATTTGATATTGCTTTAACTTATTTGTTAACTTCTTTTTTGATGGAGAAGATTTTCTTATTTCCAAATAGTCGTCTTCCTTGCATTGGTTAAACAATCAATCTTTTGTTTATGTTTTTAACGAATTCAATTAACTCCCGTTTTCTTTTGAAATTTTAACGGTGTTGCCAATCCTAATATGCTTTATTTTAATATTCAACAAAGTGAAAACACAGTATGATTCTTCGGCTAATGACATTTTTGGTGAATTATTTCCTGCTTCTAGTGACTTTAGTGATTATTCAAGCTATAGTCCATTTTTTTAGTTAAGTGCTATCTCTGTTTATTACACACGAAGAGAGAAACAGAATTCTTCGGCCTTGTCCTGTGCCCACTCTATTCGTATGCACCGACCGCCACTGCCTATTGGCAATACTGCTGAACTCAGTGACACTCAGTGTTGCCAGAATAAACTTAATAGATGGCTCTTCACTTTCCTAATAGGTTTTCACGCTATAACAATAGATGTCGTTTACACAATCATGATTGTAGAGTTCTTATAGCATTTTCGATTCACATGCACCTGTTGCACTCAGTGTATTTGCATTTTCTTTTAACCTCATGTGATAATACGAGATGAAGATACTCTGAGTGCGCACTAGTGCGGCCAATCGAACATGAACATGATTGTACCGTTGTATTATGACTAATGAGAAAACAATCACCATATTGCATATTGCAGAATACATTTTCCTTATTGCACACATTTTAAACTTCTATCGATCAAAATTTTGACATTTAACTATAACGGTGTCAATTTGAGAATGTCATTTTGAATAATAGATGGCGTTAAATTAACTAAAATTGTTGGTATAAAGTAAAGAAAAACTGAAAACAATAGATTTTAGCAACTTTTGTAATGCGTAGTAATAGATAATTTCAACAAAAAATCACCAAATCCGGTGACGAAAACCACTAAGTCATGCCGAACGTATACAATTTGTACTGAATAATTATTATTACCATTATTATTAAATTTACTTCAGGTGATTTGCGTGCATTTTTCACTAATTTCGGAGCTCATATTTCAACTGTTTAGAGGTCAAGTTCACGCCAGACGCGACACCCGCGCTGCTCCGTACCAACAATAAAACGATAAAACACTTTTGTCTGTTTTTTTTTAACATTCTTTTCATATTCTCGGATATTGCTTCTTTTCGTGTTCTTTTTTGTGATACTATTATCAGTCAGCCGGTATACTAAATAAAGAACTGTAAAATATTTTAGTTGGTAAGGTATAGTGAAGCTCGTTTGTGCGTAAACAATTAAATTTTTAAATTGACAGTAATTATTTTTGAAGCCGAATTTGTAACAATATCCAAGACATCTTGTAAATTATAAAATTGAAACACTTATTGATTTCCAGATTATATCTTCCTTTGATGCTTTCAAATAACGTACATATGTATGTATGTCACAAATGTTTTGAAGCAAAATGTCAATAAGAGCTTATGCTTCTTGCCTTAAAACTTTCGCATCATACGTTATTCCCAGCCACGATACAGTTTTTAAAACTTTTATTATTCAGTTTATTCTTGCATGATGTGTAATTTTGTACATAATTCATCAAATTTGCATTCATAAAAGCGTTGCTTAAATGTTTCTCAATTTGTTGAATTAATATGAACAACAACAAATGCAACTTTTACGACGATCCTTGGAATATGTGAAACTCGAGCGTTTCAAAGTTACAATAGCAAGCTGACGTGTACTTTTCCTTACATTGAATAAGGCCCGGGTGGTGCGCGTTTTGCAAGTAAATTATTTTTAATTAAGGCTATGCTCACACTGATGAAGCAAACGCTATGCTCACACTGATGAAGTGTTTTAACGTTTTTGACTAATTTTGTTAGAAAGCGATTTTTTTTCAATGCTTTAAATAGGATCAGGCACACACTGATATATCAGAACAAAAAGCAGTTTAAAGCACGCTAAAACAGTAAAGTATCATTCAAAATTAACTTAGTGCAAAAAATTAGTGCAAATCGGTACTGCAGATTGGCCGTGCAAATGTTTGACAAATGCATTTTGATATACCTATGCATTCACAATCAACAGACGTTTAGCACTAAGTAGATTGTGAACAAGACACATCAAAATACATCTGTCAAACATTTGCATGGCCAATCTGCAGTACCGATTTGCACTAATTTCCTGCACTAATTCTATTCTGACCGAGCCTTTACTGTTTTAGCGTGCTTTAAACTGCTTTTTATCCGAAAACGTTTTTACTTCCTTAGGCTGCGCTCACACTGATGAAGCAAAAATGTTTTCGGACGAAACATTTTTGACTAATTTTGTTAGAAAGCGTTTTTTTTTTCAATGCTTTAAATAGAATCAGGATCACACTGATATATCAAAACAAAAAACAGTTTAAAACAGGTTAAAACAGTTTACTGTAAAGTTTAAAGCACGCTAAAACAGTAACTGTTTAGCGTGTTTTTTATCCGAAAAGGTTTTGCTTCAAGAACGTTTTCGGATAAAAAGCAGTTTAAACTTTACAGTAAATGTTTTACCGTGCTTTAAACTGCTTTTTGTTTTGATGTATCAGTGCATGCCTGATCCCATTTAAAGGATAGAAACAAAATTAGTCAAAAACGTTTTGTCCGAAAACGTTTTTGCTTCAACAGTGTGAGCATAGCCTAAGGCGTCTTAACCCGAAATCACAAAGCCGGCGCTACCGATATTAAGGCCCGATTTTACAATCGTCGGATAAACATTATTATTGGTATAACGTGACGTAGGTGTGACGTAGATATGGAGGAACATTAAAGTATATTTGGCGAACAGTTATTCCGTTCTTATTCCACGATTGTAAAACTGGGCCTAAATGACACAAAGAATGTCATCGACGCTGTTCGTTTCCAAGGTTTGTCTAGTGTCTAGTCTAACTTTGTATTGTTTGTTAACAAGCATGTCGCATAGAAGCCTGAGGTGTCTGATCAATGGAAGCACTTTCTCCGAACATTGCGTTACAAACGCTTATTGTTTTATCCTTCGTATTTCTTATTACTGGAGTTAGTTTACTGGTACTAATTAGTACCTACTCGTCGATTCTTTTTTATTAGTAAGACTTAAGGAGAATATACTTAACACGTAGATATTAAAAAAGGAAATTGAGCTTTCATTTATAACTTTATATACTAATAATTGCTTTATATACTTTTCATATACCGACTGAGCATTTTCAATCCGGGACATAGGAAGTTAGCATGACCTCGCTTAATAATGACATATTTGATTAAAATCATATTAAAAATTATTGAATTTAAGTATTATAATTTTATTACAAACTAAAGATTAAAAACAAATTGAACGTTTTCTTATAAATTATAGTAAAAATTCAAATTGTTAGATATTGCATATTATTTTAATAGTAAGCGTTGTGTGTTGGTAGTCAAGAAAATATTGTTTATTAATGATGATTTTGTTAGAAAAATTGTGTGCAAATCGGTTTTGATTGCAGCAGATTCCTCGAGCAGGCTCTGTACAGCTGTTTCAGGCCTAGTTGGGCCTTCATCAGCAGAACCGTAGCTCGAGAAATCCACTGCAAACCAAACCGATATGTCCGAGTTATTCGCATGGGCGAATAACTCGGATTTCAATTTACATTGGCGACGAGGCAAATAAGGTACTATTTTCAATAACAAGTATGTCTATTGGAAAAATTAATCAATTTCAAGCGTCAAACAAAAATTGGACCACATATATTGCCCGATTGGAACTTTATTTTATTACAAATTCAATTAAAGAAGAATTGAAGACTTTAACACTATCACGGTAGTCGGATATGAAGCCTGTGAGTTAATGGTAGATTTATGTAACCCGAAGAAGCCTGAAGAAATGAACTACAAGGAAATTGTCACCATAATGCGAAATTATTTGCAACCTCAGCCATCTACTATAGCCAGGGTTGCCATAATTGCCAAGCATTGATACGGGACGTTTAAGTGCTAAATAAGAAAAAAGTGGGTAGGTAATGGTTTTACTCTTATAAGAATGAATAAAGTTTAAGCAATATAATAAAATGAACAAGTAGAATAATAAAAAGATGCGAAGCTAATCGCTTTTAGCCCAGTCATATTTTAAAGTTGATTTTACTTTCTATATAATTTTCTCTTTCACGAAATTATAAAATTGAGCGCATCATTTTAAAATTATAATGAAAAATCAAAATTGTTTCAATTGTCTCCACTGACAACCTGTTTCTTTCATCGGACCGTTGAGTTGACATTAGGGAAAATATTCTTTCCATGTTTGCATTGTGGGCTGCAATGACAAATACGTATTCGCATCACTTTATTAGACATGACTTCTGATCAATATGCTTTGTATCTGCAAAAACTTCAGCCATTTCTCTTCCATACTCAATTTCATAGTTGATTCGCAGTTTTGGTAGAAAACGGGACAAAAACAGGACAAATAGTAATAAGGGACTGAGTAGTGAAATACGGTGACAGTCCCGTATATACGGGACGTATGGCAACCGTAACTATAGCTGAACGCTATAAATTTCGATAAAAGAGACAAGAAAATCTGGAATCAATAGCAGAATATGTAGCAGTACTTAAGGAATTGTGGCAAAAAGTTGTGAATTTGGGTCTAATTTGGAGGAAAATTTATGTGATCAGCTGGTTTATGGCTTGAGAAATGAAATTATTAAACAGCGGCTTTTTACGGAAGAAGATCTAACTTTCAAGAAGGCCTATGAATTTTCGGTGAATATGGAAGCAGCTGAGAAGAATACAGGTTTGGTTGGACCAACTAGTACCCAGGACACTTCACACTTATAAAAGTAATTTTTCTTGGAAAAAATTAAATAAAACTGATTTAAAATTGAAAACATATGTTGGTCAGGTAATTAAGCCTTGTGGTTTTATGAATGTAAATGTTAAATGTGAAAATATTAATAGTCAATTAGAATTGTATGTTATATGTGATGGTGGCCCTCCACTAATCGGTGGAAACTGGTTAAAGAAATTGAAAGTAAATTTAAATAATCTTTTGGATGTTAATTCCTTAAGTAGTTGCATGCTTTCTGATCAAATGGTTAAAGAATATCCTGAGGTATTTTCTAAAGAACTGGGTAGTTTTAAAGGAAAAAGGGCTAAACTACAATTATGAGCAGATTCCAAACCGATATTTTGTAAAGCTAGGTCGCTACCTTTTTCATTAAAAGAAAAAGTAGAAAACGAAATTGACGAACTTGTCAAAAGTAACATACTGTCACCTGTAGAATTTAGTGACTGGGCAACTCCGATTGTTCCTGTTATTAAGAAAAACGGTCGAATTAGAATTTGCGGCGATTTTAAAATTACCGTGAATCCACAATTACATATTGATCGTTACTCTTTACCTCGTATTGAAGATTTATTTTCGAATTTACAGAGTGGTAAATTATTTAGTAAAATTGATTTATCGCAAGCGTATGCACAAGTAGAGCTTGACGAGAACTCTAAAAAAATTGTGTCTATCAATACTCACAAAGCGTTATTCACTTATAATCGGTTACCTTATGGTATAGCATCAGCACCTGGTATTTTTCAAAGATTGATGGAACAACTTTTTACCAATATGAAGGATGTAGTTGTTTTCTTAGATGATATTTTATGATATATATTACCGGATCTAATGAGCAAGAACATTTGCAAAGATTACGTGATGTATTAAGTAAATTGAAATCTCATGGTTTACATGTGGAAATTAGTAAATGTGCATTTTTTAAAAGGTAAATTTCTTATTTAGGATATAATATTAATGCTAAAGGTCTGCATACTTCTAAAAGCCCGTTCACAATGACTTAATGTAACAAAATTAAATTAAGGAAATTAGAGTGTTAATTTATGTATTCACAATGAACGGATTTCTTGTTCTTTGCATGCGCAAATATTTGCGAACTGTTAGTGGTTGTCCAGGTTAATACAGGACAAAATTGTTTTGCTCAACTCGAGGACTCAAAGACTACACTCACTATACTGTTTTAGAATGCTATTGATTGATTGTACTTAACAGAGTAAACCTAAAAATGGAAGTTGTCAACTTAAGAAACGTAAATTAATAGAATTAGCCAATTAGTACGCTTACATTTCTAACAGTGCTTCCAACTTTTATTAAGTGATTAATTTTGTTACGTTAAGTCATTGTGAATGGGCTTTAAAGAAAAGGTTGAAGCAATTTTAAATGATTAAAGCTGGTTCTTGTCCGATGAAAATTGTATCACAAACTCTTTTAAACGAACACTAAATGGCGCACAAACACTTAACGTTTCGCAGTCGTTCGACAGTTTCTGACGAAGCTGTCGAACGACTTCTGACGAAGCTGTCGAACGACTGCGAAACGTTAAGTGTTTGTGCGCCATTTAGTGTCCGTTTAAAAGAGTTTGTGATACAATTTTAAATGCTAAAGCACCAACTAACGTTATTCAATTGAAAGCATTTTTAGGTCTTGTTAATTATTATTCTAAATTTTTATCAAATTTGAGTACTTTATTACATCCTCTTTATCAATTATTACGTAAAAATAATAAATAGAAGTGGAGTGATGAAGCTCAAACTGCTTTCGATTCGGTTAAAAAAACAGTTATCTTTAGCTGAATTTTTAGCTTATTACGATACGAATTTACCAATAACGTTAGTCTGTGATGCGAGTGAATATGGTATAGGAGCTGTTATTTCACATCTATATCCGAATGGGGATTCTAAACCTTTCGCATTTGCATCTCGAACATTAAATAAAAGTGAAAAATCATATTCTCAAATTGACAAAGAAGCTCTTGCTATTATCTTTGGAATTAAAAAATTTAACCAATATTTATTTGGTAGATTTTTTAGTTTAATTACTGATCATAAACCTTTGGTTAATATTTTTGGCAGTAAAAAAGGTATTCCTTTAATGGCAGCAAGTAGATTACAAAGATGGTCAATAATTTTCTCTGCTTATAATTATGACATCAAATATGTCAATTCCAAAAATAATGCAGACGCAGATGCTTTATCTAGACTTCCTTTGGAACTAAATTATTTTAAACCTTTAGATTTTGGGCATATTTATTATTTTAATGAAGGTGTACCAGTAGATTATAAAATAATTGCTAGAGAAACACGAAAAGATCAAGAGTTATCAAAAGTTTATAATTTTTGTTTAAAAAATTGGCCAACTGATAAAGCAGACATTGAAAAATGCAAACATTTTTATGTTCGGCGGGATCAATTACATACATAGCATGATTGTTTGATGTGGGGATATTGTGTTATCATTCCTTCATCTTTAAGAAAAGTTATGTTAAACGATTCATCTCATTTAGGTATTAATAAATTAAAATCTATGGCACGTTCTTATTTTTGGTGGTCTAATTTAGATACACGGAGAGAATTACGTTGTAAAAGTAAATATAAATATAGTAATTTTTACAAAAATTTATATTACTATATGTGACAGCAAAATCATTTTATTAACTTAAAAACATATTTGTATTAACTGTTATATATTTAAATTTATAAAAAGATATTCTAAAATGGCTAAAATATAAAATATAATATCGTTTAATATATTTACATTTTAACATTAAAATTTATATCTACGCACAGATAAGAAGCTACGGGATTCACACGATCACCAACCTTTGCAGCTGCACCAAAAAAAATAAGTACTCGATTTAAGAAAAAACGTATATTAAATTACAAATTTTATAAAAAAAAAATGTGGAAATCGGTTTTGATTACAGCGGATTCCTCGAGCATGCTCTGTACAGCTGTTTAAGGCCTCATTGGGCCTTCATCAACAGAACCGTAGCTCCAGAACTCCACCATAGAAAACATAAATATATTTATGTTATGTTGTGTTGTCTATGAACTCCACTGCAAACCAAACCGATTTCTCCTAGGTTATATGCCATTGTGATGTGAAAGTAATGAACAATTTAAGTAGTGACATCTTTCGATCGTTTTTTGACCTACAAATTTTATGTTGTAAACATCATATCTGCAGGACGAACTCATAAATGTTACAAAATCATATGCTTAATGTAATATAATCGCATTGTCATTTCTTTTAGGAGAAAAATTTACTTGCTTTACTTAAACAATTTTGCTACTTTTAAAACAATTTATTTTATTATTAATGATACTTTTTTTACAACACGGTTTTTAATATACATTTTTCTCAGTGTAACGTATAGGCCGCAAGTTTTAGGTAATTCAAATTTGTATAATATAATTGTCTCCCGAAAATACACAAACCATGTAACACGTACAGACCCATAGTATCCAACATTAATTCACCTTCCTACATCATTTCTAAATGGCTACACGGAGAGAATTACGTTGTAAAAGTAAATATAAATATAGTAATTTTTATAAAAATTTATATTACTATATGAGACAGCAAAATCATTTTATTAACTTAAAAACATATTTGTATTAACTGTTATATATTTAAATTTATAAAAAGATATTCTAAAATGGCTAAAATATAAAATATAATATCGTTTAATATATTTATATTTTAACATTTATATCTACGCACAGATAAGAAGCTACGGGATTCACACGATCACCAACCCCAGCTGCACCAAAAAAAAGTACTGATTTAAGAAAAACGTATATTAAATTACAAATTTTATAAAAAAATTAGTGTAAATCGGTTTTGATTTAGCGGATTCCTCGAGCTTGCTCTGTATAGCTGTTTAAGGCCTCATTGGGCCTTCATCAACAGAACCGTAGCTCCAGAACTTCACCATAGAAAACATAAATATATTATGTTATGTTGTGTTGTCTATGAACTCCACTGCAAACCAAACCGATTTCTCCTAGGTTATATGCCATTGTGATGTGAAAGTAATGAACAATTTAAGTAGTGACATCTTTCGATCGTTTTTTGACCTACAAATTTTATGTTGTAAACATCATATCTGCAGGACGAACTCATAAATGTTACAAAATCATATGCTTAATGTAATATAATCGCATTGTCATTTCTTTTAAGAGAAAAATTTACTTGCTTTACTTAAACAATTTTGCTACTTTTAAAACAATTTATTTTATTATTAATGATACTTTTTTTACAACACGGTTTTTAATATACATTTTTCTCAGTGTAAAAATATTGAGGAAAAAGTGAGGGACTGTAATATTTGTACATCTGTTAGATCAAATCCTACTCAAAATACTAAACCGTGGCCTAGACCAAGTTCTCCGTGGTCACGTTTGCATATTGATTTTTTAGGACTGATATTTGATCAAAAGTATTTAATAGTCGTAGATGCTTATACTAAATGGCTTGAAGTCTTTATAATGAAAAGCACAACGGCTGAGAAAACAATTGCTATTTTACGAGCACTTTTTTCCCGTTTCGGAATACCAGAGTTAATAGTTTCTGATAATGGTCCGCCTTTTGCATCTAAAGAATTTGAAATTTTTTTAACAAAAGATGGTATTAATAGTATACTACATAACGAGAGTTGTAAATAGCATATTACGCACGGTGGAGAAGTTGCGCATGACCCGCGCAGCGGCGAATGCAAGTAATTCCACAAGTGCGTAATTGCTTTACAACTCGAGTTTTGTACTATACTTTATCTACGACCACAAAAATTACCTTATTATTCAAGTTCAAAATAATCAGCAATGACACTTGCAATTTCGACGACTGTCAATCTAATGTGATACGGCTACGAAGATCTAACTACAAACGTGCGTAAAGTAGGTGCGTTGTGCATTTTTCTTACTTTACGCACAACGTTTGTAAACACCCGCTTACTTAATTTATGTGTTGTACGTAATTCGTCATTTACAGTAGTGGTCGTAGATAAACATACATTAATTGCTCCCTATCATCCTCAAAGTAATGGTGCAGCAGAAAATTCTGTAAAAATGATTAAACTTGTTTTAAAGAAGGCTCATTTAAACAAGGAAAATTTAGACACGGCTTTGGTTAGGTTTAATTACCGGATATCTAAGCATGCTACCACTGAGGATACTCCAGCAAAATTAATGTTTGGTAGAGAATTGTACTCTCGTTTTGACTTAATTAGACCTGATACCAACAAAATTGTTCAAAATAAAATTTTCAATCAAGTTAGTAAAAAGGTTAATAATTCTAGAAATATAGAAATTGGCAATGAAGTCCTTATTAAAGATTTTTCCAATTCAGAAAAGCATTGGAAAAAAGGTAAGATATTAAGAAAATTAGGTTCAACAGTTTTTGATGTTTTTGATGGGGGAAGGTAAGAGTTGGCGTAAACATTCAGATCAAATTCATACAATTCCTAATACTGATAAAACTCGTCCATATCATTCCTTACCAGCTTCCATGGCATTTTGGTATCCTAGTATTTCTAAGAACACAGACATGAATCAAATTGAAAATAATTCCAAAACGACTGAACAAAATGAAAATTGTTATAATGAGTATTGTTATAATATTAAAAAAAATGTTTAATTTGTATTTAATGATAATTAAATATTACTATTAAAATTAGAAGAGAGGTATTAGATATTGAATATTATTTTAATAGTAAGCGTAGTGTGTTGGTAGTCAAGAAAATATTGTTTATTAATGATGATTTTGTTATTGTAAAATTTATATTGACAAATAAATAATTTATGAAAGTTAAGCGAAATTTACTCTGCAATCTGAAAACTTTACACAAATAACCCTCCATTTTGCGCCAAACAGTACCCTATAAAATCCATTAATCACATTCGTTAGTGTTTCAACGTTAATGTCATTAAAATGTCATCATTAAGAGTAGTCATGCTTATCTCCTATGTCCCGGATTGAGAATGCTCACTCGGTATGTATCCAGTTTAGGTACATACGAAAAACCAGGGGTGTAACATTCAGAGGCGTTGCTGCAATTATCACATTTGCACTCGATAATAAAATAGCCAGGAGGGCTTTTTTCAGCAAATGCGTTATATTTTTACTTCAGCTATTATACTTTTTAATATTAAGAGATTTAATTTTGTAGAGTTAAGAAATTAATTTATTTCACAATTCCTTCAAGAAAAAAAAATAAACAATAAACCTTTTTCGTATAAATTCAGTTCTATTTTTATCTTTAAAGTTTTCTGTTTGATTTCCAAAGTAGGTTTTGGAAAATAAATTAGGGGGTATTTGATACCAATTTAGGGAATTTTCAACTAATATCTAGGAAGAAAGTTCCTTGTTTAAGTGTTGGCAACACTGGTCTCGGGGTATATATTCACTCAGTATCCGTTAGTAAACAGTGATCAAAATAAAAACTAATTAGAGTAGGCGTTGGAATTGAAATGTGTGTCTTGTATTCAAGACTAATATTAATTGTCAATCAACGAATTAATCGTGATATAAAAAACACCCCGGAAATGCTGTTTAACGTTAACCACGCAGTTGTTCGTAGAGTTCAAAGTGTCTAGATGAAGGCGATGATCATTTTACGCATCTGCTTTAATTTTTTTTTTAAATAAAACGTTTTCCAAATCAAGGTTAGGTTCGAATAAAAACGTCAAAAGTGACTGAAGGAATGCCCGATGAACTAAGCACACATTTGGTTAATGCGGTTAATTGCAACGCCAACTCTAATTTGTTTTTTATTTGATCAGTTGTTACCAAGGCCTATTATACTGAATTATCATTTACTTTCAAATTTATATTTTTTTATTTTTAAATTTACATTTTACTAGATTTTCTACCAACCACTAGACCCGAAATTTGCTAGAACTAGACGAGGTAGTGAATCTACCAGATTTAATACAGATCTTACTAAAGTGGCAACACTGTTTACAAGAAGTACAGAGCCTTCACATACAGGGTGTTTCATGGAAGATGCACCAAACTTGAGGAACACGTTTCTGATATTATTTAAAACAAAATATCTTAATAAAAATTTTTAATCGGAGCAACTTGAAATTTGCATTATTTGGAGCCGATGTTTCTTGAAATACTTTATCGCCGCGGAATGTGGAAACAAGTCGAAGATCTAAATTGCTTTATGAATGGCACACAGCTGCAGGGGGACAATAAAGTTACAGCGAAGAAATTTATGACTAGATTTTGTTTTGCCCTTGACCTACTCGCTCGGTCATTCAACTGCAGCAGCAGCTGTGAAATCGCGTGGATATTTAAACTTATTTAATTTAATAATAAATTACAAATGTGGAGCTATGCGAAAATGTGCATTTAGAATGCATTGTTTATTAAAATAAAATTTGTCGAATCTTAAAAATAAAAATATTTCTTTTTATTACATTATTATTACAAGAAATGTTCAAGAATGCTGTACACACAAAAAAGAGCATAAAGTCCTTAATTGGGATAGTGCGGCGAACGAAATGTTTTGGGTAAAACCAGGCACTTGGGCGCTAAATTTCTACGAACGATTTCATGAAACGGTTTATCATTGAATAATAAATTCTTAAATAAGCGAAAACTACTAAATGTTTGAACAATCCTAACAATTAGAAAATTCGTATTAAATGGAGAATCGAAAATAAACGACTAATTATTATTTTTTTATTGATTTCCAACAACCACGATGTTTTAAATGTGTTTTACCGAATCAGCTGGGGCGACATTCTAGCTAGAGTAATAAACCAATAAAGCGATTCGTATGAGTAAACTCTCCAAAGGTCAAGCCCGAATGCATAGGCGCTTCGAAGCCGCGTATGGCAGATCGAATTACGGCGCTTCAAACATTATTTCTTCGATATAGCGAGAATATTTTGATCAACTTTATCACATTTTATTTTGTTATTTGCTGTATTTTTGACCATACAAAAAAAACGAAAACATTCGCTTAAATAAAACTCGATCCAGTGCTGTTTACGAGCAGCATAACGAGATTTATTTAAACGAATGTTTTCGTTTTTTTTTTTTAAATTTGTAACGAAGTGACCACTCCGTTACTATTTTTGTACATATTAGGTTAAGTTTTGTATATATTAATTAGCATGTATTTTTAGGATGTGCTTGCGCAGCTTAATTTAGGTGGGAACTCCAAGAGAGTGGGGAGCCCCACCACGCGCAAGCCTTTATAAGCGCGCTCGGCGCACGATTTAATCAGTCCTCGGCCGGCTCTTGAGCCAACGGTCGTGGCTCCGCCGCGCTATCAAGCCACCGGACGTGGCTTGAAGTTAGTGACTTGCCGGGTATTCCGAGCCACCGGACGTGGCTGGAATACAGTTTTTCTCGCGGAGTCATTCATCCGTCGATGTTTTGACTCACACGCGTTTAACCATCTGTGCTACGTTCGCGTTACCTGCAACCGCTCCTCCTGTTTTATCCTGACCTTTCCTTTGCCGAGTGTGGGCGTCTCACACATCCTGATCCTAGAGTGGGAGTCTCACTCTCTCTTATCCAGTGCGGGTGTCTCGCATATCCTAGTGTGGGCGTCTCACACATCCTGATCCTAGAGTGGGAGTCTCACTCTCTCTTACCGAGTGCGGGTGTCTCGCACGTCCTGATCCCAGAGCGGGAGTCTCGCTCTCTCTTACCGAGTGTGGGCGTCTCACACATCCTGATCCTAGAGTGGGAGTCTCACTCTCTCTTACCCGATGCGGGCGTCTCGCATATCCTAGAGTGGGTGTCTCACTCTCTCTTACCCGATGCGGGCGTCTCGCATATCCTAGAGTGGGTGCCTCACTCTTCCTTTATCCAGTGCGGGTGTCTCGCATATCCTAGAGTGGGTGTCTCACTCTTTCTTACCCGATGCGGGCGTCTCGCATATCCTGACCCTGAGTGGGCGTCTCACTCACAACCATACCACCGATCCGATACCTAGAGCCTGTACCAGAACGTATGCACAGTGCGTTACCGTCCTGCGATTAGTGTCCGTAAGACACACCGTTTCCGGAACTACCGTCCTGCGATTAGTGTCCGTAAGACACACCGTTTCCGGAACTACCGTCCTGCGATTAGTGTCCGTAAGACACACCGTTTCCGGAACTACCGTCCTGCGATTAGTGTCCGTAAGACACACCGTTTCCGGAACTACCGTCCTGCGATTAGTGTCCGTAAGACACACCGTTTCCGGAAATACCGTCCTGTAATTAGTGTCCGTAAGACACACCGTTTCCGAAACTACCGTCCCGCGATTAGTGCCCGTAAGACACAGCTTGTAAAAAGACCTGTAAATATAGACTATGTTTGTAAATAAAGTTGTTGCTAAGTGATCGACGCTTTTATTTCCGCTGAACCCGGACACCGACGAGCACACCCGAACCGACGTCAAGCAGAGCAACGATCGGCAGCAACTACAGACCAGACCGACCCGAAAATGACGTATCGTTACAAATTATACTCGTTATGCTGCTCGTAAACAGCAAATAACAAAATAAAATGTGATAAAGTTGATCAAAATATTCTCGCTATATCGAAGAAATAATGTTTGCAGCGCCGTAATTCGATCTGCCATACGCGGCTTCGAAGCGCCTATGCATTCGGGCTTGACCTTTGGAGAGTTTACGTATGAGAATGTATAACAATCCATTCATTCTCATTTAAAGTCTATCCTAAAAATATGCGACTTTGCTTTCCCTTCGATTTTCTCGAAACTTATTCATTTAAGAAGAAATACCGAGTTTGGTGCATCTTCATTGAAACTAGCTGTAGAACTGAGAGCCACGTGACTAACAATACTATGCAGACTATCGTACCCGTGTGGTGGATATCGCTTCTCAAACAAAATTCTCTAACCACAGGCGTCATACTGGAAATTATATTAAGTTTTGACATACAGAGTGTAGTTAATAATGCAGAAAGTAACGAGCGTTCAATAAAAAAAACCGGTCAAGTGGGCTGTGACACCTTTTGTTGTTAGGAACGTATGTCGTGATTAACTTCAATTATATTTCAACTTTGACAAGTTGACGGCGGTTAACCTTGTATCAACAAAACTCGAAAGCTTTTCAAAGTTTTTTTGGAATTTTTTGGCAAGTATTTTGTAAATTTCTGTGCAAAGATTTATGAAAATTGAACGGATTCTGTGGCAAGGTGTTTTAAAGAAGTTTTGGAGACAAAATTATTAGTCGGAACATGTAATTCCTTGATCTCCGAGGTCCTGTGTATTAACCGTTTGTAATTTTTTGTTGTGGTCTTACATAAAAAAAACTCTATTTTTACCACATCAATTGCTGATTTAAATGACAAGACAGTGCTGATTTAAATGACATAAGACAGCGATTAAAATTCAAGAAATGAAGGAATCTCCTCGTGTCCTAAAAAACCTGATGTACGCAATTAAGCATAGAACCTTGAAATGTTTCAAGAAGAAGGTAGACATTTTCAGCATTTATTATAATTGTTATAAAAAGTTTTATAAGTTACAGTAATAAATATTTTTTTTGAAATATTTTCTTTGAGTTAAAGTGAGGTTAGAAATGCAGGCGAAACTAGTCGTATGAAGAACCCTACGCTAGACGTTCAGAATAATTTCATGGCTATCTAGACCGTTTTTTTAATTGAACACTCGTTACAAATTATGTTTTTCCATGACTATTTAATAATATTATTATCATTAATTTTTTTTTAAATTTAGTAATGACGTTCATTACCCAATGGCCCGTTGAGTAATAACTTCAAATTTCACGGTTCATATCATAGCAACCATAAATGAAAACAATGAAATAGGTGCATCGCCTATAAACGTCAGATTTGTTTTCGTATTTTTATTTATTTTATTTCCTTATTTTCATTAATAGTCGTGGAAAAAGTATAGTATTCTACTCCCGAGTAATGGGTATTAATAACTCGAATGAATTTTCATTCTCGTGATAATAACCATTATTACTCGGTTGTCGAATAATACACTATTACTAAATTGACAATTAAACACCACTATGAGCTCTTGACATCTTTAATATTTTATGCTTGAAATGCAAACGTACATAATACGTGGTGGTAAATTGATAAACAGCTGATAGAAATTTAGTAACATTTACAGCTTTACAGGTAGCTAGTCCAGGGTAGCAATGCGTAAAAATATAAAATCACCAAATGGTTCCGCGCCATTAAAGGCCTTGTATTAAAGTAGGTGTAAAAACAGACCGCATCCATTTTCCCTCATTTGAATAACTGGCATTTCCGGTCGAGTTTTTTTTTATTAAAAACGATTATTTGAGGGACTTGGAGGGATGTTTTGAAGCCTTGTATTTCTTTTTTATACAATGAGAATCATCAGACCTGTCTTTGATATTTTAATTTATTGGAGAAGAGAAATTATGGGTTATCGGTAAAACAGTTTCCGTCAAGTCTTCAGAGCAAGCGTTTTATATAAAAAAAAAATTTTCAGGCATTTTTCTACATTGTTTCACATTGCCAATGCTGCCAGATGGGACGGTTTTCGTATTTTTTAAGACAAAAAGGGTAAAGGGCTCCTTTAAAAGGAGTAATTTTTACAGGCGGGAACACTTTAATGAAACAAAAGAAATTAATTTTGTTTTGTTTGATGGAAAGTTTCTTTTTCTTTTATTTTATAATTGTTTCCTTCAATAAATGGATATTATTTAATGCATTTCTTCAATGTAGAAAAAGATTTTCATCTGTAAAAAGGGTTTTCTGTCAAAATAAAAGGGATTCTTCAGTTTTACAGGTTGGCAACACTGTATGCAATACAAGGACATTTGTCAATAATTGTCGCTGTCATATTATCTGATATGTTATACTGTAAAAGAATGTGTAAAGTACACGCAAAATTCAAACATTCAAGCTTAAAGTAGATGCTGAAAATACTGTCCGTCAGCTTAAATGCACAAACGTATCCTGCGCTTCATGTTTCTAAAAACATTTGTCAACTGTGGGGCGGGTTATGTTAGTAAAAACAAATAATTGGATAGCTGTCAGTGCTGCAAACCTCTAGGAGTAAAAAACACGTTAATTAGGAATTGAATTAAATGCAGAATATAAATCGAAGTTAATTTTTATGTAAAAAATGTTTGTTCTTTACATTTAATTTTTCTAGGATGGCTTTAAAGAATGCCATTTTAAACTTTTAATTTCATTTTTTAATGTAACAACTACGTGCAACAGTATACATTAACGGTTAGAACTGAATTTGTCTTTTTTTATTTCTTTTTATTATGTTCAGTTGATATTTTGTCTTTTTATGATGAAGCATGTACATATTGTACACATAATAGTAAATCGGTTTCTAAGTTGACCTTTTCCTTTTGTATTTTGGAGAGTATTTCATGTGGTTTGATTTCGGTTGGTTTCTCAATAAAAACAGCATTCACGCTTCTGTTAAACTATATCTAAAACAATTTTCTTAAAAAAGTAAATACGAAACACAAAATTTATTAACTTAGTAAATCAATGGTGTATCGAATTTTTAGATTCAGATTTAGATTTTTATTTTTTTCGGTAACACAACAATTTAGATACTCACAACATTATCGTAGTGTTAATTTTCTCATTTTTAAAAAAATAATCTATGTATTTATCTCATCGTCTGCTAGAAAACACCTTATGTTATATTGCAAAATTGCAAATCCAGGTTAGTAACCCAATCTAAAAAGTTGAAAGTGTTTTTGCAACTTCTCTTTATTATTTTACTCAATTGCGGCGAAGTGCACACAAACTATTAAATAAATTTTAATTTTGTTCTAGGTCCACTCGAACGATCTGTGCGTATCATCCGGGAAGTTTATCCGGAAATTGAACCGGAGAAAGTTGAAGGAAGTCAAGCGCAAGGTAAATATTAACTTACTGGTGGGAAGATGCGCCTATTGCTAATTGACTACTATAAAAAAGAGATTTCGTTAAATGTCAATAACATCATCAATTTATTTATAAACTGCCATTTCATTTTATTCAGAAAATACGTCATGTGTAAGTGAAAATTGATTGTAATTACTACTGGAGCCTTAAAATTTCGCACGATTTTTTATCAAGTAGCCAGAATTTCTCTAAATTATAGTTTTGTAGAACAGGCTTTTTTCCTCAATTTTGACACTAAAGACATTTAACAAAAAGTCAGATTGTTTGGTTATATTTTAAGAACAGCAAGGCAGTAAAGTATATATTAGAACTGAAATAACAGAATAAAAGTAACGACCAACCATCTTCTAATTTTGCGATTGCAAAACCCTTCTCTCCTTCAGAGAGCACGTGAAGCTACAACTAGCATTACATTTGAAATACTGATTAGTTTTGACAAGTCGTCAAAGAAAGCCATTTTTAAAGCGGAAAATTAAATCGTGCAAAATTTTAAGGCCGCGATAGTACGTATAACTTGAAAGTTAATTATTTTTAATTACAAAAAAAATATATTAAAAAAAAACTTAACTTCTGTTTTTTATTAAACAGTGAGCAACTGAACTTATTTATAAATATGTATAATTTTAAATTGGCTATATAATCAAAATTAAAAATAGAATAAATGAAAAACATTAAAAACTTAACATGTGTTGAGAAATATCATCTATATTTTCAGTAATTTTTTCTTTCCTATTATAGTGTTAATATTTTTAATATTATTTTAAGACACTCCATGTTGAAAATTATGACGTGTGTAAGTACGTACTTTCGATAAAATTAAATGAAATGCGGAAGGACAGAACTGATCAATGATGTTAAAATTAATGGAGATGAAAGGAAACTCGGGAAATGCAGCAATATTTTCCGGTATTCCGTAAGGATCGCTTGATTTAAATTCATTATGCATCTACTTAGTATTTTCCTTATTCCACAAAAATTCATATACATTTTCTTATATTTTGATATTAAAATCCTAAAATCTCACATATTTTTCTTCTAGACTCACTTTTTTTTTAATTTTTTCATTTTGATTCAATTATTCTTATTGTACATATTATGTTTTTATATAAATTCCAGTTTTTAAATCCTAAAATAATAAAATCTAATATACAAGGTGCTCATTTTAATCGTGACCACTATTAAAATAGGTAAATCATCAATTAAATAAAAAATAACTTCGTGTTTTTGTCATGTGTCATTCATTCAATTTAATTTCTAATTAAAGTAGGCTATGATTTCAATGTTTTCTCTCCTAAAGGTTTGTAGCACTGATGGCTGTCCAATTTATTTGTTTGTGCTAACATAATCCCCAACATTTGGCAAATGCGTTTGAAAATATGAAGTGCGAGGTACGTTTGTGCATTCAAGCAAAGGGACAGCATTTTGTTGTTTTGAAGTGTTTCTCTGAATTTTGCGTTTACATATTTTTTATGAGAAGTCATGATTAGATAATATTACATTGGCAGTTATTGACAACCAGTGCTGCCAACTCATTAGAGTCATTCGACTTCGAATTCTCTTTTGGGAGAGCAAAAGTACCATTTTTGACGAAAAATTCCCTGTCTTTAAAGTTAAAAATGAACATCTTTCGTGTAGAGCCGCATGTTGATGATTGTTCACTTTCTTATTTTGGTCGAAAAATTGAATCATGTAAAAAACCAGCTTATTAAAAGCTACAGGTACAGTTCAAAATAAAGGAGCAGCATTGTCAACTGTGGAATAAGTTTACCGTATCATTTGTGGTATTGTTAGTACTGCGGCAGTATGTAATATTACGCTAATGGGGTACTGCCAGTCGCGAGCAAAAAAAAACTGGTTGCCAATGTCATTCTTTTGACACAGTGACTGCTGTGAAAGGGTTGAGATTTTCATAAATCATAAGCTTTATACAGCGCCAAAAAGATATTTTCAATTTGTGACGACAAATTTGTGAATAACATTGACGATCAATTTTTTTGCTTGCGACTGTACGTTATTCATTTTGGCCCTTGGAACGTTTACTAAAAATTAATGCAACCTTATGTTCTATGAACGTAAATTCCCTATTTTCTTTTCAAAAAGCGTCATCTGTGGGCATTATTTAGAACTTCATAAAATGGTGATAACTGCTACATTATCAATTTCCTACTTCAACTTCGATTATATTAGTTGTCAAAAACCATTTCCTTTAGCTTTTTCAATTTCATATGAAATGTCAATGTGATACGTTCCAGAAATTTTGGAGCAGTTTTAACAGTTATTTGGTGCCTATATACCTAAATGTCCGTTTACTTGACATCTGTACTGTCGGTGTCAAAATTTGAACAAAAATAATAATTTTTAGTGTATTTGTACACTCAGTTGTTAAAAGCCAGATTAGTTAAGGTATGGCGTATAATTAACGTTAGAAAATATTTGTTTGCTCTCAAAATTAACAACGCTTGTCAAAAGTGTATTAAATTATTATGAAAAAAATTAAAAATACTGTTAAATTAAATAGGAAATGTCACAAGTGTGCAGTGATGCCAACATATTATCAGTTTGACAGTACCGATGTCAAGTAAATGAACTATGTACCTATGCTTAAATTTATAAATGTTAGCAACTCTGTACAGGAGTGCGCTGTCGGTGAACAAAGACGGAACTAAGGGCCGGTCTTTTAATTTCCTTGTAAACTTCCTTTTTTACTAAAATGAACATTAAATTAGTTGCTATAGCAACGCGTATTCATGTGATTGAGATAGATACACTCGGTCTAGTTAATCCGAAAGAGATGCATAATGCTTGATAGGCAGCTAAATGATAGATTTTTCAGTTACAGATAAATTTACAAGTAACGTAAAAGGAAGTTAAAAGACTGGGCCTAAGCGACAGAGTGAATATTTACATTTTAAATTTTATTTATTTAAATTTTATTAGATGGTACTAAGTTGCATATAAGTGATATTATCTTAAATACCGAATTACTGTAAGATACCTTTTTTTAAACCTTTATCCGTCTGTCAAAAAAGATAAAAACCTGCAGCTGGCAACACTGTTGACAACTGTCCTCTCACTCTTGTTCTTGTCACAGTAAAAGTAATTACCCACTAGAACGCCTGTGCCAGATTCGATCGCCATACTGTTTGATACCTCTATGCAAATGTGTTTTCATTTGCGAATCAGTAGGTATTAAACAAAATAGTAAGGCCCGTTTTTTTTCACCTCCAGTTATCTTTATGTGACGGTTTATTTCCATAGTAACAATTGTGATCACAATCGTTACTATGGGAATTAATTTGCCAGATAAAGTTAATTGAAGATGAAAAACCCGGCCTAAATGTGACAGTTATACTCGAGGGTCGCTACTGTGTAGATTCTTATACTGTACTCTTTGCTCTTGTATTGCGTTTCGCCAACTTTATAAAAAAATCATAGCTTGCTTTAATCAGAAATTTATTTGAAGGCTCTGTACTAAAAGCACGGAAGTACTTAGATTGAATTTGATTTTGAAAATACCAATGATGGTGTTTTCAAAATCAAATATAACATTTAGACGTTAGTTGCCTGTGAAGATAAGATAACTTATCGAAACCGGTAGCTAGATTAAATTTGTACACAATTAGGAAGTACTTTTTATTACATTATTTACATAATTTTCGACATACTCTAACTTCAAAATGTCTACTTAGATTGTGTTTGCTCATTTCCTAATTTTAAGGGGCCACGAATTAAAATGGATTGCAGCAATAATTTATCATTAAACTACATACGAGGATTGTACGAAAAGTACTGTCTATTTTGGAATTAAAACTACGAACTATAAAAATAAAAATGTTTATTTCACAAACATTAAATGAAATTCGTCTTAAGGGGAATTTTAGTTCTGACATACATTTTAATTAAAGGGTGATTTCTCTGTTTAACTGAAAATGTCGATGCGATATGCATTCTTCAATTTTTTATTACACTAACGAATTAGCTTAAGCCAGTTCCTATAAATTTTAATAGTATTGTTAAGTAATAATAATAATAATAATAATAATAATAATTTATTTGGTCTCAGTACAAAACAGAGCATGACGAGATAAGTCAAAGTATTTAGTAGGTATACTACATGTATTAGATACAATTGTCAAGTGCTTCTTTAAATTAATCATAAACTAACAGAGAGTATATAGACAAAAATACCTATAAAACATACCTTGTTGCTGACATAGGTATTTAACAGATGTATGTATATAATAAGGTAATACATTATAGAGAGTAATTTTTTTAACTAGTATTGCTACTACAGATTTCTAAAAATTCCGATGGTGAGTAACAAGAATGTTTAAGTAGGAACATATTAAGTTTAGATTTAAAGAGGTTAATGTTGGTGCACGTTTTGATTTTTGAGGGTAACGTATTAAAATATTCTAATCCTAAGTAATTTGGCGAATTTTTGACTACATCTAGCCTGCTGAATGGAGGCCGAAATCTGTCACAGTGAAGAATGTAAGAAATTGAGGAGAATAATAGCAGATAGTGTAACGTGTAAATTATTCAAGTTTGGCACAGCAAATTAATACATAACATTACTTCTCCCTAAGCTTCCTTGACTGACTTTTGCATTAAAAAAATCTTCACTTGGCAAGTGACAGGATCCTGTATTTTCTTGTATTTTTAAACACTGTAACAGTATAAATGTAACTAACACAATCAAATACACAGGAGTCTCGTTAACGAGTGACGGTGATGGTTTGGGCTTCAATTTCGGGTTTGTACAATGTACAAAGGCGCAAGACTTTCTGTAGAATCCTCGTAGGATATAATTTTATAAAAATATATTTTCAAACTTTCAAATCATACCTTGTATTTAACTGACACAAGAAAGTGCCCTCTTAAAAAAATATTTAATATTAATATTTAAATACAGGCTGTTACAAATTCGAGGCTCACCATTGGGATCTCGGAAACGGTAAGAGATACGAAGTCGGTTAAATTGGGGCAAAGTTGTGTATTTTAGTGCTGAATAATAATCCGTTGGGAAAAATCTTCTACGATTTTCAGTTTTTGAAATATTTCCAAAAAACCGAAAAACGAAATTTTCTTTTTTATTTTTTTCTGAAGTTATTACTGGAGGGATCATAACGAAATTCATACATTCTACAGGCACTTTTTTAAGCTCTTTACGATGATATCATTAGATTTTACTTAAAACGTTTCGTCTCGTTCTGACCATCATCAACTTCATCTTTTCTTATGGGCGCTACAATAGGTTTTAACACCATTGAATAGATCTATTTTTTCTGATGCTTTTCCATATATCACACATCCCTTTTAATAATTTGAAACACCTGGAAATGCAAGAAATTGTTGAAAGTAACACTGCAAAGAAAAATATGGTATGCAGTGGAAACAAAAACCAAAAAAGTTTGATATACCTTCGGAGTTTTATTTTGTATATCACAAAACCTGATTTTAGTAAAATTTTTAGATCTAAAAATGAATGTTATTGATCTAAGAATGACGTATATTTAAAAATTTATTATGGTCGTAACAACAACAATTCAGTAATAACGAACAAAATTTCTTTCCAACAATATCCAGAAAGACAACTACAAAACAATAGTTGATTAGATTTGTAATTAAATTATACATTATTAGTAAAGCAAATAAATATTAAATTAAATTATGTATGTCTTTAGAAAACTCGTATCTTAAGAGATATTACTGCTCGACGAAACATTCTTTCTTGTAGTCTCATAATTTTATACATTTTATAAATAACTATTAATTACCTCTTCTAATAATTCTTCCTTCTCATCATCATTAAGGCGATCTCGATACGTCCTTCGAGTTTTATGAAAATATCAATAAAGTGCAATGTTTCTATCTAACTTAATAACATTGTTCTGTGTGGATGGCATCTTTCTGGGTATTATTGGAAGCAAATTTCCCTTGCTATTACTAAATTGTTGTTAACACAATACACTTTTAAATTTACAAGAATGAGAGATTTTTAAAGACATGATTTCTTGTGATACTTTCTTGCTTTAATCATAAAAATGTATAATTTAATTACAAAACTAATTAAATACTGCGTCATCGTCATTGTTGGAAGCAAATTTCTCTTGCTATTACTAAATTGTTGTTGTTAGCACAATACGTTTTAAAAATTTACGTCTTTCTTGGATTCAGATCATTCATTTTTATATCTAAAAATTTTTCAAAAATCTGCTCTTGTGATAAACGAATTAAAACTTCGAAGGTATATCAAACGTTTTTGGTTTTTGTTTTCACTGCATACCATGTTTTTCTCTGCAATGTTATTTTCAACAATTTCTTGCATTTCCAGCTATTTCAAATTTTTAAATAGCGATGTGTGATATGTGGGAAAGCATCAGAAAAAAGAGATCTATTCAATGGTGTTAAAACCCAATGTAGCGCCCATAAGAAAAAATGAAGTTGATGATGATCAAAACGATACGAAACGTTTTAAGTAAAATCTAATGATATGATCGTAAAGAGCTTAAAAAAGTGCCTGTAGAATGTATGAATTTTGTTATGATCCCTCCAGTAATAACTTCAGAAAAAAATAAAAAAGAAAATTTCGTTTTTCGGTTTTTTGGAAATATTTCAAAAACTACAAATCGTAGAAGATTTTTCAGAACGGATTATTATTCAGCACCAAAATACGCAACTTTGCCCCAATTTAACCGACTTCGTATCTCTTACCGTTTCCGAGATCCCAATGGTGAGCCTCGAATTTGTAACAGCCTGTATATTTAATCCTACACTGAGAAAACAAAATGCATTGATATAACAGTTTTCTTTTTGTTCTGAATAAAAATGTTGATTACACTAAAATTTTTGTTAAATAGGTATACATACACATGTTACTGTAACAAAAATATCATTTTAATTTTGTGTGGTTACTTTAAATAAAATTTATTATTACAGAAATTTACAACTAAATATTTGGTTTATTGTAAACAAAGTATTTGTGTAACATAACAGTAAGCTATTTGATTTATTTGTTTTGACATGGTAATCTGATTAGTACAAAATAAAATTAATGACATTTATATAAATGTTAAATTATAAAAAAAAATTGTTTGAACGTATTGAAACGAAATCTTTTGTTGGACAAACAGTTTTTTGGTTGGATTAACACATCTTGTTTTCTCAGTGTACCGGCAGCCCACCCGATCTTTTCTCATCCGTTGCGACTAAGGGTTTATTTAATTTTTGTTTTTGACAGGCATTCTCTTCATAAACTTAAAGAGTAATTAAGGGCGTAATCTGAATTTTAAATTGAAAATTAAAACGCAAGTACTTTTGCAGTTATTTATCTGAATTATGTGTCCAGTATACTTATACTGTACAGGGGGAGTTTTTAAGCGCCCTTTCTTTCATAGCTCATTTATAGAACGAGATAGAATTTCTTTCTTTCACAAGGACATTCCACCTATGGAGCATTGTAACCTAAAATTATTTTGATACATACAGAGTGTTACGTAAAATAATAGCAACATGCAGCGGGATTTTTTTTAAATGGAACACCCCGTATATTTTCTTATAAAAAAACATAACACTTGATCCTATAAATAGGAGCACATAAAATATTTATATTTATTTAAACAACTTAGAGTAAATTGTAAATTAATATTTTGATGAAAACGGTCCGATTTTCTACTTCTCTTGAAATAGTTACTGTAAACGTATCGCTTGTCGTACAGCAATAAAAATCGGTAGTGTTATAAATTATAGTATAAGGAATAACCTAGATATAAATTCTTTTAGTCTTATTCGTTTTTTCAAACGTTCAAGCCCGTGCAATTGTCAGATTTTCAAATTACCGTTATTCAATTTTTTTAAATGCAACCCCCTCTATCTCTTTTCACGAATAGACAGTATTCATGTTCCTCTTCAATTCTGTTATAGGTTTTCTGTATCTAATCCTTACAGCCTTTTTTGCTATAATAAACTTTTTACATTTTTACTCCAAAATCAATATTAAAGAGTTATTTAATGTACCGTATTTTAATTTCTTTAACACAGCGCCCCGTATTTCATAAAACAAATGGATAATATCAATGTTTACAATTGATTACACACTCTTGTTACATCGTAATTTTATTGTAATACAGTTCTTTTACTTTGTTGTGATTAACAATGTTTTAAAATTGAGTCATTGTAGTTCTTAAGCTTCAGTTGTCCTAATTAACATTTGATTTAAGAAAATCTGACACAACAAAAGAAATCATCAGTGTTTGCAAATAATTACCTTATTGAAAAAATTGTTTTACTTAAAAAAATTATACAAATAATATATTAATAACCTAATAATTTTTTTGTTCGAGCATTCAGATTTTATTAAATCAAATGTTAATTAAGACAACTGAGGCTTAGGAACTACATACATTGAATCAATTTTAAAACATTGTTAATTACAACAAAGTAAAAGAACCGTATTACAACAAAAATACGATGATTATAATGTAATAAGAGTCTGTAATAAATTGTAAACATTGAATTTATCTATCTGTTTCATGAAATAGAGGGCGTTGTGTTAAAGAAATTAAAATACGGTACATTAAATAACATTTTAATATTGATTTTAGAGTATGTAAAAAGTTTAAGCAAAAAAACTATCAGGATTAGGTACAGAAAACCTATAACAGAATTGAAGAGGAACATGAACACTGTCTATTCGTGAAAAGAGATAGAGGGGGTTGCATTTAAAAAAATTGAATAACGGCAGTTTAAAAATCTGACAATTGCACAGGCTTGAACGTTTGAAAAAACAAATAAGACTAAAAGAATTTATATCTAGCTTATTCCTTATACTTTAATTTATAACACTATCGATTTTTATTGCTGTACCACAAACGATACCTTTACAGTAAGTATTTCAAGAGAAGTAGAAAATCAGACTGTTTTCAACATAATATTAGTTTACTCTAAGTTGGTTAAATAAATATAAATATTTTATGTGCTGCTGTTTAGAGGATCAAGTGTTATGTCTACCGATGTGAAGTTAGCAATAGAATTCTAGCAATAAAAATCGTAAACTTTATCACCGGACGACATAGACGTAAATCCCACCTAGGCATTATTTCATAAATTCCAGCATTTATTCCTTAATACTAACACAGAAGTAGAGCCTCTTTTTCCCAGAATTACTTAAAATAAATATAGAATTTATTTAGTTCGTCATAAACTTAGTATAAAGAAACAGCGTTCTGACAATAAAAAGGTTATTGATGGGTAGTGGACATGAAAATTTTTGGAAAATTTTTTCAGGACGTCAATTCTGAAAGGTTTTTACGCAACATATAAAAAAATTGCGATGTAACCCCTCCTAGTTTTTTTTTTTTTAAATCTCAAACTTTCGGGTGCGTATATTTCAGTGTTCTGTCAATAAAAGTTTATTTCGGGGTAGTTGACATGAAAATTTTTGGAAATTTTTTTCAGGACGTTAATTCCGAAAGGTTTTTACCCAATATATAAAAAAATTGCGATGTAACCCCAACTAGTTTATTTTTAAAAAAATCTCAATCTTTCGCGTTGGTATATTTCACAGCGTTCTGTCAATAAAAGTTTATTTCGGGGTAGTTGACATGAAAATTTTTGGAAAATTTCTTCAGGACGTTAATTCCGAAAGGTTTTTACGCAACATATAAAAAAATTGCAATGTAACCCCAAATAGTTTATTCTTTAAAAAATCTCAAACTTCCGCGTGCGTATACTTCACAGCGTTCTGTCAATAAAAGTTTATTTCGGGGTAGTTGACATGAAAATTTTTGGAAATTTTTTTCAGGACGTTAATTCCGAAAGGCTTTTACGCAACATATAAAAAAATTGCGATGTAACCCCTCCTAGTTTATTTTTTAAAAAATCTCAAACTTTCGCGTTGGTATATTTCACAGCGTTCTGTCAATAAAAGTTTATTTCGGGGTAGTTGACATGAAAATTTTTGGAAAATTTCTTCAGGACGTTAATTCCGAAAGGTTTTTACGCAACATATAAAAAAATTGCAATGTAACCCCAAATAGTTTATTCTTTAAAAAATCTCAAACTTCCGCGTGCGTATGCTTCACAGCGTTCTGTCAATAAAAGTTTATTTCGGGGTAGTTGACATGAAAATTTTTGGATTTTTTTTTCAGGACGTTAATTCCGAAAGGCTTTTACGCAACATATAAAAAAATTGCGATGTAACCCCTCCTAGTTTATTTTTTAAAAAATCTCAAACTTTCGCGTGCGTATATTTCACAGTGTTCTCTCAATAAAAGTTTATTTCGGGATAGTTGACATGAAAATTTTTGGAAAATTTCTTCAGGACGTTAATTTCGAAAGATTTTTACACAACATATAAAAAAATTGCGATGTAACCCCACCTAGTTTATTTTTTAAAAAATCTCAAACTTTCGCGTGTGTATATTTCACAGTGTTCTGTCAATTAAAGTTTATTTCGGGATAGTTGACATGAAAATTTTTGGAAAATTTCTTCAGGACGTTAATTCCCAAAGGTTTTTACGCAACATATAAAAAAATTGCGATGTATCCCACCTAGTTTATTTTTAAAAAAATCTCAAACTTTCGCGTGCGTATATTTCACAGTGTTTTGTCAATAAAAGTTTATTTCGGGATAGTTGACATGAAAATTTTTGAAAAATTTCTTCAGGACGTTAATTCCGAAACGGTTTTATGCAACATGTAAAAAAATTATGATGTAACCCCTCCTAGTTTATTTTTTCTAAAATCTCAAACTTTGGCGTGCGTATATTTCACAGCGTTCTGTCAATAAAAGTTTATTTCCGGGTAATTGACATGAACATTTTTGAAAAATTTCTTCAGGACGTTAATTCCGAGAGGTTTTTATGCAACTTATAAAAAAATTACGATGTAACCCCTTCTAGTTTATTTTTAAAAAAATCTCAAACTTTCGCGTGCGTATATTTCACAGCGTTCTGTCAATAAAAGTTTATTTCCGGGTAATTGACATGAACATTTTTGGAAAATTTCTTCAGGACCTTAATTCCCAAAGGTGTCTTTGAGAAAAAAAAAATTCGATGTAACTGTTCCTTCTTTAAAAAATCTTAGTGTGAATAAATTATCCAGGGTTGGGCAAATGTATGGAATATTCTTTCTACCGCTTTGATTATTAATTATATGAAAAATTCGTTAAGAAATTATTTTAATAGAAATTTTTTGTCAACTTTTAGCCTGTTTAGTTTTCACTTAACTCCCAAAACAAAACCACAATAACAATTGTCATTTTTTTTAATGGCTATATAAGTGGTGTGATACATCATTAAATAGAATATTTTTTTCTCTTTTCAACAGTAGTACATCTTCTATGTTGATATAAAAAATTAACTGATATTTTAACAGAAATTAGTTTGATGAAGTAATCCAACTAAATAGGCTAAAAGTTGACAACAAAAATTCTATTAAAATAATCTCTTAACAAATTTTTCATAAAATTAATATTTAAAGCGCTAGAAAGAATATTCCATACTTTTGCCCAACTCTGTATATAGCAATCAGGCAGTAAAGAAGTTAATGCTGGGTAGTGAATTTTCAGCAATTATAGGTTTCCATATCGTTTGCAAAGGACGCACAAACAGGTTTTGCTGCTTATTATTTGACAATCATTTGCACATTTATTATGAATTTTTCTTTTGCAATTTTTACAATTAATCATAAGCTTAGATTTACACAACTCTTTTCCACAAATTAAACATCTACTTTGCATAAGTGGTGACTTGCTCAAAATGTTTAACCTAATTAAAGATCTGTAAGTGTCCGGATTACGAATTGGTTCAGATCTTCCTGTAATTAATTTTACTGCATTATGTATTACAAAGAGACCACAACTACTTCCATCATTTTGTTTTTCACAATAATGCATTTCAAATTTGAAATCTGAAACCACGAAATAATATCCGGAAAACTTTTCGCATCTGTCATTAAAATAGGTAATCATATTTAAACAGATAGATTTTTCTTGTTCGTGCGGCAAATGAGTGCTCCAGTCTCAACTGTGGGGTGGGAACTGCTGATATGTGGTTCTGAATGGCGTACGTTTATATTGATTAATATCCAATGACTATTATTGATTAAATAAGGCATAACAATATTTAGAACGTTTGTAAGTTTAATTTTATTAATTGGAAAATCAAAATCTACTGGGAAATTTAAATGTCGCATAATATAAAAAGAAAACGAGGATGGAATAAAAATACAGGAATTGTTACAAAAACAGCCACATTCTAACAGAATCGTTGCGTCTATAATATTTCCAGATAGCCACTGGCCACTCCGTAGCGTTCGATAATCTTCTCCATAAACGAAAATAGAAGGAAGATTCTCGATATTGTGAACTTCTTCGTTAACAATTGTAATTACGTATACAGTATTGTTACCAGTTTCGTTTTTACTAAGACCCATGTAATATTCTGGAATTTGTAAAAGACCATTATTTGTATTTATCATACTGTTTTCATTTAGATTATTCTTATTATCTATTTTAAGGGTCGCCGCATTCAGTTTTGACAATTTGGTCTTCTTAAAATATGAATTATTAGACTTTTGTCTTTTACACCATTTTTCTTGATGATCTACGATTTTTCGCTTTCTGGATGCACATCCTTTTCGAGGAATTTCAAATTTAACGGACCGATACTCAGATATAATATGTTTTCTAATTTTTCTTATGAAACGGGAACATTTCTGATGAAGATTAGTTCCTAAAATATTATTTTTAACAACGCCAAACCAATTTTCGACGGGTGCATTGCTGGTTTTATCAAAACATACTGCACTCCACAATGGCAGTATCGAAATATAATGTTTTAAAAAATATAAATTAAAATCTACATTGTGAAACTTATTTTCAATTTTGGAATTATTATTATATTTTAATGCCCTTGCTTGGACCTCATTAAAAATATTATGGAAATGCAAATAAAATTTGCTTGCTTTATAACTTTCCTCTTTGTTCTGAAGAAAAGATGGTCCAAGGTTTACATTCACATCATTATTTCTTTCATGTAACGCATTAATAGAACATTTAGATATTAATTCTTTTTCAGCTGTTTTTGTGTATTCATTGCTATGCACATGTAACGTTAAAACAAAAATTGTACGAATAATAGAATCTAATATATCAAATGTTGTTACATCAAAAATAGCTGCGAAAGTTTCCTTTAGAAATATTCTTGTACTTTTGTCAGATTATTCAAAATATCGATTTATAACTCGTGCCAATAATTGCATCATATGTGCACAACACAGTTTTAAAATAACTAAACCGTCACATAATACTTGTTTATGATTGTTCTTAACAACTTCATCAAATACGTTATTACAATATTTTGTCAAAGTAACCAAATTCCAGCTTTCGGATACAGCATTTATAATTGCCAAACTAAAATCAGTAACAACATTAAAAACTGACCATTTAAAATTATTTTTGGTGCAGTAATATCGGAACTGTAGTAACCAAGCAGCTATTGATGCAGTATCATGCTTTACTGAAATCATTTCAAAAACAGGCAATATACGTTTATTTAAACTTATCACGCCAGCATAATACAATACCTTAGGTGAGTCTATGCTCGGTTTTTTAATTACCGATCCAGTTGCGTCAATAAAAATATGAGTACATGTTTCAGAAACATATTTTAGAAATTCTAATTGCTCCTTGCTAAAAACATGAACATTTAGTGGCTGAGAAACGCTACGAATGTAATGAGAATTGACTCTGGCCATATAGATCAAATCTACAATATGGTTTTTTTCTCGATCATATTTACATAAATTTTCACTTTTTAGTCGCCTATACAGGGATATCCACATAAACCGTTCGTTAAAAGTTTTCAAGGTTGCAGTTCACGTAGATATTTGAAATTTAAGGAGCAAGGGTTTTCCGTAGAGATCTCTTTAAATAAAATAAAATTGTCTTTGTACCACTTCCGGTCGTACCGGAAGTCGCTATCAACTCGCTTATTTTAAATGGACTGCTATATTTTTTATCACGTTTTTGAATTCTACATGTAAAAATATGTTAAATTGCAATACATTTCCCTATCTCTAAAATGCATCATTTTTGAGATATTTTGAATTTTCTTGGAAATTTGGATTCTGCAATCTGATTTTCAAAAAATTATAACACAGCTGTTATTGAAGCAATTTTATTTGTAATAGCTAATATTGTAGTTGAAGCTTTAAGGTTCTTAAAAATTCCATCAGCATAATCTATTAAGCTACAGGGTGTCTAAAACGCACCGCTCCACTCGAAGATATTCAAACACAGAAAAATATTTTTTTTCAAATGGAATGACCGATATTTTAATGCACCATTGTATGTGGAATCAAATGCTGCGTCGAACTGTACTAGCATTCCCTATACCTAACTTTAACAGTTTTTCAGTTATAAGATATTTTTGGTTTAATACATAAAAATTTACATTTATTAGATTAAATAATTCTAATTTTGTTGATATAGTTATGAAAACAACAAACAATTGCATTTAACGTTTCCTGTTACTACAAATTTTAAGCAAAAGCAAAAAAAGTTGAGAATCAAAATCAAAATTATTCAAACGCTGATATTTTAAATCTATTTTTTAAATTCATGAAGAATGATCTAAAATTGTTCAGAGCAGAGAATGTGTGTTCAATAAAATGTACCCCTCTTGTCTCCTATGAATAAAACACAGTTTGGAAAGTTTGAACCTAACTTTATACAATTTGGAAAAATAAAATGTACGAAGATCGGTAACAAATAACGAAGATAATTAGACAATGGTTTTAAAATACTTTCACGCTAATCCAGAGAATTGCAAACTAGCAGCTATTTTATTCTTCAATTTAAAGTAATGAAATTCATACTTTTTCGTTTTATAAGATCACAAGCGTCCTAAGAGAAGGATGATTAAAGAACTATTAAAATTTGTGAATTTCTACTTGCCAAATTCTATTTTCTTTGGTTGACTACAAAATTTGTAGTAACAGTAATCATTGTTATAATTTCCATGCTATCTTAATAAAATTAAAAATATTTGACCTATTAAAATTGTAATTTTCTATGAATTAAATCGAAAGTGTCTCATAACTCAAAAACTGTTAAAGTTAGGTATAGGGAATGCTAGTACAGTTCGACGCAGCATTTGATTCCACATACAATGGTGCATTAAAATATCGGTCATTCCATTTGAAAAAAAGTATTTTTCTGTGTTTGAATATCTTCGAGTGGAGCGGTGCGTTTTAGACACTCTGTAGTTTAATAGATTATGCTGATGGAATTTTTAAGAACCTTAAAGCTTCAACTACAATATTAGCTATTACAAATAAAATTGCTTCAATAACAGCTGTGTTATAATTTTTTGAAAATCAGATTGCAGAATCCAAATTTCCAAGAAAATTCAAAATATCTCAAAAATGATGCATTTTAGAGTTAGGGAAATGTATTGAAATTTAACATATTTTTACATGTAGAATTCAAAAATGTGATAAAAAATATAGCATTCCATTTAAAATAAGCGAGTTGATAGCGACTTCCGGTACAACCGGAAGTGATACAAAGACAATTTTATTTTATTTAAAGAGATCTCTACGGAAAACCACTGCTCCTTAAATTTCAAATATCTACGTGACCTGCAACCTTGAAAACTTTTAACGAACGGTTTATGTGGATATCCCTGTATACGCATTCCGATTTAATATTGACGAGATTTTTTGTGACAGGTATATTTTTTGCTGTGTTATTTATGTCTTCGTTTCGTATTTTTAGTGCTGTTGATGTCGCTAATCTTTCACCAAGTAGTATTCTCTCCACACCTCATACCTGACCAGTTAATGTTTGTGAATGATAATAATTTTGGGAATTACTGTATACGTCAATATCTAAGCCATTTCGAAAAAAACATAACAATTTAAAAGATTTGTAACCTTCATGAGCACAATAACCGTATACAGTAATTCTTTTTCGAGAATAATTACAGTTTTTAATATTAAATATACATGTGTTATTTATAGATTTTAATTTCTCTCTTAATACGAAACCATAAGTATTACTACAAAATGTACTCGTTGTCCTGTCATAATAATTGCAAATTCTTCCTCTGAAACATTAAATGAACCTTCAAAGGTATCAAAAGAACTTGTCGTATGTAAGAATACATATTTTTTGAGTTCATTGGTAAAATATCAGAACCATAACGTTTTTCATAAATTACCTTTAAACAAGAGTCTATTTTATCCTTTTCATTTGTAACATCTAAAATATTATTCGACGTACTAAAATGAAGAGAGTCTTATGGAACACCAGAAGTAGAAATATTTGAAGGCACGGATTCTACAGAGTTCGATACCTCGTAATCAATTATCTGATTACTGATATTTAAAGTGTTTATAACTGATCTATTAAGTAGTTCTTCTAAATCAATATTTTTTTCATAAGGAGCAGAGGTATGTGAAAGTTCGGATTCTGCAGTGTTTGGCACAACATAATTACATGTTTCATTATTAATAGATACACCAGATCCATCACATTGTAACTCATTATTTTTTCTAATCAATTTCATGACATTTCCGGTATTCCGTTTTAATAAACTTACAATTTTAAGAGAAGATAATTTCTTGTCCGTTCCGTAACATGCTACTGATGCTTTTTTTATTATTTGATTTGACGACTTTAAAAACAAAATCTGACTTTTAGTTAATTTCAAACTAGAAAAATAAACTGCCAATATGTTAATTTCGGAATTCATGATAAAAAAGAACAAAAGTCAATTTTATAAAAGGCAAACTGTAGAGAAAAGTTTTAAATAAAATTTCGGATATCTGAGATTTTGATTATATCAACAATGAACAATGACAAGGGAATCGAAGCTTAAATTATAGTATTTATAAAAAACAGAAACATGTATATACAATGTATATGTAAGAACAGAATAATAATTATATATGTACTATCGCTGACACTATAAACAGAACGAGAAGCAATAAAACTGTGCGAAACTCGACCTTATTGCACCGGCATGATGTGAGCCTTACGCTCAGGTCATAAAATGTGTTAATCTAGGATGCCAGGTATAAATCTTGGACAGGAAAAATACGCTTTAGGAAACGGGTATTAAAATTGAATATTGAATTAGCAAATATAAATTTGGGGTCTCATGTTCGTATCTTTTATTTCTGCATATTCAGTCAAACACAAATAATTTCGGTTTCAACAATTCCTTTTTTGTAAATAAATATTTCTAGGATTTATTTTTTATAATAAATTTGATGTCATTACTTTGTACTATTATTTTTTCTCGGATAAGTAAACTACGATCAAATTCTTTTGTTACACTAAAATTAGCATACATATATGTGAGAATTCCTTATATAGTGCTTACTTTATTTTTTTTCTGAGAAAGATTGGGTCTGCTTATACTGTAAATAATACTAAATCTGTTTATATTTTTGGAAATCGTTTAAAGAAATAAGTGAAACCGAATTAAAAATATTCCCAGAAATTATGTTAGAGGTATTGCATTTGTCCAGGATAATTCGGCCATTCATACTGGCAGAGTTGTTCAAGAATGGTTTGAAGAACATCCAGAAATTGATGTGATTCCCTGGCCTGCTAAATCTCCGGATTTAAACCCCATTGAAAATTTGTGGGCAAATGTTATTCGACAATGGGATGACGGAAATGCAAATTTAAGGAATAGGGAATTTTTACAAGAACATATAAATGGCATTTGGAATCAATTGGGGTTAGGAAATTTATGCCTACATTTAGTCGGTTCTATGTCGAGGCGATTAGAGGAAGTCATTACAAATGGAGGATACTATACTAAATATTAATATTTTCAAGTATTTATGTAAAAACGAATTGTATTATATGTTATATAAAGAAAGTTATTTTGAAATGTTTTCTTTCTAACAAAAGAACAATATTGAAATTAGAAATTAAAAATTATATTCCACAGCTTAACGTATGAAACTACTGAACATGTCTCTGGAATTACTTGTTTTTATTCAAGCAGATCAAATAAACATTATTATTATTATTATAACGATGAGAAGTTTTATTTTCCACTGGAAGTGCGTCGCCAGAACCAGCAACTCCATTTTTAATGGAGTAAAAATTTGTCAGTATGAACAAAATTTCAAAATCTCAACTAATGTTGGATAAGTGGATAGTTATTTCTTTTCCATGTTTTACTGATTATTGTTATTGATGTTTAATAAATTTTACAATAATAATCATTTGTATTTAACAATTGTTTACTAGTTTTTTGTCTGTTCTGATTGTTGCTGTTTTTTAAATATTTGTATAACTGAGATTAATTAATATTACCTACAGTATCTTCATAAAGACTTTCAAAATTTAGTAGCTTAATATTTTAATTTAGCTTTATTCATTTTGACAAAAACGTCTGTAAATTCTTTAAACAAATATAGTTTTACTGGATAAAAATTTGTTTTCTTCTCCACATAATACTTACAGGCTATCCTAATTTTTGCAAAATGCTTAATATGCATTAAATAAATCAAAATGGAGTGCCGTTTCAGAAACTAACTATAAATATTATTTCTAAGTATATATTTGACTGGAAAATAGTATAGTCACTGGCTTACTAATCATTATAACATTGGTTTTAATTATTTAAATTCTTAAAATTAGCACCGAAATGTTTAAGCTTATAGTATTATGCTGGCTAACATAATTTGTCCATTTCATTACTGACTGAATATAAATGAATTCTTATATATTTATGAAATATTAATAAATTAATTGAAAATGACTTTATTATTTAAAACGAATAATTATAATATTAACATCAGAAAATTAATTCTAACAGGATTCTAATATAGGAAAACAACTGATTTGCTTATTTTAATTTCAAATGAGCAAACCAGAAGAGAATACTTCAGATGTTTACCCCTGCACCGGCAGGTAATGCAATAAAATGTGCTATAAGGCTCAATTTCGCTAGGTCGTAAGAGGCATTAGTGCCAAGCAAATTTTCAATCGTTCTGTTTATAGTGTCAGCGATAGTACTATATACACACTGAGAAAACAAAATGTGTTAATTCAACCAAAAATTTTGTTTGAACGTATTGAACCGAAACTTTTTGTTGGTTAAACACTTTTTTTGGTTGAATTAACACATTTTGTTTACACTGATAAAACAAATGTGTTAATTTTACCAAAAAAATGTTCACCCAACAAAAAGTTTCGGTTCAATACGTTCAAACAAAATTTTTGGTTGAATTAACACATTTTGTTTTCTCAGTGCATATACGTATAGTAAACCCAAAGAGCAGATCGCAGAAAAAAGTCTACCGGGCCAAAACAGACTAACACTCTGAGAAGAAAAGTAAAAAAACAGTATACTATTACCCAAGAAAGTAAAATGCAAGAGCAACTCCAATGAAGATATTACAAAACATACACTAACACTTTTAAACGTAAAATGTGAAAGATGCTACTCAATTGATGGTTAACATCAAAATGGACAAACAGAATTTAGAGTACAGTTCGAAGTGCAAAAAATTAACACATGTGTTTGCATGTGGGTGGTCATAGTGACTATAGGTCTGTTCCAACCCTGCTTTGTGACCGTTTCGAAACCGTCACAAGCATGCTCTCATCAACGTTTTACACTTGACAAAGTTGTCAACATCGATCATTATTTCGGTGGCCAACTGATTATGACGGTTTCTTAAACGGTCAGAAAGCGTGGTTGGAAAAGAGCTCATACTGATGCAATAATTTACGCTAAGCGCCAGTACTTGAGTCGAGCCCTAAGCGCATACAATTGAGCAAGGTATTGTTTGCGCGATGGTCCATCCGTTTGTCTTCATTTTCGCATTTTGCGCGGTCAGAGCTTGATTGATATTGCCAACATCGATAAAATTAATTTCCTACTTTTACTGCCCAGTTGACAATATAAAATTCCTGGCGGCAAATTCAAAGTTGGTTCGAAATCTCACAATTTCTTCAGATGCTAGAGACGATGCCTAAAGTCTGGAAACCTAATGACAAAATCATTGCACAGCATGTTTTAACAGAACCAATAATGCACCTATTCCAAATTGGTTTGGCATCGTGAAAAATAATATTTTAGCAACTAATTGTTCAGAGACGTTTTTAACATTTTTAAAGAAATTTTCCAAAAATTTTCATATCAACTACCCCAAAATAAACTTTTATTGACAGAACGCTGTGAAATATACGCACGCAAAAGTTTGAAATTTTTTTAAAAATAAACTAGGTGGGGTTACATCGCAATTTTTTTATATGTTGCGTAAAAACCTTTCGGAATTAACGTCCTGAAGAAATTTTCCAAAAATTTTCATGTCGACTATCCAGCAATAAACTTTTATTGACAGAACGCTGTGAAATATACGCACGCAAAAGTTTGAAATTTAAAAAAAAATAAACTAGGTGGGGTTACATCGCAATTTTTTTATATGTTGCGTAAAAACCTTTGGAAATTAACGTCCTGAAGAAATTTTCCATAACTTTTCATGTCAACTACCCCGAAATAAACTTTTATTGACAGAACACTGAAATATACGCACCCGAAAGTTTGAGATTTAAAAAAAAAAAACTAGGAGGGGTTACATCGCAATTTTTTTATATGTTGCGTAAAAACCTTTCAGAATTGACGTCCTGAAAAAATTTTCCAAAAATTTTCATGTCCACTACCCATCAATAACCTTTTTATTGTCAGAACGCTGTTTCTTTATACTAAGTTTATGACGAACTAAATAAATTCTATATTTATTTTAAGTAATTCTGGGAAAAAGAGGCTCTACTTCTGTGTTAGTATTAAGGAATAAATGCTGGAATTTATGAAATAATGCCTAGGTGGAATTTACGTCTATGTCGTCCGGTGATAAAGTTTACGATTTTTATTGCTAGAATTCTATTGCTAACTTCACATCGGTGTTATGTCTTTCTATAAGAAAATATACGTGGTATTCCATTAAAAAAAATCCCGGTGCATGCTGTCATTATTTTACGTAACATTCTGTATGTATCAAAATATTAAATCTTATGTTATAGTGCTCAATAGGTAGAATGTCCTTGTGAAAGAAAAAATTCTATCTCGTTCTATAAACGAGCTATGGAAGAAAGGTCGCTTAAAAACTCACCCTGTATACGTTAAATAAATAAACTCTCAGCACGTGCTTTCAACGAATGACTGCACATTAATTAAAATTTACTACAAAAATTGTATACCGTGATTTTATTTTAATATGAAACATTGCTGTTCATATTATTATGGAAACTAATTCCAATTTTTAAAAATGTCGTTGCATGATCGTCGTCGTTAGGGTTTCTAATGTCATATCAAATAAAATTTGTCCTTTTTAATTTGGAACATCTGCCAGGCGAAGAAAGTTAGTGAAAATGTATCAGGAAGAATTACCCCTGGACAAGTAACTAATGCAATTAACAAAACTTTTATAATCGTTAGGATATTGCATGGAGGTAAATGAAGAAATTTTTGAAAACTTGTTGTGGTGTTTGTTTTGAATTAAAGAATTTCTGCTTTTCTTGTGTTTTAAGTTTACTTATTTTAAACAAAAATAAACTTATCTAATGTAATTGAAAGAGTCGCTATTATTTTGTAGTACAAGTAAGAATATCGAAATCACTAATAACAGAACAGATTCATGACAGCTGTCATCTCATGTTCTATTTTAAAAAGGACAGTTTAATTTTCAAATTGTGGATGTTGCTATGGATTATCAGATTCGTACGTAACAGCAATGTTTTATGTTAAAATAAATTCACGTTATAAAAAGCATATGGATGTTTAAAGTTCTTTTCATGCTTACAGAATACATATTTAATTGCAGACAAAAAAATGGTCAAATCTTTTTGTCTGGGAACATTCATTTTTCTAAACAAATGTGATATATCTAATCTAAGCATGTATTAAAAATTTAACAATTCGATTGTAGTATGGGACTTGATATGTTTGGTCTAAAATAAATTCCAACGGTCGCTTTTAGATTAATTCTTTAAACACATTTCAAAATTCATCTGATTTGTTGAGTTGGATGGCCCTGAAATATTTCCATATTCATCCAGGACCTACCAAATCAAGTACTTTTTGGAGAATTTACATGAGAGTTTAAAATTTCTGAATCGAAAAGTAACGTCCAAAAAGTTGAGAAGATCCTAAAATTCTCACTAAATTTTTTTTTTAATTTTCTCAAAATAAAATAATAGTTATTTGTTATACAAGACAGTAAAATTATTTTTTATCGATGAGTGAAAACGTTTAATTCACGAGCGACGAAAGAGCGCCCAACGACAATACTCAATATGGATAAAACCACCACCGCTCGTCGAGGTGACATTACAACAGCGTCTTCCGGAGAACCCGCTAACGTATGCTGTCAAACCGTCAAAACGGAGGATCTCCCTGCATTCCACGATGCAGATTCCGAAATTCCGTCCGAATTCTTAGAAAATGTACAGCAGTTCTTCCTCTCAACGGCCAAGCCAGAGTGGAAGTGGGTCCAGATTGCATCTAAGAGACTCACTGGTCCAGCAAAATATTGGTACGTCAGATATGAACCCATTCATCTCACCTGGCCGGAATTTAAATCTCGCTTCATAGATGAATTCGATAGTACTCACGTCCGTATGAAATTGAACGCAAAACTCTATTCTGAAAAATAAAAATCGACGGAGTACACCGAACCCTTTGTCCTTCGAAAGTGGAAATTATTCGATAGAATATCTCCAACGACCACGGAAGAAGACAGAATTGTGATGATCGCAGACATGGTCCGTCAAGATTTATGCACGGCAATAACCAGTCCACTGCCGACAAATCTAGATGGCAGATGGCAGATGGCAGAAGTGCCAGACTAGACAGGACAGCATTACCAGTTTTACCGAAGAAGCCATCACCGCCGTTTCAGACCAAAAGGGAAATAAATCAAACGACCAGGTTGCCAGACTGCCATTACTGTTCAAACCTGCATTATCGTCGAATCCAATTAAATTAATTAAATTATAAATTAATTAATTAATTTGTCATTCAAATCAACTCAAAAAGTAATACTTTTGCGCTCGCGTCGCATCTTTTGGTGTTATCGAAACGCCAGCGTCGTTTATAACGTATTATAAGGTAAATGAAATACATTTTTCAAAAATTTATGAAGTTATAAACATAGGTATAAATCTGCAAGTTTGAACACTTAAAAAATAAATGGTTGAGTAAGTGGTAGTCGACAAAATGCACTACGGCAGCAAAGTGTCTTTATCGAACTCGTTTGTCTGCTCGCCGCGGCTTCGCCTTGGCTCGCAATTTACAAACTCGTTCGACAAAGTGCCACTATGCCACCTTGGTACATAAATAACTATTGATGCCTTAGCCCTTGGCAATAGTAATTCGACTCTATTTTATCAGTAATTTTGAATTTCAGTATGCATAGTAGGAGACGTCGTGTACGGAGCAGGCGAAACAGTCCCTGCAGATCAGTCATGTTTGAAATGCAAATGTCAACCTCCAGGAGTCCACTGCGAAACTACACATTGCGAGAAGAAACCAGGCTGCAGAGCCATACACAAACCCAACAACTGCTGTCCCGTGTATCAATGTGGTGAGTCCAAAACTTTCTATTTAATTAAATTATTTTTGTAAAGGATGTTGATTGCAAGCCGCACCAAATAAACCACAGTGACACGGTTCCATTGTTTCGCAAATACACTTTGGCGGACTTACGTACCTATACATACTGCTGACTAATTATGCAACTTGTATAATTACTATAAAAACATTAAAACAGTGAATCATATTCACGTTTCAAAGTTCTGTTGAAACTAACAAGTTTATTTTTGATGGTAAAATTAACGTTTTGCGCAACAAACAACACAGTTTTCTATTTGTAATATGTAATCATGAATATGTTTCAATTTACAAATTAAGTAGAGCACTAATAATCACAATTGAAAACCAAAATATTCATATCTTTATTTTCATTGTTAAATTCACAACAGCTCAATATGTTTATGGAACTTCATCGTGTTTTCAATTGACTGCTCTAGAGCACTATCTCCGTCCCTTATTATTACATGAGAGTAAAATAAGATGAGAATACTCTCAGATCGCTTTAAACTCTAGCAAAGTTCTGGAGCAGTCAATCGAAAACACTATTGAGCGCCTGATCCACGAGCGAGTAAAACTGACGAGTAAAACCGCGGTTTTCAAGTGGGAGTGTTTATACTCGCCGGACTAACGCAGAATTATCCATTATGTATTTTAAATCGTGGCGTAATTAGAATTTTGAAACGTCAATTTGAAACGTCAAATTTAAAAACGTAACCGCCAGGACCACATACTGCGTAACTATTTCGTTTTGGCGACTCTTAGGCCGGGTGTCCACCGGATCGGGCCGACCACAGTCGGCTCGATTGGGATCGTGCGATAAAGATCGTGCAAATGTATTTGTATTGTAGCCTGTCCACTGAAACGATTTGAGTCGCGTGTAAATAGACGCGACCAACGCTATTGTAACCGGTTACTCGCCAAAAATACCTTAATATTAGCCTTTGATTAACTGTCAGCCGTGACAGTTAGAGCCCGCGCACACTGCAGATTTACTATCGGCCGATAGTTTATTCTGACTCAACCTACGAGAAATGTGATACGTGGCTATACATTAAATTATTAGAGGCCACGTAATCATACTTCTCGTAACTTGATTCAGAACAAACTATCGGCCGATAGAAAGTCTGTAGTGTGCGCGGGCTCTTAATGATTGGTTGACAATTAATAGGCGTTTTTTTGTGACACAAAGTTTTAAGCGTCGATTACACGAAGCTAGTTTACTGGCTGCTAGTGAGATATTTTACTAGCGGATAGTAAAAAAGCTACGTTAATTGTAATAGATAATAAACTATCGGAAAAGTTTACTCGCCAAAAACGGAGCGTGAAAAGTTGAGCACCCGTCAACTTTACTGGCTACTAGCTGGCGAATTTACTCGCTAGCTAGTGAACTCGCCACGTGTAAAGGCAAAAGCTGGCAACAAGAAGCTAGTTCCGTGTACGTTGCTCATGAAAAATGTCGGCTGAGGTAGTTCGCGCGTATGTCATTTTTGTTAGTGCATTGCTAAAAGACGAAATAGAAAACGCAGAAGCAGAAAATAAACGAAAAAAAAAGAATATGGACGAGAAAGTGGATTGCTCGGAGACAACGACTGTCACTCTTTCACAAGAATTAGTAGATGAAGATCCAAAAACTTACAGAAATTGTTTAAGAATGACTCCCGAAAAATTTGAAGAATTACTGGAAATGACAAGTCATTTAATACAAAAACAGGATACTGTAATGAGACTGGCTATACCAGCATGCACAAAACTGGAGATAACATTACGTTATATTTTTGCAAGCTCTTGCCGAAACGCATCTTTTAAACTCTTGATCTTGGCCTTTACATGATTTTCCGTATCATCGTTTGTTAACAGACCTTCAGTTCCAAGCTCTTGTAGTAATTTATCAAATTCGCTTTGTTTTAAATTTTTATTTAAATAATCCATATGTTTGCAATTCCATAGTCTAACATAGCGCTCATATATTTCAAGAAATTTTATAATTTCTGCAGCGCTCCATTTAATAGCCATGTTTACTATCACGGACATATGATTAAAAGACAGTATTGACAGTAAGTAAACTCGCTAACTCGCCACTAGCTGCGTGTAATTGTTTACTATCTACTCGCTCACTATCGGGCTTTTTTACTAGCAAGCTAGTAGCGAGTAAACTAGCTTCGTGTAATCGACGCTTTAAACACGGTTGGTTCATTGGTTTGAACCGTTTTGAACTGTGACGTCACTATTTCACATAGCAAGAAAATGCATTTGTTTGAAACATAGGGTGCGTTTCATTTGCGCGCTTACATGCTTTGAGCGCTCATAAGCAGTGCTTAAACCATTCCCTTTGGCTTTGCAAACGCTTACAAAGCTCCAGCTGACGAAATGGTAACGTCATTATAACGTCATAGTCTTCGCTCACAATCGCTTATTCCATCGAGGTAGGGCAGCAAAAGCGTAAGCGCTTATGTTCCAAACGGAATGTATGAGATGCGTACGAGGAGCTCAGCTGATCATAGTCAGGTTATAAACAAAGATTACACTTTAAAAATAGCTGCAGCAGCTATGCTTGGACTAATTTCACTATTGAAATTATATTTTTAAGGTTATGAATTCGTTGTGCAAACAATAGTCAAAAGAAACACCTCTGTGTGTAATGACTTAAGCGACTGAACGCCAAATGAAACAATAGAAAATAGCGCTTGTAAGCGTGAGTGCTTGAAGCGTGTGAGCGTGCAAACGAAACGCACCCATAAGCTTCGATACTTTTCGGTTTGGCGGTAAATGGTAAACATTTGAAAGTATACTTACGTTTGGGAACATCATTTATTTTACGGATCTGAACAAATGTTTTCGAAATTCAAGAAATTCTTTCAAGTATCTTTATTTTTTGCAGAAAAGTAAAGAAAGCCAGTTTTTTAATATCTCCACTCCGATGACAAGAAAGAAATTTTGTTACATTCACCCTTTGTGTCTTATTTCAGAGATACATATTTTCAATAATTCATTCGTGTAAATAATGTAAATTTATTTACTTATTAATAGATTTTGCAATAGCACATGCAATAGTCTGTCACCTAACCTACAAATAATTCGTCCGTTTACCCCTCCACAAATTTACGAACTCGTTTCAAACCGAGCTCCGAGCGCGGTTCAAACTAGCATCAATTATTTTGAACCAGTTGCTTCTGTGACGTCACCGTTGTAACACTAAAATGTATTGGTTTGAAACGTTTTGAAACATTTCAAACCAATGTGTCCCAAAAAAACGCCTAAGCCTAAGGTGTTAGAGGGAGAAACGGGCATGCGATGACGTAACGGTTCGCTATCTCACTTCGTTGCTGCCACCGTAGTATTCAATTCACCGTGGGTGCAGATACGAAATTTGTTGATTTGGTTATTTTTAACAAGTCGCCTTTGTAAAAAGTTGTGTCAGCTTGACCACACGTTAAATTTTAATTACGTGTTATGTGGTAATAAACGATGGGACAAATTCAGAAGAAGAAATCACTTCGTTATTTAGTTATTTATTGTGCTTTTTTGCTCATTTACGTACGCACAGTGGGTAACGGGAAAGCGGCTAATAAGTATTCCCAGAACATATTTATTGAAAATACGTCCATTGGCAAACTTTACCGTAGGAGCTTCTGTAAAATGTTTTAAATCAAAAGGTAGACCACCCCTTTCAAAACGGCTGAAGGTAAAAAAATCAGACTCACAACATCAAAGGTGCTGACAAACAGTTTCGTATGTGGTTTGAAGTTTATTAAAGGAAGGTATTTTTGAGCACCCTTAGTTTTCTATTGACACGGACTCAAAATTAACATCCGAATACCAATCTGTTTTGTACTTTTATCGCCACAGGGTGGCCATGGTAATGAACAAAATCTCAGAAATTTCAAAATGACAAAACTCAATTTTCTTAAATGGCATGCCCTATATTTTTCTATCCTAAATTCTTCGTTTAATAAAGTACTTTCATTTTTGTTAAATATGTCTTATACCTATCTGAGATATTTTCTGATTTTCAGATCTATTTAAATTATTTCTTTTAAAACGAACACTTGTCTAAAGTGGCTGTGGAAAACCGGCAAACAATGAACCGGTTGACATTAATGGAACATATACCGGCTGTTTCAAATTGAGTGTGCACTGCAGGGATCTTCTAAACCGTAAGAGATACAAATTTGGTTAAATGGAAGAAAAGTTGCACAAATCAATGCCTAATTCGTATTCATTCACAGAATAAATTTTTTCTTATTTCTTCTTGAGATATTGATCAAAATGTAAAAATGTCGATTTTCTTTTTTCCTCTGTATCTCTCGTATTATAAATAATTTTGAAATTCTGATTTAACTTTCTACAGGCACTTTCTTATTCTGCTTCGAATAGAGGTGGCAGAATTGAAGTCAAACGTTTCGTCTCTCCACGACCATCTTCAGTTTCGATTTTTTAAATACAACGTATATCTTTTAATTATTCTATTCGATAGCATTTTTTCTGCTGATTGCAGTGATGTATAACAATTAATACTTTTTTCAAGTAAAGTTAAAATATGATAAAAAAAGCTTGATACAGTTTCGTCATGATTTATTTAATAAGTAAATTTATTCCTTAGTACTTTTTTTACTTACTAAATATTAATAACTAACATTCAAATGTCGGAAGAGGAAAAATCAATAAAATCAATCAATCAATCAACAAAAAATCAAAGGGCTAATATTTGGTGATCTTAGAGGCCACACGACAGGTCCATTTGTACCTATCAGGAAAAGTTTGATTCAAATAATTTGTTGTTATTTCAGCATTATGTGCTGGTGCTCCATCATTTTGAAATTACAATTCCATAATATGATTTAGAAGAATGTAATCTAAAATGTTTTTCAATGCTGTTCTTAAAAAATCGATGTAACGTTCAGCTGTTACATGATTTTCGTAAATGATCGGACCATTAATTCTATTATGCCAAATACCACACCAAACATTTAAGCTGAATTGTATCTGTGGTCACACTTGTTGAAATCTTTTTTGATTCTCCCTGGACCAATATCTATGTACATTTCTATTAAATATTCCCTTGTTTGTAAAATTAGCCTCGTCAACAACTATCTCGTATAACAAATTCTTTTAACGGATACTACAAATGTGCACTATCAGTGTCCGTTAAAAGAATTTATTATACAATAACTAAAGAGATAGATATTAAGTAATTCATTGAAATTTACACTATACCTAAGAAAATGAACTAAATATTTGAAATTATGTATTAAATAAAATTTTCATATAAAAATCTGTATTATTTAAGCTTCAAATTAATATCAACAATTAAGTGTGATATACCATTACAATCAGGAGAAAAAATGGCAACAAATACGATAATAAAAAGGTATACGTTATATTTAAAAAATGTAAACTGAGGATGGTCGCGGAGAGACGAAACGTGTGACCACAATTATACTGCCCCTATTTAAAGTAGAATCTAAAAGTACCTGTAGAAAGTTAAGACAGAATTTCTAAATTATTTTTAATAAGGGAGTTACAGAGGAAAAAAGAAAATCGATATTTTTACATTTTCACCAATATTTCAAGAACAATTAAGAGAAAATTGATTCTGTTAATGGATACGAATTAAGCAATGACTGGTGCAACTTTTCTTCCATTTAACCGAATCTGTAACTTTCATGGTTTAGGAGATACCTTCAGTGCACACCCAATTTGAAACAGCCGGTATATGTCGGATTGTGTTCAGGATTCATTTCGACCCCTTCGAACTAGGTTTTCTGCGTTTTCCCGGTTTGTAAGATGAATGCCGATGGAAAGCACCTAGTAGGTCGGTCGCAGCCGCAGCGGGCAATATTACAATAGACAGCTTAACGCATCCCTAACAAGTTCATAGAGAGCTTGGGGCATGTATGACGTAAGTACAAAAAGTGTATAACTGTTTAAAGGAGTCACGTACTTGAACTAGCTAATGCCTGTACATTATTGTCACTTGAAAATTAATTATTAAAGTCAACAGCTTCATGTGTTTGCCGTTTTCCACGGCCACCTTAGACAATAACTCATTTTAAAAGAAATAATTCAAATAAATCTAAAAATCTCAGAAAATATCTCAGATAGGTATAAGACATACTTAACAAAAATGAAAGTACTTTATTAAACGAAGAATTTAGAATAGAAAAATATAGGGCATGCTATTTAAGAAAATTGAGCTTTGTCATTTTGAAATTTCTGAGATTTTGTTTATTACCATGACTAGCCTGTAGCGATAAAAGTACATTTAATAATGGCTTATGATAAGCTTATGTATTAACTACATCTGTACCAAAAATCTTTTTCTTAGAGTTAAAAATAAATAAAATATGAATAAATAAAATAGTGGCTGCAAATGGCAGTTTTTAGACATAATGTTAAATATCTCAAGATAGGTTAGGTTTAGGTATAGGCAATGGTATACAAAAAATGTGTAGAATTTTATGGGCAATTCAAATTTGGTTTCATATATAGGGCATGCCATTTGAAATAAAAAAGTTGTGTCCGGCACCACTGTTTTGATTTACTCTGTATAGATGAAAATAATTTTATGTTGTAGATCTCTTAAATTAAAAACGAAACTGTGGAAAATTTTTTTGTATCTTCAGTAGTTATGGAGATATGGCTCGAGAACACACTGTTAGGACAGCCTGTATATCACGATATACAGGGTGTCCACCGAGTGCCGCGGTCTTCTCTACTCTAAGATGTAATTCAGTCAGCTCTACTTCATAAAATTATTTTTGGCTATACAGAGTGTTCAGTAACTGAGAGCCATACCAAAGTTATATTTTTTTCAATGGAACGCCCAGTATATTTTTACATATTTCGAAAGTACGCATAACGAATAGGTAATAACCAAAAATTTAGGAACTTTTACTTAAGAGTTTGTAAGATATTGACGTTTAAGTTTAAAAAAATGCTGTACTATGAGCGCTTATATTTTAGTTATTTATTAACATTTCGTCGTGAATTTTTGTAGATACTCAACATAATATCTCTTCTACAGAAATTTCAAAACAGCTTCGGTCTATCGGTTATTATGTGTACAGGGTGTTGACTTTTGCAAAAGATAATTTTTCTCAAAATTTTCAGATTAAACACATTAATTTTTCTCAAAATTTTCAGATGGAACACCCAGTATATCTAGACTCTCATGAAACACTGTTTTAATAAGCTTTCATAAAACGCCAGATGTATTTGTCTAAACTGAAGAAGTCGTTACACAAAAATTAATAATTTTTCTTTCTTTCAATATTGATGTTATTTAGCCTTTCCAACCGATTCTTCTGTTTTGATTTGCTGATAAATCAATGAATATGTTTTATTTTTTGTTCAAAGTACATAATTGAATATGTTCCTGTTATACTAATTCCTATTTTTCTTTATTTTGAAAATATTTACATAACGTTATTTTAATAACATTTTTACTCTATTTAATGTTTCCTGGCGTTTAGAATCTTTGTTTCAATCTTTGAAAAACTCCATAATCTGGGTGTCTTCTCACAGGATAATGCTGCGAACATAATCTTGATGCCAAAAGACAGTTTTGGTTGTCTTTTCCTAGTAGATATGTCATGTCACGTAACTTATTAAAATGCATTTTGTTATTATAAAAAAATACAAAAGCTGCGTTCGTTTATTTAACTCCGTTCAATCTATTTACTCTTTTCGCACTCTAAAGAGTGAGAGCAGATGAGTTTTAATGCAAATAAGAGTGAGACAAAAGTGCGAAAATAGTAAATAGAGTGAAAGGAGTTGAATAAACGAACTCAGCTATAGATGTAAAAATAGTGTTATTTACTAATCTTAATAATTGTTCTGTCAATTAAAAATTTATAGCAACTGTTTTTCTATTTTCTAGCAAAGGGCAACGTGATTCTAAATTTTATTTTTTTAAATTATGTATTATTTTAACGTTATTTATATATTTTCAAAGTAAAGAAAAATAGGAATTATTTTAACAGGAATATATTCAATTACTTTTAAAAATAAAACATTTTCATTGATTTATCACCAAATCAAAACAGAAGAACCGGTCGGAAAGGCTAAATAACGTCAACATTGATTGAAAGAAAAATTATTAATTTTTGTCTCACGACTTCTTCAGTTTAGACAAATACATTTTGAATTTCTTTTCTATCTTATATACTATAGACGGTAGAGAAGACCGCGGCACTCGGTGGACACCCTGTATATCAATTGATATACAGTGAGAATTTTTTAACGTAGAACATATATTATGTATTAATAAGTGCTATTGAGTTTTTTTAAATCGAACGTAGACCGAAAAATACGTGGTAATTATGGATAAGGTTTATTTTATTTGTCATTATTTTTCTTTTTCACATTTGACAATGCAATTTGACTTATATTTAACAAATGAAAGGATACAAATCTACAACTGGTATCGTGCAGGGTCTAGCTTAAGGCAATTTACAGTTTTTATAACCGTTTGGGGTACGTTCTCAAACTTCCACAAAACTGACTAATTATTTTTATCTATTTTGAAAAAAGAGCTTTAGTGCTAGACAAGCAAGACAGTACGAATGGTATCCATCATGTATCCATGGTAACGAAGCCCACATACATATTAAGCCTATGTTCGATTTAAAAAAACTCACCTTCAATATTGTAGCAAGGATGCATATGTTCTACGCTAAAAAATTCTCACTGTATATCATCAAACCCTGATATCGCCCGCCTTGAAAGGACGGCCTTTCAAATACGAAACAATATAAATGTACCTACATAAATGAAATTTCAGCTGTTCAGTGGCAAAATACACAAACGATTGGTTGGGCGACGTAAGAAGCCTGTAGATGTCCTTACTGTAGCGGCACGCACCACACTATCATTACCTGGATGGAGAACTTCAATTCTTCAAAGCATCATTCACGAATGATGACCAAATCTCCATTTATTCTCAGATGATGTTTCCATTTGGTTCTCTCTTGTAGTCTGTTTAGATAATTTTTGCTCCATCGTTTCCAAAAACCTGGTTTAGTTTTTTCGATAAGTTGCCAACAATCTAACTGATTGATAGGCAAAGCTGTTAAGTCTGGTTCAACACATGTTGTTATTGCTTCACCGATTAAGAAGTGGCCAGGTGTTAAAAAAGATAAGTCTTTGGGATCTGATGAAACAGGTGTTAATGGACGTGAATTTAATACAGCTTCTATCTGAATGAATAATGTCATCAATTCTTCAAGGTTGAGCAATATGGAATTAGTAGTTCGTTTTAAATGATGTTTTGCAGATTTTATTGCTGCTTCTCATATCCCTCCAAAATGGGGTGCTTTGGGAGGAATAAAATGCCAAGTTACAGAATCTTCAGCTAAAGCAGCAGAAATTTTGTCTTGCAGTTGTTTTTTAAATAAATCTCGTAGGATTTTGAGCTCCTTGTTGGCTCCAACAAAATTAGTGCCGTTGTCAGAAAAAATATTTGATATTTTTCCTCGACGTGCCATGAAACGTTTTAATGTACCTATAAACGCTTCTGTTGAAAAAGATCCAACCAACTCTATATGAACGGCCTTTGTTGCAAGACAAATAAATATAGCTGCGTAAACCTTGGTTTTTTGCTTACTACATTGGCTTCCTTGTTTAATATCGAAAGGTCCGCAGTAATCAACGCCAGTGTTGATAAATGATGTAGCTGGGTCTACTCGAACTGTAGGAAGATTTCCCATAACAGGTTGATTTTTTTTTTATCTGTGGTGGTTGCCCAACGGGGTCCTAAGTCAAAGATTTGTCAGGACCTCAGGAGCGGGAGTGTATTTGAGTGTGTGTAAAGTGTTATTTGTTGTTACTTCCAACCTCCTCGTCGTTTGAGAGGAAGCAGTGTCGAAATTTATCCTCAACACTGAAGGGTACCTGAAGTCGATACCGACCACCCCCGAGAAAAATCCCGAGTGCGGTTCGAACTGACGACCATGCGATTGCAAGGCCGGTTCCTTACCACTTGGACCGTTCGGGCGAATTGATTCTAGTTTTGCTTTAAAACAAGTCACAGTTTCGAATAATACAACGAACGGTACTGGCAGCTGATAACATCCAATATTTAGTACGCAGTGCAGCTAATGTTGTTTGAATTCCAGCATGAAGTTGCTTTAAATGTTCATGACGTATTAGAAGCTTCGAAAAGATATGATTTGAAAGTAAAATAATAGGGAATTTACTGGCATAGGAAAGTTTCGAATTTGTAAGTTTACCGCCCACTCTTATGATTCCGTCTTTATCTAAAAAAGGATTCAAGGATAGTATTGTACTTTTTTGATGCAATTTTTCGTTTCTGTGTAACGCATTAACCTCTTTTGTAAAGCCGTTCAATTGAATTATTTTAGTAAGACAAAGGATTGCCTTTTCTAATTCAGAAGGTTTGAGCGGTCCCGTAATTTTTGATTCAGATGAATGTAAATTATGCTTAAAACGTAAACAATAGGCAGCAATGCGTATGATCTTGTTAAGGTCTGAATATCTTTCAATTATATCTGAAATAACGTTAGGTACTAGCCCACATGTAACGATTTACGAAATTCTGGTAATTATTGAAGAAGGGTAGTGATATGTTGATATGTTGGCCAAGAATGTTTTTCTTGACTTAGCCAAATTGGTCCATTCCACCACAACGAACAATTTGTTAACTTCTTTGGTAAAATCCCTCTTGCTAATAAGTCTGCAGGATTGTTAGTGGTATCAACATAATTCCATTGTTGGATATTTGTCAAATGTTCTATTTCTCCCACTCGGTTGGATACAAAAGTCTTCCATGTCTTAGCAAATGATTTTATCCAAGACAAAACTATTGTTGAATCGGTCCAGTAGGAGATTAAAACATCTGGCAAATTGAGAACGGTTTGAATTTTTTTACTTAATTGTGCTAATAGAAGTGTACCACAGAGTTCCAACCTCGGAAATGAAATGGTCTTAATAGGTGCAACTCTAGATTTAGCACATAGCAAATTTGAGCTGATTACTAAGTGAGTAATAGAACGTATTGAAGAGGGCGCGACAATTGTTTTCAAAATAAAAGCGATTATTACATGTCTAATTTCAAATAGCAAACAAATGGCCGGCTTCTCGGAGTTTGCAGCGGGGTTTTGCGAGCGGGAGGCAACAATTCGAGGCGCCGCGTTTTCCTTTCAGTGGACCACCCTCGGCTGGTTGTAAATCTGTCAGAATAACCTTTATCTGGGTATTTCTAAGTTCTGTACAAAATCTAGTCACGCTGAAATCGCAGTTACTTGTACGTTAGCGGAAAAACCATATCGAATTACGCATAAATTGAAGTATTTCTTTTCCAAAGCTGGCGCCTTCAAATCCACTATAGATGTACCGACGTCATAAAACAAATCTATCTGACGTTTAAATTGGTTTCGTAGATTTTGGACACATTCTGTCGCGTTAAAATTGCAGATAAATGGCCATGTGTTTAAAGATATCAGATTAGATTACATGGCGAGTTGAGACCTTCGCTGGAGTCTGTTCCTCTTCAGTCAAGCAACAGATACTTTAAAAAATGTCAGCTTTTACACTTGAATAATAAAATTTATGTGGGCTTCGTTTGCGCCTGACGACAGCGAATGTTTCTGATAAGTTAATAGGGGGGCTCTTGATATATTTTGGCATCGGGGAGAGGCGTGCGTGTGAATTTAATGCTACGGCTACCATTGGTCGGTGGGTTTTAAAAATCTATCTGACAAGTCCGAGGGGGTGTTGTTAATTTTTACTTGCGGGATAGGAACGCGGAAAAGAAGCAGATAGCATTAGCGCTTTGGCGAGAAAGGTCGAGTTCAATTCTAATTTGGCTTAACAGTTTTTTCTTAGGCGCTTGTAGTCTTTATTCATTTTTTTTGTTAAATCATTTATTTCGGTACGGTTTAAGTACAGTGTGTTAAGAAAGGCAATTAAAACTAAACACGTAGTAGTCGCGACGCGAGTGATTTAATCAGAGTGATAGTGCGTGGAAGTGAGACGGATTAGACGGCTTAGGTAATTGACATTTATTTGTATTCCTTTAGCGCACCTTTGGTGGTAACAATTGCGTAAGGATAATTTGATTTAATCGATCTAGATTTAATCAATCTAGACCAAAATCATATATTAAAAGGAATTTAGAAACAAATACTATCGATGTTTTAAGTTGCATCGAAGTTAATCCAAACATTTCCACTAGAGAAATTGGTGTTTCAAAGACAAGAGCTTCAAAAATTCTAAAAAAAAAAAAGACAAATGCGAACCACATAAAATTCACATTCATGAATTTTTATATCCTGGTGATCTTCAAAAAAGATTAGAATTTTCCCAATGGTATATTGAAAATAACCTATGAGCAACTAAAAATCAGATTAGAATCGGCGGTGCAAAGAAAAAGTATGTCTGTTACTAACGCGGGTTAGGCTGATCTGACAGTTCATGAATGTATTAGGTTAATTAATTCAGTTACTCACAGACATATATTTTCTTTGCACCGCCTACTCTAATCTGATTTTTATTTGCTCACTTTTTATAAATGGAAACCCAAATTTTTACAATAATATTATTTGGTCAGATTCATCTGACTTTCAAGTCATAACCTGTGAGCAACTAAAAATCAGATTAGAGTCGGCGCTGCAAAGAAAATGTATGTCTGATTAGCTGAATTAATTAATCTAAAACATTCATGAACTGTCAGATCAGCCTAACGCCGCGTTAGTAACAGACATACTTTTTCTTTGCACCGCCGACTCTAATCTGATTTTTAGTTGCTCACAGGTTGTAAGCAGTGACGGTATATTTAATAGACATAATACCCAAGGTTACTAAAGAGACAAGGTTTCCTGGTAACTTTCAACGTCATCACAACGTCACTCAGTAGGCCCATTTAATGCATTTACACAAATAGATGGCCTACTGGATGATGCGTCACTCCACGAGTTACCAGGTAACCTTCTCTGTTTAGTAACCTTGCATAATACCCATCACTGGTCTAGTGAAAACCCTCATGCAACTGTTGCTAGACGAAGACAAGGAAAATTTGGATTTCACCTGTGGTGCTGTTTAAAAAGTAACTCCCCTCATTATTATATTTTCGAAGAAAACTTAACTGCCGTTCGATATTTAGAAATATTAGAGCACCAGTTGGGGAAATTTCTAGATGACATGTCATTGGAACAAAGAAGAACTGTGATGTTTCAAAGTCGCACAACGCCTATTTAATAAGAAATTATTTAAATCAGAAATTTCCTGACATGTGGATTGGAACTTTCGGACCAATAACGTGGCCACCAAGGTCTTCTGACCTGTCTCCTTTAGATTATTTCATTTGGGAACATTTGAAGCAGCAAATATATAGCGTGTACCAAAAAATTTTATACAAATGGAGAGAAAGTTTATCTTACATTTCACAAAAAAAACTATTATTTATAAAAAGGTCTGCATGACTTGTAGATCCATAATCAGGTACAAAATTTTTTAAAAATTTTTAAAAATTTTTTTAAAAATTTTGTACCTGATTATGGATCTACAAATCATGCAGAGCTTTTTATAAAGAATAGTTTTTTTTGTGAAATATAAGATAAACTTTTTCTCCATTTGTATGAAACTTTTTGGTACACGCTGTATAAAAATTCTTATAACACCATTGATAAACTACGAAATAATGTGCAACATGCTTTCAAGCAAATCAGACCATTTCAAATTTCCAGTGTATTTTCAAATTTTCATTAACTAAAAGATGTCGATCATGTATAGCTCAAAATGGAGCACATTTAGAATACCTCAATTAGTATTTTTATATCACAAAATCTTCTAAGCGGACACTAAATCGCGCAACTACACTGTTGCAGTGTAGTTGCGCGATTTAGTGTCCGCTTAGAAGATTTTGTGATACAAATTTCATCGGACAAGAACCAACTGTAAGTATTTTTATAGTCGAGTTACGCTCTATTTATACAGGAATAGGTCATGCTTTTTTTAAAATCATTTAATTTTCGAATAAAAAGCTTTATATTTAAGAATCACAGACAAAAGTGATTAGGGCGGATTTTACCTATAGTTTAACTTTATGCTTCGCTTTATTCCCAATATCATCAGTTACAATTGTTTCCATAGAAATAAAGCCCCTTAAAGTTAGACAATAATTGTAAAATCAGTCTTAAGTTACAAATTTAACTTAACTGTGTTAAAATTTTGAATAACTTGTTTTCAAATGATAGGTATACTTATTAATAAATTTGAACTGTTGTTAAAATAACATATTATAAATTTAATATAAATTTGAAATCTAAGTTTTCTGCATTCATTTGTTTTATATAAATCACGACCTATTAGATTTAATGTAAATAATTTTTTTGCCTGTAACGATGTTATTTAAAAAGATAATACAATGAACTACATATTTTTGAAAAGCAGAAAAAATGCCCTTTTTAATGATGTCAAAGCCAACTATGACTTCCATTTAAAAAAATATTAGTTGTGGTTATATCTCGGTTATTATGAAATTTTAGTGCGATTTGATTAAAGAATCACGATCTACGTTAAAAGTCGAATAAAAAATGCCTTTATCATTTTTCGATACCTTTAAAAATAAAAAAAATAAGCGTGTTTGAAAATTTGATGAATTTTTCATTTTTTAACTACCGCGAAAATGGCAAGGTACAGCAAATTTTTAAGTTGGCCGTTCAAATTGGCATAAAAAGTTGATCCAATATTGCGTGCTCAGTTTTTTTCTATCTCCATTATTAACATTTACAGTTGGTTCTTGTCCGATGAAATTTGTATCACAAAATCTTCTAAGCGGACACTAAATCGCGCAACTATACACTTTACGTTTCGCAGTCGTTCGACTGCTTCGTCAGAAGTGAAAAATATGTTGTCAAAATAAACAAGGTTGTCAACGGAAACTGAAAAAGTAACTTGATTTTTTTTTTTTTTATATATATATTATATTTATTTTTTAATCTAAAAATAATTTGAACATTACAAATGTTAAAAAATTGACAGATCTATGTTCTATTTAAGGAATCGAGAAAACTACAAAATGTATCGTTTAAATTTGCAAAATCAGTACGTTTATTAATAGAATTCGACGACATTTTTATTTTACACATTTCAATAAAACGTCTTTTGAAAATATTAGACTCGTAATATAAAATGTTAGTATTTTCAAAATCAAAATTATGGTCATTTTCTAATGAATGTTCTACAAGCATTGAATGATTTTGATTATTTTTTTGGATATGATATTTATGTTGGTCTAGACGTTTTTTTAAATTTTGGCTTGTTTCTCCAATATAACACGAATTACAATTTAAACATTTAATTTCATAAACTACGTTAGGTTGTTTTAGTTTTGGTGTTTTGGTTTTTGAGAAAATACTATTTAAATTATTTACAGATTTGCTAGCTAAAATTAAATTGTGTTTTTGAATATGTGTTTAAATGTGTCATATAGTGGTTCAATGTAGGGTAATGATATGTATTTTTTGTTTGAAGTTTGTTTATTGTTATTGTGGATTTTTTAATTTTGTAAATATTTAACACGATTTTTTATTACTGATTCTATAAGATTTATTGGATAAGAATTTTGAACAAGAGTCTTTTTTATTAAATTTAAATTATCGTAAATGAAAAGTTTATCAGAAAGTAAAACAGCTCGATCTGTTAAAGAAATAATTGTTGCAATTTTATAGTTTTTAGAAGTATACGAATGAAAATTAATATATCTACCTGACCACGTAGGTTTATGAAACCAATTTGTTATTAATTTGTTATTACGTCTGATGATATTTACATCTAGAAAACTTAGTGAATTGTTAATTTCTTTTTCTACTGTAAATTGTAATCTATTATGAAAAGAGTTGAATCTACTTAAAACAAAGTCTACTTTATCTGAAGGCAAAATCAATAAAATATCATCGACGTAACGAAAATATAAAGTTAAATTGAAAGGTAATGAGTTAATGACACTTTTTTCTAGTTCCTGCATGACAATTTCAGCTAAAGCAGGCGATAAAGGAGACCCCATTGCTGTACCGAAAATCTGTTTATAAAATTTATCATTAAAAGCGAAATAAGATGTTTCAAAACATAAAGTAACAATTTCTAAAAAATTTTCTTTGGAAATGTCTGTAAAATCTTTAATTTCTATCCACCTATCATTAATGCTTTTAAAGCTAACTCTTTTGGAATGTTAGTAAACAAAGAAACAACATCTAAAGAAATTATAATACAGTTATTTGGTATATCTATGTTTTCAATTTATCTACAAGTTCATAAGAATTTTTATAAAGTATTCTGATTTACTAGTAACTTGAGTAAGAATTTTGAAACAAATTTTGATAAGAAATATAGAGAAGAACCTATAGTAGAAACTATTGGCCGAAGAGGTGTGTTAGGTTTATGAATTTTTGGAATGCAGTATAATTTAGGAAATATGGGATGCTGTACTTTAAGAGATTTAGCAATATTATTACTAATTTCAACAGATTTTTCTAACTTATTAATAATATTGAAAGTTTTACGTTGGAAATTTTCTGTGGGATCGTTATTTAATTCTACGTATGTATTATTGTCAGAGAGCATGGTTTGAACTTTTGAAAAATAGTCATTTTTGTCAATCAAAACAGTAACATTGCTTTTGTCTGCTACTGTGACAATGATGTTAGGATTTTCTTTAAGAAATTTTTTACAAGCCAAAAGATCTCGAATAAGAATTTTATATTTTGATTTTTCAAAAGTCCTATCAATATTCCTAATGTAATTTAGAAAATTAGAACAAAATTTATTTCTTACTTGTATTTTTGAAGTTGAATCTAAAGATTTTATACCAAACTCTAAGCTACTTAAAACGTTTAGAAAATCTACTTGTTTTTTATTAAAATAGGGTAATGAAAATTTTTTTCCCAAAGCAAAAATGTATTTTAAATTTGACGGAATTTCAGTTTTGGTATAATTAATTAACCATTTATCGATTGTATTTTGGTCAAATTTGATATAAAAGTTTTTATCTCTAATAGAAATAAGATTATCCAACTTTTTAATCTGTGTCGATCGAATTCTATTAAACAACCTTTCATTTTTTTGGTTTTCAAAATGTAGAAAATTGTTTATTGTAATATTATCTAGAAAATTACTTAACTGTCCTAAAGTATAATCTAATTTCCACATTACTTTGGTAAGAATTTTTAGAGCTTACTGACAGAAAACTCTGGTTTTTGTGCTTCTAATTGTGATTTATTCTTCGAAAAACGTTACAATATTTTCATTAAACAAGTGCGACTTATTTACGCATACATAACAACATCTACAATTTAGTCTACGCTAACTACATACAAATAAATTAGGTACATATCGATTTATTTCCAACACCCCTTCTATCAATATGTGCTCTAAAGAATGCAAACAATTAAATTTGAATCATTCTATTTTAGATTTAACATTTCTACACAACGGTTATGTTTATATTTTGCCAATGATTTTGTAAAAATATCTGCAGGCATAAAATCCGTTTGTATGTAATTAATCGATATAATATTGTTTTCAACTAATTCACGAGTAAAATGAAAACTAATATCTATATGCTTACTACGTTTATGAACACAGCGTTCTTGATAATTCTATTGCGCTTTGATTGTCGCAAAATACATTGATCGGAGAACTTACATACTTATCAAAACCCATATGAAATAAAATTTTCTGATATAAATAATTTCACGTGAAATTTCAGAGAGTGCTGTATATTCAGCTTCCATTGTTGATAAGGCTACATGGATGCTTGTTTTCTTGATTTCCAACCTAATTGGTCCTCCGGATAATATCAGTACATTGCCTGAACACGATTTTTCGTTCATCAATATCTCCAGCCCAGTCTGAATCTGTATACGCTTTAAGGTTTTCACCGTCTTTACATATGTTATACCGTAATTAGATGTTTCCCTTTAAATATCGCAACACACGTTTTGCAATAAGCCAATGATCCTTACCGGGATTATTACAAAACGACTTAATGTACTAGCTGCAAAAGCTATATCAGGTCGGGTTGCGTTTGCTAAATGAATCAATCCACCTATTAATTCCTCTGTACGGTTTGTTCATCATTTCACATTTTTCATCCTCGGACATTGGACTCATTTCTTTTGAAATTTTTGTATTTGACTCAATAGGAGTCGATACTGTCTTCGCATTTGTCATGTCAAATTTTTTTAATAAGTCTTCTATATATTTCTTCTGTGAAAGATGTATTTTTCCAATTATACCTTCTCGTTGTACATTTATTCCTAGTATATTATTAATTTTTCCAAGATCTGTCATTTTAAATGTTGACTTCAATTTTGATTTTATAATTTCCAATTTTTCAATTTTCTTGGAACTTAAAATCAAATCATCTACATAAATAATAACTATGACTCGGTCTTCTTTTTCACCAAATACATAAACACACGGATCCGATAAATTTTTCTTACCACCAATTTCTGTAATATAGTTGTCCAATTTTTTATACCACTCACGACCGGATTGTTTTAGGCCATACAAAGGTTTTAATAATTTACATACTTTTTCTTCTTGTCCACATTCAATAAACATTTCGGGTTGTTCCATATAGACTTCATCATGTAATTCACCTTGTACATATGCACAAATTACATCCATTTGATGTATATGCATTTCTTCATTTACAGATGCTGCGAGTAATGTACGAATAGTTTCATACCTTGCTACAGGTGCAAACACTTCTTCATAATCAATACCTTGTTTCTGTGTGTGCCCTCTTGCAACTAATCTCGCCTTGTATTTTTCTATTTCACCGTCTTGCTTAATTTTTGTCTTGAACACCCATCTATTCGTTAAAATCTTTTTATTCGTTGGCCTAGGTACAAGAATCCACGTTCCATTTTCTTGTAAACTGTCGTATTCTTTTTCATGGCGGTTAGTCATAATTCTCTGTCGTTTCTTCCAAAATTTCAGATGCAAATTCAGGATCTTCAAGTTGTGCTCTCTGCTGCATTGATAAATTTTTCTTGGTCTTCCTGGTTTGCCAGTTTTCAATATTTTGGACGACCTGGTCCTCTCCGTAGTTCACAGTTTTCTTTGTCGACAATTTCAATATCTTCTTTTTGATGAATCATCATTACTCGCCTCACTCATAACATCTTTGGATTCTTCAATCTTCGTATCATTAAAATATTCAGGCATCAAAAATTTCTTTGTTGATACTTGAGGAGTCTCGATCCTTTCGGAAGAATTTACATCTCGAGCTTTAATTACTGTTCTCGTTCCTCGTTTCCAAAGTTTATAAGCTTTTTGATTCATCTGAATAACCTATTAATATATATTCATCACCTTTTGGTTGGAACTTTCCTTTTTTGCCCCTTTATTGAGTACACAAATGCTTTACTGCCAATCGTTCTGAAGAAACCTACATATGGTTTTCGTTTTGACCATGCTTCTATTGGTGTAATTCCATTCAAACATTTCGTCGCACATCTGTTTCTTTTAAATATGTCGCTGCATTTATCATTTCGGCCCACATAAAGTTCGGTAAATCAGCTTGCAACATCAAGCATCTGGCCATTTCTACCAGGGTACGGTTAGTTTCGCTCCGCTACTCCGTTTTGTTGTGGTGTATATTCTACAGTTAATTGATGTATGATTCCTTCTTCTTCTAAGAAATTAGTAAATTCTTTTGATAAATATTCTCTTACCATTGTATGTGCGCAATTTCTTAATTCGTCGACCAGTTTGATTTTCAAGTTTTCTTTTATAATTTTTAAATGCTTGTAAAACATCTGATTTTCTGCGAATTATGACCGTTTCTGTGTATCTAGAACAATCATCCATAAAAGTAACAATATATTTAGCACCACTTGCTGATTCAGTGTTCATGGGACCGCATATATCTGAATGTACTAATCCTAAAATCTCTTTTTCCCGATTAATGGATGGTTTTAAATGGTTGAACATGAATTTTACATTTTGCACATACTTCACAATTTATTTCAGATGCCTTTGATGTAAAAATTCATACCGCATACCATATCTTCTTTTATCATCTTTTTTCAGATCATTAATATTAAGATGTCCATACCTTTGGTGCCATTTAAACAAATTTTTATTACCTTTTTCATCTGTAATAGCTGCTTGGTTTACCTTTTCGTTCACAATGTAAAGTTCATTTTGTTTCTTTGCCGTTAAAGCCACAGTACCATTTTTCTTCCTAACTATCGCCTTATCTTTATCAAATGTAACTATATAACCTTTATCAGTAATGCTCGATACAGATAATAAATTATTTCGTAAATCTGGAACATATAATACATCAGTTACGTTGATAGTGCTATTTACATGTCTTTTTAACGTAATATCAAAATTGACATCTCCGGTGCCGAATGATTCTATAGAATGATTCGCGGCCGTGTATACCCTTGACTTTAAATTATTATTCATATTCGCAAATTTTCCTTCATCATTACACATATGCCTAGTTGCACCACTATCAAGATACCAAATTTTTGATTTTTCTGCAAGTTCAGTATTATATGTAATTGCTGTTAGCATGTTACTTACATTATTTATTTCTCTGCGTTTTGATTTACAATCTCGACTTTTGTGTCCGCTTTACCGCAATTAAAAACATTTCCTGTTAAATTTTCGCACGCTTGTAATATTACCCCTTCAAATTGACATTATTTGACGGTTTTGACTGTTTAAAATGATTTTTCGTTAATAATGCATCAGTTTCATTTACTTTTAAGCTACGATCATTTTGCCTAGCTTCTTCCTCAATAAGCTTTATTTTAAATTATCAAACGCTGGTATTTCATCGCGAGACTCAATTGCTATACTAAAATTTTCAAATTCTGATGGCAAAGAACCTAACAACATTATTGACAACAACTCATCTGGAATTTTAATACCGGCTTCTTCAAGTTTCTCAGCTTTACATGCGAAGTCGGTGACGTACTGCGTCATCGTGATGTTGGTCGGTTTCTCCATCCTCAGCAACTGCTTGTACAACGCGGCTTTTCTCACTGGACCTCTTGATTCGAATACCGCCTTGATTCCATTCCAAGCTTCTTTTGACGAGGTAGCTTTCTTTTACATGGTTCAATTGACTGTGTGTAATACTTAAATTAATCAACGCCAGTGCCTTGGAATCTTCTTCATCCATTCTTTGTCGTTGATTTCGTCTTCACTTCTGTGCCGTCCACGTACTGCCACAAATCGTTGAAGACGAGTACACTCTTCATTTGAATCTTCCATAATTCGTAATTTTCTCCAGATAATTTTTCTATATTGGCGAAACCGGTTGACGTAGACATTTTTAGCAAATCTCTCAAAAATTACAATTTCTTCAAAATTATTGCGTAGCTGATAGCATCTGGTGTGCTGGGCCCGTAACCTGACAGAAAACTCTGGTTTTTGTGCTTCTAATTGTGATTTATTCTTCGAAAAACGTTACAATATTTTCATTAAACAAGTGCGACTTATTTACGCATACATAACAACATCTACAATTTAGTCTACGCTAACTACATACAAATAAATTAGGTACATATCGATTTATTTCCAACACTTACTTCAATTTCATATGAAAGAATTTTATTAGCGAAATCCGATACATATCTGTCAATTTTCTGACATGACATATCATACGCTCTTTTCAAAGGGTTAATAATATGATTAGGATATACTCCTTCTTTTCTACATTTAAGCAAAAAGAGCTTACGATTTTTTATTTTGGTAATTTTAGTTAAAGTTTTAAAATAAATTTTGCACAGTACCTTACTTTGGTGCCCGTAGCGACCCTCCACAAAATTGTAAAATCCTATGTTTCTGATATCCATATTTACAGTTGGTTCTTGTCCGATGAAATTTGTATCACAAAATCTTCTAAGCGGACACTAAATCGCGCAACTATACACTTTACGTTTCGCAGTCGTTCGACTGCTTCGTCAGAAGTGAAAAATATGTTGTCAAAATAAACAAGGTTGTCAACGGAAACTGAAAAAGTAACTTGATTTTTTTTATATATATTATATTTATTTTTTAATCTAAAAATAATTTGAACATTACAAATGTTAAAAAATTGACAGATCTATGTTCTATTTAAGGAATCGAGAAAACTACAAAATGTATCGTTTAAATTTGCAAAATCAGTACGTTTATTAATAGAATTCGACGACATTTTTATTTTACACATTTCAATAAAACGTCTTTTGAAAATATTAGACTCGTAATATAAAATGTTAGTTCTATTTAAGATACCTATGGAATACCATCGAAAATGAGACACCCTGTACACTGCGGTCCCACTGTGACACATTGTGCGTTGGTTTATTCAACAGAACAAGTCTTTGAGTACGATCAGAAGTGACGAACACTTGTACCAAGACCCGAGTTAATTTGAAATTCAATTAATTACTAATCTAATTAAGTAGCAGAGTTCTCCAACAGATATCTGTGTAGACATTAAACCACCAACGGTGTGAATCGAAAGAAAATAGATCGCGCCGATGTTCGAAAGTGAAATCTGTTAAACGAGTTATACTATACCTTCTGAAAATCGTAATTTTTGTTTATTTGTATTTATTTCAAACGCAAGGGTTTTTCACTCACGATCTCCGATCCCACAGAGGCGGATATCAGGAGTTTTTCCCATTTTTTTTCTTTTTTTTTCAATAAATAATTAATTAAAGTTAATTGTTGAGTTTTATTCAAAGTGTCAAATTCCTTGTCTAAAGATTTATTTGCTGTTCCACCAAAAGAACCAGGTGATCACAACTTAATTACGGGGGTTACATTAACGATTGGGCCAAAATTCGGAAATATTAGAACGATTAGCCACTTATCGTACGAGTTCCGAAGGGACATTCAACCCTAAATATAATATAGGTCATTAGGACCGATAATAGAAGCCTGCCGGCAGTAAAACCTTTGACTCGAGTAGGTAGAATAGACAGGGGCCCGACAAAGGCATGTTAGTGGTAGCTTAACATCTGGATGATCCTTCCTGGAACTCTTTGAAGATAAGTGCTCACCACCGTTACTTAAGGGAACAATAAATTTCAATTGTTGTGGTTTGTTTGGACTGTTTTAATGTCTGTTTACTTGTAAGTAATAGTCAATAAGCCAGTCTAATTGGTAGGCGCGTCACAGTATGTATATGCAACAACCATACGCTTCTTCGCTTGCATCACAAAATCCACAAATTTCAATCGTTGTACAAATTCCAATACCTGTCACTAGCCTGGGTATTTTTATATCATTCACTATTTGTATTTGTTCTTGTATTTGTGACCATCTTGTGTAAATATTGGCTGGAACTGATTCGTCCCAATTTAGTTTTAGTAACCACAATTGCTGAATAAATAATTTAGCTACTATAATTATAGGGCCAAGAAGTCCTAGTGGATCAAATATTTGAGATACTACGTTTTGTAATGCGTTTAGCAGTTGAAGTAACTATGGCCTTATACTGAAAAAGGTCATGTTTTGGGTTCCCTTGCAAACCTAAAGTTTTTGAATATTGTCTTCATCTCCTAAATGATGCTAATGAATCAGATGATTTGATCACATCGTTTAATGAGATCAAACAATTCGAACACCATTTATGTAATTGAAAACCACCTTTTGAAAGAAAACATGTGATCTCTTTTATTATAGGAGTAGTAATTAAACGCCTGAACGGTCCAGTGGTAAGACGACCGGCCTTGCAATCACATGATCGTCGGTTTGAATCGCACTCGGGATTTTTCTCGGGGGTGGTCGGTATCGGCTTCAGGTACCCTTCAGTGTTGTGGATAAAATTCGACACTGCTTCCCCTTAAACGGTGAGAAGGTTGGAAGTAACAAAGCCATGGAATACTTTACACACACTCAAATACACTCCTGCTCCTGAGGTCCTGACAAGTCTTTGACTTAAGACCCCGTTGGGCAATCACCACAGATAAAAAAATAACTCTGTTTTTGAATTGGATCCTGTTAACAAGTCATCCACGTAGAAATCCCTGAGAGCAATGACTGAAGCTATTGACAATTCTTTATTGTAACTACGTGCAAGCTGTTGTACCGATTGAATGGCCAAGAATGCAGCTGGAGTTGTTCCGTATGTGACTGTTAAAAGTTCAAAAGTTTTGATTTCTTCTGATTGCATGATTCGGATATTTGTCAGCTTGACACATTGCATTGAAATAATCATTTTCAAAATTCTCAATTTCAAAATTTGAAGAATCCTAATCTTCAAGAGCCTTAATTTGGCACTGAATGTCTTAAAATAATGATAATAAAAGTTCCAAAGTTGCTTTACGCATGCGAATTTGTTCAGGATTGGGATTGGTTACTTTCAAAATCTTGAATATCCGCCATGATCAACCGTACGAAATAGTAAATATTTAGAACTGACCTTGCTTTCCAAAACCCGTGGTCTCGCTTTTCACTTCCGTATCTCGGCACGAAGGACCATATGTTTTGTAGCGAAGCGCTTTTCAGTAGTTCGACGCTACTATTGCCTGGGGGTTGTTTTCAGTTGCTTTTCGAAGTTGCTTTTGGTATTATTTCACAATAAAATAGATTTTTTGGTGAATAATTTTGACAACCCTTTTTTATTGATTCTTTTACATATCTTTTTTTTTGTTACTATGAATACAATGCAAATATAAAAAGTGAGCAAATAAAATTTAGATTAGAGTAGGCGGCGCAAAGAAAATGTACGTCTGTGATTCCGAATTAACTAATGTAATACATGGACTGTCAAATTTATTGACTTTTTATTTAATCACAGACATACATTTTCTTTGCACTGCCTGCTCTAATCTGATTTTTATTTGCTCACTTGTTATTTTAAAACGAACATAAACAAACACAGTCAGCAAGGTTGGTAGAGCTGGATTGTATATTAGAAGGTTGCCTGGGTAAAGCCATAAGCCGGAAGTCACCGAAGGGGAAAGGGGGAAAGTAACTCATGACGTCAACAAAACGCGGTAAATTTTAAAATGAATATTTTCACTTTTTGCAAGTTTGAATTGAGTTTTTATGCAATAATTCTATAAAAATTATTAAAAAGAAATAATAAATACAATATCAGTTTAAAATTTTTTCATTTTGTTTCTTATAGAACCAACTTTATATTTCATAAATCTACAACTTTTTTGTTCACTATATTTATAATTCAAAAACTTCATTCTAATAAATAATCGTTGTTTAAGAAACATTTGAATAACAACATCATCAACATCAGGATATTTAAATTTTAGTTTGCTAAAGAGGTTTTTTGTAATATTTTTTGAATTACTTAAACCTTCTTTCATGTAATTGTTAAATTCATCGTCTAATTTTTTAATTGTTGCAAGAAATTCATCTGTAGGTTTGATCAGTCTCCCACAAGACGAATCCTCAACTCAAGATGGTACTACCAAACCACCTCCGTCTTTCTCTGGAAAATTACACGTGTGGTTGCCCAGACGAAAAGATTTAACTTTGAACTTTTTGGCTAACCACCCAGAAAAATACTCAAGTCCATCTTTTTCTAGATAATTCGTCAAATCTGTTGTATCATTAGATGTATTGACTTCCATGTTTTCATATGTGTCTTATAGACTAGAAGTTGTCGAATTTTCTTCTCTGGTTTCAGCTCCACATTCTCTAATCACTTCTCCCACAATGTAAACATCTGGGCAATATTTAGCATTAGATTTGTTTTTCAAATTTGCAGATTTTCCCAGTATGATTAATCGCAATCGTTGTAAAGCGTGTAGAGGAGTAGAATGATCATTTAAGCCACCTCTGGTTCTTAACTGACCAAATAAATTTTCGAGAGAATCTTGATTTAATCGATGGGTTAAAATGTACGTTATGCCATATATCGTCTATTTGATTATAAAGGCCCCAAGCTATAAACTCATTTATTTTTGTTTAAACACCCAGTAAAGTGTATATATTCTTAAATGGGACGTTGTTTTCTAGAGAAGTAAAACAATATTTTTTTGGCTACACTGTATAGGAGTCATGACGTCATCGACATTTTTTTTAAATGGCACGATGAAATTTTTTTTGCGAAATACAATAGAACATCCTTTTCTCTTTTCAACCACATAAAATTTTTATATCCTTACATAAGAAAATGTTCGAGAAAACTGAAAAAAACTACCTACATAACTTACCATTTAACATTTAAGGCACGCTAATATTTCTAGCATGCTATGAGTAATTTTACTGAAATTTGTCATACTTTATCTAATTTGGTAAACAATTTCTAAAATACCGGCACTGTCAATCTGACTTATAATTATTTTGAAACGGTGAGAAATGAATAAATAGTGTTCTCTTACTAAATGTCCTCAGTGTATTAATTTTCTTTCTCATTTTCCGTATTTCCCGATCTTTCCAAACAAGATCGTTCTTCGTAATTATACTTTTTAAATTTGTAATAATATAATTTTTTTCTTGATAAGTTTCTATATCTATCGGCTCCTGTGAACAATTTAAAGAAGAGAAGAAATTGTAAGCTTCTGCACTTTCTTCTTGTGCGGAAATAGTAACTGGAACAGCTCCTACTTTTAGTTTTCTTCCTTTTGATATATAATTTAATAATTCCGCTTGCAGGTCCCTTTCATAGTCGTTTTAATTAAAATGTAATGAATATATTCGCCAAGTTTTTGCATTAAAGGAACGATCACGCCTACAAATTTTAATCCATTGTTGACTAATGGATTCCTCTTTCGGATATCGGTGAAAAGTTATATGTATGCCACTTCCTTTACTGCTTTCATAAGTATTAGAACAACCAGCTGCAGCACAAACTACAGGCATTATAAAAGTTATTATAGGTACATTATAACATTATATGAATATTAATTGACATAATATTGATTGACGTTAATAAATTTGAAGTTTTGTATTTGGCGCGCATTGATTGACGTCACGAGTAATTTTTGCGGGGTAAATTCAAAGGGTAAATTCATCAAACTATTATGCTTGTGGAATCAAGGCAACCTCCTATACGCATTATTCAGTTCTACCCTTGTTTATATACATCTAGTTAGCCCATCCTTGAATAAAATCTGACAACCAGTTTTTGGAAACCAGATGCGTTAATTTTGGAAACGAACACCAGGCGGCGACAAATTAGTAGTACCCGGCATCTATTATTAAATAGATGCATTATTACCAAATAAATGGTTTTCAACAAAAATTAGAAACACGGCTTTGGCCAACGAGTTAAGAATATCAGGAGTCATAGTAACATTAGTTTTTCATCCTACCTGGTCACTAAATGTGGCCGCGGTAAGTCATAAGCGCACAAGAGCGTTTTACAATATTTTGGAACGTCCACAAACCAATCATTGTTTATAACACACATATTACATTAAATTTAACTGAATAAGATTCGAGAAATGTCAATTGTATTCTATACACTGGAGTTCTATGACTCAAAGAACTTTAAAGGAACTTATACGTACACTAATATTACATTTAAAGTTGGTTCTTGTCCGATGAAAAGTGAAAATATATTTTTCACTTCTGATGAAGCTGTCGAACGACGGCGAAACATCGTGTTTTGTGCGCTATTTAGTGTCCGATTAAAGATTTTGTGATACTAATAGGCATTTACGAAAATTAACCCGGTAGATACACCGTACTCTATTTTTCTCACTCTTACATGCGCTAAGTCTCTTGTGTTCTCTCTCACACTTCTAACCCGGTTATCAACCGGGTGAATTTTTTGTAAACGCCTAATAGTACATTTGCTGCACTACTGAACATCGAAAAATTCCGAAAGTAACCTAAAAATCATTTACTTTTTAACCGAAATCTGTAATAACATATCAATGTATCGTTTGCATGTACTTACTTATCACAATTGCTAAATAAATACATTATGCTCGACATTATGTGAATGAATTTACAACTAAATCACGATAAAATTAAGGTGAGAAAATAGAATAATCAAAGCGCTCCGAACGAAATCGCCTTAAAATAAATAATTTTCAATAGTCAGCACTCAGCACCTAATTATTTACGCGTTGTAGATTCCAGAGATTTTAAAATATATCGCTTCCCATATCATCAGAAATACGTTTCAGGAACAAAAAAAGACGTTTCCTCGTCAGCTTTGACTTCCAAGCATATTTGCTTTTAAAGAAGTGCATAAACATTAATATGTGCTACGCGATTCCTTACGTTTTTGGGAACACTCATGCACACCTAAAATGCATCTTCTACATGCAGATTTTAAGGGTGAGGTTTGAGGATACAAAGCTCATAGAACTGTCAAGTTGTAGCTGCGCAAAAAGGATAACGGGAAAATAGCTAATATCAGTCGCTTCTGAACAAGAAAGATCGCTCTCAATTAATGCTCTCTGAAAAAATGAATCAATCCAGCTCATTGAAAAATGAGATGGTTTTTATAAAATGACCTTTACATAACTTACGAGATTTTGAAATTAGGCCGACGATATGTGAAATTTATTTAGTGTAAAGTTCTTATACAGGATGTTTCGGAAAAACTATTCCTAACTTTCAGAAGTAGTAGAGGGCATGTATACGTTGTTCAGAAATTAAAAAACCACCAGTTCCCTATAACACGTTATCAAAATAGTAAGGTTGGCAAGGTATTTGAAGTTTCATGTCAAATCAATTTTATTACTATATTGTTTACATTATATTCATTTTAACAAGCCATTTCAATGCCTCGAAAGCAGAAAAATATTTTAAATGCTAAAATGAAAGAAGCACTCGTCAAATGTTACCAAATTTCTAACTAGGACAATGTTGCCGGTTGTACTTTTCACAAGGCAACATCGCTAGTGGTCTTTTAATTTGTGAACAGATAATACTTAAGCAACTTTTATTAATAAAGTTGTGGCCGGAAATGTTTCCACATCAAGTTAAAACGAAATAACAAAATAAGGACTAGAAATAATTTCGATGTAAAAAGTAACTTTTCTATTCATTTCCAGCAACTACATTCAATTTATACGTCCTTATAACTTATGTATTTAAAATGGAGGCCATAATTTTGAACAGTTTTTATAATTTTTCATGTTTTCATAATAAGTTGAAATTAATTAAAATTTTGTTGGCCTCGTATTTTGTCTCGTGTGCTGAAACTAACAAACCCTGAGAATTAATTGTTGCTTTCTTGGCACCCTTATGGAATGTAGGAAAGAAATACCTGAAGCTTTATATGCACTTCTGGGACATCCTGTATATTTATAAAACTGACATATTATATAATTATGTACTATATTTATTTTCATCCTGCTTTGTTTTCAAAGTTTATCGAATAACGATAGTACTGTATTCACTTTTAAGTGTAATAAATGTACTAAGAAATAAATAAATGAGTAGAATAGAATAGAATTCTTTTCGTTTCAGGCATCTTTATATGTCAAATTATTAATTATTTTCTTAATTGTGTTTAATTTATAGAAAATGTCTCTTTTATTTTATTCATTCACTTTTGATAAGCTGAACAATCGATTTCGCAAAACGTCAAGTAAGTACTGTGATATACTCTTGCTCGCTTTTTCATATTACAATAATACAATTTCATGAGTAAGAACTGTAAAAAATATTGTTTTAAATTGTCTATTTTTCTGTCACAGACTGATTTTTTTTTAAATTTTGGATTTGTTTTCTAAACTTTTAAAAGTTTTTCTTGATTACTCTATTTATGCGATGAAATTTTTTCTGTTATATTCGATCCAATTCAATTATTAAATTAAAAAAAAACCGCCAAGTACCGACACGCGTTTGCGCTTGCGCAGTTTTCGCGGCGACTGGCTGGAGGTCTTACCCGCTCTTGTGATGTTTTCATACGTTTTCTCTGGTTTTATTCAAAAAGCTGCAGTTGTGATTGCTTGCACTACTGAAATCACCATTGAAATGTAGATGGCACGACAATAGCATATAGTGCTCTGTTTTATTTCCGTGAATTTACTGTTGTTTAGCTGAATAAACAAATGTTTGCTGCTACGCCATCTATCGGCACAATTTTATTGGATTCCATTCAAAGCTATGGTATGGGCTAACTAGGTATATATAAACAAGGGTTCTACTAACCTTGCACGTTACATAGGAGCCATCTCGTTTGTAAATTTTTAATTAAAAAAACTGGTGTACGCATATGTATGGGGCTGGCAGGTCTGCAGATCTGTGGTATAACCTTAGAAATTAAGGCAAAAGTAGACCTTTGAAAAATGTCTATGCAACGCACAATTTGATATGAAGTTAGCTTCAAGTATCACTTTTTACTTAAGTCCACCTGGAGTGCGTTCACAATCTTTACCTCTGAGAGCGTCTTGGGCGTGTAATCGCCTCTTTCTCACTCACGATTGATCTAAAACGAGTAGATTTTGTGTTGACAAGTTGATATTAATAACTACGTAACCTCGCTAATTTAACATATTAAACTCATTTTTATATTACGACTTTGTATTATTTATTATTATGAGCATAATGGCCTACGTCGGTTTTATTTAATGAATGAATAGAATGACATAGAATTTTGTATTTACTTATGAACATATACAGCGGGAATGTTTTGGCAGCGAACATATACATAAATCGCACTATATATGTGATATCCGTAGTAACAAACAACTGAAATAAAACTAAAAATTAAGGTTAACCTGCAGCTGACGGAACTAGACTCTCGAGTAGGTGGGCATTACGTCAATAACAGCGTTGCCATAGTGGCAATTAAAACGAATATGTCAATGTCAAATCCGGCAGGCCGAAAATCTAAAACGAATGCACATTTCGTTGACTTGGGGCAGTCCAAGTCATCTAAAACGAATATACCTATTATTTCCATGACAACGGGCGCATTCTAAGCGTCTTACTAACAAGTGGAGTATGAAGTGAAAAGTGTGCCCGTTGTCATGGAAATAATGTAAACGCAAGACGTTTTAAAAACGGTCGAGCGAGACGCAAAATATATTAAAAATCGTGAGTGAGAAAGACGCGATTACAAGCTCAACACGCTCTAGGAAGTAAAGATTGTGAACGCACTCCTGCATACGAGTATATCGCTGAATTTCACAAACGTCACTTACCTTTAATCATCGATTAAGAATAATCATTCCTATATCTTCAACACATGTAACCATGGCAACGTTTACTTTTAACGGATGATTAAATTTAAGTAACGTTTGTGCAATCTGCCATTAGTGTTGTAAGAAGTTCATTCTGTAGTGATAAGACTGACTGTGTATATTTTTGAATTAAAAAAAACACTTGAACCTGTATAATGTCTAAATAAAAACTTATTTGAATATCAAAACTTTTAAGCCGGTTTTTGGTGTACAAAACTGTTTTAAAAACGAATGGTGCTGTTTCAAAACTTTTATTTTTGACGTTATTTATGATGATCCCGCTAAAATAACTTTCCGTTTCAAAACACACAATGTATGCACCTGTTTCAAAACATAAGGTCGTTGTTTCAACGTTAAAAAATGTACATTTCGAAATACATACAGGGTGCTGCATTGATGAACGCAACATAGGAAATTCCATGTTAATTTAGAGGTGTTGAAATATTGGCTTCCCTATTTATTTTACAGCAAAATTCCATTTAGGTTTTTTAAAGTACTCTTCAAGATGAATCTGTCTGTGTATTTTGAGAATTTTTCATTTGCTCAGTTTAAAAATATTTTTAAAAGATTCAGTAACCAAATTCTATTTATATCGAGCTATCAGTTGCTTTACTTTATTTTAACGTTCACCGTTCAAGGCCTTGCTGATAGTACGATATAAATTAAATTTGTTACTGAATCTTTTGAAACTGAGCAAATGAAAAATTCTCAAACTGCACAGACAGATTCATCTTGAAGAGTACTTTAAAAAATTGGGGAAGCCAATATTTGAACACCTCTAAATTAATATGGGATTTCCTATGTTGCGTTCATCAATGCAGCACCCTGTATACGAAATAATTTCAAAATAGTGCACCGCCAAAAAACAGTTTTTAAACGCGCTCGCTTTAGCAACCTCAAGAAACCTGTAAAATTGCTAGTACTTTGGGTTACTAATTGATAGATAGCGCCACTGAGTTTCGGAAACATTTTAATTTAATTTTCTTCGATATTTCACCATATTCTTTTATGTGCTTATATAAATGATAAAGTTAAAAATGTTACATTTTTTTGTAATATCTTTTTTTTTTCAAAATATTCCAATTTACTCCTTGAACCACCGAATTTTTCATATGGCGAAACGTTGACATTTAAAAGTTTTCAAAAGCTGCTCGACGAACAATCATTACCAAATTGTTAGATATGTTTGAAACGTTGTTAACACCTTCAGCTTTCCACACTCAAGCACTAATGTGAAGGAAATCTTTCCTTAAATTGACTTAAATCATAAATCAGTCACAGAGATTAGAAATAGGTTGTCTAGGAAAATTTGAACATTTCAAGTAGAAAATGAATTTTTAAATGCATAGATTTAATAATAGCAAATATTTCAGAACTTTTTTCTCTTTGTTTCAGAATGCGAATATGAAGGAAAAACGTACGCAAATGGGGAAAGGCTCGATACAACATCAGGAGGAGAATGCAAAGTATGTTACTGCCGTGGTGGCGAAGTTAAATGTGCCGAAGTAAGCTGTTACATTAGGACGGATTGTGAAGGTCGAACAGTTCTAGGACAATGTTGCCCAAAATACGAACATTGTCCACCAATAGGTACGTACGGATTTAAATCTCAAATGTCGAAAAGCTCAATTATTTTATTTTTCAGAGCCAACTTTAGATAAATTAGCAATAATACCAGATTCGATAGAATTTAAATCTACGACGGAAGCAGCCACTCGTCCCGTAATATACAACACGTCAAACGCCACCTCAGTAGAAAATGAAATAATTGAAACAACACCGTCTTACTATAACAGAAATTTCACAGGTGAAACCAAAGATACTGACATTATACCGACCACTCAAATACCGCCAGAAATAAGTATTAGTCAGACAGAGCATGAAACAATAAGGAAGGAGATGTCCAGCGAAGCACCGAAAATCACCATTCACGAAATTATACCTGAAGTGAAAGAAATTACTGAAACTCAAAAGGAGGAAGCTCAAAAGACCATTCAAGGTCAACTTTTAGTAGAGGAGGCCATACCAACTTTCGGTGATGTGCCGCAGAAAGGAATCATTGAAACTGCAAATGATTTAGGCATATCAGATTCGGATTTAGAATCGAGCGAAGTATCAGAAGTTTTTCAACATCCTCCTCCCATATTAAGGGTCGGTGACCAACTGTTATTCCTTAAAAAAGGAGAATTCGTTTCTGACATTGGTGCTAGTACCCCCTCGCCAGTTTTTACGATTATCGGAGCAGAAGGTCTACAGAGAGGTGATATTGACAGCTCAGAGCACCACGAAACACAAAAAGATGAAGAAGATGCGAACTTTGAAAATGTATATAATGAATCGGTGTCTTCTTCAAATGAATATGGTCACGAGACTCAACTAGGATTGGAAAAACTCAGTAAAACAAATTTTACTGAAACATCAAACGAATTCAATAAAGATTCCGTAAAAGAAGACGCAGATAAAACAGAAAATAATGTTGAGAATGCAAAAAGAGAAATAACCGTTCGCCAAATGTTAGTAGAAAAAGTAACAGATAAATCAAAAGTCCAAAACAACACCGAAATTGAAAATTATCCAACTGAAAACAACATGAGTGTGGAAAATTCAACAATAGATGTTGCAGTACAATTACCAATTATTAAGTCTGATGTGGCCAGTATTACTGAAGAACCAGAAACGGTTTTTACTACCAAGAAGTCTGAAAAAAGCTCAGTTACTACTAAAATCTACGATGATTTAACCGCCGAAGAAGAAAATACGAAGATTAGATCAGATGAAGTTATACCCCTTGAAAACCCTGCTTATCCACCGATCCCTGAAATAATGAGTCAGCAGGACACAGAAGAAATTTTAGAAAATACGGATTTTCCAGAATTGGAACTATCACAGTTAAAAAATATTTCGGAGGATGAAAAGTCGCAAGTAATACTTGAAACTATATCCGACACAAATCTAAGAATACTACCGGAAATTTTAACAATGAGAAACAATCACTCGATACCTGAAAATATAACTCACAGTGAATGGTTAAAAATGGGAGAGACGAGTTCAGTTACGCTTGTTAACGAAGAGGCAGTTTTACCTGACTCTATCCTCCAACAAGTCGTTCCTAGCGATGAAATCACAACGGAAGTAGACGCAGCAGTAAGTGAAAGTAACGAAATTGTTGAAATAAAGAATGCAACCAAAAGTATTCTCACAACAGATTTACCCGTTGAAGATTTGAAAAGTGAGGCATCAATAATGTACAGTACCTTAATCGACAGGTACACAAAGCCACTAGCTGAAGATGATTCTGCTGAGTATTTAAATCGATCAGAAAATAATCCAGATGACAAATTGCGTTCTACTGAATCATTAGAAGACGCACGATCTGAAGAAAGCGGAGAAAATACGACCCCGAAAAATTCGCAGCAAATCCTTTCAGATTCAAACGAGAATGCCAGCATTGATGCTTACCAAAAAGATTCTGTAGAAACGGGAAAAAATTCTGGTGATGTCGAAATGATCGATTTGCACCAACTTCAAACGAATGCAACCAGTCATGTAACAAAAAGAAATGTCACACATGAGGAAGACTTAAAAGCAAGTGACGTTGTAGAACAAAGGAGTAGTTATAACCAAGAATCTGACAAGATTTTTCAACAATTAGGTGATGAAATACAGTTGCTTTCCAAAGGAGAAGCTAACTCTACGATGGGAGAAGATGGAAAAAAAGAAGCGCAGATCATATTTAAGGAGTTATTTGATGAAGTAAATTCAACTGATGTACCGAAACATGAACGAGGTGCTCCAACTAAAGCTAGAGAATCCGCTATTCTTCAGAGGGTGAGTGATGCAATAGCAAAGTTTCAATTGAAAGACGCAAAGTCACTTGATACTAGTATACTAGGAATCCTAAGAGACTTTTTCAGTTCACAATACAAATCATATAAGGATAATTAAATTAAGCATCAAACATTGCCATTCTATATCACATGATTGGACTGATGAAGTGGCGAATATATGGAACGAATGGATGTGTATGAGTGTTTGTTATGTATGAACGGGTGATACTGCTACAGTTTTAATAGAATGAGTTAATTTATTACTTAAAAGACTATTAGTAGTACAATACTTGTGGATACATTAAAATATCAATTAGAATGTGTGTAACTGTTCATTCTATGTTTAGTACTCCTATTATTTATTGTCACATTAAATATAGGTAAAGAAAAAATTAGTAGTGTGCTTGTTAAGATAAAATTATTAATGTTAATAATTATAGAATAAAACTATGTAAAACAACATTAATAATAAATATTTAAAAACCACTATTTTCGTTTGTTGTTAGAAACATATTGCTGTGATTTTTAGCATATACCTTTTTAGAAATAACTGAGATCTCAGGGCCTAGTGATTTAATTGTTAGATAAGTTACAACACTGCACGAGGTTCCTATGCAATGAAGCAATTTAAGTAGCAATAGAGACTCTAAAAGCATTTATTGAAATGTTGTGGAAATTTACGAGCAACGTGGTGAATGGGTAAGTAAAAAAATCAAATATCTTAGTCACATCTTACAAGGGAAGTATCCGAACCCGAAAATTCAAAAAAATTTGAAACTTTGTGGGTTAGTAGTTCACCCTAGGGTAAGCACGGAGCCATTTTTTTTATCGGCCCAAAATCGCTTTAAGTGGGGAAAAGCACCCTTCGAAATTTCTGCGATTTTCGGTTTCTGCGAATAACTCGGTAACCAGCAGAGATAAAAATTAAAATTATATGGCAAAATATTTGTCTTTCAATGCTCTATCACATATGTAAAAATTGCCACCCCTTATAATTTGAAAATCAAAACTTACCCCCTACCACCCCAATATGAAGTCAAAAAATAATTCATTGCTCTGGGTGGTAGTCACTTCGAATTAGTGCAGCTAAATTTTTTTAACACTCAGAAAAAATTTTTAGGGGGTGAAAACACGTCTCATATGTTCTATGGTTTTGAGTACTTGGCGATCTTATTACTGGAGCGCTTAAATATTAATATTGCATGTCAAAGTATTAATTTAGAAGTGATTTGTGGAAGTCATATTTAAATATTAACATCGATTACTGTTCAGAAATCTAGGTATATCTTTATCACATTATTATTCTAATGCACGTATAGGTATGTACATACAGGGTTAGTTTTATTAATGTTAACCCCTCCTTTTTTATTTTAATTGTTAACCGATTCAAAAAATTTAAAAATTGCTCTTATATGATTTTTTATGTAGATTTCACTTTTTCTATCACTTTTTGCGGTAGTGTTTGTATATACCGGTGGACAAAAAATATTTTTTTAAACGGTACACCCTGTATATTTTACAAATTTTAATCCTTGAAAACAAACATATGTAAACATCGTGTAATTGGGTTACCAATTTTTGAGTTATTCATCAATTTATTGAAAACCTGATTGTGGTTTTTTAAATACTTTTCAGCTTACCTAGAAGTATTATTTTAAGAGATAGAGAAAACCTTTAAATACAATAGTTGTAGGATTTGTATCTAATATTTTTTAGAGCTCTCACAAAAAACAAAAGCGCATCAGAAAGTGGAGAAAAAATTAAATTTTTGTTTTTTTAAATGGAACACCTATATATTGTTCGATATAATGAAATATCATTGTTTGCTGATTTGAAAAACATATAATATGTTGATATTTGGATCAACTGTTTGTGATACATTTGATTTTAAAAAATCAATATGTATAGATATTAACATATAAACATTTAGGGAAAAATGTTTAAAAACTTCTAAATCGCTAATTTAGTTAGCAAATGACAACGTAAATTTGAATATTTGGAACGATATAAATTAACAATAAAAACATTTTTCCAGGCCCTGATTTTTTAAATATTAATTTATTGATATTTTAGAATCAAATATCTCACAAACCGCTCATCCAACTATCAATCTTATGATTCTGGATTTAAATTATTGTTTTGCTAAATCAAAATTATGTATTGTTTTTTTCTTGTTTATTAGTCTTTAAATACGAGAAAAAAGTTTATTGTTATTATTAAAATATTATATATTTTTGAAATTAGCAAACAATGATATTTCATTGTATTGACCAATGTATAGGGTATTTAAAAAAACAAAATTTATAATTTTTTCTGCACTTTGCGATGCGCTTTTGTTTTTTTTGAGACCTCTAAAAGATATTACATAAAAAATCCCACAACTATTGTATTTAAAGTTTTAAAGTTTTCTGTCTCTTAAAATAATACTTCTAGGTAATCTGAGTATTTAAGAAACGACAATCAATTGACGAATAACACAAAAACTAGCAAAACCAATTACACGATATTTATATACGTTTGTTATCAGGATGACTCAAAGCTTAAAAATTTGTAACAATATACACGGTGTTCCGTTTAAAAAAATTAATCTTTTGTCCACCCGGTATATATAAAACGCTACCGCATAACTGACAGAAAAAGTGAAATCTACATAAAAATCCATATAAGAGCAATTTTTACATTTTTTGAATTGGTTAACAATTAAAATAATAAAGGGGGGTTAATATTAATAAAACTAACTCTGTATGTACCTATACATGCGTTAGAATAGTAATGTGATAAAGATATGCCTAGAATTTGAACTGTAATCGATGTTAATATTTAAATATGACTTCTAAATCACTTCTAAATTAATACTTTGAATGCAATATTAAGTATTAAGCTAATAGTACTCAAAATCATAAACGTATGAAACGTGTTTCACCCTAAAAATTTTTTGCAGTGTTAAAAAATTTAGCTGCACTCCACCCGAAGTGGACTACTCACCCAGAGCAATGAATTATTTTTTTGACTTTTCATATTGGGGTGGTAGGGGGTAAGTTTTGATTTTCAAATTATAAGGGGTGGCAATTTTTACATATGTGATAGAGCATTGAAAGACAAATATTTTGCCATATAATTTTAATTTTTATCTCTGCTGGTTACCGAGTTATTCGCAGAAAACCGAAAATCGCAGAAATTTCGAAGGGTGCTTTTCCCCACTTAAAGCGATTTTGGGCCGATAAAAAAAATGGCTCCGTGCTTACCCTAGGGTGAACTACTAAGCCACAAAGTTTCAAATTTTTTTGAATTTTCGGGTTCGGATACTTCCCTTGTTAGTAACAAATTTATTTAGTTGCAGTATTACCAACGTTAAACAGAAAATGTCAAAGTAAGTGTTCAAATAACCAAAAATAATTATCCGTTGGAAAAGGAACATAAATTACAATACAATTTGCCACGATGAATTGAAATTGGTAGATCTCAACCTCGAATTCATTGTAAACAAACAGGTGTGTTATTTTCAGAGACCGCTAAGGCAAATACCTAGATTTCGTGTCCCTCAAAATTCTAAAAATCGTTGAATGCAATGAAAGAGTTGTGTGTTGTTGTGTTGATTGATTATGGAACAAGTATATTGTGATTTGTTGAAATATAGTGTGCAATCTAAATCTGCTATAGCAAAACTCAATGTAGTTATTCCATTTTGTATTTGCCATAAACAAATTTCAATCATATCAAGTTAAGACAGCCAGTCTAATCTGTATACGATAACGATACGTTAAATACAAAAGTGTGGTGTTTGTGTTGGATTTTAACTTCTTTTATAGCAAATCGCAATGTAATTATTCTACAACGTCTTTGCTAATAACAAATTCTAATCATATCAGTTAAGATAAAAACATCTAATCTGTATATGATACGTTAAATACAAAAGTGTGGTGTTTGTGTTGGGCATTAACTTCGTTATAGCAAATCGCAATGTAATTATTCTATAACGTCTTTGCTAATAACAAATTCTAATCATATCAGTTAAGATAAAAACATCTAATCTGTATACGATACGTTAATTACAAAAGTGTGGTGTTTGTGTTGGATTTTAACTTCGTTATGACAAAACGAAATGTAATTATTCTATGTCGAGTTTGTCATAAACAAATCTTTATCGTATCAAGTTAAGACAATCAGTCTAATCTGTATACGATACGTTAAATACAAATGCATGAGCCCAATCAAAATTAACAACAATAATATTAATAAATTTTAAAACTGTTTACCATTCTAGAAGAGATGTTTGCACCAACACTGCCCAAGGAAGACTTAATTCTATTGACAAATTGCCCCACTTATATAGGGAAACAAACCCACAAAAACTCACCCCTAAAATACATCCTTGTATTATTGTTATTAATAAAGACATTTTGTTTGTGTTTGTGACAATCGATTGTTTGGCTAAAGAATACGACACACGCAGCCCCCCAAAGTTACAATCGCGCATCTTGAAATAAGAAGTGCGAAAGAAGAACGAGACTTTTTATTTTTTTGTCACTTGAATGAATATAAACAATAACAAAACTTTCGGTTCGTAACGACAACGTCAGCCGCCTGCGCATAAAAAAAGGAATTCGGAGCGTACCGACAACTGACGTCGCGCTACTTACATCTAATGGAATAAGACCGGCCGGTAACAATAGGCGGTATTAGCTTTTTACATTTCCCCGTAACGAACCTGCACTGAGAATCGTCTGTTCGGAGGGGCGATATTTGTGACGTTTTATACGAACTTCCTGCGGCCTGCTTATAACACTGTCATTTGTAACATTTATTTTACCAATAAATATTATAGTGGTATTTTCCTATCATGTAATACATATTTTTCTTCGTAATTATTTAATATTTATCGATCTATGTCATGTCTAACAGCGAACGCTATCTGCATTAGAAAAGCTTAACAAAGGATTGGAGCCCGTTCAATTCCATTTGTTTAATAGGTTTCTTCTCCAGCGTGGAGGTTAGCGCGCAATTCAAATTTTGTAATCGAGAATATATCGAGACCGACTTCTTTTTCGGTTCATTCTGATGATACCGATAGGAAAGGAGAAATGATGGTTTAGTGAAAACTTTCCTATTTTTCATAAAAATGTAATTTATTCAAACCATACGACATGTATTCTTAATTTAATTTTTGTGCAAAACCCTTGGACGCAAGGTAAGATATTTTCTTCTTCTAATTTTCCGTTTCTCCTTGTTATTTGTTCGTGTCCGCCTTGGATTTAATAACCATGTTTCTACGATTTCTTTTTATCGTAGGGTTTTAAAGACAGAGTATGATGTACCTGAAAATTTAAGGATTCAGAGTTAAGAGCAACCATTGTGAAAAGCAAGAATTTCAAATACCTACGCAATAGTATATTACATAACGAGAGTTGTAAATAGCATATTACGCACGGTGGAAAAGTCACGCATAAGCCGCGCAGCGGCGAATGCAAGTAATTCCACAAGTGCATAATTGCTTTGCAACTCGAGTTTTGTACTATACTTTATCTACGACCACAAAAATTACCTTATTATTCAAGTTCAAAATAATCAGCAATGACACTTGCAATTTCGACGACTGTCAATCTAATGTGATGCGGCTACGTAGATCTAACTGCAAATGTGCGTAAAGTAGGTGCGTTGTGCGTTTTTCTTACTTTACGCACGACGTTTGTAAATACAGACAACGATAGTTCAATTTTTTTATTCAGGATTTTTCAGTGGCGTCTTAACTGTGTAGCTTTATATCTCAAAACAAAGTTTTTGTGACTTAGACCACTCTAGTTTTGTAGTTATATTTATTTAAATTACAAAAAAATTTACAAACTTATACATTAACAAAATTTGTAAAAATTAATACTTGAGTTTAAAATAATGCAAAAAATTATAATTATTTCTCCATAGTAATAATTATGGGGTACGGTACTTCTATTACTGTTCTCTTTAATTCTACGGTCTATGTCTTGTTCCATTGCTTGAATTTCGATTTCGAATTTATTTAGTTTAGCTTGCAGGTCTTGTTTAAGTTGGTCGGTGGTGAATGCTTTGTATGCTAATGTTTGAATCACTCCATTCACGTCCTCTCGAATTTGTTTACATTGAAGCTTTATATTTTGCATAATGTTAAGCTCACTTTCGATTTTTTGCATAATGTTGTTGTCCACGTAAATTTTATTCACGCAATCCGATGGTTTTATTGCAAATCCCACATTGCAAAGTCGTTTATTCTGAATATCATATTCGTTGTTGGAAGTGAGAGAAAAGCCAATGCCTGGAGGACCTCGTGCCGCCTTCGTCTTGTTTAAATATCTGCCAAACTGATCGGTACTCATATTATAGGTTTGTTCTAGCATCAGTTCATAACTGTTAGAAATTGTATTAAACATGCGCAGTAACACTTTAGCGATCTAGCAGTGAACATTTTAAGTTTCTTGTTACCAGTTTGATGTTCTAGCAGCTGTGGATTCTAGTTTGCTGACAGTCCAAACAATTCACGTATTCTTTGCGAATTTCTAATTATGACATGCGCACATCGAATCATCATCGTGCACTGGCACGGGGTGAAAATATTTATATTAATCAATTCGTGGACTTACTATTTGTGTTGAATTTGACATGATGGATATATTTGACGCAACTAGTACACAGTATTTTATTTACCACCAGTGAAAGTGATGAGTTGTTCGAGGAGAATGATCGACAAAAAAATAAAATTATGTTGAAGCAAATAATATTACTTAGACAGAGCAGCAAAACAGCGGAAAGTATTTATTACATACCTATTTCGTACGAAATTTATCAAACGAGGTTATTACTTGACTTAATGAACAAGAACAACAATTTAGTGGTACGGTCTTAACTGACTTGGCGCGAAATGTTGTATTGCATCTACATACAATCAGGGAAACGTTCCAGCAAAGATATGTTCCAAACTAATTCGATAACAATTACGGATTACGCATGCGCATAGAAAAAGGACACAAACAATCAGAAATTGTTTGCTAGAACAAACCTTACACCTGCTTCTCTCAGTTCTTCAATGATTGCAACGATTTCGTTATTATGACTTGTATTTCCACCCTCTTGTGACGCTTTTAGTAATTTCAATTTTTTCACAATTTCGTTAATATCGTCGTAGAATATGTATTGAAATGGTTTATTTTCGACTTCTAGACCTTCACCAGCCCACGTTTAACCTCGCTCTCTCCTCTCGAACAAAGGTTGAATAATGTTACGATATTTATCACTTGCCTTTTATTTGTTGATTCGGATCGTTATATCTTCTGCGAGCGTTAGTGCGATCAAGTAGGTCTTTATGCTGAACAAGATCTTCTTTCTTGTAACCTACAGGACGGGTTTTGAATAGTAATTCGTACAATCCCGGAGTTCCCTTATATGTAATCTTCTTAATTATTAAATCTTTCCCATCCAATGTAACTTCACTATCACCTATTCGCCACCCTTCGGTAAACGGTTCGTGATGAATACCATACACACTATCGTATTCACCATCAGAGTCTTGTCCTAAACCTTCAATGTAGGACCTTGGAAGGGGATGGAATTTAGCTAAATAGTCATTCACAGCTTCTGGATTCGTCTCTGCCATAGAGTGGTACATTTCTCTGAATTTGATTCTGTATCTCATGATATGAAAATATACAGGATGTTCCATTTACGAAAATTGAGTTTTGGGCAGTGAAACATAATGACACCATATTGTGACCACCCTATGAATTTTTCAGGGATAAATAGGATATGATTTGAAAGTCTGAACATTACACTTTTAAACGACATGTCATTTCAATCTTTAAATTTGAAATTGGCGTAAATACATTGTCTTAAATAAAAGGTCACCAAAACAATTTTTTAAATAAATTTGAAGATATCTCAAAATCGGTTACATTTAGGTATAGGAAAGCCTTAACATTTTTTATTTAAAATAATGTGTAGAATCAGAATTTGCAATAAAAAGTATAGCATTCCATTTATAATAAGAAAGTTAACGGCGACTTCCGGTATAACCGGAAGTGATATAAAAGTGAAAATATTTTAATCTGAAAGATCGCTTTCCCTTAGGGCAGTGTACTAATTTTCAGAATTTTTGTATATTACCTTACCCGAAAACTTTTAATAGGCCACTCTATTTGGGAGACTATGTATATTCGCTTCAGATTTGTTTCAACATCTTGTCACGAATCAAGTGTTTCGGGATTCGGGTGTAAGTCTGACAAAGATAGAAACAATGAATGCCTTTATGACCGCCCATGCTAAAATAACTTCTTATCTTGTCCTGCTTATCGCAAGCGACATCGTCGAAAATAAATATCGAGTTCTCCTTGGTTTCCTCGGCGTTGATTATTTCATCGTTTTCTTTAAATGCGTAATAATTTACACCTTTTACTTCGTTTAGAATTTTTTCCAGAGCCTGATATTTTGGTTGGTACAGGGACTTTGAGTAAACGTAAACATTCTCAAAGTATAAACCATGTATAAACTGTTCGGGTGAACCATGGCCTTCTAAATGGAAAGCGAGTTCTAACTGGCCTGGGCGTTTTGAAAAATTTAGATTGAATTTTTGTGCTCGAGAAAACGCCAAAAGTCAACACTTTGGCGCTGGTTACGGGGCGCTGACGGCACTGAGTGAAGTGCACTGTCATTAGTGTCAATCAAAGCGAGTTAATATTATAATACAACATAATTTATGTGGTATAAACTTAATAAATTCATGCACAAATCATTTGATCACGTCAGAGTGAAGTACGCTTGCGCAATAGAGAAAGCTTTCGTGTTATGAATAATTATAGCAAGTTACATAAAAGAGTTTTGATTTTGATAATGTAAAACATGTTAAAAAGGGCGTTGATAATTAATCACAATGAGAAAAGAAGCTTTATTATACAGAGTGTACATTAATGATTGAAAGGCGTTTGAATTTGGCGCGTTGTCGAATTAGTAATTTTCGTCTTGCAAGATTGGTATTCATACTGGATATGATGACTTGATGTTGAATTTCGTCAGTAGCGTGCCTGTGGTGTATTGTTTACATTTTGATTTCCTTAAGTTATTATTATTGAGTTAGTATTAATTTTTTTTTTGCTGTCAGACATTTTTCATTGGTAAGTACAGCCGTGTAACAGGAAATAAAAGTACACACGAACGTTTTTAGGTTAGCGATGGTTTTCACGGACCTGCACAATAAATTTATTGTTGAGGCGTATTTTCGGTCGGGGATACGCAATGAACAAGACGTGTGGAATTATTCTTATCAAAGTTGAAGTGGTATTCACATATGATTGCTTTATGCAACAATGCATATCGATGTATGTAATTAACAAACGTAAAATAATTTCTAATCACTAGTAAATTATTTTAATAATATATAATTATATGTGCCGCCCCTGGTAAAACAGAATAGTAAACAGTACCAACTTTTACAAATAATCTAATGGGCGGGAAATTCAAACACCTTTCAATCATGAATGTACACTCTGTACATGTTGTAACTTACCACAGAAATTCTGAGTATATGCAGGTAAGATTTTAATCTAAAACCGTAATAATTTAATGCTAAATTAAGTTGTCGAAGTTGGACATAAATACTCCACCTTATTTCAACATAAATTATATTCAGTATGCTCAAATTTTTACAATAATAACATTTTGTTCTTACACGAACTCATTCACCTTTCACATGTGACAGAACTGTCAAGATTTTAGGTTAAGAAAGCGCCCCGTAATCAGTGCTTGGCGGAGCACGCTTGAACTGCACTTTTGCCCAGCCCAGATAGAACTCGTTATTCATTTAGCACGGTGTTGGTTTTACCACAATTGGAAGCGCCGGCAATTATGCACCTCAAAGTCGAAGGCAGTAGCGGATGACTCTTGCCTTGAGTTTTTTCACACAAGCAATTCATATTGTTGACTGAAGATGAATGTGTTTGTTTCACAATTCTGAATATTGGAGTTTGCAGCTAAGCGTTCGCCACCTGGTGTCAACTAAACAAACTCTTGTATGCTACATAACATCTCGTGTTTTGGCGTCGATTCTGAGTATATGATGTATCAGGATTGTGTTATAAAAAGTGAGCAAATAAAAATCAGATTAGAGTAGGCGGCGCAAAGAAAATGTATGTCTGTGATTAACTGAATATTAATGTAATACATTCATGAACTGTCAAATTTATTGACTTTTCATTTAATCACAGACATACATTTTCTTTGCACCGCCTGCTCTAATCTGATTTTTATTTGCTCACGGGTTATGTGATATTTACATTAAATCAACTTGTGTATTTGTATTGGTACGTACTTAAACACGTGCATTAAAAAAATTCCGAATAGCTTACAGAGGTTCAGATTTATCCGCGGTAGCGCTGCGATCTTAAAATCAAACGCCTATTGAAATAATTGTCGGTTCTTGCTTCGGCGATTGATTACGCAGCTCTCAAGTTCCGCCAATTTTATTATATTGCAAAGCTGTAAATTGTGGACATTTATGTTTGGATTTTTTATATAAAGAATGTAAACTAGTAGGAAAATAAACAGTTGCAGTTGGAGAGACAGAGTGCTGTATTATTGTTTACTTTCATTCAGCGTCATGTCGCGAATATTCACTCTAGTGAGCAACAGTAGCCTACTTTCGGCAAGTTATTATCCTCCGATTGAATTAGATCCTAATCATGAGTATCAGATAGGTCTGCTCAGTCTTTTTACCTACAACACTATACCCAACGTTGAAGAAGGAAAAAATAATAAATTCTATTATGATACTGACAAAGTTTTAAACATTCCAACTGGTTCTTATGAGATTGAAGATTTGGAAAAATTTGTATAGAAAGCGGTTTCCAATCCGACAGCCAACGAAAAGGAGCAGAAAGATACTTTGTCTCTACAACCGAATAACAATACGTTGAAACGTAAAATTAAGGGTGGGTTTACAGAAAGGAAATCAAATATTTAATTACGATTAACTATATTTAATTACGATTAACTATTTGATTGAGATTAAAATTAGCGTTGCCTTAATTTAACAATTTGAATTCTATGGCAACACGAATTTTAAGCTCAATCAAATAGTTAATCGTAATTAAATATTTGATTTCCTTTCTGTAAACCCACCCTAAGTGTGCGTTCGAAATTTATTTTGAAAAATCCGACTCCATCGGGCGCATGCTAGGATTTTCACCAAAAGTGTTGGAAGCTAATAAACTGCATCATTCAGATATGCCCGTTGAAATTATTAAGGGCACGACGCGACGGTATGAGTTGAATGTAACATTGCAACGCATTCATTTTACGATGACAAGCTGTCACATATGATTCTATGCATACGATTTTCGAGTTTTCACCGTCCGTTGACCCCGATTATAACATCAACATAACACCCCATAATATCATCTATTTACCAGTAGTAGTGCGTCAAATCGACAACATTACCCTAACGTTGTTAGACCAGAACAGATCTCTGATAAATTTCAGAGGTGAACAAATTCGTGTCAGTCTTGAATTAAGAAAGCAAGCAGCATAATGGGTTTGTGCTTCCATAACAATATTCGTAGCAAGGAGAATAATAATAATAAGGAGAACATTGATTCTGCTCGTTTCATTCAACAGTCGTCTGTCCAGAGATTAACACCTAGTACAGTTTTCACAAAGTTTGGGTTTCAAAGGAAGACAAACATCACCATCAACAATGTTACAACTCCTCGACAGTCTCAACTTTGATGAAACAATAACCAAGAAGCAATTTCATTGGTATTCCCCCACATAACAACAACGATGAAGTGAGAATCTTAATAAATCATCTATACGTATCCACTTGAAAGTTATCTCTACAATGAAGGCACGTTTCAAGAGAATCCCGAAGGTATGGACACTTGCAAATTAACGAATAACGCATTTCTCTTTGAAGGATTTCGCTACGAAATAGATGGAAAAGAAATTGACGAAATTCGAAATGTTGGAATGACGAACACTCTGAAGGCATACTTGTCCTACAACGAAGTAGAGAGTAAGGTTTTGCAGGTGGCCGGATGGATACCCTTGCAAAATGAACATCCGACTTTACTGGTCAACAAATTTACGGCATGCATACCACTTAAATTTTTGCTGGGTTTTGCGGAAGACTATAAAAAAATTATCATAAACGCCAAGCAGGAAATAATATTGCTTCGTTCAAGAACGGATAACAACTGCTATATAATTTCTGGTACGAAAACTGCAAATATCACCGTAAAGAAAATCGAATGGCATGTCCCTCACATTACTCTCAATGACGAAATGAAATTACAAATGTTAAAAGTTTTGCAACAATCACAATCAATTTACATTCCATTCAGGCAATGGGAATTGCACGAACTTCCTAGTATGCGTCAGACCAAAAACGATGCCTGACCGATAAGAAGATCAACAAACTTGGAGAAACCTAGATATGTTATCGTGGCTTTTCAGGCCATACATACAGGTCAGTGAATGTTAATGTAGCTGGCCATGGCCATACTAGTTTTGTGCATGATGCTGTTCATAGAGGACACCGTAACTCAACAGCTTCACATTTGGAAGATAAGCATGATAAGGACGGAGCCGATTTCGATCATCCTCATATTAGAAATATAAAATTGCATTTAAATGCCGAAAGCTACCCATATAAAAATTTAAATATCGAAATGACTAGAAATAAATTCGGAATTGGGAATCTAATGTATGCAGATTTTCAAAAAAGCTATTGCGGACATATCAACAACGCGCCTATTATGAATCTAAAAGAGTTTCGCACTAATGCCCTGCACGTCATTGATTGTTTAAATCAAAACGAATCGATAAAATCTTCAACAATCGATATACGACTCGAACTTGAAAGCGAAGTTGATTTTAGGCCTGAAATGACTGCATACTGTCTAATAATTCACGATAAAGTTGTGGAATATAATCCGGCAACAAATATTGTTAGAGAAATTATCTAAATGTCTTATGTTAAAAATGCAAATAAATAAATTTTTTCTAAATAATTGTGAATTATGAATCTAAAAGAGTTTCACACTAATGCCCTGCACGTCATTGATTGTTCAAATCAAAACGAATCGATAAAATCTTCAACAATCGATAAAATCTTCAACAATCAATATACGACTCGAACTTGAAAGCGAAGTTGATTTTAGGCCTGAAATGACTGCATACTGTCTAATAATTCGCGATAAAGTTGTGGAAAATAATCCGGCAACAAATATTGTTAGAGAAATAATCTATATGTCTTATGTTAAAAATGCAAATAAATAAAATTTTTCTAAATAATTGTTTTATTGCATTCAATCACAAAAAGTTATTTGCCAGTAATGTCAACATCACGTCAACATATTTTGAAAAATGCAAATAAGCGCTTTTATTTTGTTCTTTACTGCCAACAACGACGACTAATAAGGAAAGGCCCTACGAACTTATTGGCCAACTTGGCAGCAAAATGTTTGTAAGTATCCGAAAGAACGAAATTTTTGCGCTATACTTGTTGCAACCTTACGCCTACGAAGATAATAATGACCTTTAGACTGCTTGTAAAGCCTAGTCTACAATTGCCCGGGAACGAGAACGGGAACGGGAACGGAAACGTTAAAAAAGTTAAATCATTTCATAATCGTACAAGTGTCCACAATGCATCGGTGAATACGGTAACGCTAAAGCTCCGCAACGGGAACGTAAAAGTTGGTGTTGCGGAGCTTTATTAGCGTTACCGTATTTACCGATGCATTGTGGCCACTTGTACGATTATGAAATGATTTAACTTTTTAAACGTTCCCGTTCCCGTTCCCGGGCAATTGTAAACTAGGCTTAAGCCTTCTGTAACCTCTGCTGCACGTCCTTGTACAGTGCTGCGAATTTGCCAGTACGGGACTGTAATTCGATAGGATCCTGGGGAGTAATGTTGAAAGAATCTTTTGGGTATTGTCACGATCGGGGTTAAGTCTACCTTTAAGACACATCTCTCTACCAAAGTTCAGAAAATATGAAGTCACGCCTGTAACCTCATGGCGAGCTGTCCTTAGAGCACAAGCAACTTTGGGCAAGACGACGTCCTATTTTCGATGGTCCTCTGCTACGTAAGCCGTCAGCATGGTTTTGAGGACACGATTCACGTGCTCAACAGGATTCGCTTTCGCATGATAAAAGGAGGTATAGGCAGGACGTACCTGATACGAAGTCAAGAGTTTCAGGTACTCCTTCGACCTAAACTGGACTCCATTGTAAGAGATGATTGTACGAGGCACACCAAAAACTAGGAAAATATTTTCCTCAAGATGTTGGAGGATTTTAGGTGTGATGGCCTTACGAAGTGGGAAACATAGGGTAAACTTACTAAAATAGTCCGTGGCTACGAGAATATATTGAAAACCACGAGATGATATAGGGAGTGGTCCAACAAGGTCAATGCTGATTAACTCCCAGGGTCGCGATATTCTGGAATGACCGCCCATCAAACCAGCAGGAGCCCGCTGTTCAGGCTTAGTGCGAAGACAGGTTCGATACTTGCGAACATATTTTGCCACATCGGCGTGCATTTTCGGCCAATGACAACTTTGGGCGATCCGATTATAAGTTTTGAAAATTCCTAGATGACCACTGGTGGGGGAATCATGACACTCCTCAAGGATTTGTTTACGAGCCTCCTTGGGGACCATGGGTTTCCACTGCTGACTCTCATTAGCCAAACGATAGTAAGTATTTTTGACAAAAATTGTAAATGACATTTCCCTCAGTTCGAAAATTTGGGAACTTTTCCGGACACGATTGGATTTTCCTCAACAGATCGAGATACCAACGGTCTTCGATCTCTTTAAAATTGATGGTGTCAACAGCAGGGACAGTACGGGATAACATATCGGGCACTACGTGTTCTTTGCCCTTACGATGAACTACACCACAGAACATACACAAGAAAGGAAGCGACACCAAATGTGAAGCTGTTGAGTTACGGTGCCCTCTATGAACGGCATCATGCACAAAACTAGTATGGCCATGGCCAGCTACATTAACATTCACTGACCTGTATGTATGGCCGTTTCAATTCGCCTAAAATTCGGTTCCGAGAAAGCCTGCCATGGAGTACTCCTCTCAGCGCTCCCTATTAAAGATACTACAGAACTACTAATAGTAACGTAATGACCATGGCCAGCTACATTAACATTCACTGACGTGTGTGTATGGCCGTTTCAATTCGACTTTTCAAAATTTTGACGGGTACTCCGCTCAGCGCCTCTTGTGAGTTTTTAAGTAATTGCAGTTGTCATTACCATGGCCAGCAACATTAACATTCACTGACGTGTATGTATGGCCGTGTCAATTCGCCTAAAAATCGGTTCCGGAAAGCATGCCGTGGAGTACTCCCCTCAGCGCTCTCTATTAAAGATACTACAGAACTACTGACAGTAACGTAATGGCAACTGCAATTACTTAAAAACTCACAAGAGGCGCTGAGTGGAGTACCGTCAAAATTTTTAAAAGTCGAATTGAAACGGCCATACATACACGTCAGTGAATGTTAATGGAGTTGGCCATGGTCATTACGTTACTATCAGTAGTTCTGTAGTATCTTTAATAGGGAGCGCTGAGGGGAGTACTCCACGGCATGCTTTCTCGGAACCGAATTTTAGGCGAATTGAAACGGCCATACATACACGTCAGTGAATATTAATGGAGCTGGCCATGGTAATGACAACTGCAATTACTTAAAAACTCACAAGAGGCGCTGAGGTGAGGACCCGTCAAAATTTTTAAAAGTCGAATTGAAACGGCCATACATACACGTCAGTGAATATTAATGTAGCTGGCCATGGTATGTAGCCCAAATTTTTTGAATTGGTTACTATGGTACCAGAATTAAAACGCATTCATTTATACATTTGAATTTATTATGTAAAAATACATGACATACAGTTCTTCAATGTAGTTAACTCTCTGTTTCTTGGAAAGAAGAAATGTCTTATGTTTGGATTTCTATTCTCCTTGTTGGGGCAACCATTTCTTGTAACGGGCGGAGCTCATAATTACTCTGCAACAGGAAATAGGAAATTGAACATTACACACAAGCACGAGGTTAATTATTTTAGTTGTTATTTTATTAATTTAATTTCTGATACCTTTTGAATTTCTGTTAATATAAACTGTTTATTAAGGCCAAAATAAATGTAGTGTGACGTATAATTGTACGTCTAAATTTTTTTTCAATGAAACGGTTGTTATACAGCGTGTAATCGAATAAGTTTCACATATTAATACTGTAAGTTCTTCATCACATAAGGAATTGATTCTGCAAATATCAATGTTCTTGCTCGAAAATTAAAAAAACTGACCTACCACAAGAGCGCATCACCTTTTGTTTGAAAACCTATGCTCGTTCGTCAGTGCGTCTGCGAGTTTTATAGGCGCATCATAATCATAAAACGATAAATTCCGCAAATGTCACGGTCACTGAGTTAGTGTCCGCTTAAAAGATTTTGTGATACAAATTTCATGGGACAAGAACCAAGTGTAAAAAATAATTACATCGTGATATTTCACACTTTGTAAACAAATAACACACTATGTGATATAATTTGTTAATTTTCTATGTTAAAATAATGAATGTAAGTTATAAGTAACGAGCGTCTAAATAAAAACCTGGTCAAGTGGGTTGTGATCGAGAATTTATCCATTGCATTTACATAGCAGAATTACTAAACGTAGCCTACTTGACCAGGTTTTTATTTGGACACGAGTTACATTAATAAGAAACAAATTGGTGACAGGAGAATTTTACGGATGCGAACATTTTTTTCGGTTCCGTCAAATAAATAAATGCATTGACTGCACTAAATAAAAATGTTTAACGCTGTCCCTAAGTTTTGAGAACATTCTTAAATCATTTACGGTAATAAAGTAATTAGGTGCGATTTTATCGCTCGAGTTTAACAGTACGATCGTTTATTGTTTAATTCACGTATAAATTACTATTTACTTTCAGAATATTAAATGATAAAGAACGTCTAATAATAATTAAAAAGGCAAATTTCAACACAACACTTGCAACTATCGTAATCATCTGACACTGTGAACAGGCGTAGACGCAGTACCTCCGCGATCTTTCGGAATTTTTCTTGCTTAGCCTGAACGTAATAAAGAATCATAAATTATGGAATGATAAGTTCGGCGCTTTTTGTAACAATAATACTTTTAAAATGTTACCTTTATTGAATTAATTGTTACCTATTTTTTTACTTATTGTTAGATAGGATTCATCATTACAGTTTTATTTTTAATTAAGGAAATAAAAGTTTTATGCAAAAATTTCTGAAAAATCTGCATATCTATTACTTAAATATTAATTTAAAAAACAGCTGGGAATCTCCGTATCTTTCGTACGAAAGTAATAAATGACCTGCCTCAAGGTTTATTGCGGGTTTACTGCTCTATGATATATTGGGTATAATAGTAAATTTCGCTCAGCCGTTCGGGTCGTCCGGGGCTTTAAATCAAAGCCAGCGGTTCTCAAACGTTTTTTGTAAAAATTAAACATATATTTTTCCGGAGTTATTATTGAATTTTTTTTCAAACGTATGTCGTAACTTCGCTTCTTTTCTTTTGTATTAGTTGTGGTTACAATATGTGAAACTTATTAGATTACACGCTGTATATTGTCAAGTATTGTAACGAGTGGTTTTTTAAATCCGACGTCAAGTTGGCTGTGAAACATTCGTTGTCTATTCATTGTGAATAGAACAACGAATGTTTCACAGCCAACTTGACGTCGGATTTAAAAAACCACTCTATACTTTGTTTTTATTTGTGACTTGTAAAAAATGACATAAGCGAAGGCGATATATCCGAAACATTATACGTAAAATATACGAGAAATAAAAAATGTATAAGGTTAACTAAATCTATCAATCTTGACACGGAAAAGTACTCTGTACCAAATTTGCTACAACAAGTATTAATTATTTGTAAATTTAAATTCAACGTTGCAGAACTATGACAGAACTTTTGCGTGTAGTGCCATTTATAAACGGCATCATATTATTAAATTTTGCGATTTAACTTTTTCCTTTAAATGTCGCGGGCCTGAACTACACTAAAGTCATACTGTTGCAGGCGAACAGCCCAACGACACAAAAGTCCCGAAGGATTCTGCAATTTATTCAACCACAAGAGTGAATGATGATCCGTAATAACCAGTGAGAGGACTTGGGAAGTTTTTCCGGTTCCATCCAGTTTGATACAGCGGCAGTCCTGGTGGGGAACTTACGTTGCGTTGCATACTTGCGCTCATAAGTATGCGAGCGTTAATCAGAGCACCGGGCAGTCTGATATAGCCAGAATACGAACACAATTTTATTGTAAATTGTAGAAGATAATAATTGCTTTTTCTTAAATTTCAAAACGATAACTTTAATTAAACACTTATTTTTTCTAGTATGGTAATGAAAAGAACTTCCTAACTATTAATTTGTGTAATCTAGCTATCGGTTTCAATAAGTAACATTATCTTTATTAGGCAACTAACGTCTAGAAATTGAATAAAATTTTGAAAACACCATCGTTGGAAGGAAGAAAAAAGAATACTGTATTTCACTTAATTATTATTATAAATTTTGGGATTAAATATAAAGTTAACAGTACTTTATTAATATATCAATTATTGCTATACAAACATATGTATGTAGGAAATGCTTGGTTTAAAGAACTTTTTATTGAACGTCTATTTTTTTTTGACAAGTTTTCGGACAAGTTCTATTTCATTCCAAACAACTATTATTTTTTTTCAATTAGTTACGGTGTCACCGCCATCTTTTCCTACAACTCGGCCGTCCTGACATGATTCCGACTCGGATTCATTTTCTTCGGTAAAATTTTCTATCCATGGTTTCATGTACTCAGCACACGTGGATGTTTCTCTTGGTCCTTCATGATTTCCCTCTTTACAGACGTCATACCTTTCTTTGGGTTTAACTTTTATTACTTTATAGGGACCCAAAAAATTTCGTTGAATTTTTAATTGAGTACCAAATTGTGTTCTTTTATTGCTACTAGATCACCAATTTTGTACAGTCTTGCCTTTCTTCTCAAATTATAGGTTCTTTTATTTTCTTCCTGAATTTTTAGTAGCTGTTCTTGCTTCGTTTTCTTAATTCTTCACGCTTGTCTTGAAACTGATCAATCATTTCTTCTCCAATTCTCTTGTGAAGTTCGAATTCTTCTTTAGTTCTCATTTTAACACCTGTGAGCAATTCAAACGGCGTAGTGTTTATACTTCGTTGAAAAGAACTGTTCAAAGCTCTCTGCGTTTTGTCCACATGTTTGTACCACTGACGAGGATCATTTAAACTTAATTTAGTTAAAATGGGAATAATAATCCTGTGAATCTCTCTCACTTGACCATTCCCACGCGGAACTCCAGTAGTTGTTTTATAATGCTGAATTTTTTTCTTCTGTACAGAAATGTTCAAATTCTTTAGCTGTAAAAGCTGTTCCTTTATCTGATATTATTCTTTCGGGATTTCCAAACACTTTTTGAAATTTTTCAAAACAAGTGATTAATTCTTTTGCAGATGTCGATTTCGTTGAGAACAGCCAAACAAATTTGGTAAAATCGTCGACAAATACCAATAATACTTATAATTTTTATTCGCAGACGGTAACGGTCCTAAATGATCTATGTGTAATGTTTTAAGTGGTCCTTCTTCTTTTGACAAAGGGTGTAAGAAACCTTCTTTTTTACCTGCTTTTCTATTAGACAGTATGCACGGTATACAATTTGAAATATAATTTTCTATTCGTTTCTTTAAATTTGGTATAAAATATTCTCTTTGAATAAGCTCTTGTGTCTTTTTTAATCCAAAATGTCCATTTTCATGTACTTTACGAATAATTTCGGTTTGCATTTGTCTTGGAATAACAATTAACTCTCTTCCTTCGGAATCATACTTGTACAATAAATCATTCTTTAAAAATAATTTTCGTGTTGTTTAATTTCCAAAATTTTCTTTATCGTCTTAATTTGCTCGTCTTTTAATTGAGCATTTTTTTATAAGAACAATTATATTTTCTTGTGTTATTGTCATCATTGGATAACGGCTTAACGCGTCCACGTGAAGCATCTCGTTTTCCAGCTCGATGTTCTACTACATATTCGAATTCCTCTAGAAGTAATGCCCATCTTGCAACACGAGTAACTAGATCTTTTTATTCATTGTTTTTCAAAAGCTTCGCAATCAGTAACAATTTTGAAGCTATTTCCTAGCAGATAAACTCTGAATTTCTTAATCGCTTCTATTACAGCAAGAATTCGTAGCTATGATATTTTTTGTTGTTGACTAGTAGTTTTTCTACCATATATAATAAATAGGATGCAATTACCATCTTCACCGGACTCTTGCAATAAGACAGCACCAAAACCATGCTTGCTTGCGTCAGTGTGCAACTCCAATCTCCGTTCTCGTTGAAATAAATGGAGCACTGGTTTACTACACAGCAATGACTTAAGATTTTCAAATGCTACTTCTTGTTCTATTCCAAATGTGAATGGAACTCCATCTTTTAATAAATCACTAAGTGGCTTAGCAATTATTGCGTAAGATGGAATGAATTTCCTAAAATAACCTGTCAATCCTAAAAAACTTTGTACTTGTTTCAAAGTTGAAGGTTTTGGAAATTTCTTAACAGCTTGGGTTTTCTCATCTGATACACGAATCGTTCGGTCTTCTATAATGTAACCAAGGAAATTAACGCGTCTTTTTAGAAACTGACATTTCTTCCAGTTTATTTCTAGTCCATATTTTTGAGCCACATTTAAAACAATCTTTAAATTATTAATTCCTTCTTTTTCATCTTTGGAAGGAATAATGATATCGTCCATATATGGTAATACAATTCCTTTAGAATTAAATCTCGAAAAAATACAATTAATGAATCTTTGAAAGACAGCTGGCGAGTTGCTTAATCCTAATGGTACTTTCAAAAATTCATATTGTCCACTGTGTGTTACAAGCGAAGAGTACTTACGACTGTTTTCTTCTACGGCCACGTGAAAGAACCCATTTTTCAAATCAAGAGTACTGAAAACTACAGCATTTTGCAACCGATCCAACTGGTCTTCAATTAACGGTAAGGAAATCTGTCCTTTACAATAACTTTGTTAATTTTTCTATAATCAATACAAACACGAGCAGTGTTGTCCTTCTTCCTAACCACGACCACTGGACTTGCAAATTCTGATGAACTCGGTTGCACTATACCATCCTTAATCCATGCTTTTATTTGCTCCTCCACTTCATTTCTCTCATGTATAGGAAGTCGTCTAGGTCTTTGAAAAATTGGAGTTTCATCCGTTAATACAATTTTCATCTGGATATTTGTAGTTTCTGTTTTTATTGGCTTATATTGGTTTATAATATAAGCTATATTTTTCTTTTGTTCTTCATTCAAAATGTGACTCAGATCTATCTTATCTGTCCTCTTCTCTTCACATTCCATATTCATTAGGAAGTTTTCTTGTATTGTTTTTGTAATTTTACTTTATCTGAAGTTATATGAATCTCTGCCATATTAAGAATGTCATTGCCAATGACTGTGTGCATCTTCAATAGAGAGGTTGGAACTACGTGAAAACTGATATTAAAATCATCGTCATCTATCTTAACCGTTGTTACGAATGAACCAATAGTTTCTATATTATTTTCTCCTATTCCGGTTAAACAAATTTTTGGAGCTGTTAACAACGGCGAACCTAACTTCTTGTAAATATCTTCTCTAAGTACACTTACATCTGCTCCTGTATCTACTAGGGCTAATATTTCTTGCTTCTCAATTATTATTTTAATATGGTTGACGGATTTAACAATTATGCTATTCATCTGTTGTTCTTTTCTTCGATTTACCTTAAAAGTGCAAGATGACGCTATATGACCAAAACGGTTACAGTTGAAACATTTCTGCCCTCTTAATTTATGAGGACATTCCTTTGTTCGGTGGCTCTTTTCACCACAATTAAAACACTGGATTACTGACTCTCTTTCTCCGTTTGTAATTTTTCTTGTTTTTCCGTCTTACATCTTGCGTTAAATTGAAATTCACTTCTGCCAGGACCAAATTCGTGACTTAACGATTTAGATTTAATTAAGGAATACATCTTCATTTTTCTTTAAATTCATTAAAATTCTTAGCTGTAAAGTACAATTTTGTCAGCTGTCTTGTCTGGTATTCCATCTATAATATACTGCAACACTTCTTCTTCAATAACCGCTCTACTCGCTATTTCTCTTAAGATAAGTGCATATTCTTGTAAAGTTTCTTCTTTCTTTTTCTTTCTTGTCATCAAAAGTTTATGTACCTCGGCACTATTGGTTTTAACTTGAAATTCTTCCAACAATCGTTTCTTTAAGTGCGTCCATGTTCTTATTCCTGTTTCAGAATTGATGAAAAGTTTTGCTATTCCTTTTAGACACTTTTTAGCATAAATCAACTTTTGTAAGTCATTCCATTTTATTAAATCTGCAATTTCTTCAAAATCAATTATCCATTTTTCAATTGGATATCCGTCTTTACCATCATAAGGTCTAATAGAATCTTCAACATCTCTAAAAGTCAAAACGATCGATTGCGAGTGAGACGCGACGGTATTGGGAGTATTCACATCAGCACATGTGTTTGCAATCGTTTCCTCTTCCCGGTCACTCTCTTCATCGTTTTCTTCTTCATTGTTTTGACTGATTTCCGGGTTAACGAAATTTTCAAGAAACAAACATATCCTACTGGCTATTTCTTCATGACTACCTGAATAATCCAAATCAAGTACGTGACAAGCAGCAACAAGATCGGCTGTGGTCAACTTTTCTTTGATATCGTTCATTTTTTAGTTGTCTAGAATCTTCGTCAAAATTGAAAACCTTGAAATTGTCTCAGCTTACGTCTTACTTGACGAGATTGACCTTCTGAACCAAATATAATTATATGCAAAGTTTGTACTGATTTAAGAGAAGCATGTTTCAAATTATACTCAACTTTTGAAAAACTTCCTAAAGTTGACATTTCGCTATCTAATTCCGAAGCTTCCCTTCAATAATTTGATCTTTCGATCCTCTCACACCTTCCGATCCTTTTAAATCTTACGATCGTTTGATCCTCTTATACTTTTCACTTCTTTCGATCCTCTTGAACTTTGTAATGTTCTTGAACCTTGCGATTCTTTGGATCTTCTTGAATCTTGATTCTCTTGAGTCTTGCAAACTTCTTGAGTCTCTTGAGTCTTTTGAACCTCTTGAGTCTCTTGGTCTTGCGATCCTCTTGATTCTCTTGGGTCTTGCGATCCTCGATCCTCTTGATTCTCTTGGGTCTTGCGATCCTCTTTGATTCTCTTGGGTCTTGCGATCCTCGATCCTCTTGATTCTCTTGGTTTGCAGTCGGTTGAGCCCCCAAAAATTGTAGGAAATGCTTGGTTTAAAGAACTTTTTATTGAACGTCTATTTTTTTTTGACAAGTTTTCGGACAAGTTCTATTTCATTCCAAACAACTATTATTTTTTTTCAATTAGTTACGGTGTCACCGCCATCTTTTCCTACATGTATATCATACATATATTACTTACCAACAATCTCAATATTTTTAATGAATCCGTATTTAAACTTTCATGTAACCGCTACTGACTCACATATTTGTCAGAGCGCAAGTTTTCGAAATCGATTTTAGATTTAAAAAAAACACGAAGTTACAAAACTAAACTTTACTGTGCGAAAGCTTAGATTTTAACATCACTCTACAAAAGTAAAATGCATAATGCATAAAAATACAATGTCAGCAGACCTTGACCGCCTTCGCATGGGAATTTGCTTATCTTATGTAATTACAGATGCTGCTGGTATCATAACTCCTCTGGCCCTAGATGGAAACATCTTCTTGGGGGTTGAAGGACAAGGGATGTTTTCGTTTTTCTTGCGATTTCACCTTTCTCTCTTCTTTAACTTGCTGTGGATTACTTCTTTCTTCCTTTCTTGAGGTTTTCCAAATTTTGCAAAAGTATTGAAGTATTTTCCATGAAAATAACAAACAAATTATTACAATGACAATTACTGTCCAAATACTGATTGGTCTTTCATGAATTTTTACGTTATTGATTTTATTTACTTCTTCCTTTAAATCTTGAAGGTGAGTATGAATAGCCGTTAGGTTGTTGAACTGACCTCTTCTATCTTCTCGGTTTGGAACTTGCTTTCTTCTTTCATTTTAATATTAAAATCATTTTCTAATTGAGATATTTTAGGAAACTTTAATGTTTGCTTAGATTCATATGACCTTAATATTAATTGATTAATTTCTACAGAACAACCGTCTGTTAATTTTAACATGTAGGATCCTTGAATATTTTCTACTTCTTGATCTTTTTGACATTTTTTATGAATTTTACTATTTTCTGGTGCAACTAATATCCATTGATTGTCAACTAATTTCGTAATTTTGATTTCTTTTAAGATTTCAACAATTTGAATGCAAGTTTCATATTTATTAGAATAGGTAAGCAATTGAATTTCGCAAGGTGAATTTTCAGTTATTAATCTGTTTTCCTTATGGTCACAGATGTATTCTTTTAAATTTATCTCCTGACATTTATTGTCTGATTGTACAAATTTTAATTCATTGATCGCTAAATATTTAGAGGTAGGTATTATTGATTTGTAATAGGTAGTATTGACTGGTAAAGGCAAGGAATGTAATTGATAGTAATTATAGAGTTCGGGTTCAACTAAAGGAACTAGAATCACAAAGGTAATTATGTTATTTTTAATATAAGCTTTTATCTTTAGTAAGTTACTTAATTGGTGAACATTCATTGCCAAAGATTTTACTGGTAATTTGTTAGAAATTATCTGTTCATCAATCATTAAGATTTCGTTCAATAATTCATCAGTATTAATTATAGATGAATGAAATATTTGCATTTTTGCGAATGTAGTTGCCGTTATCAAAGTTTCTAATAAATTATTGATTGTATTTGTTAAAAAGATCATTTGATTAAAAATCGCGTGAATTTGCAATTGCCATTCTTGTCTTGCTAATTTATTATTTATTTCGCTTAATTTACGTTCAACATAAGTGATTATATTTATCTTCTATTCTATTGGCTTCTAATATTAAAGCGTCTAAATTGTAAATATTTACAAAGCTCCAATACGTATCGACATTCCATGCTGTACCTAATCTAAAGGGTAATAAGCCTGTAGTCGATTGTATTTTATTTAATTCAATGTCCCCGGCTGATCGCTCGGCGTTCCCGACGAGGAATCTGGAAAAATACCAAACTTCAGATTTCTGACATGTATTTTTCTTTCTTTATTTTTCTTATCAATTATTATTGCAGTTCCGTTAGCAAATAATTTCTTGATTTCATACGGCCCTGAATATTTTGGTGTCATTTTATTTTTATATTTAGCCAGACGTTTGACATATACTTCCTATCCAACCTGTAGTGGTTTTGCTTCCAATTTTTCATTGCGTTTCTTAATTACTTTTTCTTTTTGAATTTGCATTTTATCTCCCAATCTTTCATACAGAATTTTTAATCGATTAACATGTTTGGTTAAATAGTTATTATAAAATTGCTTATCGTAACAAACGTCAAACGGATCATGTGTTTTAGTGTGTCCCAATATTAGTTCGAGTGGAGTTAATCCTATGGTCGTATGTGTTGTGTTATTATATGCAATAACCGCCAATTTCATTAATTTATCGGTATCGTCATCCTTATATTGTTCTTTTAATAACCTCATGTGTTCTAGTAAGGTCGAATGTAATCGCTCAACATTACTATTTGAATTTGGATTATGTGGCGTTGTTATATGAGTTTTCACTTTATGTTTATCTAATAATTCGGTAACTAAATCATTTGTAAATTCAGTTCCTGCATCCATTACAATTTCTTCCGGTACTCCGTAAAGCGAAAAATATCGCGTCCACTAATTCAACTGAATTTTTACTTTTTATTGAAATTGCTTGTGCAAACTTAGTGAAAGCGTCAATAGCTGTCAAATATGTTTTACCCCCTATAACAAATGTATCTAAATGTACTTTTTGGAAGGGTTGATCTATTTTTTCAGTTAAATTTAATTCCGGATGAGGCATTTGCCTATCGTATTTACTTCTGTTACAATTTTCATAACGTTTTATATAAATCGTTACCGTTTCTTTCATTTTCGGCCAATAATAACGACGTTGTAACTGCGATAATGTTTCTTTTATCCCACGATGGTTTGTCTTTCCTTCGTGATAGTTTCTGATCTTTTCAATTTGATCTTGCACATTATTTATGATTTCTACTTTTCTTAAACAACGATATAATTTTGGACCGTTATCGTTAAAGTTCTGTAAGTAAACTTGACAAAATTCTTTATACAATGCGTCCTGTTTAAAATAGAGATAATCCCCCCTATTCTGTAACTCAAATCGAATCGAAATCAATGAATTTGACAGATCAGATCGTAATGTAGTGGAATTAGTAAGCGGTAATTCTGTTCGATTTCTATATCAAAAGGTTTTATAGAATGATAAATAGCTGATCCCTTCTACTTTCTTTACGGAATACCAGAGACCATATTCAAGAAATACAATAGAAGTTGAATATTTTCATTTAAAAACATTCCGATTTCTGTCATAGATTCCGATTCGATTGAAAAAAATTACAGAATAGGCCTGAATGTTTATCTGTTGTCATGTATTCACGCATAAATTCAAATATTTGTTCGTTATTATTTTCGCGAGGTATGTGAACTTCGTAAATTTTCTTATCTTGATCTAAACGAAATAATACTTTGACTTCATTTAAGTAAGTGTATTCAATAAAATATTGAGGATTTTTAATATCGATTGCTTCATAGGAGGACTAGGGTTAAAAAAATTGCATTGTATGATGTTTATATGTAGATACAATCCAAAAGTGTTTTTGATTCTACATTATTTAGAAAACAATGAACATTATTACTGTTTATATTATGAAACAGGGACGGGGGAAGTTTGATCATGTCATGCTTTTACGCTTTTTACATAACAAGTGAGAAGAAGAAGGGGGAAGTTTGATCATGAAGTCAATTTTGATTTTTCATAAAAGTCGCACATCACTTTAAAATTCATCAGTTTTGAGACAAGTCGCAAATCACGTCAAAAATTCGTAACCATTTGAAAGAAATTACCGGATCTGGTGTAAAATCACCGACTTGGCAACACTGGGCCGCGTCGGCGGTTTTGTCGCTATATGGGATGCATCACGCGATAGCTACAATCACAACGCCCTCACTGGTCTATTTTTCCAACTTCTTACTATAAACTACAGTTTCCTTTATCACAATGAATTATTTAATTTTCCTAATATTTACAATTCTAATTCTTATTTTCTATGTATTTACACCTTAAAAAATCTAAATAATTTATTTACAATAAATAGTTAATTTTAAATAGATTATTTCTAAAAAATTTACTAAAAATTAAGAACTTTGGAAAGACAAATTTGATTTAAAGAATTTCTTAAATAAATCTTCTAAAATACGTTTAGTACAGTATCCTTTAATTTATTTTATTATTTTCAATTTTTTTTCTTATTTTAAAAAAATTGCAAAGAAATACGCATGGTTCATTAATACGGTAGTAGGGGAGAGTTGCGTATATTGGACCGGCTCCTAAATTGGACCGCTTTTGAATAAATAAAAATAAACTAGAAACTTCAATAACAGTAAGCACTACATAAACCTCAGATGGTACTGTATTAAACAATGTTTCTGCAAGTACTTTTTTTTAATACCGATAGATACTTCTAGTTGGTTTTAATTTAAATTGAATTGAAGTGGTCCAATTTTGGAGCCGGTCCAATATACGCAACTCTCCCCTATGTATCACGAAGTAATCTGCGCTCTGTAAAATTAATGTTGTCTCGGGCCCAACTATTTCTCGCCCATGATTATTAATTAAGTAATGTTGGAAATGAACGGTAACCAAGACACACGGGTAGATTTGTACTTTAAATAATACAAAAACAGTAGCATAGAATATTTTTTTATTTATAACATGATTTAAATGAAAGAATTACAACAGATACATTGTTTATTAACACTAAATTTTGAGTAATATTTATCTTTATGTTACATTCTACATATAAATATTTTAAATCTTATTATTAATTCTTAAATAAATTTACTACTATGTTTTCATTTTCCATTTAGAATCAAAGCACTTAGAAACAAAAAAAAAACAAAACATAAAAAAAATTAAATAAGAAAGTAAAGGCAAATACTTTTTTTTGTTAAATTTAATTGTCCATGACTATATTTTTAAACGAGCTAAACACTAGAAAATTGTTTAACGGTAGTTCAACTTAAAGAAAACTTAAAGAAACTTGTGTTTGTTTGTAGTTTTTGAAAAAGAGGCCCGGTTAAAACATTTTAGACTACATTTTAGAATAATTAATCAGTTTAATTTTTTTTTTTACAAAATGAATGGTACGGTTATGCTGAATAGTAAGAGCCCAAAAGTCATGTGTCCGTAATTATGAGTTGATTACGCATTGCTGTATTGTATAACTGCATCTGTACAACAACAGTACATTATCGATTGCATTTAACAATGTCTTCTTTTATTGCGATTTCGAGGTATCAACACCTTTATACTAAGAATAGTAAAGGATGCTGTGATTTTAGAAATAATTAAAAAATAATCTCTTCTCACAATTATTGTAAATCCGCATACGTATTTCGGCAGCTATGCTGCCATTAAATTTAGCTGCCCAAATACGTATCTACGGATATACAATAATTGTGGGAAGAGATTATTTTTTAAATAACACATTATGTAATCCAAGTCCTTTTAATCTTAAGTCAAACTTAAAGCCAATGACTGTTAAGGATCCCACACACCAAAGCGGTACATCGGGTGCGGGAGCGGGAACGAACGCAACGCGGAATTGAATTCTGTGGCCAGATATCGCTTTCATGTAAACGCTTAGATAACCCGCCACAGAATTCAATCCCGCGTTGCGTTCGCTCCCGCTCCCGCTCCCGCCGCGCCGTACCGCTTTGGTGTGAGGGATCCTTTATTACAACGTGTGAAGGTTAATTAATCATGAGTGGTTGTAGTTTGTTATATATGACTTGTCTTTACTTTATAATTGTTGATACATTATTTTAAATTTTGTGTACAAATTGTACTTAATACTTATTTTTCATCTAATCCTTCAAGAATTGCTTGAATTTCCTGTAGACTCTTTCCCGATGTCTCTGGCAAATATTTATAAACAAAATATCCGGCGTATAAACAAAAAGCACCAAACAACCAAAATGCATAACCATTTCCAATCTGTTCAGATAGAGTTGAGAAATATTTCGTAATAAAAAACGAAAGAGCCCAGCATCCTGCTGCAGTAACTGTAGAAGCTGTAGACTTTACGCTTGCTGGAAATAATTCACCCATAACCGCCCACGGCAGAGGTCCAAAGCCCATACAATAAGTGGCATTGTATGTTATCAGACAAAGGACTGGTAACCAGAATAGACTTTGTACGTCTTCCTTGTTTTCCATTTGTCTGAAATAATAACCTAAAGCAAAATGGGATAAACACATCCCTGCGGCTGAAAGAAGCAGCAGAAACCTTTTTCCTTTCCTGTCGACTAAAATCGGAGTTACGCAGCTAAATATAACTTGCACCATTCCGATTATTATAGTTGAAATATCCGGGGGTATCGTGCTACCCGTAGCTTTGAATATCATTTCCGTGTAAAACAAAATAACGTTTATGCCAGAAAACTGTTGCAGTGCTACCAGTCCCACAGAAAGTATCATTGCCTTTTTTAGACCTTTCGATTTAAAAATGTCTGAAAAGTTGGCTTTACTTGCTTTTGATTCTGCTATGGTGGCTTTCACTAATTCCATTTCTTGTTTCACTCCGCTAATTGTCTTGGATCTAATTTTACTCAACGATTTTTCTGCTTCTGCTTCATTATCAGCTGCCACCAAGTAATATGGACTCTCAGGAATGAACATATAAAATAGAATCAGAAAAGCCGTGGGGACCACAGAACAAACCAAATTAAATGACTTCACATCAGTGTAAGGGCCAACAGAATAAGAAAACAGCAAACCGATAGTGATGAAAAGATTCATCAATGAGCTGAGAGCTCCTCTAACAGAATCCTCCGATATTTCGCCTACGTACATTGGTAGTACCGTAAAAATTCCGCCTGTGCCGAAACCGCATAGAAACCTAGCTGCATAAAAGAGCAAAACTTTGTCGGCGTAAGCAGAGCATACAAATGCTACAATAAAGGGAGCACATGTTAGGAGGAGAGTAAGTTTTCGGCCAATTTTGTCCGCTGCTGTACCTGCAGCGAATGGTCCCAATGCAGCTCCAACAGGTAGCAAAGAACCTATCCAGGATGCTTCATCTGGTGTCGCAGGTTCTAAAAGTGGATTTGACGTTGAGTTTCCAGTCAATTTTGGTAGCACTGGTGATGTCCAGCCAAAAGCAAGGCCGCAAGACAGAGCTGCTAAATTAACTGAAAAATAAAATAAGATAATTAAAATTAAGGAAGGTTTAATACATTAAAAGCTCGCAAATTGCAAACAAGATGAACATATACAATTTCATTAACTCAAAAAATAAAACTGTAATTAAAAGAAAAAAAAATAACTTGAGACAGAAACGTTTTACTAGAACTTCAACTAATTCATCATATTTAATTTTAGAAATTGCAATAAATAATCTTTATTCACGACCGAGAGTAGAGAGCAATTTCTATGACACCAAAATAGTGACAGATATAGCATATTTACTCCCTTGGGAGAGAAATGATATTTCTCTCTTTTTTTCATTATTTTATTTAATTTTATTATAATTCTTTATCTTGAAGGTTGTTGTAATTCTACTGATGATGCTTTAAGCGAAACCGGTCTAGAAAAGAATAAAACATATTTATTGCAGTACAAGACTTTTCTTATCACATATTAATTAAATTATTACTGCAAATATCATGGAGAACATATCTAATATTCTCTTGGTTATTTTTAAAAATGTTCACGTCAAGTATCCAGCAAATGCTTATCTTACCTATAAGTATTTATTCATGTCGATAACCAAATCAAGAGAGAATTTTGAAAAAACTTAAAAAGTAGCAAAAAGGAGCAAAAAGTAGCACTTCATTGGACAAAATTATTTAAAAAAAAATTACTGGCTAATATTATACATATAACTCGTAAAAACATCTAATTTGATTATGTTTGCCTCTAATATTTCATCTAAATCCATTTCTTCGAATAGTAAAATATACAATAACCTGAAACTAGTAGTTAAATTATCATATTTAGGTTTAGAAAAGAAAGTATTATTAAATAATTACAAAAAACTGTACTTAGGTACTTTTATATATTTATTAGGTAATTTGAAATTAAATGTTAGAATAATACAAACACATACTCGTTCTCCTGAGAATTGAAGTTCTACTACCACCAGCCAGTAGAAACAAGTTCTCATGAGGTTCACGCGATAGGATCTAGTCAATTTTTCAAGAATAGCGTCTGTAGGTTTTCGAGAGAAATCCGCCTACTTCTCACGAGAAAATAGTATGAAATTATTTCAAGAATACAGCTCCAGAGCAAAAGATAAAAGCAGAACCTGATCTGTCGCTATCAAGACGTGTTCGAGGTAGAAAATGGGCCTAAGGGAAGAACTGACATCGTCAAACACAAGATAGAGACCGGAGAAGAAAGACCTATCCGTCAAGCTCCAAGAAGGTTACCATTAGCGAAGCGGGAAGAAGCAGAACGAATTATTCGTAAGATGGAAAAAGACAATGTAATTGAGCCATGGAGCAGCCCATGGGAGTCACCGGTAGTGCTTGTGAAGAAGAAGGATGGATCCACACGATTCTGCGTAGACTATCGATTGCTCAACAACGTCACCAAGAAGGACAGTTATCCTCTGCCACGGATTGATGATACCCTGGACACTCTGGCCGGCTCAAAGATCTTCTCGACCTTGGATTTAAAGAGTGGTTATTGGCAAGTGGAACTAGCGCCTGAAGATCGAGAAAAGACGGCGTTTTCCCTTGGTATGGGTCTAAGGCAATTCACGGTGATGCCATTCGGGTTATGTAATGCCCCAGCGACATTCGAGAGGCTAATGGAGACGGTTCTGAAGGGTCTGTCTTGGACAACATGCATGGTATACCTGGACGACATAATCGTGGTGGGAAAAACGTTCGACGACCACCTGAAGAATCTGGAAGGAGTGTTCCAGCGGCTTCGCGGAGCTGGACTAAAGCTCAGTCTCGAGAAGTGCCACCTGTTCCAGAAGGAAGTGAATTATCTAGGCCATATTGTAAATGGGAGTGGAATCGCCGTGGACCCAGTGAAGATTCAGATAGCGAAAGACTGGCCAACGCCCAAGAATAAACACCAGATAAGGAGTTTCCTATGCCTGTGCACTTACTATCGGCGCTATGTTCCCGAATTTGCAGACATCGCTAAACCGCTGACAAAACTCATCGAAGAAGGACTCTCGTTTGAATGGGACCAACACTGCCAAATTAGTTTTGAGCAACTAAAACAGTACTTGATAAGTGCTCCAATTCTGAGCTACCCGCTCCCAGAAGGCAAGTTCGTCGTTGACACAGATGCTAGCAACGTTGGTATCGGTGGCGTACTCTCCCAGATACAAGATGGGCAAGAGAAGGTGATCGGCTATTTTAGTAAAGTCCTGTCAAAGCCGGAGCGAAATTATTGCGTCACTAGAAGGGAATTGCTAGCCGTGGTAAAAACGATAGAACATTTCTACAAGTACTTATATGGCAGACAGTTCTTCCTGAGGATGGACCATGCCGCTTTAAAATGGCTCCTCCGATTCAAGAATTCTGAAGGACAAGTCGCACGATGGATCGAACAACTTCAGGAATACGATTTTGAAATTCAGCATTGGGCAGGAACTAGTCATAGAAATGCCGATGCTTTGTCGAGAAGACCTTGTGCTGAGGACTGTAAGCACTGTAGTCGTCTGGAGGAGAAAGTAGCCACGACTGCGAGGACGGCCGTTGTAGACGACAAATGGCAAGGTGAAGAATTGCGGCGAGACCAGGAGAACGATCAGGATTTGAAACTGGTGCTGGAATGCAAAAGTAGGGAGGCAAGGCCTACTTGGGAAGAGATAGCACCATATGCACCATCCGTAAAATCGTACTGGGCGCAATGGGACTCCATAGTGCTGGAACATGGTCTTCTGAAACGAACCATCGAGAACCAGGAAGGCACGGAACAGAAGACACAGTTACTGATCCTCAAAAATAGGGTGCCGGAAGTTCTGAGGGAACTTCACGATGGAACTTCGCGCGGGCATCTGGGGATCAAGAAGACTATGGAAAAGGTGCGCGAGCGATTCTACTGGGTAAACTGCAAGGAAAGTAAAGAACTGGTGCAGGAAATGCGTAGTCTGCGCAGCCAGTAATGGCCCCAACAAACCAGGCAAGGCTCCCATGAAACAGTTATGACCTTTTTTATCAATTATATGATTATTATAAGCACACTTGATGCGTACGGCTCTCAGGGTTATTTCGTGAGCAGAAAGGTTCGTGGGTTCAATTGTTTCCTTTACTTTAAAATGATAACAGAATATTTGAATTCTTAAAAACTCGTGATAATTAAACAGATTAAATTGGTACTGGTTTATATTTAAGATGTTCTGGAAAGGCGCCACAAAATTTTTATAATAAAAGAAAATACTGAAAAAATTAAAGGGGAAAATTTGGAAACCCCATGTTATATACGTAATAATTAAAATAAAAACACAAAACCTTTTGATTCTAAATTTCAGTTTAATATCTGTCTGTAATATTGAATTGAATAAGTGAAAAATCGTTAATATAAATTGAATTATTGAAATATGGTATTATTAAAGGACAATGTAAATAATATTTTAAACATACAACGAATTTTGCAAGATTTAGGTACCTCGTGAAGCTTCAGTCAGTTTACAACTGCTTATAATTTATAATTTAAAATAATTAAAGTTGTGAAAAATTTAAATATGAAACAATTAATTAAATTAGAGTGATGACAATAATAAAAAAATGAAATGAATTTAACATAAATAATTATTTAAAAAAAATTATTTTAAAGTGAAATTATTGTTAAACAAATTAAAATTTAAAAGCAAGGGCAAAAATATAGTGAAACTCAAAATTATTATTTATAGTTGGACGTTCGATGAAAAATTGTACACATGACGTAGGAAAATTCCGTGGCAATAAAGGAAATACACAAGATGATTAATTGCATTATAAAAACCTGTAGCCTTCATGTTGCGAAGATGGTGTTCTTGGGCATTGGGTATTTTAGCGTCACCAAGCCTTCGGCTGAAGTATAATTTGCAGACCACTAAGCCATGTACCAAGGGGCGGTGTATCGCGAGGGTTCAGCAAGAAAACGGACGTCGACGGGCTCAGGAATCTCGTGCGCCACGAGGTGCCATGTGTACGGGCGATCACGGAGAATTCTTGTTTTTATCTTATCCAAATCGGAATAAAATATATTTAGCTCTTATGGCTTTATATTTGGGGGATCATATCCCTATCCATACCAAAAACCCTACGATAAAAACAAATCGTAGGAACGTGCTTATCCAACAGAAACGGACACGAACAAATAACAATTAATTTTGAAAAATAAAGGAAGAAAATATCTTACCTTAATTTTTAAGGGTTTCACATTGAACTTAAATTATAGAAACATGTCCGATGACACTTGAAATTTACATTTTACTTAAATTGAAGACGGTTTCTTAAACCACCATGATTACATTCCAACCGTAAATTTAGAATGACCCCTAAAAGAAGTCGGTCTCCTAATCTCGATTCTGGAAATTTGAATTGCGCGCAAACTTTCACGCTAAAGAAGACACCCATTAGTTAGGCTAATGTACAACAGAAGGCAGTAGACGTTAGATATGAGTCGATAATTTTTATTGAATTGTAGATCAAACTAAGGGAATTGAAATCGATAATTAGCACTTAAATAATTAACAAACATATAATAAATGAATGAAAATGCAATTGGAAGATTTATTGTCTAAATAAATGTTACACAGTATAACGTGGGAAGTCCTTTTGAAAGAGTTGCCATAGATGTAGCCGGCCCATTTCCACAAACGAATAGTGGAAATAAGTACATCGTCGTGGTGATGGATTACTTTAGCAAGTGGGTTGAAGCATACGCTCTACCAAACCAAGAGGCAATAACTATTGCTGAAGTCCTTGTCCGAGAATGGATCAGTCGGTATGGTGCGCCCATGGAGCTGCATTCAGATCAAGGGAGGAACTTTGAATCGGCTTTGTTCAAGAAAGTTTGTACTCTGCTCGGCGTCCGGAAAACTAGAACGACTGCGCTTCACCCGCAGTCGGACGGAATGGTGGAAAGATTCAACAGAACCATCAACCGACATATGTCCAAGGTCGTCTCCGATCATCAGAGAGACTGGGACACGTACATTCCACTTTTTCTACTGGCATACCGTTCGTCCATTCATGAGACCACAGGAAAGACTCCAGCAAAAGTGGTATTTGGGCGAGAGCCAAGACTGCCCTGCGACCTGAAGTTCGGCGTGAAGCCTAGTGAAATCCCTGCCGACGAAGACTACGTGAGCGGTCTACGCAGGAAAATGGACGACATTCACAATCAAGTGCGTCACAATATACAGACGGCCAGCGACCGAATGAAGGAGCATTATGACATCAATGCTCAGAATGGGGGATACCAACCTGGAGCACTGGTCTGGCTTTACAATCCTCAAAGACGTCGAGGTCAAAACAAAATCTAGTCATAAATTTCGTCGCTTAACTTTATTGCCCCCGTGCAGCTGTGTTCCATTCATAAATCAATTTAGACTGCCACGCGCCAGTTTGGTTTCACAATTCCGCGGCGTTAAGGCCCTTGCCTTGCAGCCACAAAGTTTCTGAGGGGCCAAAGGGTGAGGGGAAGGAACAGTCAGTAGGCGTGTCGCTGATGAACCCCCACCAAAAATTTTTGCAGATTTTTAGACGAGTGCATGTGTCTGTCGCCGTTGAAGTTTACTACCTACATGCTAACTATTGACCAACGAGTTAAAAGTAACAGGATAGAGTCATACTAACAGTCGTTTCTCGTCCAAACTGGTCACTAAATATGACCACTGTATGTCATATGCCCGTATGCATAGTCAGAGCTCAAGCATAAGTACGAGCTTAAGCAAGCGCTGGGTAACAATTTGCCTATGCCAAGTGCTACTCGACGCATGCTTCGTGCATAAGTTCGTGCTTATGCTTGAGCTCTGACTATGCATACGGACAATAGGAGCACAGAGTCGTTTTACAAAATTCTGCAAAATCAACGGTTCATCATTGTTTATAATACACTTACTACATTAAATTTAGCTAAATAAGATTTGAGAAATGTCAATTGTATTCTATACTCTGGAGATTAGCTCTTCAAGAGCTAACCAAAACTGCAATAAAATCTGTAGTCAGCTCGTATATGTAATTGTGAGACAAGTTGTTTTAGTTTTTCATTAATTCAAATCGGCCTTCTTGTGGCGTTTCTTTTTAAAATTATTTCTTCACTTTTTATGGGAAAGTATGGAAAAGGAAGTTTCATATTTCAAAGTAAGACAAAATATCTGGTATTGGTGCTTGTGTCCACATCATGTTGACGCAAATACCTAGACCAACAAAATCTTGACCGTAAAATCGGTGTAGTAAAAAATGTAAATACATATTGTACTATACAGGTTGTTACAAATTCGATGCTCACCATTGGGATCTCGAAAAAGGTAACAGGTACGAAGTCAGTTAAACAGGGGCAAAGTTGCATTTTTTAATGCTGAATAATAATCCATTTTGAAAAGTATTCTACGACTTGTCATTTTTAAAATTTTTCCAAAAAAAACGAAAAACTCAATTTTCTCTTTAATTTTTTTCTGAAGTTATTATTGTAGGGATCACAAGAAAATTTACATTCTATAGGTACTTTCTTGAACTCTTTACGAAAAGGTATCATTAGATTTTATTTAAAACGTTTCGTCTCGTACTGACCATAATCAACTTCATTTTTTCTTATGGCAGTCACAATGAACTTTAGCATCAACTTTAGCCCGGTTTAAACGACTTCATACCTCTTACGTTTTCGATATCAAAATGGTGAATATCGAATTTGTAGTAGCCTGTATATTCTGTTTTGCTTATCTTGTAAGTTGTATTTTCATCTTAGTCGCTCCCATTTTTTTTCGGTACTCTGGATTTCTTATCGGTAAATTTGGGAAACGAGGATCTATTATTTCTGACAAGCAATCGAAATAAAACATTTCCAAATGTTTCCTCATTTTGTTTTCGCAGAAATCATCATATCTTTTTTTGGCATAGAATTTGTAATGAAAAACTTATTGTATTGTAAATAAGTATGTACAGTCAGATAATAAAAAAACGCCTCCCCCATAAAATGGTAAGCCCCTTCCACTCGTTTGTCTGCCTGCTCGGCAAAGTGCTATCGCACTCTATGGGAGAGACATCTTTTTATTACCTGACTGTACATACATACTGGGTAATTCCAAAAAGGCGAATAAGCTTTCCAGTACGTTACTCTAGACACTTCAGAGAGTACCAGTAAAATGTTAAAAAGACTCTAAACACAATTCTTTTGTTTTGAGCAATTTTTGTAAGTTTAAGTTTTATTTAAGTTCATAATTCAATGAGTTCCTTCTTCAATTTTGCGTGGAACAAACAATAAATGCAATAAACTTTACGTATTCAAGCTTTATTGTGAATTCTAAGAAGTTAAAACAAAAATTTGACTTTTTTAACATTTTACTGGTACTCTCTTAAGTGTTTAGAAAAGAGCTTATTCGCCACTTTGAATCACCCTATATATTCCATGTAACTGCAAATTTACCTTTTCAACAAGCATTCCAAGCGGTGTCCAAAAAATAAAATAACATTTCTTTTATTGGTAACGTGTTGGAATGCTCCAGAACAAAATGTTAGGATGCTCCGGAAGTTTAAACTAGGTGGACTGTATAATGTACTGCAGAGACGATAGTAACAACTTTGACTTCGTTCCTTTTCAAATTATATTTTATTTTGGCACAAATTACAGTTTGCTTTACAATGTATTGAAAAACTCGTTTCTAATAAATAATATGTTTCTTTAGCCTACTTTTATAAATTATAAAATGCATGACTTTCATGCTGTGATCAGCGCACCCTTAATATAGAATTTATTCTGTTCCGAACAACCCGCCGCCCTTGAAAGTACCTCTTTCAATAAAGAATAATAAATAGAGTAATAATGAAAATGAATCTTTCAAATATGATTTAAATAATTGAAATGTTAATATATTTAACTAATAATAGGTAAAATGTAAATTTTAGTCAAGGGACGCTGATAAATGCCATTTTTAGTTTTAACGCTAACAACTCTTATAACTCCATCCTTGCCAGGGTGAACATTCACAATGCGACCTAATCTCCAGTTAAGAGGAGGTATATTATTTTCCTTAACCATTGTGCCTAATTCTATCGCACCTTTCTGAGTACACCATTTAGTTCTAGGCTGTAACTGAGATAGGTATTCCATTGACCACTGACGCCAAAATCCTTGTCTCACTTTCTCCAGTAACTCATACCTGGCTAGTCTATTGTCGGGTATATTTTCAATATTTCTTTGGGGAATTGCTGTAAGCGGTTGACCAATTAAGAAATGCCCTGGTATTAATACTTCTAAATCAGATGGATCAGTCGATAAAGGAGTCAAGGGCCTAGAATTAAGGCAAGACTCTATTTGTACGGGTAAGGTATTAAGTTCTTCGAAAGTTAAAAGAGATGATCCAATGACACGTGTTAAATGATATTTAGCTGATTTCACAGCAGCTTCCCACAAGCCACCCATGTGAGGAGATGCTGGAGGATTAAAAATCCACTTTATTGATTGCAGTGATAAGAAATTGTGAATGTTTCTTTTCTTCATTCTTTTCTAAAATTCATACAAATCTCGAAGAGCTTTACGAGCACCGACGAAATTTGTACCTCTGTCAGAATATAAACTAATACATTTACCTCTTCTAGCAATAAATCGCTTTAACGTGTTAAGAAATGAATTTGTTGACAAATCAGATACAAGTTCGAGATGAGTTGCCTTTGTCGCAAAACAAATAAAAATACATAAATAAGCCTTTCCAGTCTTATTTCTACTTATTTTAATAGAAAATGGGCCTGCGTAATCTACTCCTGTGTGACTGAATGGAGGAGACGGTTGGACACGCGAACAAGGCAAACTTCCCATAATATATTCTAACTGCTGAGGACGAGCCCTAAAACATTTTATACATTTATACAAGATTCTTTTAACAGTGCTTCTTCCAGCGATCGGCCAATATCTTGTCCCAACAGAACATAAGGTAGCTTGAAGGCCGGAGTGAAGATTTCTTTCATGTTCTTCTCGAATTATAAGCACTGTAAGAGGATTATTACTTCCAAGAATAATAGGATGCTTGTGCGAATAGTTCAACAGAGATTCTTGTAATCTTCCACTTACTCTCAGTAATCCATGTTCATCCAAAAAAGGCGTTAGAGATAATAATTTACTCTTACGGGGTAATTGTAAATTTGATTTTAAAGCGGCAATTTCTTCGCTGAAGTCTTGGATTTGAGAAATCTTGATGAGAATCTGCAAACTACGTTCCAATTCCTTCACTGATAATGCTCCCTTTAATTTGTTATTAGCTTTAGTAGAGTTGTGTATGAATCGGAAAATCCAAAAAGTGATTCTTTTCAAACGATTAAGTGAAGAAAATCTGCTCAATAAATCAAAATCTGTAACTGCAGGCACGGACACGACCGTGGAAGACCCTTTTACTTCTGGCAACTCGTTTAAATCAAGTTGTTCCTCTGTAACAATAATAAACTCATGAGAAAGAAACTCAGGACCTTTCCACCAAATTTGACAATCAGCTAGGTGTTCAGGATTGATTCCTCTAGATAAAACGTCAGCAGGGTTTTCATTTGAGCGCACATAATGCCACTGCACTAAGTTATCCAAGTTTCGAATTTCTGCTACCCTGTTGGCCACGAATGTAGTCCTTTTGGAAGGATCTCCAGATATCCAAGCCAATGCTACTTTGGAGTCACTCCAAAGATGTATGCTGTAAATAAAAATAGTTAATGAGTTTAAAACATGTTGACATAATCTTGCCAGCAATAAACATGCGCATAATTCCAATCGCGGCAGCGTCAGTTTCTTTAAAGGAGCTACACGCGTTTTCGAACAAACTAATGAAGTTTGATACTTTTGAACTGTGCTATTCGAACTCTTCAAATAAATACAAGCCCCATAAGCCTTTTCTGAGGCGTCGCAAAATCCATGTATTTCAACGTAAGAATAATCAACAACTACTGCATGTCGAGGAATGTCCAAATTATTGATTTCATCAATATGTTTCCACCACTGCATCCATCTTGTTTGTATTCCTGAGGGAATTTCTTCGTCCCAGTCAGACTTGACTTGCCATAATTGCTGCATTATAAGCATTATGATTATTCATATTTACAGTTGGTTCTTGTCCGATGAAATTTGTATCACAAAATCTTCTAAGCGGACACTAAATCGCGCAAATATACATATATTTGCGCGATTTAGTGTCCGCTTAGAAGATTTTGTGATTATGATTATTGGTCCTAGTAGTCCAAGTGGATCGAAGATTTGAGAAATAGCTGACAGTATGTGTCTTTTGGTTAATATGAATGCTATGTTTTTAGTGTTAACATTGAATCGCAAAGTGTCATGCAATGGACTCCAATGCAATCCGAGTACTTTGGTACCCTGTCCACTAGATACATGAATCTTCAATGCCTGAAGATTCCAATAAAGATGCACAATTACTTTGCCATTTTCTTAATTCAAATTGTGCTGATTGAAGAACCTGTATAATTTCCTTTTGTAAGTGCATTGTTTCGTTCTTAGTTTGACTACCGGTGAGTAAATCGTCTACATAAAAATCGCGATTTATAACTTGATGAGCTGCTGGAAATTGTTCCTTCATATCTGATGCAGCTTGATGTAATGCCTGAATTGCCAAAAAAGAAGAGCTCGCTTCACCATAAGTTACAGTATTTAAATCATACGTCTGAATTTCTTCTTTTGGATTCCAACGCCATAATATTCTCTGCATTTTTCGCTGTTCCCTCTTGATCAATACTTGCCGATACATCTTGATGATGTCAGCTGACATTGCATATGCATGCTGTCGGAAACGAACGACAATCTGAAATAAATCTTGTTGTAACGTAGGACCTATACAGAGTACATCATTAAGTGAATAACCAGTGCTTGTCTTACAAGAAGCATCAAAAACTACTCGTAGTTTTGTGCTTGTGCTATCGAGTTTTAATACGGAATGGTGTGGTAAGTAATAAGATGGATATCCATTTTCACTACAGGTATTTTCATCTTGCCTTACGATTTCCATGTGACCTAACTTGCAGATATTCACTCATAAAATCGTGGTATTGTGTCTTCAGTTCAGGATTTCGAGAAAGCTTCTTTTCCATAGACAACAGTCTTCTTGTTGCTTCTGTCTTTGAATCTCCCAGATCACGAAAGTTGTCTTTCAATGGTAATTCTACCACGAACCTACCAGATGAATCTTCTAACATGTGTTTTCTCAAAATGAGAAATGCAGAATTGTTCTTCCTGTGTGTAATAACGTTTTGGTTGCATTTCCTCAATTTTCCAAAACTGCTCCATTTGATCTTGTAACCGCCTTTTCTTGAATAAAATAACAATTTACACTATTTCGATTCGTGTTGTGATTTTCCAAAGGCCCAGAAATGATCCAGCCTAGCTGTGTATTTTGCAAAACAGGATGTCCTTCTTGGGTTTGATTTGTCCCAAACATAACAAATCCCAAAAGATAGTAGCACCCAATAAAAATATCTACTGGCCCCGCAATGTAAAAGTTTGGATCTGCTAAATCACGTTGTGTGGAGTCTGCAAGGAACTTGATCAATTCTCACTGTTGGTAAGGACTCGGTTATTTTATCTACCATCAAAAATGACATATTTGCTTCGAAGTCATTTAATCTCGATTTTATAATTGTTTTAACTTGTTTCGTTGATGCTGCTGAAGTCTGAACAATTCCTGAAATTCTAGTTCGTATTTCCTTTTGAGGAAGTTACAAGCAGTTGCTCAACTCCTTGGTAATAAAGCTTGCTTGAGACGCAGAGTCTAAAAGTGCTCTACATTCGCGCATCTTTCCAAATTTATCCTGGATCAAAACGACTGCTGTTGCTAATAAAACTTGTACCTCACCTTTTGCTGTATGACAAAGAACATTGACCTTATTTGATATATTATCTGAATGTTGACTGTTATCTAAAATGGAAACATTTGACACATTAGTCTGTTGATTGCCAATATCAGAGGCTGATTTATTTTTATCTGAATGTAATAATGTATTGTGATGACGTCCGCATTTTTTACAAGAACCGGCAATGCAGTTCCGTCCATGATAAGCCTTCAAACAATTAAAGCAAAGTTTGAATGCCTTTGCTTTCTCATATTTCTTTTCAACTGATAACGCTCGAAAGTCAGAACATTCAAAAATTTTATGTTTTCCCTTACAAACAACGCACGTTTTATCTTCGGTCGCAACGTAAGATTGTGCTTGCCCCATTTGTTTCGAAGAATGACATTTGGGAATTATTGTTTCGCTTTTGCCTATTGTTAGCGATTTTGTACGTGAAAGTGCTTCCAAAAATGAGCAACGCGTTTTAAGAAATGTGCAAAAATCTTCAAATGTAGGAAGTTTATCTGTGTCTGCTCTTTCTGCTTCCCATTCACGTTTTGTTACATTGTCAAGTTTTGGAAGTAAAATCTGAATGAGAAGTGTGTCCCATTGATATGTAGGCTGACCTAATCTTTCTAATGTTTTTTATGTGTGTTGTACAGTGTCATATAACTGTCTAAGAGCAGTGTGAGATTCTTTTGTTATGTTTGAAATATTAAGCAACGCTTGTACATGATGTTGTACAATTGCCCTTTTATTTTCGAATCTCTCTTTGACCAAATCCCAAGCTATTTGATAATTATCTTCTGTAAGTTCAATGACTTGAATTAATGTGGCTGCCTTGCCAGTTAGAGATGAACGCAAGTAGTGCAGTTTCTGCACTCCTGCTAATGATTTATTACTATCAATGAGAGATTCAAAAATATCACGGAATGGTAGCCAATCTTCTCAATTGCCACTAAATTTAGGAAGCTCAATGATTGGTAACTTTAGAGACCTTGAAAGATTCGAATGGACTTGTAAAACTGATTGTTGCTGCTGATTTGAATGTATGGATTGAGGTTGATTGCTGATATTTTGCCCCACTTGAATATTAAGTATTCGTTTAGCTTTCGTAATCGCAGCATGAAATTCATTTTCAAATTCTTCACGTTCTATTTCCTGAATTTCATCAACATCTATGCCTTCAATTTTCGACTGAATCTCATCGAACTCATCCCAAGAGGGTTCCAGTTTTTCTAAACGAGAAGGAATTTCGAATATTTTGTCTTTATCTGTATCACATTTATTCAGAAAATTTATAAATCTAGTCAACTTAGCTTTGACAGTGCCCCTTTGACGTATGAGTTCGGTGGATTCTTCCATATTTACAAATTAAATTCTAAATTGACTTCCGACAATTAAAAACTGCTAATGATAAAACTTCTACTAAACCGCTTTTACTAAATCACTCACTGTACTGTTGATACGCTATCGCCGATTCTATTCGTCTCGATGTCTTGTGCTGAATTCACCTTTGTCGTGCCGACGTCCGGTGCCAACTGCGTCTTGATGACAATGTTTAATTATGCCCTGTTGAAGACTCGCTATTGCTACGTTGTGCCTTGTGCCAATGTTGCCCTCTCACACGTCGATGCCAAACATGTCAGTTTTATGCCTTGAGCCAATGCTGCCTCTCACAAGTCGATGCCGAACTTGCTGGTCCTGCAATGTGTGCCAATGCTGCCTCTCACAAGTCGATGCCGAACTTGCTGGTCCTGCAATGTGTGCCACTGCTGCCTTTCAGTACGTCGATGCCGAACGTGCTGGTATTTTCTTTCAAAGTTGTCTTGCCACGTCGATGCCGAACGTGATCGCTGTAGAATGTACTACGTCTCGTCGTCGCAATTGTAGTCAATCACTGGATATCCGTCTCGATTGGACTAAATGTTGGAATGCTCCAGAACAAAATGTTAGGATGCTCCGGAAGTTTAAACTAGGTGGACTGTATAATGTACTGCAGAGACGATAGTAACAACTTTGACTTCGTTCCTTTTCAAATTATATTTTATTTTGGCACAAATTACAGTTTGCTTTACAATGTATTGAAAAACTCGTTTCTAATAAATAATATGTTTCTTTAGCCTACTTTTATAAATATAAAATGCATGACTTTCATGCTGTGATCAGCGCACCCTTAATATAGAATTTATTCTGTTCCGAACAGTAACGTGAAGTCATCCTTGCACTTGGTAATAGTAATTATGAGACGTTTTTAGTTTGAATATATTGTCTTCATAAGTAGCAAATACAACCTTCTTTTGGTAAATAGCTTCGTGTGGAGTTCATGTTGACGCTATTACTTTACGCTTTATTACTTGACTTGAAAGTAACGATGTGTTTCATACGGAAAAAACAGTAACGTACGTAAAAAGATTCATTTAACAAACTATACTTTCAGATATTATCAGGAAAGTCTTAGCAAATTTAGACACCCGGTATTTTTAATTTACAATAATACTTACCTAAATGCTGTTGTATTTGTATTCGCGTGCTCTATACAACTTTCACTTGCTGCATTTTCCTTTTAATTTTTCTTTCTATGTTTTTTTTTTAATTTCAGTAATCATATTAAAATTTTAACTAATGGTATTCATTCAATTTAATTAAATCAGTTTAATTAAATCAATTTAATTAAATTGTACAATATAAAATTACGTACCAACGTTTATTATTATTAACCATTCGCATCCGCGCTTTTACGAGTCCTCTTCGTCTTTTCTAATCTATGGATTAGGATAACGACTTTTGTCTCTATTTTCTTTCGCCATTTTCATATATCAAGTGCAACCACAGCAACTTTTATAAGCAAATTTTTGCGAGATACCGGTATCTTTGTGTATGTATTCATAAGCATACCACTCCATTTTTGCGAGAAAAGGTATCATAGGGGAATCTTAGATGACGTCATTATTGAGCGTCAAATAACATACCGAATGTAACACAGGTCGCGAGGTGTGTTACTTGCGGTATGAGTATAAAGTGAGGTTAGCTCCGTAAACTTAGCAATCCACATATAAGGAATCTTTAAAACAATTATATCAAAATAAAGTGCTTTTTAGGTGTTATTTTAGTGCGCTAAAAAAAAAATTTAGTGCTGAAATGATATTACAGAAAAATAAAAAAGAATGCGGGACTGCTGAGTGTTGATAACTTGGCGGTACACAAGTTGAAAAATAAAGTTATCTAAAAAATAATTGACATAGAAATTAAGTGCTATTTAAGTATTTTCGTATTACCACAACATAAGGATTGCCAGCAGCGCAACTCTCATGAAAATATTAAATTCGCCCATAACATCCCGCACAAGGTCTGAATCAGAATCTCGGGATGCAGAGCTCATTCATTCACGGCTCTGTTGCCGAATGGATCTTTATAATTATGTTAATATACATTATTTATGCCTTGTTATTTTTTTACCACGTCCACTAAACACTACAATCCGGCCCTGGTGTGTGAGCACGTGTGAATTTACAATTTACAACAAAATCGCTCACACTTAAAGCAGAACAAACAATTCGACACATCCCCTTTAATCAACTCGAGGTCAATGAAAATCCAGTAAAGAGATCAAAGTGCCGACAAGCGAGTTGCGCTACTATATGCTTTGTACTGTGGTTTTACCTAATGTTAATTATTAATCACAAAATCTTTAAACTCTTTAAAATCTTTTAAAGATTTTGTGATACAATTTTCATCGGACAAGAAACAACTTTAAATGTTAATTATTAAATTTCTAACGTTATACACATTTTTTTAAACAGGAAAGGGGACTGCTGAGTGCATGCAATTTTAACAGTATCAGAGTAGAAATAATAAAATTTTCCTTAACCAAAAGTGAATTATATTTAAGTGCTAATTATGTGCAAACTGCATAAATAGTTTATTATACCATGAATTTGCTTTACCTAATGTTGTGAGTCGGTAATTTTACCACCTTACCTGACGATAAATTTCCAATGTTACCGGTACAGTGACATTCATTTGTTAAAGGTAATTTTCGAACTCAAATAATTGAGTTGTAAACTTGTATATTGCAACTTAACTAATAAAATAACTATAAATAATATCTAATCTTAAGGCTTACTTTTTATTATTTAGGAAAAACATTAAGTAGGTACTAAGTAAAAAAGTATTACTTTATATTTATGATTTTCGTTTAAACGTTTGATTATTTTTCACTATTTTAACAGTTGTCAGAAACTAAAAAAAGGAAAAATGCCAAAGAGTGAAAGTATGATTTGGATTTATTTTTTAGAGATACCTATAACATGTATGAAGAAGAAGACTGTAAAACATCTGTAGAATGTGGATCATATCCAAATGCATAAAATAAAAATAAATAAAAATGTTTACAATCTGTGATAAATTTTAAAGGACAAAGAAGTGCCTGTTTTGTTTAAATTTTAAACTAGATTAGAAATGTTTAAATTTTAAAATTATTCAGTAAAAATAATATGAAATAATAAAAAACATTCAAAACTCAATTTTTTTAACAAAAGAAAAGAAGATGTGTATTTTGCTATAAATATTAAATTAATGAAAAAATTCTAATTAATAGTATGTTCCATAAATCAATAACCAAACCAACGGTTTGGTTAATGTTGGTTATTGAAAAAGCAGGTTATTTATGAAACGCTACGGTCGTCATCATTCACCTTGGAAATTTTATTCGCCGAAATAAACAACATAACCTTATTTTTTATTTGGAAAATTAGGGTGTTGTTGGTGTTGTCTTTAGTCGCATTGTTATTATTTATCATATTATGTACTGGATTATGAATGTAAATAACTGTAAATCACACAGAGAAATTTTTGCGGAATCATTTTCAACATCTGATGAAAGTGAAAGCAACAGTAGAATTTGAATTTCCAAAAGATAAATGATTTTGTAAAATAATTAATATCAAATATGTACTATTTCACTATTCCAGACGACTCATCTATTGTTGATCTCAAAATTAGAAAAATGTGTGTGGATTTACAGCTAAATAATCAGATAAAAAACCTAATTCTGCAGAACAATTAGCACACGTCAGTAATGTGGCAATACTCCCTAAAATTTATAAAACTTCATTAATACTTAAATCTACGTATGGTTTTATGAGAAAAAGAATTTACCTTCAAATAATCAATTTCTTATTAGTAGTTACCATACAGTAATAATATCTATATACTAAATACCTAGTTACAATTCGTAAATTGGCGGTTTTCGATTTAACCACAACTTACTACATTTCTGTTCTGGTTACTTTGGTTATGACCACGAGTTACCGTTTTCAGGAAACCACGTTTCATAAATAGATATATTTCAGGAACATATTATTTATGGAACGCAAAACCGAAAGCACGGTTAAAATAGTTGATTAAGAGAACATAATCTAAGTATACACTACTAAAAGTGATGGTAACATTACATCATTTTTACATCAAAATTTCATATTATTTTACTATTATTAAATAATAATACATAAAATTCTATGTAGTATCAAACATTCACTGAAAATAATATTGAATTGTAATGTAAAAATAGTGTAAATTTACTACCATTTTTATCAGTTTATGTAAGTATATTGAGGCTGCGTCCGACTCGTGGTTAAAGTCGTCAAACCATGGCGGACCATCTGTCGGACGGTCGAGTGGTTATATTTTAAAATGCGACAACGGCGCCCATGGTCTGACCAGGAGTCTGACAATGAATCGGACGAATTCGCCTGTGTTTGACAACGAGTCGGACGCAGCCTTAATTTTTAGTTAAAAATGTACTATGCGTTCTTTTTAACGATGCGGCCACATTAACGTTTAACGTCACGCCTAACGTGATTTTCAAAGTCTAATTTGACTAGTTTGGTGTAGTTTTTACTTGTGATATGATAATATGGAAAAGAAAACAAATTTATAACGAGTAATTTGATATTAAACTTAAGTGTAACCGCAGATTTATGTCAAATTAGATGTTAAAAATCACGTTAGGCATTACATTAAATGCATATGTGCCCGCGGCATAAATGCCATAAGCATAAGGGGTGGCTGGAAAAGAAAATTCATGTCTTAGCTCCATTCAAGTACTTTAAATTGTCAGTTTTGGCATGTGTTAGATGCCAAGCTACGACATGAGTTTTAATTTTCATGGCCAACCTTTATGGCATTTAAAAAAAAATACATCATAGTTGGTAATGTTACGGCAACATTACCGATAACCTGAAAAGGTAACATTAAAAATAAATTACCGGTAATTTAACAACGCTAGTTTTACCACAGAAAACTGGTGAATTAAAATTTCTTTGGTTGACATTATTTAGGTTGGCGGCATGGCGGCGATGACACAGTATAAGTAATTACCCAGTAGCGACACTTAAACGTCAGCGTCAAAAAAAGCGGCCATATTGTTTGATACCCTTATGGAAATGTAATTTGCAAATCGGTAGGTATTAAACAAAATGGCAAATGTGACAGTTATACTCGCGTGACGCTATTGTGTAGATTCTTATACTGTGGCATTGATTTATTGAATGACAACAAAGAACAAATTGGATGGCAAATCTTGCAGCTGCCTGTGGCGTTTATACTTACTGCTCACAAGAAATTTTTATTATGGCTGGAAAAGTTAGTAACTAGTTAAAAAAAGGTAGACCAATAGAAACTAATATTAATTTATTAATCTTCATATCATGCTTGAAGCAAAGCAAGAAAAAGGTAACAAACAAATGCTACAAATCTGGTACTCTCAAATTTTTAATAATCTTGTCAAATAGTTTTTTTATTATAGGATTATATTTCATGGTTTTACTCTGCTATTATGAAGTAATTTTAAAAAATAGAAAATCTACCTTTGTCAGAATGGACAAAATATCGTTTTCGAAGTTATCAACAGGAGCCAATTGTTCAATTTATTCTTCACTTGTTTCTTTCTTTGAACATGGCAGTGTTGCCAACTCGCGGGGAAAGTCCCATAATGTGGGGAAAATAATCTAGAAAAATAACGAATGGGGAAAAGGGGGAGAGAAGCAAAAATATATAAATTTCTGGGGAAAATAGCAGAAGTAATAGAAAAATAATAGCATAACAGATATTTTACAGGGAAAATCTTTCTTATTGTTCTTTTTTTACAGTTGGTACCTCAGAATAAATTTAAAAGATGTTAACGTGCCTTTTTTAAAATTTCTTCTCGTGGATCAAATTCGAGTTGAGGCTCGGAACGCTCGGACTGTCCCGTTCGTCATCTCGAATATGGCCGTGGTTGGCCATTGACCGTGAATTGTTAGTTGTGAATCAGCTTTACTTCAAACTTTTAATAAATTGACATATATCATAACCACACTTTTCTTATTGAAGGAATTCGGTAATTCTACTTTCTACTCCGTGCTTGCACCGAGTCAAATGCCGAACAGGCGAGCTCAAAAAATGTCATAACATAAAGGTTTTATTAGTCCAACAATTCACGGGCAACTAGAAGGAGAAATTAAAAAAGGCACGTTATAAAATACGGTTGTACAAATATTTTGGCAACTAGCAGTACAATTGTTTTTTTATTAAGTATTCAGAATAAGCATGAAAATTGGAGAATAGTGAACGTTTCAAATTGAATACCCTGTACATATTAGAAAGTTTCCTTTATTTTTTTTGTTAACGTACAAATAATTTATTTTTTACTTCGATTGTGTTTAATTAAGTTCCTACAAGAACAATTTGCAAATTTTTCAAAATAAATAATCAAATCCTGGGGAAAAAGTGGGGAATTTTGTTTTTGCATGTGGGGGTAAAGGGGAAATTACAGTGATTTTGTCGGTTATTTCAGTCCAAAAGGTTGGCAACACTGGAACATGGTCTCTAGGGGTGCGTTTCATTTGCGCGCTCACATGCTTTGAGCGCTCATAAGCATTGCTTAAATCGTTCCCTTTGGCTTTGCAAACGCTCATAATGCGCCGGCTGACGAAATAGTAACATCATTATGACGTCATAGTCTTCGCTCACAATCGCTTATTCCATCGAGGTAGAGCAGCAAAAGCGTAAGCGCTTATGTTCCAAATGGAACGTGTAAGATGCATATGAGGAGATCAGCTAATCATAATCAGGTTATAAACAAACATTACACTTTAGAAATAGCTATAGCAGCCATGATTGAATCAATTTCACTATTGAAGTTATATTTTTGAGGTTATGAATTCCTTATGCAAACAAAAGTCAAAAGAAACACCTTTGCGTATAACGGATTAAGCGACTAAACCCCAAAGGAAACAACAGAAAACAACGCTTGTAAGCGTAAGCATTTAAAGCGTGTGAGCGCGCAAACGAAACGCACCCTAGAAATAAAATACAAATTCAAACTGCTAATTTCTTCTATTTAATATTGAAGCACGTAAACAAATGTCGAAAATACCTTTCAAATTTTCTTTACCAAGAATGGGATGGTTACACACTTAAGTTCCAGAAATGAAGTAATATTCTAAGTTTCGAAGGTTGGATCCCTTAGATCAGCAGTATTTACTATAACACTTGGAAGAACATTGTTGAGTTATCTACTCTACATTTTAAGAATTCTATCATGCTTTTTGATTCAATTAGTTGCACAAGCACTTCCGATGAAAGATAGGGATTGTATTCCCTTCTGCTGAGAGTCGTTTTAGTATATTGTCCTCCAGATGTAAAATTCATTTGTGAAAAAGAATATTTGAAAACAAAATTATTTGTTGGGTACTACAAAATTATCTGAGTGGATTTGTCTTAGAACCAACATTTTTTGCTTATAAATGTTGTGTTTTTTTTATTAATAATTTAATTGCATTTTGTTGGAACGAAGGCTCTCCCGAGTAGGTTGAACAACGAACAACGAGTTTGGTTCAAAATGTATTCTTAGAAATTATATACAAAATGACTAAATTTAATTGTGTCATACATGAACTTATATTTTTAGTCAACAACTATTGTTTTTTATATGTACGCAGTAGGCGCTGTTGGACGACCATAACTCGCAACAATCTTCATTCTAACACTTCCCCTCGAGTTGGTCGTTGGTAGATTTCTGATTCGAAGCACATAGTTCAGCTAATGTAATACATCTCATATGTTTGACTCTGGGCAATGTTTTCGTTAGAAAATCTGCCGCTTGATCATTCGTTGAAACATATTGTAGTCGAAGCTCTTTCCGTTTTAGTACATCCCTCACAAAATGATGGCGAATATCAATATGTTTACTTCTTGTGTGGAATGTTGGATTTTCTGCTAATTTAAGAGAACTTCGGTTATCACAAAAAATTGTCAAATTTCTTGTATCGCCAAAACCCAGTTCTGCAAGAAATGTATAAGTAACCAGTATGAGATTTTCTACTCTCAGAACAACTGCCCCAATCTGAATCCACATACCCTTTGATGGGTTCTGATTTCGATCCGTAACTTAGTCCCATATCAATAGTACCTTTCAAATAACGCAACACCCGTTTAGCTGCCTTCCAGTGATCAACACCGAAGCAATTGTTAAATTGCCCCAAATAACTTACTGCATATGATATGTCGGGTCTAGTAGTCGATGCCAAATACGTAAGTGCTCCGACTAATTCACGGTATGGAAGTCTTAGATCTTCTTTGGATTGCACTTCGTTTTTGGTCAACTTTACGCTTGGGTCCATAGGGGTAGCTACTGGGTTGCAGTCATTCATGCTGATTCGCGAAAGCAAATCGCGTATATATCCTCGCTGATGCATCGATACTTGTCGATGGACAAGTCGATGAGAGATGTCGATGAGAGATGTCTCAGCTGGAATTCTTTCCCAAGACAATGTTTGACACAGCCTATATCCTTTATTGTAAAATTTGCGGCCAGTCCCTTACCAAATTCCGTAATTCTCTTCTTATCTCGAGAAGCAATTAATATATCATCAACGTGTGTCGTAATAAGCGTAATATCTTCCCCTGAACCGACATAAAATAAACAAGGGTCAGATTTCGACGGAGTAGCACCTAGTTTTCTTAAAGTTTCGTCCAACCTGTTGTACCAGCTTCTACCAGCTTGACGCAATCCGTATAAGGATTTTTTTAATAGGCACACTTTATCTCCTTTACGTAGATCTCGCAGCATTATTTTCGCCTTTTCACCGACTTGATTTTTGACTTCAGAATCGATGATGTGTTGTAGAATTTCTTCTAAGTTCTTCGGCGGTTCCATATAAAATGTTTCGTCTAGGTATCCATTTAAATAAGCAGTCTCAACGTCAAACTGCCTTATTATCATTTTATGCGTGTCTCTGTGAAGTGTATACCCGGTTTCTGACTAAAAACCCTGGGCAACTAAACGAGCCTTTCTTCTTTCGAGAGTGCCATCCGGCCGGAACTTGTTCCTCAAAACGATTCTGCTGCCGACTGTTTTATGCCCTTCAGGACGATCAACGAGTATCCAGGTATCGTTTTTCAAAATGGATTTTATTTCGGCAACGATGGCTTGACGCCATTCATCAGCATCAGGTCCACTTATCGCCTGTTTCATAGGTACTTCTGAGAGATATGTTTTCTCCGCATTTTCAACATTCTCGGCAGAATCTGGAACAATATGATATTCCTTCTTTGGTCTTCCCCTCAAGCCCGACCTTATTATTTTAGGTCGGCCTCTAGCTATACGTTGAGATTCTCGTTGCGTAACTTCAGCGGGAATATTCACGTCTTCACTTAAAGGACTTTGTGATGCATGTCCTTCGATTTCATCGTCGATACCAACAAAATTTTACTATCTTCAGAGTGTACGCCTCTCGATCATCTTCATTGACAGATTTTAAAGGTAATTCGATGTCAGTAAATCGCCGAGTTTGTGTTACGTCCATGTCCTTCGTATTCACCTCAGATTCTGTTTGAATATCAGACATCGAAGGAGGCTGATTGTTGTTTCAATGAATTTTACATCACGAGTTATAATTACTCGATGTTTCTTCGGTGACCAAACACGGTACGCTTTGGATTCATTTGCGTAGCCAAGGAAAATACCTTCCTGTCCACGAGAGTCGAATTTTCCTCTTCAGGATCTCTGTTGAGGTAATACACTTTACAGCCAAATACTCTAATATGCGACACGTCCGGTACCTTGCCGGTCCAGGCCTCATACGGTGTTCGACCATTTAAACTCTTCGTGGGTAATCTATTCCGAAGGTAATTTGCAGTATTTACTGCCTCAGCCCAAAAGAATCAGGTAACTTTGACTCTTTTAGAAGACATCTGGCAACGTCAAGAAGGGGTGCGATTTTTCTTTCCGCTGTACCATTCTGCTCCGGGTTGTGGGGAACGGTCAACCTTCTAGTGATCCCTCGTCGTTTAAGATATTCGTCGAATTCATTGTTCAGATACTCACGACCATTGTCCGACTGCAAGCATTTGACAGTTTTGCCTTTTTGGTTTTCGACAAGAGCTACATACTCAGTAGTTGCTTTAAAAACTTCTGTCTTCGATTTTAAAAATTTGATTTCGCACCATCTGGAGCTGTCGTCGATAAATTCGACAAAATATTTTGCTCCTCCCTTAGAAAGTGTCCTCATAGGTCCGCACACATCAGTATGCACTAAATCCAAAACACTTGTCTGACGCTTAGACTTTCTTGGAAATGGAGTCCTTCTCATTTTTCCTTGTAAGCAGATATTACAGTTTAATGTGCTGGAGGAATTTATGACTTGATTTTTAATTCCCGTTATTGTACCCTTGCGAATTGCATTCATAATGTCTCTCGGATCGATGTGACCCAAACGTCTGTGTAATAATTCTAATGAAACTGTTTTATCCTTTGATATGGATGTAAAAGCACGCGTATCTTGACCAAATTCGAGTACGTAGTACAAATCGTTGACTCTCTTGGCACTCAGTATTACTTTTCCATTCGCATCTTGAACAATCGCTTCTTTCTTCCGAAAGCGAACTTCAAATCCACGATCAGTAATCTTGCTGATTGATAGAAGATTTGTTCTTAGATCCGGTACATACAGTGCGTTTTCTAGAGTCACGTTTCTTTTTTCGTTACACACATTCGCGGTGAAACACACTGTTCCTTTTCCTGATGTATCAGCGGTAGAATTATTTGCCAAGTTAAGGGTACCACAATTAGAATCGTAAATTTGGCAAAAATTTTCTATCTTGTTACACATATGCGACGTCGCGCCACTATCCAGACACCATTTCTGATTTGGATCGTTCATTTGATGTTTTGAGATATTTAAACACACCTTGTCCGCTTGTTTTGCATACTCCTTTTTATTTATGCTTCGACACTCATTCGCTTTGTGTCCGAGCTTTTTGCATTTAAAACATCGAATCGAGTTGTCATTTTTCCGATTGACACCGTCATTTATTTTCAATTCTGAGTATTCTTTTCGTTGATTCCAACTACCTTTTTTCTTTATAAACATGGCATCCGATGGCACGTTTCGCTCTTCATTCTTGCGAGCATCGCTTTCTTCAATAATTTTTATTCGAAGTGCTTCTGGCGTGGGCAACTCGTCACGCGATTCAATGGCGCATCTAAAATTTTCATAGGCAGCGGGCAAACTATATAATAACAAAATTGTTAATAAGTCCGCATTAATTTCGACACCCATGTCGTTTAATTTATCCACTGAATCGAAGAAACTGCTCAAATGAATTTGTACGTCAACGTTGTCTGTCATTTTTTGTAGCGTTAACTTTTTCAGAAGTGTTGCCTTTCTCGCCGGTCCTTTGGATTGGTATATATCTTCCAGCCTTAGCCACATCTCACGCGAAGTTACACAATTTTTAACTTGCTTCAATTCGCTTGAGCTTATCGACAAAATTATGTCCGACCGTGCTTTTAAGTCGTTGCGTTCCCAAGCTAGTACATCAGTCGCATTCTCCACATCGGGTTTTATTGCGATTCCATTCGCGTATTCCCATAAATCGCTTTTAATTAATATTGCTTGCATTTGAAGCCTCCACGTATCGTAGTTGTCCTTCCCGAGCAGCTCAATCCTGGATGAATTTGCAGCGTTCATGTCGGTGACTATTCTTTACAGTCTTCGTGACTCTGAGCCCGTAACCTGTTGGAACGAAGGCTCTCCCGAGTAGGTTGAACAACGAACAACGAGTTTGGTTCAAAATGTATTCTTAGAAATTATATACAAAATGACTAAATTTAATTGTGTCATACATGAACTTATATTTTTAGTCAACAACTATTGTTTTTTATATGTACGCAGTAGGCGCTGTTGGACGACCATAACTCGCAACAATCTTCATTCTAACACATTTAAACTTACCTCGATGTTTTCTTTTGTGTTCCACTCGAAATTTAATCTTCATATCGTGTATTTATTGTGTATAATTATTTATAATATTTTGACAGTTAAAGTCAATTTGTTGTCATTCGAAAGCATCGCCGCCAACCTAAATAATGTCAACCAAAGAAATTTTAATTCTCCATTTTTCTGTGGTAAAACAAATTCACGGTATAATAAACTATTTATGCAGTTTGCACATAATTAGCACTTAAATATAAATCACGTTTGGTTAAGGAAAATTTTATTATTTCTACTCTGATACTGTTAAAATTGCATGCACTTAGCAGTCCCTTTTCGTGTTTAAAAAAAATGTGTATAACGTTAGAAATTTAATAATTAACATTAGGTAATACGAAAACACTTAAATAGCACTTAATTTCTATGTCATTATTTTTTAGGTAACTTTATTTTTCAACATTTCAAGCAGCGACATCTTTTGATCGCCTCTTGACCTGACATTGCAGTAGCATGGCCGACTCCATTAATAAGCTAACGCTTATATGGCCGTTTCAATTCGCCTAAAATTCGGTTCCGAGAAAGTATGCCATGATATACGGTGACCAACGTCATCTATGAAAGTCACTTTAAACTTAAACCTACAAGATCCTTGCAAATTTCTTTGTATTAAGGAAAAGCAATAAGTCTGTTTGTTAACCTGCACTGGTTCAGACTTTTTTTTACGAAATATGTTTTAATGAAGCGTAAATTTTTTGATGATGTGTCAATACGAAATCATATATTGTATTTTTCTGTTATTTCCACGAGACAGTTTAAAATCAGCGGTCTCGCGATAAGAGGTCTGTTCCATTCGTCAGGATTTCGAGTTCTGAACCGTTCAAAATCGTACTGAGCATGACTCGAACGGTTCAGAATTTGAAATTCTGTCGAATGTAACAGACCTAAGATCATGAACCCGCTAAAGTAACATTTTTAAATGCGGCAATTTTAAAAATTTAATACTGCATCAATTGTGAGAATACTAAAATCATCTCGTATTGCTAAAATTAGTTTTGAATTGTCTAACTTGAGATCAGAATTTAAATTTAATAATAGTTACATAATGATTAGAAAATGTATAGTTTGTGGTAACGAAAATATGTCACTTTGAATTTCTTAATGAAATTCCGCTTCGAATTAAGTGGCTTGAAAAAATTTTATGGTACCTAATTTTTTGGAAATAACAATTCTAGTGTACGTTATTCATTTCTTCTGTAATTTGTAGAAATCATTTTCACGAATCATCTTTAAAAATTATAAAAACAAGACTGGATTTACTAAAGAAGCTGTATCATCTATTTGTAAGAATTTTTTACTAAATTTTACTTCACTATATCATTTTATGGTTTGTTTAAATTCTGGAGTTAATTATTAAGAATATTTAGCAGAAAACAATTATAAGGAGATCCAGGTAGATTCCATATCCACACAGCAAATTTCGGATTTGCAATATCAAAACAATGTCTACACAATCTATAAGCAACTCTAAAAAAGGAAATTAAAGATACAAAAATTATACAAAAAAATCTCCAAGAAATCAACCTATTAATAAGCATAATTTTTCCTAATAAATTTCTTTAAAATTAAAAAGACTTAATGAGAAATTTTAATAAAGTTAAAGAATTAAAGGAACAATTGGATAAACAATCTACTAAATTAAATTTTATTCATTATATGGAGAATATGTACCACTTCTTTCAAGTACACAATAGGTCTGTTCGTACAGCATTTCTGACTAGTTTGAAACTGTTAAATATATTCGGCGCATGCTTCTGACAGTTTTGGACTAGTCAGAAGCTGCTGCACGAACAAACCTAATATTTCAAACCGAACACAATATATTCATTCTTTGAACAGCAGTGTTGCATCATATGTTGATGTTACAGATGAAAGATTGTATTGGTTAGAAGTCACATTGCAACATTACGTGATGTTATCCAAAAAAGTTCAGCAAATGCAGGTATTCAAGGACTGTATACAAAAACGACCCTTGATTTACAATTTACAACCTCTGTATTAAATTTCTTTTGCAACAAATCAGATTTTATGTATTGACATATTCATAGTTCAGATGCAGTGAAACCCATATTTTCTCATGTTCATCTTAGAAGTGGTTCAAATGACATGACTGAAGTCAGAGCGGCAGAATATGTACTTCAGCAAATTTTACGTTGTGAATTCGTCAAAGCTTTGACATCTGCTAATATTGCTGATAATATAGATTACACGAGTCAGGCAAATTTCAAACCAGTACCTACAGAAGAATAAAAAGTTAAGAAAGAGTTATCTCATATTTTAAAACTTCAAGTTCAAAACGTATCTTTAAAAATATTACCTGATGGCAGTATTTACTTTGCTTCTGTGGCATTCTTAGCTGGTTACATAATTAAAAATAGAGACGACAAATTTCACTGCAATACGTTGCTTAGAACTTCTTCTTTCTTATCTGATTCCTTGATGAAACTTATTATGATTCAGGACAGAGGAAGTTTAAACTATCCTAGTAATAAATTTGTCGGAATTATTAAGCGATTAACAGATATTTTATTCCTGAAATTTTACCTCTCTTGGAAAATACAAAAACCTGTGCACAACTAGGTATTTGAAATTCTTTGTCCTGTACTCCAACAAAATACAATATTTGCTTATGACAATCACAAAAGACAGTTGTTACGTATTTAAATTCAAAATTTTACGTGCCTGGGTCGCGGCGGTGATTTTAGGAAACGAGTGCGTCCGAACAGCGCCGAGGTGTGCGCATGTGCATAAGAAACACACGATTCAAGATGGCGAGAATTACGTTGTTGCTTACAATCACATTACATGTTTGTATCTACTTGAATTTTTATAAATCATAAAAATATAATATCTAATACAATAAATTAGTTGTGCGTTTTAATCAAGTGAAATACACAACATATTTGGTCCTTCGAGCCGGATGTTTTAAGAAAAAGCCAGCGAAAGCATCACATTCACATTTTGGCCCATCCACAACACAGCATATTTTTGCAAGAAATACAGAGCTTTTCGGTGAGTGCTTTCCTTGTATCTACATCCTATTAGTTATTACAACCAATCCAATCGTTACATATTGTTGCAAACATTTTATCACATTTCATTTCTTTATTACAAAGCCATTATTTTCAACATGGCGGAAGAACTCAAACAATATAAAATAAAACGCGGCGCCATTAAAGGCCAATTAACTCGTTTTAAGACTTTTCTAAACAAATTCATTGACAATGACGACACTGATTTGATAGAATTAGAATCTCGTGTTTCCAAAGATAGAACAATTATGGAAGAATTCAACACTATTCAATCTAATATTGAAGCTTTAGATACTGATAACACGGATCACGATGCCGAACGTGAAAGCTTTGAAAATTTATATTTTAACGTAATCTCATTAGCTAAAAATCGCATGAACGAGAATGTATCTCAAAACCAAGAAAGCATGTCCGTCAAATCCGAAATTCCAGCCTTGCGTCACACAATGACGTAACGGTAAATAACATTAAATTGTCAGGCTCAATTTGCCAAATTTTGATGGTTCCTATGAACATTGGTTGTCGTTTCGAGACACATTTCGTGCCGTTATTCATTCAAACACATCGATACCTGAAATTCAAAATTTCATTACCTGCGTTCAACTTTAAAAGCGGAAGCAGCGGATGTTATACGTTCGCTCGAATTATCAGCAGATAATTACAATGTCGCTTTTGGAATCTTTTACTTGACCGTTTGAAACAAATAACTTTTGATAAATAATCACATCAAAGCTCTTTTTGCATTGCCGACAATCACCAAAGAATCACATGTTGGTTTACGACAATTACATGATGGCATGTTACGACACTTACGCGCTTTAAAAGTGTTTGAACAACCCTCACAATATTGGGATATACCATCATTATACACCTAATTAGCGCAAAGCTGGATCCCATAACCAGACGAGAATGGGAATCCGAAAATACTAAAGATCAGTTACCCACTTTAAACGATTTCAGTAAGTTTCTCAATGAAAGATGTCGTTTACTAGATACACTGGTATCAACAAATTCGCAACATAAATCAGAAATACAAAAACAAAAAACTATCAAAGCTTCTGTGACGTCATATACCCCAAAATGTGTTATCTGCCAAAAAGAACATACTGTATACAAGTGCGAACATTTTCTCAAATTAGATACAAATAACAGACTGAATAAAGCAAAACAATTAAAATTATGCATAAATTGTTTACGTAAAAATCATACAGCTAAAGATTGTCATTCTAGTACATGTCGCAAATGTGAAAAAAGACATCACACCTTATTACATTTTGATCAGACCCTCAGACCAGTGACGAATTTACAAAACAACGACGATACATCTACCACACAAGTTAGGATGTCAAATGAGTCATCTAATCAAACCATCTCCAATTACACTCTTGATAATCAAATTTCTCACATTTTATTGTCGACCGCTCTCGTTCAAATATTTGATAAGAGAGGACAACACACCAGTGTCGTGCACTTTGGACAGTGGCTCCCCAAAGTAACTTTATAAGTCAAACCTTGTGTGACAAATTACAATTAACAACAAACAAAATCGATTTATCCATTTGTGGAATTAATCAAACAACATCGATTGCAAATCAGAAAATAATGGTTAAGATCCAATCTCGTATCAATGCTTCCAAATCTTCACTCTCTTTGTATTGTTGTAAAAAACATAAATGGGAACATTCCTGCAATTTCTTTCAATCAGGCCCCTCTAAAAATACCCACAAATTTAATTCTAGCTGATCCAACATTTAACAAAAGCAGTCCAATTGATATTGTAATAGGTGCCGAAGTATTTTGGAATACAATTAGCTTTGGACAAATCAAATTAGGTCATATTGCAAACAACACGACTTGGATGGATAATTTCTGTCCAGTTCATTCAAAAAAATTTACTCCTGAGAAAATTCAGTGCATTTTAAATGCCTCTTACTCTGACATTGAAAAACGACTTACATAATTTTGGGAATTAGAGGAATGCCCTAAAATTAGGCCTCTTTCCTCTGATGAAAGGTGTGAAAAACATTTTAAAACCAAATTGACGAAAACGGACGTTTTGTAGTACATTACCTATGAAGGAATCAATTCAAAAATTAGGAGACTCAAAACAGACCGCATTAAAAAGATTTTATTCGGTCGAAAAGAAATTACAAAACAACCCTGAAATAAAAGCAGAGTACGTTAAATTCATGACTGAATACGAAAACCTCCAACACATGACAAAGGTGGAACAACCAAATGATGACAACACATTTTATTTGCCACATCATTGTGTCACTAAAGGTTCTAGTACCACCACAAAATTAAGAGTCGTTTTCGACGGCTCTGCAATGACGACATCTGGTTATTCCTTGAACGATATAATGTACATTGGTCCAACCATTCAAGACGACTTATTTTCAATCATTCTACGATTCAGAAAACATAACGTTGTCATTGCTGCAGACGTAGAAAAAATGTATCGCCAAGTAATCATCAAGGAAGAGCAACGTTCCTTACAACGAATATTTTGGCGTCCTCAGCCATCGGACGAACTTTCGATTTACCAACTTAACACGGTTACTTATGGAACGGCGTCTGCTGCATCCTTGGCTATCCGCTGTTTATACGAAATTGCCTATAAATATTCCGAAACTCACTATCAAATAAGCTCCATCATTTTACACGACTTCTATGTTGATGATCTCTTGACGGGAGCTCAAACTTTTGAAGAAGCAAAAGTCATTAAAAATGAAATTTCTCGCATCCTAAGTATTCATGGATTCCATCTACGAAAGTGGATAACGAATGACAAAAAAAGTTCTTGACAACGTCGAAGGAGAAAACTCCCCTGCAGTTTTAAATATCGGTCAGAGCGAACAAACTCGCACTTTAGGACTATTGTGGAACTCTGAATTTGACCATCTTTCTTATGCAATTAAAGACACTCAAAATGAGAAGGTAACTAAACGGTCTGTACTTTCAGCTGTTGCACAAATTTTCGATCGCTTAGGCTTATTAGCACCCGTTATCACGACTGCCAAAATCATTCTTCAGAAATTATGGCAACTTCATCTCTCATGGGATGAATCCTTACCAATCGATTTGTATACTATCTGGACGATTTTCAAAAATCAGCTGCAACTTTTGGAACAAGTGAAAATTCCAAGACACGTCACATGTTCTCAACCTTTTTCTGACGCTTCAGAGCAAGCATATGGAGCATGCATTTACTTGAAAACAATCAACCATCTTGGCAATTGTTGCATTCGACTCCTTTGTGCTAAAAGTAGAGTTGCTCCACTGAAAATGATAACAATACCACGTTTAGAACTATGCGGTGCGTTATTACTTGCTGAACTCATAATAAAAGTAATTCATTGCACATTAAATTTAACATAAGATTTTATTGGTGTGACTCTACTATCACCTTATCATGGATCAAACAATCGCCACATTTGTGGAAGGTATTTGTTGCGAATAGAGTATCTCAAATTCAAAATTTAACTGATTCTGAAAATTGGTATTACGTAAAGGGCAATGAAAACCCTGTTGATTTATTAACTCGTGGGCTCAAAGCCAAAGGATTTAATTAATTCTAATCTCTGGTGACAGGACCTGAATGGTTATCTGCCCTTGTTTCCAAAGATAATAAATCAGAAAACTTAGACATACCATTTACTGAAATACCTGAAACTGCACCAAAAACAACCACTTTAGTTTCCACGTGCGAATCCTTTGAATTAATATCTAAATTTTCAACAATACTCAAATTAAAAAATGTTACAAGTTATTGTCTAAGATTCATTAATAATTTTAAAAACCCATATAGCAAACAGATAGGTCCTCTCACTACAAAAGAATTACAAAATGCTGAAAATATTCTAATCCGTTTGGTGCAACGTGAATGTTTCTCTACAAAATATTCTGAACTAGCAAAAGCAAAACCTCTTCACTCCAAAGGTAATGAGCTTAAGTAAATCCCTTTCTGGATGATTTAGGAATTATACGCGTTGGAGGTAGAATCAAAAGGTCATCATTTGAATTTACTAAAAACATCCAGCAGTACTTCCTTCAAGTCACCATTTCACTGTTTTTGTTAACCAAACATGAATACATTTCAAATTACTACACGCCGGACCACAAGCCACTTTGTATTCCCTTCGTGAACGTTTTTGGCCATTATCTGGACGCAATCTTGTCCGAAAAATTATTCACAAATGTATACGTTGTTTTAGATGCCATGCTAATCCTTCTAATGCCCGGTATTTAATGGGAGATTTGCCTGAAACTCGATTATCTCCGACTCGACCGTTCTTAATTTCTGGTGTGGATTATGCCGGACCATTTTTATTACGTGATAGAAAAACCCGAAATTATAAAACTACTTTGCTTGTTTGTTTGTTTCTCGACAAAGGCTGTACACCTTGAATTAGCAAGTGATTTGACAACCGAAGCTTTTTAGCTGGTGTTACGTCGTTTTGTCGCAAGACGAGGAAAATTATTTTCTGATCATGGCACTAATTTTATTGGAGCCAAAACCAACTTGATGCCTTTTTAAATCTTGTAAATGACGAGGTTCAAACAAAGCTTTCCCATGAAGGTATCGAATGGAAATTCATTCCTCCTAGGGCTCCTCATTTTGGTGGGCTTTGGGAGGCCGGTAAATTCGGTGAAAACACCATTTATTACGAGTCGTTGGTAATGCTGCTTTTGACATTTGAGGAATTTGCAACAGTATTAACGCAATCGAATCTTGCCTAAATTCCCGGCCACTCTATCCTATGTCAAACGATCCTAACGATCTCAATCCACTTACACCAGGGCACTTCATAATTGGTGAAAGCTTGACATCCATATCTGATGAAGATTGGACTAATAAATCTGAGAATAGCTTATCTCGCTTCCAAAGGATGCAACAATTATCGCAGCATTTTTGGTCACGTTATGAAAGAATATATCTCCGAGCTACAGTAGCGCTAAAATGGAACAAACACAACCAACAGATGTTACGGCCAGGACCTTGTTGTGGTAAAAGAAGATAATCGCCCCTTTGAAGTGGATGTTAGACGAATCACCGACATTCATCCCGGAAACGACGGAATCATTCGTGTTAGACCATTAAAACTAACACTGACTTTACAAACGCCCTGTTACTAAAATTTGTGTTGTTCCATGTGAAACTAGTTAACGATATTATCGTGCTAAACGTGTATGCATTGAAAACTATTAGTTTTCAAAGTGGGGCGGTATATGTTACGTATTTAAATTCAAAATTTTACGTGCCTGGGTCGCGGCGGTGATTTTAGGAAACGAGTGCGTCCGAACAGCGCCGAGGTGTGCGCATGTGCATAAGAAACACACGATTCAAGATGGCGAGAATTACGTTGTTGCTTACAATCACATTACATGTTTGTATCTACTTGAATTTTTATAAATCATAAAAATATAATATCTAATACAATAAATTAGTTGTGCGTTTTAATCAAGTGAAATACACAACAACAGTAGAGAAACCTGTTCTAGATAATACAAATAGAGAGAAAACAGATTTTTTGAAGAAACATGTTCGAATTTAAACTTACAAGCAGAAAAATTCTGAAACTGTTACATTTGACAATTCACTGACGTAGAACTAACTAACAATTTTCGCCACAGGGGTCACTGCTCACCGTATAATCTGTAAATTTCCTGGAACAATTTCAACAATGAAAAACCGCCAATTGAAACGGCCATATAAGCGTTAGCTTATTAATGTAGTCGGCCATGGCAGTAGGATTGACAAATTGAAGCTAGTTCGCCACATAATAAGTCATCCCATGCAAGGCGGCCCTGCTTGTTGTCAAAGCATAATGAGAATTTTAAAAAAGTTTTGTGCAAATCGGTTTCGATTACAGCGGATTCCCCGAGCAGGCTCTGTACAGCTGTTTCAGGCCTAGTTGGGCCTTCGTCAGCAGAACCGTAGCTCGAGAACTCCACTGCAAACCAAACCAACTTGTCCAGGTTATTCGCCAATGCGATGTGAAAGTAATGAACATATAATGAACATCAAATGAATATTTCAAGTAGCTACATCTTTTGATCGCCTTTTGACCTGACATTACAGTAGGATTGACAAATTGAAGCTAGTTCGCCACATAATAAATCATCCCATGCAAGGCGGCCATGCTTGCTGTCAGGTCAAGTTTAGTGCATCATCAATGAAACACCTATCTCGAAAACTATACTTTTCAGAAAAATGTAATTAAGAGTGTTAGATATTCATTTTTAAGCAAAAATATAATGCGTTTAGAATTAAAGAATTATAAACGTTTGCCTGCAATGCGAGTTTTATCTACGTTCACCCAGACGGTTTAAGATGTTGGGCTCCTCTTAGGATTATATAAACACAGTTTCGGGCACCACAGGTTTGCTTTGGGAATCGAAACAGTCAAGTTTACGATACGTAATCGATAGGCGCACTAATAAGAGTTTGCGGTGTTAATTAATGTGATAGAAAGGTGCAGAAAATAATTAATTAATACGCGCACATAAAGTTAGCCAACTTGCAACTTGTAACTTGCACTTGTACTCGCAACTCGCGTTAATTGTACAGTACGCGTGTGATATATTCCTGGCGTGCATATACAGGGTGTGTTCAGAAAGTATTGTGCACTACGCCCAGAGAACCAGGAACGCAGTACTCTAGAGATAAGTTATTAATTGTAGTTAATGCATGATTGTAGAGAATTAGCTTGAAGTAATTCTTGCATGGTACGAATGAGCGATTTCCCTGGGTTAGGCTCGGCAAAGCGTGGCAAGTGCTACATCGCTTGACCGCTGACAAGTAGGTTGGCTGGGGTGGCCATGCTGACGTAGGGTTTGTGACGTCAGTTTGCTGGACATATTATTGTTCGTTAAGCAGTGTGGTGGTGGCCATCCCTGAAGGGAAATCGTACTAACAGGGTAAAAGCGCAGCCGAGAGTGAACGACGTACTGTTCACGGTCCCATGGTGATTCCTTAGGGCCCCGATGTAGCGGATCGTTAGCCCCCCTAAGGTTATTATGTAATTGTCACCACTTCACACCGCCGGGTGTGAAGGGGCGTCCATGGTAAGGACGTCGCGTCGGTCACTTGTGAGATGCGGGTTGACGGGCGTCACCTGTAAGATGCGGGTAACGCCGGAATAAGTCAACTTGGCGGAAGAGTGGATTGGTGGTAGAAAATCCACGAGTCAGATATGACAAAGACGTAGGGTCGAGTATGTTTGCATGTCATTGAGGCTATCTGTGCTGCATGTGGTTTGTGTTTCTGGAAATAAGATTTCAGAGCAACAGTTTATGAAAGAGCAACAGATATGATACTGAAGGCCCAAGGTTGGACATCATCAGGAGCGATGATGGAGGCACTAGGTTGAGTTGTGAATTGACCAAGGGGTTGAGCAGGTGCATACCGTTGGGACCAGGGGACTGGGGCCCCGGTGAGTAAATAACTGTTGTCTCTTACAAATGATTGTAAACACATGTTATTGTTGCATGAACGCACCATGTCAATGGGAGGTGATGGTAGCGAACGGTGCCCGGTAGCCAAAGGAAATGGTGAGCGTTTTGTTTACTTAAATTTATGTATATGCATTACCACATTTTAATAATACTGAAAAAAAAATATGTTGGTAATTTCGGCCGACCTTACAAGAGCAATGAATTCTACGTCAAAAAGTGCCTTAAGAAAGTTTTTTTCAGAAATCAGAAATTTTCATAAACAAAAGAGCTACAATAGTTTTTAGAAATAGCAGAATTTTGAAAAACACCTTGTAGCTCCGAAACGGTACAAGATATCAAAATGCGATCTTCACCATTAATTTTGTCTTAAAAATCGAGCTCCAGACGCCGAGCTCAGTTTGTGTTTAACTCTTCTAAAAACAGGTGTTTCCTATTAAAAATGTCAAATTTGGCCCACCCTGTACAGAGGATGCTCGAGGAATCCGCTGCAATCAAAACCGTCTTGCAACAAAAAAATTTAAAAAACTTTCATTATGCTTTGACAGCACGGATGGCCGTCTTGTATGGGATGACTTATTATGTAGCAAACTGGCTTCAATATGTCGATCCTAATGCAATATTAGATCAAAAAGCGATGTCGCGATTTAAACATTTCATTACTATTATATCGCAACAGCGAATAACTTAGGACAGGTTGGTTTGGTTTGCAGTGGAATTCTCGAGCTACGCTTCTGCTGATAAGGCCCCAAATAAGGCTGAAACAGCTGTACAAGGGAAGCTCGAGGAATCCGCTACAATTAAAACCGACTTACAACAAAATTTTTTAAAGAACTTTCATTATGCTTTGACAGCACGCATGGTCGCCTTGTATGGGATGACGTATTATTAAAGACTCCAACTCTCAAGCCCGAATGCATAGGCGCTTCGATGCACACCTGGCGCCGATCGAATTACGAAGCTGCGAGAATTATTTCTTTGATATAGCGAGAATATTTGGATCAATTTTGTCACATTTTAATTTGTTATTTGCTGTATTTTTGATGTTCGATATAATTTAAAAAAAAAGGGACGAAAATATTCGTTTAGATAAACACCTACGTATCATATAGCCGTAAACAGCACTGTGGCGAGATCCTGTAACTTTAGCGGTGCGCTACGCTAACTTGATAGCGAAACTCATCGTAGCGTTTTTGCGATCCTGTAATTCGCCCGCTTACTACTTCGTAGGTTTTCGTAAACTAGGGCGTACGGTACTGTGTAAACTAAAAACATTAGTCGTCTATTGTGTAGAACGCTGCAATGGCTTTCTAAAAGGGCGATTCCTGTGCCTGCTTGGTGAAAGGGTTTTTCGACTTTCGCCAGAATTTACAGGAACAAATTATTACAGCATGTGCAGTGTTGCACAATATGTGTGTGGAATTGAAAATTCCATTTTCAGAAGTCCCAATGTTTGAAAGAGAACCACAAGAAAATCATGGAATTTGGAAAATGGCAACATTTATAATGAAGGTGTAAATAATAAAATGAATTTAATAAATAATTATTTTCGATGAAAATGTATTTAATTTATTTCTGTTTATTAATTTGTCTTATAACTCGCATAACACAAATTACAAAATGTAGAGTAATTTTGATATTGATATTTTATTGATATTATTTTTTACTTATTAGTAACTTAGTTACTATTTTTTTACCAATGACAGTTACTACATGGTGTTACCAATACACCCACCATTCTTACTAATGTGTCACTTACAGAATTTATATTATCATTAATGCTGTTTAGTATATTCATTGAGTTTACAGAAAGGAAATCACATATTTAATTACGATTAACTATTTGATTGAGATTAAAATTAGCGTTGCCTTAGTTTAACAATTTGATATCTATGGCAACACGAATTTTAAGCGCAATCAAATAGTTAGTCGTAATTAAATATTTGATTTCCTTTCTGTAAACCCACCCTCAATGTTTTTTCATGTATTTTGTCCAAATTACCTGCCGAAGGGGTCTATTCTGTATCTTTTCCGTTAAAATTTAGAAGCCACTTAAAATATAATTTTTAGAGGCCTGCTAAAAAATTAGGGGGTCAGCGCTATTCTGTACCGTCATATTTTAGAGGGCTATTAAAACAATACTGTTTTAACAGACCCGCTAAAATTTGATCAGTTCACATTTGACAACACCGCATTCGGCCCGAAAAGTAAAACTGATACCTAGACAACGATTTTTATTTAAGAAAAAAACTGCGTTTGATGACATTTAAAAAATCTGGCGTTCATGTTTAAAATTATTAAATTACTGTCCACGACAATTTGGCAATTAATGCTGCAAAATCCTGTTCGACAGTAGTATGGCAAAGCAGGATAATTTTCAGGGGGCGAAATAATTGCAATATGCATACAGTCGATTGCACCCAAACATCTGGGAAAATGAAACTTTTCGTAAAATGCTTCTTTGATTTTATTTCTTTCATTTTCTGTCGTGGGAAAAACAATCCAATTAGCCACCAAATGTCGATTTATAATATTTGTGACTTCGTTTATACAGCGACTCATGCTAGGTTGACTCAGGGCAAAATGGTATCCCTGACTAGCACTTAATTGGTAACTACCTGTGGCGTAGAAATGTGTTGCTAAAATTTTGACGTGGGCGTGTATTCCGGTGATTTTTCGTGGATGTCTCATATGATTACTTTTCATATTTACAATTGCAAAGGCGGTGTCTTTATTAAAGCGAAAAACATTTCTAAACAAATTTTCCGGTATCTGGAAAGGATCACTCAAATCTCGGATTTGTCTTTGGTGTAGTCGAAATGCAGCACTAAAAATCGAAATTTATAACCAAAAATTAATTAGAAAATGTAAAAGGTGTTTGTAGAATTATTTTTACACACACTTTTCTTCATTTTCTATTATTTCTTGAAATAAAAATTCCCCCCATACGTCAAAAATAGCCATTTCGGAGAAACTGACGTCCGCTAAAAATTAGAAGGTACAAATAAACACCCCTCTAAAATCAACATTCATAACGGGAGATTTTAAAGGGTTCCTCTAAAATTTTAATAGAATTGGCGTTACTGAATAACAAACGTAATTTAAAGGCCTTTAAATTTTTAACAGCCTCTAAATTTTAACGGAAAACGTTACAGAATAGACCCCTTAGTCAATGAAGATTTGGATGGTGTACTGGAAAACCGTTGCCTTTTTGTTGTTGGCTACAGCTGAATTTAGGAAGCCTCTTGTGAGACACTACACTTTCGAATATAACTTCGCCATCATCATCATCGCTGTTGGGATGTATTGCTGAATTTGACACTTCAGTGTTACTTTTAGGGCCAGTTTACAGAAAATTTAATTGCAATCAAATTTTAATGACGTTGCTAATTTGACAGTTCGCAATGTAATTCTTATGGCAACTTAATCGTGATTAGTTTAATTCGAAATTAAATATTTGATTTGCTTTCTGTAAACCCACCCTAAGTGTATCTTTTGTATGTTAAGCCAACTTCATTGACTACAGTTGCACTGGTTCCAACAACTTCCATATCACTGCTGTTACTTTTTTTTAAATTAACCAAACCTGCTTCCTTGGTGACGTTATCGTCTTCAACAGATGAATAGCCTTTTAAAGCAAGCAATCTTTCTTCTAAATTAGTTAAATCTACACCAAAATTAAGTCCACCTCCAGTTACAGTGCGGTTCTTCTGTATTTGAGAATATTTTGTTTTAACTTTTGCAAGCCAGTCTGATAAAACCAGAACCTGCAATTTATATTTGATAATTTTTTTAACATTTTTGTCAAAAAATTGAATTAAATACTAACTACCAATGAGCGGGAAAATACTTACGCGTTTCCATTTGTCTACACATTTTTCGCCAAATCCAAGAGAATTTATGTAAATATTAAAGATTAATCACTGAACATTTTATATTTGTCAACTAAGAAACTTTTAAAGCTAAAGAAATAGGTGTAGATAAATTTTTGTATCTTTAGCGGGAATCTAATTTTGACGCTACGATAACTGTACTTAGCGTGCAGTAGCGGACGCTATCTATTTACAGGATTGCAATTTTAATGTACGCTACGATGCGCTATGACTTGTGGGCGAGGGGTAGAGTGTTGGTAGCGTAGCGTATCGTAGTGTTGGTTACAGGATCTCACCACTGGATACTTAACCAGTCGATCGATTGATACGTGGCGGCACAAGATAGACCATTCCTGGACTCGATGACTCGTCTCATTCCAGTTACACCGATCACACGACGCCCGGTGTTCCTTCTAGAATTCCGAGGAAATGCAATCCTTCTAAGTACGGGACCACCGGATTAAGCATGGGTTTGTAAGTGCCCCGAAGGAGGAAGAACGGACAGTCGACAACGAAGATTCACGGAGGAGGTTTTTGTTAGAAACCGATCATAAACAAAGATATGATATGGAAGTTAAATTTAAACTTGGAAAAGAACTAGTTACAGCAGATCATTTGTCAAGATCGAATTTGGAAGACAGTTATCAAGAAAAAATCGACTTTACTGATGAAAGATTCAATGAGCTTGTTAAAGTACTGAGTGAAGATCAATATTATGTATCTCTGAGCATTGGGTTAAACCAATTGATCGCGACGCATTACAATTGCGAAATTTTAAAACTGTCTCTTTATCCTGTAGCAATACTTTTTCGCACGGTGGGGTATGTATTTTTTCTAAACTAGACATAAAAACTCAAGAAATTCATATAGAAACAAATTTGGATAAACATTGCGAATTGGCTGTAGTTGAATTGATAGAGCTCAATATTTTTATTATATGTGTGTATCGTTCGGCAGATGGTGATTTTGATGTGTTCTTAAAGATCTTGGCAGATGTATTAGACTATCTGAATAATTTTGACAAGTCTATATTTATAACAGGCGATTTTAACATAAATTTTCTAGAGGTAATAAAAAGCTGTGATTTGTTAACCGACTTGCTAAATTGTTATGCCTTAAAAAGACTGATATATGATCCCACGCGGTACCAAAATGGTAAAACAAGTATCGATAACGTTTTTTCAAATTATTGCAATATAATCAATTCATATGTAACTCATCCTCACATAGCAGATCATGAAGCACAATTAATTGAATTCGATGTAGAACTAAAAATGCGTATTTTCGTACAGAAATCGTTGCAGATCGAATATAAAAAGTTTTAAAGACTCATTAAACTGCGAAAAATGGGACATAATTATAAAAGAAGTAAATCCGGAATACAAATATAACTTTGTAGCATCTCTGTATCTCTCGATGTAGCATCAGTAGTTCAACGGTCGGCGTTGGCTGTTTGTGTTATTACTTTTGTTTTCATTTTGGTAGTTAGTTTCTTGTTAATGTAATTAAAAGCATGTCAGAAAAATAGTCTGTCATAAAATAAATTTGGAATTCTTTCACCGAGCTGTTTTGAGTAATTTTCGTGCACACCCTTTGAACCATTGAGACGTTAAAACTTATTTTTTTAAATATTTTTGGATCACTACATTTCAGCATTTCCAATAGTCACGCGTACAAAAAACGGAAATATGTAATATAAATTCTCATCTCATTGACACCAATCCTCATCTACTAGAATTAAAAAATAATCTAAAAGATCTTTTCAATGTTATGAAAATCAGCAACGATCGACATCTAAAAGTTCTATATAAACAAAATAAAAAGTATTATAATAACGAAATAGAACGGCTGAGATGTGATTATAATAAGACAAAAATATTAAACGCATCCAACTCGACCAGAGAACTCTGGAAGATTATAAACAAAGACTGTGGCAGAAAAACGAAAAGGCAACATACACAGCACGCATCTAAAATATCTGCTTCTGAATTTAATAAATATTTTGCAAATATAACCTCGGAGATCACTGGTAGTACACCTATTAGTAATAAAAATCTTATTGACTTGTTAAAGCGCTCGGATATTGCGTTCAGCAGCACTTCAATGGTAATCGAATACATTACGGAGAAGGAAATAATCGACTGCGTCTGTAGCCTAAAAACAAAAAAATCAAAAGATATCTTTGATATGGATATGTAACATATTTAACGGTTGCATCGCGGAGGGTGTCTTCCCGTCGAAGCTTAAAATAGCTAAAATTATACCTATACTAAAATCTGGAGACCCCAATATTTGTGATAACTACAGGCCAATTAGCATACTTCCTGTAATTTCAAAAATTTTTGAAAAGATTCTGTTCAATCGAATCTTAAAATATTTCAATAAAAACCAATATTTTAATGATTGCCAGTTCGGCTTTATTAAAAATAAATCTACATCAGATGCAGTACTGAGCTTCGTCGGAAGGATAATCGACGCCTTCGAGGGATCGCAGAGGATTACTGGTTTGTTCTGCGATCTTTCCAAGGCGTTTGATTGCGTAGATCACGATATTCTCTTGGAAAAATTGCAGATTTATGGTGTTAGGGGTTGTGTGCATGACTTAATAAAATCATATCTTAGTGACAGAGTTACAATAGTATCTCATAGCAACAATTTAAGTGAACAAATTACTGTAAATGTAGGAGTTCCACAGGGATCCATTTTGGGACCTTTACTCTTTATTACATGCATAAATGATATGCCATATAATGTAGATTCATTACATTATACAAAAAAGAGCTATTAGATCTATATTTTATTTAAAATCGAGAGATTCCTGCAAAGAAATTTTTAAATTATATAGGTTACTGACTTTTCCCTCCGCTTTCATATATTTCAATGTGATTAATGTACACAAACATAAAATTCGTATGCAAAAACATAGCGATATACATTCTCATGACACTCGTACGAAATATACACTAGTGGAACCTTTTCATAAATTATCAAAAACTAAAATGAATTATATTCACATCAAATTATACAATAAACTACCTTTAAATTTTACAGAATTAAGCTTAAATAAATTTAAAAAGGATCTGAAAAGATTTCTGATCAACGAAAGTTTTTAGTGTTGATGAGTACCTGAATTACAGATTTTGAAATAACATTTTAGCATCGTGTTGGGATAATATTTTTATCTGTGATTTGTATTTTATATATTGTTTGTAAAGTATGTATTGTAATAGTTTTAACCTGTATTTGAAGTGTTGCCGACATATTTACGTTTGTTATTTATTGTTTATGCAACAAATAAATGATTGATTGAATGACACAACTGAAAAAATATACGAGTATTCAAGTAGGTTGGGCTCAAAAGAAAAAATATATAATAGATGATTTAAAACATCACTATAAATTTCGAAACGAAATTACTCAAGGAATGGGTCTCATTTTTAAAGGAAATAAAATAATTCCCAAAAAATATACTTGTCAGAAGTACGCGAAATCCAATATTAAAGAACCATTAATTCTTCATGAAATTCCAAAAAATTCCCTGGTATGAAGTTTGCGTGGATATTTATGAGATCTATGGTCAAAATTATTTACTTGCTAATAGGTTGGTGCATAATAGGGTGGGTCAAAAAACTAAACTTTGAGATAATCTTACCCAATAGCAAAATTATGTTGTCTTTTAGTGATATTATGACACCTACGAAATATTTTTGAATTTAATTAATATTTAGAGGGTGCGCCTTACGTTTGAATTTTTGAAATTATACAAGGAAGGCCATATAGTATGCAATGAAAAGTTCGTATTTGTAATAATAATAATAACAGAGTTATCATCAAAACTCGTATATTAAAAGGGCAAGAGAAGGTGGATAAAATTAAAACTCGAATCTCGCAGCAATGCCTAAATTCGATAGCAAGGAAGATTTCAATATTGAATGATTTTCATTAATTTTTCTGTTGTATTATTTTTTTAATTATTAATAAATGATTATTTTATTCTAAAAACCCTATTTTCCTTGAACATTTATGTTATATGACTACCAGAATATATTCAAGTTATTCGTATTTCCAAGGCAAAGCGCAACCTGAAGATGAGGTGCTATTTACTTTAAATTCTAGCATTACACTGTTTTCATGTAAAGGCAACATAATTTTGCTATTAAAAATCAAAAGCGCAATATTCGTTTTTTTTCATATAAAAATGACCCACCCTAGTGCATAATTATCAGGCGTTTTTCATATTACATAATTTACAGTTGGTTCTTGTCCGATGAAATTTATATCACAAAATCTTTTAAGCGGACACTAAATCGCGCACTATAACACTTTACGTTTCACCGTCGTTCGAAGCTGTCGAACGACGGTGAAACGTAAAGTGTTATAGTGCGCGATTTAGTGTCCGCTTAAAAGATTTTGTGATATATTACATAATATTTAAAAAACGCCTGATAATTATGCACCATAGTAATATTTACTTACTACTACTCGAAGTATCCTGAAGTAAAGAGTTTAAAGAACTTGACTTCGAAAAATGTTATTGAGAAACTTAAATCCGTTTAGGCTAGACATGGAAATCCAGCCATCATGATTTCAGACAGTGGAACTCAGTTAATTATGTAGTTACGAATTGCAAAAGAATGGAAATTCAAAATTATTCCCAGTTTACTATTATCATCAACAAAGAAATGGAATGGCAGAACGTACAATACGAACCATAAAAATTTATTGAAGAAAACAATTGATGAAAATAATGAAATTTATTTAGCATTACTTGCATATGTAGAAACACACCTGTTTATAATTCATACACACCTTCTCAAATACTAATATCAAGATTGCTAAGAGGCCTTTTACAAAGCGCTAATTTAAAAAAAAGTTTTTCTGAGTAACCATTGTAAATTATAAGTTCAAATTCTCAGTACGACAATTATCTAGGTCTGAGACAATTATCTAGGTCTCACGTTGACATTTAAAAAAAATTTTTTTTTTGAAAAAATCAAATCGATATCTCAAAAACTCTACAAAATTTTGAGAAAAACGAAAACGTGAGACCTAGATATATGATGTTCTACAGAATATAAAAAAAATCAGTTCTGTGAATTTCATAATAACTGAGCAAAACAGCTTCAAAATTTTCGGAAAATATCGTCGTTGTAATACAGCGCCTCTAACGGAGAGCTGTCTAAACTACAAATTTCGTAGCTAATGTGCCCCGAATACGGAAATCTCGTCGTTGTGATACAGCGCCTCTAACGGAGAGCTGTCTAAACTACAAATTTCGCAGCTAATGTGCCCCGAATACGAATATAAAAAAAAGGGAGATGTGTTATAGCTATATGTATATTCATAGGTATTATTGCTTTTCTAATGAATAATGAAATGAATCAATTTACTACTGCATATTGACAAATTAATTATATGACAGCCCGTATTATAGTAAAGGGTTTTCAAATAAAAAACTACTCAGGCTGGCCATGAATACATTTGATGCAATGTAATTTTAATGGAGTAAAAGAAAGTCATAGTCTGCCTGAGAAGTTTCTTATTTGAAAGCCCGATACTTCCTTGAGGCTTTATTCAATAAGAGATCCCTTAGCATGGGTATTGTTGTAAGGCCTCGAGGAAGTACTATGAATACGGGCATAAGACCACATCTGGAGGAAACATGAGAGGAAACGCAATTAAGCTGTACTTGTACAGGACTCGCAACATATACATATGTATAAAAAAGATATATGGAAAGTGTTGAGATCAGTAGGGACAAAGGAAAACAATAATGGCTATACAGTTTATAAAGAAAACACAAAAAATATTACATAAGAGCCGTTTTACACGTACGAAAATTCTTAGGAAATTTTTAACGAAAATTATGCCAAAAATTTTCGAGGGAATTCACGTAAGAAACCTGTGACGCGTCATTTTTACGTCGCAAGAAATTTTAACACAAATTTTCACAATATTTCTGGTCATACGGCTTAATTTTTGTAAGGTTGTTGTGATAACGGGTGGAACGAAAGTTTCGGGACTTTCTCAAAAACAAAATGTTACGCTTTAGAAAAACTTTAATTAATTCAATTTTTTGCATAATAATTAACAAGGTCTACACTTCTTAAACATGAATTAAATAACATTCAACGGTCCAAATTGTTCAATTCGACGCAATTTTGCTCGGACGCCTCGCATAAGACGTTGGCAAGATTCAACGTCAATGTCTCTAAATTTACTTCGGATTCTATTTCTTAACTGATCCCCAGTTTGAGCTTCCCAACCATTCTCGTAAACTTTCTGAGTCAATAAAGCCCAAAATGTTTCAATTGGCCTAGCTTGAGGCACGTTTGGTGGATTATGCGCGCGAGGCACAAAAGGTATGTTGTGCACTTCCAACCATTGCATTGTTTCTCGGGCATAATGACTTGAAGCTAAGTCTGGCCAAAACATGATTTCATCATTTTGGTGATGCAGATTGATAAAGTCAACCAATTTTGGCAAGCAACGTTCACAGTAAAGATTGGCGGTTACCGCTTCTCTTCTTACATTCCCTATGTAGGGGCTAGAAACACCTGCCTCGGAAATAGTGCACCAGACTAATACTTTCTCTGGTAATTTGGTTTTTGTCTTATATTTTACTTCGTCAGGAGCTTCATCAACATTTCTTGTGTAAAAACCAGAATTACCGGGAATTTACGCATGAGAAAGTGGAAAATATTTTTCATCATCCATAATGATAATTTTGTTTCCAGCAAAATGAATATTTCTCAAAAATCGGCAACATCGAGGAATTCTTTGAAGTTGAACTTGACTGTATTTTGGACATTTTTGTCTTTTCCTGTATTTATTTCTTTTAATCTCTCGAACAATAGTGGTGTGAGAAACGTGAAAACGACGAGCGAGTTTGCGAGTAGACGTTCCAACACGGTTTTCAGTACAAAAGCCTTTCTTGGACTCTAACTGCAGCTAACTGTCGGTTTGACAAGGTAAACAAACCTTCTTCACATTCTCGAATTGTTCGGTATATGGTAGTTCGGGAAATATTTTCGTCAGCAAATAAACGTAAAATTTGTTGTTTAGGCATTTTGCCAACTAAATTATAAATATTCTTTCGTAATTCTAATTTGTAGAACATTTTGCAACAACTTGAAAGAACAATGGTGTGTGATGTAAATAAAGAAAGTAACCACGGTAACGCTTGGCCATAGTTCACTCTTCAAAATTGTTTGTCAAGTGCACAGCTGATAAAAGTGTTTTGTCCCGGAACTTTCGTTCCACCCGTTATCAAGCAAAACATGAATCAAAATACTTGGTTGATTTTACTTGCTGGCATTCTGGGTTGTTGTTTTACTGCGAAAATTTTCGTAATAAATTTCCGAGTAAAAAAATATTGTTTTACACGTGAAAGACTGTATGTACAAAAATTCTTCTGAAAATTTTCGGAATAATTTTCGTTAAAATTTTTGTAAGAATTCTCATACGTGTAAAACGGCTCTAAGAATAAGCTTTGAAATCTCTGTTAGATTTGAAATATCACGAGTTAGAAAAGAAATTGTAAAAGAGATAAAAACCAAATTTAGAGAAAAAAAATGGCTATTCCTAGGTGAATCACAATCATGGGACAGAACAAAAAATTAAAAGAAAGGTTGTGATAATGAAGGCATGATAGAATTTAAAAAAAAAAGTTGAAAGTAAAATAATTATGAACATAACGGCCGTGTTTTAAAATTACTCGAACAGCCGTTCGAGCATTTGTTTAACATCGATTTCTTACCTTAATCAGGTGCTCAATTAGGTAGGAAATTGCATATTAATCAAACGCTCGAACGCTTGTTCGAGTAATTTTAAAACACGGCCAATGTTATGTTACCTTATTTTGAATTTGTTTTTTTTTTTTAATATTAATTTGCAATCTTTAAATTACTTGATTGAAAATGTATAGGTATAATTTTAAATAATATATATTTAAAGTTGGTTCTTGTCCGATGAAATCTGTATCATAAAATCTTTTAAGCGGATACTAAATCGCGCACTATACACTTAACGTTTCGCAGTCGTTCGACAGCTTCGTCAGAAGTGAAAAATATGTTGTCAAAATAAACAAGGTTGTCAACGGAAACTGAAAAAGTAACTTGATTTTTTTTTTAATTTTTATTTTTAATCTAAAAATAATTTGAACAAATACAAAACGATACAAAATGTATCGTTTAAATTTGCAAAATCAGTACGTTTATTAATAGAATTCGACGACATTTTTATTTTACACATTTCTATAAAACGTCTTTTGAAAATATTAGACTCGTAATATAAAATATTAGTATTTTCAAAATCAAAATTATGGTCATTTTCTAATGAATGTTCTACAAGCATTGAATGATTTTGATTATTTTTTGGGATGTGATATTTATGTTGGTCTAGACGTTTTTTTAAATTTTGGCTTGTTTCTCCAATATAACATGAATTACAATTTAAACATTTAATTTCATAAACTACGTTAGGTTGTTTTAGTTTTGGTGTTTTGGTTTTTAAATTTGAGAAAATACTATTTAAATTATTTACAGATTTGCTAGCTAAAATTAAATTGTGTTTTTTGAATATGTGTTTAAATGTGTTATACAGGGTGTTTCAGTGATGATGCACCAAACTTCGGGGAAACGTTTCTGACATTATTTCAAACAAAATATTTTAATACAATTTTGCAATCGGAGCAACTTGAAATTTGCATTATTTTGAGTCAATGTTTTCATAAATACCGTAGCGATTTAAATTTCTGCGGCCGTGAAACAAGACGAGCGATTTAAATTGTTTTATGAATGGCACGCGGCTGCAAGAAGACAATAAATATCTATCGTAAACGAAAAAATTTATGAGAGGCTTTTAACTCTGCCCTTGACCGCAATTCGTGTTAAAGGTGAACACTTTGAAAGAATGTGCGTTTAGTGTGCGTTTTCATCGCACTAACATTTATGCAAACCGTAATTACATCAATAATGTACGATAATTAACGCTTGTAACGTTTTTATTTATTCCTGTACCAAAAAATTACTACAATTATGTACAGTTAATAAATTGGAAAAATTAGTAACTGGAATTATTGCTTCCGCCGCGCCGGTCTGCTAAATTATTTGTCTATCAGACTGATCTTGATCACATAAGGAAGAAACAAATTCGGAAGCGGGCGAATTTCGAAAACGGCAATTACCTTACAACATGTGTTCGAATAATCTGCGTATTCTCGAAATGTGTAATCGCCCATCGCACCACCAACACACCCACACACACATTTACATAATAAACTTAAAAATGAAAAGTATAAACTACACCAAGTAATTACTCGTCAACGTTAACCAGAACGGAATGAACGAACTAAATGTGTTTCATCATATCATCTGAGGCGCGACAGTTTATGGGGTAATAAAGTAAAAAACCGAACGTTAAGGCAGGTTAAGAATTCGGGCCGCTCTCATCTATTGTACGTTTTAAAAATATACGATTATACCGAGTTTGGTGCATCTTCACTGAAACACCCGGTATAGTGGTTCAATGTAAGGTAATGATATGTATTTTTTGTTTGAAGTTTGTTTATTGTTATTGTGGATTTTTGAATTTTGTAAATATTTAACACGATTTTTTATTACTGATTCTATAAGATTTATTGGATAAGAATTTTGAACAAGAGTCTTTTTTTATTAAATTTAAATTATCATAAATGAAAAGTTTATCTGAAAGTAAAACAGCTCGATCTGTTAAAGAAATAATTGTTGCAATTTTACAGTTTTTAGAAGTATACGAATAATACAAATTAAAAGTTAGCAGTAGTAGCTACTTGAGGTTGTGCAATTGCTGATTAAAGATGATAATTATGATACGAAATAGATATCTACTGTTTGATGTTATAACTTATAAGTGAATTTCAATTACCACGTTGAATATTATCGCCTCGTGTCTCATGTTAACGAGCACATACATATTAGTTATGTTTGAGTAATAATTATAGATAACAATTAAAGATCCAGTGAATCACAACTCAGTCATTTCTCGCTTACTGCAGTAGCAGTATATTAAAAAACAAGTTTCAATAGACGTTTCAATTACTAGAGTAATTGATTGCGACGCTATTTCGGCGCCACAATGGCGTAGTTGTAACAGCTGACGCAAACTAACGGAGAAATATTTGACACTTGAGGAATGTAATGTTTGCATTGATAAATCAGATTGATAATTTGGTAATTCTTTCGAGCAAATATACCGTGTTGTATGCTGAATAAAAACCGTAGCGAACTCTTTTGAATACCAGAAGGTAAGTATAAAGAATAAAGTTACATGGGTGAAAAGTATCGTTAGATTTTGTAAATCGCGACTAATGTAAGTGCCTTCCAGAGCAAATACATATCTCTAATAGCGTTTTCAATTGACCGCACTAGTGCGCACTCAGAATATCTTCATCTTGTGTTATTACGTGAGGTTAAAAGAAGATGCAAATACACTGAGTGCAACCAGTGCAGATGAATCGAAAACGCTATTACTTTTACGAAATTTGAACTTAAACACCTGGACCAGGAGAATTATTAATTGTGGTTGCTAAAATATGCTATTAAGTATAAAAAAAGATATTTAATTATTTTTTTTAATTTATAAATAATTATTACTTAAAGTATCATAAGTTTAATACCAAAATGCTTTAAAAATCAAAATCTTTCCGATTACGACCTATAAATTCATATGAATTTAGATAAAATAAAATAATTTCTGTTTTCCCATGTTAAATTCCTATGTCTCATTGTCAAATGGACAACCGGTATATTGACATATACAGGCTGAAACCCAAAAAACGCCTACACGAATGGCGTCGGTGTTTATTGTCGGATTTGAGCGGTTAAAAAATAAAATGAAATGGCACAAAAAGCTCTACAATATAATACTACCTTGCGTCTTTAATAATTTAAGACAGCTGCATGACCTCTGTCATATCGGCTTCTTCATTAATTTTATTCATTTCTTACGAGGACAGATTGACATTGCCGGTATTTTAGATACAATTTTTTACAAACTAAGTACACTATGACAGATTTTAGTAAAATTATTTTGATGTTGTGTTCTATTCATGGCCTGCTTTAAATATTAACATGCTTTAAAAGTTAAGCCAAGGAAGTTGTTTTTAACTTTTCTCGAAAATTTTCTTATGTAGGGATACAAAAGTTTGATCATCATCATCATCATTTATTTAGGTCATAGATACAAGTTGTATATAGACGTCGTCAGAAGTATTAAGCTATTCCTACCAATGCAATTGGTAGTGTCAGTGTATTAAATAACAAAAGCTTAAAAATTAGACATGATAAAACAGGTCATAGGTAGAGTCAAAAAACAATTGTAGTAATGCCAATGAGGGATTATGACTAACTTAGACGAGAGTAAAATTCATCCATTGAATAAGGTGAGCGTTCCACCAAGAAACTTTTTAAGTATTTTTTAAATTGACAAAGACTGTTACATTCTTTAATATTTTTACTATTTTTCTATTCTTACTAATATTTAATCTGAAGGAGGGAGCAAGAATGCTGGAGTTGTTCCGCGTATTATGTTGATGTATATCATTAATTAAAGTATATTTGGCTTTGTTTTGATGAATGTAGGAACATAATTCGAAAATATGAAGGTTAGTTAGCGTTAAAATATTGTTGTGCTTGAATGTATATCTACAAGATTCCATATGACTTAATCTGAAAATACATCTTAATATCTTTTTCTGGCATATAAAGACATCTTTGATTCCACTACTTCCTCCCCACAGACAAATACCATAACTTAGTCTACTTTGTACTAGGGCATAATATAAATTAATCAGTTGATCCGTTGTTAAAACAGGTCTCAGACAATTGAAAAGGTAAAAAAGTGAATTTAATTTGGAACAAAGATTCTTGCAATGAATTTTCCATGTGATATTTTTGTCAATTACGACGCCTAGAAATTTAATGAATTCATCATTGGGAAGATTCAGTCCATTTATGTTTAAGTTGAAATGTATATTAGATTTCTCTCTGTTATGAAAATTAATACCATGAGTTTTGTTTAAATTTAATAGAAGGTCATTAGCCGTGAACCATTCTGACAGAGTTTGAATCAACTTACAACAATTGGTTGGTAACATGTCTGGAATTTTATTAGATGTAATTATAGAGATATCATCAGCATAAACGGTAAAGTTAGTGGTGAAATTTAGAGATCTACTGATGTAAAAAATGTCGTTAATATATAACGTAAAAAGTACTGGGCCCAACACTGAACCCTGGGGAACCCCTATGTTTGTGGTTACAGGTGGAGAGTTAACCGTGTCCATACTGCCATTATTCTTGTATTTAACAGAAACATACTGTTGCCTGTTGGCAAGAAAGGATTCAATCCATTTAGAAGATTGACCACGAAAACCATATTTGTGGAGCTTATCAATTAGGATAGAATGATTGACACAGTCGAATGCCCTACTGAGATCACAGAAGATCCCAGCAGGGCACTCGCCTGCCTCAAGATATTCAACGATTTTTTCATGAAGGGACTGTAATGCTGCTCCAGTAGATTTTTCTTTGATGAAGCCATGTTGATCCTTTGAGATAATGTGATGTTTATCCAGGAAATGCTCCATTCTGTTTAGAAATGCATATTCAAAATTTTTTGAAAAAGCAGAATTGATCGGTATAGGTCTGTAATTAGAGGCATCATTATGAGATCCTTTCTTGAAAACCGGGATCAGTTTTCTTAGTTTTAAATCAGATGGAAAGTTGCCACTACTAAAAGACAAATTAATTAAGTGAGTTAAAGGTTGCACTAAGCTAGTAGCCGCCTCTTTAATAATGACATAGGGAATTTCATCTGGACCAGCGGTCCATTTATTCTTGAGTTTGTGTTGAATAATGTGTAAAATTTCGGCTTCATCAGCTGGCGCTAAGGTTGAAAAGAAAAAAGAATTTTCTATCATATTTCGCAAAAAAATATTATCTTGCCATTTAAAAAAATTGTCGATGACGTCATCACTCGTATACAGTGTAGACAAAAAAATATTGTTATACTTCATTCTCTACAGAACAACGTCCCATTTAAGAATATACAGTGTGTCCCAGATTGAGTAGGCTACCATGGGTAACTTTCTTATTAGTGAAGATAGAGATTTGGTTAAATGGGCAATATTTTGCAGCTTTATGTGCTGATTCAGATTCCGTTGAGAAAATTGAAAATTCCGAATAGTTCAGATATTATCGCAGAAAAACTGAAAGTCGTTATTTTCTTTAATGTCCAATAACTTCGCAATTATAAAAGATATGAAAAAATGTTTCGTATAAAAGTTACTATGTTTGATAAAATACAGCTGAAAATATAGTCAAAATAAAATTCAAGATGGCGGCTGTCAAGATATTGATAGCAACTTTCTTATTTTAAATGGACGCCATATTGGATTTTTGTACGATTAAATAACATTTTTTTTTCTCGTTTCAACCGTGTATCACAACCCATATCTAAAAAAAAAATTTTAAAAATTTAAATTTTAAAATTTTTATTTTAAATCAAGTAAGCGGGTTGCATTTACTTATTACTAATCAAGTAAGCGGGTTGCCTTTACTTATTACTAATAAGTAAAGGCAACCCGCTTACTTGATTTAAAATAAAAATTTTAAATTTTTTAAATAATTTTTTTTAGATATGGATTGTGATACACGGTTGAAACGAGAAAAAAAAATGCTATTTAATCGTACAAAAATCCAATATGGCGTCCATTTAAAATAAGAAAGTTGCTATCAATATTTTGACAGCCGCCATCTTGAATTTTATTTTGACTATATTTTCAGCTGTATGTTATCAAACATAGTAACTTTTATACGAAACATTTTTTCATATCTTTTATAATTGCGAAGTTATTGGACATTAAAGAAAATAGCGATTTTCAGTTTTTCTGCGATAATATCTGAACTATTCGGAATTTTCAAATTTTCTCAACGGAATCTGAATCAGCACATAAAACTGCAAAATATTGCCCATTTAACCAAATCTCTGTCTTCACTAATAAGAAAGTTACCCATGGTAGCCTACTCAATCTGGGACACACTGTATATACTTTATTGGGTGTTTGAATAAAAATAAATGAGTTACAGCTTGGGGCCTTTATAATCAATCAGTCTGTATATCTAATATAATAATATTTTAAAGAATTTGATGTAAAATTTTTTTGTTTGGGGTTGTTAATAAACAAAATTTTATTTTATTATATCATAGACGTAATTATCAGTCACACAAATTCCACTGAATTGATTTTAGAAAATTGTCTGTGCTAGAGATGGTTTGTTCATTGATAATAATAATAGAAAAAATATTTTTATGTAAGAAACTTCTAAATTCTCTGTTATGTTTAATTTATTTCCTTTAGGTAAATTATGTAACAATTTTACATTATTAGAACGATCAAAAGCGTAATCTGTTTCTGTCAAATGTTTAGCAAAGGTGGAATTTAGTTTGTTTAAACGTAATGATCTTAAATGTTCATTAACTCGAATAAGCAAGCTTCTTCCAGTTTGTCCTACATGTAGCATCACATGAATTACATTAATGTAATTGATTGACAACGTTCTACGCCGCTTTATCTTTTGAATTGGCGCCGTTGTAACCGCGTTGCGCGTTGCATTCTGCCTGCCTAAAGGTAAGGTCTCCCTGCAGCGATTAGTCGGAACGACTAAACGTTGCGACAAAACGCATCGAATAGTCGCCTAGCATGGTCTATCTATCGAGCGGTTAGTCGAAGCGATTCATAAATTGCGTGACGCAGTGTTGTTATTTCTATTATAAAGTAACAATAAATAATGGAAAAAGTCGTGTTAGCTGCAGCAGCATTAAAAGTAGAAGTTTTTTGGATCATATAGTGCTGAATGTAGAGAAACTCCGTTTGGTAGTTTCTCATCTTCTTTTTTTGAAAATGAAAATCTTAACCTGTTTCCTCTATTATTATTAATTTCCTTATCAGTTTTAGCCATTTTCGCAGAAAGCACAATAAAACACGAAAAAAAATGTCGTAAATATATAAAACTTCGTACCGTATAAACTGCGATTGATGAAACGCACGCGTCTAAGTTGTTTTCAAAGCAATCCGACTGTTAAACGCAGCGTCTTTCTGCGACTTGTTGCTGAAGATAGACCAATCACGTATGCGTTTATTCGCATCGAATAGCCGCTGAAGATAGACCGTACCTTAAGGCTAGGCGCATATTGAGACGCGTCTGGCGCGTGCAGCGTGACACAGCGCAGCACGCGTTTTTGTAACATACGAAATTAAATGGGACAGCGTCGGCTGCGAGACGCGTGACGCAATGGCAGAGACACCGATTTCGCGCCACACGTGTCGCGTGTTTTGTTTTTGTTTTTATTGATATTGGGATTTATGTATTTATGATGTTGTCGGAAGAGAAATTGATAGAGGCGGTAAGAAAACATCCTGAGTTATACGAGTTTTCTTTGCGAAAAATTCATTTCACACATAAATACTGCGCGAGGACTACGCTAAAACTGTATCTCACTTTGCGAATCATCACACTATGCGTGGGGCGCGCTCGCGTCATGCCGCACGGGTCAGGTCGCGTCATACGCGCCATACGCGTCTCAATATGCGCCTAGCCTTAACACGACTAATATAGGGACTCTACATAAGACATTAGCGCACGCGTCCAGAACAAATGCGCTGAAAAGTCTTATGAAATGTGTATTTTATACTATTTTTCTGTTTTGGTTGCTTAAATGTAAAAAAATTTGTGCTATTTTGTAATTTAACCCTTTCGCCACGGAAATGTTTTTTTGATTATGATTTTACATTTTTGGCCAGAAATGGTTTTCAAACTTCAAATGGTTCAAACTTAAGTCGGCACTATTACTAACTTCGTTATTATAAAAGCTCGGTTAAATTAGCAAACTAGTAGTACTCCTTACGCTGACTACATTGACGCAGTCAAAAAAACAATTGAAAGTCACGTTTATGAGATAAAGTCAAAAATACAATTTTAAATGGAACACCCAGTATATTATTTTACCAATGGATAGAGAATAAAAATTCTTAATTAAAATTGTTCTTCGTCATTTTTGCGTAAATTAATAAATAAAGAAGATATTTTGATTTTCACAAAATCATCAAAGGTAACTGTGCTTTGGAAGCAAAACATTGCAAATCGCCATAATCAAATTATGCTGTTGACAGACTATTGTTTTTGAAGTTTACGGTAACGAAATCAAACATGTTGCTGACGTTTTCTGAAATATATTATACTGTTCGGATTACGGTAGAAGATAAGAGAGGTATTCAGATGAACCCGGGCAATGCACTGAGACATTGCCGACTAGAAGTACAGGCCATGCTCAGTGGGTGGGGAGACTCCGAATCTCGGAGTCTTTCATTCATTAATTCATACGCCATGAATGTCGAATCCTCACCCATTGAGCATGGCCTGTACCTCTAGTCGGCAATGACTGAGATCGTTATTTCGAGTCCGAGCAATGCGAGAAAGAGAACAAACGGTATAAAAAGAAAGAAAAGCAGAGGATCGTGCGTTCGTCTGCGGCACGGAGTAGAAGCGCGTCAACAAATTATTTCTTACGTAAATTTATGAATTTTGCTTTTCAAGTAAATTTGCAGCAGTCTCGAGCTTAAAATTAAAACTGTGATTTCTTTCATCAGTCGCTAAACATGTTACTCGAAATGATACCTCGAATACACTAATAATGTATACATATGTGTATACAATGTTCTTGTTCGTGAGCGAACATGCGGTATTTGTATACGAAATCAAATGTTTTTCATCTCGAGTCGGTAAATTAGCACACATCAAAGGATCCGAACAATCGCTTTAACCGAGTTCCTGGTCCCATCAACACATGCGAGGACATTTTTGATTTTAATTTAATTTTTAGCTATCAGTGGTTTGGTAGTATGTTTATTTAAGTTTCTACAGAACATATTGAAATAAAATAAATATTCTTGATTATTATAAAATGTAAGTAGGTATTGTTATTAAATTTATGCGCTTTCTGGAAAGATTTAAGCCAGAATTAAATGAAAGCCTGTGACACACATTATGACGCAGACAGCAGATTACGTGTCACATTCTAAGGCCTAGTTGTACAATTCCAGTTTAACTCTAAGCCAAAGCTTAAACCCTTAACAAAAATTGTTGAAATAATCGTTCTTATGGGTTTAAGCTTCCGCTTAAATTTAAACTGGCATTGTACAACTAGGCCTAAGTTTAAGCTTAAATTAATCCTGGTTTAAGTCTTTCCAGAAACCGGCCCTAAATAAAATCATTTCAAGTCTAATGTTTTCGCGTACTTTACTTGTTTATTCAAATATTCGAACTCCAGCAATATGTGTGGATAGGAAGTTTTAGCAAACATTCGCGCACGTTCATTCGCCCACAAACATTCATCGAATGCACAAACATTCGTCTACGCAAGTCTGGAGCCGGCTTTACAAGGCCAGGGGCACCACGATAAAATAACAACTATTAAATCTTTTTTATGGCTTTTTAGGGTAATTACCCTACCACGAGTTCGGCTTAAGCGTATCGACTAATTTAACACATATTCTGAATGCAATTCGTACCAGAAGCAAAAAAAAAAAACTAGTATGGAGAGCGTACGTAAATAACAGTGCAGAGGATCAAGAACCGAAATATGTAAAATAGCTAAGAGTAAAATAGTATAAGTCAAGTTAAGATCACCCCCCACCGAAAGCTATAAGTGTGTGTCAGCAGTGCATGAGCGGAAGATTGTGTCGTTACTATTGAATATTTTTAAAATCTGTGCACGCATTAACATAAACTATACATATCTGTTAGATGCACAGTCTATAATTATTTATGAAAAGTTTAGATCACGACATCCTGTGACCACTGTCTGACCTAACATTGTAGTAGGGTTGACAAATTGAAGCCAGTTTGCTACATAATAAGTCATCCCATGCAAGGCGGCCATGCGTGCTTGTCAAGCATAATGAAAGTTTTTAAAGAATTTTGTTGCAAGTCGGTTTTGATTGCAGAGGATTCCTTGAACAGCCTCTGTACAACGCTGTTTCAGGCCTAATTGGGCCCTCGTTACCAGAAGCGTAGCTCGAGAAATCCACTGCAAACCAAACCAACCTGTCCTATATATTCGCCATTGCAATGTAGACGAGTAGACGAGGAAATCATAAAAGATTCCATATTCTTTTACAAACAATATCTTGTATTTACGAAATATATTGTATTATGCGGAGCTTGAAAAGATTAAACTATTGTACCTATAAAATATTTGTTCATATATTCATCAGGAACAGCGTTATTGAAGAAACCCGGTCAAATGCCACACACTGTATATAAAAACACAACCAAGTGTGATTTTAACCATATGTTGTTTTAGTCGTTTTATGATGTTATAATAATTGTATCACAAAATCTTTTAAACGGACACTAAATATGCGCGCTAACACTTTACGATAGCGAAACGTAAAGTGTTAGTGCGCATATTTAGTGTCCGTTTAAAAGATTTTTTCTACTTTGCGTTCACAATGAGTTCATTGTGACACCAAAAACAGTTTCACAACGGAGCTCAATGTGAAACTGTTTTTGGTGAAATTTTTGTCAAGTTTTAATTGAAGACCTTTAATAGAATTTACAAAATAATTCATTATTTATTTGTTATTTAACAGAATACTCACAATGAAGCTGGACAAGAAAAATTAATAACTTGTCAATTTGATTTTTGCTTAAAACGATCTGAACGAAAGGTTGTCAGTGTTGTCACGCATTACAACTAAAATTCTCCATATACTAAAGAGATCCAATTTTTTGACAGTATTTTTCCTTTTCCTTTTCCTATTGTTCAATAAGTGACGCAAAGTAGAAAAAATAGTATATTTTACACGTTTCACAAGAGGCACTGTAACACTCATTCTGTTGGGGCACTCCGAGCTTGCTTCGCTTCGCTCGTCGTACCCCAACCCCACTCGTGTTACAATAAGCCTTCTTGTGAAACTTGTAAAATAATATACTATTGTGATACAATTTTCATCGGCTTTAGTTACAATAATTGTTTATTTATCAAATAAAATAAACACATTTTTTTATAAAGAATAACATTTTTCTCTAAAGTTGGAAATAAAAAAGTTTTTCCTTTTTTGTCAGTCCATCTGGGGACACACTGTATAATTTGACATTTCTAAATTCAGACCAAGGAGGTTAAAAGAAATAGGGAGGAAACATAATAAAGGTGGAAAATACGGTTCATTTGACTGATTCGGTTCAACGGCTTTGCTAATTGCCTTAACGCTACAGAAATTTTACAAACTGCCAACAGCATAAAAATGTATTAATCAAAGCAACATTATGAGGATAATGATAATGATTTCCTAGGTACGAAAAATATCAAACTTATCAATCTCTGATCCTTATCAAATATACGAGTAAGAAGTGGAAAACATAATATAAAGAGTGTATGCTAAAAGAAAATTGAAATGATTATTTACGATACAATTTTTCTATAGTTAATATTTTGTTTTCGTAAAGGCATGTCGTATACGTATTGTAACGATTTTAAAGGTTCTATTAATTTTTATTTTAAACAAAACAGGAAATAGTTAATAATCTAATTTATTTACAAGCAAACTAATTAACACTAACATTTAACACTAGATAATTTACAAAATTAATCCTAATTTATTTTAACGGCCGAGCGAAAGTTTATCACGCGACTTTAAGTCCGTCTAGCGTTGAATTCAATTCGAACTATCTAACGTTGAATGAATCTCCGTTTACCGGCCGCGTGTTTTATAAGCCGGGGTTGTTTATCTCGAACATTCTGGAGGCGGCCCACTGTCTATTCTAGTTTATTCCGCCGTCAGAATTCTCTGGGCTGTCGCCTAAGGCGCGTTGACTAGACGGCAGTGACGCAAGAGACAATTTGGCGCCGACTGGTGTCGACGAATCATTACAGTATATTAACCCTCCGTCAGTATTTGTTTATATAGATTTGTCTATTTAAAACAAAATATTACTGTATAAATAAATATAAATAAATATTAATGTAAGTCCAGCTATTTCATCCTAGACTTAACTCGCATGTACCACTTTTGCTGCGATTTTTGTATGGTTTTGTGTGGTTATTGTGTGGTTCCTTGTGGTCGACATCAATTTCAAATGGAGTCGTTGATACAGTCGACAATTAACCACACAAAAACCGCAGCAAAGTGGTACGTGTGAGAGTTAAGCTTTACTGTCGTGACAATTTTATAATACTAAGGGCCAGTTGTACAAAGTAGGTTTAAACTCAAGTTTAACTGAATCAGGTTTAAAGTAAACAAATTCGCATAGGATCTTAATGATATATGGCAATTAATGCATTCATAAATAAAATTTGATGCGATTTTGTTCACTTTGAACCTGGTTCAGTTGAACGTCAATTTAAACCTCCTTTGTACTACAACTGGCCCTAAAACTTTTAGCTGCGTGGTTGTAATTATGAACTGACACTTACGGATGATATTCAGTATTAATTATTGTTTGTCACTTTCATCTAATAAGTTTTCTTTTCTGACCGTTTCTTTGGCTTCATCTTCTAATATTTCTCGAATCAATTCAATCACCTTTGGATAACTCAAATTATAAATTTTTTTAGGTCTGACCATTTTGATAACGAAAAGATATGAAAAATGAACATGCTTAAGACTTGCGATGAACAAACATTACCGGACGCGCTGTATCCACTACACTGATAAAAGTTTTTGTGTAAATTTACTGTGAATATCGGTGGCTGCCAGTGACCACCGATAATTATAGTAAATTTAAACTCATAATTACAGTAAATTTACACAAAAACTTTTAGCAGTGTAGGTATACCTTAGGTAAAGTTTCTGTGTAAATTTACTGTAATTATGAGTTTAAATTTACTATAATTATCGGTGGTCACTGGCAGCCACCGATATTCACAGCAAATTTAAACAAAAACTTTTATCAGTGTAGACACAAAGCGCATCTTCCGCTTCATATTTGCCGGTACTTTCCCTACTAATTAACTTTAATCTTTGGTTTAATCCTATAGAAACAATTGTCTCTACAATTGTAGGCATGGGAATAAGCCAAAGGTTAATGTTAATCAGTGATGAAAGTACCGGCCCTTACTAAAAATTTATAAACCGCAGTAGTTGTCCTTTGTTGTCAAATGATCAGGGATAACATACCTAGAAGGGCAGTGGTATTGCACGTTAAACACACAAATGGTGGTAAAAATATAAAGCTATAGGTTTGTTCGTTTGTACTGCACGAAGTTACACTGAAAACAGTTAGGTGTAGTTTTGCACAACGTCACGTGATGTGCAGTGTAGATTCGTGCAGAAAAAACTTTAGAGACAAACGAACGCAATTTAAACATGCGTGACAGATGATCAGTGCAGTTAACCTTGCTTTCATCCAGGTAAGAGCATAAAATAATGGATCATACAAAAACGTATAGGTCTGTTCCATTTGACAGAATTTCAAGCTATGACCGTTCAGATCATGCGCAGTATGAAATTTATATCCAATTTTGTAGCACTGCTCATGCTCAGTAAGATTTTGAACGGTTCAGAACTCGAAATCCTGACGAATGGAACGGACCTTATAATTATAACTGTACGGTGACAAACGTTGATCCTGTGAATCAGTGCTATATTTTAAAATCACGCGAAAGTGAGCACTTATAATATTTTTAGTGTGAACTATTTTTATATTAATAGTTATTTGTATACCAAGACCTAAATTTAATTTATCTGTCAGTTAGAATGTGTACATTCAACTAGCGTCACATTCCAACTGACAGATAAATTAACCTTAGGATAAACATCGACCATTAGAAGTGAGATTTTTCAGGTTAGGATATACTGCACTTACTTGTTCGCACTTTAAACACCGAGCAAGAAAGTGCAGTCTAGAGTAACTTGGAACAGATTGCACTGGACAAACGAACGCGATCAGTGCACTTGCACTGTGACAAACGAACGCATTTTTCTGCACTAGGGCACATGGTGTGCACTGGTGTAGACAAACGAACAAACCTTATGTATTTGTGAGATACATGCGCGCCCGACGAAGGGTTAAGCTCGCCGCGAACAGAATTGTCACAAGTGTCATTCGTCCTGTCAACTGTCGAGTAAGTGTTTTCGTGTTTGTTTGCGTTGTTTGGTGGTTTCATAAAAAAATAAGTTATTTTCAGGATTCATTTACTCACAAATTGGTGTTTACATTAGAGCAGAAAATATTTATGATTGAAAGTTATTTTTGTAATATGTAGTTCAAAAATCGATAGGGCATTTGTACACTTTAGTATACAGCAGTTTCGTACTTATACGAAACTGCTTGGAAGAGCTTAGAGTTGAACTTCCAGATGTCATTATTGACCACGAAAATGTACTGCTAAAGTTATCGAAATTGCAAGACAATGAAAAATGCTTCTCACACCTCTATCCGCCAATTATTATCTACCTAGTACCTAGACATGATGGATTTTCGAGACACTTTGAAAAAATGCAAAAAGAGCCAACTATTGAGGACCGCTGATAGTACTTACGTAGCGAGCGCCTAATAAAGCTGATGTATCTTGCAGTGTCTCTTGCCTGTTGCCCAATTGCAATAATTGTTTGACGATTCAGTGTACGACGCAGGGGATACCGCCAGCGATATCTACGCACTACAGCACGTGCATTGCACCTACATTCTCCGTACGTTAGAATAATGTCAACAATTTCGTTATTTGTGTAAGCTAACCCTGACCTAACACTGACCTTTATACTCCGAAATCTGTTGAGACACTGAACGTGCGTCATTTGCTTGTCGTAGAGCAATAAACCATCTGGAAATTTATGGTAAGGGTGGCCCATCCGGATGGCGTTCGGCACGTGGGTGTAACAGTAGATAAGAAAATCAGTGGTTTCCAAACAATTTTTATCGATTTTTGTTTGAATTTTTTCCCGAAAAACGAAAGCCACAACACCCTCGAATGTAAAGGGTTCTTTACTCTACAGAGTGTTCTCAATACGTGGTTTGAAGATGTCCAGTCAATTATCTAACACCCTGTAGAACAGGTTAACCTTATCAACTATTTAAATCCGATCTGCAACCCGATCATAGTTTCCGAAAAGGCCTTTATATAATAAATTATTTACTTTGTGAGTGAGTAGTAATTGTTATTTTATGATTTATATCATGCTGACGTTTAAAAACCAGCACATGTTACAACACATCTTTTACATCAAAAGAAGGAAAATACGAGGAAGATGAAGAAGAACCGATTTTTATAACGTATCTTAAGTATTTCTTGAACTAAGGGCCGCTTTCATAACAGTGCTAAAGGAGACTTTAATTTAAAGTCAGTTTAAGCATAGGAAAACTAGTGTGTTTTTATTAGAGGTCTCTATTTCACGTCAATACACGTGTATACGTGTAATACACGAATCATAATCTTAGTACGTGTATTTTGAATACACTGTGTATTATAATTTCACAGATACATACGTGTAGTTACATTACACGCGTATTTAATACAAAAATATATTCGTTGCTAGGTAACCTGGATTTGAACGTACGGAACGAACCCGTGTATTAAAATACACGTGTATTACAGAATACACGTGTATTACAGAATACACGTGTATTTAACAGTAAATACATTACAAAACTTAACTTTCAATCTCAAAAATATAGTTTGCCACTATTTTCATTTATCGCTAACTTTCGTTCCTTAAACATTTTGATAATTTTTATTGGCAAGTTTTTGCGGTAGAGAATCAAAGTTATATTGCTAATTTGTTTCACTAAACGAGCATTTTCTGCACATTCTACTTTACCTTATAGTGTTTCAAATCTGAAGCAATGATGAAGTTGAAATAATGGCAAAAACTAATTGAACATAAAAAAGAAGTTATTGCAAACAGATTATTATTATTGTGAAACAAAAGTGTAATTAATATTTTGTCTTACGTAAGTAAATATTCGTTGATAAGATCATTCTTAAAAACGAATTACATAATTTCTTATATTGAAAAGTTCTAATAAAAATGTAGTATTAATTTTATTAAAATAACACATTTAAATCGTTTGTTAAATTGTTTCGTGTGACCGGCTAAATACGTGACCTAGCAAATAGGTTGTTTTAAGCGATAACCTTTGAACTTCAACATTAGGAAAATATATTTATCATTATTAATACTACTTTAATTAAAATACAAGCAGTTTTTATTAAATATCTGAATTTTGCATCTAAATACTACCGAAACAAAATTCGTCGTGTTGTACTGAGAACGCATATCAAAACCTCCCACAGACATTCGATACTTATTATTTGATAAAGATACCGAAAGAAATGTAACAGTATTTGTTTAATCTTCTAACTATTAAAATTAAATATTCATATATCTCGAATAGTAAATATCTACACACATACGTATTAGTATAAAATTCTTTAAAACATGTAAAGAGTTTAAAAGAAAAAATAAAATAAAATGTAAGTGATGTAATACGAAAAGTGTATAATTTTTTAATTTCCGAAAAATAAGTGTTATTAAATGATATCAACGACAAATTAATTAATAAGAACTTTTTTCAAAAATTTGAACCAACACTAATAAGTATTTAATAGTAAAATAATTCAAAGTCCCTTACCTGTGCACGTTGCAATGTACAAGAATTGTTTACTACTGGAACTCGTTTGTATTTTGCTCGTAGATGGGTCATCGTAATTGTTTAATTCAATAATTTCTCCTTCATTCAATGTAGTTTTGACATTCTCCGCCGCTATTGGAGTATAGTCATACTTCTTGTCATCCATTTTCATCAGTGTACTTTAATTTCACTTGCAACCAGTCCAGTGACAAATAAATAATAGACAAAATTTAATCTACTGCCGATTTTCGTTTATTCTGATATTGCATTTAATCGCATATTACATATTCGATTAGAGAGGTTTAATAGTGCGATTTCGAAATTAAATTATATTATCTACTTGAAATTTTCTTTTTCGGTCGGATTTGTATTATACATGTGCAAACAAATTTATATATAAAAGCGATAACGTATATAGGGTTATTCACGCAAGACGTTTTTAAAAGTTTTCAAGGAGAAGTTTAGATAGAAATTTGAAATTTACGAAGTAGAGATACTTCGAAATTACCTTTCCATTGACTTCTCAAGTCACTTCCGTAATATGTAAAATTGCAATACATTTCCCTATCTCTAAATTGCATGAGATATTTTGAGTTTTTTTAGAAATATGGATTCTGCAATCTGATTTTCAAAAAATCATATCACAGCTATTATTGAAGCAATTTTATTTGCAACAGCTAATATTGTAGTTGAGCCTTTAAAGTTCTTAAAAATTTCATAAACATAATCTATTAAGCTACAGGATGTATAAAATATACTACTCCAATAGAAAATATTCAAACACAGAAAAATACTTTTTCAAATGGAACGACCAATATTTTAATACATCATCCTGTGTAAAATTAAATGCTGCGTCGAACTGTATTAGCATTTCTTATACCTAACTTTAACAGTTTTTGAGTTAGGAACATTTTCGATTTAATTCATAAAAATTTACAATTTTAAAAAGTCAAATATTTTTAATTTTACAAATTAAGAATTTAGGATTTGTTTTAGGTTACTAAAAGCAAAACATTTTTGGAAGTGGTCTATATTAGTTGAGACATATTGCTATGTTATTTTTTTTTTAATTTATTCACCCTGTATATACAGAGTGTCCACCGAGTGCCGCGGTCTTTTCTACCGTCTATAGTATATAAAATAGAAAAATATGTAATTCGAAGGAGCTAAGATGTAACTCAGTCAGCTCTACTTCATAAAATTATTTTTGGCTATACAGTGTCCAGTAACTGAGAGCCATACCAAAGTTATATTTTTCTAAATGGGTATATTTTTACATATTTCGAAAGTACGCATAACGAATAGGTAATTACAAAAAATGTAGGAAGTTTTACTTAAGAGTTTGTAAGATATTGATGTTTAAGTGTAAAAAATTGCCATAATATGAGTTCTTATATCTTTGTTATTTATTTATATTTCGTCTTGAATTTTTGTAGGTACTCAATACAATATCTTTTCTACAGAAATTTCAAAACAGCTTCGGTCTATCAGTTATTATGTGTACAGGGTGTTGAGTTTTGCAAAAGATAATTTTTCTCAAAATTTTCAAATGGAACACCCAGTATATCTAGACTCTCGTGAAATACTGTTTTAATAAGCTTTCATAAAACGCCAAATGTAATTGCCTAAACTGAAGAAGTCGTGAGACAAAAATTAATAATTTTTCTTTCTTTCAATATTGACGTTATTTAGCCTTTCTGTCTGGTTCTTTTGTTTTGATTTGCTGATAAATTAATGAATATGTTTTACTTTTTGTTCAAAGTAATTGAATATGTTCCTTTTAAAATAATTTCTATTATTATCTATTCGTTATGCGTTCTTTCGAAATATGTAAAAATATACTGGGTGTTTTATTTAAAAAAATATTATTTTGGTATGGCTCTCAGTTACTGAACACTCTGTATAGCCAAAAATAATTTTATGAAGTAGAGCTGATTAAGTTACATCTTAGCTCGTTTAAATTTTTTTTTATCTTATATACTATAGATGGTAGAGAAGACCGCGGCACTCGGTGGATACCTGTATATTAGGTTATTATTAAGTTATTATTTTTGTAATTATAATTGAAAATAAAATGTAAAACTACTGTACTATACCTCGGCATGTTCCAGAACACTTAAGAGTAATTTTATTTACACAAATCACTAATCCACATTTCTGTTTGACTTAGAAAATGTCAAACGACATACTTCAAGGGACGTTTTCTCCCGAAACAGAGAGCTAGTTCAACCAAAAGTTCCAGGAGGTACTCCAGGATGCTCAGGAATGTTTGGACGACAAACTCAAACAACATGAGTCAAGTTCCGAGACATCCAAGGTTGAATTGCTGTCCTCCGAGTTCAAAACACCTGAACGAGCCGATCCTGTCATTGTGGAAGGCGTTTCAAGTTCATCTGATACGCTAGAAGAGGCAATCCGAAGCAAACCTCGAGCCTACTTCTACAAAAGGAACGGTGGAAAGCGTCGTATCCTTGTAAAACTGAAAAACCAAGTCAGGATACGCCTTTCAAAGATTGACGCTGTTCGACTTGGCCTCTTCAAGATGTAACTTAATTTTTGGAAACTGGAAAACGAGATTGATATTATTTGTGTATTATAATTTTGAATTGTTTTCATTTTAGGATTTTTAATTTTTTTTATTTAAGGCTACAGAGTTTTTTGTGCCTCAAAAAGCATATAAAAGGGAGAGATTTCAGTGTAAATTTTTAGTCTATGTTGAGTTCCTTCAGACCAACATACTAGTAATTGAAAGTAGTGATCTGATTTTTGGACAAGTAAGAATATTCCAATTATTAATTTGATTTGATTAAAAATGCTATGTTTTAATTAAATTATTAAATTCAATTTTCGATTTTGATGATTGAAATTTATCCAATTGTAGGACAACTTGACAAATTTTAATTGTGAAAATTAATAAGGATCATTTATGATTTTGGCCGCATTTAACGTTTGTCTTAAGTTCTTTTACCAAGATTGTCGTAGAGTGTTTTTCTGTTGCGAATTCTTGCGTGAGTAGTTAAACCAAAATTGTTAATAATAGAATTGGCTACCCTGAGATATCAAGTAAATAAATAATTAAAAATGAAAACTGTCTCAATGTTAAATTTTTATGCGTGACTTTGTCAACAGAGTTAATAAATATTCATTTTTGAAACAATTAATTAACAATCCCATAAATTCATTTAACTCACAAAAACACCGCAATATGTTTCGGCCTCAGCAGAAGGCCATCTTCAGCCAGTAACGACTACAAAACTACTACTTCGACTACAAAAGGATCGATAAGTAATAGAATAAGTTAATAAAACTTTACATACCGTAATACATGAGTTGTAGTTATACAACAGAGTTGTAACGTTAAACAATAAACATATTAAAATCAAGTTAAAACTGTAAATGGGGACAACACACGAGAGCTCCAAGGGGAAGCAATAATTTTACACAATGAAAATGTGCATTACTACATTACTACGTGTACTGGTTACTAACATCTTATGGAGATTCTTACCAAATTTTTAATTTTGTTAAAATAGCATGGAAATGACAACGACTTGCATTTTGATATTTACTTACTACAAATTTTATAGTAAAGTAAAGAAAATAGAGTTTCGTAAATGTAAATTCAGAAATTTTAATTGTTCTTTGATTTTTTTGAATGCTTGTAATCCTAAGAAAGGTTAAAAGACGAATTACTTTGAATTGAAGAAAATAGCCGCTTGTTTACAACTCTCCGGGTTAGCGTGAAAGTATTTTAAAACCATTGCCCGATTATCTTCGTTATTTGGTACTGATCTTCGTTTCATTTTCTTATATTTTATTTTTTCAAGTTAGATTGTTTTATTTGAAAAGTTTTCTTCGAAATATATCTGCTCTGTAAATTTCAAATTTCTATCTAAATCTCTTCCTTGAAAACTTTTAATGAATGGGTTGTGTGAATAACCTTGTATTATGTTAAACAAACTGTATACGCATTATTTAATTTCAATTTCTGAACGTGATCAGAATGCACTTGCATTTTAATTAAATTAGATTAAAATTGTTGTAATTATAAAAGGCTCTCCAAGAATTTAGAAAAATATTCATTCATGTGGCTTGTTCTGTTTGAAAAAAATGCGAAACTTTTTCTTCTTGAGTCTAGTCATTGCCGACTAGAAGTACAGGTCATGCTCAGTGGGTGGGGAGAGTCCGAATCTCGGAGTCTTTCATTCATTAATTCATGCGCCATAAGTGCCAGACTCCGAATCCCTACTCATTGAGCCCGGCCTGTACCTCTAGTCGGCAATAGTCTAGTGCTTAAGCTTTACGCCTTGCAATCTCAAAGTTTCTGAGAGGCTAAAGGGTGAGGGGAAGGATCAGTCAGTAGGCGTGTAGCTGATAAACCTCTACCAAAAATTTTTAAGGAGACAAAAATGCTTATTGTCAGTTCAACTAAATTAGGTTCCAAATTGACTCTGAGCGAGTCCTCAATCAGGAAATGGGACGGGGTGAGTATTACCAAATCATTAGAGTCCTCGGACAAAGGCAGGAGCGGACGTGAATTAATGATTTCTTCAAAGGTAAGTAACGAGTTTCCTATAATGCGTTTACAATGGTACTTAAACGACTTTACGGCCGCCTCCCAGATACCCCCGAAATGTGGAGCCCTTGGTGGTATGAATGCCAAGATATGTTATCCTTGGACAATGCATTAGTTAATTCTTCGTTTTCTGTGGTCAAGAAGATTTTACACAATTCTTTTAGCTCTTTATTTGCCCGTACAAAATTCGTGCCGTTACACAGTGGGTCAGACTCCGCTAATGCTGGCCAAAATTATATAGTAAAATTTTCGTCTTATCTACATAATTATTATTTTAATTAAAAAAAGAAACAGTAACTGCAACTAGAAATTTATCATAAAAATTTTATTATCTGAAATGGAAGCACATGGCATTAGAGGCTCATCATACAACATTTTTCATTCTTACCTTTGTCGTCGTACACAAATTATTTCTTTAACTACTGATGTTGATGGTGTGGTCAGTGATCATTTGTCGTCAGAAACTCCTATTCACCGTGGCGTTCCCCAGGGATCAGTCCTCGGACCGACCCTTTTTTATTATACGTGAACGATCTGCCTTTATCAATTAACTCATGCTTACTCTCACAATATGCAGACGACATAAATGTTGTAATTGCTGATGATTCTGTTAGTATGGTATCAATGACGGGTTGCGGAATTATACAGCAGATGTCAGATTGGTGTGACAGAAATAAACTTATTTTAAACGCTAATAAAACTAAAATAGTAACATTTACTAAAGGTAAATCCGAATCTAGTATTCATATTAAGTTTAATAAGAAATCAATACCTACTTGCAATAGTGTAGATTTTTTGGGTCTTACTGTAGATCACAATCTTAATTGGGAAGAGCACTGTATTAAGTTGGGGAAAAAACTTAATTCTGCTTATTATGCTTTAATTAACTTACGGCAAAATGTAGGAATTAATTCTCTAAAATCATTTTACTTTGCATACATTGAATCCAGGCTACGGTACGGTTTGATATTTTGGGGATCATCATCTAGCTTTAAAATTTTATTTTTACTACAAAAGAAATTGACCAGAATAATGTCTGGCGCGCCTTTAAATAACCCTTGCAGACCGTTGTTCAGTAAGCTACAAATACTACCGCTCGCCAGTCTTTATATATTTGAATTGGATATTCTCATAAAACGTAATAACCATATGTATCATCGTAATCACCATTTCTACTCTGCAATGAGTACTCGATGTGGCAATCATTTTAGCATTCCTAAACATAAATCTGCGTTTTATACACAAGGAGCACATTATAGAGCAATTGAGGTATTTAATAGTTTGCCAACTTATATTAAAGAATCTAATTTTTCTAAATTTAAAGCTTCATTAAAAACTTACTTGTTAGAATTTTTTTTAATCATTTGAACGAACTTCTAAGTACTTAAGCATTACAGTGCTTGCAATTCTGGTAGATTTCTGAAGTTGAGACAGTTGAGTCAAAAATTTTATTCATTAATTTATCTTTAATTATAGTCTAGTCGGCATTGTGATTTTTTTTGTCATGATTTTAAATTGATTGTATTTGTTTATACTGTTTTGTTTTTTGACTTGAACATGTTAAATGTTTTAATTTTAAACTGTTATATCTTCAATTCTTCTTGACTCTGTCGAACAAGACCAGATTTTATTTTATTTAAAAATTAATGTCATTTAAGTGTGCATAAATAATGTCCCACAGTAAATATCAAAATTTTAGTTATATGATCTGTACTTACTTTTATTCGTTTCTTCCATTTGTAATGAATTGAGCAACTTAACAAAATAATTGAATCAATAACAAAATAAAACATACAATCAGTTCTTTTAGAAACCTTCTCGTTTGACGATTGCAATTAAGTACGCTCTCTTTGTTATATCCTACTGCAGATATAATCCCCTTATTTGTCATAAAACATATACTGTTATAAGCCTCGTAATATTTTGTTACATTTTACGGCTATTTTACAGTATTTTATTTCATTCGATAATTTTGAATTTTGGCCAGCTTTCGCAGAATCTGACCCATTGTGCGTTATCAGAATAGACGTTCGAAACCATTCCTCGCCTTGCAATAAATCTCTTGAATGCCTTGAGAAATGATTCTATGGGTGCGTTTCGTTTGCGCGCTCACACGCTTTGAGCGCTCACACTTACAAGCGCTGTTTTCTGTTGTTTCCTTTGGCGTTTAGTCGCTTAAGCAGTTATACGCAAAGGTGTTTCTTTTGACTTTTGTTTGCACAACGAATTCATAACCTCAAAAATATAACTTCAATAGTGAAATTGAGCCAATCATAGCTACTGTAGCTACTTCTAAAGTGTAATGTTTGTTTATAACCTGACTATGATTAGCTAATCTCCTCATACGCATCTCATACGTTCCATTTGGAACATAAGCGCTTATGCTTTTGCTGCCCTACCTCGATGGAATAAGCGATTGTGAGCGAAGACTATGACGTCATAATGACGTTACTATTTCGTCAGCTGGCGCTTTGTGAGCGTTTGCAAAGCCAAAGGGAACGATTTAAGCAATGCTTATGAGCGCTCAAAGCATGTGAGCGCGCAAATGAAACGCACCCTATGTCTAAACCAGTAACCAACTCCTAATGTACTGCTTTGATAGCCATACACACAAATACAGCCACATATGCCTTTGTAAGTGAAGCATTTCGATTTGTATTTTTTCGTATTAAAAACGGCGCACAAAAATCGATTCCCGTGTTGATAAAGGGACGGACCGGTTCGACTTTGGAGCTGGGAAGATTTCCCAGTAAGTTTAACTTGAAGGCTTCTGCGGCCGTCATCCATGTTTGAATTGGCTTCCGGTTGGAACCGCATCACGTTGACTTCTTCTACTGCCGACGTTTCGTTCCTCGTTGCAGAAGAACTTCCTCAGAGCTGCTGCTGTTAGTGGTGTTGCTGCTGCTTCTCGTTCGTCGTTGAGACTGAGTGGGTATATCTGTTGTCGTGGTATTTATAGTGATCGGTGGGGGCAGTGGGTCGGAAAGGTGACCGGGGATTGGTCTGTTGGGGCGTGACGGATCGTTAATGATATGTTTCCAGGCATTGTGGAGGTAAAAGCCAGTATCACGGTTTAGGTTATTGGGATGTTTGAGAATTTCTATGGATTCACGGATTTTACGATTGAAAAAATGAGATGAGCGGGCTAGAAGTTTTGTGTCGGAGAATAGGATTTAGTGACCGGTTTCTACGAGTAGTTTGTGTTCAGCTAGGGCCGAGCCAGTTGTTTGTAGTAGTCTAGTACAGCGTTCATGTTCAGAAACACGAGTGCTAACAGACCGATTTGTTTCTCCCATTAAGTGTTGATACGCAGTGGGATTAGTCTTTGTTGTAATTTCTTGATTTATTCGGAATATATAACAGTTATAATATTGGAATACACAGGCTTTTGAATAGCAGTGAAATCTGACATAAGTCAATTAATTTCTAATTTTCAGTTCTACGGTTCCATATTTTTCTTTTCTTTTATCTTAACATTTCCTCTAAAAGAAAAAAATATAATTCTATTTTAATTCTATAACACCAATCTGTCCACGTAGTAAATTAAATCTAACACGTTCAAGAGGCTTTGTGAACAAGTCAGCTAACTGATTCTTTCCATCAATGTGTTGTAATCCAATTTCACCATTTAAAAATTTTTCACGTATGTAAAAGTGTCGAATTTCGATATGTTTGGATCTTCGATGGTATTCAGGATTCTTAGCTAATTTTACTGCGCTAGCATTATCGATGTAGAGTATAAGAAGTGAATCTTGTTCTGATACTTCAAGCAATTCAGACACTAAACGTTTTAGCCAAATTAACTCTTTTGCCCCTTCACTTGCCAAGATTATTTCTGCTTCGGTAGTAGAGGTTGCTACTACCTTTTGCAATTGACTAGTCCATGATATTGCTCCACCAGCGAATTTCGTAACAATTCCAGTTGTCGAACGTCTTGTTCTCTTGTCGCCAGCGAAGTCAGCGTCGCTGTAGACTTTCAATTTTTCTCCTTTCCTGTAAGTGATTCCATAATTCATTGTACCTCTCAAATAACGAAATATGCGTTTGACTTGATTCCTATCTTGAACAGTTGATTTTTCCATAGCTCTAGCAGCTTTGTTTACCGCGAAAGCAATGTCTGGACGAGACGCTGTTGCAAGGTACATGAGGCAACCTACTGCTTCACGATAAGGAAATTAATTCATTGTCTTCACTCTCTTCACGACCAACAGGAGTTGAGTCTGCATTTGAGTCGACCATTCGAAATCTTTCTAACATTCTTTTAATATACTTTTCTTGACTTATCATATGTATAATCGATCCATTATTATTTTGTTTTATTTTCATGCCGAAAAAATTGTCGATAGAGCCTGTTGTCGTACTAAATTCCAATTGAATGTTTTCAAAAAATCATCGATCTCTTTCTCATCACTGCCAACGATCAAACCGTCATCTACATAGATTGCAACATAAAGTCGATTTTTGTTGTGTTTTCGATAGAAAAGACATGGATCGGCGATACTGTTTTGGAATCCTGCTTTGTTCATGAATTCCATGAATCGTCTGTTCCAACACCGCGCACCATGGTGCCTGTTTAAGGCCGTACAAACTTCGTTTTAAAAAACATACTCGTTCGGCACCGTCTTCAAAACCCTCTGGTTGTTCTAAATAAACTTCTTCTTCAAGTATACCATTCAGAAAAGCCGTTTTTATGTCGAACTGACCCAGCTTCATATTTTCTGTAGCAGCTACAGCCAACAAGGTTCGAATAGTATCGTAACGTGCTACAGGACTAAATGTTTCCTCGTAATCAATTCCTTGCCGTTGTACATAGCCTTTCGCAACTAATCGAGCTTTAAAACGAGTATTCCCGTTACTTGCAGTTTTTCGACGTAAAACCCAGCGATTTTTCAGTACTTGTGCATCTATCGGGCGTTCAACTAAAAGCCACGAATTATTTTGCTTTAAAGAATCTAATTCTTCATGAATTGCCTGTAACCACTGCTCCTTTTCATTTGATTGCAATACCTCAGAATACGAATTTGGATCTTTGATGTCATCAGTATTAACTTCTGCCATGTATACAAATTCATCATTTTTCATCCAAGCTGGCTTCTTATGTTGACGTTTAGTCCTCCACCTTTCTTCAGTTGGTTTATAACTTTTCTTTTCACACTCACCCAAATTTTTATTTCCTCCAGAAGTAGACGTTATGATTATATCTTCACATTTGCTTACATCATGATCTTGACTTTCTTCACTGCGATAGGTGGCTTCCTCTAGAACTTCTTTCTCATCAGATGGTGAACTGGACTGATCCTTCCTTGCCATTTCATCTTGAGAAATCTGAAATTCCACAGACCTATTTTGTAGATTGCAGACAACTTCTGGTTTTAACATCACGTAATGACTAAGAATTACTTTCTTCCGGGAAGGGATCCAGACTCGAAACCCATCCTTTTCATTGACATATCCAACAAGATGTCCGAAAACAGATTTGTCATCAAACTTCGAGCGAAAATTCTGGTTTACATGGACATAACACCTAGTTCCAAAAATTCTCAGATGATCAAGTTTTCCTACTGGTCGTCCATACCATAATTCAAAAGATGTCTTATTTGGAACTGAGGATTTTCCAGTGCGATTTAAAAGATACACTGCAGTATTGCAAATTCAGCCCACAACCCTCGTGGTAATTTGCTTGGATTTAGCATTGAACGAGCTGCTTCGACGATAGTACAATTTTCTCGTTCTGCCGCACCATTTTGCTGAGGCGTATAGGGTGGCGTAATACAGTATTCAATTCCTCTATTCGCGAGTAACTGAGCAATCTTTTTATTGTCAAATTCTTTACCCCCGTCGCATCTGAATTTCTTGACAACATGTCCATTTGTTTGAGCTTCATTCAAGAATTGTTCAAGCTTTTCACTTTCTTGTGTTTTAAAAAGAAAATTCGACGATATATACTAAAATCATCCTTGAAACATACATAATAACGTGCACCTCCTAAAGATTCTGTTGTCATATTCATTCTTTGTTTGAATGGCAATCGATGCATTTTTCCCAATGCACAACCATCGCAGAATTCTTCTTTGCAGTCTTCCACGTTAATGTTCATTGTTTCAAAATATTCCTTACGTGTTGCTTATTTTGATGACCAAACCTTTCATGATAAATCTGTAAAGTCTCGGAAGCTTTAACCAAATTCACTTGAACTTCTTGTTTTGGTTTCATAACACGCATGTCAAGTACGTATAAGCCGTTACACATACGTCCAGTCATCATAATGTTATTATCTTTGTCTCGAATTTTTACACTTTTATCATCCATTGTCGTCTTGTAACCATTCAGTGCAGCTGCTTTTACGGAGAACAAATGCGCGCTTGCATCCGATACATATAAAACATTTCGCATTTCAGCATTATACCAACTACGGTTCCGTTGTATTTGAATCTTGATTGTACCTTGTCCGTGTGCTTGCATATTTACATCTTGTTTTCCAAGAGAAATTACTTCAGGAACGGCAAATTTTGTATACGATACAAAATGCTGTTTATGAGGAGGAATATGGTTCGATGCGCCACTATCACAATACCATTTGTTAATATCAATGGAGCTGCTTGAAGCTCCCATAGTATAAGAAAGAAATACAGCTCTTCCAACTTCTTACTTACGAGCATTCTTCTGTTAACATTCTGCTGCCCAATGACCCAGTTGCTTGCACTTATTGCATGGATACTTTTGCTTTGCTCGTTCCATGTTTTTCGATTTTCCAAAATTTCCTTTCTTCGAATCAAATTTTCCTTTTGACTTATTTGAAACTACAAACGCATTTGTTTCTGTTGCACTTTGATCGCGTAGTTCAATCGTGCATAATTTTTCAGTAAGTAAATTGAGACTATGATTTTCCGGTGCAATCGTATCCCACAGATCTTTGAAATTGTCATATTCTTTTCCTAATGTGGATAAAATTCGGCCATTTAAAATTCTTTCAGATAATGTATTTTCTTCGTGCTTTGTTAGTTCGTCGTTTAAATCCAGAAATAACTTTTTTGAACTCATCGCCCTCTAGTTACTGTTTTACGCACGAAATAGTCAACCGGGAAACAGTGTTTCCCGGTCGAGTAGACCAGGAAACAACGTCAAAAACATTGGCCCTTTGGAGCATTCTGAAATAAATCAGTGTTGACAATAATAAAATCTAGTTTATAAAATACCATTTTATAACAATTTTCATTCATTAACAGGCCCAGAAAAGGGAGAAATCGTCAAAAAATTCCAATAAATTTGACAGCATCACGATAACATGGCTTGCTTAATTTTACATTTTTGGTTTGCCATGACATGAAATTATATGAAAGTATTTCCAATTAAATTTTTGTATTCGGGTGCATTTGGTTGTAATTGCAGGATGAATGTCGCAATCTTCCACCGACTCTTAAAATCCCTTCCGCATCTATAAAGGGAATAAGTGATTTGATTTTGTACCTTTGTTAGTTCTTAGATGACGTAATTCATCGGAGAAAGACTGGGCTTGAATAAGCTTGACCAGTAAACTTGTTGATGCTTCCAACTCTGAAGTGGATAACGGTTCATGCTTCATTGTTGGTTACATGTTTTGTTGCGTGCATTGCTTATAAAACGTTTGCAGTAAGCTAAGACGCGTTGCCATTTAGTAAATGTTGAAAATCTAGTAAACCAATCCAAAGTTTGAAAAACAGGAGTACTGATGTCAGCAAACTTGCGTTTTTCCGGTATATCGGATTCTGATATCTGAAACACCGACTTAGGCCAATTTTCTAACTCGTCTAAAAGCCACGATGGTCTATTCACCATAGTTTGTTGTGTAGCAACTGCCTTGAAAGTATTCCGCGGGATATGATGTCTGCCGGGTTTTCAGCAGTGTTAATATGCTTCCAATCAGCCGGTCGCGTAAGTTCCTGGATTTCCCCTACTTGATTCGCTACAAATGTTTTTAATTGTTTCGCAGTCGTATTTATCCATGTAAGGATAATCGTAGAGTCGGTCCAATAATGAACGCGTTTGATATCTACCTCAAGAATCTGTTTGGTCTTCTCCATCAGTTGTCAGTAATAGAGCAGCACATAACTCGAGTCTGGGTACGGTTATGGCCTTTAAGGGAGCTACACGTGATTTGGAGCATAATAACTCGCAAGAAGTTTCACCCGTTGTGCTTGAACAACGCACATAGGGTGTTCACGGGAAGCCGCTACAATAGCTAACTTTTTTATTTGAATTTTTACGAGGTAGCTTAAATTAGAAAAGTTTCAGGACCTCTCCTGCTGGATTTTATGGCAACATCAGAAAAACAAATGATTGTCAGGTTTTCGAGATTTTCAATTATTTTCAACTTTTTTAAAAGGAACGTTATATTTTTTACCATCGAAACACGTTCAGGCCGTCAAATTAATTATGTCTCTGAAATATTACCTTCCAAGGCCTACTATTTTTATAAATCCTTTAATTAATAAATCTTGGTGTTCACGGAATATGGCTACAATAGCTAACTTTTTTATTTGAATTTTTACGAGGTAGCTTAAATTAGAAAAGTTTCAGGACGTCACCTGCTGGATTTTATGGCAACATCAGAAAAACAAATGACTGTCAGGTTTTCGAGATTTTCAACTTTTTTAAATGGAACGTTATATTTTTTAACATTACATCGCGTTCAAGGTGTCAAATTAATTATGTCTCTAAAATATTACCTTCCAAGACCTACTATTTGACATTTTTAATATGAACTAAATTTCAAGAGCTGATTCATCAGAATAGTTAACAAAACTGACAATTTGAAAACAATTTCGATGTTCTCTTGTTTCAACGCACTCCATATTGTGTTCGCCAACAAAAAAGCTGTTGTTGCTATGCCCTTCCCGCGAATGCCAATGTTTATTTATTAAATAATTCATAAAATAGTAGGTCTTGGAAGGTAATATTTCAGAGACATAATTAATTTGACGTCCTGAACGTGATACGATGGTAAAAATATAACGTTCCATTTAAAAAAGTTGAAAACAATTGAAAATCTCGAAAACCTGACAGTCATTTGTTTTTCTGATGTTGCCATAAAATCCAGCAGGAGAGGTCCTGAAACTTTTCTAATTTAAGCTACCTCGTAAAAATTCAAATAAAAAAGTTAGCTATTGTAGCGGCTTCCCGTGAACACCCTGTATATACAGGCGCCATAAGCTCTCTCACTTGCATCGCAGAAGCCGTGTAGGTCGATGAGATCCTTGTGTGGCATAACATTACGGTTTATTTCCAAAGAATTTGATTCTTTCAGCTCGTTCTGATATTGCTTCCATTCCGTGTGCAGGCACAAGGGTAAGGATTCATGCCATGCGACTTTCAGTTGCCATAATCTCTGCATAAACATCTTGGCAGTGACAATGACTGGTCCGATTAAACCTAGAGGATCGAAGATTTGTGATATACAGAGTGGCCCAACGAAAACAGTCAGATTGAATGTCTCCCAAGAAAATTTTTGTTTGAAAAAACGCAAAAACAGGTCGATTTATAATCCAAGGGGGACACTTTTCTATCCTATACCCAACTGTCATACGTCATCCCCCTCCCTTCCAGCTCTCTAACCAATAGAATTTAAATAGGGAATGTACCATGAGTGGCATATCATTGAAAAGGTAATTTTATAGAGAATCCAGTAATGATATATTGAAGAATATATGAAGAATATGAATATCAGAAAATTTGATTTTAGCGTCCTCTTTCGGGGAAAAAATTGTTACATAATCCAAAGTGTGACAACTCATATGAGAGCTAATTTTAATAGTAACTCAATGCGCGAATTGAAATTATGTAAAGATATTGAAAACTGACTAAAATAACTAAAAATAAGGATACCAAATCTGTTACGAACCCTATTTTTAGTTATTTTAATCAGTTTTCAATATCTTTACGTAATTTCAATTCGCGCATTGAGTTACTATTAAAATTAGCTTTCATAAGAGGTGTCGCACTTTGGATTATGTAACAATTTTTTCCCCGTAAGAGGGCGCTAAAATCAAATTCTCGGGTATTCATATTCACATTATTGAATTCTCTATAAAATTATCTTTTCAATGATATGCCACTCGTGGTACATTCCCTATTTAAATTCTATTGGTTAGACAGCTGGAAGGGAGGGGGATGATGTATGACAGTTGGATGTAGGATAGAAAAGTGCCCCCCTTGGATTATAAATCGACCTGTTTTTGCGATTTTTCAAACAAAAATTTTCTTGGAAGATATTCAGTCTGACTGTTTTCGTTGGGCCAGTCTGTGTTTGGGACAATATCGTACGTTTAATGCTGCGTTTATTGTCGCTAATTTGAGGTATTGCATATTGAAGGACATCATGAGAAGAATTCCATTGCAGATCTAATGTTTTCAGGCTACTATTTTTGTCTAAATTGGCTCAGTGGCGTTTGGAATCATCTCATTTAGTAGGTTTCTGTTGTTAGATGCCCATTTTCTCAAATTAAACCCGCCTCTTTCCAGTAGCGCATTTACTTCCATATAGATTGTCTTAATGTGATTAACAACGTCGGAGCCCGTCAGCAAGTCGTCAACGTAAAAATCACGTAATACTATTTTCGCACCTAAGGGAAAATCACATGTTTCTTCAATGGCATGCTGTTTCAAAACTCTGGTGGCAAGAAATGAGGCCGGTGCAGTCCCATAGGTGACTGTATTCAGTTCATATACTTGCAAATCTTGATTTGAATCTATTCTCCATAGGATTCTTTGTAACGGTGTCTGTGACTTGTCTACTAGAACCTGTCGGTACATTTTCGTTATGTCCGCAGTCAAGACTATACAATGGGTACGAAATCTACATGTAATCGAAAATAGGTCTTACTGAACTGATGGGCCCACTCTTAGGGTAGGTTCCACTTAACGATCGAAATGATCAAAATAGCGGTGGCATTGTTCCACATAAGGCTCACAACGATCAGAACAATAATAATAGACACCTGGGTGCGAGGCTAGGAAAGCGATCACATCGCCCACAAAATGAACCCGGGTCGGCGTAAGACATCACACGTGACGGCGCGAATTTAAAATATGTAATTGAAAAGTTAACCTAGCATTTTGCATTTTGGACGCAGTTAAACTTAATTACTGTTTTCCGTTTTACCGTAGCAATATTCTCTTGAAAACATAAACACAACAGAATCTCTGAACAAGTTCGTGAGAAGGGCACACAAAAGCCGTTCCACTTCTCTCGCCGTTAAGACTAAATAATACAAGTGGAACGACGCTACGTACTCTATAGAACATAATCACTGTGATCCTTAAGTGGAACCTACCCTTAGTAGATCATTGAGTGAATATCCTGATGTCGATTTGGCAGACGCGTCAAAAACTACGCGCAATTTTGTTGTTAGGCTGCCTGCTTTGATTATCGCATGATGCGACAAATAACAAGACCTTTCAGTGCTCTGTGTTTCTGATTCTTTTGCCAACTGCATGTGGCCTAGTTCTAAATAGTCATTAATGAACTCCGTATATTGCTTCCTTAAATCTGGTTCCTTGTAAAGTCTTCTTTCTAACGAATAAAATCGTTTTGTTGCCAAATCTCGCGAGTTTCCCAGCACACCTTCTTCATTTTCCTTGGTGGGCAAGTGTACGATGAATCGACCATTTTGATTTCTTTTATATTATGTTTCAAGGAAATGTCTTTCGCAAGACAATTCTTCGGGGCCTAGGTTGCTGTTGCCCTTGCATTCTTCGATTTCCCAAAACCTTGTTAAAGCTGAGTCTAGCGAATGCACCGTAGATGTGTTGCACAAAGTAAGTATTTTGCATTAGGAATCGATCCTGAAATCACCCAACCGAAGTGGATTTTGTGCAGTATAAGATTGCCTTCTAACTTAATCTATCCTACACACAAAAGTCGCCAAAATAATTCAGCACCGATTAATACGTCTATCTTTCTAGGTATGTTAAATTCTGGATCGGTCAGCATTAAATTTTGAGGAATAGTTAGATTGTTCTTATGGTTCAGCCACACTAACGGCAAATGTGCTGCCTAACGTCATTTTTAACGTCTAATTTGCCATTAATCAGTCGCTACACATACAATTATTGTCAAGTTAGACGTGAAAAATCACGTTAGGCAGCACATTAGACGCAGCGTGGCTCCGACAACGATAGTGTAGCGACGGATTATTGGCATATATGGCACTAATTTTGTAACGGCGTTGAGAATGGCATTGCGCGCTAGACGATAGCTCGGCTGGCGGTTTTTGATACACATCAAACGAATTGCCGGCGAACGTATCGCATAGTTGTTGCCATAGATAAAGAAAGATATATGTGAGGAAGACAGAACATACATTTTTTGCACGAGAACAGCGACATCTCGTGTTTTTAGTCACGTACTATCTTAGTTTTGATTGCAGGTTTCTTTCATTATTTCAAGTACTAATTTAAAATATAATTTTTGAATGTTAGGAAATGGAAAATGCTAAAATATTTGAATAGAACTCCTGTGATATTTGACATTTAAGATAAAGTTGCCAATATTCAAATAAAATACCACTGCTGCAGCCGCTTCGGAGCGAAATGTGGGACAAATAATGACCTTAACCACCAATGTAAAATTTAGCGCATTAATTTTCTCGCGTTAATTGTCGGGTTCTTGTCCGTTAGAATGCCGTTAGACGTTAACGCAGATGTGCCCGAAGCATTATTGATACTTGCGACTGGAATGTCATTTGTGATGGTATCCAAGACAAGACAATTTAATTCAGCAGAAAATGCATTATATCTTGATCGAATTTTAATTGTCGTCGTTTTTCGTGTACGCGAAAATGACTGATTGACACCGCTGATTGAGACGTTTGCGACTTCGTCTTGTAATTTTAATTTTTGCATCAATGACCTTGATATAAAACTTGCCTGCGAATCCGAATCTAGTAAAGCTCGGCATTCGTGAAATTTGCCATTGCTATCGCATATTTTGATTATTACTGCCGTGGAAAGCAATATTTGGGGCCGACTTTGAGGTTGCGAGCTGTGTGCGCTGATTGCCTGCGATTCTTCGGCGTTGGATGTCGCCGTGGATGGCTCGGCGTCACTATCGTGTGGTGAAGTACCTTGGGATTCTAAAGGTGCGTTTAGACTTGAGCACGCATGCACTGAGCATACGCGCACGGTATTCGTTCGCGCTCGCGAAGAGCGTTTAAATTAAAATTCATTTTCCAACGAATGGGCTGATCCAGTTCGCAGACGTGCGTTGAAAATGAACGACAAAATAGCAGCAGCCGCGTTTATTTTGATATAAACTTTAATAAAAAAAAAGGAAATTCGAAAACGTAGACGTCGTCCTTGGTGGCAAACGCCAATTTTTCGTAATAGACAAAATAATTTTAAGCAATTATTTAGTGTCAGAGTGTCGTTATGACCAATTCAGAGACTTTACAAGAATGACCAAAACCGATTTCGAATATTTGCTCAGCTTGATACCACCAAAGATTATCAAAAAAGATACAAGATATCTCGAACATACGCCGCAAATTCAGTGTGGTACAAATTGCGCATTCGCGTACCAATTAATTCTTTTGAGCGTGTACCCGAGACCGACACCAAGCGGATCGCGCTCGCTGCTGTTTGCGCATAGGAAAACACATAGTGAGCGTGCGCGCATAACCGTTTCCATTTGAGCATTCGCGGTGGATTAGTGCGTGCGTACTCAACTCTAAACGCATCTTAACGCGTGATCAATATCTTTTCTAATCAAATGACCTATGGAAAAAAATTATGTCTTTGTTTGGTTCATTATTTCAAATGCAATTTGAATTATTTTTATTGCATTCCTATCGTTTTGTATAGGAATGCAATATAAATATGTAATTCAAGTGGCATTTGAAATAATGAACTAATTAAAGACACATGATTTTAACTTAACTTGAAGGCTTCCGCGGCCGTCGTCCATGTTTGAATTGGCTTCCGGTTAGAACCGCGTCACATTGACTTCTTCTACTGCCGACGTTTCGTTCTCCATTGCAGAAGAACTTCCTCAGGGCTGCTGCTGCTGCTGGTGTTGTTGCTGCTGTTTCTCGTTAGTCGTTGAGACTGAGTGGGTTTGTGTGGTGGGATTTCTAGTGTTGAATGTCGTGACGCTACTCGATATTCGCAAATCTGAGCGTCATGACACTATATCACAAGTAGTGTCGAATCCTGTCGAACATTAAATGAAGCCTGACATTAAAAAAAAATTGAATTTGACACATTTTAATTAAAAAATAATATTTTGCTATATTAATCAACAAATCAGAATGGAGCAAAAGAAAAACATCGTAAAATCCTAAAATTGTTAGATATTTTCTGGCAATTGATCAACATTTCACTGATATTTTTTTATCCTGTGTTAATTTTATTTTGCTGAATATTCTCTAGGCCAAAAACCAACTTTGTTTTCTTGAACTAGAAAAATTCATTTTCTAAATTATACTCGAAATTTCACTTACCAAAACCAAATATGAAAATTCAAACTATTTTAGGTGAAAACTTCAAAGATTTATAATTAGGAAAATTAATACAGAAGGTTAATTATTGCTTTAGATATTTTATTATTTACCAAAAAGCAAAAAAAATATGCAAAAGTATTACTAACTTAAGCAATAATTAATATTTTTTTATTATTTCTTTCAGCTATATATCTTTGAAGTTTTTACCCAAAATAATCTGAATTTTGAAACTAAGTTTTGATTGAATTGAATTTCTCAATTTTTGTAAAAATTCAAGAAAAGTAGTTATTTTCTGGCCTTGAGATTGTTCGGAAACCTACAAAACACGTTACAAAATCTCAAATTTTAGGATTTTGAATTTCGAAAACCATAATTTTATACATAACTAAACCAAAATCACTCGATATGGCTGATAGGTATAGGATAGCACAAATTGTTGTCGTAAAGTTTATTTAAAAAATCAAAAAGAAGCATGTTTCCCATTTGATACCGATTTCTTAGCGTTCGCTGTAAATCGGAAAAGTGCAATTTTAATTAGGATGGCGTTGACATTTACGTCATTTACGAGTAGCGAGTAGCGTCACGAGTACTCGATTCCGGACGAGTGTGTCATGACGCGAATGTCACGACTTCCGAGTAGCGTCGTAGTCCCATCACTAGGTATGTCTGTTGTCGTGGTATTTATAGTGATCGGTGGGGGCAGTGGGTCGGAACGGTGACCGGGGATTGGTCTGTTGGGGTGTGACGGATCGTTAATGATATGTTTCCAGGCATTGTGGAGGTAAAAGCCAGTATCGCGGTTTAGGTTATTGGGATGTTTGAGAATTTCTATGGATTCACGGATTTTACGATTGAAAAAATGAGATGAGCGGGCTAGAAGTTTTGTGTCGGAGAATAGGATTTGGTGACCGGTTTCTACACCATTTCCAATTGTAATTCAGAATTCGTCAGTTGTAATTCAGATTTCTCAATTCAGTTTCAGATTGCATCAATTGTAATTCAGATTTATCAATTTAATTTCAGAATTCGTCCAATGTAATTCAGATTAATCAGTTTAATTTCAGAATTCGTCAAATGTAATTCAGATTAATCAGTTTAATTTCAGAATTCGTCAAATGTAATTCAGATTAATCAGTTTAATTTCAGAAAGCGTTAAATGAATTTCAGATTATAACAATTGTAACGACGATTTCTGAACGTCACTTTTAATACAAAGAATGTGTACAAATAGTTGTGATTTGTAATATTTAGCATGTAATAATGAGTAGGCCAATGTAAACAAAAAAACGATTCAGATGTAAACATTATAAAAAAAAGAAGCTACGAGTTTTTCGAATAAAGCAAATTTATGGAATAATCGTCTTCATTCTATCGCAAAAAGTCGTCAAGACTGAACATTGGTCCTTCGAGCCGGATTCGACGACAATTTTGGATAATTGGTTCGAATCACAAAAGAAAAATCAAGTTGAAGACATATCGTCAAATTCAAGAAGCGGCGGCACGTCGCAGTAAGTAAAGAGGCGTCGGCACGGCGCAGAAATTAGTGAGTTATTGCATATCAAGTTAAAAAGCGTCGGCGAAGACTAGGGTGACAGCAAGTCATCAGGCAAGTCAAACACAACAAGGCATCAGCCAGAATCCTAGGCCACGAGCGGCGGCACGTCGCAAAAGGCAACATTTTGGCAACAAGTATCAGGCAATAGGAAGCAGTTAGCGTCAGCGTGGCACAAGCAGTACCAGGCGTCAGCGCGGCACAGCAGTTCCAAGTGTCAGCGCGGCACAAGCAGTACCAGGCGTCAGCGCGGGATAGAAGACAAGAAGCAGCGGCACGTCGCATTTAAATTGAACAACGCCACAGCAAATTTGGATTCATCAGATTAGTATTCATTTAATTACAGCAAGAGTAGGTATATTCAAAAAAGAGTTACTTACATTTGTAGGAATTCGTAGAATAGTTTTAGAACGCGCAAGTTTATATTGTATTGTGTTTCATAAACAGTACTTACATTTCATTTGTGATATCTGGTTTTTACAATTTATTCATAGATAATAGTAAAAATTAGAATGGAGGAATTAGAGCAATTAACGCCCGATTGCACCAACTTTTTAAGCAGAGCTTAAATTTAAGTGGTGTTTAGACTTTGACATTAATTATAGATTTAGCAAAATGTTAGTCACATTCTAATTGATACTTAAGTTGAAGTTTAAATGTCAATCAGAATGTATTTGACTTAATAACTGACCATATTTAAATGTCACATTCTAAACATAACTTAAATTTAAGCTCTGCTTAAAAAGTTGGTGCAACTGGGCATAAGACGTAAAAGATCTATCATTAAGTCTCAGTTAACTAGATTCAAAATATTTTTAGACAAATGTCAGGAAGATCCATCAAAAAATATTGGAATTCCAATTCGCATTGAACGAATTGAAACTTTATGGGGTGATTTTGATAAAGTTCAGACAAGAATCGAAATTATTAATGACGAAACAGAGCAAGAAGATGAACGCGAAGAATTTGAAAATAAATTTCATTCATTAATTGCAAAAGCCAGATACACAATGAATCCAATTGTTAATCAACAAGTTACTAAACCTAATCTCAATTTTCAATCTAATATGCTTACTCAGCAAAGTTCAATCAAATTGCCTGTGTGTTTGGAATTTCTTCCAATAACCAAAATTTTTCCATTTTTTCATGTAACATCGCGTCTTGATTAAAATAGCATTCAACCTCATTATTATCCAATTATAGAGGTTCCTAAGTTTGATGGAAGTTGGAAAAAATGGATGGCATTCAAAAATATTTTTATGTCACTTATACATGAAAACAAAATGCTAAATGGGGTACAAAAATTATACTATTTGAAGTCAGTGTTAACAGATAAAGCGGCAAAATTAATTGAATTTTTTGATCTGTCAAATGAAAATTATGAAGTTGCGTGGGAATTAATTAAAGATAGATTTGAAAATAAAAAGGTAATTGTGCAACATCATGTTCAATCCATAATAAATAGATCCCACATAACAAAAGAATCACATGTAGAATTACAACATCTATATGACTCTGTTGAACAACATTTAAAATCATTAGAGAAATTAGGGGAACCAGTTTATTATTGGGATACTCTTTTGATTAATATATTATTGCCTAAATTTGATGTTGTAACTAAGCGGAAATGGGAATCTAAAAGAGCTGACAAGAGTGAATTGCCTACGTTAGAAGATTTGATGACCTTTTTAAAGACTAGATGTTCATTTTTGGAAGCCCTTTCTAGAGCAAAATGTGGTAACTTCAGTAAGTTTAATCATGAGCCAATGAAACTAGCTGGAAGCAAAAGAATTCTTCAAACAGGATCATACGTTTCTTTAGGAGAACGCACATGTTCAATTTGTAGTGAAAAACATAAAATTTTTGATTGTTCTCAATTTAAATCATTAAGTGTGCAGGACAGATATGCAAAAGCAAAGGATTTAAAATTATGTTTCAATTGTTTAAAGCCATTCCATGGTATTAAATGTCAATCTGGTTCATGTAAAACATGCGAAAAATTTCACAATACTTTATTGCATTTCCATAATAAAATAGTTAACTCTAACGCTGGTTTACTTACCAAAACACAAAAAGAAAATCTTTCAAATGTATCGGTCTCATTAGCTCGCAATGAAATAAATGTTGAAAAAGATAAACGAATTTCAGATGAACCAGAAATACTTTGTTGTTCGGCAGGTGAGATTTCGCAGGTATTGTTAGCAACCGCTGTTGTTTTAGTAACAGATAAATTTGGTAAATTACATAAAGCTAGGGCCCTGTTGGACTCCGGTTCGCAGGCAAATTTTATTAGTAAAGATTTAAGCAAACGATTACAATTGGAGTATCAATCAATTAATACAAGAATCAAAGGTATAGTTCAAACAAACACATTTTCTTCAACTCAAGTACAAACATGCATACAGTCCAGATTTCAAGATTATTCCATAAATTTATCTTTTTTGACATTACACAAGATTACAGACAATTTGCCAACAATGAGATTGAATTTAAATGTATTAAAAATTCCAAAATCAATAAATTTAGCAGATCCTGAATTCCATATTCCTAATAATATTGATATTCTTTTGGGTGCACAGATATTTTGGGATTTGATGTGCACAGATCAAATCAAGAAAACAGCAGGACATCCAGTATTGCACAAAACAAAATTAGGATGGATCATTTCTGGATCAATTTGCACATCAAATGAAGTACAGAATGAGGTTGAATGCTATTTTAATCAAGACGCGATGTTACATGAAAAAATGGAAAAATTTTGGTTATTGGAAGAAATTCCAAACACACAGCATAATTCAAGAGAAGAAGAATATTGTGAAGTACACTTTCAAAGGACACATTCGAGAAATAAAGATGGTAGGATTGTGGTAGAATTGCCTCTAAAAGATGAGTATATTAATTTAGGAGACTCGACAGAAATTGCTACAAAAAGGTTTTTGGCGTTAGAAAGAAAATTAAATCGAAATTTGGAATTAAAGAAACAATATCATGAATTTATATCAGAGTATCTTAAATTGGGTCACGCCGAAAAAATAACTGATAAAGTCGAATCTTCTACATTTCCTACATATTTCTTGCCTCATCATCCTGTAATAAAAGAAGAAAGTACTACCAGTAAGTTAAGAGTTGTATTCGATGCTTCATGTAAAACAAGTTCTGGTATATCGCTCAATGATGTTCTTTATGTAGGTCCTAAAATTCAACAGGAACTTTTCCACATTGTTGTGAGATTTAGACAGCACGCATTTGCTATGTCCGCCGACATTGCCAAGATGTATCGTCAGGTGGAACTTAAAAGGGAACAACGAAAATTGCAGTGCATACTTTGGAGATGGGAACCTACACAGGAAATCGAAAGGTATGAACTTGGAACAGTCACGTATGGAGAAGCAAGTTCTTCATTTTTGGCGATAAGATCTTTGCATCAAGCTGCTATAGATCTCAAAGAAGATTATCCAAAACCGCACGACGTAATATTACAAGATTTTTACGTAGATGATCTTCTGACTGGTGGTCAAACTGAAGAGGAATTGTTATTATTGAAAAAAGACATCACGAATGTATTGCAATCTGCACAATTTGAATTAAGGAAATGGACGTCAAATAGTAAATTTATATGTGACGACTCTAAACAAGCAAGTCAACCATCAGTTACGATTGGTCAAAGTACTAAAGTTTTAGGCTTAAGATGGAATCCAGAATTAGATATTTTGCATTTTAAAATTGATATGCCTGATATTCCGTTGAAGGTAACCAAAAGATCGATACTATCATCTATAGCACAAATATTTGATCCATTAGGATTGCTTGGACCGATAGTAGTAACGGCTAAATTGATTATACAGCAATTATGACAAGCAAAGTCACATTGGGATGAACATTTGCCAAGAGAACTTCACGTAAAATGGATGGAATGGTGTAATGAAATTAAAAGAATTAATGATTTACAAATTCCTCGTCCAGCAATTTGTCAAAAATTTTTATTTTTAGAAATGCATGGGTTTTGCGATGCATCCGAAGCTGCATACGGTGCACGTAACATGTGTTTTTTTAAAAATGCCATAAGGGGTGGCTGTGGAAAAGAAAATTCATGTCTTAGCTCCATTCATTTACTTTAAATTTTCAGATTTGGCATGTGTTAGATGCCAAGCTACGACATGAGTTTTAATTTTCATGGCCAACCTTTATGGCATTTTTAAAAAAACACGTTATTTATTTGAAAAGTGTAAATAATTGCGCTGTTAAATATCAAATAACATTATTATGTGCAAAATCGCGAGTAGCACCTTTAAAGAGGATCACATTACCTCGATTGGAATTATGTGGTTGTTTACTTTTAGCCAAGTTATGTAGAGAAGTTTTAGAAGCATTAACAGTTATCATTACAGGTGTACATTTATGGACAGATTCAAAAATTGCTCTTTCTTGGATAGAAGGTGAACCAAATAAATGGAATACATTTGTAGCTAACAGGGTAGCAGACATACAAAGATTAACAGATACTATGCACTGGCATCACGTGCGCTCTGATTATAACCCAGCTGATATTTTATCTAGAGGTTCTACTTTTAATAATTTGCAACAAAGCTCAATTTGGTGGAATGGTCCAAAGTTTTTGAAGGAAGAACTTTCAACAGATGATAGTGATGAACAAAACATTCCATTTGAAGATATACCTGAAAAAAGAAAGTCCATTGTTACATTAACAACAGCAGTCACGAAACCCTTGAATTTATTATCTAAATTTTCTTCTTTGAATCGACTGAAACGAATTATCGCATGGATATTCAGATTTAAAAATAATACTTTACAACCGAAAACCAAGTTAATAGGTTGTTTAACTGTAGAAGAAATTGATCATGCCATGGAAGTACTTATTAAAATGTCACAACTAGATGAGTTTAAAGAGGAAATTCTAACACTGAAATCTGGGAAACCTATATCTTCTAAAAGCAAAATCTTATCACTAAATCCATTTATTGATTCTAAAGGATTATTAAGAATCGGTGGCAGACTCCAAGAGGCTGTACTTGATTATTCTCAAAGACATCCTATAATAATTGGTAATAAATGTAATCTCACTACTTTAATCATTAAAGATGAACACTTAAAGAACTTACACGCAGGACCACAGGCTGTTTTGTGTTCACTTCGCAACAGATACTGGCTCATTTCAGGAAGGAATACTGTACGTAAGGTTTTACATAAATGCATTGTTTGTTTTAGAGTTCGCCCCAGAACGGCTGATTTTCTTATGGGTAATTTGCCTGTAGAACGGGTTCAACCGGCGCGTCCATTTAGTCATACCGGGTTGGACTATGCTAGACCTTTTTCGATTAAATTGAGTCGAAATAAAACTGGAAAGGCATATATGTGTGTCTTCATTTGCCTAAGAACTAGAGCGGTTCATCTTGAGCTCGTCTCAGATCTAACCACTAATATGTTTCTTAATGCTTTGAAAAGATTCATTGCTAGACGGGGCAAGTGCATCAGTATACACTCAGATCGAGGAACTAATTTTGTAGGAGCTAGTAATCATTTATCTGAATTATACAAATTCATACAAAATAAAGAAAACGAAGTTCATGATTTTTTATCAGCACAATCAATTAAATGGAGTTTTATACCTCCTGCATCTCCTCATATGGGTGGCATCTGGGAGGCTGCCGTCAAATCAGCGAAATTTCACCTCAACCGAGTACTAGGTTTAACATTATTGAATTTTGAAGAATTAAGCACATTATTAACACAAATTGAGGCATGTTTAAACTCTAGACCTTTAATAGCATTAACAAGTGATCCTTCTGATTTAAAAGAAAATTATTGCTTTGTCAACATTAAGGCAATTGGGCTTGATAATAAGAATTTTAACTCCCGGACATTTTCTAATAGGACAGCCCTCACTTCTATTCCCAGTGAAAATATTGAAAATACGCCGTCAAATCGTTTAAATAGATTTGAACTTTTAGAGCAAATGAGGCAAAGATTCTGGCGTCGTTGGTCGACAGAATATTTGACTCAATTACAACCACGGCAAAAGTGGAAATCTCAAAAAGATTCTTCCATTGAAATAGGCACTATGGTTATTGTAAAGGACGATAATGTAGCACCTTTGAACTGGCGGTTAGGTAGAATTATTAAAGTTCATCCTGGAAAAGATGATATAATTAGAATTGTGAGTGTTAGAACTCATGCTGGAATTTATCAGCGCCCTTTAACAAAAATTTGTATCTTGCCCTTAGAATAATGTATTAGATTGTAAAAGGTTGATTACTTTCTTACTATTTGTTATATTGCTTAAATGTATTTTGAAAGGGAACCTTTCAAGGGCGGCGGAATTGTACAAATAGTTGTGATTTGTAATATTTAGCATGTAATAATGAGTAGGCCAATGTAAACAAAAAAACGATTCAGATGTAAACATTATAAAAAAAGAAGCTACGAGTTTTTCGAATAAAGCAAATTTATGGAATAATCGTGTTCATTCTATCGCAAAAAGTCGTCAAGACTGAACAGAATGCTTTCTGAATTACAATTGATGTTTTCTGAAATTAAACTGACTAATCTGAATTACAAATAACGAATTCTGAAATTATATTGATTTATCTGAATTACAATTGATGAAATCTGAAATTGAATCAACAAATCTGAATTACAAATGATACATTCTGAAATTAAATTAACAATTCTGAATTACATTTGACAATTTCCGAAATAAATTTGATCTTTTCTGAATTACACTTGGAAATGGTGTAGTGTACACCTTTTCCAATTGTAATTAAGAAGTCGCCAGTTGTAAATTCAGAATTGTTAATTTAATTTCAGAATATATCATTTGTTATTCAGATTTATCAATTTAGTTTCAGAATGTATCGTTTGTAAGACATATCAATTTAATTTCAGAATTCGTTATTTATAATTCAGATTAATCAGTTTAATTTCAGAAAGCATTAAATGAATTTAAGATTATATCAATTGTAATTAAGAAATCGTCAATTTTAATTCGGGAGTCCCGAAAATACTCAACTTTCTGCTAATCAAAAAAGAGAAATTCATCATTTTCTATTAAAGAATCTTAACAATGATGGTATCGAAGACTTGGATACTTTTAATAGTCGATAGAAGGTTTTTAACATTTTGCTTCCAAAAAACCTAAAGAAGCCTTTAGTTTTCTGGAGAATGGCAAAACCTGTACATCCTAATTTATCAAAATTAGCAAATAGACTTTTGCAAATACCTGCATCGCCTGCCCAAATCGAAGGTTCATTTTCTAATTGGGGCAATATTCATACAGCTATTAGAAATCGATTAACGTTCGAACGTTCTAAAAAGCTAATACATGTCTATGTACTACTCACTTAAAATACAAGAATCGGAGAACGCAATGATGAAAATTATAGTGACGAGATGATGAAAATTATAGTGACGAGAACAATTGAATATGAAATAATGACATAGTTGTTTGTTGAATTTATATTTGCTTTTAATGTATTTGAATTTGAAACAATAAAACATTATTTTGATATTTACTCTTTATTGTCGACATTGTTTACATTGTCGACGTTGTCTACATACATAGTCGACAGGTCGACACCTTAGATTTAAATCTACACACAGGTCATTGCTACGCGTAGACAATTGTATTGTCTACATCTACTTTGTTTACCTGCTCATCCCTGTTCGTGACCAAATTGCAATTAATAAAGCCTGAAGTTCATTTCATACTTTCTGAATTGCAATTGATGTTTTCTGAAATTAAACTGACTAATCTGAATTACAAATAACGCATTCCGAAATTAAATTGATAAATCTGAATTACAAGTGACACGATCCGAAATTGATTTGATAAATCTGAATTTGAAATGACATATTCTGAAATTAAATTAACAATTCTGAATTACATTTGAAAATTTCTGAAATAAAGTTGATTTTTTCTAAATTACAGTTGGAAATGGTGTAGTATAGGAATTTACCAAAATAAACAAAAGCATACAGTTTAATAACTTTACTCAATAAAATGTAAAATACAAGTTAAAATCGATTGTTATAATAGCGCAACAAATCAAGGGGGATATTCTGTAAAATATTAACAGGCTAGTAACATTTAAATTGCAGTTACGTGATTGGTTACTGTATCAACAGAAATTAACAGCTCTTTAAGGCCCAAATTTAGTTATATTACTCAACAGTTCTCGTTAAAAATAAACATGAAAATCGGTATATAAAAGTTCTTGCACATTTTCATGTGAAAATATTTCTACTGCTGATACAAATTTTGTTTTTGCTTTTGGTGCACAATATTTGTACTGTACTGCCAGTTTGAATGCTACTTGAGCACAGCTATTCGTCTACCGAAGTAAATGATATAAAAACGTCTGTTATATGTAATACACACTGAAAAACAAGAGTAATTTTAAATGTACTATGAGAATTTAAGTGATTCTACCAAATTCAGTCAACAATGTAACTGTGTATAAACATTTCATTACAAATAATACACTTCATAGAACGACCACTGTCTGGTGCAGGACAAATGTGATGCCGAAGTGTTAAAAGGAAATTATAATTATAGGCTCAATGTGTAAAGAAATAGTCACATTTTGTGTACCTTAAACACACAAAAAAAATGTTAGGAAAATTTATAACACATCTGTTGTCAGTTCTGAGACACATCAATTAATTACATTTTATGCACTGAATCAGTCAACTCTAAAGTATCCGCCAGAAGAACAGATGATTCTGTTAAAATTTGTGGGTATGAAATTATAAAGACTGTATGTAGATTCTGAACTTACCTCGAGATATATTGTAGAAAATTAGACATGCGACAGAATGGTTAAAGAACTGTGCCGCCGATGACACTCTCATTTTTGCGATTGAGTCGGGAGCTAAATGTTTTGACGTTAACTTCGGGACACATCGAAATCTTGTTTCACTCTTGTCCATTTCAAAGGCGTCTTTAATTACCTGAACATCAGCTCTGCCAACAACTTCTTCACCAGCAATCTGCATAGGAAAATCAATGGGATATTTTAGGAATAGATTCCTTGTACATTTGAGGAGCTGGTTGTTCCAAAGTTCCATAACACTCTCTGTACCCACAAGCGACGGAACAGCATTACTGTTGAATGAGTTGCAGAAGCTGTTTCGAAATGATGCACGAGTGAAATATTTGGCACATACTCTTTTCTTTCGCTGTATATTTTCAGGTGGCATATTCAAACCCAGAGCAGTAAGCCATTCTTGACACCTTTATATAAAATAATGTAAAATTAACAACCGATACCTACTAATGTTTCTCAATACGTATAAAACTGAGCCTTTTATATGATTCTAAACAATTAATCATTATTTTTTGCATAATTAAAAAAGAACATTTGAAGAAAATTTCAGAATACGAAATTGAAGATTTCTCAAAAAACTGTTAAATTTGCATCAAAAACATACGTTTTCGAGTCATGGCAAACTGCGAGGTAAAATTCATTTGATCGCCTGATATAAGTTATGTATCCGCATTTTTTTCTGTATTGGGGTGGCATATTTTTCATTACACACAGGGGGCCATACCTAATTCTACTACGTCTCTTGTGCTTGGTTTTTATTTAACTTACCTGGTGATTGATCTTGGAAACCAAAAAGATTGTATGTTTTTCGCAGAACTTTTACACACTACACGCAGTTGGCGATTCATGAGCTCTGTTCCAACCACGCTTTCTGATCGTTTAAGAAACCGTCATAATCAGTTGCCCACCGAAATAATGATCGATGTTGACAACTTTGTCAAGTATAAAACTTTGATGAGCGCATGCTTTTGACGGTTTCTTAAACGGTCAGAAAGCGTGGTTGGAACAGAGCTATGGTAAATCACTATTGCGTTGAATAATAAAAGAATAAATAAGTTTTATGAAGAGAACGTCAGTATTCAAATGCATACTGCGTCTTTGGGTCTTTGTTATTTTGTTTCGGGAATTACTCATACACCCTTCCGAAGAATGACGCCATGTGTACTTAGAAACAGGATCTAAAAGTAATACTAAAACAACATGACAACGCAATCTGTAAAATAACTAACTGTTTAGCAACCTCTATGATTGGATATACAGAAGCATGCCTACCCCTTACCTTTAACCCCCTTGACCTATACTTCTAAGTGATACACATTTTGCCCGTGTCGACCCAGCTTATCAACGGACAAATCTTCACCTCGCATTTCATCAACACCCAACTGATCAACGCGACAAAACATCAACGACCCAACTCATCAATAGACTTTTCATGAACAGACGATAAATACTATCCCATTTATTTTGATTCGGTTATAATTACGGCTCTGTTCTTTGTGAATTGAAACAGTAATATGATAATACTAACGCGTGATCAATATCTTTTCTAATCAAGTGACCTATGGAAAAAAATTATGTCTTTGTTTGGTTCATTATTTCAAATGCCATCTGAATTATTTTTATTGCATTTCTATCGTTTTATCATGGCCAACTCCATTAACATTCACTGACGTGTATGTATGGCCGTTTCAATTTGACTTTTAAAAATTTGACGGGTACTCCACTCAGCGCCTCTTGTGAGTTTTTAAGTAATTGCAGTTGCCATTACGTTACTGTCAGTAGTTCTGTAGTATCTTTAATAGAGAGCGCTGAGGGGAGTACTCCACGGCATGCTTTCCGGAACCGAATTTTAGGCGAATTGACACGGCCATACATACACGTCAGTGAATGTTAATGTTGCTGGCCATGGTTTTATATAGGAATGCAATATAAATATGTAATTCAAGTGGTATTTGAAATAATGAACTAATCAAAGACACATGATTTTATTTCCATAGGTCACTTGATTAGAATAGATATTGATCACCTGTTATAAGGGTGGACCCGAAATGACGTGCCAAAAAGAAATCAGTTATAGGAAATGATGAGTAAAACTCATGTACAAAAAGTTTTTCTAATAAAAGTCTTTTCGGTTTTGAGATAAAAATAATTGAAAATTTGTTGAGAATTTGCTGCACGCTAATGAGTTTAGATGCTACAGGTACCGTTGCTAAAAAAATGCAAATAATGTTGCCATACAACAAGTATTACCTTTTTAATCCCGATTAACATTAGGGCACAGCAAATTTTCAACAAATTTTCAATTATTTTTACCACAAAAACGAAAAAACTTTTATTAGAAAATAATTTTTGTATATGAGTTTTACTCTTCATCTCCTATAACTGATGGAAGATAAATTATTACATTATTTACATTAAAATATTATCCAAGTCGTTCTTGAGTAATTAGATAAAATTGAACTTTAATTTGCCACATTTTACATCTTGACGTGTCACTAACTTCAAAGACTGCTTGGTGATGTAGATTAGACATACATTTACATTTCCATGACCAACCTTTATCAAAAATTTATTTGGACATATGGTATAATACCGTATGATTTTTAAAATTTTAGATAAAGGGGAGGCCGTGAAGAGGAAAACATACAGCTTAAATTAACTCATACGTACGTTTTGGTTAACATCACTGCGAAAATATGGTTCAATGATGAATGCCTTTTGAAATTTTGTACATATTATTTTGAATAAATTGTTGTATTTGCTAATTTTACGCCATACGTTTTGCTTTCACGGCCTCCCTTTATCTAAAATTTTAAAAATCATACGGTATAATATGAACTATTTAGTATACAGTCGTAAAACAGGTACGTACGGTAATGTATGTTTGCGTTTTTTTAAGTTAACCTCAAGCGATAGGTGATACATTTTTAACTATTATCGCTATTATTCATAATTCGATATGTCACCGTAAATACCTACAATGAAACTCGCTGCTTACTTTTTTTGCGTTGCCAATTACCATGGATATAGGGCAGATTAAATTCGGCTTTAAGGGCCGGTCTTTCAATTATAATTTAACTTTAAGTTTCATTTTTATTCCCGTAGCAACAAATTATTATAAAAACAATTATTGCTATAGGATCGAAAACAAAATCAAGATTAAAGTTAAGGTATGATTGAAAAAGGCTTAGTTTATCAATCATGGTTTAACTTTAATCTTGATTTTATTCCTAAGGGTCAGTTGTGGCACTATGCATTGTAGTTTTTTTAATGTAACTCAGTACACAGACAATGACGTTGCAACGTTATTAATATAAAACAAAAACAATATAAAAGAAGATAAGGATTGTAAAATAAAAAAAGGCGGATGATCATCAAGAGAAAGCAACACCCAGAATCACAAGGCCATGTAAAAAGTAAACGACTAATTTTGAACTCAATCAAATAGCTTTGAGACGTCACAATTATGAATAGCTAAACTGTATTAACTAACATTTTTAAACTACAATAAAAATAGTACAGTTATAGTACAGACTATTATAATTGAATCAAAATAATGTGTAATTTAATTTAAAGTAAATATAATTCATGAGATTGTATTTATTGTCTGTTGATGAAATGTCTGTTGATGAGTTGGGTCGTTGATGTTATGTCCCGTTGATCAGTTGGGTGTTGATGAAATGCGAGTTGATGATTTGTCCGTTGATGAGTTGGGGTCGACCCCATTTTGCCTATTGAGTCGGACCCCTGTGTTGCACACCAGAATTTCTTGCAGAATATGAAAGAGGACATTAAAATCTATCGATCTAAGGTAGTGATTTGTACGCACTCATTTATCTCAAAAAGTAATAGACTTACAAGAAATTACTGCTCATGGGTAAAACTGCACTTTAGGTTCCTAAATTTGCGCGTATTTAGAACTGTCAGATGCTCGTGCCGCGTTACAGTTTAATATGTGGTTAAATATAAGATTAGGGGCCAGTTTACAGAAAATTTAATTGCAATCAAATTTTAATTAAATATTTGATTTGCTTTCTGTAAACCCACCCTTAGATTTATTAATTTGTGTTTTATTTATTCCTTTCTGATATAAAGTTTATTAGTGTTATTTTATAATTTTTTTCATAATAGGAAAATGGCAGTTCTGAGTACGCGCAAATTTTATTAGTAACCTAAAGTGCAGTTTTACTCTGCTCATGAAATCTATGTTATCCACTCACAACTCTAATTTTTGAAAGCCCTAATAGTATCTGCTTTACCAATCAAGTTCGGTATGACGTCATAGCAGCAATGAGTTTTCAATGTTTGTTTGGATTCCGAAAACTTAAGCCGTAAATAAATTAATTATAAATATTTTAATTTCAATTTTGTGTTACGACATTCATTAACATTTAAAGAATGCATTGCGTATTTGGTATTTATTGAAATTTTTTTTTACAATTTTGTGATAATAATAATAAAATAATGTAGGTACGGGGAAACTGTGCACATTGTGAAGGGGTAAGTGTGCGCTCGAAAAATTTATATTTATGCAAAAGTAACTGAAATCCAGAAGAAGACACATACCTCCACAGATGTGGAGAGTTGCTACTTAAAGCTGAACAATGCTCTAGATGGGTGCACGCATGCAATGGTTGGAACTAGGGGTGCGCGATATCATATTTTCAATATCGATTATCGATAACTTAAAAATATCGATTATTTATTGATACACCGTTATTATCGCTCTATCGTTAATATCAATAATATCGATATCCGAAATGGAAATATCGTATTTTCAAAGAATCTCATTTTTGTTGTATCACCCATGTTTTTTGTAACAAAATATGCATATAGTATGCTTCAGAAATATTTTATTTCAACATATTTTCAATATTAATACCTTAAAAGAGAAATATTCTACTGCGCTAAGTTACCCTATACCCGCGCACAATTACCCCGTATGTATGGGGTACATGTGCGCAGGAGCACTGTCATGAATTTTATTTTTTATTGTCCGTATTTTTGTACGCTTTGAAATTTGTTCCGCAAATATCTGGAGCATTGTGTAAATAAAAATGGTGTTATTATCTTTATTATTTTCTATATTCTGGGGGTCTGAAGCAAAAATGCGCACAGTCACCCCAGTCTCCCCTATAGGGACCATGCATATGCGAAGCCAGCGCCACCAATTACCATATTCTGCATTAGTGGTATGAAAATCATGGCCAGCTACATTTTTACATTCACTGACGTGTGTGTATGGCCGTTTCAATTCGACTTTTAAAAATTTTGACGGGTACTCCCCTCAGCGCCTCTTGTGAATTTTTAAGTAATTGTAGTTGTCATTACCATGGCCGACTACATTAATAAGCTAACGCTTATATAGCCGTTTCAATTCGCCTAAAATTCAGTTCCGAGAAAGCATGCCATGATCATACGGTGACCAACGTCATCTATGAAAGTCACTTTAAACTTAAACTCACAAGATCGTTGCAAATTTCTATAAGGCCCGATTTTACAATCGTCGGATAAGCATTATTCTTAGAATAACGTGACGTAGGTGTGACGTAGAGATGGAGGAACGTTAAAGGAATATTCAGCGAACAGCTATTCCGTCCTTATTCCACGATTGTAAAACTGGGCCTAAATGTATTAAGGAAAAGCAATAAGTCTGTTTGTTATCCTGCACTGGTTCAGACTTTTTTTTACGAAATATGCTTTAATGAAGCGTAAATTTTTTGATAATGTGTCAGTACGAAATCATATATTGAGTTTTTCTGTTATTTCCACGAGACAGTTTAAAATCAGCGGTCTCGTGATAAGAGGTCTGTTCCATTCGTCAGGATTTCGAGTTCTGAACCGTTCAAATGTTCAAAATCGTACTGAGCATGAGCAGTGCACAAAATTGGATATAAATTTCATACTGCGCATGATTCGAACGGTTCAGAATTTGAAATTCTTCAAATGGAACAGACCTAAGATCACGAATCTGCTGAAGTAACATTTTTAAATGCGGCAATTTTAAAAATTTAATTCTACATCAATTGTGAGAATACTAAAATCATCTCGTATTGCTAAAATTAGTTTTGAATTGTCTAACTTGGAATCAGAATTTAAATTTAATAATAGTTATACAATGATTAGAAAATGTATTGCTTGTGGCAACGAAAATACATATGTCACTTTGAATTTCTTAAGGCCGTTTTACAGTTCGCAATTTTCATTGCCGGCAATAAATAATTGTAGCAAAAAAATTGAGCAATTTTTATTGCAGACCACTTTACAGATGGCAATAAACATTGCTGATGAATCGAGCATAAAGTCTGTAACTCACTAAAAAAAAAAACTTTATCAAATTTGTTTATGTTAAAGTAGTAATGTATTCCAACAATTTTCGGAAAAAAAATAAGTGCTACTTTGTGCATACTAATTACAGGTTCGGCGTTAATGGTAGAAAATCGATATAATCGTTGTCACATATGCTGCTCATTATTTTTATGAAGTTGGTATTTCACAAATTACCAACAAATTCCCCAGAATCGCCGTTGCAATGCAAGAAAAATAGATTCGGAGCGATTTTCTACAATGCAATGAAAAATTGCCACAGTTGATCAAAATACAAGTACTGCGCATGCGTGCAATACAAATCGCGTCAATTATTTATAGCCGGCAATGAAAATTGCGAACTGTAAAGCGGCCTTTAACGCAATTCCGCTTCGAACTAAGTGGCTTGAAGCCATGAAAAAATCTTATGGTACCTAATTGGAAATAACAATTCCAATGTACTTTATTCATTTCTTCTGTAATTTGTAGAAATCATTTTCACGAATCATCTTTAAAAATTATAAAAACAAGGCTGGATTTACTAAAGAAGCTGTACCATCTATTTGTAAGAATTTTTTCTAAATTTTACTTCACTATATCATTTTATGATTTGTTTAAATTCTGAAGTTAATTATTAAGAATAGTTAGCAGAAAACAATAAGGAGATCCAGGTAGATTCCATATCCACACAGCAAATTTCAGATTTGCAATATCAAGACAATGTCTATACAATCTATAAGCAGCTCTAAAAAAGGAAATTAAACATACAAAAATTACACAAAAAAAACCTCCAAGAAATCAATCTATTAATAAGCATAATTTCTCCTAATAAATTTCTTTAAAATTAAAAAGAGAAGTACTAATAAATTTTAATAAGGTTAAAGAATTAAAGGAACAATTGGATATACAATCTGCTAAATTAAATTTTATTCATCTATGGAGAATATGTACCACTTCTTTCAAGTACACAATAAATCTGTTCGTAGAGCATTTCTAACTACATAGTTTGAAACTGTCAAATATATTCGACGCATGCTTCTGACAGTTTCGGACTAGTCAGAAACTGCGGCACGAACAAACCTAATATTTCAAACCGAACACACTACATTCATTCTTTGAGCAGCAGTATCGCATCATATGTTGATGTTACAGGTGAAAGATTATATTGGTTAGAAGTCACATTGCAACATTACATAGATGATATCCAAAAAAAAGGTCAGCAAATGCAGGTATTCAAGGACTGTCTACAGAAACGGCCCTTGGTTTACAATTTACAGCCTCTGTATTAAATTTCTTTTGCAACAAATCAGATTTTATTATGATGTATTGACATATTATTCATAGCTAGATGCAGTGGAATCCATATTTTCTCATGTTCGCCTTAGTAGTGGTTCAAATGACATGACTGAAGTCAGAGCGGCAGAATATGCATTTCAGCAAATTTTACGTTGTGGATTCGTCAAAGCTTTGACATTTGCTAATGTAGGCTTTTTTACGTTTGTCTAGGTTTTATTTTCAGATAATTAATAAAATACTTCCTTCTGTTCCAGTTGTTTATTTATAATTCCCCAACCTACTACATCTTAAAATTAATTACACAGCTACCTATAACAAAATACAGTTACACGAACACATAACGTTCCTAGATCAACGGTTGACTGACTAGACCACAATCCTTTTTTAAATTCGCGTCGCGTCTCCCGAACCCAATTCCTACATTCGACCGTCCTGAACCTTTTCCGCCCTCGGAAATACGGTAACATTCGTCTTTGTTATCTATCTCATCTGGTTCCGAGTCTTCATGATCTAATCCGTCTGTCCACCTTTTCACAGAGTCGGTAGCGGTTCTAGTTTTCCAGGGGCCGTCAAATTCTCCAACCTTCGCTACCTCATATCTTTCATGACTTAATACCCTTGACACTTCGTATGGTCCCTGATATTTGAAGTGCAACTTCAACCCTGGACCTTGTTGTGTTCTTCTGATTGCAACTAAATCACCGACTTGATATTGTTGCGGTTCCTTTCTCCTTTTATTAAAACTCTTTCTATTCTCAGCTTGCACTTTAGAAATTTGTTCAGTAGCTCGGTCTCGTCACGTTCTTCGAGGAACTCTTGTAGCAACTCCTTATAAATATCATCAGCAATATTGGACAAACCTTTTAATCGAGGTGATGTTCCAAACATTGCTCTGAATGGGGACATTCCAATGCTCCTGTGTACAACAGTATTCAAACATTGCTGGGCAATCTCCAAATATTTGTACCATTCATCAGGTTTTGATGATGACAACTTGGTAATTAACGGAATGATAGTACGGTTCACCCGTTCTACTTGTCCATTACCTCGTGGTATTCCTGTCGTTGTCAGCTGGTGCTGAATACCTTGTTCCTCACAATACTTTTTGAATTCACCAGAAGTGAATGCAGTCCCTCTATCAGATATTATTCTCCTTGGATTTCCAAAGATTGCTGCCTGCTTCTGTAGCTTATCTACAACCTCTGCAGTGCTCGTCGTCTTTGTAGCATAAAGCCACGTAAACTTACTGAATGCGTCTACTACTACGAAGAGATGGTGATAGCGCTTACTGGTGGATTGCAATGGACCTAAATGATCGATATGGTAAGTCTCCAATGGTACTGAACCTTTATCCAATGGGTTTAGCCAGCCTTCCAATTTCCCTACTTTTCTCTCGGCCAGTATGCAAGCTACACAGTTTTTAATAACTTTCTCCACTTTAGCCTTCAAATCTGGAATCCAATAGTCCTGCCGAACTATGATTTCGGTCTTGCCAGCTGCAAAGTGTCCATGTTCGTGCACCTTCCATATGACCTGAAGTTGTAAAGCACTCGGTACCACCAGCCTGAAATCGCCTGCAGTTTCGCGGTACAGAAGACCTCCTCGCAGCCAGAATTCTGGTAACTTTCCATCCTGCACTTCCAAAATCAACTTCCGAATATGCTGGTCTTCTCGTTGAGCTTTCCTCAACCTAGGTAGCAATCCTTCTCGATCGTCGTTGGTAACTAAGATCTCTGAAATCGGATTCCGACTCAAGGCGTCCACGTGAGACATGTTCTTGCCAGGGCGATGTACAATGGAATACTGAAATTCTTCTAGTTGTAATGCCCATCTCGCTACCCTCACACATAAATCTTTCTTGTTCATAGTCATTGTAAATGCCTTACAGTCTGTCACGATAGTGAACGGTGTTCCTAGCAAATACACTCGAAATTTCTTTAAGGCTTTGATGATAGCCAACACCTCCAACTCGTAACTGGTATACTTTTCTTCTCCCTGACTAGTCTTCTTGTTGGCATAATACACAGGATGCATTTTACCATCGTCAGCATCTCTCTGTAACAAGATAGCACCAATACCGATTTTCGATGCGTCGGTGTGTAGTTCTGTCTCCGCTCCAGCTTTGTACAACTTTGATATGGATCGGATATCAACTTTGATTTCAGTTGTAGGAATGCTTCCCGCTGTTCGAACCCAAAATTGAAATCGAATTTCCCACGCAATAAGTCAGTCAACGGTTGAGCTACCAACGCATAATTAGGTATAAATTTATGGAAGTATCCAGTTAAACCTAAGAAGCTTTGGAGCTTCTGTACATTCTTTGGTTCTGGAAATTTCATAACAGCCTTAATTTTATGTGGCGATGGACTAACTACTCCACTTTCAACTACATTACCTAGGTATTCCACTCTGGAGCATAAGAACTTACATTTTTTCCACTTAACACGCAAGCCCGCTTTTGCAGCTACTTTAAACACTTTACTCAATTTTTCGATACCTTCCTTATGGTCCACGGATGGAACAATAAGATCATCCATATAAACTACTTAATAGGTGCCTTCTCTAATTAGATCTCTGAAAACGAAATTAATATACCTCTGAAACACAGTAGGTGAATTACACAATCCGAAAGGCATCCGTATAAATTCATATTGACCATCCGGTACCACGAAGGATGTGTATTTACGACTTCGCTCTGCAACCGGTACTTGAAAAAAAAAACATTTTCCAGATCCAGAGTGCTGAATATCCTAGTTCCCTGCAATTTATCTAACAAGTCATCAATTAATGGTAATGGATACCTGTCTTTATACATTATTTTATTTAGAGCTCTATAATCGACACATAATCTATGTGATCCGTCTTTTTTCTTAACTAATACGATTGGACTAGCATACTCCGACATAGAATGTTTAATTATTCCCTGTTCTAACCACTCATTAATTTGTTTATCTACTATTTCGCGCTCTGATATTGACAATCTACGCGCAGTTTGGTAAATCGATTTATCGTCTTTCAAAACAATATTCATCTCGATACCGACATCGTACTCATTTTGCGGATTATATTGCGAAACCATATCATACACGTTTTGTTTATCACTCGTACTACCGCCGCATTCGATATTCTCGGACAATAAAGACTCCGTATCAATTTTACATACACTGCGTTCGTAAAGTATGGAATAAATTCATTTTCTACGAAATAAACGATTTTTATGTAAAATCCTGAAACAGGTCGATTTTTAATTAATAAATGACACTATTTTAGTGGAATTTTGTATCTCCCCCTCCAACCCCCTCCGAGTGACAGTTGCCCCTTTAAAATTTTTAAATGAAATAGGGGGTCATGTGATAACTCATTTGGAAGAGCTTTTCATTCTCTATTCAATAGTATAAGAATTTTTTTTAAATTCCTATTTTTTCTAAAAAGAATATATTTTAAAATCAACACACAAAATTTTAAAATGAAATAATTTAAATGAAATTTTCGAACTGGGAACCGTTTGATTAATGACAATAGTACAAACGTTGCTGACGTTCATCTAAAACATTTCATTTCCAGGGTAATTTGATTAATTCCAATTTTTTTAAAATTCTTTATAAAAACGAATAGAAACTGTAGATACTATTGTAGGTAATCAACGTAGAAGTAAAAGTAATAACACCAATATCAAAGAAACTGTTCAAAATGTCCTCCTCCTACCTCTTGACAATAACCAAGACGAAATTCAAACTCATGCAAAACATTGTCGATTATTTCCGGACTGATTCCTCGTATTTCATTCCTTATTCTTTTAGTTCTTCAAGACTGTTTGGTTTAGTTCTGGAGACTTTACTTTTTAGAAATCCCCATAAAAAAAATAAAGAGGTGTTAGATCAGGAGATCTAGCCGGCTACTCAATTGCCCCCCTTCGACCAATCCATCTATTGGGGAAAACGTCATCCAAATGAAATAAAATTTTGTGTGTTGATTTTAAAATGTATTCTTTTTAGAAAAAATAGGAATTAAAAAAAAATTCTTATACTACTGAATAGTGAATGAAAAGCCCTTTCAAATGAGGTATCATATGTCCCCCCATTCCATTTAAAAATTTTAAAGGGGCAACTGTCACTCGGAGGGGGTTGGAGGGGGAGATGCAAAATTCCGCTAAAATAGTGTCATTTTTTAATTAAAAATCGACCTGTTTCAGGATTTTACATAAAAATCGTTTATTTCGTAGAAAATGAATTTATTCCATACTTTACGAACGCCTGCATATCACACTTTATCAAATTATCCGGTACAATATGTACATCAGTGACATAAATATTGTCATCTAACAGAAATTTTATTTTGATTTCACCTAAGGTTTGTATAACATTAGAACCTATGCCTCTGAAATGTAACTTACGTCCGCTGAATTCAGGTGAACCTATCCGCGAATATTCTTTTTTTTTTAACAGAGATATATCGCTACCGGTATCAATTAATGAAACTACATCTATATCATTTAACTTAACATTCTTTACATATTTTCCAGTCAAAGCTTCAATACAACTGCCATCATTCACTTTCTTATTTTTTTGTGCACTGCACTGCTTTGTGACCTACTTCGTCACATATAAAGCATTTTCTTTTAGGACAAGCATTTTTAAAATGATCGAAATCGCCACACGCGAAGCATTTTTTATTTCCAATTGATTTTTGTTGACTGCCGCGCCAACTTTCGTTACTCAAATGATTGGAATAATTTTTCAACGTTTTGGTACTAGTCGGCGGTGCTGTCACGGTTTTGGATTTTAACGAGACGTTATGGTATGCCGCTATTAGAGCTTCCGTTGAACTATACTGCTGAAGAAATGCATGATCTCGAAGAAAGACGTCCGGTATTCCCGCTACTATATACTTGCGTAACTCCTCCTGATCAGTGATCGGTATAGCGTTTGCGAGAATAATCTTATCATGTGCGTATTCCCTAAACGCTTCAGAGGGTTTCCAAGTCCGTTGTTGCAATTTCTCCCGCGCGATTAATTTACTCGCTCTGTGCGAAAACATTTTCCGCAATTCTGTCAACAACGTTTCGAATGACATAAGAACAAATTCAGGTCTCGAGTTTATCCATTCTGATGCCCGTCCTTTAAGCTTCGTATTTAATAGTGCTGGCAATCGAAACTGATTTTTTGGATAATCGGTTAACCGGTTTTGGATATTCGCGGTTTTGGAGAAAACCGGTTATCCGGATAACTCGGTTATTCGAGTCTCCAGTTATACGGAAAACCGGTTATTCGAATATCCAGTTATTCGGATAACCGGATATTTGGATATTATCAGTTTCTTGGATAATCGGAAATTCAAATAACAGGTTATTCGGATATTCAGATATCCGAATAACTGGAAATTCGAATAATTGGATATCAGAATGGGTTTTGTTTGTTAAAGATCTTCAGTACTTATTAGAAAAAAGTACATACACATAGTTACATGTTTATTTACTTAATTGCTTTTATTATAACGTATTTGTGTATTTAATCTCGACGAATTCTACATATGTATAATTAATAATTACAATAGCAAGCTTTTTCTACATTTTCTAAATAGGTATAAGTCGTCTCGCAACAGGAATGTAGGTACCCAGTAGCAGAAATTATGCAAGTTTAGTAAACTGCAGTAATATTGTTTTAATAACTTTATCAACTTTTTTAGATATGGATATTTATAATGGTGATTTTGTGATTTACTTCGTATATAATTTTTTTTGGAAGCTGACATTTACTCTCGCAGTCGATGTGCAGTTTATTGTCTAATAATATGACAAAAAAATTGTCGGAACCGAAACTGGGCCTGTGGTCGTGCGTCATTTATAAAATATATGGTGATTCCCCGAAGAAACGGATAACGAAAAACGATCTTTAATTGTTTTCAACCGTTCACGCAGTTAAGGCAGGTCGTCCTTTGGATGCGTCTTCATGCGAATTGACTTCGTCAGAAATCGGACGAAGAAGTGCGAATGCTCCCATATTATTGAAACTTACGGAAAGGCGTCCACTCAACGCCCACTGAATAATAGGCCTGCTCAAAGCAGTGGGAGAATACCCCGAGAACTTGAGACAATGCCGCGCGCGCCGCGCCGTTAACTAATGCCAAATGTGTAATGCGGAGTCAGAGTTGACCATAAATTTATTATTTTAAAATTAAATATATTCATAAAACTAATTCCAACATGTTAAAATATATACAGAGTGTACATTAATGATTGAAGGGTGTTTGAATTTCCCGCCCATTAGATTATTTGTAAAAGTTGGTACTGCATACTATTCTGTTTTACCATGGGCGGCACATAAAATTATATATTATTAAAACAATTTATTAGTGATTAGAAATTATTTTACGTTTATTAATTACATACATTGATATGGAGAATATAAAAAGTAAAGCAGATATAAAATAAAATTATAACATCTGTTCAAAATGACCCCCATTTGAATCCAAACACAAATTTACTCTTCTTTTCATGTTTTCAAAAACTTTGTGTCGTGTTTCTGGAGTGATGCTGTTGACAGCCTCTGTAATAGCATTTTGTAATTCTTCTAACGTATGGAGACGTTCTGAAAACACTTTATTTTTTAAAAAACCGAACATAAAGAAATCAAGTGGGGTTAAGTCTGGTGACCGAGGAGGCCATCTGTCCCTACTTATTAACCTATCCCCAAAGAACTGTTGCAAATGATTCAACGTTGTCAGTGCAGTGTGGGCTGTAGCTCCATCCTGTTGAAAGTAACCCCGTTGTAATTCATCGTCATGAAGTTCTTCAATGAAAGGATTTAAAATTGTTTCTTGATATGCAAGTGCATTAATATTGTGTTGAAAAAAAAATAGGTCCAATGATCCTCCTTCTTGACATAGCCAACCACACACCGATCTTCTGAGGATGTAATGAAGTCTCTTCAAAAATATGAGGGTTTTCTGCACACCATATTCTACGGTTTTGCGAATTTACATAACCGCTGAGATGAAACCATGCTTCAGCACTGAAGAAAGTTATGTCTAACATATCGTCATTATTTAAGAACTCATTAAACCATTGGCAATATTGCACTCGACGAGGCAAATCAAGAGGTAGCAACTCATGAGTTACAGTTATCTTATATGGATGTAAATGTAGAACCTTCTTGCAAGCCTTTTGACATGTACCAAGTGATAAATTCGTTTGAGCCGATAAACACCGTAAAGACTTCTTCGGACTTACATCCATTCTTTGATGAATATCTGCGATGACTTCTTCGGTGAGAACAGTGGGCCGGCCTGTAGATTTTCCTTTAGAAACACTGCCTGTTTCACGAAATCTCTGAATTATACGGCGGACGTGTTGCATAAAAGAATCATATGTGAATACCACTTCAGGGAACTGTTCTTGAAATTGTTGGTGACAACTTTGATAAGAATAATTCCACACATTTTGTTCATTGCGTATCCCCGACCGAAAATAGGCCTCAACAATAAATTTATTGTGCAGGTCCGTGAAAACCATCGCTAACCTGGAACGTTTGTGTGTATTTTTATTTCCTGTTATATGGCTGTACTTACCAATGAAAAATGTCTGACAGCAAAAGTGGAAATAAAAATAACCTTTTCGTTAATACTAACTCAATAATAATAAAATAAGGAAATCAAAACGTAAACAATACAACACACGCACGCTACTGACGAAATTCAACATATCCAGCATGAATACCAATCTTGTAAGACGAAAATTACTAATTCGACAACGCGCCAAATTCAAACGCCTTTCAATCATTAATGTACACTCTGTACAATGCACGTGTGTGGAATATAATTATGTAAACTCACGAGCACGAGTTTAAAAATAATGTATTTAATTATTTTTGTTGTTTCCAATATCTTTAAATTAAAAAAAGAAATAAATCATTTGAAACAATTGGAAATATGAACGATATAGCAGAGTTAACTGAACTACATACAATACATAATAGTTCAAACTACTATTGTCCAGGAGTCGCAGCGAGGACTACTATGATTCTTAAAAAAAAGGAAATTTTTAATAATGTTAAAAAATAAGTTCTCTTAATAATTAAATACGAGATGTAATAATAATACATAATTAAAACAAACGAGTTACTTTCACACTGCGGTACTGAACATAAAGTGACCATTTTAAATTAATCAGTAAGCGCATTTACGTACGCGCTAACAGTTCAACGGCGAAACGCATACTGACCGAGTCCCCCGAAATCTCGATGTTCCCCACTATCTAACTTCGGCCTATGTGAAGTGGGCGTTGGTCCACTGCGTCCGAAATGATTCGTCCGAATTCGGACGAAAAATCCCATTTATTTCGGATAGTTCGCACATCGCATGGTTTCGTCCGATTTCGCGCGGTGCGAGCGGCGTGACATGAGCGTGCAACGTCCTGCATTAATAAATTAATATATCCGCTGCACTATTATCTACTTTTGTTTTAATAAAATACAACTCGACAAGTGAAACGGTCGGTATAGCGATACGCGCGGAAAAATCAAATTATTTGATCGCGTCAACCGCGCGAAATTCGCGCGAATCGCTTTTGCGGTCGATGCGACTTCACGTAGGACACTTACATTATGCTGCGTTTACATTAGTCAAGTGAGTTGATCAATTCACTTGAATTCAAGTCACTTGCATTCAATTACTTGTTTACACGTTAAATTGAACTGAATGCATGCCAGTTTATTTAAAAATGGCGAAAGTAGTAGTACGCAGAGTCTGTCTCCAAATAACTTTAATTTTAGCTCATGAATTAGAACAAAATATTCATAAAAGAAGCAACGCAGAAAGAGAAATATGGGTTAAAAACTACACTGCTCAAAAAAGAAAAGAAGTTAGTTTTTGTTGGCGTATTTTTATTAAGGCTTCAAATTTTTAAGTAAAACTTGGTAGATCTATGAAGATATTACTTGTTTAATTTACTCTTTACTTGCACAAAAATTAATTTACCTTTATTTCTATTTTTCGAGCATTAGATTAGTTGCAGAAGAGTTTCTTAGACTGACATTTTTCAACAAGACGTTTTATGTAATAATTGACGGCAACTCTGTGGAACATTGCAGTGCGTGTAGAGTGTGTAGACACTTAAGACATATTTCTGCAAAAGTTAATAAGATTTTCTCGCAATCACTGGCGGAATATAATTTGCAAGAAAATATTGCCGCAGTGTGACCACTTGCCAGTTTATTGAGCAACAAATGTCGCAAGTTTTTGTTTTGAATCAAGTTCTTGAATTTTTTAGTAATATTTAAAACAGTAATTTGATCTGAGAACGAAATCATCGATGCCTTCACCATTTTGAAACACTGACTTGATCGAAAAAGTTGAACATGTTTCAACTCGGAAGAATTCAATTCACATGCTCAAATTACATGAATGGAAGGGGTTTAGACGTTCAATTCGCCTTCAAGTCACTTGAATTCCACTGACTTGATCAACTCACTTTACTAATGTAAACGCAGTATTACTTTGCTTGAGTTTGATAAATTCGCGACGCCCGCGCTGCTCGCATCGCCCGCTAGTATTCGCTCATGCTGGACACCCCGTTTAGACAATACAAATTTATTAAAAGCGAAATAAGAAATAATATAACATAATAATGAGTGAATGTTGGAAATATTTAAAAAAAAACCGAAGACAAATCTTATTTAATATGTGTTATGTGCAAAAAAAAGTTAAATATTCAAATGGGACTTTTAATATGTGGAACCACTTAAAAACTCAACATGTGCATATTGGAGCAAGATTAAACAAAAATAAAAAACAGGTAAATTTAACCAATATGTACTTATTTGATAAAATTGAAATTTGAAACGTACCTATAATTAAATTATCATACCCGGTGTAACAAAAATCGTCATTTATTTAATCACAATTCCTAAGGATGAAAATAATTTGATTAAAAGCAACCTCGGTATAATCGTGGACAATTCAATCAGAACAATTAAAAATTTGGTTGGCAGTAATATAAACTACGGATTAGCGAAAATCGACTTTACGTACTTTTACTACCTACTTAGCAAAATCGGAAAATATGTGACAAATAATTTTAGAAATTTTTAATTGTTTATAAATGTTTTCAAATACATATTTTAAATGGAATTCTCTATTTTTTATGATCGCGTTGCATTTCGATTATGAAATTAATCAAACCTAAAGACAGAACATTAGTTTTTCCGAAATTATTACAATTCAATAAAATTCCCAATTATATGTATAAACAAAGAGAAATGTATAACTCTAAAAATAAAGCTTAAAAAGACATTTATATATACCGGTGTCCCACGCCGTGTGCTCACCCTTCTAGAATTTTTTTAAAATCGATTTACATTAAATTTGGAAGGGATAAATTAAACAAGAAAAGGAATTTTCCGACATACTATCGAGCACAGTAGGACTTCCGGTTTCTCCGGAAGTGATATCAGCTTTCTTAATTTAAATAGAACACAGTGTATATTTTTACACATTTGGAATTTACAGATCATTGCGAGTCCGAATATATGTATCATATGGCTTTCGGTTAATCAATTGGGATAATTCAAAAATTGAATAATCGGTTTTTCGAATATCCGAATAGTCATTTGTTGGATATCCGAATAGTCGTTTTTGGATATTCGAATAATCGGTTTTTCAAATATCCGAATAGTCAGTTTTTGGATATCCGAATAGTCGGTTTCTTGGATAATCGAATAATCGGTTTTAACCATTACTTGGATAGCCGATTATATCCGAAACTGGTTTTTAAAGAAACCGATTATTCGGTTTAAATTTTTTCCGGTTTTTGCCAGCACTAGTATTTAACAATAGCTTTGCCGAGTTTTCGTCTAACTTATAAATATTCTTTAAAAAGCTTAATCGTCTAATCCAATTATCGCATAATTCCGCTTTACCATCAAAATAATTTATCGAATCCGCGATTACATTTATGCTAATACGCGATGTTTCATATAAATTTACAATCTGATCACCTGCGCTTACATTATTTTCACCTAACATTTGCGTACCGCTCCTTGGCTGCTCATTAGGGTGGGTCATTTTTATATGAAAAAAAAAAACGAATATTGCGCTTTTGATTTTTAATAGCAAAATTATGTTGCCTTTACATGAAAACAGTGTAATGCTAGAATTTAAAGTAAATAGCACCTCATCTTCAGGTTGCGCTTTGCCTTGGAAATACGAATAACTTGAATATATTCTGGTAGTCATATAACATAAATGTTTCAAGGAAAATAGGGTTTTTAGAATAAAATAATCATTTATTAATAATTAAAAAAATAATACAACAGAAAAATTAATGAAAATCATTCAATATTGAAATCTTTCTTGCTATCGAATTTAGGCATTGCTGCGAGATTCGAGTTTTAATTTTATCCACCTTCTCTTGCCCTTTTAATATACAGTTTTGATGATAACTCTGTTATTATTATTATTACAAACACGAACTTTTCATTGCATACTATATGGCCTTCCTTGTATAATTTCAAAAATTCAAACGTAAGGCGCACCCTCTAAATATTAATTACATTCAAAAATATTTCGTAGGTGTCATAATATAGTGATATTATGACACCTACGAAATATTTTTGAATGTAATGTAATTTTAGTGAAAAGACAACATAATTTTGCTATTAGGTAAGATTATCTCAAAGTTTAGTCTTTTGACCCACCCTACTGCTCATAGTTGTTAATTAGCATGTCACTTCCTACCAGTTCCGCCAGTTCTCTACGTGCCCGCTCGCTGCTTTCCGCCAGTCCTGCCGACACGTTGCTCATCGCATACCTGGTACTCCCTGATCCTTCTGCCCGATCCTTGCATTGCTTGCGGGCAGAAACGTGCTGCTCTCCGCCAGCACGTTTCTGCCCGATCCTTGCACGCTGCTCTCCGCCAACATGCTGTTTGCCACTGGCATATTAATCTGCGCCCGTAGTAACGCTAACTCCTGTCGTAGCAGTCCAACTTCTTTTTCCAATGTAAGCTCTTTTGTTAACCGCCTGTCGTCGATGCTCGTCTCCGCCCTGGAATGCACCGTAGCATCGCCCAAAGCTGTTTTATTTGATGTTCGTTGTGTCTCTTCCATAATACTGTCTTGGAACTCGGTTCCCTGCTCTATTTCTTTAGTTTCTGCACATTCTGCCAACCACGTATCTTCCGGATCTAGCTCTAATATTCTTCTCAACAGTTCGTGCTTATTTCCGGTCGTTGAATATCCCTTTCTTCGCAAAACTGTCTTTAATTGCATGACCGTACATGAACTCAAATCTAGCATTTCGTCACGCGTAATTTAAAAAGCCAATTGTACGTGTTACCTTCTTGATGATATATTCTTCTACTAACGAACTATCAACTTATCCTTATCCCGGACGAGCCCCCAATTTGTAGGCTTTTTTACGTTTGTCTAGGTTTTATTTTCAGATAATTAACAAAATACTTCCTTCTGTTCCAGTTGTTTATTTATAATTCCGCAACCTACTACATCTTAAAATTAATTACACAGCTACCTATAACAAAATACAGTTATACGAACACATAACGTTCCTAGATCAACGGTTGACTGACTAGATCACAATCCTTTTTTAAATTCGCGTCGCGTCTCCCGGACCCAATTCCTACACTAATATTGCTGATAATAGTATTGACAATCAGGTACGATGCAAGGTACATAACTCGACAGACATACAATTTGTGAACTGCAAAAATTATATGTGCTTCTGATTCTGAAAATTGTTATGGTCATCAACTTACCGTGTACCCTACTTCCAACAGATTTACATAAATTGCAAAATCGGACAAATAACTCTAAATACATACATAAACACCGGCAAAATATATACAACGAAACGAAAAACGAAAACAAAGTTTTAATAGAAACACAAAATTAAATACTTCCAAAAGCAAACAAACGTACACAAATTGTACCAAAAAAAGAATTTAGAACAGATAATCGAAAACTAAACGCGTAAAGCCCCCCATACACCTGCGAACAAATTGCGCAAACTGGCGTTGCACAACAAGTTGTTGTGCAAACAAAGTCACCCATACACTATACGCAATATTGTGCAAACTCCAGTTGCTTTTGTCGTGTACCTATGGAAACATGCCGTCTGACGACGGTATAAATCAATAAACTCATTCAAAAATTACTGCACAATGTGTCGCACAAAGCCCATACACGATGCAATCGTTGCACAACGCCACTCGTTGCGCAATTAATTTCAAACAATTTTGAATTTCTGCAACTAGTTGCGCAGCACGCCAAACAACACCATACACTATACAATTATTTGCACGACAGCCTCTGTTGCGCAATTTGTTCGCAAGTGTATGGGGCCTATAACCTCAATGCAAAACAAGACACGTCATAGTGACGTCGTGTTGACGTATTATGACGAAACCAAAGCAGCGCCTCTAGTGAAATGTGTTAGTACTATATTCATGCCAACCAGAGTTGCCAGTACTGGTGATTTTATAAAGAAACTGGTGCTCTGGTGATTTTTTTAGAAAATCTGGTGATTTTTGCTAGTAGTTAGCCACTGCCACCGTGGGTAATGTTTCCGAGATTAATAACTCTCGTAGGTTTTTTTTAATACCTGTTAGTGTCAAAATTTTAGGGTTTCTGTTGGAACCCTGCTTTCATCCCTTTAAATGTAGAATAGAAATTTTGGAATTTCCTAACATTCAGGTAACAGGTACCAACATTACAAACATTTGACAGGTATTATAGAAAAAAAAACACATAATAAAGCTATATCGTTTCTTGCTTATGTTAATCACGACTTTATTTCAATACAACTTTAATCATAAGATGAGAATTCAGGCAAACATTATGAGAAAACATAACTATAGTATATTAGACGAAAATTAACCAGGTGGATACATCGTACTCTATTTTTCTCACTCTTACATGCACTAAATCTCTTAATGTTCTCTCTCACACTTCTAACCCGGTTATCAACCGGGTGAATTTTCGTAAACGCCTATTATGGTAATAATAATAGTTAATATTCTCCATTCACTTTGGCAATGAGTAACTAATTGTGATTTTGTTTTTTCCCCTAAATATAATAATGTAATGTAATGAGACTAATATTATATTATTTATTTGCGTCATGCCTCTTGTTTTTATTATTTTACTTATTTTATCTGGGCATGTGGGCAAATGATCTTGATTGGTATCATGCGTAGTTCCAATAAAAAATTTCCGGTTCGTTTAGATTAATTTCTGTACTTTTATTTGTATCACAAAATCTTTTAAGCGGACACTAAATCGCGCACTATACACTTAACGTTTCGCAGTCGTTTGACAGCTTCGTCAGAAGTGAAAAATATGTTGTCAAAAAAATTATTATATTTTATTAAAATTATAATATTATTATATTTTTTATATATTTTTTTTGACAACATATTTTTCACTTCTGACGAAGCTGTCAAACGACTGCGAAACGTTAAGTGTATAGAGCGCGATTTAGTGTCCGCTTAAAAAAAATTTGTGATACAAATTTCATCGAACAAGAACCAACTGTAAATATGTACTTTTATTGTTTGTCAAAATCAAAATTAAATAAGTTGGGATTGCATTGTATTTCAACGTTTAAGTATTTCAGTATTTTTCTTCGAGAATGCACTAGTCTTTTGCAGCTGTATTTTATTCAATTCCGTACACTCTAACTCTTTTTGTACTTTTGCGATTATTAGTCTCACTTTTAAAAACAAACAGCTTCGTTCTCACTCTGCTCTCACTCCATCCCAGCCCCTCGTGAATAATCAAACTCAGTTTGTAAAAGGAATAAACAATCTTCATTTCTGCGCTTCTGAATTTGGCTATTGAATATCCAATTGTGCCTCAATTTCAAGTTTTTAGGAGTAAAAAGCCTCGCTTCGACAAATTTTTGTAATTTATTGCTGAACAATCAGAGCATAATAACAGCTATTATCAAAAGACTTATAATAACAATTTAAAGTTTTGAACGTCAAATTACAGATAAAATCTAATTATCCATGAAAACTGGGTCCAACCAATTAAAACGTGACCCCTCATGTCCCAACTCTTATTTATATAGGAACTCTAGCTGCAAACTCCTATAGAACGCTTGTTTGTGAAGGACCAGTAATTTTACAGTTGCCTTGCGTTAATGGTTATGGAAGTAAAAAGGGGACTCACCGATTTGCCATCGCACTGATGTTAAATCTTCGTTTGCTCTATTCACTGTGTACACAGGTTACGAAATTTCTACGACGAGGGAGCAAACTCGAGTCGCCCCATCAATGTTGTGGTGAATAATAATGGTAAAAAACGCATGTGTAAAAAATGGAAACAAGGAGGGGTATTGCAAGGCCGCCAACAGGGTTGCTAACTTTATAAAAATAAAAATTCAAACTTTTGAACCGTGCGCGAACATACCGCCCACCAAAATACGCAAAAGGCGCTATTTTTCTGTTACCAAAAAAAACTAACAACTAAAACTAATAAATAATTATATACACGAAAGAAGGGAGTATAGAAAATGAGAACTAGTTGTGGTTACTGAGTTGGTAATGGACAAATCTTGGCAACTGGACGTTTAAAAATTCCAGTTTGGGTACGGATGGTCACAACACGTGTAGTACCGTCATGACCTGGATGCAATTTAATAATTCGGCCAAGCTTCCAATCCAAAGGAGGCACATTGTCATTCTTTATCAGAGCTAGCTTGCCAATTTCTATTGGATCTGATGACCTGTTCCATTTATGTCTTTGTTGAAGGCTATGTAAGTATTCCTTGTGCCAGCGGTCCCAAAAGTCCTGATGAAGACGTTTTAATAACTGCCAGCGCGTTAATCGATTTAGGTTTACCTCGGTTAATGATTCATCGGGAGGCGCTGTCAAGGGTTCCAGTGTCAAAAAATGACCAGGTGTTAATGCCGCTATATCATTGGGATCGGAACTTATTGCACAAAGGGGTCTGGAATTTAATAGCGCTTCAATTTGGATTATCACGGTATTGAGTTCCTCGTAAGTCAGAATCTGGTTCCCTACTACACGATATAAGTGAGTTTTTATAGATTTTACACCTGCTTCAAAAAGACCACCAAAATGTGGGGAAGATGGTGGATTGAAATGCCACTTAATATTCAAGGATGAACTTGCAGAAGTGCAATATGACTGAAGAAGGTTATTTGCTCCTACAAAGTTTGTCCCGCAATCACTATAAATGTCAGAACATCTACCTCGTCGCGCAATAAATCGACGCAGTGCTGCCAAAAATCCTTCTGCGGACAATGTGGACACTAATTCTACATGGACAGCCTTCGTAGCAAAGCATACAAAAATGCATATGTAGGCCTTATGAGCTTTCCCGCCACGATGTCGAGTCATTGTTACTGAAAATGGACCAGCAAAATCGACACCCACTTTTGAAAACGTTTTGACCTGTGAAATTCTAGCTGCAGGGAGGTCACCCATGATAGGAACGTTAGCGACCGGTTTGGTTCTGAAACATTGATTGCAATGAGAGGTACAACGCAGAATTGCCTTTCGAGCGGACAGAATCCAAAATTGTTGCCTCAAAAGAAAATCTAAGGTTTGACGTCCTGGATGCAAATTTTCTTGGTGGTACGCCTCAATTATTAATTCCGTTAAGCGATGACCTTGGGGCAATAGACATGGATATTTGCTGTCAAAATCTAACTCAGAATGACGAAGACGTCCGCCCACCCTGAGGACTCCATCCTGGTCAAGAAATGGATTTAATTTTCGTAACTGCTTTGAGCAGGGTTCATTTTTTACTAATTTGCGAATGTCTTCGTGAAAAACGATATTTTGGACATGTCTCACTAACATTAATTGCGCTCTGTGAATTTCATATAGTGTAATAAGACCTGTATGTTTTCCATGAGAATTTCGACAGTTGAAAATAAATCTCAACATGAATGCTATCACCCGACAAATTTTTCGATATGACGATATATTGTTGAGTAAATGATCAAATGATTGTATTGTTACTACCGACATTAGAACCTTTCGTTCTTCCTGATTGACAATAACATTATCGTCAGGCAGAACTGATGGGCGCTTCATTGGCCATTTGTCAGAAGAGTGGACCAACCAACTTGGACCTGACCACCAGAGATCATGGTTCAAGAGTTCCTTTGGAAGTACACCCCTGGACCCACAGTCAGCCGGATTGTCATTTGAGCGCACATGATGCCAACAAGACGGAGGTATACGTTCCTGAATGTGACTTACACGATTGGCTACAAATGTTTTCCAACGATAAGGTGGGGATTGCAACCAAGCCAAAACGATTGTCGAATCAGTCCAAGCAAAGACCGAAGAGAATTTAAGATGATCGCTGTAACATTCCAAGACGGTAGTCATGACATTACTGAGGAGATGTGCTCCACAGAGTTCCAATTGGGAAAGCGATCGTTTGTTTAAGGGTGAAACCTTGGTTTTGGCTAATGCCAGTTGGATTTTAACACCATCAGAAGACTCTGTTCTGATGTAGACAACGGCTGCATAGCCAACTTCCGATGCATCACAAAACCCGTGTAACTGTATACTGATAGAGTCAACTGCTAACAACTGACGAGGTAATTTCAATTGCCCTATGACATGTAACTCTGTCATAAATTGATGCCAGTTCTCACCTACATGTTGAGGAGGTGTTTCATCCCAATCGATTCCCAAACACCATAGAGACTGAATCAATCGTTTCGCATATAAAATGATAGGAGCTAAAAATCCTAAAGGATCAAAAATCCTTACAATCTGAGACAGTATGATTCGTTTTGAACAAGTTTGTTCGACATTTGCGTTCACAAAAAACGTAAAGAAGTCCGACGTAGGGTCCCACTGTAAACCTAAGATTTTAATAACCGTCTTGCATTCTTCGTCAAACAACATAGGTTCTTGGCGGAGATTCAAATCAAGATGAGATATTAGCTCAGGTCGATTACTTGCCCACTTTCGCAATTCAAATCCTCCACGTGATAATAGTTCGATGAGTTGATTTTGAACTGCAAGTGCGTTGGTCACTGTGTCGCAACCAGACACAACATCGTCTACGTAAGTGTCATTCTTTAGCACATTCGCTGCTTGAGGAAAGTTCGACCCTTCGTCTATAGCTAATTGCCTGAGTGTACGAATTGCAAGGAATGGAGATGATGATATACCATATGTTACAGTATTTAACAAATATTCCTTTACAGGTTCGTCTGGAGAAAACCTCCACAAAATTTTTTGAAATTCTCTGTGATCATTATCAACAAGGACTTGTCGATACATTTGTTTAATATCAGCGATAAATACGACTGAGTGAATTCTAAACTTAAGAAGAACACTAACAATATCTGGTAATAATTGTGGACCAGTGTGTAGTGCGTCATTCAGAGATACACCATTTGCAGCCTTACAGGATGCGTCGAAAACGACCCGAAGTTTTGTTGTTGAGCTTTCAGGTTTTAGAACACAATGATGTGGGATAAAATAATTGTCATTGGAAGTGTCCGAAGAAGTTGTCAGAGACATATGACCACTGTTTTCATATTTCGACATAAATTCGTTGTAATTCTCACGTAACTGAGGATCACGAGCTAACCTTTTTTCTAATAAATGCAATCGATGTAATGCAATCTCCCGAGATTGTGGAAATTGTAAACAAACTTCTTTAAATGGAAGGGAAACAATATACCTTCCAGACGCATTTCGTGACACAGTTGATGTGTAATGATTTTCGACACTTAATTCCTCCTCGGAAGGGGGGCATTTCTTAGGTAATTCTTCGATTTCCCAAAATTGTTTTAAAGTTGTAAGCAAGTCATCGTTCAGACTAGTAAACAAAGAAGCAAAGGTTCTACTAGGCCGCGAGGTTGTTGGTCCTGTTACAACGTAACCAAATATAGTGTTTATGGCAGAAGGTTCATTACAATTTGAACTATGTACTACACCTGGCTTCATTAATCTTGCGTACACATCGGCACCTAACAAAATATCAACACCCTGTGGAGTTGCGAACTGAGGATCAGCCAAGGTCAAATGCGATAGATGAGTCCACTCCTGTGTGTCAAAGGAATGTGTCGGCAGAAGACCTGTTATATGTGGGATCAAGTGTAGCTGCACGGGAACCTTCGATGAAGACTGAGAGTGAGAGCTTATTATGCAATAGGTGAAACCCTTCGACAAATGGGCACTTGAATCATTGATACTACTAACCCTTAATTTATATGGGGTATAACGAGCTCCGAGTTCACGGAAACATTTTTCGGTTATAAAACTTCCTTGACTTGCACTATCTAGCACCGCACGTACAGTTTTGTAGTTTCCCTGATTGTCAGTGAGTTTTATCAAAGCTGTAGCTAACAATACATCACCCCCTGAAGGTGATACCGTTGCTAATGTTACCGAATTCGAAGATGGGACAGTGGATTCTTCACGAGGAGACGTGTCAGTTATGGCTGATGCATCCTTTTTTTCGAAATGTAAGAGTGTGTGGTGTTTGGCCTTGCAAACATGGCACGTTCCTGATGAAGGACAGGCACTCAGACGATGATTACTTTTCAAACAGTTAATACACAATTTGTTCGCCTTAATTAAACCAAAACGATCGTGTGGGTTTTTTTCTAACAATTGTGGACATTTATGTATTATATGCTCTCTTTTACAAATAAAGCACCTTTCGGTAAGACCCTTGCTTGTATTTGCTTCAGTCAAAAATACTGCCTTTGAAGGTTTCTCATATTTTATAGAATGCGGTTTGTTGGGTTGAACCTTTCGATCAAAAGAAATGTTTGGAACCGACTCTAATATGTTGCATTGACTCTCGATGAATTGTTCCAGCTGCGAAAAAGTAGGAATGTTATTCTTAAGTGACCTAACAGTGGTTTCAAAAAACTTATGAGTTTGAAAATCGATTCTATCTAAAAGAAGATTAAACCATAAAAAATCTTCCATGTTACTAGGTAGATTTAGAGCTAAAAGTGCAGAGCGATTTTCTCTGAATTTGTCTAACAAGCTTCGAAGACCGCTTGCTGACTCCGATTGTAACTTTTTAAGAGAATTTATTTGATTCCAATAGTGGGAAGCTAATTTACGTTTGTTTTCATAACGCTCAGTCAACACATTGTATGCAACAGGATAGTTCTCGTCAGATAGTACTAGAGCCTTAACCATGTTTAATGGTTCATCTGTTAAACAACTTATCAAATATTGAAATTTATCGATGTTCGACATTGCATTATTGTTGTGAATGAAAGGCGTCCAGTTACTAAACTTTCCGTCGAACGTTTTCAGAGAAATTTTTGGAAGACGAATTCCATTTTGGTTATGATTCGAAGTAGATAAATTGCTACTTTGCGTTTCATTAGGGAATAACGTGAAGTATGCATCCTCAATTGAGTAAAACATCTCATCAGCTTTTTTCCGGACTGCGTCTTCGGCGTCAAAATCAGCGTCGGCTTGACCCGACATTAATGTCTGTAAACGCGCTTGTGATTCGTGAAACTTTTCATAAATTGTCGCTATGCGAGTATAACGTCTAGCAAATAAAGACCGAAACGACGTTTCCTCTAACGCTGAACGCGCAACTTCGTAAGTTTCAGTTATCTGATTTAAATAGGTAGCGCGAAAAGCACGAACTTCTTTGATTTTTGTCGCCATGGTTTAAAAAAGGACAACCAAAAAAAAGAGAAAAAGTATACGAAATAATCGAGAAAAATGCAACTCCGACGTAGAGTGAATTTTGTCAACGTAATGACAACACTATCAAATATTGCGACGATGATTCGCGTAATGTAATTTACCTGCTGTAGGCTTAAATGAAAAATATTTCCGAACAAAGCCCGCTTTCCAAAGGAAAGGGCCCTAAATTCAAACGAAGAGTTCAAACAATCGAGCACGTGCTTATCGTGCAAAATGGCGGCTAAGATGCTTGCTCCGGCAATAATGGCCAAGCATAGGCGTGCTTCTTATTGCAGCTTACGAAAACGAAACGTTGCGATAACGAAATCTCAGTGATGTCAATGTGACATGTATTTGGCAAAATGCGCTACGAACAATCGAATAGTACAAGTTTAGCAGTTTATAACGAATACGACAATTTAACGCAAGGAAAATGGCGGATAGGAATGCTCGCTTCTCGAAATGTGAATGACTCGCACCCTAAACTCGTAGACACGTGTCGATACAAGCTGCCAAATTTAAGCGAATTTATATAGTGGACGGTATATCAGTATAACGGCAAAAAATCCGTGCTCGAATGGACCAAAAATATGTTTGTGAAGGACCAGTAATTTTACAGTTGCCTTGCGTTAATGGTTATGGAAGTAAAAAGGGGACTCACCGATTTGCCATCGCACTGATGTTAAATCTTCGTTTGCTCTATTCACTGTGTACACAGGTTACGAAATTTCTACGACGAGGGAGCAAACTCGAGTCGCCCCATCAATGTTGTGGTGAATAATAATGGTAAAAAACGCATGTGTAAAAAATGGAAACAAGGAGGGGTATTGCAAGGCCGCCAACAGGGTTGCTAACTTTATAAAAATAAAAATTCAAACTTTTGAACCGTGCGCGAACAACGCTCACTTCTATACAGGATGTCTACCGAGTGCCGCGGTCTTCTCTACCGTCTATAGTATATAAGATAGAAAAAAAAATTCAAACGAACTAAGGTGTAACTCAGTCAGCTCTACTTCATAAAATTATTTTTGGCTATACAGAGTGTTCAGTAACTGAGAGCCATACCAAAGTTATATCTTTTTAAATGGAACACCCAATATATTTTTACATATTTCGAAAGTATGCATAACGAATAGGTAATGACAAAAAAATTTAGAAAGTTTTACTTAAGAGTTTGTAAGATATTGATGTTTAAGTGTAAAAAATTGCCATAATATGAGTGCTTATATCTTTGTTATTTATTTACATTTCGTCTTGAATTTTTGTAGGTACTCAATACAATATCTTTTCTACAGAAATTTCAAAACAGCTTCGGTCTATCAGTTATTATGTGTACAGGGTGTTGAATTTTGCAAAAGATAATTTTTCTCAAAATTTTCAAATGGAACACACAGTATATCTAGACTCTCGTGAAACACTGTTTTAATAAGCTTTCATAAAATGCTAAATGTATTTGTCTAAACTGAAGAAGTCGTGACATAAATATTAATAATTTTTTTTTCATTCAATATTGACGTTATTTAGCCTTTCCGACCGGTTCTTCTGTTTTGATTTGCTGATAAATCAATGAATATGTTTTATTTTTCGTTCAAAGTAATTGAATATGTTCCTGTTAAAGTAATTCCTATTTTTCTTTACTTTGAAAATATCTAAATAACATTAAAATAATAATTTTAAAAAATAAAATTTAGAATCACGTTGCCGTTTGCTAGAAATTAGGAAAACAGTAGCTATAAATTTTTAGTTGACAGAAAAATTATTCAGATTAGTAGATAACACTACTTTTACAGTTTTGTATTTTTTTATGATAATAAAATGCACTTTAATAATGAAGAGTTACGTGACATACCTACTAGGAAAACGCAACCAAAACTGTCTTTTGGCATCAAGATTATATTCGCAACATTATCCTATGAGAAGACACCTGGATTATGGAGTTTTTCAAAGATTGAAAGAAAGATTCGAAACGCCACGAAACATTAAATACAGTAAAAATGTTATTAAAATAACGTTATTTAAATATGTATTTTCAAAATAAAGAAAAATAGGAATTAGTTTAACAGAAACATATTCAATTACTTTGAACAAAAAATAAAACATATTCATTGATTTATCAGCAAATCAAAATAGAAGAACCGGTCGGAAAAGCTAAATAACGTCAATATTGAAACTAAAAATTAGTAAAGGAGACTGTGGCTTAAGGAATAATTGAAATTAACCTCCGCCCACAATAATTTTATATCCGTAGATACGTATTTCGGCAGCTAAGCTGCCATCTTCAGTACAATTTAAAAAACACTACATGAAATCTAACAGCTACTTACCTAGCTATCTACCTACCTGATCATACTATCTAAACTACTAATACTATCTAAAATTAACAAAATTAACATTAAAAAAGGAGATTGTGGTTTAAGAAATAATTGAAAATTATCTCCGCCCACAATAATAACAGTCAACACCTACCAAAAAAAAAAAAAAAAAAGAAATCAAATAAAACGGAAATGAGTATTGGTCTAATATCCGAAAAAGGTTTTTATTCTCCCGAATAAAGAACTTTTGTAAGCATTTAATTCCCTGTTATTTGATACCGCTTGAATTTATCCCTGAAAAGAAATTATATACCTATATATGTATATGTATACAATACACCTATATATATATAGAATCCTCTCCTTATCACATATCCAGTGCAAATGCGCTTAACTGTCTCTAACACCCCTTTATATAAAATTTAGGTCGCGACCTCTTGCGGCTGACTTTTGACCTAACAAAACGACATCTGGCGGTCGATTCCTCCCTTATTATTCACTTTTGGAAAATATATTATATAAAAAGGTGACCTCGTTTTTTAATGTTCTATTCACCTTGAAGATATTGGGAGAAAATTCTGAATCATCGTGTATAATCATACTTTTGATTTTGAGAATGCCAAAGTTCTTTTTCGTGAATCTAATATTTTCAAACGTAAATTTATCGAAATGTCTATAAAAATGTCTAATAATGCAATTAATAAACGAACAGACTTTGCAAATTTAAATGAAACTTTTTGCAGTTTTTAAAATTCTTTAAATGAAATGCAATAATCGGAAACATAATTGTTTATACTACAAATACATAATTAGTTATTGAAATCTTAATTTTTATTGTATTAATGTTATTGTTACAATTGTTGTAGTTATTTAATTTTAATTGCAACAATTGCACTACATACTCTAGTTAGGTTTTATCAGGATTTCCCTAACTTTTGCAGAAATTAATGGAGTTCTGTTAAGACGAGCCTAGCCGCATCAGTAATTGTATGCTTGTTCGTTGGTTAGCAAGTGTGTTTTATTACTGATAATTTATTTAATGACATGCTCTTCACAGACCAATTTAAAAATTAGTAGGCTAAATAATTATTATTGTTATTCACTTTGATAAAGCAAATAATCAATTTGCGAAACGTTAGTAAAATTAAATATACAGGTTGTAACTTTAATGAGGGGAGAAACTCCAAGGGCTCACATCAAAACATGAAAAAAAGTTCATATAAGTATATGTCCACAAACGCGTGGTTTTTGAGTTTCATTTCAAATTCCAAAAAATCAGAAAACATAGTAGGCGTTGTTTAATCAAGAAAAGTTGTTTAGAATTACGAGATAACCCCGATACCCAAATCTCGGTGAAAATTTTGAATTTTTAATTATTTTAAATTAGCCGAAATAATATATATTTACAAAGTAAATTTCACTCAAATTTGGAAATCAGGAATATCTCGTAATTCTAAACAACTTATCTTAATAACTTTTTTTGATCAAACAACGCCTACTATGTTTTTTTTTTAATTTGTGGATTGAAATCTCAAAAACTATGCGTTTGCGGACATATGTTTATATGAACTTTTCTCCATGTTTCGGCATGAGAAACTAGCCCTTGAAGTTTGTCCCCTCATTAAAGTTACACCCTGTATACATATCTATTAATATCTCTTTTTCTTTTGTATATTTAACAATTTCATACATAATTTCGAAGTAAACGTACAACGTACCACACTGACAACAGAAAAAATGAGGACAAATTTTAGCAGTGATTTTTTTTAGTAATGTAAATAACACTTCTAACTGCATGGTCGTCGGTTCGAACCGCACTCGGGATTTTTCTCGGGGGTGGTCGGTATCGACTTCAGGGACCTTTCAGTGTTGGGGATAAAATTCGTCACTACTTCCCCTTAAACGGCGAGAAGGTTGGAAGTAACAAAGCCATGGAACACTTTACACACACTCAAATACACTCCCGCTCTTGAGGTCCTGACAAGCCTTTGACTTAGGACTCCGTTGGGCAACCACCACAGATAAAAAAAAAAGTTCAGTTTGTAGTCATCTCCACAGCAGTGTGATCATAGTAAATAAATTTTTTTGTAAAATTAATTTCGACACCAATGCTACAGTTTTCTGAAACACCCGTTTACAGCATATAAGTGTGCTAATTTTTTATGTCGCCCGTGGCCATTTTGTACATAATAGTGTCTACCAGATGCGGATATTAAGTACTTCGCTAATATAGTAAGTACTATGTTATTTCAAAATTATAAATGAAATTGTTAAAAGTAACTACTTTAACATTACAGCGACAGAACGGCGGATTAAGCATTTTATTCGATAAAGTCCGCCGTCCGGCGGCATTATTAAAGCAGTGTTCCGCCGGACATGCAAAATATGTAAGTGGCAGGATCTCTAATAAAAAAAGTTACGTAATACCGCGCCGCCCCTAATACCGATAAAACGAATTGTACTCAGATTGTTTTTTCCAGTTGCTCCTTAGAAACAACATGCAAAATATGTAAGCGGCAGGATTTCTAATAAAAAAGTTACGTAGTACTGCGCCACCCCCAATACGGATAAAACGAATTTGTGTTCAGACTGTCCCTCCAGTTGCTCCTTAGAAGCTACATGCAAAATATGTAAGTGGCAGGATCTCTAATAAAAAAGTTACATAGTACCGCGTCGCCCCCAATACCGATAAAACGAATTTTTGTTCAGATTGTCTTTCCAGTTGCTCCTTAGAAGCAACATGCAAGATATGTAAGTGGCAGGATCTCTAATAAAAAAGTTACGTAGTACCGCGCCGCCCCCAACACCGGACAAAACTAATTTGTGCTCAGATTTTCTTTCCAGTTGTTCCTTAGAAGCAACATGCAAAATATGTAAGTGGCGGGATTTCTAATAAAAAAGTTATGTAGTACCACGCCACCCCCAACACCGATAAAACGAATTTTTGCTCAGATTGTCTTACCAGTTGCTCCTTAGAAGCAACATGCAAAATATGTAAGTGGCAGGATCTCTAATAACATAAGTTACATAGTGCCGCGCCGCCCCCAACACCGATAAAACGTATTTGTGCTCAGATTGTTTTTCTAGTTGCTCCTTAGAAGCAAGATGAAAAATGCGTAAATGGCAGGATCTCTAATAAACAAGTTACGTAGTACCGCGCCGCCCCTAACACCGGATAAAACGAATTTGTGCTCAGATTGTCTTTCCAGTTGCTCCTTAGAAGCAACATGCAAAATACGTAAGTGGCAGGATTTCTAGTAAAAAAGTTACGTAGTATCGCGCCACCCCCAACACCCATAAAACGAATTTTTGCTCAGATTGTCTTTCCAGTTGCTCCTTAGAAGCCAAGTGTAAAATATATAAGTGGCAGGATCTCTAATAAAAAAGTTACATAGTACCGCGTCGCCCCCAATACCGACAAAACGAATTTTTGTTCAGATTGTCTTTCCAGTTGCTCCTTAGAAGCAACATGCAAGATATGTAAGTGGCAGGATCTCTAATAAAATGGTTACGTAGTATCGCGCCGCCCCCAACACCGGACAAAACTAATTTGTGCTCAGATTTTCTTTCCAGTTGTTCCTTAGAAGCAACATGCAAAATATGTAAGTGGCGGGATTTCTAATAAAAAAGTTATGTAGTACCACGCCACCCCCAACACCGATAAAACGAATTTTTGCTCAGATTGTCTTACCAGTTGCTCCTTAGAAGCAACATGCAAAATATGTAAGTGGCAGGATCTCTAATAACATAAATTACATAGTACCGCGCCGCCCCCAACACCGATAAAACGTATTTGTGCTCAGATTGTTTTTCTAGTTGCTCCTTAGAAGTAAGATGCAAAATACGTAAATGGCAGGATCTCTAATAAACAAGTTACGTAGTACCGCGCCGTCCCTAACACCGGATAGAACGAATTTGTGCACAGATTGTCTTTCCAGTTGTTCCCCAGAAGCAACATGCAAAATATGTAAGTGGTGGGATTTCTAATAAAAAAGTTACGTATACCACGCCACCCCCAACACCGATAAAACGAATTTCTGCTCAGATTGTCTTTCCAGTTGCTCCTTAGAAGCAACATGCAAAATATGCAAGTGGCAGGATCTCTAATAAAAAAGTTACATTGTACCGCGTCGCCCCCAATACCGATAAAACGAATTTGTGTTCAGATTGTCCTTCCAGTTGCTCCTTAGAAGCAACATGCAAAATATGTAAGTGGCAGGATCTCTAATAAAAAAGTTACGTAGTACCGCGCCGCCCCCAACAACGGATAAAACGAATTTGTGCTCAGATTGTCTTTCCAGTTGCTCCTTAGAAGCAACATGCAAAATATGTAAGCGGCAGGATCTATAATAAAAAAGTTACGTAGTACCGCGCCGCCCCCAACACCGATAAAACGAATTTGTGCTCAGATTGTCTTTCTAGTTGCTCCTTAGAAGCATCATGCAAAATACGTAGATGGTAGGATCTCTAATAAAAATGTTACGTAGTACCGCGCCGCCCCTAACAATGGATAAAACGAATTTGTGCTCAGATTGTCTTTCTAGTTGCTCCTTAGAAGCATCATGCAAAATACGTAGATGGTAGGATCTCTAATAAAAATGTTACGTAGTACCGCGCCGCCCCTAACAATGGATAAAACGAATTTGTGCTCAGATTGTCTTTCCAGTTGCTCCTTAGAAGCAACATGCAGAATACGTAAGTGGCAGGATTTCTAGTAAAAAAGTTACGTAGTACCGCACCACCCCCAACACCCATCCCAGCGAAAACACGTACGTGTAAAAAACGTTGTAAAATAACATGTAACCAAACGTTGAATTTGTGTGGTATTGTTACGTTGAAACAACGAAAAAATGTCGCGGCAATCAATTTCTTTTAAACGTCTCTGTCCACGTGTAAGAAACGTTGTAGAATAACAATTAATCAACGTTGAATTCGTGTGTTATTAATACGTTTTAACAACGCTCGAATCAACTTCTTTTAAACATCTTTGTCCACGGTATTTCTACGTTAAATCCCAGTGCATACATACGTATAAAAAACGTTGTGGAATAACATGTAACAAACGTTGAATTCGTGTGTTATGGTTACGTTTAAACAACGAAAAAATGTCGCGGCAATGTCCACATGTAACGTTGAATCAGACAATTACGACGTGTATTAAAGCTGGGTCTAAATCATTAGACTGAACAAACATACATGGCTAATGGTGGAATTCGAACCCACGCCGCCGAGTGACACGAGTTTCAAAGTCGGCTAGGCCAAACCGCTAAACCACTTGGCGACCCGAGTTCCATATTGCTTCCAAGATTGATTCGTAAACCGGACGGAGGCTGGTAATAAAGTCGAACCGGGGACTTTAACTTACAATAGCTACGCGCCGCCCTCACTCGTTCAATTTCCGAACTTCTTAGTACCTACAGTTTCCTTCTAACATCCATATTATCATAACATCATTAAATAAATTTTTCTAATTATTACAATCCTAAGCTTATTTTCTTTGTATATACATTTCACAAATTCTAAATTATTTATTTATAATATACATGTAATTCTAAATCGCCTATTTCTAGAAATATTTACACTAACATAAAATATTCGACAAAACACATTTAATACAGTACTCTCAATTTACTTTATTATTTACAAAAATTATTTCTTTATGAAAATTTAAAAAAAATTACATGCTGCTCATAAACACCGCAGTGGAGTGGAAAGTTTAACTGGAATAAATTCTGTAACTTAGAAAATTGCCATTTGTAGCAAAATTCTTGGAACAGGTCAATTTTTATTTTTATGGCGCATATTATAAATGGATTTCTTTAACTTTTCAATTATTTGGAAGGATGAAACAACCCCTAACTATTTTTTTTTAATGAAAGGGTATGTTGAGTAATTTTTTTTCTTAAAGCTTGTTCAATTGGGAATACAGCTACGTTTTTATTTTTTAATTTTTCTTAAACAGTAAAAGGCGAAAAAACAAAAAATAAATTTTTGACTAGAACGATTTTAACGCATCAGATGTTCAAAATGCTCGCCACCTCTCACTTGACAATACCCTAATCGATTATAAATTCCATCCCTAACAGTTTGTAACATTTCCGGCGTTACTCTTCTAATTTCATGCAGAATTTGAAGTTCTGAAGTTCTGCTATGTCCTTTGGTTTAGTCACATAAACTTTACTTTTTAAATACCCCCATAAAAAAGTCTAAAGGGGTGAGATCTGGAGATCTTGTTGGCCACTCAATCGGTCATCGGTCCTCTTCTTCCTATCCACCTATTGGGAAAAACTTCAGTGAGGTAATTACGTACAATTAAAAATTTAGCGCATTGGCAGCGCCATCTATTGGCTGCACGCAACAATACGATACCATATGGAATGCTTATTTCTTCTTATCAAATAATAAAAAATGGAGTTCTTGAATTTTTGGCATTAAAAACGGTTTTAGTAAAAAAATTCTTTTTTTTTGTTTTTTACCTTTTACTGCTAAAGAAAAATAAAAAAATAAAACGTAGCTGTATTCCCAATTTTTTCAACATATCCTTCCATTAAAAAAAACATAGTTAGAGGTCGTTTCACCCCTCCAAATAATTGAAAAATTAAAAAAGTCCCTTTGTAATATGCGCCATTAAAAATAAAAATTGACCTGTTCCAAGAATTTTTTTACAAACCGTAATCTTCTAAGTTACAGAATTTATTCCAGTTAAACTTTCCACTCTGTATACAGCTGTCCCCAATGAGTATTCGTGACAATATGTATGTATAATTGATTGACTATTGCGTTCTTTAGTATTTTTAATCACAGATTTTGGGCGTCAAATTCAAACTAACTTAAAAAAATTTGACAGATTACGTCAACTTAAAAAGGGGTTATGGTTGACTCGTATGTCCAAATTAGCAGTACTTTTCATACCTGTTTCGTTTCATTTCAAAGCTGCCAAGCATGGAGAAGAACCTCATATTTCATAGATTTTTAGTAAAATTAGAATTCAAAGGTGTGAAACACGATAGACAATCACTGTAAAATTAAGTGTTTTCTAACGTCAACATCACGTTTTGTAACGCATATTTATTCGGTATACGCTAAAATAACGTTATAAAACGTGGGTTAAAAATTTAGTTGTAAATTATGATTTATCTAACGTATTAGTTTCGTTAATTTTTTTTTCATTTATTACGTAGAATAGTAGATGTTGAATTAACGTTGAAATGATGTGGTAATCAACGTACGGTAGATACATCGCATTTACTCATAGTATAAAATCACGTCGTAAAAAGACAAAATTGTTACGTATTTATTTCACGTTATAATTACGTCCATATTAAACTGATCGTTAAAAAACACGTCATACAAACGTGATATAATTATGGTTGCTAATTCAACCAAAAAACAACGTTGCATTTTTCAACGAATAACGTTATTTCCACCATAACAACGTGAAATTAACGTTGAATAAACGTACATGTTTTCGCTGGGATAAAACGAATTTTTGCTCAGATTGTCTTTCCAGTTGCTCCTTAGAAGCCAAGTGTAAAATATATAAGTGGCAGGATCTCTAATAAAAAAGTTACATAGTACCGCGTCGCCCCCAATACCGACAAAACGAATGTGTGTTCAGATTGTCTTTCTATTGCTCCTTAGAAGCAACATGCAAAATACGTAGATGGTAGGATCTCTAATAAAAATGTTACGTAGTACCGCGCCCCCCCTAACACCGGATAAAACGAATTTGTGCTCAGATTGTCTTTCCAGTTGCTCCTTAGAAGCAACATGCAAAATATGTAAGTGACAGGATATCTAATAAAAAAGTTACGTAGTACCGCGCCGCCCCTAACACCGGATAAAACGAATTTTTGTGCTCAGATTGTCTTTCCAGTTGTTCCTTAGAAGCAACATGCAAAATATGTAAGTGGCAGGATCTCTAATAAAAAAGTTACATAGTACCGCGTCGCCCCCAATACTAGGGCTGCGAAAATTTATCGATATATCGATATTATCGATAATATCGATAATTATCGAATAACGATATTTCCATTTTCAGTTATCGATATATCAATATTATCGATAATATCGATATCGTTACCGATATTATCGATAATATCGATAATTAAAGCTGGTAATGTCCGATGAAAATTGTAGCACAAAATCTTTTAAACGGACACTAAATAGCGCTATTTAGTGTCCATTTAAACGATTTGATAATATCAATCCAAATGTCTTACATTGGATAGTGACCGTGGCATTGTAATGAATTCTTCCAATTCGCACTAAAACTGTCCGAAAATGAATTTCATTGAAATACTAGTGAAATGATTTTATTTTTACGGCAAATAATTGTCCTTATTGGGGCTGCGAAAATTTATCGATACATAATTTATCGATAATTATCGAATAACGATATTTCCATTTTCAGTTATCGATATATCGATATTGTTGATATTATCGATATATCGATAAATATCGATATTTTTAAGTTATCGATAACCGATATTGAAAATATGATATCGCGCACCCCTACCCAATACCGATAAAACGCATTTGTGTTCAGCCTGTCTTTCCAGTTGCTCCTTAGAAGCAATATGCAAAATATGTAAGTGGTAGGATCTCTAATAAAAAAGTTACGTAGTACCCCGCCGCCCCCAACACCGGATAAAACGAATTTGTGCTCAGATTGCCTTTCCAGTTGCTCCTAAGAAGCAACGCGCAAAATATGTAAGTGGCAGGATCTCTAATAAAAAGTTACATAGTACCGCGTCGCCCCCAATACCGATAAAACGAATCTTTGTCCAGATTGTCTTTCCAGTTGCTCCTTAGAAGCAACATGTAAAATATGTAAGTGGCAGGATCCCTAATAAAAAGGTTACGTAGTACCGCGTCGCCCCCAATACTGATAAAACGAATTTGTGTTCAGATTGTCCTTCCAGTTGTTTCTTAGAAGCAACATGCAAAATATGTAAGTGGTAGCATCTCTAATAAAAAAGTTACGTAGTACCGCGCCGCGCCCAACACCGGATAAAACGAATTTGTGCTCAGATTGTCTTTCTAGTTGCTCCTCAGAAGCAACATGCAAAATATGTAAATGGCAGGAACTCTAATAAAAAGTTACGTAGTACCGCGCCGCCCCTAACACCGGATAAAACGAATTTTTGTGCTCAGATTGTCTTTCCAGTTGTTCCTTAGAAGCAACATGCAAAATACGTAAGTGGCGGGATTTCTAATAAAAAAGTTACGTAGTACCACGCCACCCCCAACACAATTAAAACGAATTTTGCTCAGATTGTCTTTAGAGTTGCTCCTTAGAAGCAACATGCACGATATGTAAGTGGCAGGATCTCTAATAAAAAAGTTACGTAGTACCGCGCTGCCTCCAACACCGATAAAACGAATTTGTGCTCAGATTGTCTTTCCAGTTGTTCTTCAAAAGCAACATGCAAAATATGTAAGTGGCGGGATTTCTAATAAAAAAGTTACGTATACCACGCCACCCCCAACACCGATAAAACGAATTTGTGCTCAGATTGTCTTTCCAGTTGCTCCTTAGAAGCAACATGCAAGATATGTAAGTGGCAGGATCTCTAATAAAAAAAGTTACGTAGTACCGTGCCGCCCCTAACACCGGATAAAACGAATTGGTGCTCAGATTGTCTTTCAAGTTGCTCCTTAGAAGCAACATGCAAAATATGTAAGTGGCAGGATTTCTAATAAAAAAGTTACGTAGTACCGCGCTACCCCCAACACCGATGAAACGAATTTTTCCTCAGATTGTCTTTCCAGTTGCTCCTTAGAAGCAACATGTAAAATATGTAAGTGGCAGGATCCCTAATAAAAAGGTTACGTAGTACCGCGTCGCCCCCAATACTGATAAAACGAATTTGTGTTCAGATTGTCCTTCCAGTTGTTTCTTAGAAGCAACATGCAAAATATGTAAGTGGTAGCATCTCTAATAAAAAAGTTACGTAGTACCGCGCCGCGCCCAACACCGGATAAAACGAATTTGTGCTCAGATTGTCTTTCTAGTTGCTCCTCAGAAGCAACATGCAAAATATGTAAATAGCAGGAACTCTAATAAAAAGTTACGTAGTACCGCGCCGCCCCTAACACCGGATAAAACGAATTTTTGTGCTCAGATTGTCTTTCCAGTTGTTCCTTAGAAGCAACATGCAAAATACGTAAGTGGCGGGATTTCTAATAAAAAAGTTACGTAGTACCACGCCACCCCCAACACAATTAAAACGAATTTTTGCTCAGATTGTCTTTAGAGTTGCTCCTTAGAAGCAACATGCACGATATGTAAGTGGCAGGATCTCTAATAAAAAAGTTACGTAGTACCGCGCTGCCTCCAACACCGATAAAACGAATTTGTGCTCAGATTGTCTTTCCAGTTGTTCTTCAAAAGCAACATGCAAAATATGTAAGTGGCGGGATTTCTAATAAAAAAGTTACGTATACCACGCCACCCCCAACACCGATAAAACGAATTTGTGCTCAGATTGTCTTTCCAGTTGCTCCTTAGAAGCAACATGCAAGATATGTAAGTGGCAGGATCTCTAATAAAAAAGTTACGTAGTACCGCGCCGCCTCCAACACCGATAAAACGAATTTGTGCTCAGATTGTCTTTCTAGTTGCTCCTTAGAAGCAACATGCAAAATATGTAAATGGCAGGATCTCTAATAAAAAAGTTACACAGTACCGCGTCGCCCCTAATACCGGATAAGACGAATTTGTGCTCAGATTGCTTTTCCAGTTGCACCTTAGAAGCAACATGCAAATTATGTAGGTGGCAGTATTTCTAATAAAAAAGTTACGTAGTACCGCGCTTCCTTCAACAACGATAAAACGAATTTGTACTCAGATTGTCTTTCCAGTTGCTCCTTAGAAGCAATATGCAAAATATGTAAGTGGCAGGACTTGTAATAAAAAAGTTACGTAGTACTGCGCCACCCCCAACACCGATAAAACGAATTTTTGCTCAGATTGTCTTTCTAGTTGCTCCTTAGAAGCAACATGCAAAATATGTAACTGGCAGGATCTCTAATAAAAAAAGTTACATAGTACCGCAGCCCCCAACACCGATAAAACGAATTTGTGCTTAGATTGTCTTTCTACTTGCTCCTTAGAAGCAAGATGCAAAAGACGTAAATGGCAGGATCTCTAATAAACAAGTTACGTAGTACCGCGCCGTCCCTAACACCGGATAAAACGAATTTGTGCACAGATTGTCTTTCCAGTTGTTCCTCAGAAGCAACATGCAAAATATGTAAGTGGCGGGATTTCTAATAAAAAAGTTACGTATACCACTCCACCCCCAACACCGATAAAACGAATTTTTGCTCAGATGGTCTTTCCAGTTGCTCCTTAGAAGCAACATGCAAAATATGTAAGTGGCAGGATCTCTAATAAAAAAGTTACATAGTACCACGCCACCCCCAACACCGATAAAACGAATTTGTGCTCAGATTGTCTTTCCAGTTGCTCCTTAGAAGCAACATGCAAGATATGTAAGTGGCAGGATCTCTAATAAAAAAGTTACGTAGTACCGCGCCGCCTCCAACACCGATAAAACGAATTTGTGCTCAGATTGTCTTTCTAGTTGCTCCTTAGAAGCAACATGCAAAATATGTAAATGGCAGGATCTCTAATAAAAAAGTTACACAGTACCGCGTCGCCCCTAATACCGGATAAGACGAATTTGTGCTCAGATTGCTTTTCCAGTTGCACCTTAGAAGCAACATGCAAATTATGTAGGTGGCAGTATTTCTAATAAAAAAGTTACGTAGTACCGCGCTTCCTTCAACAACGATAAAACGAATTTGTACTCAGATTGTCTTTCCAGTTGCTCCTTAGAAGCAATATGCAAAATATGTAAGTGGCAGGACTTGTAATAAAAAAGTTACGTAGTACTGCGCCACCCCCAACACCGATAAAACGAATTTTTGCTCAGATTGTCTTTCTAGTTGCTCCTTAGAAGCAACATGCAAAATATGTAACTGGCAGGATCTCTAATAAAAAAAGTTACATAGTACCGCAGCCCCCAACACCGATAAAACGAATTTGTGCTTAGATTGTCTTTCTACTTGCTCCTTAGAAGCAAGATGCAAAAGACGTAAATGGCAGGATCTCTAATAAACAAGTTACGTAGTACCGCGCCGTCCCTAACACCGGATAAAACGAATTTGTGCACAGATTGTCTTTCCAGTTGTTCCTCAGAAGCAACATGCAAAATATGTAAGTGGCGGGATTTCTAATAAAAAAGTTACGTATACCACTCCACCCCCAACACCGATAAAACGAATTTTTGCTCAGATGGTCTTTCCAGTTGCTCCTTAGAAGCAACATGCAAAATATGTAAGTGGCAGGATCTCTAATAAAAAAGTTACATAGTACCGCGTCGCCCCCAATACCGATAAAACGAATTTTTGTTCAGATTGTCTTTCCAGTTGCTACTTAGAAGCAACATGCAAGATATGTAAGTGGCATTATCTCTAATAAAAAAGTTACGTAGTACCGCGCTTCCTCCAACACCGATAAAACGAATTTGTACTCAGATTGTCTTTCCAGTTGCTCCTTAGAAGCAACATGCAAAATATGTAAGTGGCAGGATCTCCAATAAAAAAGTTACATAGTACCGCGTCGCCCCCAACACCGATAAAACGAATATGTGCTCAGATTGTCTTTCCAGCTGCTCCTCAGAAGCAACCTGCAAAATATGTAAGTCACAGGATGTCTAATAAAAAAGTTACGTAGTACCGCGGCGCCCTTAACAACGGATAAAACGAATTTGTGCTCAGATTGTCTTTCCAGTTGCTCCTTAGAAGCAACATGCAAAATATGTAAGTGGCAGGATTTCTAATAAAAAAGTTACGTAGTACCGCGCCACCCCCAACACCGATAAAACGAATTTTTGTTCAGATTGTCTTTCCAGTTGCTCCTTAGAAGCAACATGCAAGATATGTAAGTGGCATTATCTCTAATAAAAAAGTTACGTAGTACCGCGCCGTCCCTAACACCGGATAAAACGAATTTGTGCACAGATTGTCTTTCCAGTTGTTCCTCAGAAGCAACATGCAAAATATGTAAGTGGCGGGATTTCTAATAAAAAAGTTATGTAGTACCACTCCACCACCAACACCGATAAAACGAATTTTTGCTCAGATTGTCTTTCCAGTTGCTCCTTAGAAGCAACATGCAAAATATGTAAGTGGCAGGATCTCTAATAAAAAAGTTACACAGTACCGCGTCGCCCCTAATACCGGATAAAACGAATTTGTGCCCAGATTGTCTTTCCTGTTGCACCTTAGAAGCAAAATGCAAATTATGTAAGTGGCAGGATTTCTAATAAAAAAGTTACGTAGTACCGCGCTTCCTTCAACACCGATAAAACGAATTTGTACTCAGATTGTCTTTCCAGTTGCTCCTTAGAAGCAACATGCAAAATATGTAAGTGGCAGGACTTGTAATAAAAAAGTTACGTAGTACTGCGCCACCCCCAACACCGATAAAACGAATTTTTGCTCAGATTGTCTTTCCAGTTGCTCCTTAGAAGCAACATGCAAAATATGTAAGTGGCAGAATCTCTAATAAAAAAAGTTACATAGAACCGCGCCGCCCCCAACACCGATAAAACGAATTTGTGCTCAGATTGTCTTTCTAGTTGCTCCTTAGAAGCAAGATGCAAAATACGTAAATGGCAGGATCTCTAATAAAAAAAGTTACGTAGTACCGCGCCGCCCCCAACACCGATAAAACGAATTTGTGCTCAGATTGTCTTTCTAGTTGCTCCTTAGAAGCAACATGCAAAATATGGAAGTGACAGGATCTCTAATAAGAAAGTTACATAGTACCGCGTCGCCCCCAATACCGATAAAACGAATTTGTGTTCAGACTGTCCCTCCAGTTGCTCCTTAGGAGCTACATGCAAAATATGTAAGAGGCAGGATCTCTAATAAAAAAGTTACATAGTACCGCGTCGCCCTCAATACCGATAAAACGAATTTTTGTTCAGATTGTCTTTCCAGTTGCTCCTTAGAAGCAACATGCAAGATATGTAAGTGGCAGGATCTCTAATAAAAAAGTTACGTACTACCGCGCCGCCCCCAACACCGGACAGAACTAACTTGTGCTCAGATTGTCTTCCCAGTTGCTCCTTAGAAGCAACATGCAAAATATGTAAGCGGCAGGATCTATAATAAAAAAGTTACGTAGTACCGCGCCGCCCCCAACACCGATAAAACGTATTTGTGCTCAGATTGTCTTTCTAGTTGCTCCTTAGAAGCATCATGCAAAATACGTAGATGGTAGGATCTCTAATAAAAATGTTACGTAGTACCGCGCCGCCCCTAACACCGGATAAAACGAATTTGTGCTCAGATTGTCTTTCCAGTTGCTCCTTATAAGCAACATGCAAAATATGTAAGTGGCAGGATTTCTAATAAAAATGGTACGTAGTACCGCGCTACCTCCAACACCGATAAAACGAATTCGTACTCAGATTGTCTTTCCAGTTGCTCCTTGGAAGCAACATGCAAAATATGTAAGTGGCAGGATCTCTAATAAAAAAGTTACGTAGTACCGCGCCGCCCCCAACACCGGACAAAACTAACTTGTGCTCAGATTGTCTTCCCAGTTGCTCCTTAGAAGCAACATGCAAAATATGTAAGTGGCAGGACTTGTAATAAAAAAGTTACGTAGTACTGCGCCACCCCCAACACCGATAAAACGAATTTTTGCTCAGATTGTCTTTCCAGTTGCTCCTTAGAAGCAACATGCAAAATATGTAAGTGGCAGAATCTCTAATAAAAAAAGTTACATAGAACCGCGCCGCCCCCAACACCGATAAAACGAATTTGTGCTCAGATTGTCTTTCTAGTTGCTCCTTAGAAGCAAGATGCAAAATACGTAAATGGCAGGATCTCTAATAAAAAAAGTTACGTAGTACCGCGCCGCCCCCAACACCGATAAAACGAATTTTTGCTCAGATGGTCTTTCCAGTTGCTCCTTAGAAGCAACATGCAAAATATGTAAGTGGCAGGATCTCTAATAAAAAAGTTACATAGTACCGCGTCGCCCCCAATACCGATAAAACGAATTTTTGTTCAGATTGTCTTTCCAGTTGCTACTTAGAAGCAACATGCAAGATATGTAAGTGGCATTATCTCTAATAAAAAGTTACGTAGTACCGCGCTTCCTCCAACACCGATAAAACGAATTTGTACTCAGATTGTCTTTCCAGTTGCTCCTTAGAAGCAACATGCAAAATATGTAAGTGGCAGGATCTCCAATAAAAAAGTTACATAGTACCGCGTCGCCCCCAACACCGATAAAACGAATATGTGCTCAGATTGTCTTTCCAGCTGCTCCTCAGAAGCAACCTGCAAAATATGTAAGTCACAGGATGTCTAATAAAAAAGTTACGTAGTACCGCGGCGCCCTTAACAACGGATAAAACGAATTTGTGCTCAGATTGTCTTTCCAGTTGCTCCTTAGAAGCAACATGCAAAATATGTAAGTGGCAGGATTTCTAATAAAAAAGTTACGTAGTACCGCGCCACCCCCAACACCGATAAAACGAATTTTTGTTCAGATTGTCTTTCCAGTTGCTCCTTAGAAGCAACATGCAAGATATGTAAGTGGCATTATCTCTAATAAAAAAGTTACGTAGTACCGCGCCGTCCCTAACACCGGATAAAACGAATTTGTGCACAGATTGTCTTTCCAGTTGTTCCTCAGAAGCAACATGCAAAATATGTAAGTGGCGGGATTTCTAATAAAAAAGTTATGTAGTACCACTCCACCACCAACACCGATAAAACGAATTTTTGCTCAGATTGTCTTTCCAGTTGCTCCTTAGAAGCAACATGCAAAATATGTAAGTGGCTGGATCTCTAATAAAAAGTTACACAGTACCGCGTCGCCCCTAATACCGGATAAAACGAATTTGTGCCCAGATTGTCTTTCCTGTTGCACCTTAGAAGCAAAATGCAAATTATGTAAGTGGCAGGATTTCTAATAAAAAAGTTACGTAGTACCGCGCTTCCTTCAACACCGATAAAACGAATTTGTACTCAGATTGTCTTTCCAGTTGCTCCTTAGAAGCAACATGCAAAATATGTAAGTGGCAGGACTTGTAATAAAAAAGTTACGTAGTACTGCGCCACCCCCAACACCGATAAAACGAATTTTTGCTCAGATTGTCTTTCCAGTTGCTCCTTAGAAGCAACATGCAAAATATGTAAGTGGCAGAATCTCTAATAAAAAAAGTTACATAGAACCGCGCCGCCCCCAACACCGATAAAACGAATTTGTGCTCAGATTGTCTTTCTAGTTGCTCCTTAGAAGCAAGATGCAAAATACGTAAATGGCAGGATCTCTAATAAAAAAAGTTACGTAGTACCGCGCCGCCCCCAACACCGATAAAACGAATTTGTGCTCAGATTGTCTTTCTAGTTGCTCCTTAGAAGCAACATGCAAAATATAGAAGTGACAGGATCTCTAATAAGAAAGTTACATAGTACCGCGTCGCCCCCAATACCGATAAAACGAATTTGTGTTCAGACTGTCCCTCCAGTTGCTCCTTAGGAGCTACATGCAAAATATGTAAGAGGCAGGATCTCTAATAAAAAAGTTACATAGTACCGCGTCGCCCTCAATACCGATAAAACGAATTTTTGTTCAGATTGTCTTTCCAGTTGCTCCTTAGAAGCAACATGCAAGATATGTAAGTGGCAGGATCTCTAATAAAAAAGTTACGTAGTACCGCGCCGCCCCCAACACCGGACAGAACTAACTTGTGCTCAGATTGTCTTCCCAGTTGCTCCTTAGAAGCAACATGCAAAATATGTAAGCGGCAGGATCTATAATAAAAAAGTTACGTAGTACCGCGCCGCCCCCAACACCGATAAAACGAATTTGTGCTCAGATTGTCTTTCTAGTTGCTCCTTAGAAGCATCATGCAAAATACGTAGATGGTAGGATCTCTAATAAAAATGTTACGTAGTACCGCGCCGCCCCTAACACCGGATAAAACGAATTTGTGCTCAGATTGTCTTTCCAGTTGCTCCTTATAAGCAACATGCAAAATATGTAAGTGGCAGGATTTCTAATAAAAATGGTACGTAGTACCGCGCTACCTCCAACACCGATAAAACGAATTCGTACTCAGATTGTCTTTCCAGTTGCTCCTTGGAAGCAACATGCAAAATATGTAAGTGACAGGATATCTAACAAAAAAAGTTACGCAGTACCGCGCCGCCCCTAACACCGGATAAAACGAATTTGTGCTCAGATTGTCTTTCCAGTTGCTCCTTAAGTAGTAGGGATAGGCCGATTCTGGAACCTCCTCCGACCTTGACGGAAAAATGCAAGGTCAAGGTCGGAGGAGGTTCCAGAATCGGCCTATCCCTGACGTGACCTTCGCCATAACCTTGACATGGAGGAGGTTCTATCGGGATGACCTTGAAGTGACCTTGAGGTGACCTTGAAATGACCTTGAGGTGACCTTTAGGTGACCTTGAAGTGACCTTTAAGTGACCTTGAAATGACCTTGAGGTGACCTTGAAATGACCTTGAGGTTACCTTGAAGTGACCTTGAAATGACTGAGGTGACCTTGAAAAACCTTGAGGTGACCTTGAGGTAACCTTGAGGTGACCTTGAGGTGACCTTGAAGTGACCTTGAGGTGACCTTGAAAAGACCTTGAGGTGACCTTGAAATGACCTTGAGGTGACCTTGAAATGACCTTGAGGTGACCTTGAAGTGACCTTGAAGTGACCTGGAAACGACCTTAAGATGACCTTGATGTGACCTCGAAATAACCTTGAGGTAACCTTCATATGACTTTGAATGTAACATCGAAGTAACCTTAACATGATCTTCAAACCACTTTAACCTTAAAGTATGTAGCATATATAAGGAGGTGTATAAATTCGTACCTACAGATGAAGTGTGACACTCACGTTGAGTTAACCTATTGTATTGAACGTGATCGAAATAACAGTTCTAAAAACATGTTTGAGTGTAATCAGTGCGGAAAAGAATTTACGAGAGTTGATAATAAGAATCGACACATGCGTACAGCATGTCACGGTAAACGTTTAAAATTAAACGAAGCCGGTCCATCCAAAGTTCTTGACCCCGTGAATGTCGTGAAATGTGATGTGTGCGAAATATGCGTTAACAGAAAGTGTTTGTCGGCACACCTACGTAGTAATTCACATAAAAGCAATGCTTTTGTAATTGTTGATAATGGTGTAGAAAAGATAGCAGGTGCATTCGGTGATAAAATTGTTTCGTATCGTATCACGGAACCCTACAACTATGTGGACGTTGACGACTTTACGTATAATATTCAAGAAAAAGTATTAACTTTGGTTCAGAGTATATTGGATATTCATAAAGCTTTAAAATGGAATGTCGAAATTTTCGGAGTGTATTTCTTGGATTCTAAACAAAGTACCGAGATAAAATCTTTCAATACCAAAAATAAAATAACTTGTTTTGGAACGGATATATATAATATATATCGAGACTTCGTGAACGAAATTCATGCTAAAATGTCAGAGTTTCAGGAGCGAGATTCAGGTAAAGAAATTAATTAATACATTCTTTTGGAATAATGTATAATGTTGTAAATATTGTTGCAGGGTGGACTTTGTGCAGAATTTTGTATATGGAAGTCAACATTAATAAATATAATCCTTTGAGAGCATCCAGCTTCATGTCATTACCGGCTTCAATAAGTGCGAAAAAGCAGTCATAAACGTTAGAAATAATGACAACGCTTGTTTTGCCTGGGCGATAACATCAGCGATGTGTCAACCGACAGGTCTTCCTCAAAGGATATCTTCGTATCCCCATTATAGCACGGTAGCAGATTTCACAGATTTATAATTTCCACTGAAAGTTTGTGATGTGAAAAAATTTGAAAGTCAGAACAATATTTCTATAAATGTTTATGGACTTGCTTCCCATTATAACGGTAACGTTATAGTCTATGAAGTTGTAGGACCGCTACATTTTACTAAAAATCGAAAAGATATTCATATAAATTTGTTATTGGTTGATGACGGTAACGAAAATACTCACTATTGTTGGATTAAAAATTTATCGCGTTTAGTGTCAAAACAGACGTCACACCACGGTCACGAGAAATATATCTGTGAAGGATGTTTAATATACTTTCCATGTGTAGAAAAATTGCAACGACATGAAAGAGAAGATTGTAAAATTATCAAAACAATTTTACCATCAGCAGAGTTAAAAATAAATAAATATGGTGAATCTATCCCAGAAAATATATTACAATTTGAAAATTTTGAGAAGCAATTGAAACTACCCTTTGTTGTGTACGCTGATTTCGAGGCTTTACTAAAACCATTAGATAGAGTTGAACCAACTCCAGATAAGTCTTTCACAGTTAAATGTTATGAACACGAACCTCATTCTTTTGCGTATTATATTAAGTGTAGCTTTAATAACAATTTGTCAAAATTAAAGTTATATCGCGGACAAAATGCTGCTACTGAGTTTATGAAATCGTTAGAAAAACATATTAAAGAGATTTATGATAAATATTTAAGTAAAATTAAACCAATGCTTGATTTAACACGAGAAGAAAAAGAGGTCTACGACAGCGCAACGATGTGTCATATTTGTGAAAGACCAATATTGGTTGTTAAGGAAAAAGTCCGAGACCATGAACATTTAACTGGAGCGTTTAGAGGAGCTGCTCATTCGGTGTGTAATGTTAATTTTAAAATACCAAAATTCATTCCAGTTTTCTTTCATAATCTTTCTAATTATGATAGTCATTTATTTGTGAAGACGATGGCATTAGAAGGAGAGGACGTTGATGTGATCGCACAAAATAAAGAAAAATATATATCTTTTTCGAAATTAATACACGTAGGGATAAGATAGATTGTAAAGGAAAAATGCGCAAAGTCTATTTCAAAATAAGATTTGTAGATTCTTTTCGTTTCATGCAATCGTCTTTGGAAAAATTAGGCTCATACTTGGAAGATTGGCAATGTAGGGAAATTAGGAAATATTTCAATGATGATGAAATGTTTAAATTAGTACGGCAAAAAGGGGTTTTTCCATATTGTTTTATTAACTCATTCGAGAAATTAGATTATCCCACCTTACCTTCTAGAGAAGCATTTTATGACGTGCTTTATGATGAATACATTAGTGATGAAGATTATGAAAGAGCACAGCGCGTTTGGAATTTATTTAATTGTAAAAGTATGGGTGATTACAGCGATATATATGTAACATCAGATATTTTATTATTAGCAGACGTATTTGAAAATTTCAGAGATCTTTGTATTGATAATTATAAACTTGACCCTTGCCATTTTTTCACAGCTCCGAGATTAAGTTGGGATGCAATGTTACGAATGACGAAAATTAAGTTAGAATTATTACAGGATGTTGATATGTTACACTTTTTCAGAATGGGTATTCGTGGTGGAGTGAGCATGTGCACTAAAAGAATTGAAAACGCTAATAATAAATTTTTACAGAGCTTTGATTCAAGCAAGGCAACTAATTATTTACTTTATCTTGATGCTACAAATCTCTACGGGCATGCGATGTGTTCGAGATTTCCATGGGGAGAATTTACTTGGTTAAGCAGAGAAGAAATTAACAATTTTAGCATTTCAGAATTCGAAGAAAATTCAGATGTTGGATACGTATTCGAAGTAGATTTGGAATATCCGACTTATTTACATGAAAAGCACAACGATTTGCCGTTTTGTCCGGAAAACATAATTCCACCAAAGTCAAAATATAGTAAACTTATTCCAAATCTCTATAACAAAACCAAATACGTAATTCACTATTTAAATCTAAAGCAATGTTTGGAACATGGTTTAACATTAATTCAAATTCACAGGGCAATTAAATTTAAACAGTCTCGTTGGTTGAAAATATCTATAGACTTTAATTCGCAGAAACGAGCTGAAGCGAAAAACGAATTTGAAAAAAATTTCTACAAGTTAACTAATAATAGTGTCTTCGGTAAGACCATGGAAAATGTTGAGAATCGCGTCGACATTAAATTAGCTACCAGGTGGGAAAGTCATAATCGGAGACCGGGAGCTGAATTATTGATTGCTAAACCGAACTACAAATCGAGTAAAATTTTTAGTGATCACCTGGTCGCAATAGAATTAACCAAAGTACAAGTAAATTATAACAAACCTTTATACGTAGGATTTTGTGTTTTGGAAATATCGAAAACAGTAATGTACGAGTTTTATTATAATTTCATAAAACGAAAATATAACAATCATGCAGCTCTATTATATACCGATACGGACAGTTTAATATTATCCGTTAATACTGGTAATGTGTACGAAGATATAAAGCAAAATTTAAATAAATTTGATACTTCAAATTACCCAACAAATAATATTCATGAAATGCCTCAAACTGAATCAATTATTGGAAGATTCAAAGATGAATACGCCGGACAAGTAATAGAATCGTTCGTTGGTACAGGCGCGAAAGCCTATTGTGTAAAGCTTACTTCAAAATGTACTAAGAAAGCGAAAGGTGTTAAAAATATGTTATAGATAAATACTTAACTGTGGATGACTACAAAGAAATTATTGAACGAGATGGTTTCATTTTTAAAAAAATGTACGTGTTTCATTCAGATTTTCATACGGTGTACACAGAGTTGAAAAATAAAGTTGCATTATCATCGAAAGATGATAAACGTTATATTCTGGATGACAAGATTCATACTCTCGCATGGGGTCATTATAAAATAGCTGATATAGAAAGAGATAGAAAACTGAAAGAATTAATTGAAGAATTAGAAAAGGAATTAGAAAAGGAATTAGAAAAAAGTAATAAAAATAGTAAATAGATTAAATATATATATGTTAGTTCGTAAAATATATTTATTGTAAATAATGTATGTTTCTAATTATAGTTAATAAAAAGTTATTATAAAACATTGCGTTTTGGTATCCAAGCATTATGTTTAGAACTTAATCCTAAATAACTAACTAGTGCTTTATTACCTTTTTTTCTCAACACATTAATTAAATATACATCAGGATGTTTCACTTTTTGTAATTCGTACTCATAAAACCCACCAAGTATAGCTTCACCGTCAGCGTCTTTAATTAGATATGTTCGAGGATTAGTATTCTGCACTGATGAAATTGTAAATATTTCGTTAGACCAATTTGGAGTGTACATTTTCGCAAATGCTTGTCGATATTTGCTGATGCGCACATGATCTCCAACTTTAAATTTTGCACTTCTTGGATCCACAATTTTAATATTGCTGTAGACGGACTGTAAAATAGTTTTCGCATTTCTTTGATTTATCTTACTAGGTTTGTAACCCGTCGTACTGTGAACTGTGTTGTTGTATTCTTCGATTAGTTGTGGTAATAACTTGAACCAGCTGAAATTTCCTTGCATGCTAAATTCTTTCCACATTTTTGTTTTAATGTTCTATTAAAGCGTTCAACTATCGAACTTTTTAAATTAGAATATGTGCTGTAGTGATTAATTTTATACTTCTTCATTAAATCTTGAAAATCTGCATTGTAAAATTCCTTTCCGTTATCTGTTTGCAGATTTCTCGGTATAAATTTCTACCTTCAGATAAGATTGTTTGAAAAGCTTTGGTTACTTCTTTACCTGTCTTGTTTTTTAATGCTATTCCCCAAGCAAATTTAGAAAATGTGTTGATCACAGCCAGAATGTACTTGTATCCTTTGTTTATTTTTGAATAAGGAAGCATTTCAATTAAATCTGCTTGGAAGAGATCTCTGAGACCTTTTATTATAACTCGACGACGGCGAAAGTTTTTCCTTGCTGGTTTGTGCAGTTCATCGACAACATCACGTTTTACACTCGATGATAAATTAGACATTTTCAGTTAGAACTCGTTTCCTTATAATGAATTCAACAAATAATGTAGTTGCACAAACTACAGCTGTGCAAGAAAACGAGAGTTTATCTCCCACATTCAACGTTCTTCCAATTAAAGTATCAGTACAATCTATACCGTTGATATATACTTTCCCGTTCCTAGGTTTATGAAAAATTACTTTTTTAACCACGCAAGTTTCTTGAATCGTATACGTCGTTTGATTACCTCTATTTGAAAGAATAAATTCGCCTTGGGCATTTAACTCGTCACTTCGAAAGTCTAATAATGTTTCGTAAAATAATTGTCTAGAAACAATATGCTTGAGAACTGTATGTTTAGTAATGTGCCTTCCAAACTTATCAATGGTCATCGTGAACTGACCAACAAAGATGTAAAACTGAAGAATGACCTCGATATCATCCAGCTAAATACTTAAAATTTACGAAATAATTTTGGCTTCTTTCAATTCTTCGATAATAGCTATAATCTCATTGGTATATCCTGTATGACCTACAAATTCTGATGCTTTCAATAAACGTAATCGTTCTACTAATTCATTAGCATTATCCCAGTATTGATACTGTGTACAACTGTTAGGTATAAGTTCTTTTTCTAAAGCTCCATCTGTTTTCCAGCTTCGAGCCCATCAAACGTTTGGTGGTTTTCCCTGCATTATTGGTTTTATAATATGTGTATACTTATATCCTTTACTTGCAGATATTCGGCCAGAAGGATTATAATTTACTTTAAATGCATGAGTTCTTCTCAATATATCTCTATAGTCACGTACATCATGAAATGTAAATTTCTCAGGAGCTTTCTTAAAAATCAGTTCATATAAACCTTTTGTACCTTTATATGTTAAGTCTCCTACTACAAGATCACGACCATCAAACGCAACTTCCGCGGCACCAATAAACAATTTCCCATCATGTTTTCTTATACCGTATTTGGTGTCAAATTCATTTTCCACATCAACATTAAATCGTGTAATATAATCACGTGGTAACGGATCAATTTGTTGTAAAGCAGCCTGTACCTCTGGTGATTGTAATTTAGATTGTAGTATTGATTTCCGTTCTTGTAAAAGAGTACGAGCATGAGATTCGGATTCGTCTAAAGGGACACTACTGCTATCTGTATGAAACTCTTCAGCTTCTTCATAAGCAGATTTTGATGGTGGAGATTCAGGTTCTCCATGAGAGATGTCGTGAATTTCTTCTTCTTCTAAGATGGAAGGTTGTTTCTTTTCAATTTCACGACCAACTGGTGTTGAAGTACTCACATCATGCTTTTCTGACCATGTAATTTGTGATGAAGGATCAGATTTTAATTTATAAAGAGGTCTTTTTCGTATGAAAGAACTTTTCGGGTCCCCTTTAAAGCCTTTTTCACTGGCTTCGTACGATTGTTGCTCTTCTTTTGTAGGTAAAATACTGCGAACAACATCTAGCTTATTGACAATATCTCTTAGTGGTTCCACAATAGGTGAATAAGTCGCCTGAAGGTATTTTCTTGATTGCTCAATATGATGTTTTGATCGTTCGATATCGGATTTAAGTGTTTTTAATTTAGTACGCAAACTTTCACGTGCAGTAGCTAATTCAGCTTTAAGTTTATTACTCATAGCGCATCCGTTTCCTTTAACGCCTTTTACAACACTGAAGAACAATGTTAAAATGTAGTGGTTTTAAAGGTTTATATAATTGTCGAATCCTTTACGATATCTACCTCCGTTGATACTACAGTCAGTATCAATAACTAAAAACCAAACGGTTCCTTCCAACAAGCGTAGCATATATCACGAAACTGGTCAAAGGTCATGTCTCCATACACATGGTCATCAAATACATGCTTTTAGATTTGTAGAATCTTGCCGAAATAACACTAAGAAATTACAATTATCACGAATCATTTGTTTTGGAATTGCACTATAAGTTTGACTTAAATAGAAACAATCGACATTTTTATGGCGTCCAAAAGAGAAGTATTCTTTAATTACATTTTGTGTAGTACATTGAACGTCATCAAAAACAACAACTGAATATTCTTTTACATTTGCAGGGGATACCATCTTATCAGTATCAGAAATTTCAAAGTAACCTATCTCCGGCACTGTAGGCAGTAAATGTCTAAGAAAGTTATACTTTTCTTGAGATAAGGTCTTACAACAAATGTATAAATTTTTGAAACGCAGCCCATTAGCGTTTACCAACAAAGACACTATCAAATTACTTTTACCACTCCCACTTTTACCACTGATTATGGCACGTTTAGTTGATCCTCCGAAAAGAACACTGTGACGTTTAAAGGTTTCGTTTATGATTGCATCATCAAAATTTTGTATAGGTAACTTTAGAGATTGTTGTTTAAACTTCATATTTCTAAAACAGTAGTTTTCTGATATGGTACTTTCACTCTTTACCAAATGCGACACTCTGTTATTATGTTATAGTTATTAATATCATCTGCTATTTATAGTAAAAATGCGTGTTGTAATTAAATTATTTATTTAACACTTAAAAACGTAAACTATAAATAACAAACTATAAACTATAAATAACTTAAACTAACTTAAACTAAAGAGCGCCTCCACCGTAGTCTCGCCCAACCGACAGGGCGATCTACCGCTCTATCTAATCTAATCTGGATCACTCTAGAACTTATTCTGGCCAATATGTTGCTGTAAGAGGGTGCTGCGGCCTTCGAAATCTCTTGTCCATCCAAGTTCTAAAGTTATCCAGTTTACTGTCAATCTTCACTGTAAAAGTAATGTTATTAAAAATGTTGAAAAATGTAATAAAAAAACAAACCCATGACTCATCCATCTCGGTGGATGACGGTGCAGCCTCCGCTTCCACCTGCACAGTTTTAGGCGCTGGTGCAGGGAAGAGCGGCTGAGGCTGCGACCCCAACACAGGCGGCGCAAATATACCTCGTTTAACAACGCGCCTCAAGCGTATGCGACGTTGAGGCGCCGCCACTTGCTGCTCCGGCGGTGGCCGTTCCGGCGTCGCCGGCTGCGTTGGTGTTGGGGTATATGTAGGGGAGATGGGTGAGACCTGTGGAAACCGCAACGAACAATAATTAATTGTTGCGGTTTCCGCATTTAATAGTGTTCCATCTGTTAACTGGATGAGTACAAAAATTAATATACCTGTAAACTGTAAAACTAAAAATAATTGACTCACTTTCATTTCCACTTGCTGCAGCACAATGGACTTCATCGCTACTTCACTATTACTGGACATCGGTGAAGACATCTGTAAATTGAATAACATTAATATACAGATGTCTTATTAGGTATACTTTATACCTAATCTATCTCTTGGGAACAACTTCATTCGATGAACAATCCATTTAACAACAATTTAAACACAGACATATCGCTGCCTTGGAGTTACAAGGTTCTATGTTATGTATGATTGATAGATACAACTATTTACAGTTGGTTCTTGTCCGATGAAATTTGTATCACAAAATCTTCTAAGCGGACACTAAATCGCGCAAATATACACTTTACGTTTCGCAGTCGTTCGACTGCTTCGTCAGAAGTGAAAAATATGTTGTCAAAATAAACAAGGTTGTCAACATAGAACCTTATAACTCTAAGGTAGCGATATATCTACTTTATGATGTCTGCAGCAAGATTATGAAATAAATCTTTGATCAGACTCAGACGGTCGCGTACAAGCGAAATTTTATCGTATTGTTCGCTCAAAGCCCGGTCAGTCGGAGACCTTGGGCGAACTATACGCATAATCTCTTCGCATGTTTCTAACTCGTCCGTGACTTTTCTAAGATTTCTCTCACCCTGTAAACAATAATTCCTTACTTCAGGCATTATTCCATCATAATAATTTTGGACTGCTGTTGAGATAATTTTAGATAAATTGGAAAAGGGTTCTTGTAAAGGAATAGAAGGTAAGGGTTCTTGTAAAGGAATAGAGGGTGCTAAGCGTTCTTGTGAAGGAATAGAGGGTGCTGGTGCTTGTGAAGGAAGTGGTTGTGAAGAAACGATAGGTGTAGACATTCGGGGCTGCAGTGGTTGTGCTGGCATTTGAGGTTGAGGGGGTGGTTGAATCTGAATATTGGAAATAATGTTAGAATTAATATTATCCCCAATAGGTGATTGAGCTGGTGATAATTGAGATATCTTCATTGATCGGTCTGATATATTAATTATCTCAGAATCATCAGATTCATTAGGATTTATCGGGATATTATCTGCAACAACTCGAAGTTGCGACTGACCTAACAACTCCGCACTGGACTTTTGCTTAGACAAAAACATTGAGTCTAAGTCATTTTGCGGCGAACGTAAAGATGAAAGGATAGCTGCTCTTCGATTAACTATCCTAGTCATCCTTTGTTGACGCCTAAATAACGCATACTCATGCTTAGGCAACCACAAACTTTCAGCGGTCCTTATATGAGAAGATTGACTACCTCGGGTACATCTGCGACTACCCCGCGTACATCTGGATTCACGAGATAGAACGTTATAAAGTTCAGAAATAGAAGCAGGTGCAAGTGTAGAAATAGGAGCAGGTTTAGAAATAGGAGCAGATTTAGAAATAGGAGGTTTAGAAATAGAAGCAGATTTAGAAATAGGAGCAGATTTAGAAATAGGAGGTTTAGAAATAGAAGCAGATTTAGAAATAGGAGCAGATTTTGCAGTAGAAGTATTTGCGGTGGAAGTAACGATAGGAGTAACTATTGATTGTTGGGAAACTAGTGAAAGGGATTGAGTGGGCTTTTGGATAGGTTTAAGAAAAGATGAAATAAAGGGTTGTGGGGCTTGAACGGAAACTGCTTGGGGTTGTGCGGGTTGAACGGAAACTGTTTGAAGTGGCTTTGAAGGAATAATTATAAATTGTGTTTGCGGATGTGTTTGCATAAATTGTGTTTGCGGATGTGTTTGCGGAATTTGAGTTTGAAGGGGTTGTATTATGGGTTGTATTTGAGTTTGAAGGGATTGTGTTTGAAAAGAAGTAGACGGGGTTACTTGAGTTTGAAGGGGTTGTGTTTGAAGAGGAAAGGATTGAATTTGAAAAGAAGTAGACGGGGTTAGTAAATTTTGTTGAACAGGTTGAATTTGAAAAGAAATATTCGGCGTTAGTAAATTATTTTGACTTAAACGATCTATCTCGTCACCAAGTACGGTCAAGGCAGAATCAACTGCACCTTCCTGGAGGAATAAACCATTATCAAAGTCTTTCAACCAGGATGGTACAGCATTTGCCTGAGTGGTCACTGCACTCTGAGAAGTTTCTGGAAGTGCAGAAACCACGCTAGTAGTAATTGAAGTAGAAGGGTTTCTATCCTGCAAAAATTGTTGCAAAATTGAACGTTCATCATTTCCGCCACGTTCATCATTTCCGCCAATATTCGACATTACTGTTATGTAAAAACACGGCTGCATTAAAACATATCATTTTAGTAATCGTATATAAAAAATACAAAAATACTCACTATTAGATTGTAGAAAAAAAGAGAGATATGAAGAGAAGATATGAATCTATGTTAGATCTACATCAAGAAATAAAAACAGTATTAAATTAAGGAACAAAAACAGTATTAAATTGTATTATCTTCAATTGTATAAAGAATTAACAGCATTATATTAAGATAAGTAATAAAGAATTAAAAGAGGACTTACCAGTACTGTTGTAGAAAGCACTTATGATGTTAACTGAACGGAAAACTTCTTATATACCCGAAAAGTGAACGTTAAACCTTCAGAAATGATGTAATGGAGATTGCTTCATATTTGTAGGAATTGTTTAACATTTGTAATATCGAAAGGTTACATAAATGATGTAATAGGAAATTTCTATCATGTATTTCAATAACATCTAAAGGTTACATACCAGACGGGTGTGGGAATTTTTATGATATCCTGTTTCCAAGGCAAAACACAAGGAGAAATGGGAGGAGACTAGCCAAGGGGAAATGGGTGGAGACTAGCCAAGGGGAAATGGGTGGAGACTAGCCAAGGGGAAATGGGAGGAGACTAGCCAAGTTGAAATGGGAGGAGACTAGCCAAGGTGAAATGGGAGGAGATTGATCAAGGTTTAGTGGGCGGATTCGCCCCCCCCCGCCTCCCCCCCCCCAAGTACCACCACCATATCGGTTCTGAAGGGAAGGGGTGAGAGTCAAAGAGGGTGACAGACAAGTGGGGTGAGAGATTCGGCAACATGAGTTAATGAGTGGAAGGAGAAAGAAAAGAAATCAGTCATAAGTCGGCAACTCATACAATAAGAAGTGTTTTTATTAAAAAGTGTTTGTGTGAATAATTATAATTATAATAATTAATAATTATATCACTCATTACAAAAGAGTCTAAAACATGGTCGGGTATGTTACCTTTAGATGTTATTAAAAATATAAAATTTCATTTTCTTCCTTTCTTCTCTTCTTTACATACTACTAAATGTAACTCTGTTAGATCAGAAACAAAAAACAGTATTATACTACGTGTTTTTTTTAAATGTCATAAGGGGTGGCTGTGGAAAAGGAAATTCATGCCTTAGCTCCATTCATATACTCTAAATGGTTAGTTTTGACATGTGTTAAATGGTAAGTAACCTTTATAACATTTAAAAAATACATCGTATTACATTTATAAAAAAAGAATCTCACCTGTCTGCAGGATTGTAGAACTATTTGTGAAGAGATTGACTACAGTTTTCATACTGAATTTAAAGCAGACGTGATTCTGTTTTTATAGAAAAAGTGAAGGTAATAAAAACAGTTTCTAATCGTTTCGCTAAATTGACAGCGAAATGTCAATGAGATGCAATGATCTTATGCGTTTTAGAAACTTTATATTGCATAAAAAATCACGTACCATTGTAAACCATTCGATCAATTATTCAGGAGCGTTGAAAATGAAAATCACGTTCTTTTTTTATATTGTTAGACTTTACAAAGGTTTCTTCAGTGCTCGCGTAACAAAATCTAACTCCATTACTCGCGTGGATTACAAAATTGCGCATTATTGCATATATACATACGCTTATCCAAAATTGCGACTTTCGTAAGGTTACACCCGCATCATTCTAATCGTTTCGCTAAATGTTAATTAATGCAACAGCGAAATTCGCTAAATGTTAATTAATGCAACAGCGAAATGTTAATGATATGACTGCAATTATGCCGAATTTTGATGACTTTCAAGTCCGTGTTACATGCATAATGAATGTCGTCGTTTTTACGATTCGTTTTTATATAGTATACAGGGTATTTCAAAATCTTAACGCTTCAGTAATTATTATAAATAACGAATAAAGCAAGGTGTTCTTTTTGATTTCCTTTAATAATAATAATTAAGCATGATTAAGCATAATTATATAATTTACAATTCATCTTACGGGGCGCTGGACCGTCTATTGCGTCGCTAAAATCCAATTGGAAACAATGATGGTGTTCACAGATTCTGAACATTTGTAGCTCAGCCTTCAAACGATCAGGAAGCTTATTGTAGACAAATTCTAGATCAGTAGATGTGACCTTCTGTGCTAAGTACCATTTGGGAAAATAAATCAAATCCTTGTCTGGAATATCGGTGAATGAATGGTCCGTCTCGTACTTCTTCATGACATCACCAACCTTTTCTACTGTGTGTTTTATAATTTGCTTGCAAAAAAGACGTCTCAGCGAATCCATCGCGAAGCTGGACTTTTCTTTCAATAACTAAGAACCAAAGTTCCCTCACACTATATCACAAATGCTTCTTGAAAAATTACGTTTTGTAACTGGTTCATTACAAAATAATATAGATCATACACGTTGGTTAATGCGCACATACAAGTTCTTCTTAAATGAAACGGACACTTGGCTTCGGACTGTTGTAATTTTTGCACATTTCCGTAAATTTCACTCAAATCCATTACAGGTATTACACATGTACTTCCTGTAAGAATTCCACGTAGAAACCGAGTCTTCTCCGTTCCTTTAACGTATACAACTTTGGCTGTACAACACAAAGAATTGATAATTGCATCAAAATCCGATAACGGAACGAATCCCGTATTCCAGCTAATGCAATGGTGATTAGTCATTAACCAGTTTGCAACATTCTGATATTTTCTGGATACTAATGACAAACTGGTGTGAGGTTGAAACATAAAATGACTTACTTTATTTTCACTATCGTAAGAAGCCAACTCTTTCGGTATAAATTTATTATCTTCCACTTTAAATCCTTGGATATCAATGATAATAAACTCTTTCATGGTTCCGTTGATGTTGCTTCTTACAATATCATATTACGTTTAGCTTATAGCATCACTTTTAATAATGTTATTACGCTTCAACGTTTACATCAACTGACGTACGATTTTTGTGAGAGGTAAATAAGAGAATGCTTTATCGTGCAGAATTAAACAGTATGCGATAGTATCTGCCTTGATATTTTTTTTAGTTGTAAACTCAATTCTGATTTCTACTGCACTTTTATGCATCGTATCTTTTTGAAACGTGCAGTCAATTCCTATTAAAGGACATCGAGCTAATTCCTTTGGATTGAACCAAGGTTGACTACTTTCACGATGGTAATATTTTTCTTGAAATCTAGAATACATATCGTATAGGATGGCGTATTTATTATTCTCAATGTCGATGTCTAAATTATCATACGGATATCGTTCACCATTTAGAAATACTGTTAAAGATTTTAACTTAACATCATCAAACAGACTCATGTTAACATCGGTAACACCCTTTCTCTTAGTCTGAAAAGCAATAATTATATATCTTGGCGTTTCTAACTGTGGAGCAGTTTTTACAGTCCATGAATGATTTGTACTAGTTGGAATGGAAGGGTACTCGTGTAATTCCCAGCTCCTAAAAGGGACCTGTATTTCAACATCTCTATCTGTTATCCTCGTTAAAACCAATTGCTCTCGCAATCCTACTGATACATGCGGCATCCTCCATACAATTTTATCAATTGTTAGTTTGATTTTTTCAGCCGTATTACTTTCATAAATTGCATCAACGTCATCATTCGTTCTGATCAACACCAGTTCCTGCCTCATATTCAAGATTATCTTTCTATAATCTTCCCCAAAACCTAACAATGTCTTTAAAGGTACGCTTGCTGCGAAATTTCCCTTAACGTCGAGTACATTGCTTATTCTTGCTTTCTCCTGAAGCCATCCTGCATTTTCCAATTTTATTGTTTCGTTGGGAGTAAAAGAAAAGTAACCTTTCATCGTGGACGTTATCCCAACATTTCTTACCGAATCCACCTGAACTCCATTCAGAAGATATCTAATCTCGCTAAACATATAAGCCACTGGATTATTTATCAACTGTGCTGTAGGACTATGCTTGGTATTATCGCTAGCCAAACGAAGTCTTCCTTCTACATACAAATAACTTTCACATGGTAAAGTGTAATTGTCAATTTCCGGAACTGTTATTCGAACTTCATCGTTATTACCAAATGATGAACCGAATGGTAAGTGTGAATGATACTCAACGTTAGTTATTGAAGTATCCATTTTAATTTTATCAGTTACTCCCAAAATATCCATTTTGTTTAGCTAATAATTGATTTATGTATAATGATGGTGCTCACCCTTTGACGGTTATGTCACTTCTACAGAATAATTCTCTTTAAGAGTTTTTAAAAGGTACTGTTCTCTTTCTCTAGATTAACACATTATAACCTAAACTCTTTAAATACTTTTTATTTTCTCGTGTCAATTTCAATTTTTTTGTCGACAACAATTCAGTATATATTTTCGTGGCTTAAATAATATATTACGTCTTATTCTATCCCACTTCTTTTGTTTCGAATAACCACTGTCGTAGATAATCATTATGTAAACCTCTTCAAGTGAAGTCTTATAGTAACTACTTCGTTTCTAAAGTTAACCAAACGATTCTCTTGATCTAAGACTCGAACGACTAATCTCGTAATTACCTTCACGGTCACTGGCAGATAAATAGCTTGAAGAGGGGATTCTATTATTTTAAATCCCGGTGGTAGGGCTGCGAAAATTTATCGATATATCGATATTATCGATAATATCGATAATTATCGAATAACGATATTTCCATTTTCAGTTATCGATATATCGATATTATCGATAATATCGATATCGTTACCGATATTATCGATAATATCGATATTATCGATAATTAAAGCTGGTAATGTCCGATGAAAATTGTAGCACAAAATCTTTTAAACGGACACTAAATAGCGCTATTTAGTGTCCATTTAAACGATTTGATAATATCAATGCAAATGTCTTACATTGGATAGTGACCGTGGCATTGAAATGAATTCTTCCAATTCGCACTAAAACTGTCCGAAAATGAATTTCATTGAAATACTAGTGAAATGATTTTATTTTTACGGCAAATAATTGTCCTTATTGGGGCTGCGGAAATTTATCGACACATAATTTATCGATAATTATCGAATAACGATATTTCCATTTTCAGTTATCGATATATCGATATTGTTGATATTATCGATATATCGATAAATATCGATATTTTTAAGTTATCGATAACCGATATTGAAAATATGATATCGCGCACCCCTACCCGGTGGTACGTTTGGAAAGAAATGATACAACACATGACCTGGCTCTCCGTTGATATAAGAACCACCGGTCAAATTACACTCTATTCTTATAGCATTGACTTTGTTTATATCTACTGGAAAATCATCGATGTTATTGTCGTTTTCCTTCAATATTCTGGGTTCAAATCCCAACAATCTTCCCAATGAATTTGGTTGACTAAAATCGAGCTTAACCGAACTGTTTATGGTTGCCTTTAAAGTATTATTATTTCCATGAATGTTTATATGATCAGGAATATTCTTATTTTGAAAATAATCTTTCAGAAATTTATTAATATCATCGAGTTCATATGTGCCTGTAGGTATATCGATAGTTTTCCAAGCAGACTTTTTTCCTCTTTCTTCATAATGTATTAAATTATTACTTTCATCTATGTTAGGAATTGCGTTAAACCTTTCAAAATTTAACATACACATTTCATAGGTTGCGTCTTCGCTCAGGTATATTGGTGGATTAAATTCACAAATTAAAACCGATTCATTTCCCGTTAGAGTAAATGTACACGAAATCGGTGAAGATTCCATGTTGACCATCTTTCAAGAACTAAATCTTTACTTAACTTGTAAGGCTATTAAAAACTGTAGACATAATTGTCCACAATTTTGTGAATTCGATTTTTGATATCTTTCATAATTATAATTAATAACGCCCACTCCGTTTGACAAAAGATATTTTTCCACGTCCACTGGAGGTCGTAGATCTCCATAACTATCAAAATACTTTACAGTTCCACCTTTTTTTGTAATATGCTACCCAATGTGTTCCTTCACCAGAATTGTCATCTAAATTTATAATTCCACATTCCTGTTCTCTTATTTTTTTAGGTAATGTATCTCTCATAAACACTCCTCGAAAAAACGGTAATTTTAATATTTTAGCATATTTTAGTATGTCAAAGTTACTCAATGGTCGCCGAGGCAAATATTTCAGTTTTTTGAATTAGATGGTAAATATAATCCACATCCTGTTTTGTAAGGTTTAATGTAGAATCCACTTCCCACTGCTTTTGTTTCCATAGCCCTATTATGTCGTTCTGCCTCTTTCATTTGTTCTTTCGCAGCCTTTGCATCGTTTACCGCCTTAACAATTGCAGCTGCACCGCCACCGAGTGATCCTATTGCTCCCAAAGCTGCAAATAATGGAATTAAAGGTAAAAATCCTCATCTCTTGGGAATTGGAATCACTCTTTGACGTGGACGTCTTATTTTTTTGTGGTTTTTCTTTAAAACTGACTGCGCCAATTTAACATTTTCTAAGAGGCTCTTGTTACCGCTGCGCGAAATGGCATGTCGAGCTTTCTTGACAGCTTCCCGAAATGATAATTCACCACCGCGCTTCCTCGCACGCTTAATCGCACGCTTTCTCTTCCCACTGTTCCCCATTCCGAGCTTCGTCTTAGCTCGCATTATGGCGGCTACAGATAATGCCGATGCCCTCTCTCCAAGTCCCGCTTCTGAACTTTTAACTCTTTGTACTGCCGCTTGATACAATTTTCTATCTGCTTCGTGACGCTTATCTAAATCGTCACTTAACGAATATGCAATGTCGTGTTGCTTACACGCTTCGTCCAATACATTAACACCTCTGTCTCCTCTTTTAAGACGAGTATCTAATTTTGTACCTGGACCGCAGTAGTTGTAACCTGGTATATGTAACTCTATTGGCAGTTTATTAATTAACGTATTAAGTAAACCACGACCTTTTCGTTTTACACTACTTCTCAAAATGTGGTCTCTCTTGACGCGACGCCGCATTTATGGCTTTTGTTTCTAACAGTTGATGATGTGTACTACTCTGATACTCTTGTCGCTAAACATTATATATCAAAAGTCATTAGGTGAGTAAATATAAAACAATATGTTTACAATTTTACAGTAATATGTACATAATGAATCAAAACATTTACATAGTAACGGCTTTATGCATACTTATGTCACACATTAATTTATTAATTCCGAACATTATTAATTCATTTCTCCTTTCTCAGATATTTCATTATTGAGAAATGCTTTGACAGTTAGCTTTACGTCACCATCCATAACACTCACGCATGGAATCATGTTGGAGTAGAATGTTTTATAATTCAATTGCTTCAAAACCTCCAAACGATATGATATAATATCACACAATTTCCATAATTCCAATAAACCCTTATAAGATATATACAGTGTCTCGTCACCTCTTTCTAATTTCAATATTTTTGTTCCTTCGATACGTTCGAACGATGCCTTTACCGAACTAATTTTCATTACCGGATAAACAGTTTTTTTCTCGGTAAAATATGATTTTAATGTGTAGTTATAAGAACAAAATTGTTTCCATTCCTCTTCTAAAAATGATATGCTCTGCCTTTTAGTACCCATAATGCGTATTACTGGATCAAAAAATGTTTCGGCACACAGTCCCACGCAAACCCATTTCGTGCGACTCTTATTTAAAAAATATACACTTTGAGCTAACAATGGTAATTGGTCCACATCAGCCACTTCCCTTACTTCTGATATCTCTGAAGGTGCTTTCTCGCTAATGTCATACTGACGAAAATCTTCATCCGTGAAAAAGGTTGAGACAATACTTCAAATTGAAACTCGTTTCGAACTGAGGACATATTCAAATCTTGCTCATCCTGTTCTTTTGGTTTATCAACGTTTTGAGTGAGAAATCTTTTCTTCTGTACATCATCACCTTGATCATCCACGTGTCTTTTCTTCTGCTTCAGGAAAAATTCCACTTGTTTAGACGTCACTATTAAATACATCAAAAATATAAGAATTGTATATGATTAGAAAAATTTAATAAACTTACTTTTATATAGATCGACGATACACTATTAAATTTGTATAACACAACTCACAGTTCTGCAACAACTAAAACAATTCACAAAATAACGGCCTTATATAACAAGATTTTAGGTGGGGGTAACACTAATTTAAATAATCACCTCCTCCAACCACAAGGTCACTAAGCAGAAATCAACACAATAACCTCCTCTCACCTCAACACCATTTCAAGGTTATCTCACTCTGGAACCTCCTCAACGTCAAGGTTATGGTGAAGGTCAGGAGTAGGTCGATTCTGGAACCTCCTCCGACCTTGACCTTGAATCTAGAACCTCCTCCATGTCAAGGTTATGGCGAAGGTCACGTCAGGGATAGGCCGATTCTGGAACCTCCTCCGACCTTGATCTTAAATTTTTCCGTCAAGGTCGGAGGAGGTTCCAGAATCGGCCTATCCCTACTACTTCCTTAGAAGCAACATGCAAAATACGTAAGTGGCAGGATTTCTAGTAAAAAAGTTACGTAATACCGCGCCACCCCCAACACCCATAAAACGAATTTTTGCTCAGATTGTCTTTCCAGTTGCTCCTTAGAAGCCAAGTGCAAAATATATAAGTGGCAGGATCTCTAATAAAAAAGTTACATAGTACCGCGTCGCCCCCAATACCGACAAAACGAATGTGTGTTCAGATTGTCTTTCTAGTTGCTCCTTAGAAGCAACATGCAAAATACGTAGATGGTAGGATCTCTAATAAAAATGTTACGTAGTACCGCGCCGCCCCTAACACCGGATAAAACGAATTTGTGCTCAGATTGTCTTTCCAGTTGCTCCTTAGAAGCAACATGCAAAATATGTAAGTGACAGGATATCTAATAAAAAAGTTACGTAGTACCGCGCCGCCCCTAACACCGGATAAAACGAATTTTTGTGCTCAGATTGTCTTTCCAGTTGTTCCTTAGAAGCAACATGCAAAATATGTAAGTGGCAGGATCTCTAATAAAAAAGTTACATAGTACCGCGTCGCCCCCAATACCGATAAAACGAATTTGTGTTCAGACTGTCTTTCCAGTTGCTCCTTAGAAGCAATATGCAAAATATGTAAGTGGTAGGATCTCTCATAAAAAAGTTACGTAGTACCGCGCCGCCCCCAACACCGGATAAAACGAATTTGTGCTCAGATTGCCTTTCCAGTTGCTCCTAAGAAGCAATGCGCAAAATATGTAAGTGGCAGGATCTCTAATAAAAAGTTACATAGTACCGCGTCGCCCCCAATACCGATAAAACGAATCTTTGTCCAGATTGTCTTTCCAGTTGCTCCTTAGAAGCAACATGCAAGATATGTAAGTGGCAGGATCTCTAGTAAAAAAAGTTACGTAGTACCGTGCCGCCCCTAACACCGGATAAAACGAATTGGTGCTCAGATTGTCTTTCCAGTTGCTCCTTAGAAGCAACACGCAAAATATGTAAGTGGCAGGATTTCTAATAAAAAAGTTACGTAGTACCGCGCTACTCCCAACACCGATAAAACGAATTTTTGCTCAGATTGTCTTTACAGTTGCTCCTTAGAAGCAACATGCAAAATATGTAAGTGGCAGGATCCCTAATAAAAAAGTTGCGTAGTACCGCGTCGCCCCCAATACTGATAAGACGAATTTGTGTTCAGATTGTCCTTCCAGTTGCTCCTTAGAAGCAACATGCAAAATATGTAAGTGGTAGGATCTCTAATAAAAAAGTTACGTAGTACCGCGCCGCGCCCAACACCGGATAAAACGAATTTGTGCTCAGATTGTCTTTCTAGTTGCTCCTCAGAAGCAACATGCAAAATATGTAAATGGCAGGAACTCTAATAAACAAGTTACGTAGTACCGCGCCGCCCCTAACACCGAATAAAACGAATTTGTGCACAGATTGACTTTCCAGTTGTTCCTTAGAAGCAACATGCAAAATACGTAAGTGGCGGGATTTCTAATAAAAAAGTTACGTAGTACCACGCCACCCCCAACACAATTAAAACGAATTTTTGCTCAGATTGTCTTTAGAGTTGCTCCTTAAAAGCAACATGCAAAATATGTAAGTGGCAGGATCTCTAATAAAAAAGTTACGTAGTACCGCGCCGCCCCTAACACCGATAAAACGAATTTGTACTCAGACTGTCTTTCCAGTTGCTCCTTAGAAGCAACATTCGAAATATGTAAGTGGCAGGACCTCCAATAAAAAAGTTACATAGTACCGCGTCGCCCCCAACACCGATAAAACGAATTTTTGTTCAGACTGTCTTTTCAGTTACTCCTTAGAAGCAACATGCAAAATATGTAAATGGCAGGGTCTCTAATAAAAAAAGTTACATAGTACCTCGTCGCCCCCAACACCGATGAAACGGATTTGTGCTCATATTGTCTTTCTAGTTGCTCCTTAGAAGCAACATGCAAAATACGTAAGTGGCAGGATCTCTAATAAAAAAGTTACGTAGTACCGCGCCGCCCCCAACACCGGATAAAACGAATTTGTGCTCAGATTGTCTTTCCAGTTGCTCCTTAGAAGCAACATGCGAAATACGTAAGTGGCAGGATTTCTAATAAAAAAAATTACGCAGTACCGCGTCGCCCCCAAACATCGAATTTGTGAATACAGTGAGTCTCTAAACTAAATTCGTAATTTCTTTATTTTTTACATTTCGAAAAAACGCTCGGACAGGTGAATTTTGGTTTTAAAAGGCACACATTTTCAAATAAAAATCAATTTCTGACAGTCATTTGTTTTTGAGTAATGACGTCGTCGACATTTTTTTTAAATAGCAACCACCAATTTTTTTTTATCCTGATAGCTCATTGAATTCTCTATCTAACCACATCAAAAATTTATTATGTTTTATGGGAAAAAGTATGAGAAAAAAATTATTGAAAATGAATGAATCATGAATGAAGCAGGAGTGACATTTTTAACAAAACCAAAATGATACCTACAATAAAAGAAAACTTGTCATTCTTGTCATTTAAACAAAGTCTTTTCAAATCGAGTAGTCATGGTTCGTCATTTAACCGAAAATTAAAGTATTATTATTATTTCATTTCATTTTCAATAATTTTTTCTTAAAATTTTTCCCATAAAACATAATAAATTTTTGATGTGGTTGAATAGAGAATTCAATGAGCTATCAGAATCAAGAAAAAAAATTAGGGGTTGCTATTAAAAAAACATGTCGATGACGTCATTACTCCAAAACAAATGACTGTCAAAAATTGATTTTCACTTGAAGTGTGCTTTCTAAAAACAAAATTTACCTGTCCGAGCGTTTTTTCGAATTATCGAAAATAAAGAAATTACGAATTTTATTCCATACTTTAGAGGCTCACTGTATAAGCAGTTGACGGTAAAGTTTACTGATAATCACACATAAACTGATCTCTATGATTTATTGCTGGAAAATATTAGGGAGTTTTTGGCAAAAGGTTCCATTAAAATTTACGTACTATCGGGGCCTAAAAATTTCGCACGATTTTTTATCAAGTAGCCAGAATTTCTCTAAATTATAGTTTTGTAGAACAGGCTCTTTCCTTAATTTTGACACTAAAGACATTTAACCAAAAGTCAGATTGTTTGGTTATATTTTAAGTACAGCAAGATAATAAAATATTAGAACTGAAATAACAGAATAAAAGTAGCGACCAACCATCTTCTAATTTTGCGATTGCAAAACCCTTCTTTCCTTCAGAAAGCACGTGATTTGGCATTGTGTTGCTACAACTTTAGCATTACATTTGAAATCTGACGTTAAAATGATTATTTTTGACAAGCCGATAAAGAAAGCCATATTTACAGCTGGAAATTGAATCGTGCGAAATTATAAGGTCGCGATAGTAGGTTAAGGCCCGATTTATTCACCTCCAAGTAAATTTATCTGGTGATTTATTCCCATAGTAACAATTGTGATCACAATAGTTACTATGGGAATTAATCACCAGATAAATTTAATTGGAGGTGAATAAATCGGGCCTAAACGTTAAAACTCTGTTTGTGATTGACTAGATCCGTAAGGTTGCTAAGCAACATAGCTTTTAATGTAATGATAAATAATTAGCCTTATGATGTATCGCTCCATGTTAAAATAACATGAGAGAACAACACTTAATAATTCTAACATGCGTTATAATATAAAATGTAGAATCTCGTATGATGTATCAAACATAAAACTTGGTCTGTTAAAGACTCTGTTATGTTAACTTGCGTTTCATCTATTAAAATAGAAAAAAGGTTTGGTACAGACTAAAACGAGACAGATTAAGGGAGAAAACTAAAAGTGCAACAAGGAAGGCGAACGACCTGCACAAGTGCGCGCGCTACGCTTCAAATGACGGCAAACGTCAAAATCTGCATGATTGCGAATTTCTATTTTATCAGTTTAATAAATAATGAAATGTTGTTGGGTTCTTTAGTGTTACGAAATGACGAACACACTTTACAATTAAAGGTTTTATTCGTAATCGAATGGAATCAGAATGCTATTACATTCAAGTATATCAAACTCACATAAATAAACAACATTCACTTTTTTTATCACCACGCTCAAAGCACACGCTTTATTTTAAAAGCTTTCCTACTGCGCAGGACCCAACATTTCCTCCTCTGCCGAAGTTTCTTTGTTGCGGCGATACGAACGGTATCCGGCGAGTGAATGGTAATTGACACTTGTCATGCTCTGGCGACGCGGTCTATCTCTCTGCGGTGCCGAAACTGGAAGAGGTGCCTTTTGATCGTCATCAGTACTTCGATTGTGATCATTAAAGACAGGTAGATTTTCAGTAGGTGGGTGTTCCGCGGCTTCGTGATCTTGGTTGGAAACTATTTTCACCGGTCCTTCCTCATCTAAATCTATGTTTGGGCGATGGGCTACCTCACGATAGCGTTTCCAAATTTGATTGAAATGACGAACAATATTCTTGTCTCCTATTTTTATTTCAGCCATTGTGTTACCAACAAGTTTGACGACGATGCCATTGACACGGGAGCCATCCCACAATTCAACCATAACTTCCTCCCCTTCTTCGAAATTGCGTCGACGGGCACCATGACGATGGTCAAATTGAGCCTTCATTTCGACCTGTGCTGGACTCAATTCACAGATTGAAGTTGGACTAGGCTTAAAAATGTCAAGCGGTGTTCGGGTTTGGCGTCCAAAGAAGACTTGAGCAGGAGTGTGATCAACTAGTTCACTATGCGGTGTGTAATTGTATGTGGCTACTGCTACATCTAGGGTATTCACGGAGTTGTCTAAAGATTTTTTTAAGGTTTGTACCATCCGTTCAGCTAGGCCATTTGATTGAGGCATGCGTGGTGGTGACCTAAGGTGGACAACGTCAAACTCTGAACAGAGTTGAGCAAATTCTGTTGCTGTGAACTGAGTTCCATTGTCGGAGACAATTGTGCTTGGTGCACCCAGATGTCGGAAAAGGATACGGAGATATTTGACTGTAGCAGAAGCTGTTGCTGGAGTAACCCAAGTTGCATCAATGTAGCGGGAAAAACTGTCGACCACTACGAGAAAAGATTTTCCTTTTGTTGGCTCACCAAAGTCCATATGGATGCGATCCCAAGGCTTCTTTGTATCAGGCCACGGATGTAGAGGTTCCTTAATAGGGTTGGCTGCGGTAAGACCACACTGGAAGCAGGACTTTACCCTATCTTCAATCTCGTTAGACATTCTGGGCCAATAGAAGTGATGGCGAGCCAGATTCTTCATGCGTCGGATACCTGGATGACCACGATGCAAGCGTCTCAGCACAAAATTGCGAAGCTTGTTTGGAATGATGACTCGTTCACCATCAAGCAATATACCGTCACTGTTGGTGATGCTATCTGACTTTTTGTAGTAGGGTGCCAATTCTGGATCAGACTTATCTTCATTGTGCCATCCATTTTTAACTCGGTCTATGACTTTTTTGAGAGACAGATCTTGTTTGGTGATTTCACGAAGCATTTTACGAGCTCTTGTTGATCCCATAGCTTCCAAAGTAATATCGTTGAGTTCTTGATCAATGTGAATGGAAGCAATGACATTTTCAATGTCGTTTTCCTGAGCTTCTCGACGGGTTTGTTGAATTAGTCGAGAGAGGGCATCAGCATGTCCAAAATCTTCTGTTCGGATGTATTCAATGCTGAAATCATAGCCAATCAAACGAAGTGCCCAACGCCGTAGACGAGCAGCAGTTCGTTCGCTCAATCCTTTGGTGTTGGAAGTCTTGAACAGCGCAAGTAGTGGGCGGTGGTCATTTTGTCTCCATACAAACTTGTGAAATCGCTCGACAGCGGTGACCAAGGCGAGGGCTTCTTTCTCGATTTGACTGTAGTTTTGCTGCGATTTAGTCAATGCCTTGCTCATATGGAACACTGCTTTTTCATTATCGTCAGCATATCGTTGGAGTAAAACACCACCAATGCCAGTTTGACATGCATCGGCTGAAATGAGGACTGTCTGACGTGGATCATAGTGTGCAAGTAGGAGAGGTCCTGTGAGAGTGCGTTTAATTGCACTGAAGGCTTCCTCTTGTCGATGGGTCCATTTGAATGGTATGTGCTTTCGTAGCAGTTCCTCCAATGGTGCTTTGAGTAGATGGACATGTTGGACGAATTTTCCGTAGTAATTGATCATTCCAAGAAGTGATCGTACCTCCTTCTGATTGGATGGTTGGCGAAGTTCCTTTATAGCTTGTATTTGAGCTGGATCTGTAGAGACACCTTTGTCCGTAACGACAAAACCAAGGTATTTGACTGAAGGCATCTAGAATTGGCATTTATTTTGCTGTAAACGGAATCCCCAGTCTTGAAGACGTTGCAATACTTGATGTAGACGACGATCGTGTGTTACCTGATCAGGTGCCATAATGAGGATGTCATCCAAGTATATGATTACTCCATCGATTCCAGAGAGACAAGACTCTATCGTACGCTGGAAAATGGCCGGAGCAGGCTTGAGGCCAAATACAAGGCGATTATACTGGAACAGTCCCCGGTGAGTCGTGATTGTAGTAAGCGGTCGGCTTGAATCATCTAGATGCAGTTGAAGATATGCATCTGAGAAATCAAGTTGACTAAAAACTTTGCTTCCACTAAATTTGGTCATAATTTCTTCTATGTTTGGAATAGGATAATCGTCCGAAAGTAAAGCGTCGTTGAGCCCAGTTGAAAAGTCAGCACAGAGTCGGATCTTGCCATTAGCTCGACGGGCAACCACAATTGGAGCGGTCCATTCAGACGATTCCACTGGAGTCAAGGTACCATTCTTGACGAGCCGATCCAATTCAGCATTCAGTGTTTCTTGGATAGCTAGTGCGACAGGACGGTAAGCACAGTGTACAGGTCGTGCTTCTGGTTTAAGACGAAGATGTACTTGAGTCTTTGTGCAGGAACCAGCATCTTGTCCAAATAATTTCGGATACTGTGATTGTAGCGAATTAACAGTGACACCAGTCAATGTGACAGTGTTGACATTAGTCCATTTGATGATGTCAAGACCGGAAAGAACTTTTTCACTAAGCAGACATGCATTACTATTTATTACCAGAATAGGGGCTGTGATAGAATTTCCGTTGAAAGTGAAAGTACACAGGTACCTAGGGTTTTGATTTTACTTCCGTCAGCATTGAGAACTTTTGCAGGACACTCGTCAAGGATTGGTGTGCCAATTTGTTTCCAAGTTGTCGCGCCAATGGTAGAAATGTCAGCACCAGTGTCGGCTTGCATTCTGACATTGATTCCATTGATGTTGACGTTGAAAAATTTTCGGTAATGCTCATCCGTAAGGTGAATGTCCTGAAGGTAGATAGTCTTGACTGAAGTATTTTGTTTTCGTGCTCCCTTCATCATTCCGTCCTCACGTATTTCTTCTTTCTCGACCTTCTTCTTTTTGCGACAAATTTTGGCCAAGTGGCCAACAATTTCGCAATAATTACATGTAGTATGCATGTGTGAACAATCGATGCGCCGGTGTGATGTTGATCCACAGCCTCGGCATGATGATGTTGAATGTGATTCAGACTTTTCCATCTGGTTGTATGCCTTCGGTTTATTTTTACTTGATTTAAAGTTGACAGCGTTGACTTCCACAGTATTATTTATTGTTCTACACTCAACATTTGTGTCGACGACTCGGTTGTAATAAGAACGACACTTGTCCCTGATCTCAGCAAACGTTGATGACTGACTGTTTTTGAGTATAATGGCTCTAAATGGTTGATAATACGGATCATTCATTCGAAGTGCGACCAAGAGAAGTTTGAATTTGTCAATATCTAATTTGTCAAATTGAAATATGTCTCCCTCCAGGTTGACTTCATCCAAAACAGTGTCAATGTTGCGGTTTGTTGCCTTTGCAGTAAGAGTATCGTAACGACGCTGAAATAGCGTGCGTGTATCGGAAAACAGGTCTTCCAGAATTTGAACAAGGCCATCAAATTTCATTTCCGTTGGTTTATTTGGTGAAATGCGACCACAAAGTTGACGGTATTCTTGATCTCCAAGAGCATTGAGTAGGAGTGACACCTGCAGTTCTACCGAAAGGGTTGAGGATGGTTCTGAGAAGGTAATCTTGTGGCGTTGATACCAATGAGAGAATGTAGAATCGATCGACAAATCAAAGGCAAACGTTCCATTCCGAGCAGCTAAGTTGTCCAATGTTGGTTTACTTGAGGTTGAAACCTTTTGTTGCTCTTTTAGAAGACGCAATTCTTCTTGTTGAACTTGTAAAAGCGTGATCATACTTTGCAGAATACTTTCCATTTTTGAATCCATTTCAATACTGACTGCGCCAATTGTTGGGTTCTTTAGTGTTACGAAATGACGAACACACTTTACAATTAAAGGTTTTATTCGTAATCGAATGGAATCAGAATGCTATTACATTCAAGTATATCAAACTCACATAAATAAACAACATTCACTTTTTTTATCAGCACGCTCAAAGCACACGCTTTATTTTAAAAGCTTTCCTACTGCGCAGGACCCAACAAATGTTAATATTGCATCCTCGCATTACTAAAGATTTCGTTTTTTAGTTGTTATTGTGATTGTGTCGCGCAGTTAAAATGAAAAAAAGCATAATCAGGAAAAACTGGGCTTGAAAACCTGACGTATCGAATAAATACTTCCTCTCGAAGTTCAAACGGGTTACCTATTTGTATCTTAGGCCCAGTTTTACAATCGTGGAATAAGGATGGAATAACTGTTCGCTTAATATCCTTTAACGTTCCTCCATATCTACGCCACACCTACGTCACATTATTCTAAGAATAATGCTTATCCGACGATTGTAAAATCGGGCCTAATAGGTATGTATACCTTTGAATATTTTCTCGAAATCTAAACGTAGATTGCCATTAAGACTCTGAGGCTATTCCTGAAAAGTATGGACTAGTAAATTATTGTTGCAAGCTAATTACAATTTTAATTATTATAGTAATGTCTTTTTCTTTGAGGAACACAATTTTACAAAGAAAAGGAACTTGTAACTAATACTTTACAAGTCCATACTTTTGAGGAACAGACCCCTGGAAAGCAGGGGAAGTTATAGTAATTGTTTTATTTAATCTTTTATCTTTCATTTAAGATTTCTAATTGTTGCAATAAGTTTAGATGCAATAATTCACCCATAATTGGTTCCATTTAAGCTGTGATATCACCAATCAAATTAATTACTTTTTAATGCGAAATCCCTCAGTAGGACGCGTTTAAACATCCATGTTAACGGCATAACAGAACCTCCACACTAGAAATTATTTTAACATGACCACATAACATATTATGTTGTAATAACATAACATATAACATGACAAGAAGATACATATTTCCGATGTGTTAACATAACATGAAAAAGTCCATAACATGCATGTTAAGATAACATGGAGCGATACATCATAGGGCTGAATGTGTTGCAAAAACTCCCTATTGCTAGAGTTTCCGCTTATAATTAGCGGACGCTATCTTGAATCCTTGAAGTCGTGGGAACGCCCGTCTTCAAGCGGTAATTAATCAATAAAATCGATGGGCCAAAACTCAGAAGTAGCCGTGAGTCAATAGATTTGAGTGTACATTTATGTTTTACAAGAATTTTGTTTGTGCAACATTTTAACAAAAAGTTATGCTTTTGTATTTTTCGTGTTTTAAGTAGGTACCATTGCTATCATAAAAAACTAGGACAAGACTTTTTAAGCTGTATAAAACTGCTACCGACCATAAATTTGAAAGAAATTGTTACTGTCACATGCCTAAAGTAAATGTTGTTTTAAAAGCTGGGATAATTGCTTGTATATGTAGAAGAAGGTGCCACATACGGGTAAGGCCTACTATAGCGTTCAGCGGGGCGGAGCGGGCAGCGTGCACCGTAAACATGTGCTTAAGGCCAGTACCCAATTGATTTGCATAAAACATAGACATAGGACATAAGCCGTAACAATAATTCGACCTATGTAAAGAAGTGCGCTGTAACACAATAGCTCCGTAACGAGAACAAAACAAATGTGTTTCTCACGGCTTATGTCTTATGTTTTATGTTTTATGCAAATCCATTGTGTTCTAGGTTTTACAAATCCATGTGTCCTGAGTAGCGGTCTGTCAAAGCGGTGAGGGGAGCGTGCTTACTTGTGTTTAGCGGAGCGTGCGCATGCATCAAATCAGTTTGTGTTTTGCATAGCGTTTGCGCATATTTTCACACTATATCGTTTGAAGAAATTGTTTCAGAAATTCAATCTTAAATCTGAAATATGGTTATCTAAAGATATGCTTCGTCAGCAATCAAATATCAAATATAGCGTAGAAAATTCGCCAAATTTTTTTCTTTGTTTCACAATGCCACTGGGACCTTCCTTATACAATAAATTAACTTTTAAAAATGAATTTTCTTCTAAATACATATCAATGACATCATAAGAAGCCATTTTGGTAACATTAAACGCGATTTGCTTGGTCACAAGCTTTTGTTCACTGAGGCCAGGCGGAGAACGCTAATTATCGCAAACTTGTCACCGCTGAACGCCCCGCAAAATGCTTATTCACTCAGGCCTTACACTAGACAAATTGCTCAGAATTTCGGCATAACAAAAAAACACTGACTGACTTCACAGTAAAGTAAGATTTAGGGCCATTTTCATAATAGAACTTTAAATTTAAAGTGACTTTAACCTATAAAAACACATTAGTTTTCCTATGCTTAAAGTGACTTTAAATTAAAGTCTCCTTTAGCACTATTATGAAAACGGCCCTTAGGGCCGTTTTCATAATAGAACTTTAAATTTAAAGTAACTTTAACCTATAAAAACACATTAGTTTTCCTATGCTTAAAGTGACTTTAAATTAAAGTCTCCTTTAGCACTATTATGAAAACGGCCCTTAATATAATAAATATAATAATATGACACAGCGTTTCTATAAATGATTCTGACATCAAAGTAGGCATTGAATATTGCGTTGGATAATTCCACCTCCTTTTGAATGTGTATTCTACTATCTGAGAAATGTCAGTGTCAACACTGTCAAACTTGAAACTTTTAAATAAACCATTATTGCTAAAACACAACACCAGTATCAAATGTTTCAATTTGAGTTTACAATTTATTCCTTAAAATGATGATGTTGCACCAAATAAGCTTCTGAAAAAGATGTTTGATTATTTAAGAATTAAAACCGATGACGTTACCAATGACTGTGTTCAGTATCGGTGGTTAGTGGCACATGGTCATTTGTCAGATTCATGTATAGAAGCCCTGTATAATAATAGCGTACCGGGTGGCTCAACGGTCCTAATTAATTTAAATGGAAAATAAAAACAAGCCAGCGACCCCGGGCGTAAGAGCCACGGCTGCTGGATATTTTGAACAGAAGTTCAGAACAAAAAGCCAGTCGGAAACGACATCCTCGCCTCGCGTTCAAGTAATGGTCTTACGCAGCGAGGATGTATCACCAAACGCGCCGCGACGCAACTCGCAGGGCTCGCCGTTTCAGCGAAACAACTCGTTGACCGAGCAAAAAAAACGGAGGCTGCTTGACACCTCAATTGATAAAGGATCGCCTAGCGCGTATAAAAAGAAGGAGAGCTCAATTGTCTTCACCTTACTGGACACAATTGAGATCCTCACCAAACAAATAAACTCTCTAGACAAAACTGTCGAAGAGAACTCCAACACAAAAAGAGAGATAAAGGAGACCACGGCACAACTGAAAAGAAGCATGGAAATACTTAACCGTAAATCCATACAGGGCTGGCTCGAAGATAATCGATACGAGAAATTCGACAAACTGACGATTGACATTGAGACGCAGACAGAAAAAGTCCCCACATCTGACTTTGGTGTGCAAGCGAATTGCTGGAGCGCCAGAGATCAGAATGTCAATAATTTGGAGAATCTAACCACCTTGAAGGAGTGGGAAGACGTGGCTCGCTTGGACTGGGCAGAGCAAACTTATAAAAACACCAACATCGTAGTGGGCAGCCCACTGCAAACGGACAATCCTACAGTTAAGGTCGTCATCGTCGAACCCGATGACCTGAAGATGGAGAAGAGCATCCAGAAGCTCTTCAGGGAAAGGTGCCCGGAGCTCCAGGAGGTCACGGACGACTTTGAGGCGGTCGAGATGACCACGACTCTGAAAGCAAGACAAGGCCTGGGATATGGAGCCCAGAAGTTCGTCCGGATTCAGATTAATGGGTCAATGGAGGATATGTGGGAAAAGCTCCACAAGCTGAAGGAGGAAACGGCCGGAAGCAGCAAGGTGGCAATCCATTACATCAGCGCGATGGATATTGCCAAACTTAGAAAGATGGTGGAGTGCGTTTTCCAGGGCTCTCTTACCAAGATAGACATCTTCACAACAAAAAGCTACCTAGAAAGTGGTAAGCAGAAAATGGCACCCCCCAAAAGGGAGAGGAAGACCTTTGCCATTATTGTAGCCAAGGAGAAGGGCAAATATATGGAGACGCTCCAAAACGTCAAGGCCATCCAAAATGACCCAGCTGCCAAGGCCATCAAAGGGCTCAGGAGTACCAAGGAAGGGAAGCTCCTGATAACCCTCGAGAAGGACGAAGCGGCCCTGGATAAAATCCAGAAAATGGTTAGCGAGGTGGAGCCGAAGGGGACCCGAAAAGCTGCGGTCAGAAGACCAACTGACACCCTACACATTAGGGGCATGGACGCTACTATCACGCCCACAGACGTAGAGGAAGCCATTAGGAAGGCCTTGGATAAAACCGGCCCCTTCCTCTACAAAACAAGCGAACTCAGGCCATATGCGGGAAACACGCTGGCCGTGAGCGTTACGCTCGATAAGGGTAATGCGGAGAAGATCGTCGCCCTAAAGAAGATCCATGTAGGACTCGTTCCGTGTAATGTCGAAGGCCGGCTCCATATCTCGAAATGCTCAAAATGTTGGAGCTACGAACATAAGGCCATAGACTGCAAAGGACCAGGCATGTCTGAACTGCGGCGAGCAGGGACACCTGGCCAAGGACTGCACTAGCGAGGCCGCTTGCTCCGTCTGTGACGCCAAAGGGCATAAGGCGGGAACTGCCAAATGCGGCGCCTTCAGGGAGGCCCTGAAACTAGAAAGAAAAAGAAAAAAGATGAGCGGCGCGGAAGGAAATCCGTCGGGACTTAACCCGGCGATAGGAACTCCAAATAAGGGCAAACCCACCTTATCGCCATGGCGTCACAAAGCCATCAACTTCGTCCAACTAAATGTGGACAGACACGCCGCGGCCCATGATCTGCTGAATCAGGCGACGTACGAACTGAGGGCTGACGTTGTCATAGGCCAGGAGCCAAACCTGAGATACGCTCAGAAGTATTTCTGCGACAACAACACGGACTCCTTTATTGGAGTCAGCAGAAGTATCCCTGTCCTCGGTTTAAGCAGAGGAAGCGGCTTCGTGGGCGTGGAGATTGAGACACTCATGGTGTACTCATGCTACTTCTCACCGAACAGGCCCATCCAGGAGTTTGAGGATCTCCTGCACAACTTGGGAATGAACATCAGATCTCAAACCAAGGGATGCGTGATTGGTGGCGACCTCAACGCCAAATCCCACATCTTTGGCAGCCAATTGAGCAACCAGAAGGGCAAGCGATTGGAGGAATGGGTGGAGCAGCTGGATCTTGCTGTCCAGAACAAGGGTAGCGTACCTACCTTTTCAAACACCCTTGGTAGCTCCATCATTGACATCACTCTAACAACCGCCCGGCTATCTGGAAGCATTAAAGACCGGAGGGTCGAGAAGGACATGGAGAGCATGAGCCACCGTCGGACCATAACCTACACTGTTCATGCGCACTACCAGAGGCATAAGAAGACTGCAGCGGAGAGCGGATGGCATGTCACAGAGAAAAAACTGAGGCATCTCGCTGACCACTGCAAATTCAAACAAAAACATCAAACAACCCCGGAAGGATTAGTCGCCGAGATGACAGCGGCGTGCAACAAATTCCTTGTACGACGAGGCAGACACCCGGAAAGGCACCGCCCGGTTTACTGGTGGAATGACACGATAGCTGGCATAAGGACTGGCTGCGTTGCTCGTAGAAGAGCACTTCTCCGGGCGAAGGGCAAAAATGCCGGCGCATTTATGGTAGTAAAGTTTCTGCAGGAATACAAAGCTGCAAAAAGCAAACTAAAAAAAGCCATTAAGTCATCTAAATTCTAGAAATGGAACGAGCTTTGCGAGGAACTGAACTGTGACCCCTGGGGACAGGGGTACCAGATAGTGACCCGAAAGCTGAGACTTAGACCACCAGTTAAGATGAGAGACGAGGACATCACAATGCAAATAAAAAAATTATTCCCAACAAAACCAAAAACAACATGGACAAATATCGAAGTGGAAGAATCCGAAGTCAGGCCAATCTCAGCCGAAGAACTGGAACAGGCCATCATGAATATAAAAGCGAAAAAATCCACTGGACCTGATAGAATTCCCCCGGAGGTAGTTAAAGTTTTCGCCCAGGCGAATCCGAAGAGAGTCCTGCAGGTGATGAACCAATGCTGGACTGAGGCAAACTTTCCGAAAATCTGGAAGCGAGCCAAGCTAGTTCTAATAGAAAAACCAAAAAAGGAAGCTGACGAACCCCCGACATATAGGCCGATTTGCCTCCTTGACGTGACAGTCAAACTTTTGGAAAAAATCGTCAGAGGCTAGAGGAGGAGCTGAGCGATCTTAACATTCTTCACGATCGACAATACGGCTTTAGGTCGGGCAGATCCACCGTGGACGCGATCGCTACCGTCAGCGATATCGTCCACAAAACCAGGACAGCGGCATACAAGAACAGGGCATTCTGTCTAATGCTGGCATTAGGCCGGGCGCAGACTGATCAAGCAAAAACGTCTTCAAACAAAACGTTTTGTGGCACTGAAAAACATTATGTTTGATCTTGCAACAATGCTGCATGCATAAACGTTTTACAACAAAACTGTTTCGTTTTGTTCCATAACGCTTTGTTTGAGTGAAGTGCACATTGATGATGCAAAACGACTTTAGTCAAAACAGTCGGCTGAACGAACGTCAAACAAAAATTTATGTTTGCACTCCAGACACGTTGCTTTTTGTTGTAACCTGTTGGATGGTGCCTGCCGGTAACGCACACTCATTATATAGAAAACGTTTTTATACAAAGCAATTCGGTTTGTTGGACAACGTTTTGTTAGATGTCGCCGCACACTGATTAAGCAAATTTGTCTTGTCACACAACAATTTGTTTAACAGCGTTGTGTTTTGTTGGCAAGTATAGTTTCATCAGTGTGCGATGGTACCTATTTAATGCATGTAAAAAACAGATTTTGGCAAGTTCAAACAAAAACGTTTTGTCTAAAGACGTCTTTGCTTGATCAGTCTGCGCCCGGCCTAGACATAAAGAATGCTTTTAACTCCGTCTCATGGCCGCACATCGCCAAAGCTCTCCAAGAGAAAGGCATCAGCAAGAACCTCAGGAAGATCATCCAGTCCTACCTGCAGGACAGGATCATAATTACACCTACGGGGGAAGAAATGCAATTGACATGTGGGGTACCGCAGGGTTCGGTCCTTGGTCCGACCTTATGGAACATCCTCTACGATAACATACTGAGATTAGACCTGGGGCGGGATGTGACTACTGTCGCCTATGCCGACGACCTGGCGATAGTCATAACCGCCACCTGTTGGAGGAAAGAGCCATATATGCGCTATATAGGGCAAGGGCCTGGCTGGAGGATCACGACTTGGAGCTGTCAACGGCCAAAACTGAGATGATCATCCTGGCCGGGCCAAGAAGACTGAAGTCCTTGACCCTAAACCTTGAAGACACGACAATAACCTCAAAGGACTCCATAAAATACCTTGGAGTTTACCTGGACAGAAATTGCAAAATGACCACCCATGTAAGGAGAACATGCGAGAAAGCTAGTAAAGCCCAGATGGCACTAGCGAGGCTTATGCCAAACATAGGAGGACCTACACCGCAGAAGAGGAAAGTTCTGGCGGGGGTGATTACTTCTGTCATCCTGTACGCCGCGCCGATCTGGGCTACTGCCATGAGATGCAAACACTACGAGGCAATGCTGGAGACCGTCAACAGGAAAGCGGCCATACGCATCACCTCGGCGTATAAAACCGTTCCCACTCAGGCTGTGTGTTGGTGATCGCGTCGATCCCGCCAATCAAGCTTCAGGTGGAGGAGCGACTGGAGCGGTACAATGCCGGGAAATTTGAGGACAACGCAAGGTCGGAAAACATCTTGACTAAGTGGCAGCTCGCATGGGACTCCTACCATGGGTGGACAAAAACCTTTATCAGAGACATCAAAAAGTGGTGCGACAGGAAACACGGGGAGGTTGACTTCCACATCACGCAGGCGCTAACGGGACATGGAGTTTTCGTTAGCTACCTGCACAAAATCGGCAAAGCGGAAACCTGCAATTGCTGGTACTGCGAAGATGAAGACACGGCAGAACACACCATCTTTGTTTGCCCAAGATGGCAAAGTGATAGAGAAGTAGCGCGCTGCAAATGCGGAACTGAGATTACTAGGGAAAACGTCTCGGTGATCCTGCTCCGCAACGAAGAAGGCTGGAATGCAGTTACCACAATGCTCAAAAACATCATGAAGCAAAAGGAAACAGACGAAAAGCAGAACCAAAACCGGACTGGACATACACTGGAATGAGACTGATTATATATAACATAAACATAATCACATAATCACAATCAATAAAGGCTGAGGCCTGCATGGAGCCGGAATCCGGCAGCACAGGCAGGAATGCCAGTCTGAAATTGATTATATGAGGAAAGATTATGAGTAAAGACCAAAAAGCGACAAACAAAACAGAAAGATAACACCTGACGGTGCGAAATTCTTGATGTAATGCCGAGAGGCAGATTCCAGGAATTAGCATCTGCGAGAGAGGAGTAGGAGTTTTAGTTGGTAGGTGCCTGGGTCGGAGACCTTTAGAAAGGCTACGTCCGGGTGAATCCAGCACGCTATCGGCATGGATATCCGCTGATGGTGTCTTTAGAAGATTTCTCCAAACCTCTAGGAAAAAAAAAAGGGTGGCCCAACGGTGTGTATTTCTTCTGTGGAGCCTATAGGAATAACAAGTAGAAAAAAAGAGATTAAGACTGTGTGCCCGCCTAGAGCCGAACTGGATTTCAACTGGGCGTTTCACTACTTTTCGCAGATATTTAGTAGACGCTTACGTTCAATATGTGTTTCTGCATTTTGGATACACTTTTACACGCAAAGGAAAATAATAGAGAACAAAATTATCTCCTGAGCATTTGTCTTGTAATTTATGACTCTGTTGCCGCTGATCTTTATTTACGGCGGACTTACTCTCTTTTTCACTCTTGCACGCACTGAAACGCATTCGCTCTCACTCAGACTTCTGCACCGGAGAATAAATTCACGAAACTTGCTTCTCTTGTGCTAGGCGGAAGGCGGGGACTAGCGCGTATCACATACCATATTTGATTTCAGCGATTTCGGTCCAAAAATCTCGAATTTGTTTCCCATTTTGTGAGCTTATTTGTAAACATGTTTTAAAAACTAAAACGGTTTATTACTGTTGAATACTGCGAAATTCCGGATAAAAGCTTACATTTTCGAATTTTTTCAATTTTATTTTTTTTAAGGCCTTTTTAACAAAATTTTTATAAAACGGACCTTTACCCGTCTAACAGAATTTATTTAAAAATTTTTCGCGAAAATTTGGTATGATTTTAATGAAAAATGAGCCTACGAAATGGAAAAAAAACTATTTTGTGGCCGTGCAAACAGCCTTGAAGGTACGGCCACATTAACGTTAACGTCTAACAGCATTCTAACGGACAAGAACGCAAAAATTAACGCGAGAAAAACTATTGCGGTAAGTTTTACATTGGTGGTTAACGTCATTGTTTGTGCCCACATTTCGCTCCGAAGCGGCTGCAGCGGTGGTATTTTACTTGAATATTGGCAACTTTATCTTAACACGTTGAGTGCCGCCATGAATTAAAAAAAATGGGTCCCGTAGGCCACCATCTCTTTTTTCTTGAAAATGCATATAATATACAGTGAGCCTATAAAGTATGGAATAAAATTTGTAATTTCTTTATTTTTGACATTTCGAAAGAACGCTCGGACAGGTAAATTTTGTTTTTAAAAAGCACACATTCTTAAGTAAAAATCAATTTTTGACCGTCATTTGTTTTCGAGTAATGACGTCATCGACATTTTTGTTAAATAGCAACCTCCAATTTTTTTCCTTGATTCTGATAGCTCATTGAATTCTCTATCCAATCACATCAAAATTTTTTTATGTTTTATGGGAAAAATTTTGAGAAAAAAATTATTGAAAATGAAATGAAATAATAATAATAATTTAATTTTTGGTTAAATGACGAACCATACTCCAGTTAAAGAAGGTTCTCCCATTTGACAAGTTAATCGAGATGTACTACGCGTTAGCTTATTGTTATCTAACGTATCATGTCACGCTATGGGGAAACACTGCCAATGTTCGCAGTGTATTTATAGCGCAAAAACGTTTGATTAGGCTTATCTGCAACTTGCAACCCAGAGACTCCTGTAGAGAAGCCTTAATAAGTAATCGCCTGTTAACATTTCCTTGTATCTATATATACAAGTGTATAATCCATGTAAAACTGAATATTCATGAATTTGTTATGAATTCTCACTATCATATGTATGAAACGCGCACCAAAAACCTACTTGCTATTCCAACGCACAACTCCAAAAAATTCGGACAGTCACCATCCTATATGGGAATCAAACTTTTCAATAAGCTCCCTACATCTATCAAATCGCTAAAATATCAAAAATTTAAAACCACATTAAAAAAGCTTCTTCTTAGCAGGGGTTACTATACTATCCCTGATTTTCTAGATGATGACCTGGAGCGCCACCTCAATCTCTTGTAATACTTGTAATTAACACTTCAATGACATTATCTGTTTACAATTTCTAGCATTGGTTTTTAAATTGTAATTTTATAAGACAACAATCATCGTATTTAAAACCATTAACTAGAAAATATTGCGGTCAACAATCAACAAAAGTAAAACACATTTATTTTTTTTGTATTTTACTTTTGTTATGATTGTTGACAGAAATATTTTCCAGTTAATGGTTTTAAATACGATGATTGTTGTCTTATAAAATTACAATTTAAAAACCACTGCTAGAAACTGAAAACTGATAACGTCATTGAATGTAGATTTAAAATTCCTTTAAAATGATATGTCACTTAAGTAACCATGCTATTTAAAATTTTGAAGTTCATAGTTCGCACAGCGCCACCTCTTGTCAATTTAGTGTTTTCGGTTTGAAGAGACAAGTTTTTATTTGTTTTGGTATTTATAAGCCTACTAGAAACAGTGATTTTATAAAAAATATCCGATATTTAATAAAACAAGTTTTATGTTATTAACTCAAAAATAAATGAAGACTGTTAAAAACTGACAGCGTCATTGGATGTAGCATTAAAATTCCTTTAAAATGGCATCTCACTTAAGCCATCATGCTATTTAAAATTTTAAAGTTCATAGTGCGCGCAGCGCCACCTAGCGGATGTTCTGAAGTAATTATATCTCAAGAATTAGTATTTTTTATCTACTTTGATTTGGTTTTTGTTTGAACTTTGTATCTTATTTAGTTCCAAAATTAATAGTGGGGGAAGGAACTTTAGACTAGCACTGTAGATATTTAGAGTATGTATTGAAAAAACCTCGAAACAGTCCTTATTAAAAAAGATATAAGCGGAAACTCATTCCTTACAAAATGTTTAAATTAAACTAATTTTTATAAAAACTACATACCTATTGCTGTGTTATTCAGATACTTTAAGGACACCTGTATACAGGCTGTTTTTAACTTCATACGAAAAATGAAACCAGTGAAAGTTGACATTAAAAGTGATAGAATGAAGTAGTTTTTGTATAACAATTGATTAATAAATAACAGAGATAATAAATGTTTTCGGCGAACTATGAAACGATTTGATAGTCCCTGGCTTATTTTTATTACCTAATTACGTAATCGGACATGTATGCTGATGTCAGCATCGGCTGTTTAAGTGGGTCAGTTCTCAACTGCACTTCGTCGCAGATAACAGTGTTGAAAACATGGCCGAATTTTCCAATAGTCTTATTGTGTAGTAATAAGCTGGATTTACATGGAGCGTTGAGCGCGTCAAAACGCCGCGCGTACTGTACTCTCGTTGGTTACTGTTCTTTACGTAACGAGTGCTAACCATTGGGAGTACAGTACGCCCGGCGTTTTCACGCGCTCAACACTCCATGTAAATCCAGCTTTAGTCTTATTGGGTCGATCGTGAACGAGTCAACGAGTCACTTTAAAAACGAACGAACGAACGGGCGAATCGTTCGTAGTGAATCGTTCGTTGATGAGTCGGTGAGTGAGTGTGTCGTTTAAAATGAACAATTAACTTTAAAAAGATTTGTGAACGAACGCTCCGTGTATCTGAACGAGCCGATTATTTAAAATTAAAACTGTTCTAAAAACTATTGCCATGAACACATCTTAGACGCCACCTGTTGGTGGCTATCACTAGTTAAGGGGAGGGGTACCAGATAGGCTACGGGGGACGGTAGAATTAGTGGATAGCAGAAGGTATTACCTGGTACACCTCCAAGACGATCTGGGGTAAATAAAGTGTGTTTGAGAAGAAGCTGGTGTTTCTTTTTTGCGCGCGACTCCCCTACAGCCACTAAAGAGAGGGTGTTAGGTAAGTACCAATTTCTCTATTTCTCAAATGCTAGGTACCTCTAGCTAGGCTAGCGCTACTTTCTGAGAGGGATAAGACCCCCAAATACGAATCCCCGAAGGGGCGCGTAACAATGGTGGAGGCGCCTTAAAGCTCGATGTACTAAATTATTTTTACTTTAATTTATTTTAAAATTCTGTGTTATTTTAAAATTTTCAGTGAAAAGAAAAATACAGAAGTAAATTGCACTGAAATTTAAAAAATAATTTGTTATCATAATTATTTTTTTAAGCGTGCAGATAATCAAATTATTTTAAATATTTTTTCTGTAAATTAGAAAAGTTACAGACGCATATTGTAAAATCAGCAATTTTGTCAGGTTACTAACCACGAACAAAGTCGACGTATACGCGTTTGATTGAAACCGACAGCCGTGATTTGCGGAATAAGTGTTTTCTGAGTAAAAACTTCCGCTGCAAGCTAGCATTGTTAGTTAAGCACAATTTTTAACGCATACTTTTGCACTCTTCATTTTCTTTTCCATTTTATGACGAAATTAGGCGAATCGATAAAAAAAAATAATCCTATAAAATTTAAAATTCGTATAAAATGACGACAAGAACAAGGAGCAAAACAAAAAGTCAAGATGAAACGCCTAAAAGAGGAGGCAAATTTGATTTTGATGTCGCGCTTGATCGGGACGCATTCTTTCCCGCTGCTAGAAATATTTTAACTCCGCGTTCACCTATGGAGAAAGAACTGCCAGAAGACCCTAAAATACCTACAACAAGAAATGTGCGAATGATAACACCACCTCCACCCCCCACAAGGGTTGCTACGTAATTATTATCAAATAAAAATGCCGAAGAAAATAAAATTACCGCAGAAACAGATATAAACTATCAATTACCAAAGTCTATCATTGACGAAGTATTTAGCAAAAATCTTCCTAAAACAAATAAAACTGGAACTAAACCAAAATTATCCAGGTTTAAATTAAACGAGTTAGAACAAAGTAATGAAGTAAATGTAGAAACACGAAGTACAGTCATGTACCCAGCAGATGAAGAATTTGGTAAAAAGGAAATCCCTGTAGCAATGGCTACTAATAACAGATCAATAATTTCAGCACTACAAAGTAGGAAACCGCTGTTTCCGAAATACGTCGAGCCTCCTACATTTAATCCAACAGTCGATGACCCTATGATTTTTTTGAAAGAATATAAATATTATCGGCCCAAAAAATGCATGGAATGAAGAAATGAAATTAGCATATCTTGGAAATTCACTAACAGGAAGTGCGGACAGTTGGCTAAGAATATTTATAAATAATAATCCGGACGCAGATTGGGAGATGACAATTCAAAAATTTAAGGAAAAATTTATAGGTCCAGGACATGAAATTAAACTGCGAGATAAATTAGCAACAAGAAAGCAAGAGAAAGACGAACTGCTTTCTGATTACTTTTATAAATACCTAGATTTGTGCGAGGAAACTAATTTAGATATCACAGAAGAAGAAATTTTGTATAGAATATCGGCAGGTTTACTTCTGAAATATCGTCAGATGATAAATATTAGGAATCCTTCATCTCTTCGCGAAATGGAACAATTTTTCGACAAAATTCAAGAGACGGAACGGGACGAAGATCAGGATTCTCCTAAAAGATATTACTATTTGACAAAAAGTCGCACATCAGTTGAAAAGAAAAAAGAAGCCGGCGAAGAAGTCACGACGAAAGTACTTTTAGAAAAATTAATACATAATCTTGATAACCAAAAAATAAATTCGGCACCGAGAGGTAATCAATATTACGCTCCGAAAGTACGAACTACTGGCCAGTATAATTTCGAAGCAAAATCATCGGATAAAGTACTTTCTAACCATCAAAACACAAAATTTTATCAAGAAAAACAAGTATGAAGATATAATGAATACAAACCGAATTATAATTACAGTCAGAAAACAAACAAGAAGGAAGGCGAGTATTATGCAAGGTCAAAATTAAATAACAAAGAAGAGCAGCAATTTAGAAAATTTCAACAACAGTGTCAATGGTGTAAACGTTGGGGTCACACAGCTGATACATGCATGCAGCTACTATCACGAAATCAGTCACAAGAAGCAAAGAAAGGGAATAAGGTTGCTCTGATGCGTAACTCAGAGAAAATTAATTATCCAAGTGCCAGCAACAAAAAAGGTGATTTAAATGGTATAGGACAGAGTTACAGGAGACTCTAAATTCTGTCCGTGCTTTTTTTAAGGACAGAGTCTCAACAGAATCACCACAAGTACAAAATTATGATAAAAATATAAAATGTAAAATCATTCCAGTTTACACTAAAAATATGAATATTTTGTCAGTAAAGGTACGGGTAGGAAACAAAATAATAAATGCAATCTTAGATACTGGCGCAGCATATAACATCGTTATAAAACAACTTGTTAAAACAATTAAAAAGTTAGAAAACCCTCCAATACTTAACACTGTAGATGAAAAACACGTAAATCCGATAGGCATGTCTGAATTTGATATTGAGTTAAATAATTTTTCGACAAGAATAAAGGCTTTAGTTTTAGAACAAGCAGCTGCCCCACTAATTTTAGGCTTCCCCTTTTTGCGTGATAAGGATGTTATTATTAATCTCGTTGATCATACAATTACTTTCAATAAATTAAAAATAGATGACCTGCATAATAGTGCATCACACCCGGACAGTTCAAAGCAAGGTAAAGATAAGAATAATAACGTACGTGACAAACATAACTTAGTTCATGGTTCACAAGAACTAAGTAAGCGAACTTGTACATACGAACATTTTTAAAGGTTTGTGACAAACTTACGAATTTACCGAAAAACATAACAGTACAGGAGGGCAGTCTTTTTGATATGTCAGGCAAATATAGTTTGGCACACGCAGTAGCGGCGGATCTAAAGATGTCAAAGGGAATAGCAAAATCATTCAAGTTAAAATTTAATAACGTTGATGAATTAAAGAGACAGTATTGTAAAGTCGAGACGGAATTGCATATCGATGCCAGTTGTATAGGAATAGGAGCAGTGTTACTGCAAAAAGAAACAGTGTCTGGAAAACTACATCCTCTAGCTTATATTTCACGAACTTTAACATCATATGAAAAAAATTATCCAATAACCGAATTAGAATGCTTGGCAGCGGTGTGGGCTATAGAATATTTTCGAACTTACCTATGGGGATTGAAAACGTTCAATATTGTCACTGATCACCACGCCCTCTGTTGGTTACAGACCTTGAAATCTCCAGGAAGTCGATTGCTGAGGTGGTCTTTGAAGCTAATGGAGTATTCTTATAAGGTTTTCCATAAACGCGGATCGACAAATAAAGACGCAGATGCGTTGTCAAGGTACCCTTGTATAGAAGGAACGCAAGAAGATGAAGAACGTGCCCTTAATGTTCATACATTTATCTTGACATCAGAAGAAATTGCAAGAAAACAAGAATCCGATGAAAATTTGCAGAACATAAGAAAAGCTATACAAGACAGTACGTACGGAAACGCGACACTTCAGAGAATGACCAAAAATTTTCACTTGTTAAATGATGTCCTTTATAAAATTGACAGTAATCAAAGTAAATTATTAGTTATACCAAAGGATATGAAAGAAGAAATTCTACACAGCTACCACAAGGAACCAATAAGCGGACACTTAGGACTCACAAGAACATTAGATAAAATTAAGAAAAGATTTTTTTGGCATGGAGTGACTAAAGATATAATCAAGTATATTAGATCTTATACAGAATGTCAATTAAGAAAAGGGCCTACAAACCAAAAACCAGCCGGGCTATTACATCCCATCACAGTAGAAGCACCTTTCGAAATGATAGGTATAGATCTACTGGGGCCTTTTCCGAGAAGCACGGCAGGAGCTAAGTACATTATCGTAGCAATAGATTATGCAACGAGGTGGGCCGAAGCCAAGGCGTTACCATCAGGAAAAGCAGAACCGGTCGCGAAGTTCATACTGGAAGAAATAATTTGTAGGCATGGTTCGCCAAAGAAAATATTAAGCGATCGGGGCACAGTTTTTATGTCGAAAATGGTGACAGAAATTGTGAGATTGTTAGGATCAAATAGTACTTACACTACAGCCTATAAACCTTCCACGAATGGTTTGACGGAAAGGTTGAATAAAACCATTGTGGACATGATCACTAAATATACCTCTATTTCACAAAAAGATTGGGACACACATCTACCACACTGCATTTTTGCGTATAACTCAACTATACAGGCGGCAGTAAAAACAAGCCCTTTTGTATTAGTTTATGGTAGAGAACCAGTGTTGCCGAGTGACGCAGAACTTGGACAACCCATGTCCACTGAATATGGAATTAGGAATCAAAAAGCTATACAAGAAATAAGAGAACTAGCTGCTAAAAATTTGCAAATTAAACAAACAGAAGATAAAATTAGATATGATGATAAACATAGAGAGGTAAAATATAACGTAGGAGATTTAATTAAAGTAAAGAACTATATTAGGCAAGTAGGAAAAAGCGATAAACTTCAACCAAAATATTCAGGACCTTTCAAAATAGTAGAAAAACGAAACGACTTGAATTATATAATTCAATTCGGAGCAGGAAAAAGAAAAAAACAAGATGTGGTTCACGTCTCACGCCTGGCACCATATTACATGGAATGGAATGAAGAAAGAGAAAAAGAAAGAAGGAACAAAAAAAAAGAGACAAGAAACTTTAAAGCTCAAAATTCAACAGTGACCAATGGGAAAAAGCAAGATGAAATAAAAAGTGTTACACGGAAATATTATAATTCTAAACTAAAACAAAAACGGAAGACTAATAATGCAAAAAATAATGTTAAAAAGACGATCGATACGGATAAATCGGTAATGGATCGTAATGATGAAAAATATCAAAATAAGCTATTTAAAAAGAGTCCTAATAAGATTTCTAGAAATAGTGAAATTTTCAGAAAACAGTGTTCGGACAAAAATGTAACACGGGAAATTTCAAATAAGAAATTTGAGGAAAAAAATCTACAATATTCGCTACCTAAGCCATTAAACGAAAATCTTAGCGATAAAACGTATAAAAATAATCCGATCTTAAATAGAACTAAAGGTTTAGTTAATCTTGGAAGTACATGTTATTTAAGTGTAATTATACAATGTCTTGCAAATACTGAACCTCTTAAAAATTTCTTTTTAAATTATAAATTTAATTCTCGTCAGAGGGAAATGTTATTGACATTTTCGCTGAAACTATTATGGACTTGTGGACACCAACTTGGCCATGGGTGGTTAATATAAAACAACTGAAAAATAAACTTTCGGAGAAGATAGAGATGTTTGTCGGAAATAAACAACAAGATGCACTTGAGGCATTATATTTCATACTACAGGAAATCGAAAAAGGTGAGGAGAAAAATAAAACTGGAAATATTAATCTTTCCAATATTTTTACTGGGTCAACGGTAACCGAAATTCAGTGTTTAAAATGTGGACACATATCAAATACGACTAATCAGTTTCAAAATTTGTCATTCCAAGTAACACAATTTGAAAATGAAATTACGTTTCAAAAACATCTTCAAAACTTAATAGCAGGTGTAAAAGACGTAATTCAAAGTAATTGTCAAACAAAGACGGAATGTCATAAATTCTGGAAAATTTTAGAACTACCGCAAATATTAATTATTCATATCGAAAGATATACTTGGAATGGAAAAGCGGTGGAAAGAATAGACAAAATCGTAAAGCCACCGACAAATAAAATGTGTCTAAATGAAAACTCATTAAATTATGAATTATATGCAACGGTAAATCATGTGGGTAACTCTAAAAACGGGCATTATTTTGCTCAAATTAGAGATAAGAGAAATAATGTCTGGTTAACATATAATGATAATAAAGTAACAGATATGCAGCCAGAAGAAATAGACACGAATAACTATTACTTATTGTTTTATGAAAAAAACAAAATAATAAATCCTGTAAATAATGTAAATAGGGTACAATTAGAGTAGACAGTAAGATTAAGAGAATGCTAAAAGAGAATCGAATTATTGCTATTAATTACCATTTACATGTAAAACAAATGAAGGTATATAATATGATAAGCTAACTCGATTCATAGGAGTCGTATGCAACCATTAATATATTTTTTTGTATAGGTGCTCATGGAAATCAATCGTATCTATTAGAAGAAAGACAGAAAATAAGACATACAACTCACTTCAAAATAAAAATTACAATTTTTAGGCAGTTACAGAAATTCCAAATTATGGCGAATGTCCAGAAAACATTACTATGGATACTAATAGTTAGTACAGTCGAAGTAACATCAGTCGGGACAGTATTGGAAGGAACAGAAGAATTCTAAACTATCCAGCCATTTCATAACACGTCAGGGCTTTTATACGAAGAAGAAGGTAATCTATTTTTAACAACTACTTTTTGGAAATTACTGACCTTTATTGACTTAGAAATATATGAACAAAAATTTAGTCAAATAAAAAATGTATATGAAAAAACAAGTCAGTTATGTGAGGAAGAAACTCTTGTTATGGGTAATATTTGTGGGAACTATGTTCATATTGCAAATCAGACTATTGCTAGACTCACATGGGAAAAAAATTTAATTCCTAATTTATTAGTACACCATAGATCAAAAAGAAGATATTTTGATGCTGTAGATAAATTATCAAAAGTATTATTTGGAACACTTACAGAGGACGACGCTCAAAATTTTAAAGACGGAATAGAAATGATTAAAAACAAACTAACAAAAATAATAAATATCGTAAAACAACAAACATCCATAATGAAATCAACAGTAGATTCTCTAAATAATACTTTAGGTCACGTTGAACACAATGAAAAAATTATTTCTGACAATTTTAATATCATTAAGAATCTTGTTAATGCAACGTCTCATCAAGTAGATTATCTTTACCATATAGATCGACATTTAAAGGATCATATGGTATTATTTACGTTAATCATGGGTCAATTTCAACTAGAAATTTCAGATTTAATTAACATTATCATGTTTGCTAAACGAGGCCACATACATCCGTTATTAATTACACCTACAGAAATCATAAACGAAATGCAAAAAATTTCAACAATCGTTCCTGAAGGATTAACATTTATTTTAAATTATCAAAATTATGAAGATAGCGAAATTTTATTTCAAATTATAACAGTTACTTCATTTATACAAGATTCAAAATTAGGAATGAATATAAGAATTCCTTTGGTTCAAGTAAAACCTTACTTGCTGTTCAAAGTTACACCGATACCATTGAGAATACAACAAAGTAAATTTTTGTCCATAAAAATAAAATACCCTTACATAGCAACTAATAACTTATATACTGAATATTTTCATATAACTTCCGAGAAGAGAAGTAAATATACCCTATTAAAAAGTAACAACTACATTTTAAGAGAACCAAAACTGATAATTAATTCTAATGACAAACCATGTGAAATAGAACTTTTAAAGCCAATAAAGAGCTTACCTAGAAATTGTGAAGAAGAAAAAATTCATCTCACAAAATTGAAATTAAATAAAATGAATACGATAAATTCCTGGCTATATATGTCACCTTATTCAGAAACATTAAATATTATCTGCGCAACAGAAAATCAATCACAAATAACTCTCCATGTTGAATTGCGCGACTCAGGAATTTTGAAATTATCATCTGTATGTAAAGCATTTTCAAATGGAATAATAATTAATCCAACTAAAATAGACGTCCCGTCGACTACTAAAATATTACAGTTTTCTCAAAACTGGAATATAGATAAGCTATATAGAACTATTATTAAATAATAGCATATATAATGAAAGTTTAATCGATAGCATAAAAGATATTGACATGGGAAAACTAAATGAAATTATGGAAGCTGAAAATTATAATGAAAATACTAAAAAGTTGCATGAAATTAGAACAACAATAAAAAAATTAAATGATGACTCAAATTTTAAAATTAAAGCACAAATCGATTCGAGCATCTTATATAGCATTGTAATTATAATACTAATTATTATAACGGGTTTTATAATTAAACATGCAAAACAAAAATGTTTTAAAGATAGTCAAAGAAATTCTTCGAAAAATGTATCTATAGAATTAAAAACATACAAAGAAGGTTTATTTGTTCTACCAGATGGTAGAAAATGCAAGGTTAATTTGAAAGCTGCGACATCACGTGATGAACTGAATCACCTAGTCTGATCAGTAGGTGAAAACGGATCATTTCGTAATGTTGTAGCAAATATTAGAAATTAATTATATTTGGCAGCCAATATAGTAGTTGCTTTAAGATTAAGAACTATTGTTAGGTTCAGGCAAGTATCGTTATGCACAAAAAGCTGTGAGAACGAGTGGCCAATCGTCCTCACAGTGCAAAAAAAATAAAAAAAACTTGCATGAGCTAATGGAACTTATAATAGTAGTAATAGGAGTTAATTTTGTAAATAATACAAAACCCCAGTAGTCATAGTACATTAAGTGAAAATCGTATTTTGATACTGCCATTATTTGTTACATATCCTCCATCGGAGACTGGTACAAACCACCATGCTTCAGGAAGAAACATCCTCGCACTGCCCCCAAATTGCAGCGTTATGGGTTACGATTGAGTCCACAGCCACTTTCAAATTCTTCTGGTAGAACGTTATCGCCCAATACGGCCAAAAATAAGTCGTTTTCGAAGAAATATTGGTCATGGAACAAGACAGAACTCTAACAAATTTCAAGGTACAGAGAAATTCCATCAAAACAACAAGACAATAAAGGTATGTAATCCTATTACAAGATGGTGTGGTCCAAAAAAAGTAACATGAGCAGAGCAGGATGGAGCAAAGCTGGATACGGGGATGTATTGGAAGCATGTCGGATCTAGTGTGGGGATATTAATGTATTAAATTTGTATCAAATATGTACCAAATTGGTATCGAATATGTATCCAATGTGTATAAAAATCCAAATTGTAAAACTTATAGAGATGCGTTCAAGGCAGAACTCTCAAAATTTTAATTGAAAATGCCAGGAGGCATATTTTGGGGGAAGGGGGAATTGCCATGAACACATCTTAGACGCCACCTGTTGGTAGCTATCACTAGTTAAGGGAAGGGGTACCAGATAGGCTACGGGGGACGGTAGAGTTAGTGGATAGCAGAAGGTGCTACCTGGTACACCTCCAAGACGAGCTGGGGTAAATAAAGTGTGTTTGAGAAGAAGCTGGTGTTTCTTTTCTGCGCTCGACTCCCCTACAGCCACTAAAGAGAGGGTGTTAGGTAAGTACCAATTTCTCTATTTCTCAAATGCTAGGTACCTCGAGCTAGGCTAGCGCTACTTTCTGAGAGGGATACGACCCCCAAATACGAATCCCCGAAGGGGCGCGTAACACTATTATTAATATTATTTAATTTAGCATTTTTGACTTAAAATAATAAGTTTTATTCATACTTACTAAAAATATTATTTTCAAACATAAAAATAAAACACAACACTCTGATCTTATCCAAGGAAATACGTGTTGTGTTTTATTTTTATGTTTAATATGGAATTTCACAAAGTAACGGCTGAGAGTGTTAATATTATTTTCATTTGTGTTAACAGTTTTAATTGGAATAATTTTTAAGAAATAAATATATTAGGATAATCTCGGATTTTGAAGTCAACATAAGTACTACACAAAAATAGAATAAAATTTGCTGCAACTGCACTAATTCTTATTGCAAATTGCAATATACATAGATATGTATACAAGTGACAATTGAAAGCTGCTGTAAAATGTTCCAGAATTTTTACGGCAAATTCTACATTTCGTCACTATTTGCAATTCATGCAGATGTATTAGATTTTCCTTTATTTTTCATTATTGTAAAGTTGCAATTGTGTATGTTTTCATGTAATGAGTGTCAATTGTAGTAAAATGTACGTTTTAAAATTATTTTCTAAGTCCGGCCCCCAACAAATTAGTAAAAGTGGGCGCGGCTGCAGAACATGGTTTGCTATACCAAAAGTCTATTTTATATTCACAATATTTGCACGACTGCGTGTTTACAATTATTTAATTTCAAAATTAAATTTCAGTCCAATCAGAATAATAGTACCTAGATAATAGCATGTAGTTATATTTGTATATGAACTTTTATTAAACATTAAACTACATTTTTATTTTTAAAGTGTCAACCAAAAACTAAACTTGTTTTCTCCACCTACTGGACTCTTTATAATATATAATAAAGTCATAGTCGCCACAAGCATAATGCTTTTTTAATGTAATGGGCAATGAAATTCCACTATAATTTAAAACTGCGATAATTCCATTAACATTATTTTCATTTATTTCAGTTCTTAAACTTACCTCCTAGTTTACAGTCTATTGTATTAATTTTTGAAATGATTTAAAAATTACGAGTTATTTTTGTTGGCCAAGAAGTTATAAATTTATTATTTATTATTGACTTATTTAGTCAGTCAAACAAATTTTAGCAAACTTTTTATTCGACTCATCTACGAACGATTCGTTCGTTCATTCCTCTTTAACGTGAATCGTTGACTCGTTCACGATCGACCCATCACTATTATTGTGGACATGATTTTAATTTATGGCGAATGTGGTCAAAATGCGTTGGCTGCAAGACGTTTGTATGCACAGCGCTACCCAGAACGCCCTTTGACAATTAACAGATCCATTGTGTCAGTTGTGCAGCGAGCAAGGGATACGGGAAAATCCTTCGATAAGTGTGCAGAATATTGCTAGACAATTGCATGTCACACTCAGTTGTTTGGCGAATTATTCGTGAGGAACAATTATATCCGTTCCATTTTCAAAGAGGGCAAGCTCTGATGCCCGCAGATTACCTCCAACGCATGCTATTTTGTCGATGGTTATTCCGGAAAACGACGGACAATTCGAACTTTGTTAATAATATTCTCTTCACCGACGAATCAATGTTTATAAGGGATGGTATGTTTAATTTTCACAACATACATGTGTGAGTGAAATTAGATTGGGTATTTCGAGGAGCGGGCACTTTTCGGAGCTGAAAATTTTTGAAAAAATGGGCACTTTTTGAAAATATTTCAGGTTGAGCTAAATTAGATTGGAGATTTCGATGAGCGGGCACTTTTCGGGGTTGAAAATTTTTTGAAAAAATGAACATTTTTGCACAGTTTGCAAAGATTGCAGCGAATTTGCAGAGTTTACAGCGAGTTTGCAGCGAGTTTGCAGAGTTTGCAGCGAGTTTGCAGAGTTTGCAGCGAGCTTGCAAAGTTTTCAGCGAGTTTGCAATGTTTACTGCGAATTTGCAGAGTTTGCAAAGTTTGCAGCGAGATTGCAGCAAATTTGCAGAGTTTGTAGCGAGTTTGCAGATCTTGCAGAGAGGTTGCAGAGTTTGAAGCGAGTTTGCAGTGTTTGCTGCGAGTTTGCAGGGTTTGAACCTAGTTTGCAGAACTTGCAGCGAGTTTGCAGAGTTTGCAGCGAGTTTGCAGAGTTTGCGCCGAGTTAGTAGAACTTGCAGGGAGATTGCAGTGTTTGCTGCGAGTTTACAGAGTTTGCACCGAGTTTGCAGAGCTTTTAGCGAGATTACAACGAGTTTGCAGAGTTTGCAGCGAGTCTGCAGATTTTGCAGCGAATTTGCAGAGTTTGCAGCGAGTTTGCAGAGTTTGCGCCGAGTTTGCAGAACTTGCAGGGAGATTGCAGCCAGTTTGCAGGGTTTGCAGCGAGTTTGCAGAGTTTGTAGCGAGATTGCAGTGTTTGCTGTGAATTTGCAGAGATTGCACCGAGTTTGCAGAGCTTGCAGCTAGATTGCAACGAGCTTGCAGATTTTGCAGGGAATTTGCAGCGAGTTTGCATAGTTTGCGCCGAATTTGCAGAACTTGCAGGGAGATTGCAGCCAGTTTGCAGGGTTTGCAGCGAGTTTACAAAGCTTGCAGTGAGTTTGCAGGGAGTTTGCAACGAGTTTGCAGACTTTGCACCGAGTTTGCAGAGTTTGCAGCGAGTTTATAAAGTTTTCATCGAATTTGCAGTGTTTGCTGCGAGTTTGCAGAGTTTGTAACGAGTTTGCAGAGCTTGCACCGAGATTGCAACGAGTTTGCAGAGCTTGCAGCGAGTCTGCAGAGGTTGCTGCGAGTTTACAGAGTTTGCACTGAGTTTGCAGAGCTAGCAGCGAGATTGCAACGAGTTTGCAGAGTCAGCAGCGTGCTTGCAGATTTCGCAGAGAATTTGCAGAGTTTGCAGAGTTTGCGCCGAGTTTGCAGAACTTTCAGGGAGATTGCAGCTAGTTTGCAGGGTTTGCAGCGAGTTTATAGAGTTTGCAGTGAGTTTGGAGAGTTTACACACATTTTGTAGATAGTTTGCAGGGTTTGCAGCGAGTTTGCAGGAAATTTGCAGTTTGTAGCGAGTTTGCGGAGCTTGCAGAGAATTTGCAGAGTTTGCAGCGAGTTTGCTAAGTTTGCAGCGAGTTTGCAGTGTTTGCTGCGAGTTTGCAGGGCGTGCACCGAGTTTGCAGAGTTTGCAGCGAGTTTGCAGAGTTTGTAGCAAGTTTGCATAGTTTACACCGAGTTTTCGTAGTTGCATAGTTTGCATTATTTGCAGCGAGTTTGCTGAGTTTGTAGCGAGATTGCAATGTTTGCTGCGAGTTTGCAGAGCGTACATCGAGATTGCAGAGTTTTCAGTGAGTTTGCAGAGTTTGCAGAGTTTACACCGAGTTTTCATACTTTGCAGATAGTTTGCAGAATTTGCAGAATTTGCAGAATTTGCAGCGAGCTTACAGAGTTTGCAGCGAGCTTGCAGAGTTTACACCGAGTTTGCAGGTTTTACAGAATTTGCAGACCTTGCAGCGAGTTTGCAGAGCTTGCGGAGAGTTTGCAGAGTTTGCAGCGGGTTTGCAGAGTTTGCAGCGAGTTTGCAAAGTTTTCAACGAATTTGTAGTATTTGATGCGAGTTTGCAGAGTTTACATCGAGTTTACACCGAGTTTGCAGAGCTTGCAGATAGTTTGCAGATTTTGCAGCGAGTTTGTAACGAATTTGCCGAGTCTGCAGCGAGATTGCGGTGTTTTCAGCAAGTTTGCGAAGTTTGAAGAGTTTGCATCGAGTTTGCAGTGCTTAAAGTGAGATTGCAGCGAGTTTGCAGATTTTGCAGCGAGATTGCAGTGTTTACTGCGAGTTTTCAGAGTTTGCAGGAACTTGCAGCGAGCTTGCAAAGCCTGCAGCGAGTTTGCAGAGCTTGTAGTGAGTTTGCAACGAGTTTGCAAAGTTTGCAGCGAGTTTGCAGCGTGTTTGCAGAGTTTGCAGCGAGCTTGCAGAGCTTGCAGCGAGCTTGCCGTGTTTGCTGCGAGTTTGTAGAGTTTGCACCGAGTTGAAGAGCTTGCAACGAGATTGCAGTGTTTGCTGCGAGTATGCAGAGTTTGCACTGAGTTTGCAGAACTTGCAGCCAGATTGCAGCGAGTTTGCAAAGTTTGCAGGGTTTGCACCGAGTTTGCTGCCAAATTGTAGCGAGCTTGCAGAGTTTGCAGCGAGTTTACAGAATTTGCAGCGAGTTTGTAAAGTTTGCAGCGAGTTTGCAGCGAGATTGCAGTTTTTGCTGCGAGTTAGCAGAGTTTGCACCTAGTTTGCAGAGCTTGCAGCCAGATTGCAGCGAGCTTGCAGAGTTTGCAGCGAGTTTACAGAGTTTGCAGTGACCTCGCAGAGTTTACACCGAGTTTGCAGGTTTTGCAGATAGTCTGCAGAGTTTGCAGCGAGTTTGCAGAACTTGTAGCGAGTTTACAAAGCTTGCAGCGAGTTTGCAGAACATGAGGTGAGTTTACAGAGTTTGCAACGGGATTCCAGTGTTTGCTGCGAGTTTGCAAATTTTGTAGCGAGTTTGCAGAGCTTACAGCCAGATTGTAGCGAGTTTGTAAAGTTTGCAGCGAGCTTGCGGAGCTTACACCGAGTTTGCAGGTTTTGCAGATAGTCTGAAGTGTTTGCAACGAGTTTACAGAGCTTGCAGTTAGTTTGCTGAGAGTTTGCAACGAGTTTGCAAAGTTTACAGCGAGTTTGCTTAGTTTACAGAGTTTGAAGCGAGTTTGCAGATTTTGCAGCAAGTTTGCCGCGCTTGTTGCGAGTTTGTAGAGTTTGCACCGAGTTTGCAGAGCTCGCAGCGAACTTGCAAAGTTTTCAGCGAGTTTGCAGTGTTTGCTGCGAGTTTGAAGAGTTTGTAGCGAGCTTGCAGGTTTTGCAGTGAGTTTGCAGAGTTTGCAGCGAGTTTGCAGAGTTTGCAGAGATTGCTGCGAGTTTGCAGCGAGATTGCATCGAGATTGCAGTGTTTGCTGAGAGCTTGCAGTGTTAGCACCGAGTTTGCAGAGCTTGCATCGAGATTGCAGAGAGCTTGCAGAGTTTGTAGCGAGTTTGCAGAGTTTGTAGCGAATTTGCATAGTTTGCACCGAGTTTTCAGACTTTGCAGATAATTTGCAGATTTTGCAGCGAATTGGCAGAGTTTGCAGCGAGATTGCGGAGTTTTCAGCAAGTTTGCGGAGTTTGCAGAGCTTGCAGCGGGATTGCAGCGAGTTTGCAAAGTTAGCAGCGAACTTGCAGAATTTGCAGCGAGATTGCAGTTTTTGCTGCGAGTTTGCAGAGTTTGCACCGAGTTTGCAGAGCTTGCAGCCAGATTGCAGCGAGCTTGCAGAGTTTGTAGCGAATTTGTAAAGTTTGCAGCGAGTTTGCAGAGTTTGCAGCGAGATTGCAGCAAGCTTGCAGAGTTTACACCGAGTTTGCAAGTTTTGCAGATAGTTTGCAGAGCTTGCAGTGAGTTTTCAGAGAGTTTGCAGAGTTTGCAGCGAGTTTGCAGAGTTTGCAGCGAGTTTGCAGTGTTAGTTGCGAGTTTGCTGAGTTTGCACCGAGTTAGCAGAGCTTGCATCAAGATTGCAGAGAGTTTGCAGAGTTTGCAGCGAGTTTGCGGAGTTTGCAGCGAGATTGCAGTGTTTGCAGAGTTTGCAGCGAGTTTGCAGAGTTTGCACCTAGTTTGCAGAGCTTGTAGCGAGTTTGCAGAGCTTGCAGCGAGATTGCAGCGAGTTTTCAGAGTTTGCAGCGAGTTTGTAGAGTTTGCAGCGAGTTTGCAGAGTTTGCAGCAAGCTTGCAAAGTTTTCAGCGACTTTGCAGTGTTTGCTGCGAGTTTGTAGAGTTTGTAGCGAGCTTGCAGGTTTTGCAGTGAGTTTGCAGAGTTTGCAGCGAGTTTGCAGAGTTTGCAGAGATTGCTGCGAGTTTGCAGCGAGATTGCATCGAGATTGCAGTGAATGCTGAGAGCTTGCAGTGTTAGCACCGAGTTTGCAGAGCGTGCATCGAGATTGCAGAGAGCTTGCAGAGTTTGTAGCGAGTTTGCAGAGTTTGTAGCGAATTTGCATAGTTTGCACCGAGTTTTCAGACTTTGCAGATAATTTGCAGATTTTGCAGCGAATTGGCAGAGTTTGCAGCGAGATTGCGGAGTTTTCAGCAAGTTTGCGGAGTTTGCAGAGCTTGCAGCGGGATTGTAGCGAGTTTGCAAAGTTAGCAGCGAACTTGCAGAATTTGCAGCGAGATTGCAGTTTTTGCTGCGAGTTTGCAGAGTTTGCACCGAGTTTGCAGAGCTTGCAGCCAGATTGCAGCGAGCTTGCAGAGTTTGTAGCGAATTTGTAAAGTTTGCAGCGAGTTTGCAGAGTTTGCAGCGAGATTGCAGCAAGCTTGCAGAGTTTACACCGAGTTTGCAAGTTTTGCAGATAGTTTGCAGAGCTTGCAGTGAGTTTTCAGAGAGTTTGCAGAGTTTGCAGCGAGTTTGCAGAGTTTGCAGCGAGTTTGCAGTGTTAGTTGCGAGTTTGCTGAGTTTGCACCGAGTTAGCAGAGCTTGCATCAAGATTGCAGAGAGTTTGCAGAGTTTGCAGCGAGTTTGCGGAGTTTGCAGCGAGATTGCAGTGTTTGCAGAGTTTGCAGCGAGTTTGCAGAGTTTGCACCTAGTTTGCAGAGCTACAAGCTCTGCAATGTAGCGAGTTTGCAGAGTTTGCAGGTTTTGCAGAGTTTGCAGCGAGTTTGCAGAATTTGCAGCGAGTTTGGAGAGTTTGAATCGAGTTTGCAGCGAGACTGCAGTATTTACTGCGAGTTTGCAGAGTTTGCACCGAGTTTGCAGAAATTGCAGTCAGATTGCAACGAGTTTGCAGAGTTTACAGCGAGTTTGCAGCGTTTGCAGCTAGCTTGCAGAGTTTAGACCAAGTTTACAGGTTTTGCAGATAGTTTGCAGATTTTGCACCGACTTTGCTGAGCTTGCATCGAGATTGAAGAGAGCTTGCAGAATTTGCTTTGAGTTTGCACACTTTGCAGGTAGTTTGCAGAATTTGCAGATTTTGCAGCGAGCTTTCAGAGTTTACACCGAGTTTGCAGGTTTTGCAGATAGTTTGCAGACTTTGCAGCGAGTTTATAGGAAATTTGCAGTTTGCAGCGAATTTGCAGAATTTGCGGAGCTTTCAGAGACTTTGCTGAGTTTGCAGAGTTTGCTCCGAGTTTGCAAAGTTTGCAAAGCTTATAGCGAATTTGCAGAGTTTGTAGCGGGTTTGCAGAATTTGCAGCGTGTTTGCAGAGTTTGCAGCGAGTTTGCAAAGTATTCAGCGAATTTGCAGTGTTTGCTGCGAGTTTGCAGAATTTGCAAAGTTTGCAGCGAGATTGCAGCAAATTTGCAGGGTTTGTGGCGAGTTTTCAGAATTTGCAGAGCTTGTAGACAGGTTGCAGAGTTTGAAGCGAGTTTGCAATGTTTGCTGCGAGTTTGCAGAGTTTGCACCTAGTTTACAGAACTAGCAGCGAGTTTGCAGAGTTTGCATCGAACTTGCAGTGTTTGCAGCGAGTTTGCAGAGTTTGTAGCGAGTTTGCATAGTTTGCACCGAGTTTTTCAGACTTTGCAGATAGTTTGCAGATTCTGCAGCGAGTTTGCAGAGCTCGCAGCGTGTTTGCAGAACTTGCAGGGAGTTTGCAGAGAGTTTGCAAAGTTTGCAGCGAGTTTGCAGAGTTTGCAGCGAGCTTGCAGAGCTTACACCGAGTTTGTAGGTTTTGCAGTTAATTTGCAGAGTTTGCAGCGAATTTGCAAAGTTTACACCAAGTTTGCAGGTATTGCAAGTAGTATTACTGGGGCGGTTCCAGATCACCTTCAAATGACCTCTAGGTGGATGGACATGTCCTTTGCCGCGACCGCTAAAAAAGGAAGGTCATGAGTTCTTCAGAGAATATAGGTCAATGACCAGAAGGTCTTCACGTGCCTTCTTCGTGTCTACAAAGTCCAGAAGCTGTTGACTAGGGGTATGGTTGTACTTCAGGGTATTTTGAAAGAGGTGAATGACCGATTTTTATTTTTTTTAATATGTATAGACGCAGGGTGAGCCTTCATCGTGCGGAAGTCTTTAAAGAGGTTAGCAACGGGATTATATCTAGAAGGAAGCTGTGTGGTTTTTTTTCTTCATGCAGAACTATTTTAATTTTATTTTTAAGTCAATGAACTTTGATAATGCAAACTTTGCGGAAATAGTCTGAGGAATTTCTCGAACGCTCGAAATACCTTTATCGTTGTCGTGTGTCAATGAAATTGCAAATTTACAAACATATTTATAGCAAGGTGAACGATAAAATATATTTTGTGAATGTATTGATTGATTTTACATTTATTTTTCTGTAGATATTATACGAAAATAATTTTAAGGATGCAAGGCAAAGAACTTCTTTTTCTTCTCAAGAAAAGGTGAAATAATTTGTTGACATGTACATACGAACAGGTCTTTGTAGTTTTCGTTTTATTTTATTTTATTTTATTTTTATCGTTGGTATTCTTTTGCTGCAGACAGAAAAGTTTGAAGTTAATAAACTTCGATAATGCAAATTTTACAGAAACAGTATCTAAACGAAAAAATTTGCAAGCGCATGTATTTTTAGAATACATTATATTTTCATAATTAAAGTAGGTGAAACTGTAATTCTTTGTTATTGTTGATAAATTAATAGTAAAATGAATGATAAGAAAGATACTTTTTTAACAAACAATTAATTTTTATTAGTATTTTTACAGAAAGTACATCACTAGAATAGCTATATTTATATTTAAAGTAATGCATAAATTAAAATATTCAGAATTTCTTATTAAAATCTAGAATATACCATTGATGCAATAAATTCACATGATTGTTAGCACAATTTAATGTGTTGTCTGAATGCAGATTACAATGATTAATTGCAAAACGACTTTCTTAAACTAGGACACTGAAACTGATCTAAATCAATAATGTTATTAGTTACAAATTTATTTAACACTTTCTTCTTACTAAGTCCTTTGACTAATACTACTTCATCCCCAATTATGCTCTTGATGTAAATGCCTATGTTTTCTTGTGGCAAGTAAGAATCGTGTGAGATGTCCCATTCTAGTCCATGTAAATTTTTTGTTGTCCATTCGATATGCTTTCTTAATTGTGAACAGAACCAGGATGTCTTTTGCGGTGTAGATGTGAACACGTGATGGATAAGTTTAGCTTTCATATCGAGAATTGCTACTTCTTTTATGATGAAGTCGCTTTCTTTATATTGAAATCCTTGTATATCAATGATGTACATTTTTATTGTTTTATTGTCTTGCAATAAAAATGAAGTAACACCTCGGCAATTGATTTAATACTAATCCCTACTGACTATTATTATTAGTTTTATATATATAGTTTTTAAGAGAAGGTTACGCAATGTTATCCTTGTCTATCCAACTGTTATGTGTTCTATCCAATCCTAACCATTTTACAAATACTTTATTTTTATTTCTTTTTAAAACTTTTTCCACAAGACAGACGTCAGGATATTTTACTTTATGCAGTTGTTGTTTATAAAACGCGCCTAAAATCTTTCGACTACTGACATCGCTTAATAAATACGTAATCGGGTTCGTGAGTTGAACCTCTCGAATTGTGAAAATTTCAGTAGACCAGTTAGGCAGGTATTTCTTATCGAAAACTCCTCTAATTTTCGAAATACGCACATGGTCACCAACATTAAATTTTTTATTCTTCATATCAACTAATTTAATATTGCTGTACACAGTGTTTAATAATTTTTCTTCATCTTTCTTTCCAACTTCTGACGGTTTCATACCTGTAGTTCTATGCTTTTGATTATTATACTTTCTAACAATATGTTGTAAAATGTCAATCCACTTATAGTGACCCTGCAAGTTAAATTCCTTCCACATTATTGTCTTTAAAGTGTGATTTACTCGCTCCACTAACGAAGCTTTCTTTTCACTAAATACATTATAATGATTGACGTTATATTTTTGTGTTAACTTATTAAAATTCTGATTGAAAAATTCTTTTCCTAAATCTGTTTGAATATTATTAGGTGCCTGCTCGCGGAATACATTTTCCATGGCATTTCTTACTTCCAGATCAATTTTGTTCTTTAAAGCAAATGCCCAAACGTATTTTGAAAAACAATTTATTACAACCAATATATATTTGTAACCATCATTTTCCTTCGCGTAAGGAAGCATTTCCACTAACTCAGCTTGAAATAAATCGTTTAGAGATTTAATGATAACCTTGCGTCGCTTGAAATTAATCCTAGCGGGCCTATGAATTTCTTCTACTACCTGTTTTTTAATTTCTGTAACCTTTATTATTTGATGATGTGCACTTCTTTTAATTCCTCGATTATGGAATTTATCTCGTTCGTGTGATTCGTATTTCCCGCTGCTTGCGATGCGAACAGTAACCGTAACCTGTCAACGAGCTCGTTTGGATCATCCCAATAAACATAGTCCTTTTTATTATCGTTAACTTAAATATGCCACTACCTAAACTCGTGGTCGGAGTACTTATCAACGGTGCAATAATATTTTTATATTTTTGCATTTTACTTCCGTCTACTTGCTTATTTGATTTATAATGACGTCGATGACTGTTAGTCTTAAGAATTATGATTTTATAATTTTTTCCATCTTCTTTTGAAAAAATTTCGGGTATTTCTTAAATAACAGTTCATATAATCCAGGGGTACCTTTAAATCTTCTGTTTTTTATAATTATATCAGGACCATCAAGATTTAACGTTGAATCAACAATCTTTAATTTTTCAGTAATTTTATCAAGTCTCACCCCATATTTATGATCAAAGTGCTTATTTTCATCGTCGTTGTACATTTCATTAATATATCTGCGTGGTAATGGGTGATATTGTTCTAAATAATCATCATATGCGTTCTCCTCAATGTCCTTGAAACGATTTTCCTCATTTTCCTCCTCATCGGTGTCAATACTTTCCAAAATAGATTCTTTGAATTTTAGCGATTCATCATCATCATCATCATTATCATTTTCATCATACTCTTCATTATATTCACTCATTAACGGTTTATTTTTTTGTCTCTTAATTGAACTACGAGCTCTTTGTGGCGTTTTAAAAGCGTATTGTTGTTGTTGTTGTGATATGACAGGTTTCACGTCTTCATCAGTTTTGCTAAGTACATGCAGTTCCCCTGTATTTAGATTTCTATTTTTCTCCTGTAATGTGCTTTCAATATTTTTTAAATGTTTAGTGATGGGATTAAACATGTTTTCTTGGATCAGTTCGCCCTGTTTTAAAAACTTTAATTTATTTTTAATGTTTTTGCGTTTCTGTAAAATTTTCTGTTTCAGAATATTTTCATTCATGTTTATTAGAGAACAATGACAGGTGGTGCGTTAGATGCAATATTTAAAATCTTAATAACAAAGTATATGTTCATCACAGATATATAAACTGATCGAATCCTTTTCTGTATCTTCCATCATCTATGCGATTATCTTTAAAAACAGTTACGAATTCATATGGATCATGATTCCAACAGAAACAACATAAATTTTTAAACTTTTCAAAACTCATATCGGAACCCACGTGGTCATTATAAATGTGTTTTAAATTTAAATCGTCTTGTTTGAAAAGTATAAGAAAATTAGAGTTGTCTCTTATTAAATGGGATTTTTGCATATGTTTGAGAAAGATAAAAGCAGTCGACTTTATTATGTCTACCCATACTGAAATATTCTCGAATTATGTCCTGATTGTTACATGCAACGTCATCAAAAATAAAAATGGAATTTGGTTTCGCTTTACATGGTGGAAGTATATTCTCACCTGCATTAAATGCAAAGTAACCAATATCTTGAAGTGGATTTAATAACTTTTGTAAATAAATATATTTAGCTTGATGGTGCGATTTTGAATAAACGTAAATATTTTCAAACGTCAAACCATTTTCATGTTCAATGAGATTTATCATCAGGTTCGTTTTCCCGCAATTGGAAGGCCCCACTAGAATACATCTTAACGTGGAAGGAAACAATACACCGTGTTTTTTGAAACTTTCCTCTTCGAAAGTATTATTTTCAATGTTAAATGTAGTTTTTTGTTTAACTAATTTCATATTAGAGATAGACAGACAGATCGAGTATCACATTTAAAATGCTAAGAACTAGTGTGGACACTTGTTTTTATGTTCATTCAAAGATTTATCGTTTAAGAAGTCATATGTCTTATCATTATTATTATGAAGTGCTACGTAGGAGATGGATTATTAAATACAGCCATCAATCATTTACCTTTTGAATTACATTTACCTACATATAGATTTTGCGGACCGGGAACTAAACTTAACCAGCGAATAGCACGCGGTGATGTAGGGATAAACGGTTTAGACGAAGCCTGCAAAGAACATGATATAGCATATTCAAATGAAAAGGATTTAACGCGTAGACACATGGCAGATAATAAATTGTTTAATAAAGCATTAGGAAGATTCCGATCTAAAGACGCGTCAATTAATGAAAAAATTGCTGCACTGGGAGTTGCAGCAGTCATGAAAACGAAAGAAAAATTAGGTATGGGCCTGAAGCGTGAAACAGTTCAGAAAAAGAAAAATGCTAATCAATGTATTAAAAAATTGGAAAAAATTAATATGAATATCGAAGAGTGTATACAAATTTTAAAGCAATCTGAAACAACTTCAAAATCAACAACATCAACTCTGAAGCGACCACAACGTACCATAAAGAAAGTCAAGGAACTGCATAAAATAAGTACTAACATGGATACGGATATTGTTAATGATTATCCTATGAAATTAGAAACCATGAAACCTAAAAGTGAAAAGAGAAGATCAGAAACAGAAGCAAATATAAACATTGGTGTAGATGTTGCTGATGACTACCCGATTAAATCAGATATAACAGAACATGCAGATGAAAAAAGAAAATTAGAAAATTATAACGAAGATGATATTGTTGAATGTAAAAAAAAAACTTTTTAGAAGACACTCAGTGTCAATAACTGAAAATATTAAGGCGGGAGAAAGAAAACTACTCAATTACTAATAAATTTTTAAAACTATAATGTGCTACTTCAGTGTAAAAATAAAGTTTATTGAGTGAAGATGGTTAAATCACAAAGAAAAATTAGAACAAGAAATAAAAATAAAATCCTTCCGCTTACAAGAGTAATCAAACAAATAAAGGAACGTATACTTCAGGAGAAACCTAATACTTTACATAATGCAGTCCAAATTGCTCTAAAATCATCTAAGAATTTTAAAAATAAAATAAAACCACCTAATCGTATAGTAAAAATACCAAAAACAGGAGGCGTTTTACCGCTAATACCAATATTCGCAGGACTAAGCGCACTTGGAGCACTTACAAGTGGCGCCACTAGTATAGCAAAAGCTGTAAACGAAGCCAAAAGTCCGAAAGAACAATTAAAGGAATCACAACGTCACAACAAAACAATGGAAGCCATTACAATAGGCAAGGGATTATACAGGGTGTTAATAAATAAACTGTACACCGTTTGGCAGGTGATAGTAGAGGTCAAAACAAGAAAAAAGTTCTAATAAACCCATATCCAATTCTCAATACAGGGTGTCCATGCCACGTGTTCACTCTTTTAGAATTTTTATTTTTTACATAAAATTCGGGAGCGATAAATTAAATAAAAAGCTGAATTTTACGACATACCACTGGCCACCGCAGGACTTCCGGTTTCGCCGGAAGTGATATCAACTCTCTTATTTTAAATGGAACGCCCTGTATATTTTTACATATTTGGAATCTACAGATCATTGTGAGTCCGAATATGTATCATTTGGTAATTTTGGTTTCCATGACAACGAAAACAATTTTTTTTTTGTTTTTCAGTATGCAAAGCTATGTATGGTGTATTTTCGTTCTAATGCGATCAAGTAATTCGAGAAAGCAACTTCTTTGATTGCACTTTGGTTTATTAACTAAATTATTTTTTTAACGGAACTTCTTGTGTTTTTAGCGCAGTTTAATAAAACATTTTTTAGTACGCTGATACCAAATAGAGGGTTATTTTTTAAACTCTTTATCAACTCTTGCAATAAAATTTGGGATGGCATGTGGCAGCTTAACTGAAAAAAATAAGCCATTGCCGGTATACAAGTGTTAATATAAAACTTTACACATTTTAGCACGTGATAGCAGAGAACAAAACAAAAAAAATAATAAACCCAGGTTCAATATTCAATGGCATTTGAAGTATGGTTTAATTAAAAAAGAATCGAACAATCAATAACGAATTTAAAACACTAAAATTATCACAGAAGATGTTCGAACTGTCGTCCTTGCTGTTGTAAACAAAGTTGCAGTCGCCGTCGAAGAGACTCGCGCACTTGATTGAAAGCAACTTGATTTTTCAGTTGCTGACAAGCGTTTACAGCTCCCTGCCAAAGTTCACCTTCTGTATTAATTTCTCTGGCATAAAAAGTGTCTTTTAAATAAGTTCCGTTAAAAAAAAAATATTTACGACCTAATGAAAATTTCACATGCTGTAAAAATGTTAATAAACCAAAGTGCAACCAAAGAAGTTGCTTTCTCGAATTACTTGGTCGCATTAGAACGAAAATACATCATACATAGCTTTGCATATCGAAAAACAAAAAAAAATTTTTTCGTTGTCATGGAAACCAAAATTACCAAGTGATATATATTCGGACTCACAATGATCTGTAGATTCCAAACATGTAAAAATATACAGACCGTTCCATTTAAAATAAGAAAGTTGATATCACTTCCGGCGAAACCGGAAGTCCTATGGTGGCCAGTGGTATGTTGGAAAATTCAGCTTTTTATTTAATTTATCGCTCCCGAATTTTATGTAAAAAATAAAAATTCTAGAAGAGTGAACACATGGCGCGGACACTCTGTATTGAGAATTGGATATGGGTTTATTAGAACTTTTTTCTTGTTTTGACCTCTACTATCACCTGCCAAGCGGTGTACAGTTTTTTTATTAACACCCTGTATTTGAGACCATATAAAACTGGTTTGGGGCTCTTTTTACATCCATACCTAAAAAAAAAATAAATAAAAATAAAATAAAAATAATAAATTTAGTTCCTCAAAATCGTCCATTGACAAATATTGATTTGAAAAAGTACGCTAAAATTATAAAAATTCAATTATTCAGAGGTGTTTTTATGAAAGATCAATTACCTAAAAAAATTAAAAAAAGAGAAAGAGGTATAATTAATTTGGACAACGTAGAGGGTTTCGGAACTCATTGGACGGCGTACAAGAAAATTGGATCTGAAGTGATTTATTTCGATAGTTGGAAATTTAAAACCACCGCGGGAAATTTTAGCATATTGTAACGATTTTAAGGTTCAATTAGTTTTTATTTATTTTAAAACAAAACACGAAATAATTAATAACTAATTTATTTACAAGCAAACTAATTTAACACTAACATTTAACAATAATTTATTTACAGACCTATACGTAATTTATTTCAACAGCCGAGCGAAAGTTTAACAGGCCACTTTTAATTTCGAACTGTCTCACGTTGCATTCTAATCGAACTTCTAACGTTGAATCCCCCGTTGAATCCGGCCGCATGCTTTTAAACCGGGGCTGTCTTTCTGGATCATTCTAGACGGAGAGTCTCGCTTGTCTGCTGACGTGATCTCGGAGCGCCCGAAGTTTCTCGTATAAGACGCGTCGGCGGTGACGTACGAGATAGGCTGGCGCCGCAATCGTCACACTGCCCCTTTCTTAAAAACGTTTCGTCTCGGAACGTTCCTCGTGATAGCCTTGAAGGAGGATGTCGAATATCCGGTCTGGAAGAAATAGCAGTCTACGGTTTTCTTACTGCCGACAGCTGCCTGTGGATGGTGACTGCAGACTAGAACTTCAATTCCCGTTCCGTTGAAGATGACTTCTATCATGCTGCGAACGACCCTCCAGTCCAGCCCATCTAGTCCGCAGCCTATCTTGGGAATGGCTAATTTCATCTGCTTGCCCTCCACCAGCTGTCTCTTCAGGCTCCATAAAGCCTTCCAAATACTGCGACAGTCAGGCTTACCGCTTGATGTCTTCTTGGTGACTGAGTAGTACACGTGTCGTCTTTGTTCCACCTCCGTGTGGATGATCTGCAGGCTCCTGCCCACCATGGGGTGCTGTTTTAGGAGTTCCTCGACCTGACCAAATTTCTTCCGAAAGACTTGGGCTATCCCCTTGGACATCCTTAGGTCTTCTGCCACACAGTGGGCCAGACTGTACTCTGGTGATACTTGAAAAAGGTCTTGTTGTCTCTCTGTAGACACTCCGAATCGCGCCTTACTTCCTGTGGCGTGATGAGACATAAAGGTTTCGAAGTTTACTTCGGAACCTTGCGTCCTTTGTACTGTCCCTTCATTTTCTTCTCCGTTGTAAGGAGCCATTCGGTTGAAGTGGATAACTTTGGGTTTGCCATGCGGAGTCTTCCTGATGCGGTAGATGACATCGTTGATCCGTTTCAACACTCTATAAGGACCTTCCCAAGATGTCTGCAACTTTGGGGACAGACCTCGACGTCTTTGAGGATTGTAAAGCCAGACCAGTGCTCCAGGTTGGTATCCCCCATTCTGAGCGTTGATGTCATAATGCTCCTTCATTCGATCGCTGGCCGTCTGTATATTGTGACGCACTTGAGTGTGAATGTCGTCCATTTTCCTGCGTAGGCCGCTAACGTAGTCTTCGTCGGCAGGGACTTCACCGGGCTTCACGCCGAACTTCAGGTGCAGGGCAGCCTTGGGTCTCTCCCAAATACCACTTTCGCTGGTGTCTCTCCTGTTTTCTCATGAACGGACGAACGGTATGCCAGTAGAAAAAGGGGAATGTACGTGTCCCAGTCTCTCTGATGATCGGAGACGACTTTGGACAAATGTCGGTTGATGGTTCTGTTGAATCTTTCCACCATTCCGTCTTGACTGCGGATGAAGTGCAGTGGTTCTAGTTTTCCGGATGCCGAGCAAAGTACACACGTTCTTAAACAAAGCCGATTCGAAGTTCCTTCCTTGATCTGAATGGAGCTCCATGGGCGCGCCATATCGACTGATCCATTCACGGACAAGGGCCTCAGCAATAGTCATCGCCTCTTGATTTGGTAGGGCGTATGCTTCAACCCATTTGCTAAAGTAGTCCATCACCACGACGAAGTACTTATTTCCACTATTCGTTTGTGGAAATGGGCCGACTACATCTATGGCAATTCTTTCGAAAGGACTTCCCACGTTATATTGTTTCATGGGAGCCTTGCCTCGTCGGTGGGGGCCGTTACTAGCTGCGCAGACTACGCACTTCCTACACCAGTCCTTTATGTCTTCCTTGCAGTTCACCCAGTAGAACCGTTCGCGCACCTTTTCCATAGTCTTCTTGATTCCCAGATGCCCTCCCGAAGTTCCATCGTGAAGCTCCCTCAGAACTTCCGGCACCCTATTCTTGGGGATCAGTAACTGTGTCTTCTGTTCCGTGCCTTCCTGGTTCTCGATGGTTCGTTTCAGAAGACCATGATCCAGCACTATGGAGTCCCACTGCGCCCAGTACGATTTTACGGAGGTGCACATGGTGCTATCTCTTCCCAAGTAGGCCTTGCCTCCCTACTTTTCCATTCCAGCACCAACTTCAAATCCTGATCGTTCTCCTGGTCTCGTCGCAATTCTTCACCTTGCCATTTGTCGTCTACAACGGCCGTCCTCGCAGTCGTGGCTACTTCCTCCTCCAGACGACTACAATGCTTACAGTCTTCAGCACAAGGTCTTCTAGACAAAGCATCGGCATGGCTAGTTCCTGGCCGATGCTGAATTTCAAAATCGTATTCCTGAAGTCGTTCGATCCATCGTGCGACTTGTCCTTCAGGATTCTTGAACCGTAGGAGCCATTTTAAAGCGGCATGGTCCGTCCTCAGGAGGAAATGTCTGCCATACAAGTACTTGTAGAAATGTTCTACGGTTTTGACCACTGCTAGCAATTCCCTTCTAGTGACGCAATAATTTCGCTCCGGCTTTGACAGGACTTTATTGAAATAGCCGATCACCTTCTCTTGCCCATCTTGTATCTGGGAGAGGACACCACCAATACCAACGTTACTAACGTCGGTGTCCACAACGAACTTGCCTTCTGGGAGAGGATAACTCAGAATAGGAGCACTTATCAAGTACTGTTTTAGTTGTTTAAAACTAATTTGGGAATGTTGGTCCCATTCAAACGGACGACCTTCTTCGGTGAGTTTTGTCAACGGCTTAGCGATGTCCGCAAATCCAGGAACATAGCGACGATAGTAAGTGCAAAGGCCTAGGAAACTCCTTATCTGGTGTTTATTCTTGGGAGTTGGCCAGTCTTTCACGACTTGAATCTTTACTGGGTCCACGGCGATTCCACTTCCATTAACAATATGGCCTAGATAATTAACTTCCTTCTGGAACAGGTGGCACTTCTTGAGACTAAGCTTTAGTCCAGCTCCGCGAAGTCGCTGGAACACTCCTTCCAGGTTCTTCAGGTGGTCGTCGAACGTTTTTCCCACCACAATTATGTCGTTCAGGTATACCATGCACGTCGTCCAGGAGAGACCCTTCAGAACCGTCTCCATTAGCCTCTCGAATGTCGCTGGGGCAATACATAACCCGGACAGCATCATTGTGAATTGTCATAGACCCATACCAATGGAAAACGCCGTCTTTTCTCGATCTTCGGGCGCTAGTTCCACTTGCCAATAACCACTCTTTAGATCCAAGGTCGAGAAGATCTTTGAACCAGCCAGAGTGTCCAGGGTGTCATCAATCCGTGGCAGGGGATAGCTATCCTTTTTGGTGACGTTGTTGAGCAAGCGATAATCTACGCAGAACCGTGTGGATCTATCCTTCTTCTTCACAAGCACTACCGGTGATGCCCATGGGCTGCTCGATGGCTCAATTACATTGTCTTTTTCCATTTCACGAATAATGCGTTCTGCTTCCTCACGCTTTGCCAATGGTAACCTCCTTGGAGCTTGACGGATGGGCCTTTCTTCCCCGGTCTCTATCTTGTGTTTGACGATGTCGGTTCTTCCCTTAGGTCCATTTTCTACCTCGAACACGTCCTGATAGCGACAGATCAGGTTCTTCGCTTTTATCTTTTGCTCTGGAGTCAATTCCTGGGCCGTCGACATGATCGTTTCCAACAACTTCTTAGTGGCCTTCATCTCTCGCATGTTTACTTCTAGCTGGCGGGAAATGGAGGACACCATGGCACAGCTTCCCAAGATGGTACCTTTCCTGATTTTGATGGGGAAACAGTTCACGTTCATTAGGCGAACTGGTATTTCTTTCTTTGCTGTCAACAAAGTTTTCCCAACGAGAACTCCTCTTTCAATCTTCTGATCGTCAGTATTAGGTTCGACTATGACCTCGGTTCTGCTTGGCAATATGACATCTTCCGCGAGAACAACTCGACCGGCCACGTCCTCTCGTTGATGTAGAATCAACTCCTCGTTATTAACCGCCATCACGCCACGCTTCAGATCCAATTGGAACCCATGGGCACACATGACGTCCATGCCCAGAATCGCTTCGTCCTCTATTTCTGCTACCAGCGCACGGTGTTTGATGGGGGTCGATCCAATGGTAATTATCACCTCTACTTCACCATGGACAGTTGCTGATGTTCCGGTTGCTGTCCTCAGTCTCCACTTAGTCGGTTCGGTGCATCTTGATGACTTGATAACGTCGGGCCTCAGGATAGTCTTCGTCGCACCCGCATCCAATAACATGGTGTGAGGGATGTCATCAATGGTGGTTAATTGCCGCAGGGCTATTACTTTTGTGGCTTTTGTCTTTGAGGGCCTTTGAATACGGGTCGACGTTTGTCCATCTGCACCGACGAGACTCGGTTTCTCTTGGGGCTTCCTTCGTGGAGGACCCTGCATGGCCTTGGGATACCGCCTGCGAACATGTCCTTCTTCCTGGCAATTCTGACACAGCACCGGATTCTTCCGCCTCAAGAATTGTTCTACAATGCGGCGAACATCCTCCGTGGTGGTATAATCCTTGGACCGTTCTTCTGCAGCAGATTGCACCTGGACGCTGGTGGGTTTCTCTTCTTGGGAGTCCATGGCAGCTCATACCTTGACATGCCCTCTTGAGACTTGCTTCGCCACTTCATATTCCAAGGTGTAGGCCAATGCGTTCTGGGATGTCTTAGGGTGGGCCATTATCAATGCCTGCTGGTTGTTCGGGTCACGGATTCCATGCACGAAGGTCTGCACCGTCAAACGTTGCAGGAATTCTTCAGGAGCTGCAGGATATGCCAACCGGGCCAGGCGCACTATGTCAGCCTCGAATTCCTGAAGACCTTCTCCGGATTTTTTGTTACGGTTTCTCAGCTGCGCACGGTACACCTCGGTCAGATGCACCTGGCCATAACGCATCTCCAGCCTGTTTACCAGCTTGTTGTAGTCCTCTTGCTCCTCTGACGACATCGTTTGTAGCACATCGATAGCGTCCCCCCTCAATGCCACAATTAACGAAGTGGCTTTCTCACTGACGGTCCATCCGTTCCCCTTTGCTGCTGCTTCAAATTGTTTGAAGTAGTTAGGCCAAGAAGACTTCCCATCGAACGTCGGTGGTTTTATTTTCAATTTCGAAATTTCCGCTGGTCCCGCCACACTTCGGCCCTCATTATTTTCTGCTGGTAACGGATCCCCGAATATTCGCAATCCTGCCATGATTTGTTCGAGATTCTTAATTTTGTTATTCTGCTGGAACAATATCTCTTCCACATTTTCTTGCAGATTCCTTGTCTCTTCCGATATTTTTACCACTAGTTTATTCTCGAGCCCTTTTGATTGCTCTAGAAATTTAACTTCCAAATTTCCAGATTGTTCTCTTAATTTATCCTCTAATATTTTACTTAAATCTGCTGGGCCGCCCGAGATTTCAAAAAGAGAAGCTTCTGGATCCTCCCCTGCTTCTAGTATCGCTTGACGTAGCCTCTCTCGCAAAATCGATTTCTTTCCGGAGATTTCCAATTCGCGATCTTTTAATTCGACTTTTAAGTCGGTGACTTTTAAGTCTTGCAGCAACACTTTCTTTGTAGCCATTTTTTACACTACACTTTGTTTATTAATTTGTTTAAATTTAATTTAATTGTTTATTTATTTCGATGAACTCCACACCTGGCACCAATGTAATGATTTTAAACGTTCTATTAATTTTTATTTTAAAACAAAACACGAAATAGTTAATAACTAATTTATTTACAAGCAAACTAATTTAACACTAACATTTAACAATAATTTATTTACAACCTTAAACCTAATTTATTTATAACAGCCGAGCGAGTCTTATTACGCGGACTTTTGTGTCGAACTCTAACGCTGAATTCCCCGTTGAATCCGGCCGCATGCTTTTAAACCGGATCATTCTAGACGGAGAGTCTCGCTTGTCTGCTGACGTGATCTCGGAGCGCCCGAAGTTTCTCGTATAAGACGCGTCGGTGGTGACGCACGAGGTAGGCTGGCACTGCAATCGTCACAATACTAAGAAAAAAATAAAATCACTCCGTAATGATAATTCTATCGGAAAGGAAACAGAGAGTGATATAATAATTGAACTAAATACTAATCACAATACATTGAGATACGAATTGAAAAGCAATAAGGTTATACATTTTGAGAAACCAAATTCTATTGCACCACTTTTAGGATTTACTAGAAAGAGATTAGATGAAAACAGGAAACATATATCTGACTTTCCCATTAATATTTCTAAAGTCAATGCAATTTGCTTTGAATGTAATTTAATTACTAACTGTTATAGTAACAACAATCAAGATCACGTGATGCACATATTCTTTCCTCAAGTTCCTCCAGGTTATCGAATCGTGGAACAGGTCAAGAACGTCATTTATCTACCAATCAACACCAGATACATTGATGAAATCACTATTAAAATATTAGATCAAGATAAAAATTTAATCAATTTTCAAAACGAAGCCAAAACAGTAAGACTTCATTTAAAAGAGTTAAAGTAAAGGGAAGAAAAAAGAATAGCACCCGGTAAAGAACAAAAATGGTTTTTCGATATAACAGTTATGTACAAAATCAAATAAAGAGAAATGTTCAAAGGAAAAGTCTTAGTCTAAAAAAGAAATTAAAGGAGTTAACACCTGAAAATAAGCAGTTTTTATCATCTTTAGGATTGAAATTAATACAAGAATAAAAAGAAAAATGTCTTTCGGTATACTAAATATTGGTGAAAACGTTTTAATGGATAATTCCATTACAAATTGTGAAATACATAGTCATCCTCCGTATGCAAATACGACTTTAAATAAATCTGATGAAATTCGTTTACCTATTCAAACACAAGACATCTACATCTATCTGGTGGAATAGTTATAGATCGTGCTCGAAATCCAGGAATAATTTCCACTATGAAAGGATACGCATCTTTTACAAATGATGATTGCATACGATATAATAATGCCGGTTGGAATCATCTGGAAAATCCTACTATAATTGACGCAGAAGGCAATTTTAGCGTCTACATACCGTTAAAAATGTGGCTAGGATTTTGTGAAGACTACAAAAAGATTGTAATAAATATAAGACAAGAATTAGTGCTTATACGAAGTTCATCTGATCTTAACGCAACCATTTCTACGAAAAACGGAGAAAGACCTAAAATCGAACTTTCAAAGATATTGTGGAAAATTCCACATGTTCAAGTAGCTGACGCTGAAAAATTACGACTGCTTAAATACATTGAAAAAGGAAGAGATTTGGAAATTGCATTCAGAAACTGGGAATTACACGAACTTCCTGTCCTGCAGCAAACTATGAGTCACACGTGGAACGTTAAAGCCAGTAGTCAACTAGAAAAACCGCGTTTTGTTAGTGTCGGACTTCAAACTAACAGAAAAAATGATATTCTAAAAAATATCAGTCAGTTTGATCATTGTAACATAACAAATATTAAACTGTATTTAAATTCTGAAGTATATCCTTATGATAATTTATATTTAAATTTTGATAAACAGCAAATTGCAATTTTATATGAAATGTATGCTCAATTTCAACAATCGTATTACTATAAATCCTCTGGTAATCCGTGTTTAAGTTTTTCAAAATTTAAAGATTTAGCACCATTAATCGTTATTGATTGTAGCCGACAGAACGAGGCTCTTAAAGCGGGCACTGTGGACATATCACTACAATTTGAAACGAATAAAAATGTTCCCGCAAATACGTGTGCTTATTGTCTTATTTTACACGATAGATTAGTTAAATATAATCCTCTCACAAATGTTTTAAATAAAGTCAAATAAAACAATAAAAATTGTAATAATTATTTTATTTATTTATTTAACCCTCCGTCGGGCGCGCGCCTTTTGAAACGTAGGTCGCGCTGTATCCCTCAGATACATGCGGTTAATAGTATATAATTTTAACTATTTACATAAATTTATTTGTTTATTATATTTATTTATTTAGATTTGTCTATTTAAAACAAAATATTACTGTATAAATAAATACAAATATAAATATAAATAAATATTGATGTAAGTCAAGCTGTTTCATCCTACTTAGGCTTAACTCGCAAGTACCACTTTTGCTGCGATTTTTGAATGGTTTTGTGTGGTTATGGTGTAGCTATTTTAGGTCTGACCATTTTGATAACGAAAAGATATGACAAATGAACATACTCATGACTTACGATGAACAAATATGACCGGTCGCGCTGTATCCACCACACACAAAGCGCATCTTCTGCTTCATTTGCTACACTAAAACTAAAAATTTATAAACCGCAGTAGTTGTCCTTTGTTGTCAAATGATTAGAGATAGCATAACCAAAAGGGCAATGGTTTTGCACACTAAACACAAAAATTGCAGTAAAAATATAAAGCTGTGTATCTGTGAGATACATGCGCGCCCGACGAAGGGTTAATATTCATAATGAAATTTTTGGCTACCAAAAAAGTCAGCATCATCATCGTAGACAGCGATCACTTCAGGTGTTGTGGGTTTTGGAGGAAATATCTTCTGATCCAAAATCGTTATTTTTGAATTCACTTTCTTTTTCTTTTCTTCATCCTTTTCTTCCTCATGCCACTTAATTTTTTTTTTGCGGTTCATCATCATCATCTTCTAACGCTTTGACACTTTCTTCGGTCCCCAAATTGAATTAAAATTTAATGATTGCTTCTTCTAGGAGAGGTAAATCATCTTCGTTATCCAAATTCAGTCGAATACAATTTACAGGAAGATTTCCTAGTTTCTTTTTTAATGTTTCACGTCTTGGTGAATATGTAAGAAAAACAAGCACGCCTCTGTCACCATGAATCTTGATATTCTTTACACCAAACCTAATGAGGAGAGAAAAAAAAACTTAAACTGATTAACTAATTAATTAGTTTGAAATTTTACCTGAATAATTGCTTTAATATAACGTGGAGCATTCTCACTGTGAGACTTTCTGGTTCTTTTGTTTCGATGAGTAAAGAGCTGGGGACAGTAGCCATTTTCTTCTTCTTTTTTTATTAAGCGCACACACGTACACGAAAGTTCTTTTAGAATAAACGTTTAATTCTGTTTCATCATTGTACATATATTTTAAAAATGTGTATATTTGCATCTTTTAAAAAATATGCCAATCTTAAAAACATTGATTAATTAATAATTTTATGTAATGCTAAAAATATCGATCGATTTGTACATTTCACAAAAATGTATTCACGGTGTTAATTATAATCTACATATTTTTACTTACATCAGCATGTTATATCAATTCTGAAACCAATTTTGCTTAATAAGTCTGTTTGCATGTGAATTACGTTTAATTAGTATAAAGAAGTATACCTGTGTAATTGTAACTGACGTTAGCGTTATGTTAATTATTCAATTAGATCATTACTTCCTTAATACCATTCTTTACGTTACCAAAGGGGAAAGAAAGGGGAAGGTTGTAGTGACTGATAAGGTAATTTTAACTAATAAGGTAATTTTTCTAATAAAACTAATTGATAGTGCATTTCTCTAATTATTTAGTAACGAGTCGGATGACTTCAATGAAAGATTAATAAAAATTCACCGAAAACGAAGAAGATTGAAATAAACCGATAGAAGTCGCTGCAGGAAAAATCTTTTTACCGATCAAGTTTGATTTGGACGTTGACATCGAAACAGGCGAAGACATTGACTGAATTATTGGTAATTAGCATTATATGCGGATTAAAACAATGGAACGTGTAGAAGATATAACGCAAGAAGTAATCAGAAAAACTGAAAAAGTATGCAGGCTGATAAAGACAAAAGGAGATTTTTTAAAATGGATTCAGTTTATAAAGAAACATATTTTTTTAATTAAGAAATATTTAAAGAACAAGGACATTAAAAATTATTCAAAACTTGAATCCAATTTGGCTTTGTTAAAATATTATAATGAGCCTTTAAAACATCAGGTGAGACTTAAATTTAATAACTCGAAAAAATCTGCACTGAAAAATTTATTGTGGCAAGACATAGATTCCAGTTTTAATAATAGAGTTAGAACCGGAATAATTGCAAACTTAAACATTAAGGAACCAAATGAGTTTCTTGATAAGGCATTTAGGAGTTTTTCAATCAAAATTAAAAATGAATTAAAAAAATCTCTTCTTAAAGTAAATGTTATTTTCACAGCAAATTTCATTAAACCTAGCAGTGGTGACACAGATATTAAATATTTTAATACAAAAAATCGCGTAATAGACTACAATACCAACTTAAAAACTTGGTATTTAGAATTCGTAAAAAATAATATTTTAACAAAACTTGGAGAAGTTCAAGAACGTGATTCAGGGTGGGCTTTATTCGAAATTTTAAGTTTAAAAGTCAACATTAATAATTATACACCCATAAATTGCGGCATTTCCACATACGTTAGTATGCCTCCATTCATTAGGAAAAAAACTGCTGTATTAAATATTGATGAATATTGTTTCTTAATATTGTTTGTCAGTTACAGCACATCTCTAGCCTGCAAATAAAAATGTATGTAAAATGTCATCGTATCCTCATTTCAGTGAAGTTTTAAAATATGAAAATATTAATTTTCCTATTTGTTTAGAAGATATACCTAAATTTGAAAAGATGAATAACTTGTCCATTAATGTATATACAATAAATAAAACTGAAATATATCCGCTGACTCTTAGTAAATACAGGTTTTCACCTTGTATAAATTTGCTTATGTTACCGTCTGACACCTATATGCATGAATCGGAGGCCATTAACATTTCACGTAAAAGAACATATCATTTTGCTCTCATTAAAAATTTATCGCGATTGTTATGCAAACAAATGGGAAATTTATCACACAAGAAATGGTTTTGTGAGCGCTGTTTAAATCACTTTAAATCGCAAGAATCCTTACAAAAACATTTAAATGAATGCAAAATTTTAAATAAATGTAAAATTACATTACCGACTCACAACGAAAAACTTTTAAAATTTAAAAATTTTAAAAATAAATAGAAAGTTCCCTTTGTAATTTATGCAGATTTAGAATGTATTCTTGAGAAATATATTTATAATTCAGCGACTGTTAAAACTAGAAAATATCAAAGGCATGTGCCTTTTAGTATTGCGTTTTATCTTAAATGTGCGTACGATGATTCTCTTTCTGAGTTTAAATTATAGAGATTGTCAAGTTTGGTTCGGTCAAAAATTTAAAAGAATTGCTACTAAGATCGATACTATATTTTCAGAGACTATTTCTTCAAAATTAACAAATGAAGAGGAAATAAATTTTCAAATGTCCACTTTCTGTCACATTTGTTCTAAACCGTTTCAATTGCAGGATATTAAAGTAAAAGATCATTGTCATCTTAGCGGTAGATATCGTGGAGCAGCTCATAGTACACCTTGTAATTTAAATTATAAAAATAATCGCTTCATACCCAGCTTCATGCCCAGCAGCAGCAGCCCTGAGGAAGTTCTTCTGCAATGGAGAACGAAACGTCGGCAGTAGAAGAAGTCAACGTGACGCGGTTCCAACCGGAAGCCAATTCAAACACAGTAAATATAAATATAGTAATTTTTACAAAAATTTATATTACTATGTGTGACAGCAAAATCATTTTATTAACTTAAAAACATATTTATATTAACTGTTATATATTAAATTAGATATTCGTTTTAAAATGGCTAAAATATAAAATATAATATCGTTTAATATATTTATATTTTAACATTTATATCTACACAGAAAACACTGTAAAATGAATTCACACGATCACCAATTGCAGCTGCAAAAAAAAATAAGTACTGATTTAAGAAAAACCGTATATTAAATTACAAATTATAGGAAAAAATTATCTGGTCGAGAATCGGTTCTTGACTACAGCAGTATCAATGATAGTACAGCTGTTTAAGGCCTCATTGGACCTTCATCAACATGAACCGTAAAGTCCACCATAGAAAACCTTTCAAATATATTATGTTATGTTGTGTTGTCTATGAACTCCACTGCAAACCAAACCGATGTCTCCTAGGTTATATGCCATTGCGATGTGAAAGTAATGAAGAATTTAAGTAGTGACATCTTTCGATCGCTTTTTGACCTACAAATTTTATGTTGTAAACATCATATCTGCAGGCCGAACTCATAAATGTTACAAAATCATATGCTTAATGTAATATAATCGCATTCTCATTTCTTTTAAGAGAAAAATTTACTTGCTTTACTTAAACAATTTTGCTACTTTTAAAACAATTTATTTTATTATTAATGATACTTTTTTTACAACACGGTTTTTAATATACATTTTTCTCAGTGTATATGAAAGATAAATTTGATCCGAACGAGGCGATTTCTTATTTAATGTATTTTGATGTAAATAATCTATATGGAGCAGGAATGTCACAAGCTTTACCTACGGGAGAATTTGAGTGGATTGATGTGTATTAGATAAATATTCTAGATGTTCCAGACGATAATCAATTTGGTTATATTTTGGAAGTAGATCTGCATTATCCACAAGAATTACATAAAATACATAAAGATTTACCTCTTTGTCCAGAACATTTAATTCCTTCGACATCTACATCTAAAATTCCAAAACTCTTAACTACTTTATATGATAAGGAAAATATATAATTCGTTATAGAAACCTCAAACAAGCTATGGACTTGGGGATTAAAATAAAAAAAGTTCATCGAATACTTAAATTTCGTCAATTATGCTGGATGAAAAAGTATATAGATTTAAACACCGAATGCCGGAAAAAAAGTAAAAACGAATTTGAAAAGAATTTTTTTAAATTAATGAATAATGCTGTTTTTGGAAAAACAATGGAGAACGTTAGAAAACATAAAGATATCAAATTAGTGACCAAATGGTCAGGAAGGTATGGAGCAAATAATTATATTTCCAAATCAAATTTTCATAGTTGTACGATCCTTGCAGAGAATATGATTTTAATTGAAATGAAAAAATTACAGATTAAATTTAATAAACCTATACAGTGACATTCATAAAGTTCGTAACAAACGGGAAATTTTTTTATTATTGATTTTTTGGAAAAGTTTTTATTGGGGTTAGTTTGTGCATCAATCAAAATGAAAATCAAGGTATTCACATCAACTTCATCATTCATAATTTGGTTGGAAACTTGAAAAATCTAAGTCGCCAAAAATGAAAAATTGCGGTAGTTCGAAAAGTATTCATGTCTTCTTCAAGATTTGTTGTACGCAAATATAATTAAGTATAATTAACAAGCTGGACGCCTTAAAAAAGTATTTTACAACAATTACAAGCAAAAATCACGTTTATTTGAAATTTTACTTTATTTTGTCATAATATTAAGATTTTCTTACAAAGTAGTGAAAATTAAATGTTGTCTCATTCTTTGATCTGTGTTCATTAAAAAACATACCAATAACATAAAAATATTATTTCCGATAAGATATATTTTCAGGAAATATTGAAAATTCGCGTTAAAAAACACGTCTTTGTTACATTACACTTTAATAAATAAAAATAATGTGTTTCCATTTATTTTTAATGTAATTTAAAAGATAAAAGTGTAAGTGTGATTTTTTCGAGCAAAAATGTTGTCTATAGGAGATTAATTGCTTATTTTTGATCTTATTAAAACATGCAAATTTTAAGCCCAATAAATGAAAAGTGGTGTTGTGTAATAACGGTAGCCATGAAATCTGCTGTTTGAAAAATTTTCCAATAAACGTCAACCAAGTATATCGGTTCGTTTGCTGCTATTCCTAACTTTTTAAAGTTAACGTTTCATGTTTCTGGTTAAAGATGCCAGTAAAATTGTCTCAGCAAAAAAAAAATCGAGATAGTTTTGATTGTAGGAGACAATTATAAAACCTACAGAGATGCCGCTCAAATATTCAACAGAAGCTATCCTGATAAGTTAATTACGTACGTAACGGTAGGAAGAATTGTTTCTAAATTCAAAACAACCGGCTCTGTTGCAAACCTTTTTAAGAAGCCACATGAGCATTGGATGACTAATAATCAGACAGAATTTGAAGTTGTACAGAGTGTTATTGAAACTCCAAAAATTTCAATTTCCAAATTACGCGATAATTTGAATTTATCTGGTAGTTCTATTCAAAGAATATTGAAGAAAAATAAATTCAAACCCTATAAACCGAAATTTGTCCATACACTTAAAGACAGAGACGCAGACTCCCGTATGTATTTTTCATTTTGGCTGCAGGGACAAATTGAAGAGGATCGTTCGTTTACAAAATTTATATTCAGTGATGAGTCGACTTTTAGTTCAAATGGAGTTATTTCATCGCAAAATTTTAGATGGTGGGCAGACAACAATCCCCATTTTACAATTGAGACAAACGATCAGTATTCATTTAAAGTAAACGTCTGGTGCGGCATTTTTAATAATAGGATTATTGGCCCGTTTTTCTTCAGAGAAAATTTAACAGCTGAAAGATATCTACAATTTTTAAATAATTAGTTTTTTTAATGTGTTGGAAAATTTTACTTTAGAAGAAAGGCAAAAGATTTACTTTCAACAAGACGGAGCACCCGGTCATAGTACCTTGCCCGTAAGAAACTGGCTGGATAGATTATTTCCAAATAGGTGGATAGGGCGGTTTTCGGAAATACCATGGCCTGCGCGCTCACCGGATCTTACCCCGTGTGATTTTTTTTTTATGGGGATTTTTGAAAAATAATGTTTATAAACACAGACCTTTTCGAGATATTCCGCACTTGGAAGACACTATTCGGCAGTGTGCAACTGAAATACCTCGAGAGTACCTCATAAACGTTCAAAGAGAATTATATGCAAGAACTATTTTATGCATAGAAAGGAGAGGTAGACACATTGAAATATAAAATTTACTCATGTTTGTCACTGTTTTATAATCTTTAATTTGCTTTCTTCTTTGTTGTTATTAAATAAAAAGTTATTTATTTATTTATTTAAGACGAAAAGTGAAGTTTTAAAGAACGAACAAGTTGTTTACAATCGTGGCAATTAGCCGAGGCTGTAATTACTTATTTCCTGAAAATACATCTTATCTGAAATAATATTTTTATGTTATTGGTATGTTTTTTAATGAACACAGATCAAAGAATGAGACAACATTTAATTTTCATTACTTTGTAAGGAAATCTTAATATTATGACAAAATAAAGTAAAATTTCAAATAAACGTGATTTTTGCTTGTAATTGTTGTAAAATACTTTTTTAAGGCGTCCAGCTTGTTAATTATACTTAATTATATTTGCGTACAACAAATCTTGAAGAAGACATGAATACTTTTCGAACTACCGCAATTTTTCATTTTTGGCGACTTAGATTTTTCAAGTTTCCAACCAAATTATGAATGATGAAGTTGATGTGAATACCTTGATTTTCATTTTGATTGATGCACAAACTAACCCCAATAAAAACTTTTCCAAAAAATCAATAATAAAAAAATTTCCCGTTTGTTACGAACTTTATGAATGTCACTGTATATGTTGGATTTACAATTCTCGACATCTCAAAAATATTTTTATATGATTTTCACTATAATTATGTTAAGAAAAAATTTAAGGATGCTGCAAAATTATTGTACACAGATACAGATTCTTTGATATACCATTTCTTTAATGAAAATATTTACGAGCACATAAAAGAAGACTTGCACAGATTCTATACTTCAGATTATCCTCCTGACAATATGTATAACATTCCACCAGCAAATAAGAAAGTGTTAGGTTTAATGAAAGATGAAAATAACGGTCAAATTTTAACTGAATTCATTGGTTTGCGATCCAAAATGTATTCAATAAAATTATTGGTAAACGAGACAGTGATAAAAAATAAATGTAAAGAACTAAGTGAAGAAGAGATTAATACATTTTTAATCAATTTTGGTATTATAAAAAAAGCTAAAGGTGTGAAAAATTCATCACTAAAAAAAATTACATTTGAAGATTACTATCAATGCCTCTTTAATAATTCTAGTCTTGACACAGTACAAAATTCAATACGATCAATTAAACATACCGTATACACACTTGCACAAAAGAAAGTTGTATTAAGTCCATCTGATGATAAAAGAATTGTCAATTATTTATTTACTGATTCTATACCGTGGGGATACACAGCTTAATAAACTCATTCATTCATGTTAATAAAATTATATTAAGGAAATGTATTTCTTGTTGTTATTATTTATTCTTTATATCTATCAGTACACTTAACATTTTACAACAGTTTAAATAGAATAACAATGAGTATATATTGTAGCAAATGGGAAGCTTTTTTTTGCTTCTGTAAAACTTTTATTACATATCATGCTAATTCTGAAGAAGAGGAAGGAAAAGAAGAAGAAGAAGAAGAAGAAGAAAATCAAGAACAGGACTGCTACTGTAAACTAAGAAGTCTATTAAAATTTGCATTAACGAGAAAAAATAATAATAATAATAAAAATAATTGCAACAAATGTAATATGTAGATAGTGTTAAATTTCATTTCAGTTTGACGTACGGTTACCTTTAAAATAATTCAAGTTCAACCTTAGGGAATTTTAAATTATTGATATTTTCGTATTATTCAGTTGTAGACAAATAAATAAATAAATTTACTCTTAAAGAAAAAGAAATGTCGTTTTTATCGTCCTTCTTACTACTAATAGCAAAGAATTGCAGTTTCACCTGCTTTAATTATGAAAATATAATGTATTCTAAAAATGCATGCGCTTGCAAATTTTTTCGTTTAGATACTGTTTCTGTAAAATTTGCATTATTGAAGTTTATTAACTTCAAACTTTTCTGTCTGCAGCAAAAGAATACCAACGATTAAAATAAAATAAAATAAAACGAAAACTACAAAGACCTGTTCGTATGTACATGTCAACAAATTATTTCACCTTTTCTTGAGAAGAAAAAGAAGTTCTTTGCCATACATCCTTAAAATTATTTTCTTGTAATATCTACAGAAAAATAAATGTAAAATCAATTAATACATTCACAAAATATATTTTATCGTTCACCTATATAATGTTTATAAATATGTTTGCAAATTTGCAATTTCATTGACACACGACAACGATAAAGGTATTTCGAGCGTTCGAGAAATTCCTCAGACTATTTCCGCAAAGTTTGCATTATCAAAGTTCATTGACTTAAAAATAAAATAAAAATAGTTCTGCATGAAGAAAAAAACACACACACCTTCCTTCTAGATATAATCCCGTTGCTAACCTCTTTAAAGACTTCCGCACGATGAAGGCTCACCCTGCGTCTATACATATTAAAAAAAAATAAAAATCGGTCATTCACCTCTTTCAAAACACCCTGAAGTACAACCATACCCCTAGTAATAGTAATAGTAATTTATTTAGTCTATGTATACGTAGAATGTACACAAACGTAGGACACGTCATACAAAAAAGATTCAACGAAAATATTACATATACCGATAAAACAGAACATTAACATTCATTGCATACATTCCAATTTAACTAACTTAATTAAGTAGCTAACAAAGGAATTCCTCAATGCTATAGAAAGTGTTGTCTAATAAAAATAGCTTAAGCTTGTTTTTGAAGTTAGGGATTTTTGAAATATTTTTTAGATTGACCGGTAATTTGTTATAGCATTGCAGAGCCCTTGGTTCAAAGCTATGTTGGCCTACGGTCAATCTGTTAAATGGGATTCTTAGTAGATTTTTTGTTCGAGTGTTATATTCATGTATTTCGCTATTTTTTGTAAAATTTTGGTTTGATTGTTTTACAAATAATGCAAGTGTATAGATATAGACACATGGTAGAGGTAGAATGTTCATTTCTTTAAATAACGGTTTACAAGACTCACGATTAGAATACAGATTGCCCATGCATCTTACAAGTTTTTTTTGTAGTATAAACACTCTATCCGCATAGTGCGTCCCACCCCAGTGAATTATACCATAAGACATAACCTTCGGATCATTGTAGACACGTGACCAGAAGGTCTTTGACCTATATTCTCTGAAGAACTCATGACCTTCCTTTTTTAGCGGTCGCGGCACAGGACATGTCCATCCACCTAGAGGTCATTCGAAGGTGATCTGGAACCGCCCCAGTAATACTACTTTTGCAGATAGCTTGCAGCGATTTTACAGAGCTTGTAGCGAGTTTGCATAGCTTGCAGTGAGTTCGCAGAGAGTTTGCAACGAGTTTGTAGAGTTTGCAGCGAGTTTGCAGAGTTTGCAGCGAGATTGCAGAGTTTGTTGCAAGCTTGCAGAATTTGCACCGAGTTTGCAGAGCTTGCGTCGTGATTGCAGAGAGTTTGCAGAGTTTGGAGCGAGTTTGCAGAGTTTGTAGCGTGTTTGCATAGTTTACACCTAGTTTTCAGACTTTGCAGATAGTGTGCAGATCTTGCAGTGTGTTTGCAGCGATTTTGCAGAGTTTGCAGCGAGATTGCAGAGTTTTCAGTAAGTTTGCGGAGTTTGAAGAGTTTGCATCGAGTTTGCAGAGCTTGCAACGAGATTGCGGAGTTTGCAGAGTTTCCAGCGAGATTGCAGTTTTTGCTGCGAGTTTGCAGAGTTTGCACCGAGTTTGCTGAGCTTGCAACCAGATTGCAGCGAGCTTGCAGAGTTTACAGCGAGTTTACAGATTGCAGAGTTTACACCTAGTTTGCAGGTTTTGCAGATAGTTTGCAGAGTTTGCAGCGAGTTTGCAGTACTTGCAGCGAGTTTGCAGAGTTTGCAGCGAGTTTGCGGACTTTGCGCCGAGTTTGCAGAGCTTGCACGGAGATTGCAGCCAGTTTGCAGGGTTTGCAGCGAGTTTGCAGAGTTTCCAGCGAGCTTGCAGCGAGATTGCAGTGTTTGCTGCGAGATTGCAGAGTTTGCACCGAGTTTGCAGAGCTTGCAGCTAGATTGCAACGAGTTTGCAGAGTTTGCAGCGAGCTTGCAGATTTTGCAGGGAATTTGCAGCGAGTTTGCATAGTTTGCGCCGAGTTTGCAGAACTTGCAGGGAGATTGCAGCCAGTTTGTAGGGTTTGCAACGGGTTTATAGAGCTTGCAGTGAGTTTGCAACGAGTTTGCAGACTTTGCAGCGAGTTTGCAGAATTTGCAGTGTTTGCAGCGAGTTTACAAAGTTTTCATCGAATTTGCAGTGTTTGCTGCGAGTTTACAGAGTTTGTAACGAGTTTGCAGAGCTTGCACCAAGATTACAACGAGTTTGCAGAGTTTGCAGCGAGTTTGCATAGTTTAAAGCGAATTTGCAGTGTTCGTTGCGAGTTTGCAGAGTTTGCAGCGAGCTTGTAGAATTTGCAGAGTTTGCAGCGAGTTTACAAAGTTTTCATTGAATTTGCAGTATTTGCTGCGAGTTTGCAGCGTTTGTAACAAGTTTGCAGAGCTTGCACCAAGAATGCAACGAGTTTGCAGAGTTTGGAGCGAGCTTGCAGCGAGTTTGCAGAGTTTGCAGCGTGCTTGCAGATTTTGTAGCGAATTTGCAGAGTTTGCAGAGTTTGCGCCGAGTTTTCAGAACTTGCAGGAGATTGCAGCCAGTTTGCAGGGTTTGCAGCGCGTTTACAGAGCTTGCGGTGAGTTTGCAGGGAGTTTGCAACGAGTTTGCAGACTTCGCAGTGAGTTTGCAGAATTTGCAGTGTTTGCAGCGAGTTTACAAAGTTTTCATCGAATTTGCAGTGTTTGCTGCGAGTTTACAGAGTTTGTAACGAGTTTGCAGAGCTTGCACCAAGATTACAATGAGTTTGCAGAGTTTGCAGCTAGTTTGCATAGTTTAAAGCGAATTTGCAGTGTTCGTTGCGAGTTTGCAGAGTTTGCACCTAGTTTGCAGAGTTTGCAGCGAGTTTGCAGAGTTTGTAGCGAGTTTGCAGTGTTTGCTGCGAGTTTGAAGAGCTTGCATCGAGATTGCAGCGAGTTTGCAGAGTTTGCAGCGGGTTTGCAGAGTTTGCAGCGAGTTTGTTGAGTTTGTTGCGAGTTTGCAGAGTTTGCACCGAGCTAGCAGAATTTGCAGGGAGTTTGAAAAGCTTGCAGAGCTTGCAGCCAGATTGCAGCGTGTTTGCAGAGTTTGCGGGATTTGCAGCGAGTTTGCCGTGTTTGCTGCGAGTTTGCAGAGTTTGCACTGAGTTTGCAGAGCTTGCAGACAGATTGCAGCGAGTTTGCAGAGCTTGCAGTGAGTTTGCAGAACTTGCAGAGAGTTTGCAGAGTTTGCAGCGAGTTTTCAGAGTTTGCACCGAGTTTGCAGAGCTTGCAGGCAGATTGCAGCGAGTTTGCAGAGTTTGCATCGAGCCTGCAGAGTTTACCGAGTTTACCGGTTTTGCAGATAGTTTCTTGCAGCGAGTTTGCAGCGAGCTTGGAAAGTTTTCAGCGTGTTTGCAGTGTTTGCTGCGAGTTTGCACAGTTTGCAAAGATTGCAGCTAATTTGCAGAGTTTGTAACGAATTTTCAGGATTTGCAGAGCTTGCAGAGATTTTACAGAATTTGAAGCGAATTTGCAGTGTTTGCTGAGAGTTTGCAGAGCTTGCACCTAGTTTACAGAGATTGCAGCGAGTTTGCAGTGTTTGCAGCTTGCTTGCAGAGTTTGCAGCGTGTTTGCAGAGCTTGCAATGAGTTTGCAGAGCTTGCAGTGACTTTGCAGAACTTGCAGAGAGTTTCCAAAGTTTGCAGCGAGTTTGCAGAGCTTGCAGAGCTTGCATCGAGATTGCAGAGAGTTTGCAGAGTTTGTATTGAGTTTGCAGAGCTTGCAGCGAGATTGCAGCGAGTTTGCAGAATTTGCAGCGGGTTTGCAGAGTTTGCAGCGACTTTGCTGAGTTTACAGCGAGTTTGCAGATTTTGCACACAGTTTACAGAGAGTTTGCAGAGTTTGCAGGGAGTTTGCAGAGTTTGCATCGAGCTTGCAAAGTTTTCAGCGAGTTTCCAGTGTTTGCTGTGAGTTTGCAGAGCTTGGAAATCTTACAGCGAGATTGCAGGGAATTTGCAGGGTTTGTAGTCAGTTTGCAGAATTTGGAGTGTTTGCAGAGAGGTTTTAGAGTCTGAAGCGAGTTTACAAAGTTTGCTGAGAGTTTGCAGAGTTTGCACCTAGTTTGCAGAGCTTGCAGCGAATTTGCAGAGTTTGCACCGAGTTTGCAGAGCTTGCAGGAAGATTGCAGCGAGTTTGCAGAGTTTGCAGCGAGTTTGCAAAGTTTGCAGCGAGCCTGCAGAGTTTACACCGAGTTTACCGGTTTTGCAGATAGTTTCTTGCAGCGAGTTTGCAGCGAGCTTGGAAAGTTTTCAGCGTGTTTGCAGTGTTTGCTGCGAGTTTGCACAGTTTGCAAAGATTGCAGCTAATTTGCAGAGTTTGTAACGAGTTTGCAGGATTTGCAGAGCTTAATAATAATAATAATAATAAGTTTATTAAGCCCATGGTACACAAAATGTAAATTGGCATCGTCAGTACAGTAGTGAGATAGCTACAAGTACACCATCTGAGGTGGTTGTCAGATATTACAAGTCATAGAATACACCTGTTTAACATACATATGCATACATACAAGTTCAAAATAGGTAATATTACATAAACATATATAACTATAATTACCTTAAGAGGAAAAATTCATCAATTGAATAAACAGAACGTTCTACCAGAAATTTTTTTAAATGTTTCTTGAATAACTGGATTGAATTGAGATCCTTAATACTGACGGGTAACATATTATACAATTTCAAACCCAGAACATTAGTGCTAAGCTTACTTACATTCAATCTGTAGGAGGGTGCATGAAAGCTTGAACTTATTCGTGTATTATGGTGATGGATTGTGTTATTTAAAATATATTTTGCTTTATTTTGATAGATGTGGATGCACAAGTTGTAAATGAAAAGACATGTGAGCGTTAAAATATTAGAATTTTTAAAGACATTTCTGCAAGATTCAGTTCTGTTAATACCGAATATACATCTAAGTATCTTTTTTTGGCAAATAAAAACATTCTTAGAAGAACTACTTCCCCCCCACAGACAGATGGCATAATTTAACCTGCTTTGCACATGAGCATAATAAAGGTTGGTTAGTTGGGCCGTTGTGAAAACTGTTCTTAGACATTTGAAAAGATAAAAAACTGAATTTAATTTCGAGCACAAATTTTCACAGTGTATTTTCCAGCTAACATTTTTATCTAAGGTGATTCCTAAAAATTTTATAGTTTCTTTATTGGATAAGGTTTGTCCATTTACATTTAAATTTGTGATATTAATTGGTTTTTGTCTATTATGGAACGTAATACTATGTGTTTTGTTTAAATTCAATAGCAAATCATTGGTCGTACACCAATTTGATACTGTGTAACGAAGTGACCATTCCGTTACTATTTTTGTACATATTAGGTTAAGTTTTGTATATATTAATTAGCATGTATTTTTAGGATGTGCTTGCGCAGTTTAATTTAGGTGGGAACTCCAAGAGAGTGGGGCGCCCCACCACGCGCAAGCCTTTATAAGCGGCTCGGCGCACGATTTAATCAGTCCTCGGCCGGCTCTTGAGCCGACGGTCGTGGCTCCGCCGCGCTATCAAGCCACCGGACGTGGCTTGAAGTTAGTGACGCGCCGAGTATTCCGAGCCACCGGACGTGGCTGGAATGCAGTTTTTCTCGCGGAGTAATTCATCCGTCGATGTTTTGACTCACACGCGTTTAACCATCTGTGCTACGTTCGCGTTACCTACAACCGCTCCTCCTGTTTTATCCTGACCTTTCTCTTACCGAGTGTGGGCGTCTCACACATCCTGATCCTAGAGTGGGAGTCTCACTCTCTCTTACCGAGTGCGGGTGTCTCGCACGTCCTGATTCCAGAGCGGGAGTCTCGCTCTCTCTTACCGAGTGTGGGCGTCTCACACATCCTGATCCTAGAGTGGGAGTCTCACTCTCTCTTACCCGATGCGGGCGTCTCGCATATCCTAGAGTGGGTGTCTCACTCTCTCTTACCCGATGCGGGCGTCTCGCATATCCTAGAGTGGGTGTCTCACTTTTCCTTTATCCAGTGCGGGTGTCTCGCATGTCCTAGAGTGGGTGTCTCACTCTCTCTTACCCGATGCGGGCGTCTCGCATATCCTGACCCTGAGTGGGCGTCTCACTCACAACCATACCACCGATCCGATCCCTAGAGCCTGTACCAGAACGTATGCACAGTGCGTTACCGTCCTGCGATTAGTGCCCGTAAGACACCCCGTTTCCGGAACTACCGTCCTGCGATTAGTGTCCGTAAGACACCCCGTTTCCGGAACTACCGTCCTGCGATTAGTGTCCGTAAGACACACCGTTTCCGGAAGTACCGTCCTGCGATTAGTGTCCGTAAGACACACCGTTTCCGAAAATACCGTCCTGCGATTAGCGTCCATAAGACACGCCGTTTCCGGAAGTACCGTCCTGCGATTAGTGTCCGTAAGACATCCCGTTTCCGAAACTACCGTCCTGCGATTAGTGTCCGTAAGACACACCGTTTCCGAAACTACCGTCCTGCGATTAGTGTTCGTAAGAAACACCGTTTCCGGAATTACCGTCCTGCGATTAGTGCCCGTAAGACACAGCTTGTTAAAAGACCTGTAAATATAGACTATGTTTGTAAATAAAGTTGTTGCTAAGTGATCGACGCTTTTATTTCCGCTGAACCCGGACACCGACGAGCACACCCGAACCGACGTCAAGTAGAGCAACGATCGGCAGCAACTACAGACCTACCGACCCGAAAATGACGTACCGTTACAACTGTTTGAAGTAGCGTGCAACAGTTGTTGGTTAAAGTATCCTGAGATTTATCTGAGACAATTAATGATATGTCATCTGCATAGATAGTTAGATTAGTATCAAAATTTAATGTGTTAGAGGTGTGAATTATGTCGTTGATATATATTATAAAAAGAATTGGGCCCAATACAGACCCTTGTGGAACCCCTGTATTTACTGTTACTGGTGATGTATTTGTGATGTCAATTGTGATCTCGTTACTGTAATTGATAGAAACATACTGTAGCCTATTGGTTAAGAATGATCGAATCCAATTTGAGGAATGTCCACGAAAGCCATATTTTTGAAGTTTCTCTATGAGAATAGTATGGTTAACGCAGTCGAATGCCCTACTGAGATCACAAGAGATCCCAATAGGGCACTCTCCTGCCTCAAGATGATCTATGATATTATCGTGAAGAGAATGTAATGCTGTTTCAGTGGATCTTCCACTAGTGAAACCATGCTGGAACTTTGAGATGATTTGGTGTTTATCGAGGAACTGTTCAGCTCTTTTTAGAAATGCATATTTAAAGATTTTTGAGAAAACTGAAGTGATTGCTATGGGTCTGTAATTCTGGGTTTCAGTGGGGGACCCTTTTTTGAAAACGGGGATTAGCTTAGCTTGTTTAAGATACATTGGATAGGTGCCACTTGTAAACGATAGATTAATTGAGTTAAAGGATGTGTAATAGCAGAAGCCACTTTTTTTATTAAAAAGTATGGAATTTCGTCGGGACCAGCAGTCCATTTACTCTTTAATTTATGTTCGATAATAAATAAAATTTCGGGTTCATTAACTGGTGTTAGGAAAAAGCTTGTATTGCAGTTAGAATTGAAACTGGTGGTCTGTGGTGTATTACTACATGTAAGGTTGTTAATAATTTCCAAAGGTGCGTTTTTAAAGTAATTATTAAATTCATTGGCAACTAAAACCGGATCTTCAACTTCCTTGCCATCTAAATGTAATTGTATATTTGAGCGACTTTTGTGACGGTTACTTAATTCGGCTACAACTGACCAAAGCATTTTAATTGAATTATCTGAAGTAAATATTTTATTTTGATAATGTTCACGTTTCATTCTGTTTACAAGATTAATGTGAGCTGATTTTGCACTATTATATAGTTCTTTAAGCTCTGGAATGTAGTAAAAATTCTTTGTGAGGAGATGCAAATCTCTTAGTTTTGTACTAGACTTTTTTGTTTCTTGATTTACTCATTCCTTATTTGGTTGCTTTCTATTCTTGCATTTAGTAATGGGGAAATGAATATTAAATTGTAGTAATATGATATCAATAAAATTTTTAAATGCTAGATCAATGTCATCCGACGCATAGCATTCGTCCCACACCTGGTTATGCAATGCCTTTTTAAAATTATCTATTGCTGTTGTTGTATAACGTCTTTTAAGGTAATAAATAGAATTTGAAAGATTCTGTGCGTTTGATATTTTACATTCCATTAGTATACTGCGATGGTCCGAGACACAGTTGTCAACAACGGCACAACTCCCACAATTATTCACATTGGTAAATATATTGTCTATTACTGACATGGAATTGGTTGAAATTCTAGTGGGCCATTTGACCATGGGCCTAAGATTAAAATTGTTTAACAAGTCACAGAGAGTCTTAAAATTATTACAATCTTCAAGGGCATTAATATTAAAATCTCCACATAAAACAATATTATACTTAACACTGAACAGATCATTTAACATATTAAAAAGGCTATCAAAAAAGACATTTAGGTCCCCTGAGGGTGATCGGTAGCAATTTAAAATTAAAGCTTGACGTGCATTATGGGATGTTACTTTTACCCCACAAGTTTCGAAGTCTTTTTCACTACAATATTTGCTTAAATTTAAATCAAACACTGGAATATGATTTCTAGTCCAGATTCCAACACCGCCATTCTTATAGTTAGTACGACAATAGAAACTACTTAACTTAAAGTCATGCAAATTCAATAGGGTTAGGTTGCAGAGATTTTGCAGAATTTGAAGCGAATTTGCAGTGTTTGCTGAGAGTTTGCAGAGTTTGCACCTAGTTTGCAGAACTTGCAGAGAGTTTCCAAAGTTTGCAGCGTGTTTGCAGAGCTTGCAGTGAGTTTGCAGAGCTTGCAGTGACTTTGCAGAACTTGCAGAGTTTCCAAAGTTTGCAGCGAGTTTGCAGAGCTTGCAGCGAGTTTGCAGAGCTTGCAGTGAGTTTGCAGAGCTTGCAGTGACTTTGCAGAACTTGCAGAGAGTTTCCAAAGTTTGCAGCGAGTTTGCAGAGCTTGCAGTGACTTTGCAGAACTTGCAGAGACTTTCCAAAGTTTGCAGCGAGTTTGCAGAGCTTGCAGTGAGTTTGCAGAGCTTGCAGTGAGTTTGCAGAGCTTGCAGTGACTTTGCAGAACTTGCAGAGAGTTTCCAAAGTTTGCAGCGAGTTTGCAGTGAGTTTTCAGAATTTGCACCGAGCTTGAAGAGTTTGCAGCGAGACTGCAGAATTTGGAGCGAGATTGCAGTGTTTGCTGCGAGTTTTCACAGTTTGAACTGTTTGCAGAGCTTGCAGCCAGATTGCAGAGAGTTTGCAGAGTTTGCAGCGAGCTTACAGAGTTCACACCGAGTTTGCAGGTTTTGCAGATTGTTTGCAGAGCTTGCAGCGAGTTGGTAGAGATTGCAGCGAGTTTGAAGAGTTTGCAGCGAGTTTGCAGTGTTTGCTGCGAATTTGCAGTGTTTATTGCGAGTTTGCAGAGTTTGCACCGAGTTTGCAGAGCTTGCAGCGAGTTTGCAGGTTTTGCATATAGTTTGCAGAGTTTTCAGCGAGTTTGCAGAGTTTGCAGCGAGTTTGCAGAGCTTGCAGAGAGTTGTCAACGAGTTTGCAGAGTTTGCAGCGAGTTTGCAAAATTTGCAGCGAGTTTGCAGTGTTTGCTGCGAGTTTGCAGAGTTTGCACCGAGTTTGCAGAGCTTGCAGCGAGATTGCAGCGAGTTTGCAGAGTTCCGCTGCAAACTCTGCAAACTCGCAGCGTAGTTTGCAGCGAATTTGCTGAATTTACAGCGAGTTTTCAGACCTTGCACACAGTTTGCAGCGAGTTTGCAGAGCTTGCAGAGAGTTTGCAACGAGTTTGCAGAGTTTGCAGCGAGTTTGCAGAGTTTGCAGGGAGTTTGCAGAGTTTGCAGCGAGCTTGCAAAGTTTTCAGCGAGTTTGCAGTGTTTGCTGAGAGTTTGCAAAGTTTACAAAGCTTATAGCGAGATTGCAGCGAGTTTGCAGAGTTTGCGCCGAGTTAGCAGAACTTGCAGGGAGATTGCAGTGTTTGCAGCGAGTTTGCAGAGTTTGCAGCGAACTTGGAAAGTTTTCAGCGAGCTTGCAGTACTTGCTGCGGGCAAAAGAAAAGCCTCATGCAATGCGGCGCCGTGATTTTCAACAACGCTTTTCGATCAATCTGTGGGCAGGTATGTTAAACGGTGTTACGTTTCTTTATTATTTACCGTACTTTATTTCGCTGGGAGCTCAATAGTTGTTTCACTATCCCCGTATTTCGCCATTTTGTCCATCTACCTTTGTTTGTCATCGTATGTATGCCCGACGCATCGCTGTGCGGACTTCGCCCGTCGCTGCGTTCGCTCTTTGCGGCATTAGGGGGCCCCGTTCGTATTCAGCCTGTGTTTGTTTACTTCCTAGTTTTTGACAACGCGAGGTTATGTTTGTGCATGTTTGGCGTGTTGTATTCGTTTTCCCGCGCGAAGTTCGGAGTTTCCCTGTTGAAAATTAATTTTGCTGCATCCCCTTTTCTCACCTAGGAACGGATTTTCTGTCAGCTTCCTTGTAGTGAGTTCAGTTATGTTATGTGGTTTTCGGTTGGCTGCTTGACATTCTAGAACCTTCGGTTTGACGTCACGTTTCCGGTCGTTGGCTAGTGAAGACATTTTTGTCGTTGGCCATTTCAATTGTGCTTCGTGTAACGGGTAACCGGATGTTGCTTTTGGCGGAAGTGACGGCGGTTCAGTCGCTTGAGGTGTCGGGCCGATAGCACGGGGCACTAGTATCCGAGATGAGTTGTAGGTAGCCATCGTTTGAGGTGTCGGACCCCGATGTGTTGAAGCTTAGGATCCGAGACGAGAACCGATGCAGACCACACGCCTGTTACCCTTAAAACTAGCCTGCCTAGCTGCCCTATCAAATACACGCGGGTATACGTGTATGGGTAATGGATGCTGGGGTTAGTATTAGATGTGTGGTAGAGATTCGCGTAAGCGTTCTCGACGGTTACTCATCAAACGTAGCTAGGGAAACCTTGCTGACATGAGTGCTAGGGGGAGGGGGAGCCCACCGGTCCCGGCCGGTCCCCCTCATAGGCGTTGGCCTCCTAGTGGCAGTGTCATAGCCGGTGGACAGCGGGTGTACCGTGCCGGACGGGGGTCCGCTGGCCAATTCTCACACGGGAGATAGGCTGACGCCTGGGTGCCCTTGGTGTCGAAAGACACCAGAGAGTAATTGGTTGTGCTTCGCGTGTTCCCATCTTCTGGACTACCCCTTTCGTGTGATGTGAATATCGCTTGAAGTCTTGTTAGAGGATTTTGTCCACGGATGTAGTCTGGGCTGTCGTCAATTGTAAGCCCTTCGCTTATGCGGATTTGATTGCAACGAACACCGAATTTCGGCATACCGAAGACAGGCTAGTACCTCTTCATTTTTGCGGCTCGTATTTGCAATATGAGGTAAGTTGTTGTCTATTTTATTTTTCTTTTGTGGGGTTCGTGGTTTGGTATTTTGAGTTAGCGTTTACTATTGCGATGTTTTTTTTCTTTCCTTTTAAATAGCAAGTGGTAGGAGGTCACCATTCCTCCAAACACGTGGTTGACAAGAAATTTTAAAATCGCCACGCGGACCATCTTGGGCCTCTGAACGGCTGCGTGCTACCGACCCCTCTTTTCTTATGAGTCCCCCCCCACCTGAACCGGACCGGCTGCTGCGGCTGGATAGTCACACTCGGCCACCCCCCTGGTGAGACCGTTCCTGGTTTGTCGACTGCCTGACCAAAGGGAGGAAAAGATTGTTTGGTATGCGTGTACGCATCGCAGCCGCCTGCTTTAACCTTTTTTTTTTACTTCTGTTCGCGACTGGATTCACGCTCTTCTTTTGTGTAACTCAATTTAAAATTTAATTATTTAATTATTAAGAGGCGTGACCTCTCCTTACTTTGTGTCAATTTTTTTTCTCTTGATATTATTATTTTGTTGTCAATTTTGAATTTCAATTTTAATTACGGTTTAATTCACCCGTTTGGGTAACTTGTAAACGTCGCGGATGGGCCCATACTCGTGCGGTTTGTTTAGCGCCTGTTTATTTAAATGTATTGTATTTTTGCTGTACATTATTGGCTTTCTAGGTTTTACGACCTTTAATCATTTTAATTAATTAATTAATTTAATATAATTGTTGTTGCGGATGACGCATTGTCTCACGAGTTCTGCTCACATTTTGTAAGCCCACTTCTCTTAATATACGGTTGTTAATTTTGTTTTTTACGCTTGGGTTTTCTTTCATCTTGGTGGGGTTTTGGGGTTATTTACGCCTTGCTCGGCCCTTCTGGCGAGCCATTTGGCGTCGGAGCTCTACTCAGTGTTTTACTTTGGACCCTCTCCTAGCAACGGTTCATGACCTTTGGATTCGCTGCATTTCGGCTAGGTGGCGCCCTAATAGTTTGTAACTTCGGGATCGTTCCCCCTTCGTACGGGCTGACACTTGTGCGTTTTACTTATCGCACCCCACGGCCGTCTTCGCTGAGCTACTGGAATGGCAGCGAATCCTTCCAAAAGAGAGCCACACAGATAGGTCCGACCGGCTCGGCCGAATTCTCCTTAGGGTAGTACCCTCCATGCACAGGTGGTTGTTGCGCGAACCTTTCAGGGACACGTAGCAACGGCACTTTAATCGGTATGTCTACATCTCGTGCAAGGGGGGGCGAACTTTGAACACTTATGAAGGTGAAGTGAAGGTCACCGTCCATTGCGTCTAGCGGTTCTAAACATTTCACAAGGAATTGCCGGATGTCGGGATGAATTTTTTGATTTTTTTTCGTATTAATTTTGGTGCATTCATGAGAATATCTGTTACCAAATACGCCATAAATTTTTTTTGTACGAACTTGAAGAACACTGTATATTGCTTAGGTTAGAAAATTATCAAACATACCCTAAAATAACCTGACAAGCTCAAATTCGTTATAAATAAAACAGAATGCTCTATTTAAGATAACGAAGTTATATATCGTACAACCAAATTGGGACAGCCTGTATATTTGAAAATAATTTTAAATTATGTGGAGCTTGAAAGGATGATACGTTTGTATAAAACATTTTTCCATATAACCAATAAGAATGGCGTTAATGAAGAAACCCGGTTAAATCCCACAGGCTGTACATATAATGATTAAGGGGCCACTGGACTAAAATAAAATATCTAGTCGGATGTGAAATTGGTTGCCTATACATCCCTGCACACAAAGATCTATGAGAACCATGACAGATGTCAATCAAATACGACTTGGGGTGGGTCTATACGTTAGGCCTCTAAAGTCATAAAATGTAAATTATTTTAACCCGAAAAGAAATTTAGGTACATAATCCTGCAGTTTGGAAACAAGCGAGCGCTTTACGTGTAGTTCTGTAATATTTTGCTTTGTATTTCAGAATAGTATCTCATTTAATTTTTCTGTTTTTGATGTTTGCTTCATTTTATGTTTATATTTAAAAATTACTTATTTTTCAATAAAATATAGTTATTCTCAATTAAAAATGAAGTATGTTATTGTTTAAATTGTAATAAACATAAAATAAAGCAAACATTAAAAATAAACAATTTAAACTGGGTATTGTTCTGAAATATACTAAGCAAAAAATCACGGCACGTGCACGTAAAGCAATCGCTTGCTTACAAGACATTACAAGGTCAGGTCCGGGAACAGCAGGATTACCGAAATTTATATTGTTAATTTTATATTTCTAATGCATACATCTACTCCCACAAATTATTATTATACTAATATAAATAGGTGCTTGATTCGTCTAAATTAAAAAAGAAAACAAATCAAATGTTACAATTTGGCTTTATTGAATACATTTTTATGACACTTTTACTTTCTGCCGGGATGCAAACAACTTTTTTAATTAAAAAGTAGTATGTATTATTAATTAATTAATAAGTTATTTTAATACAACATCGTATGTGGAATTAAATGCTGCATCGGTCTGTATTAGCATTCCTTATATCCATCTTCAACAGTTTTTGAGTTATAAAATATTTTTGATTTAATTCATAAAAATTTACAATTTTAAATATTTTTATTTTGTTGATATAGCCATGAAAACAACAATGCATTTTGCATTTCGCGTTACTTTAATTTTTAAACGAAAGCAAGAAAAATTAAGAATCAAAATCAAAATTATTCAAACGTTGATATTTTAAATCTATTCTAAGTTCATGAAAAATGATCTAAAATTGTTGAGAGAAGAAAATGTGTGTTTAATGAAATATATCCCCTCTTGTCTCATATGAAGAAAACAAAGTTTGGAAGGTTTGAACCTAACTTTTTGTATCTTGAAAAGAGGTATGAAAACGAAACGAAGTTCAGTAACAAATAACGAAGATAATCAGGCAATGGTTTTAAAACACTTTTACGCTTTCTTTAATTCAATGTAATGAAATTCATTCTTTAACTTTTTATACAAGATTACAAGCATTCCAAAAAAAGGATGATCAAAGAACAATTAAAATTTCTGAATTTACATTTGCGAAACTCTATTTTCTTTGCTCTACTACAAAATTTGCAGAAACAATAAATAGTAAAATGCAAGCTGTTATCATTTTCATGCTATATTAACAAAATTAAAAACATTTGATCTATTAAAATTGTAAATTTTTATGAATTAAATCAAAAATGTTTCATAACACAAAAACTGTTAAAGTTAGGTATAGGGAATGCTAATACAGTTCAACGCAGCATTTAATTCTACATACGATGGTGTATTTTTCTCTATTTGAATGTCTTCTAGTGGAGTGGTATATTTTAGACACCTTGCAGCTTAATAGGTTATGTTTATGAATTTTTTAAGAACCTTAAAGCCTCAACTCCAACATTAGCTGTTACAAATAAAATTGCTTCAATAATAGTTCTGATATGATGTTTTAAAAATCAGATTGCAGAATCCAGATTTCTAACGAAACTCAAAATATTTCAAAAATGATGCAATTTAGAAATAGGGAATTGTATTACAAATTTACAAATTTTTACATGTAGAATTCAAAAATGTGATAAAAAATGTAGCATCTCATTTAAAATAAGCGAGTTGATAGAGACTTCCGGTATAACCGAAAGTGACTGGAAGTCAATTTTATTTTATTTGGAGAGATCGTTTCAAAGTAAATTTCAAATTTCTATCTAAACTTCTTTTTGAAAACTTTTAATAAACGGTTTGCGTGAATAACCCTGTATAGGTAATGCTAACATCGATACGCTCCAGTACGATTGATCTTCTTCAGATTTATCTATCGAAATGGGTACGATTGATCTTCTTCATATTTGTCTATCGAAATGGATTATTCAAACTCTAATGCTAAAACTCCACACGTAATTAGCGGTCGTCGAATTGTGGATATGGCGCCTTTTTTTCGACACTCAAATCAATTCTACATGAAGGTTTTGGTTGTCCTTTTTTTAACATGGAAATTATCAATGAAAGGCTATTTGGATTGAAAAGTAGATTTTACTGTAAATGTGGGAGTGTGGAAAAGAAGGATCTTTTAATGTATTCATGCATGTTTGATTTCAATAAAAACACATTTTCGTTTCTCGGATTTGCAGCGATAGTTCACTGACTGTAGGCGTCACCGGGACCGACGTGCTGTATATTCTGCCCACTCAAGAGCACAATAAATAGATCATCGGCACATGGGGTTCAATGCTTTCTAAAATATTAAAATACTCGACGGAATCACAAGGACCAGATTTCAGTCATTTTGAAACATGTCACTGTCCGTTCCGTCTGGGAATTGGCGACGTCCACAGCGATAGAGTCATACAAGCACCATAAACAAATCCAGTTTGACATTTCAAATTGCTTTTCTAAATTTTTATGTATAGATTGTTGAGTCAAAACTGCAAACGTGCGAGCCACATTCACAGGGGATATCACGTTACATTGGTGAGGTTCGTCGTAATGGTGACCTGTTTTGTATCAGCCAGGAAACAGACCTGTTAAAAACGTCCACTTATACGCTTGGATAAGTATAATATATAGAGTTCAACGGCAATTTGTCATCCCCTACCTGGGACTTTCCATACAGTGTACGTTAGAAACCACCACACTCTAAAGGGATTTCTCTCAAGCAAATTATAATCCACACAAGTGGTCATACATTCCTGACAATTTTCTTGACCAAGGTTTTCACACCCTGGATATGTGGGAGGGTCAACCTGTTGTCTTGGCTGTGAGATTTGCAAGTAAATGATAAGCGACTGCCTTGAGACTGTAGTACCAGAAAAAACAGTCGAAGGGACCTTGCGCAATTAAGGGTTAGATAGGTTTAGCCGACGGAAAATGACGAAGAGAGAGATTTTAAAAAAGGTGCCAAGGACCACTCTCTCAAGGCGATCGGAAGTAGCTGGGAAAGGCCCCTACCCATCGACCTTCATTAATTAGGTTAATT